>OU911049.1:11209681-12547181 GCA_918358695.1 Melinaea menophilus ssp. n. AW-2005
GACCAACCGTTCGCCGGTTATCGACGAAAAACGATTTCACAAGGCCCGCCCACCCGCCCTTTATCTATATAGAAGACCCTGACTCCATTTTTTTAATGAAATTTGGTTTATTATCGGAACGGGTAGCCCGGGTCGTCGTGATCAAATATATACACTTAAATACTACTTTTTGATTCTTATTTTATTTATTATAGAAAAATTAATATAAAAATTTATGACTTTCTTAATCAAATTTGTGAAATTTCTTTATTTCGTAATTTTGTTTTATATCTTTACTGCTCTTAGAACTAGAGAAACTGGGTGTTTAAAATTATGGGTACAAATATGGATATTATTTTAGCGTTAACATAATTTATTATTAATATATTTTAACTATTAATATATTACGAATAACCCCTATATATTTAATTTAAAGGCAAACGAGCGTTTCGTAGAAATAGAAATAAATATATATCGGATGAAAAAAGAAGATTTTTAAAAATTTTTTAATACTAAATACTAAAAAAACACAATGTACAACGTAATGGAAATAATTAATCCTAATGTAGGTAATAATTATGCAATTAACAATAATATAATATTTAAGATAGTATATTCATGAAATATATTAATAGGGTTTGGTAGAAAATGATTTTGTTATATTAAAATATTCCTAGCATAGTAATGTATTTATATTTTAGTTTTTTTTTACACAAAAAAGAACTTGGATCGTCTAATTTTGGGTATAGGTACATATTAACAGAAAGGCACCAATAAATTACTTTGAACATTTTAATAAGCGTCCTATCTCAAGTTACTCACAAGCGCTTGTGACGTAATAAGATCTAAGGTGATCAATGAACGGGTTTGTTACGAGATAAAAGCAAACTATTTGAGATACTCTGAATTAGATAAGAGCTTACGATTATATTATTTGTTGAAAGCTCCTGTCACACGAATAATGTCCCGAGTAAGGAGACGTTGAACGTGTCATGACCACCCGCTGCTACGTACAACTACATGTTAGAGTTAATAAAAGTCAGAAATAAATATTTTATTATAATATAAAATGTATGTTTAATATTTATTATATTATTTTAAGTATCTATATCACAAGAGAGTACAATGTATAATACGTATAAAATGAAGCTTTCAAAAATAAATAACATATATTATAAATGATTTAAACCGATTAATCAGTCTTAAAAAATTGGCGGTATTGATACGTTCAGATTATTTTTAACCGTTATTACAAAGCGTGTATTTTTTTTATAAATTTACTCTGTAACCAAACCTGGTGAATACCTAGCACATACATGTGTTGTTAAAATATAATGTTAATATAATGTTAATATTTTTACACTACTCTGTTAATTAAGTATATAAATTATAGTTTTATTATTAGCTTGTTTCAACAGCAGCTTCTTTCTTATTGCCACAGAGTACATTAAATACTTATAATGTAATAGGTGTAAGATGAGTATAATACTGCACATTCTAATGAAAGTTTACAATATGCAATGTATAATGATAACATTAAAACAAAATATATCTTTTTTTATTGTTTTAATTGTACTCATTTTAATTGTAATATTTACAATGCAACCGAAACTAAAGTTAATTATAAAGGAGATCCCGCAACAATAATATCTAAATATTCATATAATTAACTTCAATCAATAGTTTTCAACTTCAATATCTATCTACAAAATTGAAATTTGGAAGCATTCTGTTCACCTATGTTCCAATAGTCAGTTGTTTTGTTTTCAATTTACGTACAAAACATTCTGCATTTTCACGTTTATATATATTATATTATGTATATATGTATTTGTGTGTCACCATCAGACACACAATCATATAATTTATTACATATTAGTTTAATAATAGTGAACGTACAAATCTAACGGCCACCGACCTTTTATTAAAAATTTAAAACTCAATGTGAATATTGTTATATTTTTTGTTACGACCCTAAGTTCATCTCATTGTAAAGTTCAGTGAGGTATCTATCTCATCAACGCTTACTTTGTCCAGTTAGCGGTTGACTTATCTTACACACTTACAACTGCAATCTGCTGTAGCTCAACAAACGGCCAAAGTTATTTAGCGATATAAATATATTGGAAAGTAATATTTTATTTACAATACTAGTTTCTGCTCGCGGATATGCCTCATAGACAAGTATAAAATGTCATGTCATACTTGGCTTGACTATAATATTCTAATTATAAATTCATATATTTTAAATTAACTGAAAGGTAACACAACACGAGTTACATTAATATTAAATGAATTTACATTAATATTGAATGAATGAAGAGAATTTCTGAAACACACTTCGGACTATGCTAACTTACACTAAATATAATATTATTATACATTTGGTATAACTGTTTAATAATAACTACATATAACAGTTATCAAATTAGGTAAATGATCATAATCTTTAACTGTTTTTAAATACAAACACAGCAGGAAAGCAATTTTTTTTTTTTATTTATCGTAGTATCAAACAAACAAACGCAAATACTATCATAAGTATCGGGTGGGCCAAGAATTCGTTAATATTTAAATGTAACTTACCACGCAAACTATCGCCGCGCGGGGCGCGGGCGCGGGCGGGGGCAATAGCTCGCTTCTTGGAAATTTAGTCGCAATGGATCGCTTCACGGGGCCACAACGCGCTTACTGTGTGAAACAGTTTTATTTAAACAACTTTTCGCTCATTACTGTGAGACGCTTATTTCGCGTTGAATGTGGTTTACACGACTTAAGTCAGTGTCCAAGTGCTCCTTTAATAAAGAAATGGGTGAAGAAGTTCGAAGAGACGGGATCTACACTAAATGTGAAACAAACCGGCGGTCCGCGGACTTCTCGAAGCGAAGAGAACGTGCAGCAAGTTTCCGCTTCTGTTCGACGTGATCCAGATTTATCGACGCGCAAACGTTCGGCTGAATTAGGATTATCCCGCACATCATTACGCCGTATTTTGAAATTAGATTTGAAATTACATCCATATAAGATCCAGATAGTGCAAGAACTAAACCCTAATGATTTAAATTTGCGTAAGTAATAAGCCGAAACAATGTTAACTCGATTCAGTAATTTTGACAACATCTTATCTTATCTCTGACGAAGCCCATTTCCACCTAAATGGACATGTAAACAAACAGAATTGCAGGTATTGGAGCAGCGAAAATCCCAAAGCTAAACATGAAAGGCCACTTCACTCTCCTAAAATAACTGTATGGGCTGCAATTTCAGCAAAAGGAATCATCGGACCTTACTTTTTTGAAGATTCTCGAGGCCGTTCAGTTACTGTTAATTCTGCCGAGTATGTGAAAATGTTACGGGAGTTTTTAGCACCGATGCTACTGGAATTTGCTGGCTATAATCGTAACACATGGTTTCAACAAGATGGAGCCACGTGTCACACATCGAACGAGTCCTTGCCGGTGGTCAAAGAAATGTTTCCGGAAAAGCTGATTTCCAGACGAGGTGACATCCCATGGCCGCCCAGAAGTCCAGATCTATCCCCAGCAGACTTCTTTTTATGGGGTTATTTAAAGAGTCGTGTCTACATTGATAAACCGAATACACTCCGTCAACTTAAAGAAAAAATCATCGAAGAGATGTCGGCGATCTCGCGGTCCCTTTGCAGAAGAGTATTCGAAAACTTCAGTACTCGCTTAGATGAGTGCAAAAACCGAAACGGTGGTCATTTAGACGAAATATTTTTTTAAAAATAAATTACAACTAATTAGCTTTCTCGTAAATAAACTATTTCTAAAATATGTTAAATGGTTTTTTTATACGATTTTTTCAAATGTTAACTAATTCATGGCCCACCCTGTATAATACACAAACACAGTTCATATCTGTTATTACAAAATACCACAAGTATAGCGTACATATATGTACAGCTATAGCTGATAGCTGATAGCTGATAGCTGATGTAATAAATGTGGATCCTCATAAATCAAGTAATTAATAACTTTGAAATACGTGTGAGTAGAACCTTTGGCGCGAGTGCTCAGTGGTTGACTGATAACGGACGTTTATAAGGGAATTTGTATCGACGATAACCTTATAAGAACTTCTTTCACCACTGTTCATATAAAATAAAATAAGTAATTTCTGATTTTGGTTGTCAAATTAATATAATTGTTTACACACAGCTTTACAGTTGTTTAGTGTTTATATATTATTAATAAACTTAGAGGGCAATAACGTCAAATATATGAATTGATTTAATAGATATAATATAAAAAATGGATAAGTTCAATTTAATGTCTGTGTATGAGTTATAGCTGTTTGTAGTTACGCTTACTAAAATCTTAGCACTTGCATGACATAACTAGTAGTTCAAGAAGAAACTAGTTTAATACTAATATTTGTTACAATAATAATAATAATAATAATAATAATAATAATAATAATAATAATAAATTCTATAACAAGCTAATAATAACAAATAATCCGTGCCCGCAGGGGGACACGCGTGGGTAGACCTCGTGTGTAACTTGTTTAAAATATAACTCACTACCTAAGAATAACACATGATGCATCAAAAATTTTCAAGAAAAAAGCAGTTTTTATTTTTTTTCTCGGAAAACGTATCTTTTTTGGAAATACTTTTGGCACCTAAATTTAGAATAAAAAATAACCTTTCTATTAAAAATATTTGCGAGGAGGGAATATTTACCAGAAAAAAGTTGTCGTGTCGTTGTTTTTACCTATCTTAAATTTTCAAGCTAAAAGTGGTTTTTATTTTTTTTCTCGGAAACGGTACCTTTTACGGAAAAATTTTTGGTACCTGAATTTAGAGTAAAAAATAACCTTTCTATTAAAAATACATGTAATGTAAGAATGCTTACCAAAAAAAAGTTATGATTTTTTTTCCAAAAATTTTCGGTTTTTTTAAACCCACCCCTAAGTTATTGAAGTTAGGTTTTCGGTTTATTTACATTAGTTATAGGTATTCATCAAAGACTTTTATTTGCATATAGAGAAAGTTGTTAGTTTTGAATTACAAACAAACACTTCTATATAGATATATAGATGATTGCGGAGTCGACAAATCTTAAGAAGACAATATAAATCTTAAAAATTTACAAATATCTGCAAACTCAATTAAATGGAATCAATATAATGTATCATATCTGTAAGAAGCTTTTATTCGCTCGTTATATTCTATGTACGAATTATCACCTTTTTAGGGAGCAGATTGACAGACACTCTGCCATAAGACCGGGACTACGCCTTTAAGTAGGAGCTCCGACCTGCTTTGAAATCAGGTCGGTACTGTAATATATAGGCATATATAGTCAAGTAACCCAATATTCTACAATAATTTTGCATCTTTTTTAACTTACTATTAAATTTTTTATACGACTGATATTTTTTATTTAGACTAAAAAAAGATGACAGAGTAAAAATAATATATTTGTTAAAGGGCTTGTAAGACAGTATTATTTAACTTGATATAATTAGAAATTTAAAAATGTGTTCTCACAAAACTCATTAACTATATATAAATATATATTAATATATGTCGTCTTTTATAAGTATGCAAATTTACTGGAAATTAATTTAAATTTAGGTCGAGATTTTTTCGTTAACATTTCCAGTGCACTGTATACACAGACGGAGTAAATTCAAAATTTATGTTATTATATTTAACTTTATAATCAGTTACAAAAATGTAAAAAAATATTAAATGTAACATTGTTTCAATACTAGTCATTGGATTATCCAAAGATTATCAAACGCTCAACACGGAATCATAAAAACATTAAACATTATTAACAGACTAGTTACTTAATTTAGTTACACGATAATTTAACGACAGAACAGCAATCCCTTGCACTTCATTCAGAGCTAGCCTGAAGTACACGTACGTACACGTACGTGTACTTCAGGCACGTACACAGTACGTACGTGTACGTACAGTACGTACACGTACGTACTGTACGTACACGTACGTACAGTACGGTACACGGGAGATATTTCGGACACCCTGCGGCAAAGCAGACTGACATTGAGGGGAAACGAAAGGATCTTGTTGTTGAAATGAACCGGGTCCTCAACCTTGTCTCACGATGGGGTCATGAGAATCTGGTTGACTTCAATGATAAGAAAACACAGGTATGCGCGTTTTCCGCCAAAAAGTCTCCGTTCCCTTCTCTTCCTTCGTTTCGGGGCACGCAGTTAGCGCTCCAGGACAGCCTCAACATCTTGGGCGTAGACCTCAGCCGAGACCTCAACCAAAAGGTCTACATCGAGAGTGTCATTAAATCAGCCTCACGTAAGCTCGGAGTGTTGAACAAGGTGCGACGGTTCTTCACGCCGGAGCAACTGTGTCTTTTATATAAGACGCAGGTTCGCTCCTGCGTGGAGTACTGTTCTCATCTTTGGGATGGCTCAGCTCAGTACTTGCTTGACACTCTCGACCGGTTGCAGCGGCGAGCAGTTCGCATTATTGGAAGCCCAGAGGCCGTAAAGATCCTGGAGCCTCTCCAATTACGTAGAGACGTTGCTACTATGGCAGTCTTTTATCGCTTACACCACGGCGAGTGCTCCGACGAACTTTTCCAACTTATCCCATCCTCTCCTTTCCGATCCAGAACAACACGTGCGGGACAGAAGTGCCATCCCTTCACGGTGGATTCGGTATCTTCACGAACCAAAAGGTTCAGCAGATCTTATTTATGTCGGTCCATCAAAATGTGGAATTCATTACCACTGCACGTGTTTCCTTCCCACTACGATCCTGGGTCTTTTAAGCGGGGCGTGAAAAAGCATCTCGTAAGGCCGCCATAGTGGAGGCCACCATTCGTCATTCTGTTATGTTTGAATGAGATTGGTGGCATCCATTTTTGGACCTCACTGACTGCTTAACATCAGGCAGGGTGGAGTCATTTTGGTAGGCAGATATATAAAAAAAAAAAAAAAAAAAAAAAAAAAAAAAAGTAAATTTTAGGATAACGAAATCCAATTAAAACCAATATAATCTATGAGCCAAAGAAATATTGATACTAGGATCCGCCAACCGTGCGCGGCGGGAGTTGAGCTGAGCCTCTCTCCTTTTATCTGAATAGCTACAGGAAATGTCGATTTATTGGGACTAATTGTCACCTTTTAGCTCAGCACATTGCTCGCACGCGCATGGCAGCTCTAATATATTGTCTATGTGATTTTTTTTTGATTAATTTTTAATAGCTAAACATTTTTTAAATCTGTTTTCGCTATAACATCCGCGTTCGGCTCAAACATACTCTCGTCATCTCGTCGCATTCTGGAGACAACTAAACTAAAAAAGGTCTCCCAAAAGGTTAACAGCTTCGGTTACGCTCAACTCAATTATTTATACGTCTTGATTTAAAAGAATCGCTCCGTTCGTCTTTTGGTGTCTAATGATAACAGCGATTGATCTGTATGAGAAATATTTTTTAGAACGTTATCATATTCTCACTCGCCGCATATAACTTTTGAACCGTGTTTTCGTGGTAGACAGCTAAATGCAATATTGAAACAATTTCCGTTATCAGAAACACATTAGGTTTA
The DNA here is from genome assembly GCA_918358695.1 of Melinaea menophilus ssp. n. AW-2005. Classification (NCBI taxonomy): domain Eukaryota; kingdom Metazoa; phylum Arthropoda; class Insecta; order Lepidoptera; family Nymphalidae; genus Melinaea; species Melinaea menophilus. The sequence goes on from OU911049.1 coordinate 11,217,230, forward strand.
TTCCACTAGCTTTGAGATGGCGCATCTTGCTTCATGATTGGTCCTTAGTATTTTTGAAATTTTATCTTAATGCATTCCAAATGACTCTTCCAGAACATAGTAACTTAGTAAGGTGGGGCAAGCCACCGAAAAATCTTGCAACATCTGCGGGGAGGCAGTAGGAATCGCGAAACACTTGCTAGTAGGGTGTAGGGTACTTTTAAATAGAGGTAAATGCTCGCGTTGCCACGATAAAGTATTAGAAATCATACGAGAAGCGGTTAGTCTTTCTGTAGCAAGAGCGCAGAGGGGTATAATAACCATAAAAATATCAGTAGAGGTCGTAAAGGCAGGTTCGTCCAAAAAATCAAAACTAAAACCTCATTCCATCTTGGACGTGTCTCCTGATTGGACTCTCATGATGGACACGTATGAAAGGCTATACAAAATCCCCGGGGATGTTTGTGTGTCGTCATCTAGGCCGGACTTATTCCTGTACTCAAAACAACTACAGTGCGTTATACTTGTAGAGCTTACGGTATCCTGGGAAACAAACATACCCAAAGATCATACATTCAAGCTTAACAAGTATTACGAACTATGTAACGAACTGATCAGGAATAAATTTATAGTTCATTTGTACGCTGTAGAAGTAAGAGCGAGAGGTATAACAGCAAAATCTCTCGACAATTTATTTAAGGATCTCGGCCTTTCTAGAACGTTTATCAGTTCATTTCTGGAACGTATTTCAAAGGCGGTTTTAGTAGGTTCTTACGATATTTGTTTAGGTAGGGAGAGGAGCGTGAACAGTGAAGGTGAGCGTGTATGCGCATAGTAAAGGGGCCCCTTAAACCTATACCTGGGTTACAAGTCCCAGGCATTGTTTGCGCTCCTCTACTTGCAACGCGATGGGCCCGGCACCCGCACGGTGAATCCATGGGATGCTAAGAAGATTCGTCTCGTCTCTTTCCCACTTTGGGTACCATAAAGTTTGACAAAATACGTTGTCCGGGATTAAAAAAGCCGGCGATAAAAAGGAAAATTTTGTCACTTCAATAAGGCTAAGCGATGAGCATTTATGTTTGTTTAAGATTAAAGGAATACAACTTTTAAAGTACACATAATACGAATCGTTTTGAAATCAGATTTTTTGAGAAATAAGGAAGTTTAAGAATAACACTGCAGTTACACTTTTCACTCAAAGGTGAAAAAAAACAGCGTAATTTGATAATAAATTTACTTCAAAATTTTAAGAAGCTGACTTGCTTACAATAAAAATAATCTTAAAGATTTTCTTATTTTAAACTGAAAAATATGACAAAGAATATGAATAAAAAATAGTTATATATTGCAAATGGCCTACGGAACCAAATAAGAATCATAGAAAAACATAACATAAAATTTCATTTAAAAGTTTACTCAAAATCAGTAAAACTAGATTCAATTACATACAGATGGTATTGAAGGTATTGTGCCATAATGTATTTTATGTTCTACACTTGTACTTCGTTCCGTCTCGAGGGTCCTTTAACTTACAGCTTTGTAGTGTCTGTAATATGTGTTTATTTCACACCTGTATTAAAGCAACACAATGTTTTTAATATAATGAAAGTTGTATATATATGTTATTTATAATGTTATCAATAAACAATTAAAAATCAACACGGGCAGACAGTATAAAAACGTTTAAATCTAAATTATTTAAAAAATAAATATATTTATCTTTATTGCTTTGCATATGTGTTAGTTATACTTTCAATATAATGGAAATGGAAATGCTGAAAACTGAAAGAATACTTGCTCTATTGGAGCAAAAGTAAGCTATCTTCATAGCTTGAAGTTAAACTATACTATTTATAATATATAGAGTTATAATTGAAAATTTAATTGTAACAAAACTTGCAATAACATTTTAGTTATTATATTTAATTATTTATTAATCAGATAAAACTTTAGTAAATAATTTTCAATCTGTTTAATGGAATTATATTAGCCGATCCCTCTGCTGCAGCTGATTGAAAATAAAGTTTGGAAGTTCTATCATATTCTCCAATTGGTTTTGAACCAACTAGTACTTATATTTTAATATTAATTTGCAGTTATGGTTAGATAGGCTTTTTTTTTACTGTCTAGGTTAGTGCTCGGCTACATCCCACCTGATGGAAATTGGAAATGTAGTCATAGGTGGTACGGCGCATTAACCTAGCAACATATTAACTCTTCTCTTGAAGACACCCACATTGTATGTGGACGGAAATACCGACGCAGGCAAGCTATTCCAGTCCTTCGCTGTACACATTAAAAAAGACGAAGCAAAGCGCTTCGTTCTGGCAGGTGGAATATCCACAACGTATGGATGGATATCCGCCGTGCTTCGGAACGTCCTGTAACGGAAAGGGGACGGAGGAATTAAATCGTGTAATTCCTGTGCACACTCACCAAAATGTATCCTATAGAATACTGAGAGGCTAGCAATTTTACGCTTGTGTTCAAAGCTGTAGAGGTTGGTTTCAACCAATTCAGGGTCACCTATAAGCCTCTTTGCTCGCCTCTCAATTGAGTCCAGAACCGCAAGATGAGACTTTGCGGCACCAGCGAATATATGCCCACAGTACTCCACACACGACCGGATCTGTGCTTTGTATAATACAAGAAGCTATCCCCGTGTAAAGTACTGACAGACCTTCGCAAGAACGGCAAGCTTTCCCGCAGCTACTCTTGCTCTGGACTCAATACACCGACCAAAGTTGAGGTTCGAGGAAATCTCTAAGCCTAACAACTAAAGCCGGTCACTGTATTCCAAAGATACACTCTGGAAAGTAGGAGCCAAGGTGAAAGGGTTCCTTTTGCCGGTGAACAGACATGTCTGCGTTTTGGTGGCGTTGAATTTGACTAGATTGGCATTGCCCCATGCGGAGACTGCCTGAAGTTTGTCATTCAAACGTTGCACCATGGCTTCTCTTTCAGATTGTACTTGATGTCTACTAGCCCAACTACTCGGCAGGTATCTTTCTACAACTGTGCTATCGTCTGCATACCCATAGATACCGGGCTTCAGCAGATCGTTAGTGTGCAGCAGAAAGAGAGTTGCAGAAAGAACGGACCCCTGAGGTACTCCGGCATTTATTGTCAAGGGTTCCGAGGAACACCCGTCGACAACTACTCGAAGAGATCTTTGGTTCAGAAAGTCCGTTACCCAGCCGATCAGACGAGGAGATATGCCGTATGCTGAAAGCTTGCTTATAAGGCTCGCATGCCAGACCCTGTCAAATGCCTTCGAGACGTCAAGAGAGACGGCGACCGCTTCTCCGTTCTTCTCGAAGACCTCGCCTACAATGTGCGTAGCGTACACTAGAAGGTCCCCAGTGGATCTATTTCGGCGAAACCCGTACTGTCGGTCACTGAGGAGATCGTTACCTTAAAGGTACGCTAAAAGGCACGAGTTCAATACACGCTCCATAATCTTGCAGAGTATGGAGGTGATTGAAATCGGTCTATAATTGGCAGGATCGGCACGGCTGCCTTTTTTGGGCACTGGTTGCACGTTAGCAAGCTTCCAAGATTTCGGCACTATTCCCGACTTGAAGGAGAGGCGATACAGACGTGTCAATACAGGAGACAACTCAGCTGCGCATGAGCAGAATGGCTGGTATACCATCAGGACCACTGGCTTTATTCACATCAAGGCGACACAATGCTCTACCATATCTTTTTGTTAGTGATGCGGATTTAAGGCATCGAAATACCGCAGTGAGGAAGATGTGCTGGAGAAGAATTGCCAGAGTCTAGATGTGAATTATCAGCGAACAGAGAAACAAATACATTCGCTTTCTCTGTCGCTGTATGGGCCAGAGATCCATCAGGCTTCAGCAGAGCAGGTAGTGAGGGTTGGCAGAAGTTCGACTCGATCGCTTTGGCAAGAGACCAGAAAGCTCGACTGCCAGTAGGTCTGACAGAGATCTTTTCGCCATTCTTAGCGATACGATCGCGACGAGTCTTCCGTAATGCCTTTTTATAGGACTTGGCAGCTTGGTTAAAGGCTCTCTTCTTTAAACTTACATCCGGGGCTTTGCGGCTTCGAGCATCAGCCCAAGTGAGGTATGGCGAATGTTTTCGGTTTCAGCATGACCACATTCGGCCTTAAACCATGGGCGAGCTTTGCCACCGATGGGTACGTCAGCATAAGAAATGAAGTACTCCATTGTATGATGTACCAAATCGGTTATAGCATCCGCGCAACTCGACGGATCCAAAGACGAGAAGCAGACCTGCCGCCGAGGATAAGATGCAAAGAAGTACCGCATCTCATCCCAATCTGCTGACTTGTATTTCCATACTCGCCTAACACTATGTGGTTCGGAAGCTGGTGGGGAATATGTAAATACAGATTTCACAAAACAGTGATTGGAGGTTCCCAAGGGGGAGGTCACCTCTACACGATACCTGTCCGGATCAGTTGTCAGCAAAAGGTCCAGGCAATTGGCTGTATGGCCATCTACATCTGGTACCCTCGTCGCTTGCCTCGCCTGCTGAAAGAGGTCGAAGGACAACGCAAAGTTCCACGCTTCTCTTCCAGCATGGTCGGTCTTCTGGTACGGGAACAGCCAGTCCTGATGACAGGCGTTAAAGTCCCCCAGAAAGACGAGCTGCACTGAAGGGTACTGATGCAGAGCCATATCAGCAGCCTCACCGAGATACTCAAATAATCTAGTCGTCTCCTGATCACTACTGTGCGGACGGTAGACACAGGAATACAGGTTTTTTTCGTTTCCTGTGTCTACTGAAATCCGTAAGGAAGAAAACATGGGGTCTTCAAGGTGACGGAGACGCAGGATACAGAGGTCGTTCCGTGTGTACACACAGACCTCGGCAAGTGAGTGAAAGTTGTGCTCTAACTAGTAACCGGGATGATCCAGGTACGCAGCGCTCAAAGGACATTGTATCTGCGTCTCCGTCAAAAAGAGCAAGTGTGGTTGCTCTGTCACCAGATGGTGGTGGACAGGTAAAAGATTAGAGTGCAAGCCCCTGATGTTAGTGAGGTGCACTTTAAATGAGGAGGAGTGCAACCGCTGTGAAAACTTGATCTTTTTACTTGACCTTTTTATTAAAAAAAATAATAATAAAAGAGTGAATAGGATGAGAAATGGCAGTTGAAAGAGGCGGTACGTAGCAAACCCGGCTCCGAAATTGGCGTTGTCATGCCACTGGGACGCTAGTCAGGAGACTGCGGGTCGCCCGAACCCCCCCAGGGGTTGCCATCGGGCCTCCTCGTCTGGTCGCCAACCAGCACGATGGAGCCTCCCTGGGATATTACGCAGCTGGCAGGGCAACCTTTCGTGGGTGGCTGACCCACTAATTGGGCCCCCAACTATCTGCGAGCGGCCAGCGAAAAGCCGTTGCTTCGGATCCCGCTACCCTCCTCGACTAGGCACCCGACACAACAAGCACCAACTCAACGCCAAACCGGTTAGCCAACGCAACGCAACTGTTCATACCCATTACCCATATATACGGCTTCATCACACAACGTGCCGGAATACAACTAGGTCGCTTTGCGGCACGACTTTGTTCGATGGATGGTAACCTTGCCGGCGACCCGATGTTATTGTCTACCACCGAGAAAAATAAGAAAGAAAGTTTTGACAAGTTTAAATGCTATTAAACATTTTATTAATAATAAAAAAAAATGAAATAAGCAACTTACAAGTTCATACTCTTTAAAGGTGCAGAAATGTGTTGGTTCCTCGGCGGTGGTCGGTGTAATTAAATCAACCAAAGAACAAACTCTTCAAAGAAAGGGCTTCTTCAGAGCTCGAGAGATTTACCTCAGCTTAGTTGTTTTGCTAGAAGTATTCCTGAATTTAATATTTTTACGGTTTGCATTTAAAACCGCGATTTTCAATAATATATTTACAAAATATTACTATTGATAGTAAATCAAAAACATTTAATAGTTAAGAAATCTGTATAAAACTCTATATCAAATGACGATCAAATTAAGAGTTCAAACAAGGTTCCACTAACCGGAAATACCATAAAAAGCGGTAAAATTATTATTCATGTGTTTTCTCTTTTATGTGTTTCTGAAGTTCTAGTTATAATTAAGACTTCTTATTTAAAGGTAGAATGATCCTATATTTTATTTTATTAAATATCAACAGACTTGCCTCATTAAAAGGTCCAGGTGATGCCGCCAGGGGCCGCCACAACATGCAAGACAGAGTTTAAATAAAACGCTATAGTAGTATGGGGCATTAAATTTGAAATAAAGATAAAATTTACGAAATTCTGTTAAAAAACGGATTAAAAACCTTTTTAATGACATTAATTCATACGATGACCGTAAGTTATATTTGGATTATGTGAAATTTTTTACAACTCACTATGTATTATGGAACTCCAGACAAATTTTCACATCCACAGATTACGATAATTAGTTTATAGCTGTACCTGTCCCGTCTGTTTCATTGGATATTTTAAAACTTTTACCTTTTTTATTTCAATCTCAATGATGATGTAAATTATTTTATTTAGTATTTAATATTATAAAAATCATTTTATTTTTATACACAATTGAACATTAAAAATAACATTGTTTATTGTATGAATGAACGTTTTTCGAATTAGAAAATAAGTGTCGTCTTACTAGCAGAGAGAGGAAATAGCACCAAAACCGTACGTCACATATCATCTGGGTAATGTATTTACTATCATTAATTGATTAATTAGTAAACTGGTCTGTATTACATCATCAAAGACGAGACACACAATTACACACACATTAATAACTACAATAACAACTCTATCGTTACTCAAACAGAATATTAAATAACCATAAACCAATAAGATTCCTTTTATGTAGTTTTATCATAATTATTTCGTGTGATAAAGAATAAAAGTTAAGTCTTCAAGTTTTTTTTTTTAACTAAATCTGCATTATTTTGTTTTATAAGCGATATTCTTGTTACAGCTTAAAAAAAATAAATTACTCCAACGCAATTATAAAGTATTTATAGGAAATAATAAAATTCCTAAACGTTCAAAAGGCAACAAAGAATTTAAGTCATAAATCTTTTAAGAACCACAGAATTTCAAGCTCACCTCTATTGCGGTTTTGTTCAATTACTCCAATCCGGGATGACTATTGCTTTTGTTATAGGTATAATTTACGTGATATCAACTGAATATGTTTACTGTATGTACTGATACTACAGGCCTAATTAGGATTACACTCATATTACATTGGAGATAGAGCTGACCTACTAGCGGTATGAATGAATGTTTACTTTGTTCCTAAACTTTAAATATAAAAATTAAATTCATTGCTTGCTGCTTGCGGTGACTGGTTGTGTAGCAGGCCTATTTTTATTTTTTATTATTATTATCATTATTATTAATTTTTTTTGCTATTATAATAATAATAATAATTATTATTTTTTTCATTATATTGCGACGGTTCTAGTTGTTCCAAAATAGCTTTTAAGATTGACATTTGTGAAACAGTGATCACAATATAAAAAAATATATATCCGGCTGAGTTTGTTGTGTGATTCTTCTCAGACTAGGACGCGTTTGGAAGCCTCATAGCTTTAACATTAAGTTGGACAGTGCTTTTACAGAAGGGCTTATTAAGATAAATCTGGTATCGAAATAGGCCCTCCTGACACTTCCATTTTGACGTACACAAGTGATCACTGATTATGATTCAAAGTGGAAAAGATACAAATAAATAAATAAATCATGTTCGATTTGTTTAAATTAGTGATAATTGTATTAACTGTAGTATCGCTATTAACTATGAAGTCACAAATTGGAAAATTATCAGATTTCTCGTCACGTGTTTTCGAAGTCTGAAGAGAAGATAATGTAATGAAATTACGACCTCACGATAAATATTCCGCAGCACTTTAAAAAGAAACGCTCCCGCTCTTAGGAATCTCGTTATCTACTCTCAAGGCTTAAACTCTTCAATTGTGCAAAAAAAGGATTAAATAACTATCCAATGAAAGTAAGTAAGATTTTAATGTTTTGTAAAACAACATACTCGTAGTCAATTCATTACGAATATTTTCAGAATAATACAGGTGCTGTATCATCTGTAACCCCGAAAAGATATTTCAATGTTGATTTGTTTTGAATTTTATAAAAAATCTTAATAACATTATTTCTTCAACTTTTGTCATGTTATTTGAGTATTTCATTGCTTTGACAAATTTTAATAATAATAATTTTGTTAGCGTAAAACATAAAAGAGGAGTTTTAATTTAACAGACATTTCAAATGGATAAAAGATATAGAAAGAATTCTTGGTAGTTTCCTTCGTCGACATTACATTGCGAAAATAAAGAATATATTTTTTCATTTCAACACAAATAGTTATATTACAAGATGAATTAACGTAGGTATTTAAGTGTTTTCCATAAATTTAAATGCATATTGAAGCTTGCTCTCTTTAACATGGCTGCAGCTTGAATTTAAAATTTATGACTAATTTGAATATCTTTTTAAAACGTTAACTTTTAACAGTTTCCTAACGTGAAGGGGTTCCTTTTCTCTAGGGTCGACTTTCAAGTTTCGACGGCCAACATTATTACAAACTTTACGAAAAGCTGTAGTAATTCTATTTGGTGATACAATTCAATAATTTATTAAGGGCTATTAAGATATACTGCAGGTAACCAACTGATAACAATATCATAACTTAACAAATCATAATTAAAATTAAGAATTATGAAGAATCTAAAAAGCTAGAACACATTTAAGTTTTAATTATTATTTTTTTATAGTTCATTTCTTATATTTCATTGAAAGTAAATTAGAATGTCTGTTCTAAAAATATTAACCAGGAAGTAAATATACGACAGCTGCTGTAAATACATATAGAACTGTTAGTTATTGAAGTACCTGTCGTTGAGAGGATGTTCTCAACACTTGACAATGCATAATATCACTACAAACTTACTTTAAAGCTGTCGTATTTTATCAATAATAATCAGGTTCGAACTCTATTAGTATCATGGGAATTTGGGGTTACCTAGTAAGTTTGGTGTTCGGAGATTAAAATATATATTAAATAGGAGGAATATATAGGAGGGTATATTAACATTTCAAATTATATAGCGCAACAAAACTATATATTATTGTATTTTTTAACATAATTTAAAACAGTGTTACCTTATTCAAAGTAATTATATCTTCAAATTATGGCAAGTAGACCCTGTATAATATATAACCCAATCGATATCCAATCGTTAAATAAAGACCTCCTTAAGAAAACATAAATGTGTTTTGCGGAGATAAAACCATTGAGAACTCAGCAAATATCGACATTCATCAATCATCCGTCAAACCAAGGATCCGTACGGAGGTCGTTTGAACTCTTTATTCAAGAAAAGTAAATTATTAACACTGAAATATGCCTTTATTTTGAATACATTGCAACATTCACGGCATTGATGTTTATGATTAAAAGTATAAATATTATTTAACAATTTAGAAAAATGTATTAAAATTTCATTTACCATAAAAAAAAACAAATTAGATTTTCTGTCACAATAATTGTCTGTGGTATAGTAAAAATCTTTTATGTCATAATTCTAAACGAATATTAGAACATCTGCTACTCATTCAATCAAAAGTTGGTAATCTATTATATAAAAATGAATCGCAAAATGTGTTGGTAAGCGCACAACTCAACAACGCATGGACCAATCTTAACAAATCTTTTTTTTAAATATTCCTTGAAGCCCAAGGATGGTTCTTACGGCGAGAAGATTCGAATAATTTCCAGGAAAACCCTAAAAGAGCCCTTTTCTTTTTCCTATACAAATATTTTCTAACTAAATTTAGAGTCAATTTAAACTGTATTGCTATACAATAAAGTTCATATTAAATTACAAGCACTCATTTTTGTCTAAACAATGTAGGTGTGTTGCTAACGTCGAAGAGTCAATTCGCACTTTATTGTCTCTGCACAAAGTTCAAATTCAATCAAATATATGTGTGTGCAGGTTCACGCAAAAGTGATAATATCGTGAACCCGACGAAATTGAAAAGTCAAAAAATTTAAGAGCTATAGATTTGATTGGCCTTGGAATATTCTTTCTTTTGCTTTAGTTTTGGAATGAATAAATAATAATGATATTAAATTCGATTATTTGAAGATTTAAATTAATTAATTAATCAATGTGAATTATTGAGCGTCTATGGAGAAATAAAAATTAATAACTTTTATTGTTTGTTAATAGCACATCGAGACAGTCACTGCATTCAAGTAAAACTAATTGAAAAAGACACAGAATCATTTTCTAACAATGAACTGTGAATGGGTTGTTAAACAGCAATACTATATATTTTTAGGGATTGTAATATATACAATTGTCGAATAAATCTTTTGTAAACAATTTGACTTCATTACTTTTTGGTTATTATATAAAACCATTTGATTGTTCCATCTAATATTTAGTATTGCTTTTAAAAGTCACATAAACATTTTTAAAATGTACAAACATTCATAAATATTAAGAGAGTACTAGTTACTCTATAATATTATAATTGAGACCCTTGAACAAGATTTACCTCACGCTATTCAAGGCTGTTGAAGTAAAAAATAATCGAGTTAATTTTTTAAATCTGTTATATATGAATGGAGTGTTCTCTCAAATAAGTTTCAATAATGATATCTCAAGTGAGGTTAGTATCATTTTATTTTCAATTAACGCTTTACTTTAAAATGCAATACACATAAGCTGTTCGAGGATGACTTTTGTAAAGTTTCATAAAGATGGCTGCTCTTTACCACTATATAGAAACTGTCGAAGAAAAATTGAAAAATTTTAACATGACAACGTTAAATCAAAGAAGTAAGTGTTTGAAACTTATTTTTAAGTTGATTAATAGAAAAACTGAATGTTCGTCCTTGTTATAGCAAATGAATATAAACATGATACGTCCCTAATACGTAGCCAGAGTTTATAATTATAAACCAATATTGGTACTACAAAGAAAAAATAATTGTGGATCCAATTTACCAACGTTATAGAATTTCAAATTATATAATTATTCTACTCACAATTTAGATATGTTTTCTGAAAGACTAGCTTCGTTTAAAAATATATATATCTTTAAACATCTGAGTTTATCTTTAGTTCATACTTATGTAAACAATTTGCATACTTTTAAGTTAAATTTATATGGAAAAATGTATTAATCGTTGATGCTGGAATATTTTTATGTTATTATATAAATTTAGTTAGTAAGCCTTTAAACAAATAAATAAGAAAAAATAACGAAGTAAAAATTTAAACTTCCGAACACTATTTAGGTCGCTAGTTAGGGCATTCAAAAGAGTAGGTAATAATTTATGTTTTAATATAAATAAAAGAGCAGCCATCTGCATCTAACTTCACAAAATTCATAACCGAATGGCGGATCTGTACACTGAGAAAGTTTTATAGCATCAAATATTACTAGAAGTATTGTACGTCAATTGTATTGGACAATGTAACGGAGACACGGCGTCACAGTTCACAAAGAATACTTCAAAAATGTGCTTGATATATTGTGACATTCAGTGTATATTTTGCTTTGAATTTATTTCATTTCATCTGATTTATGTGGATCCATATAAACACAAATGATATATATATTTCCACATCATTCTATCTGAATATATATTTTTTCTTATATACAATACGTACATCTTATAATTAAGCAATCTTCATTTCCAATAAAACAATTTCAACTAGACAGCAACAGCTAGTACAATTATAAACACTAAGGAAAATCGTGTGAAGGAATGTCATAGTGTCAGACGTATCCACTCGTAGAGATAGTATTGTGACAGATCACTTCAAAACCTGCGCTCATTAAAAACAGCTCTATTGTTTAAGAAGTAAGGCACAATATACCATAATGTAAAATATTACATGATTTACATGTCCGCAAGCGAATTGGCTTAATTGTGAACTCTGAAGTGTCCCAGGCTCGGTGCAGTTTTATGAAGTCAGCACTTTGTTTTAACTCGTCTACAAAAAGATAATTAAATAAAAAAAAATAAAACTTTTGCTAAAGCAGGTTTAACTACTTTTCGGCCTTTTTTAATTATTAGTTTTTTCATTGATACATTATCTACTAAAGGTATTATTAATTGCTAACACAAAAGTACACTACATTTTCTCGAATTATCGTATACCATTTGAAATTTTCAAACGCAAATAGTGAAAGCTCTCCAGGCGAACTATCATAGAGCAGCACAAAGTTCAAAACATGTTTAATAATTCTTTAAGCAATATCGAAAGAGATTGCATTTGTTGCATCTTGGCAAATCTTAAAACAAACCTCAGTTCAGCTCTGCTCACAGGCAATATAGATCCATTAGCTCAGTGTCACACCAAATACTTACTAAATACTTAGTGCGGATTAACTGTCAATGTAACCATGTCTAACTGTACCTTAACAGTTTCCCTATTATTTGTGGTTATTATTATTTTTTACATTGATACAAACATTACAGTTACCTTACTTAATAAAGATATTCAATAAAACCCCCAGTTTATAAATATGTGTATCATTGGTTTACTGGAAGCTTAAAAACTTGAAAGTTCCTAAAACTATCTCAAAATTAAGATAAGCCCCCCTAAAATATAACATAATAAATATCCACACAACACATTTTCGTCGTCGTAAAGTTAAATAAAAATTACTCCTAAGTGAAACATATTATTTATTAGGATATTTTCTAAGTATTCCTTGGTGCTTCCCGCGATTTCCTTACTACTCATAGAAAATTGAATCATATCTATTCCATAAACAGGAAGATTTTTAAATTATTCACACAGAATTGTTAGTATTTTATATTTATATTTTGTCCAAATATCCAGTGATGTAAATATTATGAGAACCTCATTCACCTCCTTATCGAAAACGTTGTAAACAAAAATGCAATATTTTAAATATATTATGTAACGATATTCTATCTTAATATATAAAACGTATTATTTAATCTATATATTTACTTCTTACTTCTTACCAAAGGTGAACTTAGAGCAAAGTGAGAAATTGGTACATATTATAGATTAGATAGTTTATTTTTATGAATAAAAATATTTTAACTGTGTGTGACAGAAATCCTTAATGATCAATATTCTTTATATAAAAAAAATTACAAATTTTGATGATATTTTTATATTAATAAACTTATCGCCAATGGATCCAGACCAAAAGTATCGTTCGTGATGTAAACAACTGTAATATATTAAGTATTTAATAATTATTTAAAGAATAATTGACCGCTTAATTATCAAGATAAAATTATTGGTATCTATATATTAATACGTGATGCCAAAACTTTGGACCCCTTTTTACGAAAATTGCGCGGACGCAAGAGCATAAAACTTGGCACACTTATAGTTTATGTACAGGAGAAGTGCAGAACGCTAATATTTTTCAATAATAATGCTTATAAAGTACATTAAATCAATAAATAAAACATTACCCACACTATCATGCATTTCACGCACAAACGTTTCTTTTGTTTTCATTTTGTCTATAGACATAGAAATATTACACACACTACCATGCAAATTCACACACACATACTTACTACATACTTAGAGTACTGACATTGACATTTATGTGAGTTGTGTAGCAGCAAGATACATTTATACGTATCGTCGTCTTTCAAGGACTATCATTATATGCATAAAGAAAGCTCTGTAGCAGCAATCTGCAATAACAACATTCAGGTACAAAAATTTTTGATATTGCTGGTTCAAAGCAATTATTGTAGTTTACGATTTCAGTAATTGCATATACTTTAGGATAAATAAGTGATTTTGTGTAAAAACTTTTTCTCTTCTTGATTTCAGTAATCTATGAAAGAACTTTAATTATGCCTCGACATAGAACATTAACGAGTCGGAGTGAGAGACAAAGAAGAAGGAATATTTCTCTAAGAGGAAGGAATAATTCCTCATCAGTAGATTAGATTAGATAGTATTAGATAGTAATATGATTTTGAGAGATGCATTTAAGTGTGCTCTAAATGTCATTCCAAATGTGTTTTTAAGTTATGACATTAACATTTTGAACCTGAAGTGACTTTAGGCGACCAAACTGCATTCACTTCATGTTGTCACAAGGGTAAAGCAATATTACCACCCTTAAGTCAAAATGAATATTTGATTTAAAATATTATATGATGGACTTACTTCAAATGAACCTTCAATAAAAAGTAAATCAAAAAATTATTTTGAAAATATTAGGAAATATAATTAAGGTTTTGCTATGGTTAGCTCAGAAGCCAAAGTTGCTGAGGCAGTTACAAGTGGAGTGTATCATTTCAAAATACATGATGTTTTTTATCACAGATCAGGCCCAATGACTGCTGCATATGGTCGCTCACCATGTTATGCACAATTATATTTTTATGATGTTGACACTGCCATTAATTATAGATTACAAGAACATGTTATGCAAACATGTAACAACAACATAATGCATGAAATTTCACTGGAATTGGAAGGCAGTAATCCTTTTGTGCGGTCATCCATTGCAATGAAAGATCATTGTCAGAGAGTCAAAAATCAAAACAAAAAAATTTGTATGCTCATTAAAGTAAATCAACATTTAGATCTACGCCGATTTAATGATGCAGTTCAAACTGAAGTAGCAATAATATTTAGTACAGTTGATGGTGAGCCACCTTTTGAACGAAATATGATTTGTTTTTCAAAAGTTAATGATATAATTAAGAATATCTCAGTTTTGGACTCATCATTAGACCCTTTAGCGTACCCACTGCTTTTTGCCAACGGTGATACTGGGTGGCATGTCAATATTGCTCATAATACACCAACTACATTTAATTCAAGAGCACTCAAAATAAATTAACCATGCTTCAGTATACAGCCTATCGACTAGCAATTAGAGATAATTTCAGCATGTTACACCATTCACAAAAACTATTTCTGCAGTGGATTGTTGATATGTATGTGAGAATAGAGGGCTCACGATTACATTTCATTCGACAAAATCAAACAAGTCCTAGGTCTGAAGTTTACAACAATTTAACAGACTACTTAGAATTGAACATTTCTTTTAATTTCATATAATTTGTTCAAAATAGAAATTGGCAAATAACAGTCTCGGTAAAATCTGTGGTTATAGTAGTTAGTTTTCGATAGTAGAACCTTAATAATGTTTGAATATTATATTTTAATAATGTATATTAATTATTTTAATAATGTATATTAAGTCACTTACAATTTAAATTTATTATATGGTCGAAATTCGACCACTGGGCGACCACTAGTAAACTTAATTATGACAATAAAATCTACCGAATATAATTTTTTAAGAGGCGGTAAGTTCTATAACATTTATTTTTAAAAACTCTATTTTTATTATTTATTATAAATATTGTGAACAACTTCTCTTGTCATAATTAAATAAAGCTTTTGTCTTATACAAATGCTATACGCTTAATATCACATCTTTTAACATTAATGGACCTAGATAGCTTATAAGTTGTATATAATATTATATTGTTATTATAATAAAATGTTATTTATTACACTAACAATATAATGTTATTAATTAACATGCATTCGCTAAATAGTTAAGTTTTTCACAGCTCTATCACGACCCACCCACTAAACTTACGACGGGAGATAGTTTACAGTTCTTAAGCTTGTGTCCCATTTTTACCGACTCCAAGACACAGTACCCCAGATTTCATAAGGCATTTAGGTCTGTACATACGTTTAACCACTAATAGTCCACACTCGACCCCGTATTTAGTTTTAAATAGCTTGCTTCAAAAGCATTTTCTACAAAACGCCCGCCGCTATAAACTTTGCTAGACCATTTTAAAATCAATGCAATGTTGCTGTCTGTCTGTTACCAGTGCCAGGGAGAAACAAATCTATATCTTAATTATATCAATGTAGACTTTAAGTAATCCCAATTGAGTTTATAATCCAGTGAGTGAGGTTTCCGGTTAATAGCGTTGTATGATGAGTGTATCAAAATGAGAGCGCGAACATTCGTCGGACCTTTTGAAGGAAATCATGATGCAGTCGTTTCCAGTGCGATAATTACGGCTGGGTTTGGTCTCCAGCATCCGAGGAATTCAAACATAATTATTACGGTATTTCATTAACTGAAGTATTTACTGTCCGTGAATATATAAGTTGCAACTTTAAAAAAAATTATGACTATTTTCAAAACTCAATGCTTAGTTATGTTTATTTGTTATAACAATGATTATGCTTACATTTATAATATAAAAACATTAACATTGTTATTTAAGGTAATATTTTATTTAGTTTAAATGGAATATTTAATTACAGCGACATTAAAAAATAATTGAGTTACTTAAATCGCAAAATGATAAATATAAAAAACAATACTTAAATATTGAGATAGCCAAAGGTAGAAGAAATACCAAATGCCTGTTCCTAAAAATTGCGATAAAAATTCGGTTTATTTCCGTTTTTGTTATCGTTAAATTTAAAGAAGAGAAAACCAAAAGATTGGCAAATTTAAAAATACAAACATTTCTCACCACTTCTTTGAAAAGTTACCTTAAAAGTTTTGTTATGTCATTTAATTCATATTATTATGATCTAAATTTGAATATCAATAACATATATTGCTATATGAAGAGAAATAACTCAAATTGCAATGAGATGTTCTACCGACAATAAAGTTCTTGAACGTCGGACTTCACTATACAGTATTGTATTTTTGGTAACGCGTACACGACTGATTGGTGAGATATTGGGTCAGTACAAACCATACTCATAGAATTATCACTTTCAATTCTTTGTATTTGGCTTTCATACAAGAGACATACATATAAGTATTATGAAAGTTATGATAGCGCGTCATTAATATTGAATAAATAAATGCATAGTAAATATTTACTTAGGTCATGTCATGTCATGACATTGTTTAATACTGTTAGTAGTTTGGATAGAGCGACGTGTAAATAATCATTTTTGACATATTTGTAGATCATTAGAATTATAGTTTGATGTTTCTTGTGAAGATGTTCGTTTGCGCTAATCTTTGTGTAATCGTTTCTATAATAGATTTTAACGAACCAAGCTTTGTTTCTGAACTCAACTCTTTTCGAGCCTAACATGTTGGCTACTTTAATATACTATTTATTATGATGATACCAAAATTTTTCTTTGACAATCAAGATAGTAAATCTTTGACTTCTTTTTTATATATTGTAGCTTTGTATGTATTTATGTTAGTATTGATATACGTTTATGTATGTATACAGTTTATATATGATATCTATACATCGATATCTAGTTTGTTTTGTTTTTTTTTTTAACAATGTTCAATAATTTTCTAAATTAAATATTAATCCTTATCCGATTTTTGCTATTAAAGGTAGAAATTTAATATCTGTTTTGTGAGGTTTTAGCTTCGGATTGAGTTTGTGGGATCAGGGATTGTAGATCAATTTTTATTTTCGCGGTATGACTGATAATGTACAATCTTATTACTTATTAGAAAATTGGCAAACCTAATTAAGTGTTTTAAATATAGCTTCATAGAATATCAACAGTGACAACTGTTAGTGTATAAGATATTGTCAACAAATCAGTGATGTTAAAATTTAATAATTCGAACGTTTTTTTATTAATAAACATTTGTAACATTGCAATAAAAAAATACCCGGTTGAATTTGTTGTGGAGTTTTTGTCAGAGCAGGGCGCCATTGGAACCCTCGCAGCCTTAAATTCAAGTTTGAGTGTCTTTATTGTAGCAATCATTTGTTGTCTTGTGTCAAAATAAGCCCTCTTGAGACCTTCATTTGACGTACACAAGTAATCACAGATATTAAGTCAAAGTGGAAAAGATATAAGTAAATAAATTGAGCCCAAAACCGTAGTTAGTGACTTATCAAATTGAAAATAAAATTTAATGTTTGATATTTGAGATAATGTTCAATAAAGATAATTAAACTAAAGATTTCAATTTACTAGGGTTATTTTATGCATTTTTTTTATTTAAAGCGAAAAAATTTAATCCTGTCTTAAGTTTTGAAAACGCGTTTGAAAGGCAAGTATGTCTTTATCCTGAACATAGGAAGAGCAGAGGAGTGAGTAGGGTACAGTGTGGTAACAACTTACACGTTTAATGTAATTGTAATCAATATAATTGTAATCAGATATCTCATTTTTTTTTACTTTTTTAAACAAATAAAGCGACGTAGCTACCATTTTTGATAAGGTATAAAACTTTATGATCCTAAAAGAATAGATATTTATAAAGTAGTAAAAAAATAACATTGAAAATAGTAAAAACTTTATTTTGTATAAAAATCCATCGTATGTGATTCAACATAAAATGTAATTTACATAATCTTATATGTCATCTAACGTACCATATATACAAACTATTTTCACATTTAGTTCATTGTTAGCTGTTTGGACAAACTTAATATTAATATAAAACTCTTAAAAATAAAATACATTAACCTAGATAAATTATTTCGTATACACAAAAACGTTTAAAATTAAAATGATGTTGGTTGGTAACTTTGTAGATTTAGCTAAAATTGTCTAATATACACAAAATTTAAATTAATATCTTCAAAATAGCTTCTTGTTAGTTAAAGTCATATAAAAATACTATCACTTTAATTAAATATCTGTGTAAAAAAAAATTGCTGTTAAATTAATATATGTGATTAAGGTAAATTATCACAATCTTTAATTTCAAACTACTTAATTGATAAAAAATTTATAACGTCTCTTTAATTGAACTTTAATAACAAAGGGGACAATAAGGTTCAAATGAAAAAGTTAAGTTCGTCTGAATAAGTTTTACGAAAAATACATTTAGACTATCAATATTTACAATAAGTAAGAAGGCTGTGTTTAATTATAAATATGTTTAAAATTTGTGAACTTTAACATTTAACATATGTTTAATTTTTTTTTTAATCTGTGGTCTAAAAATATAACTAATTAAATGTATAAACTGATTTATACATTTCATAAATTTATTTGATATAAATTTTTTTGCAGGTCTTTATAGTGGTCTCTTATATAATGTATTTTTTATGTTTACTTCTGTACGACATACATGAAACTATGAACTAGAGTCATCATGTATCACGACATCAAATGTACAAATTGCTTACATTTTAATTTTTCACTCAATTATAACTCTATTTATTTACACATTATTCTATAGATGCATCCCTGTTACCATGTGTTAAATGAGAACATGTAAGTGAACGTTTGGAACCCCGGTAGCCTTATTTTAAGTTGGCGAGTGTCGTTGCAGAAGGGCTTTTTCGACACATACGGTATCAAAATGCTCCTGCTACTCCCATTTAACGTACACAAATGACCACTGGTAAAGTTAAAGTGGAAAAGATAAATAAATAAATAAATCAATAAATAAACATTCTAAGTAGATGCCTCCACTGTCTGGTCGAGCTTAACGTTTTATTCTGAGTCTTATTTAATATAAAGTCTAGATCATTTGATATTTTACTTAATATTCTGCCCGTCTCCGGAGAGTCGTACGCCTTGTTCCAATCTCTATTTACTTATTCTCTATCAGACTTTGACTTTGATTCCTCTTTTAACTCCATGGACGGGAGCGAGATGCTTGCGAGATGCGAGCGAGTGATCTTAGAGACATCGGGATTGGATTGTACGCAAATACTGCAAGCATCTTTAGATGTGTCAAATTGTCGGCCGGCATAGGTTTCAAAATCCACAGAGTATTTGAGGAGGGATGCGGCTAGTTCCGGAGGTTTTATTTGAGGGACTCCAAATTCGACACAAGCTCCGGCCGTATACTCTGGGCGGTGAGGTGTGAGCGTATGAGATGAGGTCGCAAACTGCGTGGGTGTTGCTCACATGGGCGGTAGCTATGTGTGAGTAGCCCAAGTGAGCGTCGTACCGCTGTTAATTTAGCAGTAAGTCCTTGTATTCCACGCAGCCGACTATATCGGCGCGGGTGTCAGGCGTCCACTCTCTCCTTACAACGCAATGGAACTTAAATGGATGTTAAATAAATATATAATTGAATTAGCTTGTAGAATAAAATTTGGATTATTAATTTTATTTAGATGTTACTAGTGTACGTCAGAATAAATGTAGAATAATTACTAAATAAATGTTATCCTTAGTCCTTATTGTAATAAATATTCTTTAACTTGAGAGGGAGTTACTACTACTAATGACGGGGATTTTAAAAATATACTGTTTTGGGTTGTTTTGCTAACTATAATTCCAGATATGTTACCTGTGTATTTCCGCAGGGCTCTCGAGACCTGGAGTTCGCCAGTATGACGTGGCAGGGGAGACCGGGGATGAGATCGAATCCGGTATGCCCACACCTCCTCTACTCTCCACCTCGTCACCTTGTTTTATGTATACTGGAATTTGATTTGATTAAAGATTTGTTCTTTAAATCATCCAAATGACCCTTAACATTTTACGGGATTGTAAATATATCAATTGTATGATATACAGGGTCGGGCAAAAATTTTTGCACTTTTGAAACATGTCTAGAAATAAAAGTACAAATGTTATTTTGTTTATGATTTATTTAACGTAATTATCATTTATTAAAATTTATATTTTAAAAATGACATCGTCGAGATGTGCTCCGTCTCGTCGTTGGCACTCCTGCAATCGACTACGTAAACTTTGGAAAACTCGTTGACACATGCTGCGAGGAATCGCGGCTATCTCCTCGTGGATGTTTTCTTTTAATTGGGATATGGTCTTCGGTTTATTAAGGTATACTCGACTCTTCAGATATCCCCACAAGAAAAAATCGCAAGGTGTAAGGTCCGGGCTTCTGGGAGGCCATGGGATATCACCTCTGCGAGAAATCAATTGGTTAGGAGACATTTCTTTGACCACCGGTAAAGTCACGTTTGATGTATGGCATGTTGCTCCATCTTGTTGCATCCAAGTCCGGCTATTGTATCCTTCAAATTCATGCAACTGTGGTGTCAAAAACTCTCGCAACATTTTCACGTATTCCACTGAGTTCATAGTTACGTTATTTCCTTGATTATTTTCAAAGAAGTATGGACCGATTATGCCCTTTGCGGATATAGCAGCCCACACTGTCGTTTTTGGTGAATGAAGAGGCTTTTGGTGTTTATAGTGAGGGTTTTCCGTGCTCCAATATCGACAATTATGTTTATTTACGTGACGTACGCCAAGCGGACGTTTATGAACTAGAAACACTCTAAAACAAACAATTATTAAAAAAAGGTCTTTATGATCTTATAAAAGCAAAACTAAAATAAAACTAAATTTATTTATATCAAACAAAATGTTTTGAAACCTCCAGTATACTACACGCTGCCCAGCACAAGTGAGACAAGAGAAGCGGGCGAGCTTCCTGGTACTAAATCTACACCGCTTGTTATACGCATGCGCGGTACTGAAAAGCCGAGGTTATGGTTGCTGAGGCTAGCTCAGATGCCTCTAGCGTACTCCAGTCCTCACAACTGTTTGCAGTACCACACTGAAAATAATGGTAAGTCCATGTTCAGCTTTAGATTGAAGTTTTTGGTCCTTTGAGCATTTTTTATAGTTTTTGTAAAATTTGTTGACCCCAAGAAAACTTAGTTTTATTTACAACTTTAGTTACGTTAAGTTTGTTATAATTTTATTTGTACAGTTGTTCATTAAAGTGCATTCCAACGCCTGAAACATTTAAAGAGCAATGTCAGAAGACAAGGTTATTTCACAAAATTAACTTACTCGTCTGTGATTCCACTGTGTTGCCTCGAGATATTTCTGCCGTGACAGTATTTCGAACTTCACCATACTAACGTGACACTGACACACCAACACCTTATCTTCCAAAGCAGTGTGTTTCCCTGTAAGGTACCATAATGACGTACAACTTCGCGTCCAACGGGCGCCACCTGTCGTCTCAGGAGTACCGCGTGCGCGTACGACGCGGGGCGGGGCGCTGCGCGGTGCGGTACTCGCCCTGCCATCAGAACTCCTTCAGGATAGGAGCCGGGGGTGGAGGAGGAGGTAGGTATTAAATTTTTTAGGGGACTACGTGTGTTTCAGATTTGGACGATGAAATTATCTCTTAATTAAGATGGATATAGAAGTAAACAGTTAAAGCCAAAATTAGAATGAGGGATACAGTGGGGTTGGCGACAAAAGTTACGGTTAACCTCTTTATCTCTCTTACTAGATAACAATAATAGGTTCTTGCTTATGTGTTATTTAAGTCAGTTACGGTTTTTTTGGAGTAACTTTGGAAAACTATACACTTTGAAGATTCATTACCTCTACATAATACAATTATTAAATCAAGTACGCTGGATACAAAAGCACCCAGATAGAATATTCAGATTCTTTCAGATTTTAGTTGTGTATGACTTGTGTGATATAGACTTTATAATATGTATAAAGTCTATACACATAGTGTATAACATAGTAGGGAGTAAAAAAATAAAATAAATATAGAAGACACAATATAATTATTATTTGCATGATTTACTGTTTACAGAATACAGAGATTACAACAATTTTTTATACATTGATTAAGCATAAGTTTCTACTTTAGTTAGTGTATTTAGTTAGTGAATTAAGTCCACCTCTACCTTTTACAAATTATTAACATCTACTTCTCTCTCTTAATCCTCTGTTTCCTTAATCCAAGAGCGTGTTCCCACTCATCCTATATTGCCGCAGTCTTCGAACGCTAGTCTTCATGTTATCCCCATCATTGTTCTGTCTACGTACAAATGATATGTTCGATATTACCAGCATTCATTACCATCACCATTGTAAACTGTGAAGAGGTAAGAAAGGCTATGATAGCAATTACCTCAAAGGCGGTTGGTAGTGAAGAATTCAGTTTTTTTTTTGGCTTCGAGGACTATCGAAAAGTCTGGAAAAGGGCAATTGTGCGACCGGTACCAAAAGTCTCCAATCCTATTAATCCAAGTCAATATCGTCCCATATCTATCCTTTCTTATCTTCCCAAAGTTTTAGAGGCCTGTACTCAAGGTACACAAGTAACTTTCCTCATTTCTATCTACACATAACCTACTGGGTCAATCTCAGTCTGGGTTTCGCACCGGTCACAGTACCACCATTGCTCTTATCAAAGTTATGGATGATATCAGATAGGCAACGGATGATCAACAGGTTACTGTGATGGTGTTCGTTGACTTTTCGAATGCTTTTAACATGTTAAATCACGATATCCTACCATCCAACATTCAAATTACTGCTTCTCTCCCCCAACGTCGAAATGGCTTTCATCTTATCTTTGCGGACGTCAGCAATCAGTGCGACTTGGGAACAAAGTTTCCGAATGGGCAAACTTAAAACTGGCACTGTACAGCAAGATGGGATACCCTCCCCGATAAGGTTTTCTTTATTTATAAATTCCATTAGCTCTTCAATACACTGTTCGTGCCATCTGTATGCAGACGATATACTACTTTATGTTCATATCAAAATAGAAGATATCTGTAATGCACTCTTAAAACTGAACTTAAGTCTGAGAACTGTTAGTTACTGGTCATCGGAATACGGTATTTCAGTTAATCCAGCTATTTAGCTGGCATTTGATATAATACTGATTTACATAATACTGATTGGCAGTTCGAAAATGCTGGCCAGGATTAATAGAACCAATCTTCTTCCTATTACCTACAATGGAACTGTTATCCCATTGACCAATGCTGTTAAGAACCTCGGCCTCTACATAGACTCAATTCTTACTTATCGCAATCTTTGAGGTTAGTCGAAAAGTTACCCTTCAATCTTTCTACCGACTTAAACACTTCTTGCCATTAAAGACTAAGCTCATGTCAGTAAAGACCTTGATTATGGTCATCATTGATTTTGCAGATGTTTGTTACTCAGACCTAATTGAAGAGCTTCTTAACAAACTAGAGCATCTTAGCAACTGTATCAGATATATTTTCGGTCTAAGGAAGTATGTTCATATCTCTCAATATCGTTCGCAACTTAACTGGCTCCTTATTCGACAGAGTCGTAACTCCAGATTACTTTCCACGACATATTCTATTCTTAATAATTTAACTCTTCCTTCTTATTTATTGGAAAACTTTCAGTTGCTCTGCTCAACACACGACAGAGTACTACGCTCATTTACTAATTCTAGGGTTTTTATTCCACCACTCAGAACGGCATTTCTTCATAACTCTTTCACCGTTCAGATTATATTACTTTGGAACTGATTGGACTTTTAATATTGATATTGATTGGACTTTTAATATCAGAAAATCCCCGACAAATTTGTAATTTAAGCGACAGGTCCGACTACACCTTCTGATACAACACACTTAGTATGTATAAAGTTATATAATCTCCTAAAATAATGTATCTATTTCTATTTCATAATAATAATAATTATTATTTGTTTTATTTAAAATTATTTAATTATATAATATTATTATTTATTATTATTGTATTATATGTCATTATTTATTATTATTAGTTAATTATATTCTTTCTATATTATTATTTTTGTTATTACTAGTATTTTAATTAAGTTCAGTGTGCACCTACTACACCCTCTCACCAACACCACGGGTCGACTGGTAGAGAATGCCAATAGGCATTAAGACCATCCTTTGACCACCCTTGTTGACCACACAATCAAGTTTAAATAAATAAATAAAAATAAATAAATAATAACTGAGAATATATGAATTATTTTGTACATCAAAAAAATCGACTATGAAAATTTGAAAACATTTATGTTTAGATTCTACTCTGTTTTAAATGTATACGTTGATACAAATTGTCGTATCGTATTAAAGAAATGTCTTCAGTTCTATATGTAGAGTACATTATTTGCATATTTAACACAACAGACATTAACAAGATGTTGGATAGTTTTCATTTCAAATTTACTTGGTGTTTCCGAAAATAATGGCTGTCAAAATATAAAAAAATGCCCATTACTCCGACGATATAATTGAGAAACAAACAAAACTTACATAATGTTATGTTTGAATAATAAGATAATACCGTATAAGATATTAAAATATAAAAAGTTTTTAGTTGTAATTGACAATTATAATGAAAGGTAATTCCAGCTGTGTAACATCCATCAAACCTACAACGCTTTAACTTAACACAAGTTTTGGAAACTTTGTTACTTGACTGAAGGTAAAAGTTTAGAATTCAATTTATTAAAGAGTAAGTCTGAAATGAAGCATCTTCAAAGGAGTATTATAATTATGAAAGCCTTTGATGTTACGTTTTTGGAAAGAAAGCTAATGTTGAATATTAAATTTTATTTAAATACTGTGTTTATAGGCGTAATATAATATAGTTCAGAACGAATTAATGAATGACAAAGTTGGAGTTTCAATTTAAATGGTTCGTGTTGAAACACAAACCGACACTCGCTTCTTCTGTTTTATTTCTATTTCATTAAACAAGAGTACTTCAGTCAGTTTTATTCACCTTGTTGTTAACTTTGCATCTGGTCGCAGCCCTTTCCGTGGACTAATAGTAAAAAATGTGCATCAGGTTTATATATGTGCATCAGGTTTATTTTTAAACTCAAAAAGTTCGATCTCGTATCACGTAGGTGGTAGAGTCTAGCTGCAGTTAACTGACTGCAGCTCGTATTGGGCTGGCTCGACCGGGGAAGGACCACCCTCTCACAGAAGACCGACGTGTAGTAATCAAACTCATTTGGTTATGTTACGTCGGTGAGTGAGAGAATCCGGAAGCCCAACCCCCCCCCTCCTCCCCGCCAAACATGAAAGCGATGCCGAAAAGAAAAATACCCCAGGAACCCTCCTGGGGTTTGATGTTTTTTGAGGGCAAACGACGAGTCAACGCAGCGGCACCCCGACCCACTCTAAATGTGGACTTTTGCAACATCCGGGGACTTCATTCCAACTTAAACTCCGTCCACTATCACCTAGAGACGGCGCAGTCGGCCTTGTTGTTTCTGACGGAGACGCAGATATCTCAACCTAGCGACATAGCGTACCTGTCATACCCCGGGTATAAACTAGAACACCATTTTATACCACACGCCGGGGTATCTGTGTTCGTAAGGGAGGATATCTGCTACCGTCGCCTTCAGGTTTTTGAAGGTCGGGACCTGTCTGTACTCTGGCTGCGCGTGGACATGGACGACCATGTCAGAGTCTACGCGTGCCTCTACAGGTCCCATAGTGGTAATGCAGAAACGGTTCAACTCTTGGGCCATGTTCAGGCGAAGATTGACGATCTGCTTTCACAGATTCCCTCCGCCGAAGTCGTAGTCCTCGGGGACTTCAATGCGCACCATGCCGATTGGCTAGGGTCACGTGCCACAGACTACGCGGGGAGATCTGTGTTTGACTTTGCTCTGGCAAATGGTCTGTCCCAGCTGGTAAAGACGCACACTCGTCTACCGGACGTGGACAGCCATATGCCCTCTTTGTTGGATCTTCTGCTGACTACACATCCCGGAAAGTACCAAGTCACTGTCGAGGCTCCCTTAGGGTCCTCTGATCATTGCTTGGTACGGAGTGTAGTGCCCATTGAATACCCAGCTCGCACAAGACCTGCGACTCGACGCGTTTGGCACTACAAGTCAGCGGATTGGGATGGAATGCGGTCCTTTTTTGCATCCTACCCATGGGGGCCGATTTGTTTCTCTTCCAATGATCCTAGTGACTGCGCTGCGGCTGTAGCCGATGTGATACTTCAGGGCATGGAACTATTTGTACCAATCTCTGTGGTACCACTTGGTGGCAGATCGCGGCCTTGCTTTGATGCGTCTGTCAGGGCTGCAGCAGTGGCAAACGGCAGGCTTATCAAGCTTGGGCTAATGCGTTAGTCACTAAGGATCCGAACTCTAGATTTCTGAAGAGGAAATATAATCGTGCCTCCAGATTCTTCAAACGGAAAATTGCTAGAGCAAAGTTCAAGCATGTTGTCAAAATTGGGGATAAGCTGGCAAAGTACCCGCCTGGCACGCGCAAGTTCTGGGCGCTGTCTAAAGCCACGCTGGGAAACTTTTGTCAGCCATCCCTATCGCCATTGCACACTGGGAACGACTCTCTGGCCTACACGGCAAAAGAGAAAGCCGATCTCTTGGGCACTCTTTTTGCCTCAAACTCGACTTTGGACGACCAGGGGAAGACACCGCCTATCATCCCGCGGTGTCCGAGCTTAATGCCGGAAATAGTTTTTCGGCAAAAACTCATCCGAAAAGCCCTCCTTTCCTTGGAAGTTCATAAGTCGAGTGGGCCAGATGGTATCTCTTCAGTTGTGCTACGAACATGCGCCCCTGAATTGACATCAGTGCTAACGCGTCTATTTCGGTACTCCTACCTTAAAGGCGTAGTCCCGGTCTCATGGAAGCGTGCCCTTGTCCATCCGATCCCTAAAAAAGGTGATAGCTCGGACCCAGCTAAATACAGACCTATCGCCATTACCTCTCTTCTCTCCAAAGCAATGGAGAGTATCATCAATAAGTAGCTCCTAACCTTCCTCGAGGATCACCAGTTGGTCAATGACCGGCAATATGGCTTTCGCCATGGTCGATCGGCTTTCTTTCTTTCGGCGGTGATCTTCTTTTATATCTTACGCATCGTTGGGCAGCTATTATTGAAAGCAAGGGAGAGGGTCTGGCAGTTAGTCTGGATATGGCGAAAGCCTTCGATCGTGTATGGCACAAAGGGCTTCTTTCGAAGCTACCTTCCTATGGGCTTCCCGAGAGTTTATGCAAGTGGATCACCAGCTTCCTCACTGGGCGGAGCATACAGGTCGTTCTCGACGGTTTTTGCTCGGACCCCAAGCCCGAGAACGCTGGTGTACCCCAAGGCTGCGTGCTATCCCCAACTCTGTTCCTCCTGCACATCAATAATATGTTGGATATCTTCAATATACATTGTTATGCGGATGACAGTACTTGGGATGCGGTATATTCCAGCCGTGCAGGTCTCTCTCGGGAAAACGTCGACGAGTGCCGAAAGAAACTTGTGTCTGCTGTAGAGACTTCCTTAGGGATAGTTTCTGAGTGGGGGGAACTGAACCACGTTCAGTTCAATCCCCAGAAGACACAGGTTTGCGCGTTTACCACTAAGAAAACCCCATTTGTCGTATCACCGCTCTTCGAGAGCACTCCCCTTATTGCCTCGCCAAGTATCAGAATACTGGGTCTCGACATTTCGAGTGACTGTCCGTTTCGTGGTCATCTGGAGAGCAAGGCCAAATTGGCCTCGATGAAATTGGGCGTGATCAATAGAGCGAGGCAGTACTTCAATCCTGGCCAAAGACTTGCGCTCTACAAAGCGTAAGTCCGGCCACACATGGAGTACTGTTCTCATCTCTGGTCCGGATCACCCCAATATCAGTTTCTACCATTTGACCGCGTACAACGGAGAGCCGTTCGAATTGACGGGGACCCGGTGCTCTGTGAACGGCTGGACTCTTTGGCATTGCGTAGAGACGTTGCATCTCTGTGCGTCTTCTACCGCATTTACCACGGGGAGTGTTCCGAAAAGCTATTCGATCTGATGCCTACCGCCGAATTCCATCACCGCACAGCGCACCATCGCCTCCAATACCATCCCTACCACCTGGATGCCTGGCGATCCACCACTGTGCGGTTTTCAAGTACATTTTTTCCTCGTACCACTCGAATGTGAAACGAACTCCCTTCGGCGGTATTTCCAGATCGGTACGACATGGGTACCTTCAAAAAAGGCGTTTACTCCCACCTTCAAGGCCGGCAACGCTCCTGTAAATCCTCGGATGTTGCAGGAGTTCATGGGCGGCGGTGATCACAAATCATCTGTGACCCGCCAGCTCGTTTGCCCTTCTATTCCATAAAAAAAAAAAAAAAAGAAAAAACCGTACCGCGCACAGTTAAAATGGCTGACAGTCCATCACCGAAGAGACATCCATATCCTATCCCTATTCTATCGATACCAATTTTCCCAATGTCCAAAATATCTAAAAGAAAGATTTACCTTCCTTGGCGACGATAGTCCATTTTTCCTTCATTCTCGTCACGATAGTAAGCTACAGGTGACATTCCACCGTACGATATTTTGTGGTAATTCGTCCACGGCAAAGTGCGTCAGATTATGGAACGCTCTCCCTGCTGAAATACGTCACTCAAAGTCCCTGAGCATTTTTAAAAAGCTTTTAAAAACTTATTATTTATCTATGTAGAAATTAATTGTAGTAAGAATATGTATATTATCATATATATTTTATATATCTATATGTGTATTTTTAGTGTGTAGGCCTTGTAGTTTATTTTATAGTGCTTGCCGCACCAACCCCTTCTCATTTTACGTTTTACCAAGGGTTGTCTGGGAGAGATCGCTTTAGCGATAAGACCGCCTTTGCCAACTTCTCATAGTTTTTAAATTATGTTTGTAATATCCTCTTGAAGTGTGTGCAATAAAGAATAAATAAAATAAATAAAATGTGATTTCTATAACTTCGAAAATGAAAGTTTTATAAAAACTTTTTCCTTTTATCTAGAGTGAAATTTAATAATCTATATCTTAGTACTAGCGTATATTCTACTTCAAACTATCGTGATGTAGTCACGGAGTCACCAGCGCCACCGCCGCCAGTTAGCGACCACTCTGACGAGGAAGAAGGATCCGGAGCCGACCCAATGATCACGGACACTTCTACTCACACACCGGGGATCTTAAGTAGAGTGAGTTACTTACTAATGTTACTTAATTAATTAAAATAATATATTCAACTTTATAATAATATAACCATAGTAGTCCCTAGTCCTATAATACATTTTTAATAAAATTTGCATCTACCCTCTAATTTTCAGCTTGTAGACCCTTATCACATTAAAATAATACATAATAATGCCTGTGTTGCGACAATATAAAACAGAAAAAATAATTTCATTACTTATACTATAGTCCGATACGTTAATCGATTCCACGACCTCTCACCTAAACACTACAACTAAACAGTCGGCCATCTTAATAACTCCTATACCCTGAATAACCTGAATACCCTTAGCCACTAACAGCTAACCCCGCTCAGATTTGGAGCTACATGTGGGGTTCCCATCAGCGGTCGTGGGGCTGGTCGCCCTACCACCAGCACCACGCGCTGTGGTACGGCGCGGGGCACGGGCGCCGCCGCTGCGGGGACCGACTCACCATACCCTGCGACAACGAGTACCTCGTCACGGCCATTGGGTACGCTGGATACTATAAGGTACTACCACCAGTCTCACCAATGTGGATCCATTTTTACTACAGCCTAATTTAATGGTTCACGAAGTTAAAACTCTACTTAGACAACTTCAATGAAAATAAATTCAATATGATAATTTTGAAAAATGTAATTCAAATTTTAGCCTCGATTTGCGAATTGATTAAAAGATTTATTATTAAATGTATATAAAATCCAAATTATGTAATCCCAAAATCCAAAACCCCAGTGATCAAGTAGTAAGTACTGTGTTGTGACGTCAGTCGGCCGGTGCGATGCCGGTGTGCGACCCTCACCGCTGTGGGTCGTCCCTGTGTGGGTCGTGGCCGTGTCGCGTGGAGTCCTCCGTCACTCCCTTCGCGGTGTCCGTGCACTTCGGCCCCCCCTCGCCCAAACCGGACCCGGATATGAACCTCGGCGCCTGTCTCAAGTACGAGCAGCTCCCCTGCGACTAGACGACACCTCCACGACGAGCCCGTGATGACCTTCGCCACGAGAACTAATTCACGAATTCATGAAACGTGGGAATGAAGGTTTTAACACTTTAAATATCAGTATATTCTATTATCCTAAAGATAATATGTAAATATTATATCGAAATTGTTAAATATTTTAAAGGTCTATCGATTTAATAACTTTACCGATCCAAACACTTACGAAAGTGACTTAGCCTAAGTGAAACTTTAACTGAATTTGTAAATATAATTGTATTATAATTATTTATTTTTAATTTTAAGATTTGCAAAGATTATTTATTTCACATTAATATTTATTGTAGATTAAAAAAAATGTGTATAATTTAATAAATATTTTGAACTTGATAACAAATGTTTTCTTTTCCTTTTTATTGAGCTGAGCGTAAGCGCAGCTCTTAACCGTTTGGGAATCCATTTTATGTCGCCACATAACATAAAAACCACTCAGTCGATCTAAATCAAAATAGGCATTGTTGTAGCTCTTGTTAACGGGCTTATAAAGAAAAAAAATTGATTAACAAAATCTTGATTTGATGAAAAGTTAGTTGGTCGAAAAACTGAATCCTCATAGACTTAAGCTTAACTGTTCTCGCGCGCGCTTGTCTTCCTTAAAATGAGCTGAGTCGCTTCATCACATGAAAACTACGAGAGAGACTTTAGTCAAATTTGGAACGAATGTAAAATTAATAAATAAGCATCTACAGAAAAAAACCAGAATGAAAATAGCTTGATAAAATCTTAAGTTATAAAGAAAAAACCAAGAGATTCGTGATAGTGTCGCCCGTAGTATAACTTTCATGGTGACAAACTTCTTCAATTAATTGTTTATTATTGTTATTAAATATTTATTTCCTTTTTTTCTTTTCTAATGGATTTTCCTGCGCTCAGCTCAATTCACGCCACGCACGGTGGGCTGATCCTAGTTTAGTTTTGTTCGATTTTCACAGATTCCATTTGTATTAAGAACTGATGCCGCCGACCGGTGGGTTCGTTGTTTATAGAAATAGTTTTAAAAGTAATAGATTATTTCATTTAAATGTAATCAAATTTTATTAAATGCTTTATAGTGTTACGTCTCGGAAAAGTTTCGTCACATTTTATATATAAAATCAAGGTTTTACAAAATTTGTTTGCATTTAATTATAATATGTACCATTTTGTTCGATGACTTGCTGCTATTTTGTCCGCACGGACATATTCCGTTTCTGTTGAAATTTTGGGATTTCTTATTAAAAACATCTGCTTGTTAAAGTTTTTCGAAAATGTCGTCACGTTTATCCGTAACTGGACGACCAGAGATAGTTGCAGTTGGACTCACTTATTTAGGAGGACAGAAAAAATATGGAAAAATGGCGGGAAACTGTTTTTTACATTTTCGTTTCCTAAAATGTCACTTCAATGTGTCAAAATCAGCCCGTTACAAAAAATACAACCAAAAATATTTTATTTCATCTTTTTACTACAAAATAAGTAAATACTTTTGTCCCGATCTATTATTTAAAATAGTATGTTTTTTATGTCGATCATAGTATCAGATTTATATTTTGAATTCAATATCGTCGGTGCTTATTTGTTACTGCCAATAACAAAGTCCGAATTCAAATATATATATATATATATATATGTTTCTGATTGGTTCTGATCTAGTTTATATCTATCATGTGTGGAATTCGACTGCCTGATATTTAAATCCATGTGAAAGTAGAATAATTGTTGAGACTAATATTCACTTTCATATTCATGTTTATTTGGTAATAGTTTTGTTTTACAAAGGTCTTAAAACTATTTCCAAAAATATAAACTTGCCGGTTAGGGCATCCCAAATCAGTCGTCAAAAATATTATTTATACATTAAAAGGTTGTGATAAGTGTTATTAATTATTTTGTTTTGTCAAATGATATCTTACGGCGCCTCCTTAGACTTTGAATTGAACTTGGGACGCGTGATCTTCTTGGCGACGAAAGAGAAAAATATAAATAATAATTTCAATAAAACTTAAAATATATTTAAGTGATTGACTGCTATATTGGAATATATTGTTAATATACTTAAGAATCAAAATATTAACAAACAAGAAATACGCCTTTACTTAGTTGTAAGATTTCTTATTGCCAAGTAATAACTGAAATCAATTTATATGTAAAAACTACTAGGAAATAAAATAATATCCTTCTATAGGCTATAAAATTTCATAAGCATTCCTAGAAAGGAGGTAATAGTTTATTATACACAGATCTCCTGCACGAGGGCGGTGCTACCTCCGGTCGAACCAGCTCGTACATAGTGACAAACAGGTAGGTTATACGTACATTTTCTTTATTTTATTCTCATATGAAAAATACTGTATTGTACAATTTGCTTTCTGAAGTGCAATGCAATATATATAAAAAAGTATTTAACTATAAACATGATTATCCTGGGATACACGGGATACAGGTTATCCCGACAAGAAGAGAGCTTTATAAAAGGTTTATCCTAAAATCCCTTAATTTGAAACAACAAAAATAAATTGAGTTCCCGATCCTCTAATCGTATTAACCAGCCCGCTTTGTACAAATAGTTATTAAAAAATATTTTATTTTCTCGTTTGTTTGTTGTGTGAACGAGTCTCCGGATTATTTGTTTAAGTTAATTAAACCAACAACCTTTGTATCTTTAATTTGGGTTTTTTAAAGAAATGTTACAACCTCGTACTAAAATATATGTAAAATTATTTCTTATTTTTATTCATAGGAGTATTTTGTTGAAAATCTTTTAAATTCTAATTGTAGGATAAAAATTCTGATTGTGGTATTCTTTGGACAAAGTTGAGTCGAGTCATCCATGGGTCAAATAGGTTTTTCAAATATTATTATACTTTTCCCTTTTATACTATTAACTAGTATATAAGACAATAGTACAATATATGATAAAGAAATATATATGTATGAAATTAAGCTACCTTAATCACTACCTTAAATTATATTTAAGCCTTTTCAAATTTTAAATTATGGGCATAAAATATAATGAGAAGAATGAGATGGCGTGATTAAATATAATATTTTCTAATTAATAGAATAATGTATAATTTTAATAACACTATTTTACGTATTTCACCCGTCTGACAGACGCCCTGACCTACACCTCGTCTCACTCTACACACTAGTGCTGCAAAGTATTGAGGCGTTTTATCACGAAAATGTAAAAATATTTCATTTAAATGGATACTACATGTGACAATCTTAGAATACAATAATAACTTCTCATTTACATTCTCATGTACGAAAAATGATAATATATTATTTAGATAAAAAGTCATGTGTCAGAAAAAACCTTTGTTACAACAGTCTAATACTACTGGAAATAAATTTGATTTTCATAACTACTATGTCTATCGAAGGGAGGTGTGGTAAAAGGGGAGGGTCAAGGTGAAATTTGGTCGGACGACAAACGAAATTAATGATATCAATAAATCGTCCACGTTGTTTGCTCCAACGGAACCCGGGGGATAAAGATTTGAGTTTAAATCTCGTGATTCTGTTTAGGTGTTTCATCAATTGTTTTTGTCATCGTCGCTTGTTATCTAGATATTATTGTCCTCATTGAACCGATTGTAATAGCTTT
Source organism: Melinaea menophilus ssp. n. AW-2005 (assembly GCA_918358695.1). NCBI lineage: Eukaryota > Metazoa > Arthropoda > Insecta > Lepidoptera > Nymphalidae > Melinaea > Melinaea menophilus. The sequence continues at coordinate 11,251,519 of OU911049.1, forward strand.
CAGTAAATATATCCAAGGGAATTTTTATTTTATTTGATGAAAAGATTCTAAATGGGACTCAGAACTGTCTCTTAAATAATCTTTGTTTTGCAATAATTTTGACTAAAATATAAAATTACTTAACTTGAAATATGCAAACTATGCAAGCTCACCTTCATTCGATATTCAAAATCTTATTGCAAAAGCAGTAGGTATTGATCAAAGGACAATTAAGGCTCGCAAGTTTTTATGATAATTTATTTAATTAACTTAGAATGTTCCTCTCAATAATTCAAATTAATAGTATCTAAAAAAAATTTCATGACATTCGAGAACTCTCGAAGCGAATATCTTGAAATAACTTACTTTATTTAACAGAGTATTGAATTATTAATATAATAAAACTTATTCCATTATATCTTTACAATCTACTGAGAATCTTTTACATATGATGATGTTACTGAGTTATATGTAGAAAAGTTGTGTAGGAAGATGTAGTGCGAACATATGTATAGAAAAAAATTTAAAAGGAAGAACGAAAGAGAAATGTTGATGTGATTAAATTGTGTGTGAGAAATAAAGTGATGGAGAAACAGGAAAGAACAATATACACCTCTATTGAAGTAGACTTAAGGATCACACCTGAACTGTGGTTGAATTAGGACCCGCAGCACCAAAACCACGCACCGTTAAACTAAATATAGCTATATATAAGAGACTATTCAATATTATAATACTCGTAGTTTATTTATTTAACACTTTGACACTCGTCAGTACATATACTCAAGCTCCTGAACTGTGAGTGCATTTTAATAATGCAATTTTTCTCGTAACACAGAGATTACGTGAGCCGTCCTCTGTGTGTTAACATTACAATATTATATAAAGTGACATTTTACATCATAGTCAAAAGTAACAGAATATTATGATGTGAAGGAACGTATTTTGTTATTAAATGGAAATGGAGAAAAATCCAAGACAGGTACTTATGTAAAAATAATAAGATGTTTTTTTGAAGAATTTCAAATGCTTAGATAGCTGTCAGTAAGTTCTGTTTTTAGTATTTCTTAGCTTTTCTTAATGTATTTTAATTGACATTTAACGTTTTAAATTCTAGGAATATTTTTAATCACATAGATAAATTTGCGGTTTATTTAAACGAATTTAAAAAGTTGGTCTATGTACTGTAATTATCTTCTGTTTTATATATATGTATGTTTACATTGATATTCATACATGAGTTTATACACTTACACGTTTGAAAAAACTAGGAGACTTAAAAGGTATGGACTTTGTATTATTAAGAATTTTTGAGGGCAAAATGAAAAAAAACTTATTAAAAAAATTACAGAATAACATACAGAATATAATTATTTTACTTCTCAAATAATTTATTTCTCTTTGTAAAGTAATAAAAGATTCTGTAGGAAAGATTTGTAACAAATCCTTTCAAGTTAAGGAGGCGCTGAATAACGAAGAGTACGTGAGGATGTTAAACCGCTATTCTGTATTATGAATACAATTTGAAATATACGAAAAAAATATGCAACATACATAGGATTCGCAAATTTCACCTGTTTTAAAATTTAAAAAATATAATAAAGTATGTACTTTTAGTTCTGTGGGTACAGCGCTAACAGGCACGTATTATGGGAGCGTTGTTTAAACATGTCCTTTAAGAGGTCTTGCATTTTACGATTATATGTTAATAATGTTTTAAAATAGTTTAATAACAAGAGTCCACAGCACTTACATTTATGGATACTTACAGTTATGATTATGGTTGTTTGACTTGGAATAAACAATCGGCAATACCAATCAATATTATTACATTAAAGTTATAAGCATATTGTCTGTTCGTCACAGACGTGTCGCGTGGCTGCGATGGCATGGAACCGAGTATCGATCAAGCGAGCTCTGCTTAATAAATAAGATACCTAACATAAGATAGTATTTTCACAAATTACAAAGTTATATACATTTCAATTTAATACAGAATAAGAGTAATTTCTTATTTAATTATTAAAAATTTAAGTAAAATTCCAAGGAATGTTTTATCGTTTCTTGATGTAATATTTGTTAGAACAGTACATGAATTCATTAATAAATGCTTATAGTGTAGGTACAGGTCAAATCTAATGTACTCTTCTATCAAACCTTTTCATATTTTATTTGAGATCATTCGTCTGCAGAATGCAACGACTAATCTCATCAGACGGTCTTATCCCCGATTTCAAACCATTGTGCGACTTTGTTCCAAGAGCTTATGTAATTTCCTCGTTGGTCGGGAAATTTTACAATTTTCCGATGAATTAAGGACAATGTGATACTGAATACTTTTATTGTTCGACAATCTGATTTGTTATTACAATCTTTTATAGTCTTTTGCACATACACAGTTAATTATTTACATTAATAGTATTATTACACATGTTAGTGAAGCGATAATTGAGTTTCTAAAGTAAAAAAGACTAAACACAATATTTTTAGAACATAATAAAAAATGTACTTGGATTTTACGTCAATAAATTATTTCACGAATAGATCAAATATGAGTTTAAGTAGTTTCATGTATTGTACTGCAAAATCACGTTCGTGGAGAACCATCCAATCGACTTTGCGACGATACGAGGATTACCCTCAGGTATCTTGTAAGCTCAGAATTAGATTATTAACTAAACTGTCTACAACCCTATCGCTTATGCGATTAAAGTAAATTGTTTGTCATTACTGTACGTTATATACATGTTGTAAAATATAAATAATGTAATGTGGGAAGTCGCAACGAAAGCAGACTCACGGCACAGTGTCCGTGTGTAATAATTAATGCTGGCATGAAGCGACCTTTGCTGAACCAAACTGCGGCAGTGCGGGTTGTTTATATGTATTTGAGTATTTTTAATCTGAGTTATTTCTTGTTATAGGTATGCGTTTTTTTACACGTTTATTTGGTATTTATACTATGTTATTTATTAGCATTTTGTTTTAGGATATACTCTCGATTGTAATGTAAAAAAAGGAAGATATTTATATCAATATATGTATATATTTAATGTCACTCACACAAATATATTCTACTGTTGTCGAACATCATCTGATACAGAAATGCTAATCTCTAATTATTATCCACAATGAGCAGAAGTGACTATAAAATACACAACTTTTATTATTACATTATAATATAACAAGAAATTGTATACGCATACAGCAATTTTTTTTTATACAGGATTTTGTTTGTCATTATGAATAAACACGTTGTTAAAAGCCATGAACTTACGTGTGTCCAATTGTCAATATGTCAAACCCATTCACAATTAATAACGTTAATGGAGTTTTTAAATGTATATTTTCACACACTCACTCACACTCACATTGCTTCCCGTGTATTCCTGACGCACACAGAAAGCTTTTGCCTTAATAGTATTCATCGACATGTTTATAATGTATATATTCGCTTACCGGTTATTCTGTTGTCCGCATTTCTGTTTAATGTAAACTTGTTTTGTGTTATGTTTATATGTGAACATAGTTCGTACATACTACGGAATAATACATATGCATTGTATTTCAGTTACTCAAATAAATAACTGTAGCTAACGATACTCTTTACAAATGTATCCCTATTGGTTAATGTATACTACTCACTATAGTGAAGGTATCCGTAGCCTTTGCAAATAGAAATCTATACACAACCTATGAGCACTTCAATCTCATAAGTGTTCTATTTCAAGCGCCACCTGCATCAGCAAAAGTTGAGTTTTTCCGCAAGCTGTTACAGATTTCAGTGCACTTTATATTACCAGTTTTATTTTGTTGTTTTGTATCATTTACTGCGCGCTGTTTATGAAACAAGCTCCAGCATACGTGCGCTTCACTGATTTTAGTTTAATTTTTAAAACAAATATTAAAAACTATATTGGATATCTACGCAACAAATTATGACTACGGTTTCACTTATTGAGTTCTGATAAATGTCGTGTGGACGTGACTTACTAAACGAAACTGCGATATTCAAGTAAAAAGAAACATTGGAATTAACAATCCAGAAATAATATTTTTGGTATAGTATTCCTTAAAGATATTCATCATTTCGCTTCATTTATTTTACTTTTTATACAAATTGTAAAATAACCAATTTTGATTTATTAATATAAACAAAAAATAAATAGTAATACAAAAAAAACAATGAAGTTGTTGCAATTAAGAATATTTAAAAAATATCTTTTACTTATATTGATCACTCTTAAGACTTTCAGTTAAACTAAACATTCATTCAAACAAAGCACTGCATTCAGTTCTGGTGTGGGTGGACCGTCTTATTGAGGATTCCTTTCATCACAATGCCATCTCTTCCGTTATTCTAATTAAACTTGAAGGTAGGAGAAATCATATAACACTTTATATTATATGATTCTGAATATAATTAGTAGCAGTATTATAGCTGCAACAATTTATAAAAATAATCTATTATATATAAACCAAGATACGTAAATAATTATAGCAATAGGAGACAATCTGATATATCAAAGGTCATACGTTTTCACGTAATTTACATGATATGAATTAGGTTATTTTTACGAGTTTCCTTGCTAGCTGCTATTATGAGGTTATTCAAAACGTTATGAAGAGTTTCTTTAATTTCTAAACTAAAATACAAATATCACTTTCCATACTTCACTTCAATTATAAATAAAAAAGAGATTTGTGTTATTGAAAATATTTAAACGTCTCATTATATACCAGTATGTTTGTCAAAATGAATTGAAATATATTTGAAGTATTTTATGTAAGAACAATAAATGTTTAATGTAATTTACTCCACGTAACAAGTTAAAGTCTCTTAAGATATCGTTTCGATATCAGTTCAAATGAATGTTTGATCAAGTTCTAAGCAATGTTAGTACGTAATTGATAACATATAACTGACACCACTTTATATATATAAATCTTCACCACTCCGTATATAAATATCAACTGTGACAGTTCTACTGTAAGACGAAAAACTACTTTTCTCGCTTCAACTATACTTAGGTTTACGCGGTAAAAAGGAAAAAATATATTTGACAAGAATGATATTTGTTCTCAAACTATGTTCTAAGACAATGTAAATAAGATTCAATATAGTATTAAACCACATTTAGAATATATCCATAAAGTTTTTAGACGTAACGGCCTCCGACATTAACAGACAAGTAATTAGAGAAAAACTTGTACAACTGTAAATAACAGTCGGCGTTTATAATTATTATATACGTGTATTAAATAGTTTTATTTTGAACGATGTATTTTTTCCCTTTAATGAGTAATATATGTATATATATAATTTACTACTACAGCTGAAGTTTAAATTTATCACATGCCATTGTTTTTGTTAATATATGTATGTTATGTTATGTTAGTTGGTGGACGCGTCTCGCTAGTGATGACTTGTGCAAACTGTGTCGGAGTACGCTACACGCGAGTGAGATGTGTTTCTTGGATTTATTTTAACAAATAATAATTGTAAATATTTTTTTTTATCTGTAGTTTTTGTTTTTATTTGTATTTTGTATTTTATATATAAATATTTTATTACTAATTACTAAGTTACTAATTGAAATCTTTTAAACCTAACTACTTATTACTTTGAACATAGGCGTAGAGACAAATATTTGGTATTTGAAAGAAAAATATTTTTCTGTATTCTCTTCTTCTCTTAACTATGCTAAGTTTTTAGTTAGTTAAAGCCAAGGCTAAAGCAACAGCAAGCGTATGAGCAGAAACAGAAGCAGAGGCGAAAAAAGCAAAGAAAGTAAAGTATTAAAGTATAGCATAAGATTTAAAAAAACTTTCCGTTATAATGGTAAACTATATATACATATATAACCCGAAACCTCTATGATTATTGTAGTTTTTAAATAAAATTGGCGAAAGTGTTTCGCAGTAAGAAGTGTTCTATTGTAGATTGACTCGGATAATAAGATATAGTCACGTAAAAAGTCTATTCAGGATTTTAGCAAAAACAACTAAAGAAATAAACCCATAAACATTTGGTATATTTTTGTTTTTCTTGTAGGCGTGTGCTACAAACTATACATTTACAAAAACAGAATAATGTAGAAACTAGGTATTTTTCTATACATGTATATGTCGGCAGCCACGCTATTTATGTGCGGCTTCAACAAACAGCGTCCAATAGGCGCCAGTGGAACGTACACCGAACGCAAGTTGCGGGTACTCCGAGAAAATAAAATTTCTCCTTCCTTGATATTCGACTATAAAAGCAGCCCACTCCGAGTAGTCGGCACGCATTTCTAATGATTGCGTCTCGGTGTACGGATCACTGTCTCTTGATAGTCGAATACACCATATAGGCATTGAGCGGCGAAAATTGTCTTTGACAATAAGTAGTGCTCGCATTGCGGTGGGTGCTCGAACTCTGTCCCTGACAGTTAGTAGGCCCTATGTGACCGCCCGACATAGCCTTACTGATTAATTTCATTCATTTAATTATTGTAATTCTGTTACGCGTTAGTTAGCAACTGTTGTATCAATTGTATCAATCAAATTATTCTTTTTGTTCTGTGTGCGTTTAAACTGTAAATAAATTTTGTTATTCTATTTGAATTTTCTTCCTGATGTCTGAGCAAAACCCGACATATAATATATTTAATGAAAACACAACATTAATCGTTAATTACGAAAATAATATTAACACGTTCCCTGTCCCAATACAAAAATTCATAATTGACCGACAAGTACAATAGGGTTTTTTGAATAATTTGTTTTTGTGTAGTCATAGGATAGCTTTAGTAATTATAATTAAAAAAAAACGGATGTAGGGTATTTCTACCTGAAACACATATGGTCCATGAGCGTAGAGGGTCATTTTTGCTTCTGCACGTTCATAAAACACATGTGTTTCAGGGAACTTTTTCTATATTTTTTTGGTTTTCATTAGTATTTATTTATTGTGAATATTTTATTATTATTATATAACTAAATTTACGATATTTTCAAACTATAAAATAAGATTTCATTGATAATCTATTTCTTTAGACCTGTCAGTGTCAATTATTTTACTGTTACTGTCATATTTTCGAATTCTGTTCATAAAATTGTTTCAAGGTTATAACGCATGTGATATTTTTGTTGAAAATGCCACGCGAATTATCAACTGAGGAATTGCAACGTTTACTGGAAGACAGTGACTTTGGATTGAGTGAAAATGAAATGGATTCAAACAGTGAAAACAGCGATATACAAGGCGAGCCTGATTCTGATAGTTCGGATCAAGAACCGAGTATTTTTGCTGATGATGATGTTGATGATCCTGATTTTGATCCAGGTGAGAATTTCTGTTCAAACATTATAACCGGTGACCGTGGTAGAGACTCTCCAGCTGATAATTCATCGGATATCGTCATAAATTCACCTAGGCCAGAAATGAGCAGAAGGCGGACTGCTGGTAAGATTATGCGGCTTACTCCGCAGGAAATAAATGATATAGATAGAGAAAATGGCTGGAGCCAGGAAATCCTACCACTGTCACGTCAACCTTATGGCAACAGCCCAATACTTCATGTCCAAAGCGAACAATCCGTTCTATCCATTTATCGACGTATATTGAATGAAGTGTTAGATCTTATAGTCACTCAAACAAATTTTGTACGCTTCTCAACTAAAACAGAATGTCAACATGTCACTTCATAGCCGCATGCTTCGGTGGACAGATGTTACACGCGAAGAAGTATTGAAATTTATTGCCTTGTACATGTTGATGGGTATAGTACAATTTCCAACAATTTGAATCGCATTGGAAACTAGATGCGATTTACTACCATCCAATATTTCACAACGTAAACATGTCATATAATCGGTTCTCGTCAATATTACGTTGCTGGCACTTTGTTGATAATGAAGATCCGATTGATCAAAACGAACGTCTATACAAAATAAAACCACTTTTGGACCTTGTTATCAACAACTGGAAGAGCTTACTAACACCTGGTGAATGTATCGTCATTGACGAGTCGATGATGCCGTTTAGAGGCAGGATATCTTTCCGTCAATACAACCCATCAAAAGCTCATAAATAAGGCTTGAAAATCTATAAACTGTGCACAGAAGAGGGTTTTGTCTGGGATTATGATATTTACATAGGGCGTGACCCCGAGATTGCTGATTTGGATAAGCCAGGGAGTGTCGTAGTTCAATTATGTGACGGTCTTCTAGATGCCGGACGGATAATTGTGTGTGACAACTATTACAATACCGTAGGATTGGCAAAATATTTACAGCAGCGTAAGACAGACTTATGCGGCACTCTACGGGTAAATAGAAAAGAAATTCTATGGGCAATAAGATCGAAAAAAATGGGACCTAAGAAAGGTGAAGTAATTGCTCGTCAGAAGGACAATGTAACAGTCATGAAATGGCGAGACAAACGCGACGTAGCAATGATTTCTACATGCCATGGTGCCGATATGCATGTCTTCAGGATATAGGTCAATGATGAAGCCAGAAGCCGTGCTCTATTACAATGAGCGAAAAAAGGGCATAGATGTATCCGACCAGCTTGCAAGTTATTATGACCCTAAAAGAAAGATACTGAATGTTTGCAATGCAAAAAAACATTTTGTTTATCTTGTTTCCAAAACGAACATAATAAGAAATAATTAAAAATAATTTGTGATTTCTGCGTAAAATAAAAATATTTTTTCGTATGTCCCGGCATTTTTCTTTACTTTATTATCGTACCAGCACGTCCAGTGCAGAAACTGTACAGTTCCGTTACGTCCAGTCGAATAATTGGCTTTAGAAGTTTCATACACCCCCTGACGCACATATGGCTCAGGAACATATCAGTGCTTATCAAGCGCACGTTTCCTGAACCATATGTGGCTCAGCGGACAGGGAACGTGTTAAAAAATGACTTCAATTCCATAAATAATTTATGATAGGTGCTCAAACAAATCAAGGTCAACGTAACTTAGTAAGATGGGGCAAAGCCACCAAAAAATCTTGCAACATCTGTGGGGAGGCAGTAGGAACGTATAGAAATCATACAAGAAGCGGTTAGTCTTTCTGTAGCAAGAGCGCAGAAAGGTATAACAACAATATAACATCTCATTAGTCATTAACTTATTGTTACTGAAGTTTAAAGTCTAGTAATTATATTCTTTATCCTCTTTTACTGGAGGTAATTAAATTTGAGTGAATGTAAAAGGTCGAATTTTATTCATAACTTAATACACATATTTCGTACAAATTGTCTTTTATATCTTTATTTCCTTTTGCACAAAATATTTCAATATTCTCATTCCAATTAAGAACTCCCGCCGCCCGAAAACAGCGAATGTGTTTTCTTACATTACAGAGACAGAGTTGTATATTTGTACATTCATATTATATTATTTAATTCATTTAGGCCTTTTGATTTTAATGTACTAGTTTTATTATATTTTATATTTAGCTAATTGATTTCAAACCCTCTTTGAAGAAGTAAGTCAACTTTAACAACCGTCTGAGGTAGCGGTTAATTGTATATTTAGACTTGTCTCGACTTTTGACTAATTATTTGTAGGAAGAACACATTAAATATATGTTATACTTATGTATATGTTAAGTAAAAACCTATCAGCTCCAGTTATACACTATAATGGCAATAATAATCCTATTACTTTGCACAAATCACAATGTTTCTTTCTATCACATGTATGTGATGATTTAAAATTATTCATAATCAACTTTGATATTGCCTTTTATCATTGCGTGACTTAACCAAGGTTTGTAATGATCCATTGAGCTGGATTAGATCGAAATAAAAGTCAATACAATATAAGACGCTACAGTTGTTGGATCTCATATAGTATATTTTGAATATGATAGAATAATAATTTCAAAAATGTCTTCAGTATTAGATAGCTAATTTGGAATTTATATCAACAATTCTTTTATCCTACATTTACTTAGTTAATTAAATAATTATTTGTGGTACTAAATAACATCTGAAAGCAAATAGTAATTAGAATATTACTAAGTATCGAAGGTATTATATATTGTGTTTATATCTGTTGTGACAGCCAGAGGGACTTTGCTATATTTATTATATATTCATGATATTTTTATACAGCACTAGCAGTTGTCCGCGAATCCGTCGGCGTTGACATACTCGTAAGCGAGTGAGTGACTTAAGTATCGTTTTTGGGTAGACCTCGAAGAATTCGGTCTGCCCATTCATTTGTCCCCTACTTTCGAATTTTGGAAAAATTTCTTCACAGGAGGTCTTTTTATGACCGTCTGAGTCCGAAATGACCATTGGTCAAAAAGTTTATATATATATATATATATATATATATGCGTGCGTGCGTCCAGATTCGACTTTTGTCAGCACGATAGCGGCCGCAGTTTCGCTCGGATCGCTTTCAAACTTTGCACAAAAATCAACCATCCAAAAATGAAGGTCAAGTTCGTTAACCAGAAAAATCCGGTCACAGGGGGCGCTAGGGCCTCACTTTTTCTGATTTCAGTTTTTCGACCATAACTTTGTCCCTATACAAAGTAGATCAATCGCGTTCATATTATATGATGTCTTTGATAAATACCTATAACTAATGTACATAAACCAAAAACCTAACTTCAATAACTTAGGGGTGGGGGTAAAAAAACCGAAAATTTTTGGAAAAAAAATCATAACTTTTTTCTGGTAAACATTCTTGCATCACAAGTATTTTTTATAGAAAGGTTATTTTTTACTCTAAATTAAGGTATCAAAAGTTTTTCCGTAAAAGGTACCGTTTCCGAGAAAAAAAATTAAAACCACTTTTAGCTTGTAAATTTTAAGTAGGTAAAAACACGGCAACTTTTTTCTGGTAAACATTCCCTCCTCGCAAATATTTTTAATAGAGAGGTTATTTTTTACTCTAATTTTAAGTACCAAAAGTATTTCCAAAAAAGATACTTTTTCCGAGAAAAAAAATTAAAACCGCTTTTTGCTTGAAAATTTTTGATGTAAACAACGGCATCATTATTCTTAGGTAGTGAGTTATATTTTAGATGAGTTACACACGAGGTCTACCCACGCGTGTCCCCCTGCGGGCACGGATTTTTTTTATTGTTTCTATGAGTAACCTTTTATTTGGACGAGAGACTATACTCGGTTGAGCTTTTTTATCTATTATACACCGGTTTTTCTTTCTCTGCGATCCGATCTTGAAAAAATATTGGGATAAAAAGTACCCTGTTAAGCCTATTAAGCCCAAGTTACTCAGTGGCAAAGTAGCATCCTAACGGTTAAAGAATTTGTAATAGCGGTCCAGTAGTTTTTGAGTATATTCAATATGAACATAAATGGTAGTTTTGGGTAGACCTCGAAGAATTCGGTCTGCCCATTCATTTGTCCCCTACTTTCGAATTTTGGAAAAATTTCTTCACAGGAGGTCTTCTTATGACCCCCTGAGTCCGAAATGACAAAATGTTTATTTATATATATATATATATATATATATATATATATATATATATATATATATATATATATATATATATGCGTGCGTGCGTCCAGATTCGACTTTTGTCAGCACGATAGCGGCCGCAGTTTCGCTCGGACCGCTTTCAAACTTTGCACAAAAATCAACCATCGAAAAATGAAGGTCAAGTTCGATAACCAGAGAAATCCGGCCACAGGGGGCGCTAGGGCCTCACTTTTTCTGATTTCAGTTTTTCGACCATAACTTTGTCCCTGTACAAAGTAGATCAATCGCGTTTATATTATATGATGTCTTTGATGAATACCTATAACTAATGTAGATAAACCGAAAACCTAACTTCAATAACTTAGGGGTGGGGGTAAAAAAAACGAATATTTTTGGAAAAAAATTCATAACTTTTTTCTGGTAAACATTCTTGCATCACAAGTATTTTTAATAGAAAGGTAATTTTTTACTTTAAATTTAAGTATTAGAAATTTTGCCCGTAAAAGGTACCGTTTCCGAAAAAAAAAAAAAAACACTTTTAGCTTGAAAATTTAAGGTAGGTAAAACCACGTTAACTTTTTTCTGGTAACATTCCCTTGTCTCAAATATTTTTAATAGAAAGGTTATTTTTTACTCTAAATTTAAGTACCAAAAATATTTCCAAAAAAGATACCTTTTCCGAGAAAAAAAATTAAAACCGCTTTTTGCTTGAAAATGTTTGATGTAAACAATGTTCTTAGGTAGTGAGTTATATTTTAAACGAGTTACATACGAGGTCTACCCAAGCGTGTCCCCCTGCGGGCACGGATTTTTTCCTCTTTACAATATTAGTTTATATAAATAAGTCTGTATAAATGTGTGTTCTATTACAACGTTCAGGCCCAATGCAAAAGGGTACTCTTTTAAGGTTTCTGTTATTTCGCGCTTCATTGGAATATTGTAAAATAATTTTCAAAGAAATGTTTTATAGCACTTTCTTAAAGAAAACTTGTTTTTGTTAAAAATTTTACCCTTTTTTTCTTTAAAGTCTAAAGAGTAGTTAAATGTTTAAATTATTTGTATAATTTTGTTTTTAATTAGCCGGACAAGGGAACAATAAAGAATAATTATATTTTCGCTGCTAATATTACGCGTTTAGATAATGTATCTTATTAACTTTCACAAAAAACAATTTGTCCATTAAATGTTTAGGATTACTTGATTTCGACATCTTTAAAGAGAAACACCACATGGTAATCGGGGATCTCAAAGATTATTAAGAATATTAACAGGATTTATTTCTCAAATGAACATCATTTACGGGCTCATTTAAATTTTCATGACCTTAGTCTCTGTTAGTAATCTTGGTTTCATTGGTTTCATTGACACCGTTTGATATAATATTTAAAATATTATTTCTTTTATCTTAATTTTTTTAACTATTAGTTGTTACCATAAGGTAATTATAATTTTTTAAATGAATTAAAATGTTTTATGTATGTATTATTTTCAATAAATAAAAAAATATCACATTTGCAATGTATTTTAATAAGAGGTCATTTAGACTTCAAATAAATATTATGAAATAAAAATTAAGCTGAATAATTAAATATATATACAAAATTTATTCCTAAGCTAAGAGTAATGTGACTAAAACTAATTAATTAATCTCTCTGCTCATTGAAGAATTTGCAACAATTATAATTACTCTGCAGTTGTGTTATTATTTTATAAAAGTTTTGTTTTGCTAACAAGTCAATTAAACAGAGAAAAATATAACTAAAAGAGTAAAAATGTCGTTTCAATATTAAAAAAAGATGATAGCTTATAGAGCTTTAATTAAGTCGCGTTCCTGATTGGGTTAAGTTACCCAGAGTTGAATGATTTCAGTTCATTTTTTTTTTAATAATAAATATGGGGCATCGAATAATTATATAAAAAAATAACTTATAATTCTGAATATATATTTGTCTACATAGAAACTATGAGGTTTTAATCTTTAAAGATAATATATTTATATTTCTTATTGCTTCCCTCTACAGCAGAATTATTACTTCTTCTACAATAGTATTAGGGTTACCCACGAAATTAAAAACCTACCTAGTGAAGGCTTTGAGCTACTCGTATAATCAATATCTGTGAAAAATAGTTTAATTAAAAAAAAAATCCGTGCCCGCAGGGGGACACGCGTGGGTAGACCTCGTGTGTAACTCATTTAAAATATAGCTCACTACCTAAGAATAATACATGATGCCATTGTTTACATCAAAAATTTTCAAGCAATAAGCGGTTTTAATTTTTTTTCTCAGAAAAGGTATCTTTTTTGGAAATACTTTTGGTACTTAAATTTAGAGTAAAAAATAACCTTTCTATTAAAAATATTTGCGAGGAGGGAATGTTTACCAGAAAAAAGTTGTCGTGGTTTTACCTACCTAAAATTTACAAGCTAAAAGTGGTTTTTTTTTTTCTCGGAAACGGTACCTTTTACGGAAAAACTTTTGGTACCTAAATTTAGAGGTAAAAATAACCTTTCTATTAAAAATACTTGTGATGCAAGAATGTTTACCAAAAAAAAGTTATGATTTTTTTTCCAAAAATTTTCGTTTTTTTTACCCCCACCCCTAAGTTATTGAAGTTAGGTTTTCGGTTTATCTACATTAGTTATAGGTATTTATCAAAGACATCATATAATATGAACGCGATTAATCTCCTTTGTATAGGGACAAAGTTATGGTCGAAAAACTGAAATCAGAAAAAGTGAAGCCCTAGCGCCCCCTGTGACCGGATTTCTCTGGTTAACGAACTTGACCTTCATTTTTGGATGGTTGATTTTTGTGCAAAGTTTGAAAGCGATCCGAGCGAAACTGCGGCCGCTATCGTGCTGACAAAGGTCGAATCTGGACGCACGCACGCATATATATATATATATATATATATATAAACTTTTTGACCAATGGTCATTTCGGACTCAGGCGGTCATAAGAAGACCTCCTGTGAAGAAATTTTTCCAAAATTCGAAAGTAGGGGACAAATGAATGGGCAGACCGAATTCTTCGAGGTCTACCCAAAAAATCTAGATTTTTTTTATTGTACCTACTATAATTAATATTTGTAATATTTTCTGAACACTGTAAAGTATCTTCTTGCCCTATTGCATCGATTTCTAATTCTTTGGTAATTATGTGCTTCAGTTCAGTTAGATGTTTCAAATTTATTTTCTTTTATTAACTATATACCATATCTCTGCAGTTTGTTGTTATGAGGGACAAAGTGACATTGTCGTAATTACAATGTTTCTATTTAATACTGTATATTAAATAGAAACATTGCATTCTTATGTTACAAAACTAAGAATTTTAAACTATGTTGTAAATAACATTGCTACAAATTGATTGTTTATTATAATTATTTATCAAATATATAATTTACCTCATTTATTTTTTAGTGTCTGCGTGTCTGTTTTAAATTTTAATTAGACAATGTTTAATTCACATTAATAATAAACACATTATTTATACTAAAAATTCGTCTCTCTATACCTCTATTGGTAAGTTGTATCACTATTCACAAATGTAATGTGAATGCTCCAATAATGTAGTTTCATGCTCGTGTCATTGATAACATAATTAATGACATGCTTCTCATAGCCTGACCTAATTTCCTGGATACTAATATGTGAATATTAAATAATTCCAGCGAGAAAGGAACAATAATTTTCGTTATAATTATTACATACTTGAATATTAAAGATTTAATTACCAAAATATTTTAAATATAAGTCAGTAAGTTAATATACATATATTCTTATTTATAGTACTGATAAATATATACTAATTATCTCAAATTGTGTACGCACAAGTTCCTCATTATCCATCCTCTCTTATCTTTATTAGTAATATGTCTTTAATCTTAGAAATATTTCGCAACTGTTATTTCAATTTTCTAATTTTTTTGAAACTTTCCGTCGGCCTTAAGTCAGCTCTCCTTGGGAATGTGTATTGTTGGGATTTCTGTAATCTTTGGAATAAGTAGTGTGTTCATACATATTTTGTGACATAATAAACCTTCGAGAGTCAATGTGTCGGTCCTTTATTAAGCCACGAACGCATTGGACATATCTTCACTCACTCATACACGTAGAAATAATAACTATGTTATTTCTACTGTGGTAGGATTTTCTACTGAAATATTTGTTTTAAAACCATAGACTAGAATTAGTGACTAAATCATGTGCTCGTGTTTGGTTCATAAAAGATATACATTTTGTTCATAAATAGTGCGCGCAGCGAGTAGGATGTAAAACGAAAAATAAGACTAATAATATCAAGTGCTCTTGAAACGGTAAAAGCTTGAGAAAAAATCTCCTGATGCAGGCGTCGTGTAAAATAAAACACTCATGACATTGAAGAACTGGATTTGGGATTGATAAACAAATTTTTCAAAACGTACATTCAACGACTTCGTAGTTGGTTTTAACAGTAAACAAATAAAATGATATCAATTCACGATATTGTTGTTTATAATTATTTAATTCATTAAATGAAATAACCTTCATATTTATTATTTAAACATAACATTATAGAAGCATATATTAATCGCTCATGCGGAGGACAAAACAACTGACAAGTAAATATTCCGCTATATTATAAACATGTCAATGAATACCATTGAGGCAGAAGCTGTTTGTGCCTCATGAATACGCGATTATCCCTGGAGACTTAAAATAATACTATCCCTTTGAGAACAGGTATTTTAAAACATCATTAACGTTATTAATTTTAAATGGATTTTAATGAATGATTGTACCCAATGTCGACTCATTCTAAATGAATAAATAAAATGAATCACAAGTGGAAATATTAACTATCAATTATTCATATTAACAACACAAATATTTACAGCACGAGTTGCCGTAACCTTGTTCTTACAGCGAGCGTTGCTTTGTGCAGCAACTGTTAATTATCACACTCGGAAACTGTTTAGTGAGTCTACTTTCCTTGTGATAAACTCAAGTTAAATAATTTATATTAAATAACAGTCATATCACACAGTAATGACAAACGAGTTATTTTTATTACATAATTATAAGCGATAGGGTTGTATTCAGTGTAGGTAGTTATCTAATACGGAGCTTACAAGATGCTTCAGTTAATCCACTTACCGACCGTAAAGCCGATTGGGTTCTGGCCGAACGTGGTCTTGCACCTATCGGATGTGCGGTACAATACAAGTCACTACTCGAACTCATAATGGTACTATTCATGGTCTGTATTGGAGTGAGGTATTATATATAATATCTTTATATCGTGTTATAAAACATTGTCTATTGACTTTGAAAACTCAATTATATTGACGTTAGGCAATTAGAAAAAATAAAAATACATGTGGAAAAAATAACTGTAGAGTACAATAACATATCGTAAATTTTTTAATTGTAATTTACTGAAATCCTAAAATTATATTAAAAGCAACTATAAAAGTACTCTGTAGAATCTTGTTTCGTCAGACAATTACGCAAAATGTTGCCAACGAACGAGGCAATTACAAAAGCTCATGGAAGAAAGCTGCACAATGGTTTAAAAGCGGGGATGAGACCGTTTGACGAGAGAACTCATTCCTCATTGTCATGAGGAATGATTTCATTTAAAATATCGGAGTTTTGATAAGAGAGTACATTATATTTAGCAGGTACCTATGCTATAAGTATAAGACTTTCAATCTTTTACCCTTACAGTAAATATTACATTACTTATTCAATGTAATGGTTGAGTTTTCATTTCATTATTACATTACTTCTATTTTATTTATTTGATGTTAATTTATAAATGTCTTATAACAGAGTCAAACTTCTTAAAAATATTAGGAAGTACGAAATATAACAGTTAACTATCAAGATATATCTGTGGTTAATATTTTTAACACTAAAAATGTCCCTTCAAAATATGCAGATTAGATGGTTCAAAATAACCTAACAGTAACCAGATTAACTTAAAGTACTCATCAAAACAGTATGGGATATAAAATCTACCCATCTTAGGACTAAAACTTATTTTTACTTTACTAAGTCATTACTCATTTATTAATGCAGAAACTTGTTTCCTCATAATTAATCGTTTAATTATGAGGAAACAAGTTTCATTATCAAGTTAAATTAATCCTAAGCAATTTTTGACTAAACAAACTATTTCTTTGAAGGCGCCTTAAGTATATATATAAGTTCAGCACTTCGTCTGTCTACAATTAATGAAACTAAAGCAAAATACCATGTTAAAACTCAGTAAATATTTTATATACGGTACATATTCGGATGCAAAACTAAAATTCGAGTTACATTAAACCAAACTGAATAAGACGAAGCAAAATAAACGTTCATTACGGCATATCACTTTATCTATTTGAGAGACACGTTGGCAGAATATTATTTATCTATTGCTTAAAAACTTACTTATTTTACTAACAGACAAATAAATACATAGTGAAGTTTTCACATTAGGAAGTATTATGTATGCAATGCGCAAACATAAACGAAACTTGATTTTTTATGGTTCACGTTTTATAAACTATTAACATTAAACCAACTTTATTTTGGTAGTTCTTATAAATCATATTATTTATTTAATTACATTTTGGTAAAACAATCGTGAATTTGTTCAAATAATCGTGGTTTCATAATAAACTTTAGTTTGTGACTCTTTTTATTACACAATTTCAAAACATTAGTTATATATAACATACAGAGATCTCTAAATGGTCGTGTGTGAACGCACATATAATACGTGCTGGTACACGATGAACGCAGGTCTTAAATATACATATATTTTACATATTTTTTTATTTTACATTTTTAAACTGGTGAATTTTACAAATGTTATATATCTTCTGTATTTTTTTCGTATGTGGGAAATTATACTCACAATATAGTACAGTAGTGTTAGTTCTGGAAGAAAGTCTTGAAGAAGACGGACGAGTTTAAATACAGATATCGAAATTGAAGGTAATTTATAGGCCATTTTACTTATAGAGATAGTCACATAGATTATGATAAAGACCTCTGTGATAAATGTGATTCACAGCAAGCAACATTCCAACGGTTGAAATACTCCGAGGTCCGGTGTTGGAGTCATATTGTATATTAGTTAGTATATGTACATATAAAACTTTATTTTTTTATATGTTTATTTACATTTATATTTAATATTTAAGGCATCTCATAAACACCAATCCAAGCTACTGGTTGATATAATAATACTATTTGATATAAAACTTATTAATTAATATGTAAGTGTAGAAAATGGCAAAACAAAAATAACTTCTTTATTCACCGCCTTCTTTATTTTAAAATGATTTGTTACTAAACTTTCCTACAATTTTTTTTCTTACTTTACAAAGTAAAATGAATTATTATTTAGTTAAAATAAATATATTCTGTGTGTCGTTCTGTTGTTTTTTTAATTCAGTTTTTTTTTAAGCTTTGTTGTTAGCTGTTCGGTTGTTCTTTGTTCTTTTCTCTTATACAATCTTTTTATCCTCCAAACATTTCACACTATTTCACCATCTACAAAAAGTTAGATATTTTACTGACATTTCAAATTCATTGAAAAAACAATTAAAACTTGATTATATCCGAGTTATTACTATTTATTATATTATTTTAATTTAACTTTACCTCTTCTTGTATCCTTTGAATAGAACCGATTCAGTTTCTTTCTCCTTCCGACTGTGATATCAGATGTTGCTTTATTTAATATTATGCAAAATGATCTTAAATATCATAAAGGACAGACTACCTAGTCTCAGTTGTTAAGAGAAGACTTGCATTAATAAAACACAATCAGAGTCCACCAGCTCCAGTGAATGTACTGACGAGTATGAAAGTTCTAAATAAGTAAACTATTATTATCCTTACAAGTGTTATAATCATTCTCCATTATCTGCACGTGTTTTTATTGAGGTAGATTTCTGACATATTATATACCTATTATGTAATAAAAAGTCGCGATATTTGAGCACACATCCCGGATCCATTGGAGTAAACAGTGACGATTTATTAAATCATTAATTTTGTTTGTCTCCTGACCGAGTTTTTATACGTGCAGAAACTAACCTTTTAGAACCCCTCCCTCATTTTATAGTGGTTGAGTGCATTTTTTACAAATTTATTGAAAGTTTTTCCTGAAACTTGACTTTTGTAATTAAATAAAATATTATTATTTTCATTACATCATAATGAAAATGAGAAATTGTTTATTTTATTTTGCGATTTTCACAAGTAGAATACAGTTTAATAAAATAGTTTTCCTTAACTCCCCTATATTTGTAACATTTTTATGTTAACCGACGTTTTTAATACTTTACATAAATCGTGTTCACGGAATGACTTTAGCTTTAGGAGTCTCTAAGACAAATGAAATCATTAAAATAGTAGAATTTAAACAATACATTAATAACATAATAACAATACATTATTAGCTAATTACAAAATAATATATTATTATACCAATAATACCATCAAACACAAAAAAATGCACAAAACTCGAAACGCTGTAAAAAGTTTTGAAATCAGACTCGGTATACCTATATATTCTACCATTTATACCGTAGGTATAATAATATGTATTATTATCTGATTTCTGTGATAATACCTTTTTTAAATATAAAAGAAATGCATTGAGTACTATATACTACAAGAAGTAACACAACGAAATAAAGAAAAAGGTGGGAGATTCTAGCCTTTTAAATATATTTTCAATAAAGGTTAGTTGGACCGGAGTTAACACTACCCTCTTCCGGAAGATCTGCGTATAATAAATTTACTATTTTTGTTGTACAATGAATTATAGACGCGAATCGCCAAACTCCTGTGAGCCCTAGTCACATGACTTTCCCTATTCCTCATGAAATATCTGCAAAATAAATAAATTAAAATAAAATATAAATTTCCTTTGAACTTCACATATAAAATTATTTTGATTTTTACTTGGCTAGGTGAAGGTAAAACACCAGACAACCCTTTAAATAAAAGAATACAAGGCTCCTAGCCAAAAGAAACAACCGTTCCAAATCGAAAGTGATATAAAAATTGGTAATAAATCATTTGGCAATATAAAATAATTTACAACACTTATTAATTGTACCAGGTACGATATGTGGATGATAATTTTTTGATATTTTAATATCAGCCGATTTAATTCCAACCATGACTGCCATAAATTGTAGATTGCCATAAATGTCAGAACCAATAAAACACCTAAAAATTTTCGAATTGGATCGTTTTTATTCCGATAGATGATAGACTCTGTCCATTTCACCATTGCAGGTATTTGTTAACCATTTTACGTAACGGATTTTTTTTGAAGAAGAAGGAGATGAATGTTTAGAAAATGAGTTATTATGGTCTTAAAACAACGAATGTTCCAAATAATTATCTATGTCTATAATTGTAAATATTGGTTTCCTGAACGGTAAACAAAGAATTACTCTTGTTTACTGTAAATTTATGAACTATTGGTTTATTACTGTGTTTGTTCAGCCTATATTCATATTTTCACATGAAACACAAACAGTCAGATAAATTATTAACGTTAGTAATGATAACACCATGATATTGATAATACTGCTCCGACTTAGTATGAATTTACTCAATTATAAACAGACGGGCCAAAAACAAAGCACTTCTCGTGCACAAAACAATGTTTACAATAGATGTTCAAATTTAAAATTTATTTGTTTAAAAACTTTTTATATGCCGGCGGACAGGTTGTAATTGTCGACACCACGTACCTCCAATATCAACATCATCATCACTTTTTTAAACAACTTCAGCGTTATATATTAAGTATATCTTGTTGCTGGAGGTATAAGAAACCTATGTATAACTGATGATTCGGAACAACAATCTGTAGAAAATACAAATAACTATGTGGGATCGAACCTACAGCTTTTAGTGGATGCACTATCACTAATCACTAGACTAATAGATCGATCACAACCTTACATATTGCAATTATGAAATAGAAAACAGTGTTATCAATACTCAATCAGTAAATTAAAATAAACTTTTCTTGAATGTGAACCTCATTTACATTGTATTTGGCTAACAAAGTTGTACCATTGTAATGTGCTAACTAACAAATAGTTTAGAATAAATGATAAAGGATGAACTTATTTTCTTTAACTTGTTTGTAAACCTAAAATGTGATGTCAACTTTACTTTATAATTTATGTTATTATTATATTATATTATTGTTAATTATAAACGCATTATAAAATATTAAAAGTAAAAATTCTTTTTATATTTTGTATTGTAATTATAAATAACAACTTAAAATAGTAGACCACGATATTAAAAAAAAAATCATACTGTATAGACTTATTTCAACATATATCATACAAGTAACTATCTGATATCGCAATAAAATTATTCAAATATAGTTTAGATTATGTAAAGGTTGATTAATTGGTAAATACCAAGTATTTTAACAAATCTAGCACAATAAGAGAAAAGTAAATTAGAAAAAGAACTTGAACAAAACATAATTTACTAAACTCTTTATTAATAAAACACAAATTGTTTATATTAAATTCTCAATGTCATTGATCTTCGAAAGCAAACTTTGTTAAGTCAAGTAAATTAAATTTCGCTTCTACTTCGTTGGTCTCTTATTTTTTTTTTTTGCTCTGAAGATTCTTTATTGGCTTCTCAGTAATTGTTAAATGTAATCGCATAAAGCGATTCTTCTCAATTTTTTGTTGTTTTTTACACATACATATGACATATAATTTGACATAAAATTCTTATAAAGTAATTTTTTATAAAGTTTCAGATACGTCTGTTTATTATTCAAATTGATCAATCAATCGATATAAGCACACTGTGTCGACACTCGTATATTTTTAATAATCTTGCTAAGGTTTATATTTTGGTTAAGGTTTGTATTTAAGGCTAAGGTTTATTAATTAATAATATTATTAACAAATAGTTTATATTGTGGGTTTATTATTAAATCAATTACAAAATTCAGAAACTAGTTCTTTAGAGCATTCCAGCAAGTTCTATGAAGTTTTGCAGAATACTTTTAAGATGAGGAAAAAGCGGTGACCCTTTAAATGTTATCTTTATTATTTAGTCTAGGAGGCGTTATAATTAGTCTTCAAAATAGCTATTGAATTCTTGTAGCCGTTGGTTTGTAGAAAACTTAAAAGTAAGTTCAGACATTACAATGCGGTATTTCATCTGCCATTACTCCAGAACTGCTTCACTGTTTATAGATTGGAAAACTTTATTCAAGCGTGAATACAGAACGTTGAAGTTTCTTCATTATCGACATATTAAGTATGAAGAACATGTACAATACGGTTTTCTTCTGTATTGATTTGAATTGATGTTGAATGAATAGGAAACCAAAATCAAACTAAAAAGATTAAAACATACTAACATTTTTCATACTGGGCTAGCAATAATAACTTTCTCGGAAACCCAATTAGTACTTATAATAACAACAAATGCCGAGGACTTGGACACAGTCACCCGGAACCTTGCTGCCTCGCTGACGACAATCGTAAGGGTTGAGAGATCCCGGCTCCAACAATAGTGTATGAAGATGGCTTTCACTTCCGCTCGCCCCCACTGGGAAGAAATTCAATACCTTGTCGAAGAGGCCACCTGGAATGACAACATTATAGTAATCTAATTAAATGTTCCAATAAGTTCAAATATTAGCCAATGTAAAAAGATAATTTCTTCAATCTCGAGGAAAATTCTATTATTATCTAAAGTAAATTAAATCGTAATTGTTGAGTTTCAAAAATGTACATAACGTAATAAGTTCAATAATATATGTTATTAAAAATATATATGTATATATAATGTAATGTTTGTTTTAATGACGTGAAGAACTTCAGTGCTATTGTTCTCAAAATTTATTTTGTATGGTAATTAAATTACTCTGTAGTACTCCTTTGTTTTGATACTTGTTGAGGAACTTGACTTCAGATGACACTTCTAATTGAATAATTTGAGTGTCTTATATGAAGTTGATAGATTGTTTACTGACAGGTGCGTCGAGTTCGGATGAGGCTTACTAATATTTTATAGAGATGAAACCCGGAGCTGCGCCTTGGACTAAATTCAATCAATCTCTGCTCGTATCGTAAGTTAAGAATGGATAGTTAAATAAAATTGCTTCCCGACCTGTCGTGTCTATAATTGACCGACGGACAGTCTAGGAGTTTCTCTTCAAGGTCTCGTCCGGCGTTGCATTATAAAAGTATACTGTCCATATATATATATATATATATATACATATATATGGACAGTATACTTTTATAATGCAACGCCATATATCAGATCAGATCAGATGTATTTTCATTTCATTCCTTTTGTCATTTGCTTTCTGTTTTTTCTGTAATGGTTTCTCCACGGATTAAAAGAATATAAAAATGGATGCCAATGATTATGTCTGGGAAATAGAAGACATGAGATATGATAAAACAAAGTCATGGTCATGATTGTTCAACGCAGAATAAATGTCTTTTATTGTTATCATTTACAACATGTCAGTTCAAGTTGGACCTCGCGTGGTTTATATGTGTCGGTGTCGAGATACAGAGGTAGTGATAAATGGACAGATAGAAGATTCCTTGCACTAAGTATATTAGTACTACTTTGAATATTTGCTTAATAACAATATATATATATATGTTCTTTGCACAACCTTATTTTATGTTTTATATAAGACGTATCTCCTGGTATTTGGTACTTTATAAATATTAATTTTATATTATCATAAAGAGTATACTTTATTGTCTTAGATCTTTATCCATACTTCACATTACGATTCCATGTCTTATAATATCTCTTAACTAAATAATATCAAAGTTACTAGATAACACGATTTATATATTATGTAAACTAAGAAATATTTAAAAGATGTAACATATACATTACAAAAAATATAATATATGTTATATTATCTAAATAATATGAACTAATTCAGTTTAGTGTACTCACAACTCACCACACCCTGGTTAGCAATAACTCTATTAATTAGTAAACCAAATCCCAGTGGTAAAATCAGTAGTAATTACCAAAAGTTCCGATATCCACGCAATGCAATTTAGATTACAAAATTAATTAGTAATTTAAATATGATGCGGTTAACTGTTGAGTTTGTGTAATATATTGAAAATGAACCTCAAGTTTTCATTGGTTGAAAAAGATCCGAGCCCACATATGGAGTAATTATGGGACTGTACTAAGTAATAATATATACATTTCTTTAATGACAAATTATTTTGTATGTATATATATTTTAATATAAATATAAAGAATTATTCAAACAAAAATGTATCATTACGTACATAGAGTAGTTAAATTAAAATATTGTTAACAAAGACCTTGAACTGAATACTTCAAATGTTTTTTTATGAGACATCGCGTGAAGTAATTATATTTATTTATTTTATATTAATTAGCTCCCAAAGGAATTCGCTTGAATATTCCTGTATAAATATTATTCAAACAGGACATAGTTACACATTATTTTATAAAGCTATTTACATTGATTAGTAAAGAATTAAAAAAAAAAAACTTTTAAAATAAATATGTATACAATAATAATTCAAATATTATTACAATATTTTGAAATAGCCATAATAGTTTTGTAATTTTTGATTTTATTACATAAATACAATACTAATGGTTACAAAAAAAACTATAATGAAGTGCGATGATACCGAATTAAAATTTTGAATGAAAAATAAAAAATGTTAATAAAAAAACAATTGATTTTTAAGTAAAATGATTATTATTTATTGAAAAAAAGAAAATGTTAAAAACATGTTTACTAAAATCTGTGTACTAAAAAAAAAAACAAAAAAGTGTGATTAATAATAATAAAAAATAATAATATAATTAAATATGAAAATAAACTAAATCAGTAAATTATAAACAGCGCCATCTCTCGACAGTAATGAAAATTTTTCCATCCATACATCCATCCATTCGAGAAAAGTGAAAACAATACAGAACGAACAAAGTTCGTTTGTGAAAATGTTACCTTTTCAATTCTTTTCCTCTATATAAAAATGTTCACTTATTATACCATCTAATCATTTATTGTAGAAACGAGGAATTACCTTTAAATATCATTATATGTATCTTTACAAAATTGAACATTCTAAAACATTTTAAAACAAATAATAATATAATAATAATCGCTTCGAGTAAATCTAATCTAGCCATAAATACTATTATATTTTTATATTATTTTTAAAAATAACCAAAATACTACTTTAAAATACTACTTGAGTTGGAATCTGTCATTTTCATACGATTGTTCATTGTTATTTCTTATTTTTGCGGCAATATACTCTAAAATTAAAAAGGAGTTCGGTGATAAAGAAAACCGAATCGCTGTGATTGCATTACATAATGTAGGTGTGGAGCCAAATACAATCCTACATACACTATGTATTACTCTAATATTTGTATACCGGACTAGTGATAGGTACAATGAAACCTTCTTTGCTTGTGACAGAAAAGATCTGGCCGTTCACGTAGTATTCATACAAAAAAGACGATCAAAGCACTAAGGGATAGAACTCGAAGAAATCCTGCTCGAAAGCAAAAATTTTATATCGGGAGATGAAGATGTACTTTAAAAGATGACTTAGGACCTGAAGCTTATAAGAGACACTGTGGTCATTTCTTAACTGATAATTTAAAAAAGAATAGGGTGGTAAAATCAAAACAACCACTTAAGCGGCACGCAAAGGGAGGTCAAAGAAAAAGTTTTGTTTTCAGGTGAGATAGTTTTTTTATAATTGAGCAATATTTAAACACATAAAATGACTGTATTTTTACTGAAATATCTCTTGTATTAGTAATTTTCGTCCTTAAACCACTTTCATACTCCCAACAAACAAAACGTACAGTGACCAAACAAACAGTGACAGTGACAAAACGTACAGTGACCATTTCTATATAATATAAGGAATTTTCAGTAGGAATTTATATCTAAATGTCATCGCTTCTTTGTCACTAAAGACGTCTTTTTAGGTTTCCGTACCTTAAAAGGTTAAAACGGAATCTTTATACGATCGTTTTGTAGTCCGTATTTCCGTCCGTCCGTCCATCTCTCTGCCTGTTTGTGAAGACCCTTAACTTCGAGATCAAGTGGAGATATTAAAATAAAATTAAAACCGTATACTGAAGTCTGCAGACCTTTGAATTTGTGAAAAAATTATAGCTCTAAAATAAGGTAAAAAAGATACGTCAAGGTTTTTTTTTATTATATAGTTATACAACTTGTTTCACATATTTTTTTTATAATATAAGTATAAAATATACGACACAACAAAAGCTTTTAGAATGTTTCAAAAGATTATTATAACCTTCCAACATAAAATAAATATGATATTTTTGATGTATTTTAATTTAAAGGAATAATTTGGCTTAATTTTAAATATAAAGGACGCTTACTTACTGAGCAAAGAGTGCACCATGTCGTCACGTGAATAGAGTAGCCTCCCTGAAACACAAGATACGGATTTAAAAAGTGCTCTAAACGAGATCACACTGTTTTTTATTTCAATTCAACATATTTTAATAAATATTACTGAAGAAGTGTTTTTATTTCCATTACGGTCAAATACATTCAAGGAGTGAATATATGGTATCTTTAATGTCGGATTTAATGTGCACCAACTTTGTATATTAATTACAACAATTATAATTACTGTGTAATTGTTTTAATATTTTATAAAATTTCATTTTTAATTTTAGTAAACTTCTGGTGTGTATTCTCGGATACATTCTTAAACAAGTAATGTACTCGTGTGTGTTTAACTAAACCAATATATACCTTCTATCAATACCTCTTACAACTCTCTTGTAGACCAATTGAGAAGCTTGAGAAGAAAAGAAGCCAAATGACCAAGACATAATATGTCGTGAAGCATTTTTTTTCTTGCTTACATCATTGGGAAACTATTATTGGATATTATCTGGTCAAGAAAGAATGGGAAGTGAAACTTGTTTGTTTAGAGAAAAGTTATAATATTCACTAAAACCCATTGGTTACTGGTGGTTCATCGCATAAGTCGGACGTCACTCACCGTCACTTGGTTCCTTGGATTATTCTTAACAATTTTTTAAGACACGTTGCTATTCAGGTAATAAAAGTTGATATATATGTAAATATAACTTAATAGGAGCTCTTATTTATAATTACTTAAATCAATAATTGATGAAACTATTTAAATCGGTTAAATATTATTCGATTATGTTAAATTGAACACGGGTTTAAACGAGTCAACTAATTGCCTATTAATAAAAATAAAATATTTATTCGATAGTCATTCATTACGGTAAGTATTCGATGGGGATAAAATTTACATTATTATTGTATTATCCAGATCATGTCTCACACCAACTGACTATGTTCGTGTTATCGACATTAAATATATAAAAAATATTGATATAGTCTAATAAGAATAGTATTTCTTCTTTTCTAAACGCTTTCTTAATTAATTATACTAATCATATTGAAGTGGAGCGGACTTTATAAAGGTTAATATTACAATAACCAATACATAAAAGAGACAAACAAGAATGCAGAATAGATAATATTGATAAATAACTCATACAATTGTATGTTTTCAAACAATGGGAGTGTATTTAATATACATGTAGTGATTATGTTACATATTACGTACATAATATTACAATAGGTATTTAATAATTTACAAATAAGTTGGATGTCCTCTTTTTATAAAATATTTAAAGAAAACCACGACTTTACATGATAATAAAATTAGAATATATATACTAAAATTATTAAATGGACATATGACAAAAGGCACATCCATTAATAAGCTTACTCACAAACAAAACACAAATATTCAAAGTACGGATTGCGACAGCTTCGTTCCAACAGCGTCGCTTTGTGCCAGCAAGCGTTCATTATTTATTACACACACGGACACCGGGTAGTGAGTCTGCTTTCGTTGCGACTACTCTTATTAAATTATTTATATTTAATAACATATGTAGAAATCGTGCAGAAATGACAGAAACATTTTTTATCGCATCAATAAAAGCGATGGAATTATACATATTATTCGGAGCTCGTAAGCTCTCGTAAGATTTTTGAGAGTAATCCGCTTATCGACCGTAAAGCCGATTGGTTGAAGTCGGCCGTGAGTGATCTTGCACCTATCAGATTTGCATTACAATACAAGACACTACTCGAACTCGCAATTTGGTCTATTGATGAAGAAGTATATTGGATTAATATCAACGTAAAATCTTTGTATCATTTTATGGATATAGTATTTTACTTTGGAAAATCACTTATCTTTACTTAATTTTATAAAATATTTAAAATAAATTATTAACAGCATGTGTAAAACATCGTGAACGATCACAATAATAAGACGTAGATTGTTCATTTGTAATCCCCAGGAACTCTAAAATAATATTAAAGACAACCTCAAAATTTATTGTGTACAACTTTGTCCTTAATTCGCCAGACAATTATAAAAAATCCGTACCCGCAGGGGGACACGCGTGGGTAGACCTCGTGTGTAATTTGTTTAAAATATAACTCACTACCTAAGAATAACACATGATGCCGTTGTTTACATCAAAAATTTTCAAGCAAAAAGCGGTTTTTATTTTTTTTCTCGGAAAAAGTATCTTTTTTGGAAAAACTTTTGGTACTTTAATTTAGAGTAAAAAATAACCTTTCTATTGCTATTTGCGAGGAGGGAATGTTTACCAGAAAAAAAGTTGCCGTGGTTTTACCTACCTTAAATTTTCAAGCTAAAAGTGGTTACAGAGTAGATAACTAAATTAATTTAAAATACTCTCAATCATAGTATATAAAATTGTTTGTTATCTTACATGTATGCAATAAAGTTATTTAAATAAATAAAATAAAAATAAAAATCACTTGACTTGTAAATAGAATTCTGTATTACTTTACTAATTCATTAATCATTTAACGATTCAGTAACTTTAGAAAGGAAAAATCTTCTAGAAACTGAGCGCTTTTAGATACTTTAATATATGCCGTATAAACAAAAGTGATTCTTCTTAAGGCGATTTTATATATTCTGTCAGTCTGGCTCTGTCTGTCTACTAGTAATAGAATCGTAAGCAAATTATGACCTTACTTTCTCGCAATCTTCTTAAAACTCGGTAAGGATTTTATTTTCTTCATTTTTGCGAAAAGAAAATTCAATTTCAATTAAAGTTCGTAAACAAATTATATTTGACGAATCACAACAGATGTTCATTTTATAAGATCGTTTCAGATAGTTTTGAGAGATGTTGGAAGAATATCTGTTGCTTAAAAACATTTATATAATAGTTTTAAATAACTTTGAAACACGTAACATAAAATATATATTGGATCTTATTTTACTGCCATATATATAATACGAGTTAATCTGTATTCTTAAATAAAAATATACATATAGTCAAATAACTACGTACAATCATACATTTTACAACAAATTATTAAATATACAATGTGGTAACCATTAAAACAAAACCAACCAACAATACATTATATTAGTTATATTGTTTGTATAAATAAACGTTTTAACTAAATTTTATTTCAATATTCAACGTTGGAGTGTTTAGTAATTTTCATAAAAGGATTACAAAGGAATCTATTTGGTGCAATAACAACCTCTAAATTTCGTAGTAGTAAAGTAGTAGTAAAGTAGTAGTAGTTATAAATTGTTTAAAAATTCTAACATTTCGTATTTTGTTAATTGTAAGCGTAACTGTACTGTAACTCATTTGTAAATCATACTATCAGTATATAATATATATGATAGGTACATATGTATGTATTAAGCATATGTATTAAGCAAAGCTCGATATTACGAGTATGTCGATATTCGGTTACATGCCGTCACGAGCACGTGGAACGCCTTTGATAAAGGACTATATGCTTGTAATATATATTGTAATAAGATTGATTGGTATTATTCATTATAAATTCTAATATAAAGCCATGAGGTAACTATGTCACTTATTGAGTATTGTGCGAAATACTCCTGTAATGTTTTTAATTAAAAAGATTAAAATATTCCTAAAACTCTTTATTCTTACACAATTTGAACGCATTAGTTATAAGTAAAATGTCAAAATATATAAAAGGACCTGTTTAAACGACGCTCACATAATACGTGCTGGTGCACGCTGTTCTCGCAGAACTTAAAAACACATATACTTTAATATTTTTAATTAAAAACTCGTGACCTTTATAATTCTCATATATATTTGTTTTTGATTTCATGCATTATAAAATTAATTTATAATAAAGAATAACCGTTTTACATTCATTATTATAGTACATGTTTATTAAATTTAATATTTAGAGACCGATAAGTTTAAATATAATTACCAAACTTGAAGGTCGCTTAATCAAGCAATCTTATTCAACCTATAAATAGATGCGTATAATATCATAAACATCTTACTGATTGATATCTGATTCACAATAGGAGTGATTCCAATGGTTGAAATACTCAGAGGTTTGGTATTAAAATACATCGCGTTTTTAATAATAAACTAATGATAAAAAGAGAAGATTTTTCTCACGTACTCTTCGTTATTCCCTAATTTAAAATGATTTGTTGCAAAACTTTTTCCACAGGTTCTTTTTACTTTATAAAGAGAAATGAATTGTTTGAGGAGTCAAATAAATATATTATGTATGTTGTTATGTAGTTTTATTAATTAAGTTTCCTTTCTTCTGCGCTATTAACTGTCCTTTGCCCTTTTTTATTATCCTAGTGTTTTTTTTATATATTTTTAGGAAGTAAACACGGTATAGTATTCAAAACTAAAGTATATAAGCCGAATTTTAAAATACTTTTTCTTGAACTTAATGCTTACAACTGAGAAAGGATAGAGGAAGAGAACCTTAAATACCTAAACCTTCGATATTCTTCTAATAACTGCATTGGTTTTAATTTTTTAAATAACAAAATACATCCTTGTGTGTATAATATATTTTAGTCGACATTTGACTACGAAATACAATGTTCCTTTATTTAGTATTATGCAATATAATCTTAAACATCACGAAGGACGGGTCTTGTCGTCTCAGTAGTTACGAGAAGTACTTGCATTATTAAAACGCAATCACAGTTCAGGAGCTTGAGTCAATGTACTGATGAGTATAAAAGTACTCAACAAGTAAACTATAATTAAATATCCATTATATATTGAAAAATATTTTCTCAAACTAAACTTTCCTAAACTATTAAAATCTTTCCCGGTTATTTGTCGGTAAATGCATTGAGTAAGGTGTCAAAAGACATATTATAAGTACTTATACCTATTAAGCAGATTTAAAAAAGTGCAGACAAATAAAGTATTTAAAAATGTAAAATAGAGGAATGAAATAAAAATATACGAAGTATTAAGCTGGCTTTTATCTATCAATTTCAAATTGAAATAAAGCACAGCATTTTAATACTTTAGATCCGAGCGTAGATATTTTTAAAATTCGTCATTTCATTATTGGATATTATTCAAAATAAAACACCATACTTTATATATATATATATATATATTCAACACCCCCCTTTGTCTCTGTATGTACTTCACTTCACAACACTTTAACTTCACTTATATCTTGTGTGACGTTAACACCCTGTCTTTACTATAAAGTTATTACAAGTTACTCTGAGGTTACTTTATTGAGTTACGTGCATAGTAGTGCACGAATACATGTCGATTATGACAGATCTAAAATCATTTTACAATATTGTGTGTGCCTGGAGACAACACCGAGTAGTTATTTGTATTTATTAATATTAACATGAGCAAAAAATCTTGGTATTAGATGTTAGTACTATTTGGCATTCAAAGTAACTTAAGACTTGGAATAGAATCAATTAAACATGTCTTCAATTTTAATGTTTGGGTGGTTGCTTACTTTTACTAACTAATAGTTGAGCTTCAAACTCAAACAGTTCTAGGTAATCAAATTTAAATTGTTAGTTTAAGTTTAGTCAGTGTAGTGTAGCTTTATCTCTCTCACAAATTTTCTATGTAACTTGGCAACAACAACATCATTGTATGTGAAAACTTATAGAAAATTGCTTTATTAGGTTAATGATTCAATATTATATTATATTGAGTTAGTTATTTCAAGATTCAGTTAGATATTTCAAGGTTCACATTTCGAGAGATACTGAATGCCATGGAAACCTTGGAGATTTGATTTCAAAAAATGCAATAAGTCTTATTAAAATGGACTTAATGTGAACTAAGACAACCTTTAATAGAAGCAATTCTGTATTTTAATCTTCAATAAAAAATTGAGAAAATAAACAAGATATCGTGATTTTACTTTTTATTTACTGAAAGCAATCAGTAAACCAGAATCGCTCTAATTACGACAACAACATCTACATAACAAACATGTTGATGAAACGAATGAACAAAATAACGAGATTCAAACACGTTTATTTCCCTTGATTGACTGAGATATACCTATAAAAATATATATTTAAAAGAAAATCTTTGTCACCTTTACGCTTTGCTTAAGTAAGTTATTAGATATGATATATTTCATAATTATAAATTGAAACACCTACATTGTCCTCAATGATATTTATAGTTTATGAAATTAAATAGCTGATTCATAGCTAATTTACACAGAGATGTGTTTATATTAAGGTTTGTAAGGGTTGTAAGTTGTAAGGGTCTTGAAAATAGTTACAGTAAAGGGTTGTTATGTATGATAAATAAAGAAATTATAAATTTCGTAAAGATCATTCGTCGCCTATTTTTTAATCCAATATGTACTTTGTTCTAAGATTTTATTTCAATATAGTTTTCTTTATTATTAGTTCATTTTAACGTGAATGCGAAACTTAATTAAATATCTTCGTTACAAATATTATTCATATTTTCTGTCAGCGTATTACAAATATACCTATAATAAACCAAACAAAATCTTCACTGTAATAAAGAAAGAACAAACAAAACGTCAACTGTTTAAATTGACTTTATTTACTCTCAGCGTCATTGATCTTCGAAGAACAACGTTGTTAAAGAAGCATTTAGTAATTAATGAAAAAGTTTAATCCAAATAAATTACATTTTGTTCTTACTTCGATTGTCTCTCGTTTATTTTATTACATCTTCTCGGTGACTTCTAAATGTTATCGTGTAAAGCGATTCTTTTGAATTTGTTATTTATTGTCTTTCATTTGACATTATTTTCTTTCCTGTTTTCATTTCCAGTAAATTAATTATAGTATATATAGTATAGACGGCAGACAGCGAAATCTACAATACTTTTTCCCCAGCGAACAAAAAATATATCAATATTTTCTTAAAGTCCAATATCGAGGCCCGGAGGCCATCATCAATTCAAATGTAAATACTTGTTTTGCTACGCCAGGCGGATGTTTATGAACAAGAAACACACTAAAACAAACAATTATAAAAAAAGGGTCTTTATGATCTGATAAGAGCAAAACTAAAATAAAACTAAATTTATTTATACGTCAATGTTTTGCAACCTCCAGTATACTACGCGCTGCCCAGCACAAGTGAGACAAGAGAAGCGGGCGAGCTTGCTGGTGCTAAATCTACACCGCTTGTTATACGCATGCGCGGTACTGAAAAGCCAAGTTTATGGTTGCTGAGGCTAGCTCAGATGCCTTTAGCGTACTCCAGTCCTCACAATTGTTTACAGTACCACACTGAAAATAATGGTAAGTCCATGTCCATATTCATATTCAGTTTTAGATCGAAGTTTTTGGTCCTTTGAGCATTTTTAAATATTTTTTGAAAAATATGTTGACCGTTAATTATTTTACAACTTTTGTATAGTTCAGTTTGTTATTATTGCTTTAGTAAAGTTGTTCATAAAAGTGAATTCCAACGCCTGAAACATTCAAAGAGCAATGTCAGAAGACAAGGTTATTTCACAAAATTAACTTCCTCGTCTGGGATTCCACTGTGTTGCCTCGAGGTATTTCTGCCGTGACAGTATTTCGAACTACACTATACTAACGTGACACTAACACACCAACACCTTATCTTCCAAAGCAGTGTGTTTATCTGTAAGGTACCATAATGACGTTCAACTTCGCGTCCAACGGGCGCCACCTGTCGTCTCAGGAGTACCGCGTATGCGTGAGGCGCGGGGCGGGGCGCTGCGCCGTGCGGTATTCGCCCTGCCATCAGAACTCCTTCAGGATAGGAGCCGGGGGAGGAGGTGGAGGTAAGAATTTCATTTTTTAGGAGACTATGCGTGTTTCAGATTTAGACGATGAAATTTGCTCGTAATTAAATATGGATATAGAAGTTAGTAGGAAATTAGAAGGAGGGATACAGTAGGGTGGTGACAAACGTTACGGTTAACCTCTTTATCTCTCTCACTAGATAACAACAATAGGTTCTTGCTTATGTGTTATTTAATTCAGTTACGGTTTTTCATGGAGTAACTTTGGAAAACTAAACACTTTGAAGATTCATTTCCTCTACATGATACAATTATTAAATCATGTACGCTGGATACAATAGCACCTACATAGAATATTTAGATTCCTTCAGATTTTAGTTGTGTATGACTTGTGCGATATAGACTTTTTAGTATTTATTAATTATATACATATCATGTCCACCTCTATCTTTAACAAATTATTAACATCTCCCTCTGCCTCTTAATCCTCTGTTTCCTTAATCCAAAATCGAGTTTCCACTCATCCTATATTGATGCAGTCTTCGAACGCTAGTCTTCGTGTTATCCCCATCATTGTTCTGTCTGCGTACAAATGATATGTTCGATATTACCAGCATTCATTACCATCACCATTATAAACTGTGAAGAGGTAAGAAAGCCTATGATAGCCATTACCTCAAAGGCGGTTGGTAGTGATGAATTCAGTAGAATAATGTTTATAAAAGTTTTATATTATGTCCTTAGTTAGTAACACATATTGTTAATTTTTCTTTGGCTTCGGGGACTATCGAAAAGTCTGGAAAATGGCAATTCTGCGACCGGTAACAAAAGTCTCCAATCTTATTAATCCAAGTCAATATCGTGTCATATCTATCCTTTCTCATCTTTCCAAAGTTTTAGAGGCCTGTACTCAAGGTACACAAGCAACTTTTCTCATTTCTATCTACACATAACCTACTGGGTCAATATAAGTCTGGGTGTCGTACCGGTCACAGTACCACCACTGCTCTTATCAAAGATATGGATGATATCAGATAGGCAACGGATGATCAACAGGTTACTGTGATGGTGTTCATTGACTTTTCGAATGCTTTTAATATGGCAAATCACGATATCCTACCATCCACACTTTCAAATTACTGCTTCTTTCCCCCAACGTTGAAATGGCTTTCATTTTATCTTAGCGGACGTCAGCAATCAGAGCGACTTGGGAACAAATTTACGGAATGGGCAAACTTAAAAACTGGCGTACCGCAAGGCGGTATACTCTCCCCGATAATGTTTTCTTCATTTATAAAGTCCATTAGCTCTTCACTACACTGTTCGTGCCATCTGTATGCCGACAATTTGCATTTTTTTTCTTAAAACTGCACTCAAATCTGAGAACTTTTAGTAACTGGTCATCGGAATACGGTATTTCAGTCAATCCAGCTAAATGCCAGGCTATATTGATTGGCAATTCGAAAATGCGGGCCAGGATTCATACAACCAATCTTCTTCCTACTATACTTACAATGGAATTGTTATCCCATTGAGCAATGCTGTTAAGAACCTCGGCCTTTATATAGACTCAATTCTTACTTAGCGCAACTAAATCTCTGAGGTTAGTCGAAAAGTTACCCTGCAATCTTTGTACCGCCTTACACACTTCTTGCCATTAAAGACTATGGTCATATCAGTGAAGACCTTGATTATTCCCATCATTGATTATGCAGATGTTTGTTACTCAGACCTAATTGAAGAGCTTTTTAACAAACTGGAGCATCTTCTTAACAACTGTATCAGATATATTTTCGGTCTAAGGAAGTATGTTCATATCTCTCAATATCGTTCGCAACTTAACTGGCTCCCTATTCGAAGGAGTCGTAACTCCAGATTACTTTCCACGATATATTCTATTCTTAATAATTTAACTCTTCCTTCTTATTTATTAGAAAACTTTCAGTTGCTCTGCTCAAAACACGACAGAGTACTACGCTCATTTACTAATTCTAGGGTTTTTATTCCACCTTACAAAACGGCATTTCTTCATACCTCTTTCACCGTTCAGACTATATTGCTTTGGAACTGATTGGACTTTTAATATTAATATTGATTGGACTTTTAATATCAGAAAATCCCCGACAAAGTTGTCATTTAAGCGACAGGTCTGACAACATCTTCTGATACAACACACTTAGTATGTATAAAGTTATATAATCTCCTAAATTAATGTATCTATTTCTATTTCATAATTATTATTACTTATTTTAATTTTTTATTTATTTCATTATATTATTATTTATTATTATTGAATTATATTTTATTATTATTATAAGTTAATTATATTCTTCTTATATTATTATTGTTATTATTACTAGTATTTTTAATAAAGTTAATTTCTTTAGTTTATAACGTCTACTGTGTGCACCTATTACATCCTCTCACCAACACCATGGGTCGACTGGTAGAGAATGCCAATAGGCATTAAGACCGCCCTTTGTATTACTTAGTTTTAGGTTAATATAATTAAGTTTAAAAAAAATGTTTATTTTAAATGTATACCTTGATACAAACTGTCGTATCGTATTAAAGAAATGTCTTCAGTTCTATATGTAGAGTACATTATTTGCATATTTGACTCAACTAACAAAAGGTGTTAGATAGTTTTTATTTCAAATTTACTTGGTGTTTCCGAAAATAATGGCTATCAAAATATAAAAAATAATGCTCATTACTCCGACGACATAATTGAGAAAAAAACAAAATATTTACATGATGTTATGTTTGAATAATATACCGTATAAGATATCAAAATATAAAAGTCTTTAGTTGTAATTGACAATTACAATGAAAGGTAATTCCATCTGTGTAACATCCATCAAACTTACAACGCTTTAACTTAACACAAGTTTTGGAAACTTTGTTACATGACTGAAGGTAAAAGTTTATAATTCAATTTATTAAAGAGTAGGTCTGGCATGAAGCATTTACAAAGGTGTGTTATAATTATATAAAGTCTTTAATGTTACGTTTTTGGAAAGAAAGGTAATGTTGAATATAAAATTTTATTTAAATACTTTGTTTATTGGCGTAATATAATATAGTTTAGAATGAATTAATAAATGACAAAGTTGGAGTTTCAATTTAAATGGTTCGTGTTGAAACACAAACCGACATTCGCTTCCTCTGTTTTATTTCTATTTCATTAAACAAGAGTACTTTAGTCAGTTTTATTTACCTTGTTGCTAACTTTGCATCTGGTCGCAGCCCTTTCCGTGGACTAATAGTATAAAATGTGCATCAGGTTTATATATGTGCATCAGGTTTATTTTTAAACTCTAAAAGTTCGATCACGTATCACAGTTAAAATGACTGACAGTCCGTCGCCGAAGAGACATCCATATCCTATCCCTACTCTATCGATACTTTTCCCAATGTCAAAAATATCTAAAAGAAAGATTTACCTTCCTTGGCAACGATAGTCCATTTTTCCTTCATTCTCGTCACGATAATAAGTTACAGGTGACATTCCAGCGCACGATATTTTGTGGTAATTCGTCCACGGCAAAGTGCGTCAGATTATAGAACGCTCTCCCTGCCGAAATACGTCACTCAAAGACCCTGAGCATTTTAAAAAAGCGTTTAAAAACTGATTATTTATCTATGTAGAAATTAATTGTAGTATATTATAAGAATAGGTATATTACCATATATATTTTATATATCCATATGTGTATTATTAGTGTGTTTGTAGTTTATTTTATAGTGCTTGTCGCACCAACCCCTTCACATTTTACGTTTTACCAAGGGTTGTCTGGGAGAGATCGCTTTAGCGATAAGACCGCCTTTGCCAACTTCTAATAGTTTTTAAATTATGTTTGTAATATCCTCTTGAAGAGTGTGCAATAAAAAATAAATAAAATAAATAAAATGTGATTCATTTCCGAAGTTATAGAATAACTTCGGAAATGAAAGTTTTATAAAAACTTTTTTCTTTTATCTAGAGTGAAATTTAATACCTATATCTTAGAACTAGCGTATATTCTACTTCAAACTATCCTGATGTAGTCACGGAGTCACCAGCGCGGCCGCCGCCAGTTAGCGACCTCTCTGACGAGGAAGAAGGATCCGGAGCCGACCCAATGATCACGGACACCTCCACTCCCACACCAGGGGATATTAAGTAGAGTGAGTTACTTACTAATGTTAATTAATTAAAATAATATATTCAACTTTATAATAATATAACAGTAGTAGTCCATAGTCCTATAGTACATTTTTAATAAAATTTGCATCTACCCTCTAATTTTCAGCTTGACCCTTATCACATTAAAATAATATGATATAATACATGTGTTGCCACAATATAGAACAGAAATAATAATATCAATACTTATACTATAGTCCGTTTCTTTAATCGATTCCAACACCTACAATTAAACAATCGGCCATTCTAATAACTCCCGTATCCCGAGTAACCCGTAGACCCCGTAGCCACTAACAGCTAACCCCGCTCAGATCTGGAGCTACATGTGGGTATCCCATCAGCGGTCATGGGGCTGGTCGCCCTACCACCAGCACCACGCGCTGTGGTATGGCGCGGGGGGCGCGGGGCACGGCCGCCGCCGCTGCGGGGACCGACTCACCATACCCTGCGACAACGAGTACCTCGTCACGGCCTTTGGGTACGCTGGATACTATAAGGTACTAACTACCACCAGTCTCACCAATGTGGATTTAGTTCTGTTTGAGTTTAAAATAACTGTTTTAACTTAACTTCGATAAAAGTTAAAACTCTACTTAGACAATTTCTTTGTAAAATAATCCAATATGATGCTTTTGAAAATGTAGTTTAAATTTTAGCTTGAATTTGCCAAGGTGGCACGTAAATTCATCGCGCACATTTCATCGCGATACAGTTCATCGTAGTGTCAATTCATCGTGGAGTGATTTCATAGTAATATTAATATTTTAATATTAATACTCAAAATACTTGAACACGCTGGCAAATGAGAGCTGTTCTACCTATCCAGGTGTTCTCGAAATAGTCAGTCAATGAGGATAGCTCATGTTCGTTACTTATAAAATATGGAGATTCTAGGAGTTCTTCAAACGCTAATACCATTTTGTCTTCTGGGACAAAAGCAACTGCGCTCAGCATGCGAACTTGGAGGGCGAACTCTGAATCTTCTGAATATTTCTTTTGTAGGTAATCCGTTTTCTTGAATTTTTCGCTATAGGCACTGTTCAAAATAAAAAAACAACCTTGTAATTTAGCATTAGGAAATACCCTCCTAAAAGATTTAATTGCAGCGCGATCAAAATCCGTTAATATAGTTACGGGATTTAACAAAGGCCGCAATTCTTTCAGTTTGTTTAGAACTTCCGTATATGCTTCTTCATTTCTTTTCCACATAAGTACGTATATGACTGGGAATATTTCTTTCTTTTTCACTGCATGTATCGTATACAGCTAGTCAAATAATAAAGGAACAGTTTTAAAAGTTCCGTCTACAAACCAATGCGATGATGACAATAATACATCGAGCCCAACGTCTGTTCCGTAAATTAAAATCCTGTTGAGAGATGAAGGTCTGTTATCATAAAGAAGAAAATTTCGACCATCTTTTGTTTTCGTGTTAGGCTCATCAAGTTCATCTAAGCTCCGGGGGGAAAGTTGATTTCCTGTTGACCCCCAGGTAGCTGACTCCGATCAGGTAGTTGATTCTCTAGCTGGCTGGATTCTCTAGCTGGCAGGTAGTTGATTCTCTAGCTGGCGATGTGAACTGGTCGCTTGCTGTGGATCGAATGTCTGTTATGCTCCGGGGGCTCCGTACTTATTACACCCGGGTGCCTGAGCGCGACCAATCAGGTGTGCTCTTTGCATCCGGGTGCAAGGGTTGTTTTTGGCATCTTAATCCGCGCCTTGCTGTGCACCGTTACACAGTATATTCAAACAGATTCTTACTTGTCGCTCACAAGATCCAATCGGTAAAAACAAGTTATTACAGCGAGACTTAAAAAAACAGCTCTCATTTGCCAGCGTGTTCAAGAATTTATTAATAATATTAAAATATTAATATTCTGATGAAATTAAACCGCGATGAAATCACTCCACGATGAATTGACACTGCGATGAACTATATCGCGATGAAATGTGCGCGATGAAATGTGCCGCGATGAAATGTGCGCGATGAATTTTCTTGTAACCATTTGCCAACTGACTAAACAATTTATAATTAAATATATAAAATCTAAATCATACAATCCCAAAATCCAAAATCCCAATAATCAAGTAGTAAGTACTGTGTTATGACGTCAGTCGGCCGGTGCGATGCCGGTGTGCGACCCTCACCGCTGTGGGTCGTCGCTGTGTGGGTCGTGGCCATGTCGCGTGGAGTCCTCCGTCACTCCCTTCGCGGTGTCCGTGCACTTCGGTCCTCCCGCACCCAAGCCGGACCCGGATATGAACCTCGGCGCCTGTCTCAAGTACGAGCAGCTCCCCTGCGACTAGACGAGACCTCCACGACGAGCCCGTGATGACCTTCGCCACGAGAACTGATTCACGAATTCATGAAACGTGGGAATGAAGGTTTTAACACTTGAAATATCAGTATATTCTATTATCCTCAAGATAATATGTAAATATTATATCGAAATTGTTAAATATTTTAAAGGTTCATCGATTTAATAACTGTACCGATCCAAATACTTACGAAAGTGACTTAGCTTAAGTGAAACTTTAATTGAATTTGTAAATATAATTGTATTATAATTATTTATT
Organism: Melinaea menophilus ssp. n. AW-2005; assembly: GCA_918358695.1. Lineage (NCBI taxonomy): Eukaryota > Metazoa > Arthropoda > Insecta > Lepidoptera > Nymphalidae > Melinaea > Melinaea menophilus. The sequence continues at coordinate 11,292,927 of OU911049.1, forward strand.
GTATTTATTTATTGATAATAAATGTTTTCTTCTCCTTATTATTGAGCTGAACGTAAGCGAAGCTCTTAACCGTTTGGGAATCAATTTTATGTCGCCACATCACATAAAAACTACTCAGTCGATCTTCATCAAAACTGGCATTGCTGTAGCTCTTGTTGACGGGCTTCTACAGAAAAAACTGATTAATAAAATCTTGATTTGATCAAAAGTTATGGTCGAAAAACTGAATCCCCATAGACTTAAGCTTAACTGTTCTCACGCGCGCTTGTCTTCCTCAAAATGAGCTGAGTCGCTTCATCACATGAAAACTACTGGAGTGATTTAAGTCAAATTTGGCACAAATGTAGAACTAATAAATAAGCATCTACAGAAAAATACAGAATTAAAATAGCTTGATTAAATCAAAAGTTATAAAGAAAAAAACCAAGAGATTCGTGATAGTGTCGCTCGTAGTATAACTTTCATGGCGACAAACTTCTTCAATTAATTGTTTATTATTGTTATGAAATATTTATTTCATTTTATTCTTTTTTAATGGATTTTCCTGCGCTCAGCTCAATTCCTGCCACGCACGATGGGCGGATCCTAGTTTAGTTTTGTTAGGTTTTCACAGATTCCATTTGTATTAAGAACTGATGCGGTTTGTTCGTCGTGTATAGAAATAGTTTTAAAAGTAACAGATTATTTCATTTAAATATAATGAAATTTTACTATATGCTTTAAAAGTTATGTCTCGGAAAAGTGTCGTCACATTTTCAAATCTGTTTGCATTTAATTAATATGTACCATTTTGTTTGATTACTTGTTGCCATTTATTACGCAGTTACATATTCCGTCACTGTAGAAATTTTGGGATTTCTTATTAAATATTTATTATTTCTTATTTGAGCGGTAAGATAGACAGGGGGAGGCCTCGAGTGATCTTCGAAAACACAGTATCTATGATACTGAAGGAAGGTCACGTAAAAAGCATGAGGACCCCCCGGAGGGCATGTATGAAGAGGTTGATGTCTGTGGTCGAGGCGAAAGGGGTATTCAGGGACCGTAGCGTTTGGCGCTCCATCGTCTCTGGCTACCCCGCAACGGATATGGCGTGAAGATAAATAAATAAATAAATATATTAAAAACATCTGCTTGCTTAAGTTTTTTAAAAATGTCGTCACGATTATCCGTAACCGGCCGACCAGAGATAGTTGCAGTTGGACTCACGCATTGTGGAGGACAGAGGAAAATGGGAATACAGTGGCGGGAAACTCTTTTACTTTTTAATTTCATTTCCTAAAATGTGACATTCTAATGTTGTCAAAATCAGCCATTTACAAAAAATATAACCAAAAATATTTTATTACATTTTTTTATTAGAAAATACTTTATTCTTACCTATTATTTAAAATATGTGTTTTCATGTCGATCGTAGTATCATATTTATATTTTGAATTCAATTTCGTTGGTGCTTATTTGTTACGACCAATAACAAAGTTCGACTTCACTATTGATATTATTATATATTTGATTGGTTCTGATCTAGTTTATAGCTATAATGTGTGGAATTCAACTAACTGATATTACAATAGCAAATTAAAATCCATATGAAAGTAGAATAATTGTTAAGACTAATATTATAAGGTTGTGATAAGTGTTATAAATTATTTTGTTTTGTCAAATGATATCTTACGGCGCCTCCTTAGACTTTGAAATTGGGACGCGTGTTCTTTTTGGCTACGAGAGAAAAAAAAAATAAACTTAAAATACATTTAACTGATTGACTACTATATTTTTATTATATTTAAGAATCAAAATATTAACAAACAAAAAGTATGCCTTTATTCAGTTGTAAGATTTCTTATTGCTAAATTAATTTATATTTAATAACTTCGAGGAAATAAAATAATATCTTTCTATTGACTATTGACTTTCATAAGCCTCCCTAGAAAGGGGTAATAGGTTACCATACACAGATCTCCTGCAAGAGGGCGGTGCTACCTCCGGTCGAGTCAGCTCGTACATGGTGACAAACAGGTAGGTAATACATACATTTTCTTTATTTTATTTTCATATGAAAAATACTGTATTGTGCAATTTGCTTTGTGCAGTGCAATGCAATATATATATAAAAAGTATTTAACTATAAATATGATTATCCTGTTATACACGGGATACAGGTCACCGCGACTAGATGGGAGCTTTATAAAAGGTTTATACTAAAAGCCCTTAATTTGAAACAACAAAAATAAATTGAGTTCCCGTTCCTCTAATCGTATTAACCAGCCCACTTTGTACAAATAGTTATTAAAAATATTTTATTTTCTCTTTGGCGTCGTGTTGTGTAATCGAGTCTCCGGCTTATTTGTTTAAGTTAATTAAACCAACAACCTTTATATCTTTAATTTGGGTTTTGTAAAGAAATGTTACGACCTCGTACTAAAATATATTTAACATTATTTCTCATATTTACCCAAAGCAGTATTTTGTTGAAAATCTTTTAAATTCTAATTCTAAGATAAAAATTCTGATTATGATATTCTTTGGACAAAGTTGAGTCGAGTCATCCGGGTGTCAAATACGTTTTTCAATTATTTTTATACTTTTTCATTTCATACTTTTAACTAGTATATAAGACAATAGTACAATATATGATAAAGAAATATATATCTATGAATTTAAGTTACCTTAATCACTACCTTAAATTATATTTAGGTCTTTTCAAATTTTAAATTATGGACATAAAATATAATGAGAAGAATGAGATGGCTTGATTAAATATAATATTTTCTAATTAATAGAATAATGTATAATTTCAACAAAACTGTTTTACGGATGTCACCCGTCTGACAGACGCCCTGACCTACACCTCGTCTCACTCTACACACTAGTGCTGCAAAGTATTGAGACGTTTTATCACTAAAATGTAAAAATATTTAATTTAAATGTATACTACATTTGACAATCTTAAAAAACATTAATAACTTCTCATTTCCATTCTCATGTATGAAAAATGATAAAAAAGTCATGTGTCTAAAAAAACCTTTGTTACAACAGTCTAATATTGTAATTGATTGTAATAGCTTTCAGTAAATATATTCAAGGGAATTTTTATTTTATTTGATGAAAATATTCTAAATGGGACTCAGAACTGTCTCTTAAATAATCTGAGTTTTGCAATATTTTGACTAAAATATAAAATTACTTAACTTGAAATATGCAAACTATGCAAGCTCACCTTCATTCGATATTCTAAATCTTATTGCAAAAGTAGTAAGTATTGATCATAAGACAATCAAGGCGCACAAGTTTTAATGATAATTTATTTAATTAACTAAGAATGTTCCTCTCAATAATTCTAATTAATAGAAACTCCAAAATTTCCATGACATTCGAGAACTCTCGAAGCGCGAATATTTTGAAAATACTTACTTAATTTAACAGAGTATTGAATTATTAATATAATAAAAACTTATTCCATTATATCTGAGAATCTTTTACATATGATAATGTTACTGAGTTATGTGTAGAAAAGTTGTGTAGGAAGATGTAGTGCGAACATATGTATAGAAAAAAATTAAAAAGGAAGAACGAAAGAGAAATGTTGATGTGATTAAATTGTGTGTGAGAAATAAAGTGATGGGGAAACAGGGAAGAACAATATAAACCTCTATTGAAGTAGAATAAGGACTAAAGGATCACACCTGAACGGTGGTTGGATTGGGACCCGCAGCACCAAAACCACACACCGTTAAACTAAATATAGCTATATATAAGAGACTATTCAATATTATAATAGTTTATTTATTTAACACTTTGACACTCGTCAGTACATATACTCAAGCTCCTGAACTGTGAGTGCATTTTAATAATGCAATTTTTCTCGTAACACAGAGATTACCTGAGCCGTCCTCTATGTGTTAACATTACAATATTATATAAAGTGACATTTTACATCATAGTCAAAAGTAACAGAATATTATAATGTGAAGAAATGTATTTTGTTATTAAATGGAAATGGAGTAAAATCCAGGTGAGACACTTATGTAAAAATAATAAGATGTTTTTTCGAAGAATTTCAAATGCTTAGATACGAGTATCTGTCAGTAAGTTCTGTTTTTAGTATTTCTTACCTTTTCTCAATGTATTTTAATGGACATTTTATGTTTTAAATTCTAGGAATATTTTTAATCACATAGATAAATCTGCGGTTTATTTAAACGAATTTAAAACGATTGTCTATATACCGTAATTATCAACTGTATCATATATATGTACGTACGTACGTACATTGGTATTCATACATATATATATATATACACTTACATGTTTACAAAATTAGGAGAATTAAATGGTTTGTTTTATTAAGAATACTATACTTTGTGTTATTAAGAATTTTTGTGGGCAAAGTTGAAAAAAAACTTAATAAAAAAATTACGAACAACATACAGAATATAATCATTTTACTCCTCAAATAATTTATTTCTCTTTATGAAGTAATAAAAGATTCTGTGGGAAATATTTGTAACAAATCATTTCAAGTTAAGGAGGCGCTGAAAAACGAAAAGTACGTGAGGATGTTAAGCCGCTATTCTGTATCAAGAATACAATTTGAAATAGACGAAAAATATGCAACATATATAGGATTCGTAAATTTCACCTGTTTTAAAAAGTAAAAAATATAATTAAGTATGTACTTTTAGTTCTGTGTACAGCGCTAACAGGCACGTATTATGGGAGCGTTGTTTGAACATGTCCTTTTAGAGGTCTTGCATTTTACGATTACATGTTAATAATGTTTTAAAATAGTTTAGTAAAAAGAGTCCACAGCACTTACATTTATTATGAGATAATGGTTGTTTGACTTGGAATAAACAATCGGCAATAACCAATCAATCTTATTACATTAAAGATATACCATAAGCATATCGTCTGTTCGTCACAGACGTGTCGCGAGGCTGCGATGGCATGGAACCAAGTATCGATCAAGCGAGCTCTGCTTAATAAATGAATAAGATACCTAACATAAGATAATATGTTTCACAAATTACAAAATTATATACATTTCAATTTAATACGGGATGAGACTAATTTATTATTTAATTATTGAAATTTAATTTATATTCCAAGGAATGTTTTATCGTTTCTTGATGTAATATTTGTTAGAACAGTACACGAATTCATTAATAAATGCTTATAGTATAGGTACATGTCAAATGTAATGTACTCTCCTATCAAATCTTTTCATATTTTATTTGAGATCATTCGTCTGCAGAATGCAGCGAGTAATCTCATCAGACGGTCTTATACCCGCTTCAAACCATTGTGCGACTTTGTTCCAAGAGCTTATGTAATTTCCTCGTTGGTCGGGAACTTTATACAATTTTCCGATGAATTAAAGATAATGTTATTACAATCTTTCATAGTCTTTTGCACATACTCGTATACAGATAATTATTTACATTAACAGTATTATTCGCTTGTCAATGTAGCGATAATTAAGTTTTCAAAGTAAAAGAGACAATAAACACAATATATTTAGAACATAATAAAAAATGTACTTGGATTTTACTTCAATAAATTATTTCACAAATAGATACGAACGAAATATGAGGTTAAGTAGTGTCATGTATTTTACTGCAAAATCACGTTCGTTCAGAACCATCCAATCGGCTTTACGGCGATACGAGGATTACTCTCAAGTATCTTGTAAGCTCAGAATTAGATTATTAACTAAACTGTCTACAACCCTATCGCTAATGCGATAAAAGAAAATTGTTTGTCATTACTGTACGTTATATACATGTTGTAAAATATAAATAATGTAATGTGGGAAGTCGCAACGAAAGCAGACTCACGGCACAGTGTCCGTGTGTAATAATTAATGCTGGCACGAAGCGACGTTTACTGAACCAAACTGCGGCAGTGCGGGTTGTTTATGTGTATCTGAGTGTTTTTAATCTGAGTTATTGCTGGTTAAAGGTGTGCGTTTTTTTACACGTTTATTTGGTATTACTACTTGGTTTGGTTTTACTATGTTACTTATTAGTATTTTGTTTTAGGATAGGATTGTTATGTAAAGAAAGGAAGATATTTGTGTTAAAATATATGGATGTATATATTATATTTAACGTCACTGACACGAATATAGCCTGTTGTTGTCGAACGTCATCTGATATTGAAATGCTAATCTCGAATTCATCCCCATTGAGTAGCTGCAGAACCATTGAGTGATTATAAAATACATAACTTTTATTATTACATTACATACCAAAAGTATATAATTTCTTGGTATTTAATGTTATAATAAAACTTCTGTATTTTATAATGACTCAATGGTTCTACAAAGAGCTATTTTTATAGTTATTTTTGTCATTATGTGATGCTGAGTTATTAAGTTATTATTTTGTACCGTCTACAAAATAATTATTTTCAAAATATATTCAAAATGAATTGATTGTGCCCAATTGTCAAACAATATGTCAAACCTATTCACAACGTTAATGGAGTTTTTAAATGTATATTTTCAAAAGGACAGTATTATTTCAGTTCATCCCTGGGGACACTCACATTGCTTTCCGCGTATTCATGACGCACACAGAAAGCTTTTGTCTTAATAGTATTCATCGACATGTTTATAATATGGCGGAATATTCGTTTGTCGGTTATCCTGTCGTCCGCATGTTGGTTTAATGTAAGCTTATATTGTGCTATGTTTTGTAAAGATCATTCATACATACTACGGAACAATAAATATGCACTGTATTTCAGTTATTCAAATAAATAACTGCAACTAACGATACTCCTTATAAACGTCCCTTTATTGGTTAACATATAACTACTAAATATAGGGAATGTAGCCGGTTTAGGAAAAAGTATATTACTAGTAGAAATCTATACACTCCCTACGAGCACTTCAATCTCATAAGTGTTTTATTTCAGCGCCGCCTGCATCAGCAAAAGTTTAGTTTTTTCCGCAAGCTGTTACCGATTTCAGTGCACTATATGGTAACAGTTTCATTTGTTGTTTTGTATCGTTTACTGCGCGCGCTGTTTATGAAATTATTTTATTATTAGTACTGCCTACAATAACAAAAACGCGCTTCAACAGTCAGTTTTTTTATGGATGTTGAGCACTGTGGTAAGATATTCTCCCTGACCAATATCAAAGCGTGTTAGAGCATGAGTCCTCTGAACTTATATTGTAGAATTTATTAACATTATCAAGCAAAAATTAGATATGTATAAATAAGAATATAACTTGTCGTAATAATATTTTGGGATGAATGTCTACGAACGAATTATTATTAATAATTTATTTGATTAATAATTTTATATCTGTCTCGAGCACTTTTAAAATATACGAATTAACTTGAGGGAAACTGAGTAAATAAACTGAGCTGTTTGTCGTCTCCGTACAAACAAACAGACTGAAATGTTTGTAAATAACATTGTGTTATATTTGAACGACAAGTATAAGCATTGGATATTGAGAGCAAATAATAAATACTATAATAGAAGAAATATACAATATAATAGAAGAAATAAAATGAAGAGATATATATTCTTATTTTAAATTTATGATGAATACGTTTAATAAGGTGTTATTTACTCTTTTTATTTGGAACACTTATTGTAAAATAAGTCTCCATGAGGTCAGGTCTATTAACCTGTACATATCCGAGTATGTACTTTATTCTCTTAATTGCAGTCTTAGATTATGGGTGCTAACAGCACCATACAAATAAAAGAGTCCTAAAATGTATTTTATAATAATAACGGGTTATCAATTCCGAAAACAAGGAAATATATTGAAATTTCTCTAACAATTACAGATAAGAAAGAATATATTTGAATTGAAATGATAATATTAGAGAAGCAAATTCAGTGTCGTGAAATATTCTCCGAGCGATCGGTCGTTACGTGGTAGCTTATATAATATTCAAAAGGCGATCCTCCCATACTTCACCGTTCATATTCAAATATCGTTCATTCAACATATGACAAGATTATCATTTCTAGACCATGTATAAACATCATGTGTGTAAATTTAGAGATTATAAAAATAGATAGAGATTTATCAAAATAATATATATATTTGATTCGGAAAAGTATTATAAAGTTTTTTTATTGTAGTAATCTGGGATGCAAATTCTTTTCCTATTTATATTCTTACCACTAAGTACTGTACAAATATATACAGAGAAACTTTAAAAACTTTAACAGATTGTGATTATCTATTTTATATTTTTGTAATTTTGTAATTGATTTTAAAATACGTGCTTAATATTTTTTACCAACGCGACTATGCCGGAGATATAATATTTCATTATATTTTTGGGCCTATTTTAAAAATATATTGGCTGGAAATAAAAATAAAGTAAGTTAAATAGTTTTTTTTACTCTTTACTCAATGTCTACGGCAAACAAAGGATAATGTAAAACGTAAAAAAACCTACGAGAAATTTAACAGAGTGAATTAAATAATTACCAATGTAGACAAAACTTTGGAGATATTTCAATCCTCTGAATATTGTAACATAATGCCCAGTCCAAAATAGGTATTGTATTTGTCCCAAAACTGATATATTGATTTTTATTGTTCCATTAAGTGAGTGGTGTATAGTATTGCCAATAGTGTCACCGTGCACTGTCATGGTGGTAGATAAACTCGGAGTTTCTAAGATAACCAAATATATCAATGTTAAAATTAAAAGTAATTTCTCACTGCCTTATGATGACATAATGCAAACTTAAACTCAACAAATATATTTTATCATCATCATCATATAGTGTGATGTGTCAAAGCTTATAAAGATAGACTTTTATATGATTAGATTTATAATTAACTATAATTGTATGTAACTGTAACTTTTATAACTGTGTAAAAATTTTACATTTATATTATGTTTATAAGATGCGGTGATTTACTACACAAATAGTAAAATAAACTATTTTGATATATTAATATAAACAAAAAATCTACTGCAAAATATATAAAAACAATTAAATTTAAAGTGTTTCTACTGTGGGTATATTGCTAAATCTTAAGACTTTCAGTTGACCTAACCGCAAATTCATGTATTTTAGATATTTAAAAGAGCTCGATGGCTATTACATTTTAAATACAACACAATATGCCATTTAGTAATGGCATTTCATTCATTTCAGTCATGGGTGTTTAAATCTATACTTATAGAGCACTGCATTCAGTTCTGCTGAGCGGGAACGTGGACCGTCTTATTGAGGATTCCTTCCACCACAATGCCATCGCGAGTGACATTCTAATTAAACTTGAAGATAGGAGAAATCGTATCACACTTTATATTATATGAATCTGAATATAATTAGTAGCAGTATTATAGCTGTAACAATTTATAAAGAATAATCGATGATATCGAAATCCGTATATATAAATAATTATAGCAATAGAAGACAATCTGATATATCAAAGGTTTACACGTAATTTACACGATATAGATTAGGTTATTATTTAGGTTTTTTTCTAGCTGATATTCTATGGTTATTTAAACCTTTATAAGGAGTTTCTTTATTTCTAAACTAAAATACAAATATCAATTTCCATATTTAACTTCAATAATATATAAATTATAGATTTGTCTTATTGAAAATTATTTAAATGTCTCTCTATATACGAGTATATTTGTCAAAATTAATTGCTATAGATTTAAAGTATTTTATGAAAGAACAATAAATGTTTACTGTTATTTACTCCATGTAACAAGTTAAAGTCACTTAAGATCCCATTGCGCTGTCAGTGTCATTGAAGATATTTGATTTTTGTTTGATCAAGTTCTAAGCAATGTTAGTACATAATTGATAACATATAACTAACACCATTGTGTATATATAAATCATCACCACTCCGTATATAACTATCAACTATGACGGTCGTACTCTAATAAGGAAAACTACTTTTCTCGCTTCATCTAAACTTAGTTTTATGCGGTAAAAAAGAAAAACTATATTTGACATAAGAATCTTATTTCTTCTCAAACTATGTTCTAATACAAAGTCAATAAGATTCAATATAGAATGAAGCCACATTTAGAATATATCCATAAAGTTTTTAGACGTAACGGCCTCCGACATTAGCAGACAGGTAATTAGAGAAAAAGTTGTACAACTGTAAATAAAGTCGTCGTCTGTAATAGTATGTTTGTATTGTATTGTTTTATTTTGAACGATGTATTTTTTTCCAATGAAAGAATACTATATATATAATTTATTACTACAGCTTAAGATTAAATATATCACATGCTCTTGTTTATGTTAATATATGTATGTTATGTTATGTTAGTTGTTGAACGAGTCTTGCTGGTGGTGACTTGTGCAAACCGTGTCGGAGCATGCTACACGCGAAATTGGTTGCGTTTCTTGGATTTATTTTAACAAATAATAATTGTAAGTATATTTTAAATTATATTTTGTATTATAAATAAAAAATAATTTATTACCAATGACTACTTAAATGACTAATTGAAACCCTTTAAACCTAACTATTTATTACTTTAAACATAGTCTCAGAGATGAATGTTTGATATTTGAATGAAAAATATTTGTCTGTATTCTCTTGTTCTTTTAACTGAACTAAGTTTTTAGTTAGTTAAAGCCTAGCCTAAAGCGACAACATGCGCAACGAACAGAAACAGAAGCCGAAACGAAAAGCAGCAAAGAAAGTAAGGTATTAAAGTATACCATAATATTAAAAAAAACTAACCTTTCTATTTTAATTGTAAACTATAATCCGAAACCTCTATTTATATTGTAATTGTAAATGTAAATTTCGAAAGTTTTTCGCAGTAAGAAGTAACTACATTAATATGATATCGTCACAAAAAAATCTATTCAGTACTTTAGCAAAAAATACCAAAGAAATAAAGACAAAGCAATAAACATTTTGTATATCTGTTTGTTTTACTTATAGACGTGTGCTACAAAGTATACATTTACAAATAAAAATAATGTAGAAACTAGGTATGTTCTAATTTAAAGAAAGTAAATCTACATATAAATGTATGTTAATATATATTTAATTCTAATTCAAATTCAAAATATTTTTATTCAAGTAGGCATTTACACGCACTTTTGAATCGTCAATTACTACAATAAGGTCTAAGATATCAAAGGGAACTTTATTATATATGCGTATACTCAAACCCATGAAGGATTTATTAACTTTTTGAAGCCGAAACTTTGGCGTTACGAGTTTGTTTTTATTTCTGGTATTTATCGCGTGTCTGTCACTGTTTTTTATATAACTATTTAAATTTTGACGTATATATAATATGTTATTAAATGTGTATGTATAACGAAAATAATACCTTATCGTAAATTACGAATATAACATAAAGTTATGAATCATTGCTGTTTATATAACTTTTAATTTATTTATTGTTAATATATATATATATGCATATGTATTTATTATTAGATTAAAGTTTTAATACAAACTAACGTTGAAAGCTATTAATTGAATTCAATGATATATTATATAATTAATTAATTTAAGAGCAGTATTACGTTAATTATGTCTGTATCAATTTATAATATTGATAGTCTAGTTGGCAGAGAAATACTAATTGGCGTTAGTAAGTATGGTGATTTATACAAATATATCAAAGTAAGCTTTGATTACTTATTTATAATTAATAAATTATCATAAAGATATCATATAAGAACACTTCATTTATATGATATTTCTGAGGAAACAGGAATTTTTAGGAACAACTTAATAGTTTTTTTTATATTTTTGTTAATATATTATTCTGATGTACTGATAGGAAAAAAACTGTAAGCGTCAATCTAAATTTCTTATAATTTTCTTCTTAGTCAGAAAACATATTCGCTTATTATATTACTAACTAGCTTTTGCCCGCGACTTCGTCCGCGTTTCCGTCGTTTTTCGAAAAAAAATTAGCAGATGTCCTCCCTCATAGTTTTGACGTAACAGGCAGATTCACTTTCGTATTTTAGAAGGGCAATAGTAATATAATATGCCAATCCACAAAACTGTTGAAAAATATAAGTAACCGCAGAATATTATAATATACCCACGCTATACCCACGACTCGGTCAGCGTGTAACTCCTTGTTTTTTATTAAGATAATATATTGCTAATATTTTTAGATCAAATTAAAATGTTTCAGCGCAAAGCTTCTGGGTAGACTATGTTAAGAGTCGACCCGTCCGGCACGTGAACGTAAAGATTCCTAGAATTGCTAACCCGGGAAAGAGCGACGTATAATTGACCATGCGAGAAACAGCTAACACCGAGATCTACTCCAGCAACACGAAAAGTCTGCCCTTGAGCTTTATTGATAGTCATGGCATAGCACACCGATACTGGGAATTGCGTTCTTTTAAATTGGAATGGAAAATTATTTGGTATTATGGGAATTCTGGGAATAAAGACAGTTTCTCCTGCACCGCAACCTGTTAAAATTTGAGCCTCGATTACATTTTGTTGCAACTGGGTTACTTTTAGCCGAGTTCCATTGCAAAGTTGAGGTGGTCTTAAATTTCGGAGCAGAATTATCGGTATGCCAATTTTTAAACAAATTATATGAGAAGGTAGTCCAGGCATACTTAAAGAATTTAAAAATTCTATCGGGTAATTAGTGGCTTCTTGTTCATCAACCATTCTATTTATTGAACTATAAACTTTGCTTTCTCCCTGTATATTAGACAGTATTTTATTATTAATTTCAGATGCCTGGTCATTGCGAGGAGTCAAAATGGACCTTTCGCAAAGCCAAGAATTGTCCCTATTTAATATAATTGTTATGTCACCGTAAACCGAAGATATAAGATGTTGTTGGGATTGCACTATACAACATAACTCAGGTGTCAGAATAAGTTTTCCTTGGTGTAGTTGTGGATAGGTACCTTCACCAATCTTCAATAATGTATCAGAAAATTCACGATTATCTGCGTTGTCTCCAGTTCTCACTCGCATATTTATAGTCAAATGCACCGATTGTATATCACGCCACAAATAAGAGCTTTTCAGGCAAGCCCTAATCTCATCAGCTCGGGTTCCCCGTGGTATTACCGGTAAGGTTTGTCGGAAATCACCACAAAATAAAACCGTAATACCGCCCATTGGTCGATCATTTTGTCCCTTAGAGTTCTGTCTACTGCTTCTACTCCTTTTCGATGGGCCATCGTACATTCATCCCATACGATTAAATTACACTCACGCAATACCTTAGCTTTGTCGCTATTTCTTGAAATACTACAGGTTGGACTTTCCGTGCGATCTAAATTAATTGGTATTTTAAACATAGTGTGAGCAGTCTTACCTCCTGGTAGCAATGTTGCAGCTATACCTGATGAAGCCACGGCAAGAGCGATTTTACGCTGATTTCGAACATAAGCTAATATTAATATAGTCAAAAAAGTTTTCCCACTTCCTCCAGGTGCATCTAAAAACCATATTGTTCCTAAATTATTCTGCACACTCTCGCACACGCGATCATAGACTAAGCGTTGTTCTGCAGTCATCATTGGGACACCGTTTTCTAATGTTACCAGCAGTTCCATTGGGTTGTAACCAATCTCTGCGGAATATTCCCTATTGGTAACCTCTCCGACTGAGGTTGGCGTTGGCAAACCATATTCACAAAGTGATTTACCGCCTACTGCTGTTAAGTCTTCCTGAAGAGCTAATAAGCACTGATTTATAGCCAGATCTCGAAAATTATCATTAGTTGCGCCTTCATTATTGTGAGATAAATTCCGAAGAAAGTCTTCTGCAAATTTTTCTTTATATTTTTCCCATAATTGGACAGGATCAGATAAATTACAAAATGTGAGTAATGTTACAAATAAATGGCGTAACCGTCGTGGATTATCACTAACACAGGATTCTGCTAAAGCGTCATCCCAATGTTGATCATTTTCAAGCAAATGACGCGCTTGGCAAGCTGCATGATAAGTTGGATAAACAACATCGTCTACTTTTCTCAAATCTATAAATGATGTTGGTCCTCGCACTGTATGTAATAATAATCTCAAATAAAAACACTCTGCGTTGTTAGGATGAACAGTATACACTCTACCAAGAACATGTTCTTTGAAAATACCTGTCTCGCCATCTTCAGGCCTGCCTCGGCGTCTACGGTTAAAGACACCTCGTTGTTTATCGTAGGTATAATACGATGGAACTTCTTCATACAAAAGAGACTTTGCGAAATTATCAGTTTGGCAAAGTCGAAAGAATGCCAATAAAGTTGTTTGTCTAGGGTTCTCTAATCGTTCTGTAACATTTTCGGCGTTAAAATATATACGTTGACCGCCTTCCAGATGAACATCCAGATGGGTCACAGGTGGATATCTTTCGTGAATATTAAAACTTAAGATCCGCCACACAGCTTCTGAAGAGCTGATATATCTGACTGACTGAAATCTAGTAACTTCATCATGTTCATTTCTTAACGCAAACGTAGCTTGGTCACTGCCCTTGTTAATGTACTTACAAATATATTTAATTGACTCTACACTATTACACATTTCTACATTTATGTGAGCTTGAAATGCTCTGGACAATACAGGCGAATACGGAACGACCCACCTATTATCTAAAGTAACCTGTTGTCCAGACATTCGCTTTTCAACAGTAAAACCACCATTGTCTCTTGAACGGCGACGATATAATGGGTATCCATCATGTCCTGTTACAGTTTCATCCACTAATGCTTTTGGATACCTTTTAGTGCAACGACCGTCTTGCATGCAAGGAGCATTTGCGTTAAATGCACCACATGGACCATGTATCATATGAGTTTTAACAATGTCGTATAACAGGGGATCTGCAGTCGGATCTGGAATTTCAGCACTGATTAATCTGTCTACATCATTAGGTCGAACCTTATCTTTTAACCAAAGCAAGATATGTGCGTGAGGTAAGCCGCGTTTTTGCCACTCAACACTATACATATAACACAATACTTCTCCAAAAATGTTATCTTTGGTAAGAAGATCTATCATTGATTTTAATTTTAAATGAAACACTCTTGCAATAATATCATGGCGGTCATGCGGTGCCTGACCCTCAAGAAGCTCCCGAGTGATTTCATCCCACTTGGGATTGGTAGTTACAGTAACAAATAAGTCGGGACGTCCATATTTTCTTACGTAACAAAAAGCGTCTTGAGTACGTTCATGCATGTAGCGTGGACCACCAGTAAAAGAAGAGGGTAAAATAACTAAACGACCCATATTCACAGTATCGTTATCTTGCTGCATGGCATCGCGAAGGTGCACATATTCTTCAGCGCGCAGCTGCCTTTGATTAGATCGTATATAAACTAATCTTTCGGTTTCAATTTTTGCGTACATGTCAACAATAAACTGATTAAATAAGCCACGAAAACGTTGAAAGTATACCAATCTATTCCGTCTCACTTGCAGGTGGTAACAATAAAATTGAAGGCATGACACCTTTTTATTATAATTAGGTGCGCCTGTGCGCGGATCGGTTTGGTATACAGCGACATTATAACCATCTTCCCCTCGACAGTATATCATAGGATATTGCAAACTGTCGTAAGCCCTGTGGGTTTCGAAAATACGTTGCAAATGATTGTCTCTGGAACGTATAACGATATCACGCCTATCACATTCCTGGTCGACCAGTACTACAGCAACTTCATTCGTGGATGGAACGTTATGACGCCCAGGGTGTTCCTGAGTTGGACGCTTATCGGCATTTATAACAATTTTATAATTGTTATTACCATCTTGAGAAAGGGCTTCTAATGCCGATTTAAAACTGCATACGTACGAATTAACCTGATGTAACATGTTCTGAAGTTGTGAAATGAGTTCAGTATTTAAATTCGGAAAATATTGATTTCTTATATTCGACTGTTCGTTGTAATCGGATACAAAATATATTTGAAGAAATTTAGGTTGTTCTTCAGGCAAAAGGGACCCTATCAAATGGTAAACCTGACCTTGTACCTTAAAAGTAGGCATGAAAGGGCCTTCTGAGATTTGTTTAGCACCAAAGGATGTCATTTGGAATGCACTATTATAAGTGCGAATATTATCTAAAAACTGTTTGGATTGCAAATGTTCCCCTAAAAGTAGTGATTTTAAAGGTTCCGGTGGGTCTTCGAACGAAGGCAAATTTATTTTACCTCCAGAACAACAGAAACCAGCAGACTCCTTCCTCCACTTCGAAGCATTACAAAAGGAACATACTACGTTCATATCGCCTATTTCAGAAGATGATCTGTAATCAATTGTGAGGTTATAAGCAAACCCACTTTTATATTTATCGGACCACGCCACCGAATTTGTAGATTGATCTACCACGTGTATATCTAAGTCATTAAGACCATGTCGAAATCTATCTGCAGTAAGACGGGCCTCTCGCTGTTCTTCTGTTTCAAGCGACCGAATATTTTCAATTCTTAATCTTTCATTAGATAAAGTAATCAATTGTTCTTGTCTCAAAGAATTGTAATAATCGCGTCCCGACTCTAGTCGTTGTTCATGCTCATGTTCATCTTCAAGAGATCGAATCATGTTATGGTGCGCCCTATCATTTGTCAAACGGTCTTGATATTGAGTAAAAGTTTCAGATTCTCGAGACAAAATATGACGTTCGCGATCAGCTGTAAGCCGTAATTCCCTCTCAGTGAAGGTTTCGGACTCGCGAGATAAAATATGACGTTCGTGGTCAGCTGTAAGCCGTAATTCCCTCTCAGTGAAGGTTTCGGACTCGCGAGATAAAATATGACGTTCGCGGTCAGCTGTAAGCCGTAATTCCCTCTCAGTGAAGGTTTCAGACTCGCGAGATAATGTATGCCGTTCGCGGTCAGCTGTGAGTCGCAATTCTCGTTGTAAAGCAGTTTCAGCTTCTCGGGATAACGCATGTTGTTCCCGGTCAATGGAACGCCTTAGCTCTCGTTGAGAAGAGCTTTGAGAAGCCCGTGTTGTAGCTCGTCTCGCTCTTTCAGCTGCTAATCGCATCTCTCTTTCTGGAGAGCTTTCATTAGCTCGAGATGTTGAGGCACTAACTCTCATAGAGTTTAACCGCTGTGCTCTTTCCTCTTCCGATTCTTGAGAACGCGTCATTCTCATTCTCCTAGCTTGACTCGAAGTTCGAGATAAAGATGGTCGTTTTTTAGGTGGCATCGTTTATTTTATTTTTAATCGACGGTAACTTAAATTCTATTTAGTTACCCAACAAAAAACTTACGTCAGAGGTCCTAACTATAGCTAAGTATATAATAAATAGAATATAAATCTAAGTGCCTATTAAAACTAAAATAATATTCTAATCGAATTATAAATATGTACGTAGGTACCTACAAATTACAAAAGAATAAAAAATGAAAATAAAGCTATACTTAATGCGTGTGCAATACTATCTACACTTACCTACTTCACTTAAAAATGAATAATAAGAAATACCTACAACTACTGTAATTAATCAAAGTACCTATGCTAATACAAAAAAAACCTTAGATGTTCTAAGTACAGCTGCTATATAATAAAAAAAAAATCCGTGCCCGCAGGGGGACACGCGTGGGTAGACCTTGTGTGTAACTCGTTTAAAATATAACTCACTACCTAAGAATAACACATATGCCGTTGTTTACATCAAAAATTTTCAAGCAAAAGGCGGTTTTTATTTTTTTTCTCGGAAAAGGTATCTTTTTTGGAAATACTTTTGATATTTAAATTTAGAATAAAAAATAACCTTTCTATTAAAAATATTTGCGAGGACGGAATGTTTACCAGAAAAAAGTTGCCGTGGTAAAACCTACCTGAATTCTTCAAGCTAAAAGTGGTTTTTATTTTTTTTCTCGGAAACGGTACCTTTTACGGAAAAACTTTTGGTACCTAAATTTAGAGTAAAAAATACCCTTTCTATTAAAAATACTTGTGATGTGAAAATGTTTACCAGAAAAAAGTAATGAATTTTTTTCCAAAAATTTTCGGTTTTTTTACCCCCAT
The DNA here is from genome assembly GCA_918358695.1 of Melinaea menophilus ssp. n. AW-2005. Taxonomy (NCBI): domain Eukaryota; kingdom Metazoa; phylum Arthropoda; class Insecta; order Lepidoptera; family Nymphalidae; genus Melinaea; species Melinaea menophilus. Next base: position 11,310,903 of record OU911049.1, read on the forward strand.
CCCTAAATTATTGAAGTTAGCTTTTCGGTTTATGTACATTGGTTATAGATATTCATGAATGACATCATATGATATAAACGCGATTGATCTACTTTGTATAGGGAAAAAGTTATGGTCGAAAAACTGAAATCAGAAAAAGTGAGGCCATAGCGCCCCCTGTGGCCGGATTTCTCTGGTTAACGAACTTGACCTTCATTTTTGGATGGTTGATTTTTGTGCAAAATTTGAAAGCGATCCGAGCGAAACAGCGGCCTCTATCGTGCTGACAAAATTCAAATCTGGACGCACGCACGCATATATATATATATATATATATATATATATATATATATATATATATATATATATATATATATATATATATATATATATATATATATATATATATATATATATATATATATATATATATATATATATATATATATATATATATATATATATATATATATATATATATATATATAAACTTTTTGACCAATGGTCATTTCGGACTCAGGGGGTCATAAGAAGACCTCCTGTGAAGAAATTTTTTCAAAATTCGAAAGTCGGGTACAAATGAATGGGCAGACAGAATTCTTCGAGGTCTACCCAATATAAATCTAAGTGCCTATTTAAACTTAAATACCTAATATTCTAATAGAATTAAACTAAGAAATATGTACCTACCTACCTACAACTTAGGTACAAAAAAAAAAGAAATGAAAATAAAGCTAAAACACGTGTGCAGTATAGGTAGATAGTAGGCAATATCTACCTATACCTACTTCACTTAAAAATAAATAAAAAATACCTATGAATACTATAATTAATAAAAGTACCTACCTACGCTTTTATCTACTCAATACAAAAAAAACTAAACATAAAATGCCCAAAACTAACCTATCAGTAACTAAAAATCTAACAATAATCTAATCTATCTATGTATTATCTGATCTAAAAATCGAATCTAAATCTACTTAAAAAGAAATAAAATAGGAACTATTAATAGTTAAGAATTTAAACAAAACTAAAACTAATTTAGAAAATAACAACAAAAGAAATTAAAATAAACTATTTAAAGACAAAAAGTCGCGCTGATAAGCACGGTTTATAAAATAACAATTATTGTCTGTCAATAAAGTTCAACACTCTGAACGCATCAACAGCCAAATATTGAATGACGCTTGCGCTCGCCTCCCGCCCCTTTTATACTCTGCCGCCGCGAGCCCCGTCGAGCGCGGCAACCGTTACGCAAAAATAATCCTTATAGCTTGATTCACTATTCACGCGCGATGTCTTGTTGGCGTATTTCATGTAAGTAAGTATAAGTTTGGTGTTTCTATACCGATTTCAATGATTCTTTTTTTATTGAATTGGTGCTAATGTTTATTTTTTTTTTAATTAGGAATGATGGTGAGCATTATTGGTTTTATAAACGTAAAAGTAAACAAATATAATAAGAAATCTCCGAACTGCTAAGCTATCGAGAGTTATGCGTGTTATTGTGAGTTAACTATAAAAGGTAGATATATGCTGTCTTGGAATATTTTTCGTGTATTTTTATGTAGAATATTTCCGTTATACATAATTTCTATGTAGCTCTAACCATTAAGGCTGCACACGCGACGGAAGCTTAAAAAATCAAGCAACTTCTCCCATTTTCTCAACATTTCCTTTCACTGCTCTGCTCCTATTCATTGTAGTGTGATGAAAAGTATACTATTACCTGCCCAGGAGTATAAAGAATAATTGTACTAAGTTTCGTTAAAATCCGTCGAGTAGTTTTTTTTTCTATAAATAACATACAAACAGACAGACAGACAGACAGACAGACAAAAATTTTTTTAACTGCATTTTTGGCATCAGTATCGAACACTAATCACCCCCTGCTACTTATTTTGTAAATATATTTCATGTACAGAATTGACCTCTCTACAGATTTATTATAAGTATAGATGACAATATTATAATAATAATTATATAAATTATATTTTGTAATTAGTATATTGTTGTACAAACAGCTCGCTATAGCTCGTTACTGTCTGCTTTATAATGGAATATTAGAATTTCATATTACTTACTGTAGCATATCATATCATTAACTGATGTGGTTTTCAATTAACCGTTGTGGAACAATCGCGGTGGAATGTTTCAATTTAATTATATATCAATTACTCATTTATTGCTTGTGTTTAATTCAATATATATTATGTACATTAACTCTATTGAGATAATTTATTTCGCAAAAGCGTATGAAGTACATCGTGTGTTTTCAAAGATCAAATGTAAAATAATATGACGAAAAACTACTATAAAAACATCCTTGATCTGTTCAGTTTGTGTTTTCTTTTTATTATTACAAAATATCATAACTAAAATAAGTTTCAATTGTGTAACTAATACATAATGGTGATCATTATAATGTTCACAAATTGGTTTCATTAAATTAATTCCAAATTACAAATTTAACTCTACTGCTTCGTTTGGAGCCGGGTTCAATTTAACATATTTGATTAATGTTTAATTGATTTTAGCAGTTTCATCAATTAATGGTTTTAGTAATAGTTGAATACTACAGACATCTTTAACTTATATATACATGTATCTTCACTATTCTGTTTGTATGTAGTGGTACATATTTTACTGTTACATGGTAAATGTCCATTGTATTTTTTATAGTTGCAGTGCTCTCCGATCCCTTGCTACTTTTGGAGACACGCTATTCAAGGACAATTAGGGAGAAAGTGGATATGGTTTACTGCAACTTAAAGTTTTTAGTGTTAACATGTCAGCGACTTGGTCTGTAATATTCCTCTTCGTACTATTCCGTAGATGCTAAATATAATACATATATTGTAAATTTATATGTAATATTTGCATCCAATTTTAATAATGTAATGTTCCATTTCCGCAAATACACTCGACAGTACCATAAAGGAAACATTAATAAGAGTTTATCCAATTTCGCAATAACCGACAATACAATATTAGCTTTTCTTATGCTCCAATTTTTACAGATCATTACAGGTTTACCCGTTTGTTACGGTTCCCTGAGCTCGGGTCAAATCCCTCAGTTAACTCTGTAATGATGGAAATCGGTTTATGTTATTCGTCAAGTGTCACCTCGATTGCCACTTTGAATGAGTGAGTTATTATTATATGAATTATTAAGTCATGTAAGGGATGGACATGACGACATTTGATCTTTTTATTGATATGTTCGTATGTTTGTTATTGAATTGTCACGTGTATCTGCATAACAACAAAACTATATAATCTATACTTATAATAAATCTGTAGAGAGGTCAATTCTGTACATGAAATATATTTACAAAATAAGTAGCAGGGGGTGATTAGTGTTCGATACTGATGCCAAAAATGCAGTTAAAAAAATTTTTGTCTGTCTGTCTGTCTGTCTGTCTGTTTGTATGTTATTTATAGAAAAAAAAACTACTCGACGGATTTTAACGAAACTTAGTACAATTATTCTTTATACTCCTGGGCAGGTAATAGTATACTTTTCATCACACTACAATGAATAGGAGCAGAGCAGTGAAAGGAAATGTTGAGAAAATGGGAGAAGTTGCTTGATTTTTTAAGCTTCCGTCGCGTGTGCAGCCTTAATGGTTAGAGCTACATAGAAATTATGTATAACGGAAATATTCTACATAAAAATACACGAAAAATATTCCAAGACAGCATATATCTACCTTTTATAGTTAACTCACAATAACACGCATAACTCTCGATAGCTTAGCAGTTCGGAGATTTCTTATTATATTTGTTTACTTTTACGTTTATAAAACCAATAATGCTCACCATCATTCCTAATTAAAAAAAAAATAAACATTAGCACCAATTCAATAAAAAAAGAATCATTGAAATCGGTATAGACACACCAAACTTATACTTACTTACATGAAATACGCCAACAAGACATCGCGCGTGAATAGTGAATCAAGCTATAAGGATTATTTTTGCGTAACGGTTGCCGCGCTCGACGGGGCTCGCGGCGGCAGAGTATAAAAGGGGCGGGAGGCGAGCGCAAGCGTCATTCAATATTTGGCTGTTGATGCGTTCAGAGTGTTGAACTTTATTGACAGACAATAATTGTTATTTTATAAACCGTGCTTATCAGCGCGACTTTTTGTCTTTAAATAGTTTATTTTAATTTCTTTTGTTGTTATTTTCTAAATTAGTTTTAGTTTTGTTTAAATTCTTAACTATTAATAGTTCCTATTTTATTTCTTTTTAAGTAGATTTAGATTCGATTTTTAGATTAGATAATAGATAGATAGATTAGATTATTGTTAGATTTTTAGTTACTGATAGGTTAGTTTTGGGCATTTTATGTTTAGTTTTTTTTGTATTGAGTAGATAAAAGCGTAGGTAGGTACTTTTATTAATTATAGTATTCATAGGTATTTTTTATTTATTTTTAAGTGAAGTAGGTATAGGTAGATATTGCCTACTATCTACCTATACTGCACACGTGTTTTAGCTTTATTTTCATTTCTTTTTTTTTTGTACCTAAGTTGTAGGTAGGTAGGTACATATTTCTTAGTTTAATTCTATTAGAATATTAGGTATTTAAGTTTAAATAGGCACTTAGATTTATATTTTTTTATTATATAGCAGCTGTACTTAGAACATCTAAGGTTTTTTTTGTATTAGCATAGGTACTTTGATTAATTACAGTAGTTGTAGGTATTTCTTATTATTCATTTTTAAGTGAAGTACGTAAGTGTAGATAGTATTGCACACGCATTAAGTATAGCTTTATTTTCATTTTTTATTCTTTTGTAATTTGTAGGTACCTACGTACATATTTATAATTCGATTAGAATATTATTTTAGTTTTAATAGGCACTTAGATTTATATTCTATTTATTATATACTTAGCTATAGTTAGGACCTCTGACGTAAGTTTTTTGTTGGGTAACTAAATAGAATTTAAGTTACCGTCGATTAAAAATAAAATAAACGATGCCACCTAAAAAACGACCATCTTTATCTCGAACTTCGAGTCAAGCTAGGAGAATGAGAATGACGCGTTCTCAAGAATCGGAAGAGGAAAGAGCACATCGGTTAAACTCTATGAGAGTTAGTGCCTCAACATCTCGAGCTAATGAAAGCTCTCCAGAAAGAGAGATGCGATTAGCAGCTGAAAGAGCGAGACGAGCTACAACACGGGCTTCTCAAAGCTCTTCTCAACGAGAGCTAAGGCGTTCCATTGACCGGGAACAACATGCGTTATCCCGAGAAGCTGAAACTGCTTTACAACGAGAATTGCGACTCACAGCTGACCGCGAACGGCATACATTATCTCGCGAGTCTGAAACCTTCACTGAGAGGGAATTACGGCTTACAGCTGACCGCGAACGTCATATTTTATCTCGCGAGTCCGAAACCTTCACTGAGAGGGAATTACGGCTTACAGGTGACCACGAACGTCATATTTTATCTCGCGAGTCCGAAACCTTCACTGAGAGGGAATTACGGCTTACAGCTGATCGCGAACGTCATATTTTGTCTCGAGAATCTGAAACTTTTACTCAATATCAAGACCGTTTGACAAATGATAGGGCGCACCATAACATGATTCGATCTCTTGAAGATGAACATGAGCATGAACAACGACTAGAGTCGGGACGCGATTATTACAATTCTTTGAGACAAGAACAATTGATTACTTTATCTAATGAAAGATTAAGAATTGAAAATATTCGGTCGCTTGAAACAGAAGAACAGCGAGAGGCCCGTCTTACTGCAGATAGATTTCGACATGGTCTTAATGACTTAGATATACACGTGGTAGATCAATCTACAAATTCGGTGGCGTGGTCCGATAAATATAAAAGTGGGTTTGCTTATAACCTCACAATTGATTACAGATCATCTTCTGAAATAGGCGATATGAACGTAGTATGTTCCTTTTGTAATGCTTCGAAGTGGAGGAAGGAGTCTGCTGGTTTCTGTTGTTCTGGAGGTAAAATAAATTTGCCTTCGTTCGAAGACCCACCGGAACCTTTAAAATCACTACTTTTAGGGGAACATTTGCAATCCAAACAGTTTTTAGATAATATTCGCACTTATAATAGTGCATTCCAAATGACATCCTTTGGTGCTAAACAAATCTCAGAAGGCCCTTTCATGCCTACTTTTAAGGTACAAGGTCAGGTTTACCATTTGATAGGGTCCCTTTTGCCTGAAGAACAACCTAAATTTCTTCAAATATATTTTGTATCCGATTACAACGAACAGTCGAATATAAGAAATCAATATTTTCCGAATTTAAATACTGAACTCATTTCACAACTTCAGAACATGTTACATCAGGTTAATTCGTACGTATGCAGTTTTAAATCGGCATTAGAAGCCCTTTCTCAAGATGGTAATAACAATTATAAAATTGTTATAAATGCCGATAAGCGTCCAACTCAGGAACACCCTGGGCGTCATAACGTTCCATCCACGAATGAAGTTGCTGTAGTACTGGTCGACCAGGAATGTGATAGGCGTGATATCGTTATACGTTCCAGAGACAATCGTTTGCAACGTATTTTCGAAACCCACAGGGCTTACGACAGTTTGCAATATCCTATGATATACTGTCGAGGGGAAGATGGTTATAATGTCGCTGTATACCAAACCGATCCGCGCACAGGCGCACCTAATTATAATAAAAAGGTGTCATGCCTTCAATTTTATTGTTACCACCTGCAAGTGAGACGGAATAGATTGGTATACTTTCAACGTTTTCGTGGCTTATTTAATCAGTTTATTGTTGACATGTACGCAAAAATTGAAACCGAAAGATTAGTTTATATACGATCTAATCAAAGGCAGCTGCGCGCTGAAGAATATGTGCACCTTCGCGATGCCATGCAGCAAGATAACGATACTGTGAATATGGGTCGTTTAGTTATTTTACCCTCTTCTTTTACTGGTGGTCCACGCTACATGCATGAACGTACTCAAGACGCTTTTTGTTACGTAAGAAAATATGGACGTCCCGACTTATTTGTTACTGTAACTACCAATCCCAAGTGGGATGAAATCACTCGGGAGCTTCTTGAGGGTCAGGCACCGCATGACCGCCATGATATTATTGCAAGAGTGTTTCATTTAAAATTAAAATCAATGATAGATCTTCTTACCAAAGATAACATTTTTGGAGAAGTATTGTGTTATATGTATAGTGTTGAGTGGCAAAAACGCGGCTTACCTCACGCACATATCTTGCTTTGGTTAAAAGATAAGGTTCGACCTAATGATGTAGACAGATTAATCAGTGCTGAAATTCCAGATCCGACTGCAGATCCCCTGTTATACGACATTGTTAAAACTCATATGATACATGGTCCATGTGGTGCATTTAACGCAAATGCTCCTTGCATGCAAGACGGTCGTTGCACTAAAAGGTATCCAAAAGCATTAGTGGATGAAACTGTAACAGGACATGATGGATACCCATTATATCGTCGCCGTTCAAGAGACAATGGTGGTTTTACTGTTGAAAAGCGAATGTCTGGACAACAGGTTACTTTAGATAATAGGTGGGTCGTTCCGTATTCGCCTGTATTGTCCAGAGCATTTCAAACTCACATAAATGTAGAAATGTGTAATAGTGTAGAGTCAATTAAATATATTTGTAAGTACATTAACAAGGGCAGTGACCAAGCTACGTTTGCGTTAAGAAATGAATATGATGAAGTTACTAGATTTCAGTCAGGCAGATATATCAGCTCTTCAGAAGCTGTGTGGCGGATCTTAAGTTTTAATATTCACGAAAGATATCCACCTGTGACCCATCTGGATGTTCATCTGGAAGGCGGTCAACGTATATATTTTAACGCCGAAAATGTTACAGAACGATTAGAGAACCCTAGACAAACAACTTTATTGGCATTCTTTCGACTTTGCCAAACTGATAATTTCGCAAAGTCTCTTTTGTATGAAGAAGTTCCATCGTATTATACCTACGATAAACAACGAGGTGTCTTTAACCGTAGACGCCGAGGCAGGCCTGTAGATGGCGAGACAGGTATTTTCAAAGAACATGTTCTTGGTAGAGTGTATACTGTTCATCCTAACAACGCAGAGTGTTTTTATTTGAGATTATTATTACATACAGTGCGAGGACCAACATCATTTATAGATTTGAGAAAAGTAGACGATGTTGTTTATCCAACTTATCATGCAGCTTGCCAAGCGCGTCATTTGCTTGAAAATGATCAACATTGGGATGACGCTTTAGCAGAATCCTGTGTTAGTGATAATCCACGACGGTTACGCCATTTATTTGTAACATTACTCACATTTTGTAATTTATCTGATCCTGTCCAATTATGGGAAAAATATAAAGAAAAATTTGCAGAAGACTTTCTTCGGAATTTATCTCACAATAATGAAGGCGCAACTAATGATAATTTTCGAGATCTGGCTATAAATCAGTGCTTATTAGCTCTTCAGGAAGACTTAACAGCAGTAGGCGGTAAATCACTTTGTGAATATGGTTTGCCAACGCCAACCTCAGTCGGAGAGGTTACCAATAGGGAATATTCCGCAGAGATTGGTTACAACCCAATGGAACTGCTGGTAACATTAGAAAACGGTGTCCCAATGATGACTGCAGAACAACGCTTAGTCTATGATCGCGTGTGCGAGAGTGTGCAGAATAATTTAGGAACAATATGGTTTTTAGATGCACCTGGAGGAACTGGGAAAACTTTTTTGACTAAATTAATATTAGCTTATGTTCGAAATCAGCGTAAAATCGCTCTTGCCGTGGCTTCATCAGGTATAGCTGCAACATTGCTACCAGGAGGTAAGACTGCTCACACTATGTTTAAAATACCAATTAATTTAGATCGCACGGAAAGTCCAACCTGTAGTATTTCAAGAAATAGCGACAAAGCTAAGGTATTGCGTGAGTGTAATTTAATCGTATGGGATGAATGTACGATGGCCCATCGAAAAGGAGTAGAAGCAGTAGACAGAACTCTAAGGGACAAAATGATCGACCAATGGGCGGTATTACGGTTTTATTTTGTGGTGATTTCCGACAAACCTTACCGGTAATACCACGGGGAACCCGAGCTGATGAGATTAGGGCTTGCCTGAAAAGCTCTTATTTGTGGCGTGATATACAATCGGTGCATTTGACTATAAATATGCGAGTGAGAACTGGAGACAACGCAGATAATCGTGAATTTTCTGATACATTATTGAAGATTGGTGAAGGTACCTATCCACAACTACACCAAGGAAAACTTATTCTGACACCTGAGTTATGTTGTATAGTGCAATCCCAACAACATCTTATATCTTCGGTTTACGGTGACATAACAATTATATTAAATAGGGACAATTCTTGGCTTTGCGAAAGGTCCATTTTGACTCCTCGCAATGACCAGGCATCTGAAATTAATAATAAAATACTGTCTAAACTCGGCTAAAAGTAACCCAGTTGCAACAAAATGTAATCGAGGCTCAAATTTTAACAGGTTGCGGTGCAGGAGAAACTGTCTTTATTCCCAGAATTCCCATAATACCAAATAATTTTCCATTCCAATTTAAAAGAACGCAATTCCCAGTATCGGTGTGCTATGCCATGACTATCAATAAAGCTCAAGGGCAGACTTTTCGTGTTGCTGGAGTAGATCTCGGTGTTAGCTGTTTCTCGCATGGTCAATTATACGTCGCTCTTTCCCGGGTTAGCAATTCTAGGAATCTTTACGTTCACGTGCCGGACGGGTCGACTCTTAACATAGTCTACCCAGAAGCTTTGCGCTGAAACATTTTAATTTGATCTAAAAATATTAGCAATATATTATCTTAATAAAAAACAAGGAGTTACACGCTGACCGAGTCGTGGGTATAGCGTGGGTATATTATAATATTCTGCGGTTACTTATATTTTTCAACAGTTTTGTGGATTGGCATATTATATTACTATTGCCCTTCTAAAATACGAAAGTGAATCTGCCTGTTACGTCAAAACTATGAGGGAGGACATCTGCTAATTTTTTTTCGAAAAACGACGGAAACGCGGACGAAGTCGCGGGCAAAAGCTAGTATTATAATAAATACTTATTTATCACGTTACATTTATAAATACAAGGTCTACGCGTCTGGAAATTTGACTAGGTGTTTCTATTCGATTTTGTGAACTCCATCACAAACAAATAAGGGGGGGAGGGGGGAGCGTTAAAGTTTGTCAGTTATTTGCACCGACTTTAAAATAAAGACAGGAAACTAATATTTAGAATTTTGATTACAAATAATTACCAAATGAATCCATGCCGTAAATGTGTACTAATAGAGAGATAGTAAGTAAATATAAAGTTATGATTTACATGGATTTAAAAAACTCGAACACGACATTTACTAAGACATCACTTATTTTTACAATTATTTTATTTCTTAAAATATATTTCAGTTTAAGCAAGAAAAATATTCAACAACACTGATGTCAAGGAAAACATTACAGAATTGTTTTGGGGAAAGAATCCATATGGAAAACAAAATGAGAAATATATTGCTTCAACTTATTCCTTAAGGGTAAACCCTTACTGATATTAGTTTTGAAGATATAAAACTGGAATAAAAGTCCTTGTTATTTCTATCAATGTAACATAACATATCGTATATTGAACGAAGATATATAAATACAATGCTTTTATGTCACGTTTTGTATATTGAAAATATAAGCATATTAAGCTATAATTAACAGACGAATAGCTTAGATATTTTGTATATAATTATTAAAAATTATTATTATTATTTTAAACTAATTCATAGTTAACCTCGCCTTAAATAAGGTCGACAGCTTTTGATTTATATGTTTAACCTGCATCGAGTACATTTCTTCAATTTTGTTGCTGACTCAACATTATTTAAAGTTCAATATTTATTAAAGTTGTATTTTACATTGGTTTTCCTAAATTTATTTTCCAAAAAACTGTTATTAAAAACTTAAAAAATATATATATATAATAATGTTTTAATTCATCATCAAGATACCCAGAAGAAATGATGAGTAACTTTCTGAGGCTCTTACGTATTTAGAATCGATACCATTCCCTGAATAGTATTTCAAATGATCCTTCAATAAACACCATTATATATTATTATTTATGTCTTCACGTCTTGTCATAATCCTATACACCGGATGATTAATATCAATTCTCAGCGCAGTATAAGATGATAGGGCAATTAGAGTTAATACATGAATTACATATAATGTAATATGTAAATCAATGTAAAGGCTATTATAAAGTTATTAATACATAGTTCACATGTTGGTTACTATTTTGTAACATTTAATATTATTTTTAAATACCACCTTATTAAGAAATTTTGTTCTATATCTTTATTCTATAACAAAAGATAACAGGTTAATAGAATATACTGAATTTTATAATACAGTTCAACCGTCGGCTGTAGTGTATCGGTGTCAATGGTTGTCTTTGAACCTTTGTTCCGAGCAGGTCCCTAGAGATGACAACTGATATATCTCCGGGTGTAGTGAAGGAAACAACGCCAGGAACATATTTGTTTGTAAACTATCGATGTAATGTAGCTCAGCAGCATGACGGGGTAAACCGTTAATTGTATAATTAAAAGGACTTTGAGTTTCCTCTTTAAAAATAGCCTTTTTGAGGCGATATATATAAATATATATGTAGTTGTATCGTATTTGAAAAGAATATATTTCTATTTATATTTCAAAGTCAATTTCGCAAACAATAGTGTTTGGAGATAATCTTCAATATTTATTAAAATTTCCGTTTTATTAAAAAGTTAATTAAAGCTTTTAATATACTTGTGTTTGTTATTGGTTTATCAACGAGGACTGACATCGCTTTGCTTTATATTTTTTTTATTCCATTTAATGTCCATGTAAATTTATATTATGGTATTTTTTAAATTTTATTAAAAGCTTTAGGTTACTTACATTATTATATAACTTTTCAATTTATATAATTATTTTTTCTTAGATTAGATTTCTAATAAAATTTTTATAATCTGAATAATTACCGACCTAATTGCAATTATCATTTTCCAAATTTTAAACATTTTCCTATTCCCCAAACTTTTAAAGATAGATAAAGTTAAAAATTCAAAACAAAGAAACTTGTGGTTTCCTGAAGAAATTAGGATAAAAATATTATTGAAAATTACTTTAGAATATTTCAAAGAAGTAAAAGAAACCTGAAAGACTACACTTTGGCATCAGGTAAGGTACTTATGCTTACTAATGCATCTACAAAGACAAAATATATTACTTAAAAAATCTTAATATTAACCCTAGATAACTAAACTGTTTTCATTGGTACATTATTACTATACCTTCGTCCAACGGACTACGGAATAAAACAATGAAATTTAATAAATTATATTTAATTAAGATAGGAACTTGTTTCATCGCACAAAAGTAAGGATTATAATGATCAAATTAAGTACTAATTAATGTTATAATATCAATTTACACAGTGACCACACATACCAACATTATGTGACCACAAACAGCCTTTCTATATCTGGTGCAACGGTGCTTGATCATTTTCCGGGCCTTTGATGGACACAGGTAGCAAATTTTACACGTGTTTGACGTAGAAGGAACAGGAGCTTCTATTGTTGAAGATTCGCCAAGAATATCCTCAATCATGACCCTTATATTACGTCTCAAACTCACGGTCTGTTATCGTTGCCGAAGCTAGGGTTCTATTAGCTGATCTCCTAACTTCATTCTAAAGTCGCACCGACTCATTGGCTTTTTCTTATTTCTCATGTTGTTACAGACATGAGTAACGTAAGAATTAATAGAACATATATTGAGATATATATTTTATTTATGGTTTTCATGTCGTTTCATTAATAATAGGTTGACAATAAAATAATTACTGGTTATCATTGGTGGTGGTGGTTAGATATCAGAAAAACATGATTTTATTGCATTTGTTATTAATAGGGTCAGTAAGACACTAGTCAAGTGGTATCGTGTAAAAATATGAATCACACTGAAATTTTCATTAAAAATTAATAGTTCAAAAACGGCTGGACCGATTTTAATAGCACTTCCACTGGTGAGTAACTGATATTATAATGAATTGCTTAAGATACTTTTAAGTCCAGTCAAGGACACGGCTAGTGTAATAATATAATTGAAATCAATTAAAATGATATACAAATTTCATCGACATTTTGTAACCTGCATACAGGTAATAAAATATATGAGAGGAAGATATATTAACAACAGAATTCCACAAAAGAGCGACTATTTGGATATTCATATAAGATCGAATATACTACAGACATTTACTAACGTGCTACTACATATATATTTTATATTTTCGTAAAATTAACGCTGTTGGTGAATTTCCAATATAATTTATTTAAAGCTAGAACCCGCGAGGTTTTCGTTGGATTCACGATATGTAAACTATATTTGAAGTTTGTCGAATGTATATATACGTAGGTGTTTAACTTTAACAAAATAAAATGTTATAAAAATTATTTGACACTACATAACTTTTAGCATAAAAAAAATAAGAAATTAAGAAGAAGCCGGTTAACAAAATTGTTATTATTTTTACTATTATGCAAAATAGTAACGGTTTTTGACAAAAAAAAAACTGTCATGCTCGTGTGATAATTGCCGATCATAATTCGGCACGTGGTCTGTTTGTGAGGCGATATAAACATTGTGATATATATATATATACAGCTATTTTTTTTGGATAATTTTCTTAAATTACCGAATTCGCGAATATAATATAAAAAAATGTTAATTTACAAAGACTACAAGGTAATGAAGGGGTTTCTTGAATTAATGTTTCGATTATCTCACCATAATGGACTGTTAAATAAGATTGCCTCTCAACATTGATTTAGTGCTTTATCTCCAAAACTTCGCGACTCTCTCCTGCCCCATGGGACAAATTAAATACATATTTTTCACTGGATATTAACCAGTAATTTATTTAAATTGTCAATAATTGTTCTCAGGATTAAAATAAATATTTAAATATTTCGAAAATTTTTAGTACGGGTGTAACTATTTTTGTAATTCTGTTGTTAAAGTTTTTCTGTATGTACGTTTGTCTTGTACATATTTAACACGTAAAGCATGTAAACAAACCACTCGTTCTTATTCACTTTATTTGGAATGTTAATTAACATCGGTTCGATATACACATAATAAAACATTTATATAAACTACATATAACTTCAATCTTTTTTCTTTCATTTCAATGGTTGTAAGTTGTATTTATTATTTACACAAAATTGTTTAGACTTTTATGACAAATGTAACACTGTTATTTTTACAAATATTTTTGTCTGTTCATAGGGAGGCAACTCTGATATTTACACGATCTCCCTTAAGTTAACTCATATAAAAAGTGTGATATACATAAAAAAATATTCTTGAAAATATTAATCAAAACAATTATTATTTGTATACATAGAGTTTTATTCAGAGTTATGATGCAATATAATGATGTAAATATGATGAAGTTATGTACTTATTAACGATAGCCTATATACACGACTTAAATAAAAGACATGACAAATGTTCATAAATTCTGCGATTTAAATTCCGAGGAGTCAACCAAGCGGTGCTACATCAAAGAAACTTTGGCAACGCTTGCACACAGTACGAACCAATTAGCCGTTAACAAAGCCTCTAACACGTTTTACTTTAGCTTTGATGACCGTCAGGGTTAATATCTTCCCGGTAGTGCTCAACGTGAATACTAAAGAGTGATCGTATTGAAAGGAGTTAGAGACGTTTATGCCATAGCATCCAGTCCCAACGAAGAAATGTACTTGGGGCAGTCACGGCTTTTCCAAATACAGACAGTCTTTAGGGAGCCTTAAAACACAAATGGTGACCAATTCCGATGTCCAGTGGCTGCAAATGAAGTCTCAATTATATTTTATCAAATATCTCATTCTCAAAGCCTACAAATTTGAAGACGAGATGGACAAGTCCCTTCCTTACTATCAATCAATTTGTCTTTGACTCTCCATTGACACGCCTGGGAATAAACATCAAAATGATAAATTAGTTTAAGGAAAATGATTTTGTTAAAATGTTACTTATTATTATGAATTATAACATTAATTTTACTTTAAATTATACATTATTTACTATATTGATTTTTTCACATTCAAGTAGTGACTGGATAAATGAAAATTTCTATTATTCATACTATCTTTGAGAATTTTATGTAAAAAAACAAAGAAAATATTTATGACAACTATTAGCACTATCTATGTGTTTAAATTATATTAATAAATATAAAACACTATATCATTTCTTATCATGGATCTAACACAAGTATACAAACAGTGGTTTGCAAATGAGCTTACTGCTTACTTTGAAACGTTTATCTATATTTTATAAACAGACCATCGTTGGTTTATTCATGATAAAGCTCGTTTTTTTAGTAGAATACGCTAACTTAGTGTTACCATTTATTCTCTACCAAAACAAGAACGAGAAAAGATAAAATTGTGCGATATTGAAAACAATTAATCACTGCACAAATAACAATAAATTAAACATAATTAATTCTGTATATTTGACACATTCCAAGTAATTAAACAAAAAGAGAAGGAGTCGTAGTACTCGCAGATATTAGTTTTAATAACTTCAAATCAAAGTACAAGAATTTTTAATGTCATTATTTCTGATCTTAAATGTTTATACAAATATATTGTATATATTATAACGAAAAAAAGAGTTACGTAACTAACTTAATAGATATGAATCTATATAATTCTGATCACTAAAAAATATATTAAGGAGCGTAAATTATTAACATAGCCTTTTTCATGAATAATAATATCGATTAAGATGTTTATACTCTGCTTAAATACTTATAATGAACAAAATCCTTACTAAACTAAAAAAATAGGTTTCAATTTACCAAATTAAAATATTGTTATCGAGATTATGGCATTGCTTTTGAAGACATGAACTTGATTTGTTTTATTCTGTTCGAAATACTTGACGTATTTCAACTATAACTCGACTCCATTTTGGAATGCTCAACTATAGAAGCATTTTTTAATACACAATTACAGTGAGATAGGTCTATCTTGTAAAGGACCCATCAAACAATTTATATACTCGTATTTCATACACTTTATAAACCTACATTTTAGAGTAGTTTTAAAATTATATCTGAATTTATTAATACTTTATAATAATAAATTTAAAATACTTAAATATTACTTACTAAAATGAAACTGTATATCTTGGAGATGACTGGTTTTATTTCCAGTAGAATTGAATTATATATATATATATATATATTCTTTAAGTATTATCGCTGTGATAATTATCACGTGTAAAGTTAAATCAAACAACACCGTTAGTTATATATTTAACACATACAATATAAAATAAAATAATACGAACACATCAAATGAGATATACATTTGTTTTTTTATAATTATAATAAAATATGCATTGTTATATTATTAATATAATTTAAGTGTGTTTTATCTTAGCGAGTGTGCACCTTTGATACAAATACGGGAATATTAAAATACTATTTTGTTAAGAAGTAAAAAAATATGTGTTTAAATTTGTTAAAATTTGTTAAATAAAAAAATTATAGAACGTGTATTATTGATAAATAAATGCGGCGCATCCGAATACAATTTACCAAAGATGTTAGTAACAAAATATTTTGAGTTCATGAAATAATTTAAAATCAAATATTCATTAACATTATTTAAAAGTTTTTGTAACAAGTACCATTAATAAAATATGATGAATTTAATTATAATTTCGCATAGTTAACTGTTAAACGCTTATTGTATTATTAGCTATTTATTTTGGGAGGTCGAGATAACGAGGGACAAACAGACCCTACTGTTGACCCTACTGTTGTACTGAACTAATCCCCTGGACTCGGACCTTCAAAAGGATTACTGAATTTATTATTTAACATAAAAGATGAATAAAGATTAAAACTATTTACTTGTAGGTCCTTTAACGATCTATAACATCATAGTAACGCACATTTTGCGTACTTTTAAAATGTTCAAACTTCATTATTGAAATGAAGTTGAGGTGCTCTAACTCTGAGAAATGATCGAAAACTGGTTTAAAAAAAAAGTTTTGTTTTTCTTTTTATTATTTCATAATTTGCTACGTATAAAGCCTCTTTATACCGGTACTAATATATTAACATACTACGTTAAATATAAACATATTGCTTTTTTTTAAAACTAAATTAATAATTTCGAAGTTTGTACATAACATTGCTACAATTTATTTTTCATTAATTTTTTTATTTTACATTAATAAAGTCCATTAGATATTAAACGTAGTAGAAACTCGTCTATGGTACCTCATATTGGTAAGTTTTATCGCTATTCGTAAAAGGAATGTGAATGCATCAATAACGCAGTCCCGTGCCTGCGTCCCTGACAATATTGTTAATGGCATACTTCTCATAGCTGCCTCATTTAATGTACTGGATATTAATGTCTGAATATTAAATAATTGAAGATTTTTTTTTTTTAATTTTTGATGTAATTATTTTCATACATGTTCAAGGTTTAATTAACGGATTTTTCTTGCATTGTGCGTTAATAATTTCAAATTAATATACATATTTCTTTTTAATTTATAATTGTTATAAATACATATTATTGTCCTAAATAGTATTCATTCCCGTACCTCGTTACCCACCCTCTCTTATCTTAATTACTAATATGTTTAGATTATTGTTTGAGGTTTATCATTATTTAGGACTCAGCGACGATCTGAAGTCAGCTCTCTTTGGGAATATGTGTTTGTGGGAGTTTCGTAATTTTTTGGATAAGTAGTGTATTGTAGTATCCATATGTTTTTGGTCTCTTAGGACACCCTCGAGAATTTATGTGACGGTCCTTTATTAAGCCACGAACACACCTATACACAAAATAACGTAGCTATGTAATAGGTTTTTTACTGAAATATTTGTTTCAAAACTATGAACTAAAATTGGTGATTAAACCATGCATGCTCGTGTTTTTTCATAAACAGCGCGCGCAGTACAGTTAGTGTGTTATGTCTATAAATAATACGAAAAATTAGACTAGTAACTCTCACCACGGTAACAGCCTGCCGAAAACTTAAATTTTTGTATTACAAGGGTCGTTTAAAATAAAATACTCATGATATGAAGTGCTGGATTTGAGATTGCGGAAATGTTTTTTCAAACCTTACATTTAATGTCCTTGTAGTTGGATTTTTTTTTCATTTATTAAGGAAAACAAACAGCGTTTTCAATTAGACGTCTTTATTTGTACATTTAGTTTGTACAATAGCTAATAAAGTTTTCACAAAATATATTATACATATATACGGGTAATATATAATGATAAACGGGTAAAATATAATTTTATAAATTTTACCATTAAGGAAGGGCGTGACTTTGATTTCGACAAAACAAATATTACAGTTTTTAAAGAAATATATATTACTAAGGAATCACATATAAATATGTGATTCCTTTATCATTACATTACTATTTTTTTACAAGAGACACAAATTTAATGCAATTATATCTAAAGTGGTCAATGGTACCATATTTGTATGTATGCGTTACAAGCTCGAATTAAAAAGCTGTTTTTTGCGTATTTGGTTTTGACAATTGGAACAGATAACATTTTGTAATTACGTTTATTGAATCTTGGTATATTAAAGGATATTTTACTTAAAAGGTAAGGGGAATTTAAAATAAAATGATTATTATATTAATACATGTTTATTTATAATTACTAAAAACTACAATAAAAGTGTTTAATAATAATACAAAATACTAATATAATTAAATATGAAAATAGATTTTTTTTCCTGTCCACAGACATCCATCCATCCAACCATCCGAGAAAAGTGAAAACAATACAGAAGGAACAAAGTTCGTTCGTGATAAAACGACTATTAAAAGCTGATAAGAGATATTGATCGTGAGTATATCACGAAGATCAAGAACCAGCCGATATTCAGTTATGGGAAGTGCTCGCTTGAGAACTGTTGACGTAGAACAGACTTTTAAACCTACTTCTAGGATTGAACGAAGAGAGAGACAGCAAATAAATTAAAATTAGGTTTAAATAATATAAATGATTACTAATGCTATAATACACCTTTAAATTATATAACAAGACCCAAGACTTAATTTAAGAATTGATAGATTGCTGGAAATGCAATAAAATCTATCGAATTCGTGGATCTTACTCTTATCTTTATTAGATTGTTAATAAATAAATAAATCTACCTATGTATATAAAGATTTAATATAATTAAATGTAACTTTTTATTTAAAAAGAAATATAAACATTTAAGCGAATTTGAATTAGTAATAATAGGAATCACAAATAAAATTGTAAAAGAAAAAAATGTAATTAATAAAAATTTTAACAAAATTCAGTATCGATAAATTGAAATGGAACTTTAATTATAATTCTTTGTTTTTTCTCTATTATTTAAGTTTCAATAATTTATTAAACGTGTAAGTGACAGGTGTAAATGTTATTTCTCTCGAGTAAAAATATTAATATGAATATTTTAAATACAACATTTTTCATTATACGAGTATAAGTATTAAGAAATGAATGTACAGTACTTTTGTTAGTCGTCTTATTGAAGATTCCTTCTTCTCAATGCGACCGCGTCTGACATTCTCGTTAACTTGAAGAGAGATCAGATAACATTTTGTATTCTCCATTCTATATCTATTTAAAAAGTATTGTATAATTTGTTTCTTACTTCAGAAATAACGAACGAATAAACGAACTTTATCCACGATTTAAAAACTTATTTTTCTTTCTTTCACTTTTCATCTCAATGCAATGTAACATATTTCATTAATGTTTGATCAATTGCAGTAGTGTTATCAATTATTCGGTTATTTGTAAGACAGATTGGATAGGTATAAAACCGTTCACAAGTAGTTTTTATATATAGAGTGAAGTCGTAAAGTTCACTGATATTCAGGAACTGTACCGCATTTAGTAGAAGCTCTGACTGCGGTCTGACGGTGATGGTTAGAGTGCAAGTATAGTGAAACTATTTTACAAAGATGAGAGAGTTTATTACTTTGATAGTAATTAGTATATAGATAATAGTTTATTTATTTAATACTTTGACACTCGTCAGTACATATACCCAAGCTCCTGAACTGTGAGTGCATTTTAATAATGCAATTTTCTCGTAATACAGAGATTACATGACCCGTCCTGTATGTGTTAACATTACAATATTATATAAAGTGACATTTTACATCATAGTCAAAAGTAACAGAATATTATGATGTGAAGGAATGTATTTTGTTATTCAATGGAAATGGAGAAAAATCCAGGTGAGATACTTATGTAAAAATAATAAGATGTTTTTTCGAAGAATATCAAATGCTTAGACATCTGTCAGTAAGTTCTGTTTTTAGTATTTCTTACCTTACTCAATGTATATTAATTGACATTTTATGTTTTAAATTCTAGGAATATTTTTAATCACATAGATAAATCTGCGGTTTATTTAAAGGAATTTAAAAAGTTGGTCTATATACTGTTATTATCAACTGTATCATATATATGTACGTACGTACATTGGTATTCATACATATATATATATACACACTTACATGTTTACAAAAGTAGGAGAATTAAATGGTTTGTTTTATTAAGAATGCTATACTTTGTGTTATTAAGATTTTTTGAGGGCAAAGTTGAAAAAAAACTTAATTAAAAAATTACAGAATAACACACAGAATATAATTATTTTACTCCTCAAATAATTAATTTCTCGATGAAGTAAGAAAAGATTCTGTGGGAAATATTTATAACAAATCATTTCAAATTAAGGAGGCGGTGAAAAACTAAGAGTACGTGAGGATGTTAAACCGCTATTCTGTATTATGAATACAATTTGAAATACACCAGAAAAATATGCAACATATATATGATTTGTAAATTTCACCTGTTTTAAAAAGTAAAAAATATAATAAAGTATGTACTTTTAGTTCTGTGGGTACAGCGCTAACTGGAACGTATTATGGGAGCGTTGTTTGAACATGTCTTTTTAGAGGTCTTGCATTTTACGATTACATATTAATAATGTTTTAAAAAGGATTAATAAAAAGAGTCACAGTACTAACATTTATTATGAGATTGTGGTTGTTTGACTTGGAATAAACAATCGGCAATACCAATCAATATTATTACATTAAAGTTATAAGCATATCGTCTGTTCGTCACAGACGTGTCCCGTGGCTGCGATGGCATGGAACCGAGTATCGATCAAGCGAGCTCTGCTTAATAAATGCATAAGATACCATAAGATAATATATAAACATAAGATAATATGTTTCACAAATTACAAAATTATATACATTTCAATTTAATACAGGATAAGACTAATTTCTTATTTAATTATTAAAATTTAATTTATATTCCAAGGAATGTTTTACCGTTTCTAGATGTAATATTTGTTAGAACAGTACACGAATTCATTAATAAATGCTTATAGTGTAGGTACATGTCAAATCTCATGTACTCTCCTATCAAACCTTTTCATGTTTTATTTGAGATCATTCGTCTGCAGAATGCAATATTACCCTTCGTACTATTTCGTAAACGCTGAATATAATACATATATTGTAAATTTATATGTAAAAATTTCGTCTAACTTTAGTAATGTAATGTTCCATTTATATAAAATATAAACGGTCGGTAATGCGGTTGACAGTAAAAGAAATATTGATATGAGTTTTTCCATTTTGGCAATATCCGACAATACAATATTAGCTTTTGGGTAGACCTCGAAGAATTCGGTCTGCCCAATTATTTGTCCCCTACTTTCGAATTTTGGAAAAATTTCTTCACAGGAGGTCTTCTTATGACCGCCTGAGTCCGAAATGACCATTGGTCAAAAAGTTTATATATATATATATATGCGTGCGTGCGTCCAGATTCGACTTTTGTCAGCACGATAGCGGCCGCAGTTTCGCTTGGATCGCTTTCAAACTTTGCACAAAAATCAACCGTCCAAAAATGAAGATCAAGTTCGTTAACCAGAGAAATCCGGTCACAGGGGGCGCTAGGGCCTCACTTTTTCTGATTTCAGTTTTTCGACCATAACTTTGTCCCTATACAAAGGAGATCAATCGCGTTCATATTATATGATGTCTTTGATAAATACCTATAACTAATGTAGCTAAACCGAAAACCTAACTTCAATAACTTAGGGGTGGGGGTAAAAAAACCGAAAATTTTTGGAAAAAAAATCATAACTTTTTTCTGGTAAACATTCTTGTATCACAAGTATTTTTAATAGAAAGATTATTTTTTACTCTAAATTTATGTACCAAAAGTTTTTCCGTAAAAGGTACCGTTTCCGAGAAAAAAAATAAAAACCACTTTTAGCTTGTAAATTTTAGGTAGGTAAAACCACGGCAACTTTTTTCTGGTAAACATTCCTTCCTCGCAAATATTTTTAATAGAAAGGTTATTTTTTACTCTAAATTTAAGTACCAAAAGTATTTCCAAAAAAGATACCTTTTCCGAGAAAAAAAATTAAAACCACTTTTTGCTTGAAAATTTTTGATGTAAACAACGGCATCATTTATTATTCTTAGGTAGTGAGTTATATTTTAAATGAGTTACACACGGGGTCTACCCACGCGTGTCCCCCTGCGGGCACGGATTTTTTTATTTTCCAACGCAAAATATTTACAGATCATTACAAGTTTACCCGTTTGTTACGGTTCCCTGAACTCGGGTCAAACCCCGCGGTTAACTCTGTAATGATGGAAATCGGTGATGATATTCTACCACCACCACTATTGTCACTTTGAATGAGTGAGTTATTGTACGAATGATTAAGTCATGTAAGGGATAGACATGACGACATTTGTTTTTTTATTGACATGTTCGTTTGTTGGGTAGACCTCGAAGAATTCGGTCTACCCATTCATTTGTCCCCTACTTTCGAATTTTGGAAAAATTTCTTCACAGGAGGTCTTCTTATGACCCCCTGAGTCCGAAATGACCATTGGTCAAAATGTTTATATATATATATATATATATATATATGCGTGCGTGCTTCCAGATTCGACTTTTGTCAGCACGATAGCGGCCGCAGTTTCGCTCGGATCGCTTTCAAACTTTGCACAAAAATCAACCATCCAAAAATGAAGGTCAAGTTCGTTAACCAGAGAAATCCGGTCACAGGGGGCGCTAGGGCCTCACTTTTTCTGATTTCAGTTTTTCGACCATAACTTTGTCCCTATACAAAGGAGATCAATCGCGTTCATATTATATGATGTCTTTGATAAATACCTATAACTAATGTAGATAAACCGAAAACCTAACTTCAATAACTTAGGGGTGGGGGTAAAAAAACCGAAAATTTTTGGAAAAAAAATCATAACTTTTTTCTGGTAAACATTCTTGCATCACAAGTATTTTTAATAGAAAGGTTATTTTTTACTCTAAATTTAGGTACCAAAAGTTTTTCCGTAAAAGGTACCGTTTCCGAGAAAAAAAATAAAAACCGTGCCCGCAGGGGGACACGCGTGGGTAGACCTCGTGTGTAACTCGTTTAAAATATAACTCACTACCTAAGAATAATACATGATGCCGTTGTTTATATCAAATATTTTCAAGCAAAAAGCGGTTTTAATTTTTTTTCTCGGCAAAGGTATCTTTTTTGGAAATACTTTTGGTACTTAAATTTAGAGTAAAAAATAACCTTTCTATTAAAAATATTTTCGAGGAGAGAATGTTTACCAGAAAAAAGTTGTCGTGGTTTTACCTACCTAAAATTTACAAGCTAAAAGTGGTTTTCATTTTTTTTCTCAGAAACGGTACCTTTTACGGAAAAACTTTTGGTACTTAAATTTAGAGTAAAAAATAACCTTTCTATTAAAAATACTTGTGATGCAAGAATGTTTACCAGAAAAAAGTTATGATTTTTTTTCCAAAAATTTTCGGTTTTTTTACCCCCACCCCTAAGTTATTGAAGTTAGGTTTTCGGTTTATCTACATTAGTTATAGGTATTTATCAAAGACATCATATAATATGAACGCGATTGATCTCCTTTGTATAGGGACAAAGTTATGGTCGAAAAACTGCAATCAGAAAAAGTGAGGCCCTAGCGCCCCCTGTGACCGGATTTCTCTGGTTAACGAACTTGACCTTCATTTTTGGATGGTTGATTTTTGTGCAAAGTTTGAAAGCGATCCGAGCGAAACTGCGGCCGCTATCGTGCTGACAAAAGTCGAATCTGGACGCACGCACGCATATATATATATATATATATATATATAAACTTTTTGACCAATGGTCATTTCGGACTCAGTCGGTCATAAGAAGACCTCCTGTGAAGAAATTTTTCCAAAATTCGAAAGTAGGGGACAAATGAATGGGCAGACCGAATTCTTCGAGGTCTACCCAAAAACCACTTTTAGCTTGTAAATTTTAGGTGGGTAAAACCACGGCAACTTTTTTCTGGTAAACATTCCATCCTAACAAATATTTTTAATAGAAAGGTTATTTTTTACTCTAAATTTAAGTACCAAAAGTATTTCTAAAAAGATACCTTTTCCGAGAAAAAAAATTACAACCGCTTTTTGCTTGAAAATTTTTGATGTAAACAACGGCATCATGTATTATTCTTAGGTAGTGAGTTATATTTTAAATGAGTTACACACGAGGTCTACCCACGCGTGTCCCCCTGCGGGCACGGATTTTTTGTTATTGAATTGTCACGTGTGTCTGTAACAAAACTATATAAATAAATATAAAAAAGACTGATTCATCACATAACCTTTTGTAAGTACAAGGCCTACGCGTCTGCAAATTTGAATAGGTGTTTCTATTAAGACTTAGGTGCTTTCTGAGAAGTGTTTTTAGAACTCCATCCAAAACAAAAAAGGGGGGAGCGTCAAAGTTCGTAAGATATTTACACCGACTTCAAAATAAAAATAGGAAGCTAATATTTAGAATTCTGATTAAAAATTAATTAAAAAATGAATCCATGACTTTGCCGTAAGTGTGTACTAATATATGTACATAAAACTGCTGGCGAATAGCTAGTATGTATAATGTTATGATTTATAAGGATTTAAAAAAACTCGAACACGACATTTACTAAGGCATCACATATTTTGTACAATTATTTTATTTCCTAAAATATATTTCAGCTTTTGTAAGTAAAATATCCAACAAAACTGATGAGAAGGAAAACTTTACGGAATT
Organism: Melinaea menophilus ssp. n. AW-2005; assembly: GCA_918358695.1. Taxonomy (NCBI): domain Eukaryota; kingdom Metazoa; phylum Arthropoda; class Insecta; order Lepidoptera; family Nymphalidae; genus Melinaea; species Melinaea menophilus. Next base: position 11,336,161 of record OU911049.1, read on the forward strand.
GTTTTGGGGAAAGAATCCATATGCTGAAGTAAACAAAATGAGAAATATATTGCTTCAACTTATTCTTTAAGGGGTCACCCTTACTGATATTAGTTTTGAAGATATAAAACTGGAATGAAAGTCCTTGTTATTTCTATCAATGTAACATAACATATCGTAAACTGAACGAAAACATATAAATACTATACTTTTATGTCACGTTTTGTATATTGAAAATACAAACATAATTAAGCTACTGTTAACAGACGAATAGCTTAGATATTATTTATTCAATTATAATTATTAAAAACTTTGACAATTCTGTTAAACTAATTTATATTTAACCTCGCCTTAAATAAGGTCGACAGCTTTTGATTTATATGTTTAATCTGCATCGAGTACATTTCGTAAATTCCGTTGTGGACTCGACATTATTTAAAGTCCAATATTTATTAAAATTGTATTTTATATTGATTTATTGAATTTAGTTTCCTAAAAAACTGTTATTGAAAACATTAAATATGAATCTAAAGTCTTCTGGCCATAATCATTGCTGTTGTTATCGGTATTATTTTCCATATTGAGGGTAGGCGTGGATTATTGGGTTGGAGACAGTGTTTCAATAAAATATAAGCGATAATACAATAATTACTTTTAATCTTCCTCGAATCACTTGAAATAATTATAAAAGAATCGAAATTCAACAAGATGTTCTTGGATTTAATTAACGTCCACCGAGCACGTGGTCGCGTGCGCTCTTCACGACGTTCGTAAGACAAGTGTCTATTATTTCAATGTGGCCGCCTCACCAGTGCTCGGTGTTCGTTATGACATTGACGTTTGACAAGCTGTCAATTGCCGATAACACTGATGCTAAAGTACGTGTGCGCCGACAAATCTATTAATAATAATAAAAATGTTTCTAATTTTGAATCAAAACACCAAAAAGAAATGATGAGTAACTTTCCGAGCCTTTTACGTATTAGAGTAATTAATTTTTATTACAGGGTTACATTTTAGTTTATTTCTTAGTATACTTAAATAGTTTTTAGTTAAGTTGAAATCTTATTGTTATCCACTATTATATTACTTTACAACTACGAGTATATCTAACGACCGGCTGGAAGTCTATTATTACCGCGACTTGACATTTGACAAACACACTGACTGACACTTTGATCTATTGACACCGTTTGATATATTTAAAATATTATTTCTTTTATCTGATTTTTTTTAATTATTAGTTGTTACCCTAGGGTAATTATAATTTTTCAAATGAATTAAAATGTTTTATATATGTACTAGCTTTTGCCCGCGACTTCGTCCCAGTTTCCGTCGTTTTTCGAAAAAAAATTAGCAGATGTCCTCCCTCATAGTTTTGACGTAACAGGCAGATTCACTTTCGTATTTTAGAAGGGCAATAGTAATATAATATGCCAATCCACAAAACTGTTGAAAAATATAAGTAACCGCAGAATATTATAATATACCCACGCTATACCCACGACTCGGTCAGCGTGTAACTCCTTGTTTTTTATTAAGATAATATATTGCTAATATTTTTAGATCAAATTAAAATGTTTCAGCGCAAAGCTTCTGGGTAGACTATGTTGAGAGTCGACCCGTCCGGCACGTGAACGTAAAGATTCCTAGAATTGCTAACCCGGGAAAGAGCGACGTATAATTGACCATGCGAGAAACAGCTAACACCGAGATCTAATCCAGCAACACGAAAAGTCTGCCCTTGAGCTTTATTGATAGTCATGGCATAGCACACCGATACTGGGAATTGCGTTCTTTTAAATTGGAATGGAAAATTATTTGGTATTATGGGAATTCTGGGAATAAAGACAGTTTCTCCTGCACCGCAACCTGTTAAAATTTGAGCCTCGATTACATTTTGTTGCAACTGGGTTACTTTTAGCCGAGTTCCATTGCAAAGTTGAGGTGGTCTTAAATTTCGGAGCAGAATTATCGGTATGCCAATTTTTAAACAAATTATATGAGAAGGTAGTCCAGGCATACTTAAAGAATTTAAAAATTCTATCGGGTAATTAGTGGCTTCTTGTTCATCAACCATTCTATTTATTGAACTATAAACTTTGCTTTCTCCCTGTATATTAGACAGTATTTTATTATTAATTTCAGATGCCTGGTCATTGCGAGGAGTCAAAATGGACCTTTCGCAAAGCCAAGAATTGTCCCTATTTAATATAATTGTTATGTCACCGTAAACCGAAGATATAAGATGTTGTTGGGATTGCACTATACAACATAACTCAGGTGTCAGAATAAGTTTTCCTTGGTGTAGTTGTGGATAGGTACCTTCACCAATCTTCAATAATGTATCAGAAAATTCACGATTATCTGCGTTGTCTCCAGTTCTCACTCGCATATTTATAGTCAAATGCACCGATTGTATATCACGCCACAAATAAGAGCTTTTCAGGCAAGCCCTAATCTCATCAGCTCGGGTTCCCCGTGGTATTACCGGTAAGGTTTGTCGGAAATCACCACAAAATAAAACCGTAATACCGCCCATTGGTCGATCATTTTGTCTTATGTCCCTTAGAGTTCTGTCTACTGCTTCTACTCCTTTTCGATGGGCCATCGTACATTCATCCCATACGATTAAATTACACTCACGCAATACCTTAGCTTTGTCGCTATTTCTTGAAATACTACAGGTTGGACTTTCCGTGCGATCTAAATTAATTGGTATTTTAAACATAATGTGAGCAGTCTTACCTCCTGGTAGCAATGTTGCAGCTATACCTGATGAAGCCACGGCAAGAGCGATTTTACGCTGATTTCGAACATAAGCTAATATTAATTTAGTCAAAAAAGTTTTCCCAGTTCCTCCAGGTGCATCTAAAAACCATATTGTTCCTAAATTATTCTGCACACTCTCGCACACGCGATCATAGACTAAGCGTTGTTCTGCAGTCATCATTGGGACACCGTTTTCTAATGTTACCAGCAGTTCCATTGGGTTGTAACCAATCTCTGCGGAATATTCCCTATTGGTAACCTCTCCGACTGAGGTTGGCGTTGGCAAACCATATTCACAAAGTGATTTACCGCCTACTGCTGTTAAGTCTTCCTGAAGAGCTAATAAGCACTGATTTATAGCCAGATCTCGAAAATTATCATTAGTTGCGCCTTCATTATTGTGAGATAAATTCCGAAGAAAGTCTTCTGCAAATTTTTCTTTATATTTTTCCCATAATTGGACAGGATCAGATAAATTACAAAATGTGAGTAATGTTACAAATAAATGGCGTAACCGTCGTGGATTATCACTAACACAATGTTGATCATTTTCAAGCAAATGACGCGCTTGGCAAGCTGCATGATAAGTTGGATAAACAACATCGTCTACTTTTCTCAAATCTATAAATGATGTTGGTCCTCGCACTGTATGTAATAATAATCTCAAATAAAAACACTCTGCGTTGTTAGGATGAACAGTATACACTCTACCAAGAACATGTTCTTTGAAAATACCTGTCTCGCCATCTACAGGCCTGCCTCGGCGTCTACGGTTAAAGACACCTCGTTGTTTATCGTAGGTATAATACGATGGAACTTCTTCATACAAAAGAGACTTTGCGAAATTATCAGTTTGGCAAAGTCGAAAGAATGCCAATAAAGTTGTTTGTCTAGGGTTCTCTAATCGTTCTGTAACATTTTCGGCGTTAAAATATATACGTTGACCGCCTTCCAGATGAACATCCAGATGGGTCACAGGTGGATATCTTTCGTGAATATTAAAACTTAAGATCCGCCACACAGCTTCTGAAGAGCTGATATATCTGCCTGACTGAAATCTAGTAACTTCATCATATTCATTTCTTAACGCAAACGTAGCTTGGTCACTGCCCTTGTTAATGTACTTACAAATATATTTAATTGACTCTACACTATTACACATTTCTACATTTATGTGAGCTTGAAATGCTCTGGACAATACAGGCGAATACGGAACGACCCACCTATTATCTAAAGTAACCTGTTGTCCAGACATTCGCTTTTCAACAGTAAAACCACCATTGTCTCTTGAACGGCGACGATATAATGGGTATCCATCATGTCCTGTTACAGTTTCATCCACTAATGCTTTTGGATACCTTTTAGTGCAACGACCGTCTTGCATGCAAGGAGCATTTGCGTTAAATGCACCACATGGACCATGTATCATATGAGTTTTAACAATGTCGTATAACAGGGGATCCGCAGTCGGATCTGGAATTTCAGCACTGATTAATCTGTCTACATCATTAGGTCGAACCTTATCTTTTAACCAAAGCAAGATATGTGCGTGAGGTAAGCCGCGTTTTTGCCACTCAACACTATACATATAACACAATACTTCTCCAAAAATGTTATCTTTGGTAAGAAGATCTATCATTGATTTTAATTTTAAATGAAACACTCTTGCAATAATATCATGGCGGTCATGCGGTGCCTGACCCTCAAGAAGCTCCCGAGTGATTTCATCCCACTTGGGATTGGTAGTTACAGTAACAAATAAGTCGGGACGTCCATATTTTCTTACGTAACAAAAAGCGTCTTGAGTACGTTCATGCATGTAGCGTGGACCACCAGTAAAAGAAGAGGGTAAAATAACTAAACGACCCATATTCACAGTATCGTTATCTTGCTGCATGGCATCGCGAAGGTGCACATATTCTTCAGCGCGCAGCTGCCTTTGATTAGATCGTATATAAACTAATCTTTCGGTTTCAATTTTTGCGTACATGTCAACAATAAACTGATTAAATAAGCCACGAAAACGTTGAAAGTATACCAATCTATTCCGTCTCACTTGCAGGTGGTAACAATAAAATTGAAGGCATGACACCTTTTTATTATAATTAGGTGCGCCTGTGCGCGGATCGGTTTGGTATACAGCGAAATTATAACCATCTTCCCCTCGACAGTATATCATAGGATATTGCAAACTGTCGTAAGCCCTGTGGGTTTCGAAAATACGTTGCAAACGATTGTCTCTGGAACGTATAACGATATCACGCCTATCACATTCCTGGTCGACCAGTACTACAGCAACTTCATTCGTGGATGGAACGTTATGACGCCCAGGGTGTTCCTGAGTTGGACGCTTATCGGCATTTATAACAATTTTATAATTGTTATTACCATCTTGAGAAAGGGCTTCTAATGCCGATTTAAAACTGCATACGTACGATTTAACCTGATGTAACATGTTCTGAAGTTGTGAAATGAGTTCAGTATTTAAATTCGGAAAATATTGATTTCTTATATTCGACTGTTCGTTGTAATCGGATACAAAATATATTTGAAGAAATTTAGGATGTTCTTCAGGCAAAAGGGACCCTATCAAATGGTAAACCTGACCTTGTACCTTAAAAGTAGGCATGAAAGGGCCTTCTGAGATTTGTTTAGCACCAAAGGATGTCATTTGGAATGCACTATTATAAGTGCGAATATTATCTAAAAACTGTTTGGATTGCAAATGTTCCCCTAAAAGTAGTGATTTTAAAGGTTCCGGTGGGTCTTCGAACGAAGGCAAATTTATTTTACCTCCAGAACAACAGAAACCAGCAGACTCCTTCCTCCACTTCGAAGCATTACAAAAGGAACATACTACGTTCATATCGCCTATTTCAGAAGATGATCTGTAATCAATTGTGAGGTTATAAGCAAACCCACTTTTATATTTATCGGACCACGCCACCGAATTTGTAGATTGATCTACCACGTGTATATCTAAGTCATTAAGACCATGTCGAAATCTATCTGCAGTAAGACGGGCCTCTCGCTGTTCTTCTGTTTCAAGCGACCGAATATTTTCAATTCTTAATCTTTCATTAGATAAAGTAATCAATTGTTCTTGTCTCAAAGAATTGTAATAATCGCGTCCCGACTCTAGTCGTTGTTCATGCTCATGTTCATCTTCAAGAGATCGAATCATGTTATGGTGCGCCCTATCATTTGTCAAACGGTCTTGATATTGAGTAAAAGTTTCAGATTCTCGAGACAAAATATGACGTTCGCGATCAGCTGTAAGCCGTAATTCCCTCTCAGTGAAGGTTTCGGACTCGCGAGATAAAATATGACGTTCGTGGTCAGCTGTAAGCCGTAATTCCCTCTCAGTGAAGGTTTCGGACTCGCGAGATAAAATATGACATTCGCGGTCAGCTGTAAGCCGTAATTCCCTCTCAGTGAAGGTTTCAGACTCGCGAGATAATGTATGCCGTTCGCGGTCAGCTGTGAGTCGCAATTCTCGTTGTAAAGCAGTTTCAGCTTCTCGGGATAACGCATGTTGTTCCCGGTCAATGGAACGCCTTAGCTCTCGTTGAGAAGAGCTTTGAGAAGCCCGTGTTGTAGCTCGTCTCGCTCTTTCAGCTGCTAATCGCATCTCTCTTTCTGGAGAGCTTTCATTAGCTCGAGATGTTGAGGCACTAACTCTCATAGAGTTTAACCGATGTGCTCTTTCCTCTTCCGATTCTTGAGAACGCGTCATTCTCATTCTCCTAGCTTGACTCGAAGTTCGAGATAAAGATGGTCGTTTTTTAGGTGGCATCGTTTATTTTATTTTTAATCGACGGTAACTTAAATTCTATTTAGTTACCCAACAAAAAACTTACGTCAGAGGTCCTAACTATAGCTAAGTATATAATAAATAGAATATAAATCTAAGTGCCTATTAAAACTAAAATAATATTCTAATCGAATTATAAATATGTACGTAGGTACCTACAAATTACAAAAGAATAAAAAATGAAAATAAAGCTATACTTAATGCGTGTGCAATACTATCTACACTTACCTACTTCACTTAAAAATGAATAATAAGAAATACCTACAACTACTGTAATTAATCAAAGTACCTATGCTAATACAAAAAAAACCTTAGATGTTCTAAGTACAGCTGCTATATAATAAAAAAATATAAATCTAAGTGCCTATTTAAACTTAAATACCTAATATTCTAATAGAATTAAACTAAGAAATATGTACCTACCTACCTACAACTTAGGTACAAAAAAAAAAGAAATGAAAATAAAGCTAAAACACGTGTGCAGTATAGGTAGATAGTAGGCAATATCTACCTATACCTACTTCACTTAAAAATAAATAAAAAATACCTATGAATACTATAATTAATAAAAGTACCTACCTACGCTTTTATCTACTCAATACAAAAAAAACTAAACATAAAATGCCCAAAACTAACCTATCAGTAACTAAAAATCTAACAATAATCTAATCTATCTATCTATTATCTAATCTAAAAATCGAATCTAAATCTACTTAAAAAGAAATAAAATAGGAACTATTAATAGTTAAGAATTTAAACAAAACTAAAACTAATTTAGAAAATAACAACAAAAGAAATTAAAATAAACTATTTAAAGACAAAAAGTCGCGCTGATAAGCACGGTTTATAAAATAACAATTATTGTCTGTCAATAAAGTTCAACACTCTGAACGCATCAACAGCCAAATATTGAATGACGCTTGCGCTCGCCTCCCGCCCCTTTTATACTCTGCCGCCGCGAGCCCCGTCGAGCGCGGCAACCGTTACGCAAAAATAATCCTTATAGCTTGATTCACTATTCACGCGCGATGTCTTGTTGGCGTATTTCATGTAAGTAAGTATAAGTTTGGTGTTTCTATACCGATTTCAATGATTCTTTTTTTATTGAATTGGTGCTAATGTTTATTTTTTTTTTAATTAGGAATGATGGTGAGCATTATTGGTTTTATAAACGTAAAAGTAAACAAATATAATAAGAAATCTCCGAACTGCTAAGCTATCGAGAGTTATGCGTGTTATTGTGAGTTAACTATAAAAGGTAGATATATGCTGTCTTGGAATATTTTTCGTGTATTTTTATGTAGAATATTTCCGTTATACATAATTTCTATGTAGCTCTAACCATTAAGGCTGCACACGCGACGGAAGCTTAAAAAATCAAGCAACTTCTCCCATTTTCTCAACATTTCCTTTCACTGCTCTGCTCCTATTCATTGTAGTGTGATGAAAAGTATACTATTACCTGCCCAGGAGTATAAAGAATAATTGTACTAAGTTTCGCTAAAATCCGTCGAGTAGTTTTTTTTTCTATAAATAACATACAAACAGACAGACAGACAGACAGACAGACAAAATTTTTTTTAACTGCATTTTTGGCATCAGTATCGAACACTTATCACCCCCTGCTACTTATTTTGTAAATATATTTCATGTACAGAATTGACCTCTCTACAGATTTATTATAAGTATAGATTACTTTCAATAGAAAAGAAATATCACTTTTGCAATGTATTTTAATAAGAGCTCATTTTGACTTCAAATAAATATTATGAAATAAAAATTAAGCTGAATATTTAAATACAGGGTGGGCCAAAAATTTTTGCAATTTTGAAACATGTCTAGAAATAAAAGTACAAATGTTATTTTGTTTATGATTTATTTAATGTAATTATCATTTATTAAAATTTATTTTTTAAAAATGACATCGTCGAGATGTGCTCCGTCTCGTCGTTGGCACGCCTGCAATCGATTACGTAAACTTTGGAAAACTCGTTGACACATGCTGCGAGTCGTCGGTTTATTAAGGTATACTCGACTCTTCAGATATCCCCACAAGAAAAAATCGCAAGGTGTAAGGTCCGGGCTTCTGGGAGGCCATGGGATATCACCTCTGCGAGAAATCAATTTGTTAGGAAACATTTCTTTGACCACCGGTAAAGTCACGTTTGATGTATGGCATGTTGCTCCATCTTGTGGCATCCAAGTCCGGCTATTGTATCCTTCAAATTCATGCAAGTGTGGTGTCAAAAACTCTCGCAACATTTTCACGTATTCCACTGAGTTCACGGTTACGTTATTTCCTTGATTATTTTCAAAGAAGTATGGACCGATTATGCCCTTTGCGGATATAGCAGCCCACACTGTCGTTTTTGGTGAATGAAGAGGCTTTTGGTGTTTATAGTGAGGGTTTTCCGTGCTCCAATATCGACAATTATGTTTATTTACGTGACCATTAATGTGAAAATGGGCCTCGTCCGTAAACAATACATTCTCAAGGCTAGAGAATCGCTCCAGTATAGTGTCAGCAAATAACTTGCGTTGAATGTAATCGTTTGGTTTCATCTCCTATACAATTTGAAGCTTATATGGGTGCAGTTTAAGGTCCAAATGCAAGATTCGCCGCTGACTAGTTCTTGGTATAGCAAGAGCCGCCGACCGCTTACGCGTAGATGATTCTGGATCGTCCCTTACAGAAATTTCAACCTCCCGAATGTTCTCTTCGCTTCTTCTTGAACGTGGTCGCCCAGTTTGTTTAATATTCGTTGTCGATCCCGTTTGCTCAAACTTTTTAACCCAAGCTTTAATTAAATTAACACTTGGACACTCACTTACACGTTGTAATCCATATTCAACTCTAAAGAGGCGTCGTACAGTACCGTAGGAATCGTTGTTTTTGTAAAATTGTTTTACGCAAAAAGCACGCTGTTGTCCCGTGAAGCGCTCCATCGTGACTAAAATTGCATTAAACGACGCACAATTCCCCGCCACCCGCGCGCCCCTTGCCCTCACGGTTTTGAAGAAATCAAGTGTTGCTATTTGCAAAAATTTTTGGCCCACCCTGTATATATATAAATATATTCCTAAGCTAAGAGTAATGTGACTAAATCAAAGTTAAAATGAAATAGAAAGTCCTCTGAGTCGGTTCATCTTGTCCTGTACTTGGATACAAATTTAAGTACAGAGGACTAGATTATAGATCAAAGGGTTATATTAACTTATTTTTATTAACCAGAAAACGTAAAACTTAATTTACCAGTAAGTTTAAATTAAATGAAAAACACCAGACACGCTCTAATTTTCAAAATGCTGTAAACATTTCTATAAGCTGTTTATATTTATATTATGGTCAAATACACTTACATACAGTGACAATATGTTGTATAATTAATGTAGGAATTAATCACTCTGCTCATTGAAGTTACAAAAATTAAAAATTACTCTATAGTTATATAATAATAATATTACAATAAGTTTTGCAGTAGAATGAAACCGATACATACAGACGACAGACAAAAAGACAATAGATTATATAAATATATAAAATATAATAATATCTTTAATGTTGTATATTTTTAGATTATTTTAGGGTTCGAGTATGGAATATAAATATGAGCATTTATTATTTAACTACTAATTTGTTTTTCTTGCGATTACCGACTTTACCTTATTTACATTTAATAACAGGCATATCACACAGTAATAACAAACGAATTATTTTTATTACACAATTATAAGCGATGGGATTGTATTCAGTGTAGGTAGTTATCTAATACGGAGCTTACAAGATGCTTCAGTTAATCCACTTACCGACCGTAAAGCCGATTGTGTTCTGGCCGAACGTGATTTTGCACCTATCGGGTGTGCGGTACGATACAAGTCACCACTCGAACTCATAATGGGTCTATTCATGGTCTATATTGGATATTGTAATATCTTTATATCGTGTTATAAAACATTGTCTATTGATTCTGAAAACTCAATTATAAAGACGTAAGGCAATTAGAAAAAATAAAAATACATATGGAAAACATAACTGTAGATTACATTAACAAATCGTAAATTTTTAAATTGTACTTCTCTGAAATCCTAAGATTATATTAAAGGCTACAAAAGTATTCTCTACAATCTTGTTTCGTCAGACAATTACACAAAATGTTGTCAACGAACAAGCAATTACAAAATCTCATAGAAGAAAGCTGCACAATGGTTTAAAAGTGGGGTTGAGACCGTTTGATGAGAGTACTCATTCCTCATTCTCAAGATTAATGATTTCATTTAAAATATCGGGGTTTTGATAAGAGAGTACATTACATTTAGCATATACCTGCGCTATAAGTATAAGATTGGCAAATTTGAATCTTCTATCCTTACAGTGAATATTACATTACTTATTCAATATAATGGTTGAGTTTTAATTTCATTGTCACATTACTTCTGTTTCATTTATTTGGTGCTAATTTATAAATGTCCTATAACAGGGCAAAACTCCTTTAAAATAGAAAGATGTACGACATATAACAGTTAACTATCAAGATATATTTGTGGTTACTATTTCTAATACTAAAAATTTATCTTCAAAATATGCAGATTAGATGGTTGATAATAACCTGGCAGTAACCAGATTAACATAAAGCACTCATCAAAACAGTATAGGTTGTAAAATCCGCTCATCTTAGAACTAAACTTTAGTTTGACTTTATTAAGTCGTTTGTCGCCATGCAGAAACTTTTATTTCCTCGTAATTAATTTTTAAAGACTAAGTACTTTTTTACTATAACTTATTATAAACGAACTACTTCAGTTGAAGGCGTCTTTGGTATACATATAAGTTCAGGACTCTATCTGTTTACTATTAATAAAACTAAAGCCAAATACCACGTTAATGTTAGTACATATTTAATACAGTGTACATATTCGGTTGTAAAACTAAAATCAAGTTACATTACAGTTGGGAACAAAATTGAATCAGACGAAGCGAAACAAACGTTCATTTCGTGAAATCACTTTATCTAGCTGGCGTGTCTCACGTTGACAGAATATTATTTATCTGTTGCTTAAAAACTTTTGTTATAATATAAACTGTTAAAAAACATTTAAAATATTGAAGTTTTATTTTAGTACCCGACCAATGAAACCATAGTGATCTTTTAACAATTAACTTACTCTTAAATATAATCACTAACTGTGAGTTATTTATCAACTTATATTGTCAAAACTATAGTTTATTTATCAATAATAAAATACAACAAGTAACATAACCTCACTGTATAAATGTTTTAAACAACATCAACTAAATATTTCAAACAAAAATTTATTTCAATATTCAACCCTGGAGAGTTTCGTAATTCATGTCGTCCCAACCTTAATGGATTATTGAGAAATCTATTTCTTGAGATTTACAACAGATTTTCCACTTCTATAGATGGTTATAAATAACTCAGATTCATAACTTTAATGTTAAAATATTCATCGGGATATAAATTAAATCTTCAAAAGAATATGATAATTTTGTCTTTTATCAAATTTTGGTAACTTGGTAAATATATTATCAACATATAAGATAGGTTTTATAGGCATATTTTAAGCAAAGCTCACTTTGTCGATATTCGATCACACGCCGTCAAGGAACTGTACAGACATTATGATTATACATTCTAGAGTAATTTTAAATTCTAATGTAAAGTCACGAGGTGATAAATATGTATTTTAGGAAGTATTATGTAATAGTTTTAACATAAAAGGTTAATATTCAGACAATAACACCAACCCACATCCACAGCCTCGTGCAGCAACTCAGCACTCTGCAATGCGCAAACATAAACGAAATATATTTTTTTGTGGTTCACTACATTTTTTAAACTATTAACATTAAACCAATGTTATTTTGATAGTTCTTATAAAAAGTAGTATTTATTTAATTACAATTTGGTAAAACAATCGTGGTCTCATAATAAACGTTAGCACTTTGACTCTTTTTATTACACAATTTATCATTAGTTATATAATATATAACATACACATATCTCTAAATGGCCGGTTTGAACGCTCACATAGTATGCGCTTCTTCTCGCTGTACGCAGAACTTTAATATACATATATTTTATAGTTTTTTATTTTACATTTTATATCTGGTGAACTTTACAAATGTTATATTTCATCCGTATTTTTTCGTGTGTTTGAAATTATATTCACAATATAGAACAGTAATTTTACACCTGGAAGAAAGTCTTGAAGGAGGCGGACAAGTCTAAATACAGGTATAGAAATTGAAGGTCACCTACAGGACACCTTACTTACTTGGATTATGATAAAGACCTCTGTGATAAATGTGAGTTACAACAAGAATCATTCGAACATTTCAATCATTCCAAGGTTCAAATACTCCGAGGTCCGGTGTTGGAGTTCTATTATGTTATATATACATATATATATATATATATATATATATATATATATATATATATATATATATATAGTACATAGTATTTTTAAATTGATATAAACATCATAACTTAACATAATATTTTAGTATTACAGAAGTATATAAATAAACTAAAAACATTTTTTACATTTATTGTGTAATGCTTTGGACTTTACACAACCAAAAGAATCTCAATTCATAAGTTCGATATTTGACACTTTATATTATAAAGTAATTATAATTGAAGCCAGAGCAGTCAGTACACAGTACTAAAACAGACATGCAACTAAGATTCTAATAATGGTCAAGTAATACTGACGCGGTAGCTCAATTGTTAGAGCGACAGCCCGTTCCGAGATGTCGCAGGTTCGAATCCTGCACGTGTTTATAATTTTAATTACATATTTATTTGAAGTTTACGATATATATATATATATATATATAAGCCTGGACCCGGTGGCCGACCTCCGTATATGAAATCACATCTAAGCCAAGTCTGTTAACTCAATATATACCTATTCGTTTCTATGACAGCAGCTTTACAACCACTTTGTCATAATTAATACCTTGTTAGATTACTAACAAAATTTTATTATAACTATATCAGTATCACATTTTTTACCTCTGAAGGAAGGACTGACTTAGAAAACAGTCGGCAAAAGACTAAACTATTAATACTATTAATATTATAACTCTGTCTTTAACAGATAGATAGCCTTCACACCTAAACCAGTGAACGGATTTTGATGAAATTTTGTATAGAGATATTCTGATATACAAGGAAGAGTCGGCATCTCGCAATGTTCGCACGCTCATATTCGAATGATGGGAACAATACCCTTCTGGGTGGCCGACTCGATAATATTTAAGACATTGTATTAATATTAAGTTAGTCTTGTTAAGGTACTTGTCAATTAAAGTGATTATATTTTAAATAAAATATTTTTTAAAAAGTCATTCGCGGTGCGTAAAACTGGACTGTCGCAGCCGGTAGGATTCCGCGTCCGGAAAATTGAAGATTATCCTGCGACGAACGTTTTTAAGCGTTTCTACGGAATCCAAACCAAAAATAAATAAGTCTCATCGAGCGCTTGCGTCTGGCTTCTGGAAAGATCACTACCTTCGGGCTTACGACGGATATGATTTGGTGAGAAGACCCTAAAGCTATTCCTACCTATTCATTTCCTTTTCAACCCTAGTTATATGTGTCCATTTAAATTGTAGATCCCTTTTTAAAATTTAAAAGGTTCTTACAGATTTTATTGACTTTCGTTTTAAGTGATTTAAAAGAAAAATACTAAGATTGAATTGAATTAAAGATAAAGTGAATTAAAATATTATAAAAGGAAACGAAATATATTATATTAATTAATAAAGAACAAAAAAATATATAATTATTTTATAAAATAATTATTTTATATACAATATTAATATTTTTTATTTAAAGTGAATCAATTTATTAAAAAAGGAAAGTATTGTAAAGATTCCAGTAGAAGTTAGTAATATCATCCCTAAGTTTGATGGTGATGAAAAATTATTATCCTTATTTATTAGGAAATGCGAGTATGTAATACAAACATGTGTAGTGGAAGGAAATCCCTACCAAGACCTTTACGTTTTTCATGTCATAACTTCAAAATTAATAGGACGAGCAGCTAGTTTAGTTAGTGAAAGACAAGATTTAATTACATGGAGCAGCCTTAAATCCGCCCTTGAACAACATTTTGGTGATCCGCGTTCCGAAGAATGTATCGCGATTGAATTAGGAACTTTAAAAATTAATAGTACCGAATCTTATCTAGATTTTTGTAACAGAATTCAACACACTAAAAGCACATTAATAGCTAAAGTAAATTTAATTTCAAATAGTAGTTTGCGTGAAAGTAAAATAACGATATATGATAATTTGGCGATGAATGTTTTCATGTATAATTTACCTGAAGATTTATTAAGAATCGTTAGACTTAAAGCCTGTAATACCCTTGAAAATGCTTTAAGTATTGTTTTAGAAGAGGTAAATTTTATGCATCAATATAATTCCAGAAATAAAATGATGAAGCACCCTAATACTAATGCTGGACATGCTACATCTTCTAATTGAAAGAAATATTATGAAACCTTTCTTTAACACCTTTAAAAATAATAAACATTAATTTCAATCAAAAGGTCAACAACAGCAGCAACCCTTTTAAAAACCGTATACATTTCAATATATGAATTATCAACAACCCCCTAAATTTAAATTTGGTATACCTCCTAGTAAGCAAATTAAGTTACCCATACAAAACCAAAACCAATTTGGATATCGACCCCAGGTAAACCAAAATCAATTTGGTTATAGACCCCAGGTAAACCAAAACCAATTTGGATATAGACCCCAATATAATCAAAATCAATTTGGATACAGACCACGACTTAATCAAAACCAAGGACAACATCCCTCTGGTTACCGTCCCCAACGACCTATGCATAACACGGATGTGAGCATGAGAACTGCTCCACCCACTAAACCACAAGGTTTTCGTCTAAACTAACTAACTAACTCGTAAACTAACTCGTAACTCAAGTAACTCACTCCAAAGTAACTCGTTCCAAAGTCCGACGGCAGTTAGAGCAAATGAGTTGGATAAGAAACCAGTTCGATGAATAGGAGTGTGGAGCAGTAAATTGCTAGAAGAACGCGTAATCTGTTATGTACATTTGCTAAGAAGGAGAAATTGTATTTTAAATATGTAGTAGGAGAAGGATTGAACAAAATGGAGTAGAGGAAACACAAAATTCGTACATTTCTACATTTATTTTATTAAATCGCTCTTGTATTATTAAAACGAAAAATAAATAAATAAAATAGAATAAAGCAACTTTAATTAAGAAAATTATGGTTATGTCATTAAAATTAAACCTCTAGAATATAAATATTTGAAATATTTAGTAAAAATGAAAAACGCTTATACTAAATATTTGTAAAACACGAAACCTGCCAAATATTTCTAAGAAAATATACAGACTACACTTTCAAAATCTATACATTCGAAATTCAACAATTTCCAGATTTTAAAGAAATTTATGCGGTCCTTACATTTATACTTTTAAAGTATTAAGCTCAATTTGTTGCGCACTGCGTCTTAATGAGGATTCCTTCTATCGTAATGCCATCGCGTTCGACGTTCCTATTGAACTTGAAGGATAGATAGACAGGAGAAATCAGATAACACTTTATACGAACTTGTCGAAATTATACAATTAAAATACGTACATCACTTGGTGTTATAGACACTACATTAATACACACAGCGAACTGAAATAATTATAAAACTATTGTCTTGATTCATCAAAACTTATCATCGTGCCTCTAAACGTGCGATAAAAACGTATATCGCCTAAAATGATTATACTTCCTTCAGAAATGATGTCCTAACAAATAAACAATTAAGGTTCTATGTAGCAAAAAAATATTACTCTGGTTATTATATGCTCTATTCATATGTATTTTGATTTATTTATTTCATATTAACTTTTATCCATTTAAGGGATTTGGCACAGTTACAATATACATATATATAATGCGTTGAAGTATATATCTTCATATATGCGAGTTCCTGAACGCGTCGGTGTCGGTGGAGTGTATTATAACACGTGACAAAACGACATGCAGTACGCTGCGTCGATTGCTTGAAGAATCGAGCACACACTAACAAGTGTGATGGTTGTGTCTTTGATATGCTCCTCAAAGCTATATGCTGTCTGTCCGTCCGTCCGTCCGCCTGTGTGTCTGTCTGTCTGTCTTTTTATTTGTTTATTTATTTATTACCTCATCTTTACATGTACATGGGATAATACGTAAGAATAAAATATCTCTAACAAGAAAGTGGACAATTACTACAATATAATTATTTTTCATTTTTATTTACAAGTTTTAATTAAAATATTTTTCAGTTTGAAACAGAAGTGATTCAGATAACAATCTAACTTAATCTTTATTAATTATATTATTAACGTGTTGGCGGGATTGTCGCCACTTTTCTTATAAGTGGTGTAAGATAAATATGGACACCCCATATTTGTTCCTGTATCTAAGCAAGGTCTTACGGCACCCTTGACGATAAATATGTTTTAAGTTCTTATAAGTAGCGATCACACAGTAAATGAACCTTATGTACGTCTCCAGTATATATTTTTATTAATAACTTGTTTTCAAACCAATAATTAAAATCGACGAACGCATGGTGTTTGGTTGATGAAAAAAATACATTATTTAATAAACAGAAATTTAAAACATCAAATTAGACTAGACAAAAACAACTTCTCGTGATGAATTTACTGTTTAATATAAAACACGAGATCGAAGTGCTCTTAAGTTTGATATAGATTTTTGGTTGTAAAGCTTTTTCCATATACGTAAGTACGTACTACATACCATACATATGTAGTAGCTACATACCATTCACTATATTAACAGTAAACCAATAAATGTATACTAATTAAGGTGATTGTGAGTTTAACTTTTATAATAAAATAAAATTCATATTAATTAAATATAATATCAAACAGGTATATAATATTCGGTGACGCGGAGGACAAAATAATCGACAATAAACATGTCAATGAATATCCTCATTGAGGGAGAAGTATTTAGAGTGCGTCATGAATACACGGGAATCGACGCGATTATTCCCAGGGGATGCCTGCAAATGATACTATCCTTTTAATTAAGAACAAAGAATAAGAATTTTAATAATTAAGAATAAGTCATTTGGACCATTACTTTTTAATGACAATTAGTTAAACACAATTCATTTTTAATATTAATATATTTATTATATAACTAGCTTTTGCCCGCGACTTCATCCGCGTTTCCGTCGTTTTTCGAAAAAAAATTAGCAGATGTCCTCCCTCATAGTTTTGACGTAACAGGCAGATTCACTTTCGTATTTTAGAAGGGCAATAGTAATATAATATGCCAATCCACAAAACTGTTGAAAAATATAAGTAACCGCAGAATATTATAATATACCCACGCTATACCCACGACTCGGTCAGCGTGTAACTCCTTGTTTTTTATTAAGATAATATATTGCTAATATTTTTAGATCAAATTAAAATGTTTCAGCGCAAAGCTTCTGGGTAGACTATGTTAAGAGTCGACCCGTCCGGCACGTGAACGTAAAGATTCCTAGAATTGCTAACCCGGGAAAGAGCGACGTATAATTGACCATGCGAGAAACAGCTAACACCGAGATCTACTCCAGCAACACGAAAAGTCTGCCCTTGAGCTTTATTGATAGTCATGGCATAGCACACCGATACTGGGAATTGCGTTCTTTTAAATTGGAATGGAAAATTATTTGGTATTATGGGAATTCTGGGAATAAAGACAGTTTCTCCTGCACCGCAACCTGTTAAAATTTGAGCCTCGATTACATTTTGTTGCAACTGGGTTACTTTTAGCCGAGTTCCATTGCAAAGTTGAGGTGGTCTTAAATTTCGGAGCAGAATTATCGGTATGCCAATTTTTAAACAAATTATATGAGAAGGTAGTCCAGGCATACTTAAAGAATTTAAAAATTCTATCGGGTAATTAGTGGCTTCTTGTTCATCAACCATTCTATTTATTGAACTATAAACTTTGCTTTCTCCCTGTATATTAGACAGTATTTTATTATTAATTTCAGATGCCTGGTCATTGCGAGGAGTCAAAATGGACCTTTCGCAAAGCCAAGAATTGTCCCTATTTAATATAATTGTTATGTCACCGTAAACCGAAGATATAAGATGTTGTTGGGATTGCACTATACAACATAACTCAGGTGTCAGAATAAGTTTTCCTTGGTGTAGTTGTGGATAGGTACCTTCACCAATCTTCAATAATGTATCAGAAAATTCACGATTATCTGCGTTGTCTCCAGTTCTCACTCGCATATTTATAGTCAAATGCACCGATTGTATATCGCGCCACAAATAAGAGCTTTTCAGGCAAGCCCTAATCTCATCAGCTCGGGTTCCCCGTGGTATTACCGGTAAGGTTTGTCGGAAATCACCACAAAATAAAACCGTAATACCGCCCATTGGTCGATCATTTTGTCTTATGTCCCTTAGAGTTCTGTCTACTGCTTCTACTCCTTTTCGATGGGCCATCGTACATTCATCCCATACGATTAAATTACACTCACGCAATACCTTAGCTTTGTCGCTATTTCTTGAAATACTACAGGTTGGACTTTCCGTGCGATCTAAATTAATTGGTATTTTAAACATAGTGTGAGCAGTCTTACCTCCTGGTAGCAATGTTGCAGCTATACCTGATGAAGCCACGGCAAGAGCGATTTTACGCTGATTTCGAACATAAGCTAATATTATTTTTGTCAAAAAAGTTTTCCCAGTTCCTCCAGGTGCATCTAAAAACCATATTGTTCCTAAATTATTCTGCACACTCTCGCACACGCGATCATAGACTAAGCGTTGTTCTGCAGTCATCATTGGGACACCGTTTTCTAATGTTACCAGCAGTTCCATTGGGTTGTAACCAATCTCTGCGGAATATTCCCTATTGGTAACCTCTCCGACTGAGGTTGGCGTTGGCAAACCATATTCACAAAGTGATTTACCGCCTACTGCTGTTAAGTCTTCCTGAAGAGCTAATAAGCACTGATTTATAGCCAGATCTCGAAAATTATCATTAGTTGCGCCTTCATTATTGTGAGATAAATTCCGAAGAAAGTCTTCTGCAAATTTTTCTTTATATTTTTCCCATAATTGGACAGGATCAGATAAATTACAAAATGTGAGTAATGTTACAAATAAATGGCGTAACCGTCGTGGATTATCACTAACACAATGTTGATCATTTTCAAGCAAATGACGCGCTTGGCAAGCTGCATGATAAGTTGGATAAACAACATCGTCTACTTTTCTCAAATCTATAAATGATGTTGGTCCTCGCACTGTATGTAATAATAATCTCAAATAAAAACACTCTGCGTTGTTAGGATGAACAGTATACACTCTACCAAGAACATGTTCTTTGAAAATACCTGTCTCGCCATCTACAGGCCTGCCTCGGCGTCTACGGTTAAAGACACCTCGTTGTTTATCGTAGGTATAATACGATGGAACTTCTTCATACAAAAGAGACTTTGCGAAATTATCAGTTTGGCAAAGTCGAAAGAATGCCAATAAAGTTGTTTGTCTAGGGTTCTCTAATCGTTCTGTAACATTTTCGGCGTTAAAATATATACGTTGACCGCCTTCCAGATGAACATCCAGATGGGTCACAGGTGGATATCTTTCGTGAATATTAAAACTTAAGATCCGCCACACAGCTTCTGAAGAGCTGATATATCTGCCTGACTGAAATCTAGTAACTTCATCATATTCATTTCTTAACGCAAACGTAGCTTGGTCACTGCCCTTGTTAATGTACTTACAAATATATTTAATTGACTCTACACTATTACACATTTCTACATTTATGTGAGCTTGAAATGCTCTGGACAATACAGGCGAATACGGAACGACCCACCTATTATCTAAAGTAACCTGTTGTCCAGACATTCGCTTTTCAACAGTAAAACCACCATTGTCTCTTGAACGGCGACGATATAATGGGTATCCATCATGTCCTGTTACAGTTTCATCCACTAATGCTTTTGGATACCTTTTAGTGCAACGACCGTCTTGCATGCAAGGAGCATTTGCGTTAAATGCACCACATGGACCATGTATCATATGAGTTTTAACAATGTCGTATAACAGGGGATCTGCAGTCGGATCTGGAATTTCAGCACTGATTAATCTGTCTACATCATTAGGTCGAACCTTATCTTTTAACCAAAGCAAGATATGTGCGTGAGGTAAGCCGCGTTTTTGCCACTCAACACTATACATATAACACAATACTTCTCCAAAAATGTTATCTTTGGTAAGAAGATCTATCATTGATTTTAATTTTAAATGAAACACTCTTGCAATAATATCATGGCGGTCATGCGGTGCCTGACCCTCAAGAAGCTCCCGAGTGATTTCATCCCACTTGGGATTGGTAGTTACAGTAACAAATAAGTCGGGACGTCCATATTTTCTTACGTAACAAAAAGCGTCTTGAGTACGTTCATGCATGTAGCGTGGACCACCAGTAAAAGAAGAGGGTAAAATAACTAAACGACCCATATTCACAGTATCGTTATCTTGCTGCATGGCATCGCGAAGGTGCACGTATTCTTCAGCGCGCAGCTGCCTTTGATTAGATCGTATATAAACTAATCTTTCGGTTTCAATTTTTGCGTACATGTCAACAATAAACTGATTAAATAAGCCACGAAAACGTTGAAAGTATACCAATCTATTCCGTCTCACTTGCAGGTGGTAACAATAAAATTGAAGGCATGACACCTTTTTATTATAATTAGGTGCGCCTGTGCGCGGATCGGTTTGGTATACAGCGAAATTATAACCATCTTCCCCTCGACAGTATATCATAGGATATTGCAAACTGTCGTAAGCCCTGTGGGTTTCGAAAATACGTTGCAAACGATTGTCTCTGGAACGTATAACGATATCACGCCTATCACATTCCTGGTCGACCAGTACTACAGCAACTTCATTCGTGGATGGAACGTTATGACGCCCAGGGTGTTCCTGAGTTGGACGCTTATCGGCATTTATAACAATTTTATAATTGTTATTACCATCTTGAGAAAGGGCTTCTAATGCCGATTAAAAACTGCATACGTACGATTTAACCTGATGTAACATGTTCTGAAGTTGTGAAATGAGTTCAGTATTTAAATTCGGAAAATATTGATTTCTTATATTCGACTGTTCGTTGTAATCGGATACAAAATATATTTGAAGAAATTTAGGTTGTTCTTCAGGCAAAAGGGACCCTATCAAATGGTAAACCTGACCTTGTACCTTAAAAGTAGGCATGAAAGGGCCTTCTGAGATTTGTTTAGCACCAAAGGATGTCATTTTGAATGCACTATTATAAGTGCGAATATTATCTAAAAACTGTTTGGATTGCAAATGTTCCCCTAAAAGTAGTGATTTTAAAGGTTCCGGTGGGTCTTCGAACGAAGGCAAATTTATTTTACCTCCAGAACAACAGAAACCAGCAGACTCCTTCCTCCACTTCGAAGCATTACAAAAGGAACATACTACGTTCATATCGCCTATTTCAGAAGATGATCTGTAATCAATTGTGAGGTTATAAGCAAACCCACTTTTATATTTATCGGACCACGCCACCGAATTTGTAGATTGATCTACCACGTGTATATCTAAGTCATTAAGACCATGTCGAAATCTATCTGCAGTAAGACGGGCCTCTCGCTGTTCTTCTGTTTCAAGCGACCGAATATTTTCAATTCTTAATCTTTCATTAGATAAAGTAGTCAATTGTTCTTGTCTCAAAGAATTGTAATAATCGCGTCCCGACTCTAGTCGTTGTTCATGCTCATGTTCATCTTCAAGAGATCGAATCATGTTATGGTGCGCCCTATCATTTGTCAAACGGTCTTGATATTGAGTAAAAGTTTCAGATTCTCGAGACAAAATATGACGTTCGCGATCAGCTGTAAGCCGTAATTCCCTCTCAGTGAAGGTTTCGGACTCGCGAGATAAAATATGACGTTCGTGGTCAGCTGTAAGCCGTAATTCCCTCTCAGTGAAGGTTTCGGACTCGCGAGATAAAATATGACATTCGCGGTCAGCTGTAAGCCGTAATTCCCTCTCAGTGAAGGTTTCAGACTCGCGAGATAATGTATGCCGTTCGCGGTCAGCTGTGAGTCGCAATTCTCGTTGTAAAGCAGTTTCAGCTTCTCGGGATAACGCATGTTGTTCCCGGTCAATGAAACGCCTTAGCTCTCGTTGAGAAGAGCTTTGAGAAGCCCGTGTTGTAGCTCGTCTCGCTCTTTCAGCTGCTAATCGCATCTCTCTTTCTGGAGAGCTTTCATTAGCTCGAGATGTTGAGGCACTAACTCTCATAGAGTTTAACCGATGTGCTCTTTCCTCTTCCGATTCTTGAGAACGCGTCATTCTCATTCTCCTAGCTTGACTCGAAGTTCGAGATAAAGATGGTCGTTTTTTAGGTGGCATCGTTTATTTTATTTTTAATCGACGGTAACTTAAATTCTATTTAGTTACCCAACAAAAAACTTACGTCAGAGGTCCTAACTATAGCTAAGTATATAATAAATAGAATATAAATCTAAGTGCCTATTAAAACTAAAATAATATTCTAATCGAATTATAAATATGTACGTAGGTACCTACAAATTACAAAAGAATAAAAAATGAAAATAAAGCTATACTTAATGCGTGTGCAATACTATCTACACTTACCTACTTCACTTAAGTGATTAAAAAGTTATAGTATTCATTAAAAAAGCGAAAGATATTTTTTACAGAGGAAAGATATAAGAAAATATTTTTTTTATTTAATAAATTCATGAATTATGTAAATAATAATAATAATAATACCACTTCATGAATACTAATTGATTAAGTATCAATTTAATAACTTTTTATTAAAATACAAAAAAGTAGAAACTAAAAAGTAATATTCTAAAACAAAGAAAAATGTAATTTATAATAATACTTATAAAGTATGGAGTGTATCCTTCACTAGTAGTTGTACGCGCGGTGTCTCGCGCGACCGTTACATGTAAAGGATTTTTAAAAAGAGAACTACACAGAACTACACAGAACAGAACAGTTACTGATTTGGTGACGATAATTAGTTTACGCGAAAGCGCCTCGGAGGTGATTTGTGTCATTTTTCGCTAATTTAATGCAATCGAGTCTTTTAAAATGAAAGTTTTTAATATTTTCCTTTTTTTTTTTTATATAAATTTTGAATAACAGATGTTTTCTTTTAAAGTTTGGCCTTTAGTGTTTCTTTTTAAATGACAAATATTTCCAGTGATAATGATTTATTTTCAAGGGTGCGAATGAACATTATCAGCCAATTAACTTAATATTATTATGGTATTGTAATATGAATGTGCCTATTACCTCCATCGCTGTTAGTGCCGTAACTGACGTGTACTTTTGCTGCAATTGACAGGTCAGTGAACTCAGTTACAAAAAAAAACATATATATTTTATATAGATATATTTTATAAGCACTTTAAATTCATGGAACATACAAAATGGCAATACAAAATGATTAATAATTAAAAATATTATTAAAAAATGTTAAACCTTTATTGTATGAATAGTTTATTAAATTATATATGGTGTAAATGATGAAGCATTTTCTTTATTTTGTGTATGTGTGTGTAGTTGTGTGCTTACTTATGCTGTTAGCTTATATAAGTGGTCAAAAAGTTAAATAACTTAACTCTGCCACAATTTTTGCTGGGATTTCGAGTACTTCATCCTCCCACAGGAACTTCACTGGACGACAGCGGTGCGGGCGTGTATCGCCAAGTTCAAAGTCAACCCGGTGCAGCGTCACCAATTGTACAAGCCAAATGGGTGTAATTTTTATTTAGATTATTTTTATAGGATACTACTGTTAGTATTGTTGTTGTAATTGTTATTTTTATTACCTTATCGTGTGACATGTCCGTAGACAATTTACTATAATCTTTCGAAATATTCGACTTATACAAAATATATTGAAAAGCATTGCTATTGCCTAATTATTAATAAATGATCTATGATTGATGAAATATCTAAATTGTATTTACAATAATTCAATATTAAATTTTTTAATCATATTAAAGAGCATGTACCCGTAGTAATACATTAAAGTATTGAGGCACACTAGCAATATATAACAATTTAAAATTTTTATTTATGACTTAATTCAACATTTTACTAAAATTTTGATCAACATAGCTGATAAGGACAAATTTTTACTAGTATTTTCGAAAAATCAATCATTCTCTAACTCGACTTATCGACTCGACAACCGAGCCGTCACTCCGCCAACTGCGCAACCGTGTCAATTGGCAGAGCAACCACATATACATAGAATTTGGTGTGACAATTGTATGGTAACTCGTTTAGGTTGAAAAGGAAAAGTCACACGTAGTAAAGTTTGTCCTGCATTATTATAATAATTTTCAAATCAATACCGTATGGTATTGATTTGAAAATTATTATAAAATATATTGTTCCATTGAGTAAGAGGTACATTTATTTAATAAACATACTAGGCCTCTATTCGTGAGTCTATACACTAAGTTGAGACTTTTTTTCTCTTTTGTATTACAAAACACACAAACATAAAGTTACTTGCAATTTTTTTATTCCTCTGTACTACTTTCGTGATACATTTAGTGATTTATATTTGTAAAATCAATGTACACATATATAATTTAAACAGAATTGTAAAGGTATATACACACAAAATTAAACAAATATACAAAATAAATTTTGAGAACAATAGCACTGAAGTTACGTGTTAGTTAAGTTAGTTAAGTCCATTACTTATAAATTGATTATAAATTCATTAGCAGCCGAGTAGACACATTTTAGAAGAAAAGTGTAATCCTTTGATTTTATAAAGTTATTAACAACGCTAGAGGGTTTTATAGGGTCTTGCTTTTGGATTCAAATTTATGTAAATGTAATTAAATTACTCCGTAGTAACTAACTCCTTTGTTTTGATACTTGTTGAGGAACTTGACTTCAGATGACACTTCTAATTGAATAATTTGAGTGCCTTAAATGAATTTGATAGATTGTTTACTGACAGGTGCGTCGAGTTCGGATGAGGCTAACTAATATTTTATAGAGATGAAACCCGTAGCTGCGCGTTGGACTAAATTCAATCAACTTCAGCTCGTATCGTAAGTTAAGAATAGACAGTTAAATAAAATTGCTTCTCGACCTGTCGTGTCTATAATTGACCGACGGACAGTCTAGAAGTTTCTCTTCAAGGTCTCGTCCGGCGTTGGATTATAAAAGTATACTGTCCATTAAACTTATAGATGTCATAGTTATTGTTTGGGTTGTACCATGTTGTAGCTTATCCTATCCTATCTTAGACTATCAAATAATTTTCAATAAACCTAGGCTAGAACTTATTAAGTTACTAAATTTATCAATATATATACTGCATACATAATTATATCTTCAATGAAAACATTTCTATCAAAAATGTATGTAAATAATTAGTAGAAGCATATATTTGCTACAAAAATAAAAAATACTTCCCGCCCCTATAGTTCTACGAGTATTCGAGTTCTCGTAACCGCATAAAAAACTTATTGTATAGCGTTTTATTACATTATATATAATTTGTAAAAATGCGAAAACATATTTGAAATATTGTTCAATAAATATTTAAAAATCAGATGTATTTTCATTTCATTCCTTTTATCATTTGCTTTCTGATTTTCTCGGTAATAGTTTTATCCACGGATTAGTAAAATATAAAAATGGATGCCAGTGATAATGTCTGTGAACTATAAAACATGAGATATGATAATACAAAGTCATGGTCATGATTGTTCAGCGCAGAATAAATGTATTTTATTGTTATCCTTTACAACATGTCAGTTCAAGTTGCACCTCGCGTGATTTATATGTGTCGGTGTCGAGATACAGAGGTAGTGATAAATGGACAGATAGAAGATTCCTTCTACTAAGAATATTAGTAATACTTTGAATATTTCGTTATAAAAATATGTAAGAAACATATATTTTTCACTTCACATTACGATTCCATGTCTTATAATATCTCTTACCTGAATTATATTAACGTTCTAGTAACACGATTTAATATACATTATATTAATATAACATACACATTACAATAAATATAATGTATGATATATTATCTAAATAATATGAACTAATATGGTTTAGTGCACTCACAACTCACCACACCCTGGTTAGCAATAACTCTATTAATTAGTAAACTAAATCCCAGTGGTATAATCGGTAGTAATTACTAAAAGTTCCGATATCCACGCAATGCAATTAAGATTACAAAATTAATTAGTAATTTAATTATGATGTAGTTAACTGTTAAGTTTGTGTAGTTTTGCAAATAAACGAAACGAATGTTATTATAATGTTAGTAATGTTAGTAATAGTTATAATGTTAATTAATGTTAGTAATAGATTTGCAAATGAACTCTACGAATGTTATTGACATCGACACTGGAGTTTAATTTTGTAGTATTAGACAGTTCAGTTCTGATATAAATGACAGTAAAACTTTACAAATTACAAACCATGTTCTACAAACCAGTGCTACTACCTCCAAGTACGTATGAACTTCTATCATCTATATGTTTTTTTTAATAATATAATATAAAAAATAAATATAAATAGTATTAAGATCGTCGGTGTAACAGTGTACGACCTGTTACAATATTTGTTGTTATCTATTGTAATATTATTACCTATTCTCAAGGACTACATGGTTTTATATTTATACGAAATATGGAAATAAAATTATTGAAAAGAAAGTGTAAAAGTAAATATTATCATTGAAATACAGATTACATCTGCGACAGTGACATCTACTAGGACTATTATTGGTAAAGTCTGATGTGTGTTTTACAGCAGAAGGGACACTAAAGAACACATGCTGTGGCTGTGATGACCAGTGAGTGGTTCAGTTTTCAATATAGTTATAGGAAGTGCTCGCTTGAGAACTGTTGGACGTAGAACGGACTTTTAACATACTTATAGAATTGAACTAAGAGAGAAACAGCAAATGGATTAAAATTAGGTTTAAATAATATAAATGATTATTAATGCTATGATGTATATTATAAATTTTAAATTAGTTTTAATTTAAATGATAAGACCTAAGACTTAGTTTTTGAATTGAGAGATTGTTGGAAATTCAATAAATATCTATCGACCTCGTTGATGTTACTCTTATCTTTATTAGATTGTTATTAAATAAATTAATAAATGTATAAACATTTAATGTAATTAAATATAACTTTTTATTTAATAAAAATATAAACAATTAAGCGTATTTAAATTAGTAATAATAGGAATCACAAATAAAATTGTAAAAGAAAAAAATATAATTAATAAAAATTTAAACAAGCAAGTTGTAAGTTGTAAGTGACAGATGTAAATGTTATTTCTCTCGAGTAAAGATATTAGTGTGAATATTTTAAATACAACATTTTTCATTATACGAGTATAAGTATTAAGAAATGAATGTGCAGTACTTTTGTTAGTCGTCTTATTGAAGATTCCTTCTTCTCAATGCGACCGCGTCTTCTTGTTAACTTGAAGAGAGATCAGATAACATTTTGTATTCTCCATTCTATATCTATTTAAAAACTATTGTATAATTTGTTTTTTACTTCAGAAATAACGAACTTTATCCACGATTTAAACACATATATTTCTTTCATTCACTTTTGATCTCAATGCAATGTAACATATTTCATTAATGTTCGATCAATTTCAGTAGTGTTATCAATAATTCGGTTATTTTAAGACGGATTGGATAGGTATAAAACCGTTCACAAGTCGTTTTCATATCGGGCACTAGAGTGAGCTCGTAAAGTTCGCTGATATTCTTGAAATCTTCCGCATTTATCAGAAGTTCTTACTGTGGCCTGGGGGTGAGGGTTAGAATGCAAGTATAGTGAAACTATTTTACAAAGATGAGAGAGTTTATTAATTTCATATTAATATTTATTTGCGAATACAAAACAAACAATTAACATTGATCACAAAATATTGTTTGTTAATATTGTTTTAAACTCATTATTTTTGTATTTTACTTAAGAATTATAATAAAGCGACTAGATAAGAGCTTTCTAAATGGGTTATACTAAAAGCCCTTAATTTGAGACAACATAATAATAAAGACAGTTCCTCGATGCTCTAATGTTATTAATCAACCCGCTTTATATAAATAGTAATCAAGAGTTTTTATATTTTATATCCTCGTCTGCACTGTGTTGTGTAAACGAGTCTCCGACTTATTTGATTAATTTAATTAAACAAACAACCTTAGTAACTTTCATTTGTTACGACGTCGCAGTGAAACTGTCCTTCACTTAGCTTCATTCTTATAATATTATATTATAAAGTATTTTATGCGGAATTTCCTGGAGTAAAAGGTTTTGATTTACTTTATTAATCTTTTTTGTGAGATTAGTTATAGACCTTATGACAAAAAAATGTATCGAAAGCTACCAAAATATGATTACTAAATATAATATGTTTTTAAAAGTAATGAAAATTGTTACAATAACATAATATTATATTTGTTAAAGTTCACTTGACCGCAGTGCACTATATATGTTGGTGGGAGGGGTTGTGAAAGGGGAGGTTCCACTCGTACACAAACTCAGTCGGGCGACAAATAAAATTAATGATTTCTATAAATCGTTTACATTGTTTTGCTTCAAGTAATCCCCCGATAAAGATTTGTGACCAAATATAGTGTTTCATCAAAATGTAAATGTCTGTGTCGTAATTGTAGGAATTGTGGTAAATGAGAATCAAAATAAAGAGAATATTTTGTTTATTTTGTAAAAATATTCGAAGTGAGATTCAAAATTTTCTTTTTAATTATAAGTTCTAGGAAAAAATTATGTATCCGATTGTAGTAGGAATTGATGTATGTAATAATGTAATAGGCATAATAGGAGAAGTGGTCAAAATTGTCAAGTGAACATTTTTAATTTTATACCAATTTATTATTTTAAAATTATCATAAATTCAGTTTGCCTCAATACATATCATTATTACATAAATTATTCACTAATTTTTGTTAACTTTAGGAAAGAAAGGAAAAGGAAGTAATAGAACCGGGTACTATGAATTCCTCTATGATGTCGTGCGAGGCGACAGAGGAATCGGTTTTCCGGAGGGTGGACAGCAGCGTCCTCTGCATTTCATCACACACACTGCGATCGCCAACCCGCCTGCCAAGCGTGGAGATTATGGCATATCCCCTCATAGATCGCGTTTTTGGGGGAGGCCTATGTCTTACAGTGGCCGTATATAGGCTGAAAAGAAAAAGAAGAAGAAGAATAGGACAATGCAAACTATGCATTTTTTTTTCAATGCTGCAAAATTTTCTCAGTTTCTATAACATTTAAAATCTCGTAAAGTGTGAATAACTTCATTTAAAAGATTTTTAAATAAATTAAAGTATTGCCATTTAATTTTAATGTACCCACCTACTTACGTCAATTACAATGCACTTACACTCAGAGGCGGCTGGAAGAGATCTCTTCTAAGAGATAAGCTATCCGATGTACATAATTTATAATTTTAAGTGTCTATGTAACGATGAGGTACATGAATAAATAAAAATATTTCGAATAAAAAGATATATAGTAATTACGTCTTTTATGAGACCACAATTGTTTTACTAGATTGAATAGATTGAATTGAATTGTGATTAAATAAATCGTATGAATTATAAAAACTACAAAAAATATGGATTTGATTTAATGTTAATAATTAAATAAAAATATTGTGATTCAAAAAAATATTATTTCGTTTCTGTCTGCGCGTTGCAGAGTGTACGCTGCATGAGGCGGGGGATGTCAGTAGGTTGTATTATGTCAAAGAAAACAAAATAAAAAAATAACACTAATATTTTACATAACACTACATAAGCTACATATTTTTCTTTTCTAAGGCTTTATATTGGAATTCATGATTGGCAATTAATCTTATTATAATATGTATTATAAGTATAGTGTCTGTTTCAGAGTTCGTCTGTTCGTTTCACGTGATCGTGACGGCGTGTCATTGCACAATGATAAAGCGAGCCTTACTTAGTAAATGTATAAAAGACTATCATATGGGGCTAAAATGTTTGATAAATTATAAAACTGTGTTAATTTAAATTTAGTAAGTGCCCGTAATTACTTTTTAAATCTACAATATAAAATTCACAATTGTTTTTTTCCAATTATTATTTATAACAAATTATAAAATGAAAATGTGAAAACGAATTTATTATTATAATCTCTAGTAACCTTCTACACATATACAATGAACTATTTATGTATATACCTAACTATGTTTCACATTTAATGAATATAATATAGCGTATAATAGATAAGAAGAAAGAAGAAAAGAATAGATAAGATAGAGCCCATAATAGAGTTGTAAAAGT
Source organism: Melinaea menophilus ssp. n. AW-2005 (assembly GCA_918358695.1). Taxonomy (NCBI): domain Eukaryota; kingdom Metazoa; phylum Arthropoda; class Insecta; order Lepidoptera; family Nymphalidae; genus Melinaea; species Melinaea menophilus. The sequence goes on from OU911049.1 coordinate 11,367,220, forward strand.
AAAATAGACGGAGTAAACTCAATATTCCTAAAACAGGATACATAGATTTTACCTTAATTTTAATCCAATTTATTCCATAAATATATCAAATGTGAGCTCGAGTAGTGACTTGTATCTTATCAAGAATCCGAGAGGTACAACATCCCAAACAGTGCAGAATATTCATTCTGCGCTCGGTGAGCGAATTACTCTCAAACCTCTTGTAAGATCGGCATCACATTATCAATTAAACTGTCTATGATTATTTCACTTACATTCATGCGATGAAATAAATTGAGTGTCATTACTATACGTGATATATATGTTGTTAAATATAAATAATTAAAATGTTTAGTCACTGCGAGAGCAGACTCACGGTAGTGTCCGTGTGTATGATAATTAATGTTTGTTGGCATAAAGCGACCCTGTCTGAAGGAAACTGCAGCAACCCCAATTATAAATATTTGTGTGTTGTTAATGTGACTTATTGCTTGTTAAAAGATGTGCTTTTTAAAATCTTTAATAGCTTTAGTATTTGTATTTTGTTTAGGGAATAATAAAATAATATTCAAGAACTCGATTATAATGAAAAGAAAAGAAGATTTGTATTGAAATATATTAATGTATGATATATTTAACGTTGTTGACACTAATATAGCCATTATGTTGTTGCCGAACAGCATCTGGATACTAAATGTTAATCTCAAATTCTTCCCCGTTGAGAAGCTTCAGGAATGACTATAAAATACTGTATAATTTTTATGACTACATAAGGATAAACCAAGAAACACAAGAAACATAGTTAAAGAGATTTCTTATAAAGGCTTGTATTTGTAATAGTTATTAATATACACGTGGTATTAAAAAGTGTCAACTTGCTGTTTAGATGTCACGTGAACAATTAAAGTGTACCTATGTTATGGTTTATATTATTAGTTATATCGTTCAGAATAATTTTAGTTTTTTGAATATCTATACTTATAATAAATCTGTAGAGAGGTCAATTCTGTACATGAAATATATTTACAAAATAAGTAGCAGGGGGTGATTAGTGTTCGATACTGATGCCAAAAATGCAGTTAAAAAAATTTTTGTCTGTCTGTCTGTCTGTCTGTCTGTTTGTATGTTATTTATAGAAAAAAAAACTACTCGACGGATTTTAACGAAACTTAGTACAATTATTCTTTATACTCCTGGGCAGGTAATAGTATACTTTTCATCACACTACAATGAATAGGAGCAGAGCAGTGAAAGGAAATGAGAAAATGGGAGAAGTTGCTTGATTTTTTAAGCTTCCGTCGCGTGTGCAGCCTTAATGGTTAGAGCTACATAGAAACTATGTATAACGGAAATATTCTACATAAAAATACACGAAAAATATTCCAAGACAGCATATATCTACCTTTTATAGTTAACTCACAATAACACGCATAACTCTCGATAGCTTAGCAGTTCGGAGATTTCTTATTATATTTGTTTACTTTTACGTTTATAAAACCAATAATGCTCACCATCATTCCTAATTAAAAAAAAATAAACATTAGCACCAATTCAATAAAAAAAGAATCATTGAAATCGGTATAGAAACACCAAACTTATACTTACTTACATGAAATACGCCAACAAGACATCGCGCGTGAATAGTGAATCAAGCTATAAGGATTATTTTTGCGTAACGGTTGCCGCGCTCGACGGGGCTCGCGGCGGCAGAGTATAAAAGGGGCGGGAGGCGAGCGCAAGCGTCATTCAATATTTGGCTGTTGATGCGTTCAGAGTGTTGAACTTTATTGACAGACAATAATTGTTATTTTATAAACCGTGCTTATCAGCGCGACTTTTTGTCTTTAAATAGTTTATTTTAATTTCTTTTGTTGTTATTTTCTAAATTAGTTTTAGTTTTGTTTAAATTCTTAACTATTAATAGTTCCTATTTTATTTCTTTTTAAGTAGATTTAGATTCGATTTTTAGATTAGATAATAGATAGATAGATTAGATTATTGTTAGATTTTTAGTTACTGATAGGTTAGTTTTGGGCATTTTATGTTTAGTTTTTTTTGTATTGAGTAGATAAAAGCGTAGGTAGGTACTTTTATTAATTATAGTATTCATAGGTATTTTTTATTTATTTTTAAGTGAAGTAGGTATAGGTAGATATTGCCTACTATCTACCTATACTGCACACGTGTTTTAGCTTTATTTTCATTTCTTTTTTTTTTGTACCTAAGTTGTAGGTAGGTAGGTACATATTTCTTAGTTTAATTCTATTAGAATATTAGGTATTTAAGTTTAAATAGGCACTTAGATTTATATTTTTTTATTATATAGCAGCTGTACTTAGAACATCTAAGGTTTTTTTTGTATTAGCATAGGTACTTTGATTAATTACAGTAGTTGTAGGTATTTCTTATTATTCATTTTTAATCAAAAGTCATAACAAATCTTACAATTGATATTTTAAAGGATGTTTAAAAAGAGTTGCTTCACTAATTAGCTGAAAAAAACATCAGTTTTACAAAAATAAACATTATTAATTAATAAAAAATATTAAAATAAAGTATTTATAAAATAATAATTATAAAACAGTGGTCCAACCTATTCGTAAACTTAATATTAATACGCCTATATAACAAGAAATTTATTGTGAATTAGTATTAAAAATGTGTAAATCTTATTTCGTTGATATAAAGACTAAAATGCTTTAATCTTCATGGACCAGTTGAAAGTATTAAGCCAAGGTCAAATAAAGGCGGGCCTAAATAAACTTAAATTATTCTTTGGTAATAAATATTTAATTTTGCAAGTGTACTTAGAATAGTGTTGTGAACACATTGTATAATCAAAGCGGGCGTTAGCTAGCTCAGAGTGACGAAAGCACCCATAGTGCTGAAAGTCTAACTCTGTATATATACGCGCAATATCGATTTTTTTATACAGGAGACCTTCTGGTATGAGTGTGGTATTTTTAGAAAGCCCTTGGCCCATAGACCCAGAAAATGCATTTACACTTAGCAATATACCTACCGCCTCACCTCTACGGCCGTTTGAAAAATGAGACTAAAATTTAGTTTTTGGCTCCGCACCAGTATAAAATCACTTATTTCCACCTTGAAAAAGATTTTCCTAAAGGTCCTCGTCGAGACCTTTTCAACAAGCCCAAATACGCCAAAATCTAACCACCGGTTGATGAGATATGACATTTTGAAAATTTTGACTGGCGCCTCCATCGATGATTACTTTGTCTGTGTGTGGGTATATTCGTAGTTTCAACTGATTTTGTTAAAACTTTCAGGGATTGAAGAACATCAAAAACTAAGACTTTTTTGTTCTACGACATTTCGATTTGGCCGCCATGTTGGCCGTGGCCAGCCCTCAAAAGGCCAAAAATGGCCATTTTTCGTACAGGGACTGTGGCCAAACCAGTTGACGTACATTGGGCATCATTGGAAAGGTCTTAAGCTCATCTTTTGAATAATGTCCATTTTAATGACAAAAACATTTGTTGGCGTGACATTTTTGGTCAAAAGGCAAAAAATGGCCAACTGGCCGGAGACAGATCGGCCATTTTCTCGAAAACGGCGCCAACGATTTTTTCGAAAATTTTCTTATTCGTAGCCCCAAATTAGAGCTAAAATTTGGTATATAGCATATATCTGGGAAAACTCGTTATTTCGAGATATGGCCGTGAGAAGTTCAAAAAATCATAAAAAATGACCAAAAATGGCCAAAAAATGATTTTTAAAGCCAGAATCGTACTCACAACACGGTTAAAATTCAATGCTAGTTGCACAGTGAATAAACTCACTAACGCATTGCCGTCTGTAACAATAAAACAAAATTTACAGAAAAAAATCCGAATACTGAAGAAATTCTGTTTTGAAGCAATGAATTAAAAAAATAAATAGAAACTGAAAAAATCAAATGAAAAAAAAATCGGGCACCTGTGGGAATCGAACTCGAGGTCTCGTGTTTGTCATTACAACGCTCATCCTCTGAGCCAAAACACTCTCATTTTGTCAGAGGCAACTATTCCAAATAAATGAGTATATATTTGCATGAAAAATAATCGCACAGCATTTTGTTTCCAATCCTTTTACAAAACTATTGATATCAAAACAAAAACTTCTCAACGAAGTAAATACCGAGTGACGAAAGCGAATCCACTGACAAAACTCCTGATATGAATTTTGCGACGAAAAAAACCACGAACATTTTTATTCACAAACGTAAACAAACACAAAAAATGTGAATGTGTTCGGAACGTTGCCAAACAAACAAAGAAACAAACAAAAAAAAATACAAACAAAAAATGTGAATGTGCTCGAAACGTTGCACAAATTGCATTTTTGATTTTATTTTATTAGATTGATCAAGGCAAGTTGGCAACGTTCCGAACACATTCACATTTTTTGTGTTTGTTTACGTTTGTGAATAAAAATGTTCGTGGTTTTTTTCGTCGCAAAATTCATATCAGGAGTTTTGTCAGTGGATTCGCTTTCGTCACTCGGTATTTACTTCGTTGAGAAGTTTTTGTTTTGATATACTTTTTACAGTAATACATGACTAAATATAATAAGCTTCTTAGCCATTAAACAGAACACTATCTCTTTCTCTCTCTCTCTAAGCTTCTTTGTCGTTAAATATATCGCCATCTCTTTCATTTTTCTTTTTCATATAAAGATAATATTGATTTATTCACTAACGACATTAAAAACGTGGATATAAATTTTTGTTGATCTTTGGAAATTAACAAAATAATTACCTCCCGTGTTCTATACTAATATTAATAAAATAGGAGATCAATATGAGCCAACAAATATAATGATATTATTATGATTTAGCTTAGTAATTAAATACATAGAACTACTTCCTAAGCAAGGAGTGAACCATTTAGTGATGTGAACCAAGCTCTCCGAGCTGGTCATCCGCTGTTCCGTATTTGTTTACAAGTTTAGTTTTGATACGACAGAAGTAAACACAATCCACACAACGTGAAATGTATTTTAATATAAGGAGTAAATAAAATATTAAATTAAAAATAACTTAAAACTACAAGATACGTACGATCTAGACGGCGTCTTAATGCATATTACGTTGAAGTGCGCGAATAATAATAGTCATTTGGTACATTTCCTCAACAAGTGTTTGTTTTATTACACTCAAACTTATGGAGAGAATATGTTGTTTCTTTTATATATAAATAATTATTCACTATCTTAGCATATTAATAAAATTACGATAGCTACAATAACTCTGTTATTAAGACTTACTGACCACACCCCTGACGGATCCACTTCGCTGATCACTGAACATTATTACTTCTGATTATATTAGTTTTGGTATTAATAGTATTGAGAGATTAGGATTTTTTTTATGTTTATTTTATATCTTGTTGGGTTTGCTTTTTTACTACTTTTTTTATGGTAGAGGAGTGCAAACAAGCTTTTTTTTTTATTTAAGAGGAGAACGAACGCGCTGGCGGGTCACAAATGGATGTGATCACCGCCGCCCATAAACTCTTGCAGCATCCGAATATTTACAAGAGTGTTGCCGGCCTTATAGGTAGGAGTAAACGCTTTTTTGAAGGTGCCCATGTCGTACCGATCTGGAAATACCGCCGAAGGGAGTTCATTCCACAAGCGAGTGGAAAGTGCAAAAAAGGTCCTTGAGAACCGCAAGGTGGAGGATCGCCACGCATCCAGGTGGTAGGGATGGTAAAGGAGTCGTTGGCGCGCTGTGCGGTGATGGAATTTGGCGGCAGGCATCAGATCGAATAGTTCTCCGGAACACTCCCCGTTGTAAATGCGGTAGAAGACGCACAAAGAAGCCATGCCTCTACGCAATGCCCAAGAGTCCAGCCGTTCTCAGAGCACCGGGTCCCCGACAATCCGAACGGCCCTCCGTTGTACGTGGTCAAATGGTAGAAGCTGATATTGGGGTGATCCGGACCAGAGATGAGAACAGTACTCCATGTGTGAGCGGACCTGCGCCCTATAGAGTGCAAGTCTTTGACCAGGTTTGAAATACTGCCTCGCTCTATTGATCACTCTCAATTTCTTCGAGGCCAACTTGGCCTTGCTCTCCAGATGACCGCGAAACTGACAATCGCTCGAAATATCGAGACTCAGTATTCTGATAGTTGGCGAGACAATGAGGGGAGTGCTCCCGAAAAGCGGTGATACGACAAATGGGGTTTTCTTAGTGATAAACGCGCAAACTTGTGTCTTCTCGGGATTGAACTGAACGTGGTTAAGTTCACCCCACTCAGAGATTATCCCCAAGGAAGTCTCTATAGAAGACACAAGTTTCTTTCGGCACTCGTCGACGTTCCCCAGAGAGACATGGGTGGCAACGCATTTAATTTTTTTTTTATTTTTCAGATGACTTCAGGCGACTTCACGTACCGCTACGTGTACAATTTACCGTCATGTCAACCGAATCCACAAAAAAAAATTGATAGGTTGTAGTAGAAAATAAGTAAATAAAATATTCTTTACCCTTAATATTTAGTAATATTATTTCCTAAATAAGAAATACTATATGTAATATATGAGCCCAAAAAAAAACATCGTCTGATCCAACGTCAAGGGCTTAAATATAAAGGATTTTTTTTTTAATTCAAACAAGAAACAAAAATAAACTCGTACGACTAAATTTGATTCCCAAAATAGATTCCAAATAAAATAATAAAGTTCCACAGGATATCTTAGACCTTCCTATTCTTTTTTTAAATCTAAACCCAAAAGTATATTATTAACTAAATCATATTGTAACATATTAATTTAATAACACTTGTACTGTTTTAAAAACAATAAACCAGAACGTTCGAATTTCAAAATTGTTGTCCACTACGATAATACGTTCCATTTTCAAACTCTTTGTCTGAACGCCTCGAGTAAGAAGGAAATGTGTGAAGGGAAATGTTTACAATTATTAAAAATAGATATAGATAAGATAACATAACAATGATAACAACCATTTCTGAAACAGGTTGATAAACGTGTCAAAGTTTAAGCTTAAACAATGCAATCATTTGTTTAGTTTCTAAACCGTACTCAAACAACAGAACATTTGTATATATATATATATATATATAGAATATAACAATGACTATGAATTTTATATTTTCATATAGAAATATTATGAATAATGCATTATCTTAAATAGCTAATGAGCTGCAGCTGTACACCGACTACTTGGACCGAGGTAGCTGTTATGACTAGATGTCGTTATTGTATGTGTGGAGTCAGATACCAAAGTGAAAAGAGTGAAGGAACAGATACACTTCTTCTCTTCTGCAGTCGGGTGGCTAGGTTGTGGACGGATAGATTTATGTTTAAATAATGCATCTAAATCACCTGCAAAATGTAATTTTTATATTTAAAAGTAATTGTCAAAATATAATTAATATTAATTAATAATATAAGTAATATAACTAACTCAGTGGTCAGTCACCTTAAAATAAGTATTAAGTTCTTAAAATACATTTATTAACAAAACAAATTATTTTATTTAAAAACTAGATAAATATTTTAAATGAGTGATAGTTTTTTATTTTTGAGAGAATTTTTCAATTTTTTTAAATTGTTCTAAATTTAATGAATTTATAATTTAAATCCTGCCCCATTGTTACATTTTGTAAATTATATTGTGTAATTTAATATTCACGTATATCCATCAAGTGGTGTTCATTATCTGAGTGAGTTGATCTGAAGAGGCGATCCTCCGTAATCTCATCCATCCTTTGATGTTGGATGTGTGAGTGAGTGATCACTTGAGCCTATCCTTCATTACACTGTCTGTGTGTGTGTGTGTGTATAAATAACCACTATCACAATATCATCCAAGACTCTAATATCTCTCGAACTGAACTTATTTTTTTATTAAATAGGTATCAAAATACAAATTAATATTGTAATTTAGATTGCAACATCAGTATTTGAATCCAATTCGTGTTGATATTTTTTTCTTATTTAATAAAATTAATCACATATCAAAGCGGGCGTTAGCTAGCTCAGAGTGACGAAAGCACCCATAGTGCTGAAAGTCTAACTCTGTATATATACGCGCAATATCGATTTTTTTATACACGAGACCTTCTGGTATGAGTGTGGTATTTTTAGAAAGCCCTTGGCCCATAGACCCAGAAAATGCATTTACACTTAGCAATATACCTACCGCCTCACCTCTACGGCCGTTTGAAAAATGAGACTAAAATTTAGTTTTTGGCTCCGCACCAGTCTAAAATCACTTATTTCCACCTTGAAAAAAATTCCTAAAGGTCCTCGTCGAGACCTTTTCAACAAGCCCAAAAACGCCAAAATCCGACCACCGGTTGATGAGATATGACATTTTGAAAATTTTGACTGGCGCCTCCATCGATGATTACTTTGTCTGTGTGTGGGTATATTCGTAGTTTCAACTGATTTTGTTCAAACTTTCAGGGATTGAAGTACATCAAAAACTAAGACTTTTTTGTTCTACGACATTTCGCTTTGGCCGCCATGTTGGCCGTGGCCAGCCCTCGAAAGGCCAAAAATGGGCATTTTTCGTACAGGGACTGTGGCCAAACCAGTTGACGTACATTGACAAATTGGGCATCATTGGAAAGGTCTTAAGCTCATATTTTGAATAATGTCCATTTTAATGGCAAAAACATTTGTTGGCGTGACATTTTTGGTCAAAAGGCAAAAAATGGCCAACTTGCCGGGGACATATCGGCCATTTTCTCGAAAACAGCGCCAACGATTTTTTCGAAAATTTTCTCATTCGTAGCCCCAAATTAGAGCTAAAATTTGGTATATAGCACATATCTGGGAAAACTCGTAATTTTGAGATATGGTCCTGAGAAGTTCAAAAAATCATGAAAAATGACCAAAAATGGCCAAAAAATGACTTTTAAAGCCAGAATCGTACTCACAACACGGTTAAAATTCAATGCTAGTTGCACAGTAATAAACACATGATAACAACAATAAACAATGAATAAACTCACTAACGCATTGCCGTCTGTAACAATAAAACAAAATTTACAGAAAAAAATCCGAATACTGAAGAAATTCTGTTTTGAAGCAATGAATTAAAAAAATAAACGGAAACTGAAAAAGTCAAATGAAAAAAAAATCGGGCACCTGTGGGAATCGAACTCGAGGTCTCGTCTTTGTCATTACAACGCTCATCCTCTGAGCCAAAACACTCTCATTTTGTCAGAGGAGTTGCCTCTGTTCCATTCCAAATAATAATAATAATAAATCAATTTATTTCAGATAATTCATCCATAAGTGTTAGTAACATTTTAACTTAAGTAACTAATGTTATAATAGTACTCGTAGTTAGTATTCAACATAACAATCTCAAATTATAAAGAAAAATAAAATTAATAAAATGCACAAAATTCATAAAATTATTAAAATTAAATATAAATTCAATTCAAATAAATATAAATTAAATTCAAATCCAATATAATTAAAATCATAAAATACTATTACAGAAATTAAATAAAATAAAATTCATGGAAATCATCGTTCTAATTATTATTATTTTTTTAATTCTACAAATAACTCAACGCTATACTCCTACAGTCAGTATACGCTACGCTTCGATGCTACGTGTACACTATCCCAGGACCTCCAGAGGGGAGCGTCTAGCTTTAACGCCAATATGCTGAGAAGACTGTTGGAGCTGTTCAGTAATCTTGTCATTGCGGACGCGGTCCGCTTTCGTATTATCGCATAGAAGTCGTCTACACGAGCCTCCGCAAACATTGCCGATGCACTGCGGTATCGAGGCTTCCTCAACAAAGCCCTCAGCACATTGTTGTACTGAACACGCAGTGCGCTATATGTCCCCCGCGTATAGTTCTCCCATAGGCTGCACGTGTAAAAGGACTGGCAATAGGCTTTAAATAATATTAATTTTACCTGTGTCGAACACCGTGCAAACCTACGGGCCAACATATTGCCTCTAACCGATACTATCATCGAACCGATACTATAACCGACACTATCATCACCCAGGCGTTTATTCACAATATGACCAAGGTATTTAAATTCAGATACTAGTTTCAGAGAAGTTCCACACAGATGTATTTTAGGAATGAAATTTAACTGTTTGTTTATTCCTCGAAAAATTAAAATTTCGCTCTTTTTAGCGTTATACCTCAGTCCATTCTCCTTTGCATATTCCTCACAGATTTTTATCAGTCTTCGAAGACCACTGTCCGACGGGCTCAACAGAACCATATCGTCTGCGTAACTAAAATTGTTCATCATTACGCCATCTATCGAACAACCGACGCCTGCCCCGCTAAGCCTCTCTATGAGCCCGTTTATGCAAAGATTGAACAATCTGGGTGACGTCAGGCCCCCCTGTCTTAATCCACACCCTAATTTATATGGTTCACTAAGTGCATCACCCCATCTTACCACATTACTTTGGGCACCATACCAGTACTTTAGTAGTGATATCAACTCCGGTCTTAAACTGCTATCCTTTTCAAGCTTCTGCCATAAAATTTTATAGGATACGAGGTCAAATGCCTTCGACAGATCCAAAAAACACGGAAACACATGGGTCTTTCTATCCGTGTAGTACCTTACAGCTTGCTTGAGACACAATACTGCGCTCTCAGTTGACAGCTCTGATCTAAAACCGAACTGCGCATCGTGTATGTTAATTGTTCTGCTAAGTTGAGTATCAAGCAAGCCGTCAAGCACTTTGGCTATGATGGTAGCAAGAGATATCGGTCTGTAGTTGGTTCTGTCCGCCGCATCCCCTGCCCTATTCTTGATTATAGGCACGACTATTGTCCTTGTCATCGAGTCCGGCAGAAAGCCGTGGCTTATACAAATATTGTACAACAAAACTAGGACTCTAGGAAAGTGCACACCAGCGTGTCGTAGATGCTCAACACTCAGGCCATCATGTCCAGGCGACTTTCCACGCTTCATACCCATTATTGTATCTACTACTTCGCTAGACGTGAAACGTACAAAGCTTTCCCCATTATTTATGATATCCCCCCTGCCAGCCTCGGCGAAATTGATCTCACAGGGATCCACTGTAAATTGTGTTTTAAACATATTTGCTATGTTACGGCAACCGCTCACTCCCCCTACTTCAGCCGGAATATTCGATCTTGTATTCAGTTTGTCTGTTTGTTGCCAGAATTTTCCAAAATGTTTGTTTCTATATGACGTAGCCAGTATGTCGATTTTAATCTGTTCTGAATTGTCTTGGCACCATTTAAGTTTATTTTTAAAGGCCCTACGAGAGTCCCTCATGTCATTATAGATAGTTCCATGTGTTGGTCAAATAAATGAGTATATATTTGCATGAAAAATAATCGCACAGCATTTTGTTTCCAATCCTTTTACAAAACTATTGATATCAAAACAAAAACTTCTCAACGAAGTAAATACCGAGTGACGAAAGAGAATCCACTGACAAAACTCCTGATATGAATTTTGCGACGAAAAAAACCACGAACATTTTTATTCACAAACGTAAACAAACACAAAAAATGTGAATGTGTTCGGAACGTTGCCAAACAAACAAGCAAACAAAAAAACAAACAAAATACAAACAAAAAATGTGAATGTGTTCGGAACGTTACCTTGCCTACAAATTGCCTTGATCAATCTTATAAAATAAAAACAAAAATGCAATTTGTGCAACGTTTCGAGCACATTCACATTTTTTGTGTTTGTTTACGTTTGTGAATAAAAATGTTCGTGGTTTTTTTCGTCGCAAAATTCATATCAGGAGTTTTGTCAGTGGATTCGCTTTCGTCACTCGGTATTTACTTCGTTGAGAAGTTTTTGTTTTGATACCGTATACCGACCGTAAGACAAGATGTACGATGAATCTATTATTTCAATACACATATGCTTTGTCACATCCTATACATAAATTCATATAAATAAAAATGAAGTGTCTGTTTATAATTACAAATTAACGACTTAACTGTAAATTCATATGAAAGTATATACGGTATTTACAATAAAAAAAAACAATTTTTATAAAACCGTACCTATCTGTCTGTCTGACTGTTTGTTCCATCAGATCTCAGAAACGTCTAAACCAATTTTAACAGTACTTATACTGGCGGATACTTGATGTTGCAGGCAGTAACTTAGACTTACTTTTATTGAGGTCGTGGACACAGCTAGTATGATATTAATTTGTAAAACAACACCAAGATTGTTATAATATTTTCAACTGTAGCAGATAATTTCAACTCGTTCAATGTACCAAATTATGTTTTCTATATTATATTCCCTCACGCCGTTGAAGTTTGACAACCCGAGGAACCTCCTTCAATGAGTACTTTAAAGTAAACTCCGACCACTCATGACTTATTCAGATAAAGGTTTTACATCTTATGATATTCCAAATCATGATAATGACACTAACTCTGTCCTGAGGCGTCACCCGGAGGTCTCTTGTACAGGCGATTATAAACAACGCAATTGAAATTGTAATTTGGAAAAAGTTAACAAGATTTTAATACTATTTCTTCATTAGGGCAGTGCTTGGTAGTTGTCAAAGGTTTGTATCTAACCCAGGCTACAATCATCAATATTCGCATTTACCATGTTATTTGAGTAAATGTGATATTATACCATACATCTTATAACTCTCAACTTGTATTGCGACCAACGTATCAAATATTTTCAAATCCTAATTAGTGCAGTTCAGATAGTTTTCCTTATTGCAGGATTCTTCCCTACAACAACAATGACATCTCACGAAAGACTTAGCAGGCTAGAGGATGACTACATAGAAGTAATGTGGCGTGACCTTTGGAAGAGAGTCCAGTTAGGTTAAATTATAATTGAGACAGTAGGAAAATCATATAACAACTGAATATTTTAAATGTTCATATTGGATATATTTTTGATAAATTACTTGATGTTACGTAAAAAATGTTTTTTTTTAATTGGCGTATTTTAATAAACTAATATTATATTTTATTTTAAACATCTTAATATAAATCTTGTTCTTGGAATGTTGTAACCTGTATACCTGGGCATTGAAGTGTTCAGAAAACTTAATCACATTTTTTTTCTTTTGAAATATTTTAAAAATGTATCTAGACTTTCATAAATTATAAATTGCTTTGAAAATAATGGTAAGCAATAAGTCGCAAGCCCATTGTCTGAGCCGATACAACACGGAAAGCCTTCAGTAAAAACCGATCAATACCGATTCTTTTCATAATACTTTTTTGTGTTATCTTTAATAAATCGCTTTTACCACAATACAGACAATAAACAATATTTATATATCATTATCATATAATATTTTTTTTCCGACAATTTTATATAAAATGTTTTAACTTAAAATAATATAAAACGCTCCGTTTGTACGTTACCAGTTATCAAAGTTTAAATAGTGTTTATTTCGATCCGCTCATCCATCCATTCCCCCGGGATCTCTTCCTCATGGGTAAGGGCTAGACAGTTCGGTTGTTTCAATCTTTGGTTTTTCAACTTGTATATAATAACAGTATCTAATATATTTATAACAAATCAATAATAAAAACGATTGTATTTTTATAAAGATAGATGGAATTTTAAACTAATAAATAATGTATTGTACACAAGGTTATGGAACTGAATCCACATGTACCAGGTGGATGAGGAAGATTTAATATTGACAGATTTATTGCACTAACCGTCATACGGGAGGATATATCTAGAGATAATATGAGAATAGTGTTTAATTACCATAATTTCTTAAAAAAAGAAAATATATTTGTCTGTAATTACTTTCTTTAAAATAATTTTAAGAAGCTTAAACGTTAAAACATGTTTTGTATTACTTCAGTGAAGTCATTCTCAGATGAAGCATACTTGACGAGTCGACATATGTTGAAGACGAGGCTTAGGAAGTTACTTGAAGCTGTAAAACAACACTTCAACATAAATATTATCTTCGATTTAAGGCCCTTATAAAAAATAATTTAATCCCTCAAAGTCCTCAAACCTCTTCACATTATATCTCATAACTGCGGTGAATCTCACATGATATGAACAGTGACTTTATATTATTATATAAATCTGTGAGTATGTCACATTTTAATAAGCAGAGTATTTTGGTTCAAGAGGTCAATGTTTTTAAAAACTACAATCTACTAATATAATTGAATGTACACTCTAATTAAATATAAATATTGTAGTTATTTCTCTCTCTAGAATTAATCTTGAAGATGTATCATATATATAATAATGTTTGAGTATTTGTATATTATAATCACCTTTTATATACACATACTACAAGGATCAATTCTGATATTTGTAAAATCAATGTACACATATATAATTTAAACAGAATTGTAAAGGTACATACACACAAAATTAAACAAACATACAAAATAAATTTTGATAATAATAATACTGAAGTTGTTCACAACGTTAAGACAAACATCTCAATTATAGCACATTATTTATACATATACTCGTATATTTCTTTAACTTTATTTTACTCTAAACGTGTATTATTGATTTTATTTTGCTATTTATTTTTAATTTACTTTATAAATGTATTAACAAAACTTCATAAAATAACTATTCCATTACTGTTTTTAATATTTACTCCATTGCTTATAAATTCATTACAAATTCATTAGCAGCAAAGAAGGTACACTTTAGAAGAAAAGTGTAATCCTTTGACTTTATAAAGTTATTAACAATGAAAAAGTTTTATAGGGTCTTGCTTTTGGATTCAAATTTATGTAAATGTAATTAATTGACTCCGTAGTAACTCCTTTGTTTTGATACTTGTTGAGGAACTTGACTTCAGATGACACTTCTAATTGAATAACTTCAGTGTCTTAAATGAAGTTGATAGATTGTTTACTTACAGGTACTTCGAGTTCTGATGAGGCTAATTAATAATTAATAAAGATGAAACCTTCATTAACATGTTTGATATCAAAAGCATCTTAGCTAAAAATTAACCTACTGAATAACAATATATGATAAGTTTTTACCTGATGATTAAAAATTAATTAACTTAGTGAACTTAATCACTGCCATTATCAATTTCATTACGGTACACGTTTATTTACACAGGTAGAACCGTCGGCGAACTGCTAGTTTACTCATATTCGTATATGTCGTTGAGGAAATCTACATGTATTAGAAATATCTAACATAAATATCATTATAATAACAACGGATAATGGAAATGTATTATATGAAGCTTACTCCTTTATTTGTGAACTAAAATATATTTAAACTACACTACATAATAAGGATGAATAGAATTTCGCAATTGTTTGAAAATATCTTTATTCTTAAGTAAACAAAATGATAAGTATATTACTCAAACTTATTCTTTAAGGGGTAATTCTGTCATGTCTATGAATTTAAAGTGTCTATATCATTAAAACAGTAATAATAATGTTATTTTTGTATCTATTAATTAACATATTAAATACTCAATCTAATAAATCTTAAGTAAACATTTAGAGATTTTAAACTTTGTTTTAGATATTGTATATATAATTATCTTTATATTAAATTAACAAATGACGGTTACATAAACCTCTCATTAAATAAAATCGACATCATTTGATTTTTGTGTTTAATCTGTATCAAGTATGTCTTGTGTGCGAAAATATCGGAAACATTTACTAATTAAATACGTTGTCCTGCACTGTATCATTTTATTGAATGTAACGAAATAATTGGTTTCAATTTTAAAACTCCCGACGTAACGATGAAATAAATAACAAAGTTAATATAACACAGACTTAATAAAACATACATTTATATCATTCATTGTTTTATCAGTATATTGAGAAAAAAGATAAATTATAATAATAAATTTCTAAGGTAAGTTAGCGAGAACTCGTTTGATATTAAACATATTATCCCTTTATGTTGTTTACTAGAATGTGGTATGAAGCACAGGTCACGGTCGTTTGATAGAAAATGTGTTGGAATAAAAATAATATAGTAATATGATTTATATTTCACAGATGTATATACCTGTACTTTAACGTCAAACAAGTAGAAAGTGAAAATAGAACACCAAAACTAGGATAAACATAAAAAATGAATAGCTCAATTTATTACTCCCATATTATGATGATAATATACAAGGGTGTTTATTTAATCTTATCAGAAATAGTACTTTTTAATGTCAATTTTATTTTATTTTTTCCTTTTAATAATACAAGAGTATTTTAATAAAAATAAAATATAAGAATGTTATGTTGTTATTCATAATGTAAAATTTTATTACAATCCTTGCCATGGCTTTCCATATTCAAGTCTAGAAGAAGATTAAAATATGTTCTGTCATCCAATAAATATAGGAAAAACATTGTAGTGCATTTTGGGTAGACCTCGAAGAATTCGGTCTGCCCATTCATTTGTCCCCTACTTTCGAATTTTGGAAAAATTTCTTCACAGGAGGTCTTCTTATGACCGCCTGAGTCCGAAATGACCATTGGTCAAAAAGTTTATATATATATATATATATATATGCGTGCGTGCTTCCAGATTCGACTTTTGTCAGCACGATAGCGGCCGCAGTTTCGCTCGGATCGCTTTCAAACTTTGCACAAAAATCAAACATCCAAAAATGAAGGTCAAGTTCGTTAACCAGAGAAATCCGGTCACAGGGGGCGCTAGGGCCTCACTTTTTCTGATTTCAGTTTTTCGACCATATCTTTGTCCCTATACAAAGGAGATCAATCGCGTTCATATTATATGATGTCTTTGATAAATACCTATAACTAATGTAGATAAACCGAAAACCTAACTTCAATAACTTAGGGGTGGGGGTAAAAAAACCGAAAATTTTTGGAAAAAAAATCATAACTTTTTTCTGGTAAACATTATTGCATCACAAGTATTTTTAGTAGAAAGGTTATTTTTTACTCTAAATTTAGATACCAAAAGTTTTTCCGTAAAAGGTACCGTTTCCGAGAAAAAAATAAAAACCACTTTTAGCTTGAAAATTTAAGGTAGGTAAAACCACGTCAACTTTTTTCTGGTAACATTCCCTCGTCTCAAATATTTTTAATAAAAAGGTTATTTTTTACTCTAAATTTAAGTACCAAAAGTATTTCCAAAAAAGATACCTTTTCCGAGAAAAAAAATAAAAGCCGCTTTTTGCTTGAAAATTTTTGATGTAAACAACGGCATCATGTGTTATTTATTCTTAGGTAGTGAGTTATATTTTAAACGAGTTACACACGAGGTCTACCCACACGTGTCCCCCTGCGGGCACGGATTTTTTTTAATAGGGTTAGTAAGACACTAGTATAGTGTAAAAATATTAATCACACTGAAATTTGCATTATAAATTAATAGTTCAAAAACGGCTGGACCGATTTTAATAGCATTGCCACTGGTGAGTAACTGATTTTATAATGAATAGCTTACTATTAAGTCAAGTCAGTCAAGTCAGCTAGTGTAATAATATAATTGAAATCAATTAAAATGAATATACAAATTTCATCGACATTTTGTAACCTGCATACAGGTAATAAAATTTATGAGAGGAAGATATGTTGACAACAGAATCCCACAAAAAAACGACTATTTGGATACACATATAAGATCGAATACACTACAGAATTATGTAGACGTGTTAAAACTACATGATAACGGGGTTTCTTGAATTAATGTTCCGATTGTATTTATAATCTATACAAAATTGGTTAGACTTTTATGACATTTGTAACACTGTTATTTTTACAAATATTTTTGTCTGTTCATAGGGAGGCAACTCTGATATTTACACGATCTCCTTTAAGTTAACTCATATAAAAAATGTGATATAGATAAAAAAATATTGTTAAAAATATTAACCAAATCAATTATTATATGTATACATAGAGTTTTATTCAAAGTTATGATGCGATATGATGAAGTTATGTACTTATTAACGATAGCCTATATACAAGGCTTTAATGAAAGATATGACAAATATTCATAAATTCTCAGATTTAATCTCCGAGGAGTCAACCAAGCGGTCCTACATCAAAGAAACTTTGACAACGCTTGCACACAGTCCGAACCAATTAGCCGTCAGCAAAGCCACTAACACGCTTTACTTTAGCTTTGACGACCGTCAGGGTGAATATCTTCCCACAGTGCTGACATGAATACTAAAAAGTGATCGTGCTAAAAGTTAAAGACGCTTATGCCATAGCACCCAGTCCCAACGAAGAAATGTATTTGGGGCAGTCACGGCACGGACGGTTCAAATGAAAAATAATTAAATTTTTGAGAATTTCATGTAAAAAAATAAAGAAAGTATGTATCACAACTATTAGTTCTACCTGTGTGTTTTAATTATATTAAGAAATACAAACCACAATATCATTTTTTATCATTAATCTAAAACAGATATACAGTGGTTTGCTAATGAGCTTACTGCTTACTTGTTAACATTTATCTATATGTTAGAAATAAAGTATCGTTAGTTTATTCATTAGACATTTTTAATTTTACATTAATGAAATAAATTAGATATAAAACATAGTATTTATACTAAAAACTCGTATATTGTACTCATATTGGTAAGTTGTATTGCTATTCGTAAAAGGAATGTGAATGCTCCAATAACGTAGTCTCATGCCCGCGTCCCTGATAATATAGTTAATGACATGCTTCTCATAGCGGCCTGATCTCATGTCCTGGATATTAGTATATGGATATTAAATAATTAAAGCGAGAAAGAGAATTAAAATTCGGTATAATTATTTTTGATACTTGTTCAAGGTTTAATTAACGGATTTTTTTGGTATTGTGCGTTAATAATTTCAAATTAATATACATATTTCTTTTAATTTATAATTGTTATAATACATATTAATTTCCTAAATAATATTCGTTCCCGTACCTCGTTATCCACCCTCTCTTATCTCAATTACTAATATGTTTAGATTATTGTTTGAGATTTCTCATTTTTTAGGACTCAGCGACGACCTAAAGTCAGCTCTCTTTGGAAATATGTGTTTGTTTGAGTTTTGTAATCTTTTGGATAAGTAGTGTAGGGTAGTATCCATATGCTTTTTGGTCTCTTAGGACACCCTCGAGAATCTATGTGACGGTCCTTAATTAAGCCACGAACACACCCATACACCTATACACGTAGAAATAAAAATAACGTATCTATGTAATAGGTTTTTTACTGAAATATTTGTTTCAAAGCTATGAACTGAACTTGGTGACTAAACCATAAATGCTCGTGTTTTTTCATAAACAGCGCGCGCAGTACCGCGTTATATCAATAAATAATACAAAAAATCTGACTTATAACTCTGAAGACGGTAACAGCTTGCCGAAATCTTAACTTTTTGTATTGCAGAGGCCGTTTAAAATAAAATACTCATGTTATGAAGTGCTGGATTCGAGATTGCGGAATAAGTTTTTTCAAACCTTACATTTAATGTCCTTCTAGTTGGATTTTTAAAGTAAATCAATAAAATGATACTAATTAGGGTTATTGTATGCTCATGAGTACGCGGGAAGCGACATGATTATCCCTAGGGACTGCAAATAATACTGCCCTTTGAGAATAGGCATTTTGAATTGGCATATATTATAATTTTGAATGGACTTAATATATTAACTACTAGCTTTTGCCCGCGACTTCGTCCGCGTTTCCGTCGTTTTTCGAAAAAAAATTAGCAGATGTCCTCCCTCATAGTTTTGACGTAACAGGCAGATTCACTTTCGTATTTTAGAAGGGCAATAGTAATATAATATGCCAATCCACAAAACTGTTGAAAAATATAAGTAACCGCAGAATTTTATAATATACCCACGCTATACCCACGACTCGGTCAGCGTGTAACTCCTTGTTTTTTATTAAGATAATATATTGCTAATATTTTTAGATCAAATTAAAATGTTTCAGCGCAAAGCTTCTGGGTAGACTATGTTAAGAGTCGACCCGTCCGGCACGTGAACGTAAAGATTCCTAGAATTGCTAACCCGGGAAAGAGCGACGTATAATTGACCATGCGAGAAACAGCTAACACCGAGATCTACTCCAGCAACACGAAAAGTCTGCCCTTGAGCTTTATTGATAGTCATGGCATAGCACACCGATACTGGGAATTGCGTTCTTTTAAATTGGAATGGAAAATTATTTGGTATTATGGGAATTCTGGGAATAAAGACAGTTTCTCCTGCACCGCAACCTGTTAAAATTTGAGCCTCGATTACATTTTGTTGCAACTGGGTTACTTTTAGCCGAGTTCCATTGCAAAGTTGAGGTGGTCTTAAATTTCGGAGCAGAATTATCGGTATGCCAATTTTTAAACAAATTATATGAGAAGGTAGTCCAGGCATACTTAAAGAATTTAAAAATTCTATCGGGTAATTAGTGGCTTCTTGTTCATCAACCATTCTATTTATTGAACTATAAACTTTGCTTTCTCCCTGTATATTAGACAGTATTTTATTATTAATTTCAGATGCCTGGTCATTGCGAGGAGTCAAAATGGACCTTTCGCAAAGCCAAGAATTGTCCCTATTTAATATAATTGTTATGTCACCGTAAACCGAAGATATAAGATGTTGTTGGGATTGCACTATACAACATAACTCAGGTGTCAGAATAAGTTTTCCTTGGTGTAGTTGTGGATAGGTACCTTCACCAATCTTCAATAATGTATCAGAAAATTCACGATTATCTGCGTTGTCTCCAGTTCTCACTCGCATATTTATAGTCAAATGCACCGATTGTATATCACGCCACAAATAAGAGCTTTTCAGGCAAGCCCTAATCTCATCAGCTCGGGTTCCCCGTGGTATTACCGGTAAGGTTTGTCGGAAATCACCACAAAATAAAACCGTAATACCGCCCATTGGTCGATCATTTTGTCTTATGTCCCTTAGAGTTCTGTCTACTGCTTCTACTCCTTTTCGATGGGCCATCGTACATTCATCCCATACGATTAAATTACACTCACGCAATACCTTAGCTTTGTCGCTATTTCTTGAAATACTACAGGTTGGACTTTCCGTGCGATCTAAATTAATTGGTATTTTAAACATAGTGTGAGCAGTCTTACCTTCTGGTAGCAATGTTGCAGCTATACCTGATGAAGCCACGGCAAGAGCGATTTTACGCTGATTTCGAACATAAGCTAATATTAATTTAGTCAAAAAAGTTTTCCCAGTTCCTCCAGGTGCATCTAAAAACCATATTGTTCCTAAATTATTCTGCACACTCTCGCACACGCGATCATAGACTAAGCGTTGTTCTGCAGTCATCATTGGGACACCGTTTTCTAATGTTACCAGCAGTTCCATTGGGTTGTAACCAATCTCTGCGGAATATTCCCTATTGGTAACCTCTCCGACTGAGGTTGGCGTTGGCAAACCATATTCACAAAGTGATTTACCGCCTACTGCTGTTAAGTCTTCCTGAAGAGCTAATAAGCACTGATTTATAGCCAGATCTCGAAAATTATCATTAGTTGCGCCTTCATTATTGTGAGATAAATTCCGAAGAAAGTCTTCTGCAAATTTTTCTTTATATTTTTCCCATAATTGGACAGGATCAGATAAATTACAAAATGTGAGTAATGTTACAAATAAATGGCGTAACCGTCGTGGATTATCACTAACACAATGTTTATCATTTTCAAGCAAATGACGCGCTTGGCAAGCTGCATGATAAGTTGGATAAACAACATCGTCTACTTTTCTCAAATCTATAAATGATGTTGGTCCTCGCACTGTATGTAATAATAATCTCAAATAAAAACACTCTGCGTTGTTAGGATGAACAGTATACACTCTACCAAGAACATGTTCTTTGAAAATACCTGTCTCGCCATCTACAGGCCTGCCTCGGCGTCTACGGTTAAAGACACCTCGTTGTTTATCGTAGGTATAATACGATGGAACTTCTTCATACAAAAGAGACTTTGCGAAATTATCAGTTTGGCAAAGTCGAAAGAATGCCAATAAAGTTGTTTGTCTAGGGTTCTCTAATCGTTCTGTAACATTTTCGGCGTTAAAATATATACGTTGACCGCCTTCCAGATGAACATCCAGATGGGTCACAGGTGGATATCTTTCGTGAATATTAAAACTTAAGATCCGCCACACAGCTTCTGAAGAGCTGATATATCTGCCTGACTGAAATCTAGTAACTTCATCATATTCATTTCTTAACGCAAACGTAGCTTGGTCACTGCCCTTGTTAATGTACTTACAAATATATTTAATTGACTCTACACTATTACACATTTCTACATTTATGTGAGCTTGAAATGCTCTGGACAATACAGGCGAATACGGAACGACCCACCTATTATCTAAAGTAACCTGTTGTCCAGACATTCGCTTTTCAACAGTAAAACCACCATTGTCTCTTGAACGGCGACGATATAATGGGTACCCATCATGTCCTGTTACAGTTTCATCCACTAATGCTTTTGGATACCTTTTAGTGCAACGACCGTCTTGCATGCAATGAGCATTTGCGTTAAATGCACCACATGGACCATGTATCATATGAGTTTTAACAATGTCGTATAACAGGGGATCTGCAGTCGGATCTGGAATTTCAGCACTGATTAATCTGTCTACATCATTAGGTCGAACCTTATCTTTTAACCAAAGCAAGATATGTGCGTGAGGTAAGCCGCGTTTTTGCCACTCAACACTATACATATAACACAATACTTCTCCAAAAATGTTATCTTTGGTAAGAAGATCTATCATTGATTTTAATTTTAAATGAAACACTCTTGCAATAATATCATGGCGGTCATGCGGTGCCTGACCATGTGCGCGGTGCGCGGATCGGTTTGGTATACAGCGAAATTATAACCATCTTCCCCTCGACAGTATATCATAGGATATTGCAAACTGTCGTAATACGTTGCAAACGATTGTCTCTGGAACGTATAACGATATCACGCCTATCACATTCCTGGTCGACCAGTACTACAGCAACTTCATTCGTGGATGGAACGTTATGACGCCCAGGGTGTTCCTGAGTTGGACGCTTATCGGCATTTATAACAATTTTATAATTGTTATTATCATCTTGAGAAAGGGCTTCTAATGCCGATTTAAAACTGCATACGTACGAATTAACCTGATGTAACATGTTCTGAAGTTGTGAAATGAGTTCAGTATTTAAATTCGCAAAATATTGATTTCTTATATTCGACTGTTCGTTGTAATCGGATACAAAATATATTTGAAGAAATTTAGGTTGTTCTTCAGGCAAAAGGGACCCTATCAAATGGTAAACCTGACCTTGTACCTTAAAAGTAGGCATGAAAGGGCCTTCAGAGATTTGTTTAGCACCAAAGGATGTTATTTGGAATGCACTATTATAAGTGCGAATATTATCTAAAAACTGTTTGGATTGCAAATGTTCCCCTAAAAGTAGTGATTTTAAAGGTTCCGGTGGGTCTTCGAACGAAGGCAAATTTATTTTACCTCCAGAACAACAGAAACCAGCAGACTCCTTCCTCCACTTCGAAGCATTACAAAAGGAACATACTACGTTCATATCGCCTATTTCAGAAGATGATCTGTAATCAATTGTGAGGTTATAAGCAAACCCACTTTTATATTTATCGGACCACGCCACCGAATTTGTAGATTGATCTACCACGTGTATATCTAAGTCATTAAGACCATGTCGAAATCTATCTGCAGTAAGACGGGCCTCTCGCTGTTCTTCTGTTTCAAGCGACCGAATATTTTCAATTCTTAATCTTTCATTAGATAAAGTAATCAATTGTTCTTGTCTCAAAGAATTGTAATAATCGCGTCCCGACTCTAGTCGTTGTTCATGCTCATGTTCATCTTCAAGAGATCGAATCATGTTATGGTGCGCCCTATCATTTGTCAAACGGTCTTGATATTGAGTAAAAGTTTCAGATTCTCGAGACAAAATATGACGTTCGCGATCAGCTGTAAGCCGTAATTCCCTCTCAGTGAAGGTTTCGGACTCGCGAGATAAAATATGACGTTCGTGGTCAGCTGTAAGCCGTAATTCCCTCTCAGTGAAGGTTTCGGACTCGCGAGATAAAATATGACGTTCGCGGTCAGCTGTAAGCCGTAATTCCCTCTCAGTGAAGGTTTCAGACTCGCGAGATAATGTATGCCGTTCGCGGTCAGCTGTGAGTCGCAATTCTCGTTGTAAAGCAGTTTCAGCTTCTCGGGATAACGCATGTTGTTCCCGGTCAATGGAACGCCTTAGCTCTCGTTGAGAAGAGCTTTGAGAAGCCCGTGTTGTAGCTCGTCTCGCTCTTTCAGCTGCTAATCGCATCTCTCTTTCTGGAGAGCTTTCATTAGCTCGAGATGTTGAGGCACTAATTCTCATAGAGTTTAACCGATGTGCTCTTTCCTCTTCCGATTCTTGAGAACGCGTCATTCTCATTCTCCTAGCTTGACTCGAAGTTTGAGATAAAGATGGTCGTTTTTTAGGTGGCATCGTTTATTTTATTTTTAATCGACGGTAACTTAAATTCTATTTAGTTACCCAACAAAAAACTTACGTCAGAGGTCCTAACTATAGCTAAGTATATAATAAATAGAATATAAATCTAAGTGCCTATTAAAACTAAAATAATATTCTAATCGAATTATAAATATGTACGTAGGTACCTACAAATTACAAAAGAATAAAAAATGAAAATAAAGCTATACTTAATGCGTGTGCAATACTATCTACACTTACCTACTTCACTTAAAAATGAATAATAAGAAATACCTACAACTACTGTAATTAATCAAAGTACCTATGCTAATACAAAAAAAACCTTAGATGTTCTAAGTACAGCTGCTATATAATAAAAAAATATAAATCTAAGTGCCTATTTAAACTTAAATACCTAATACTCTAATAGAATTAAACTAAGAAATATGTACCTACCTACCTACAACTTAGGTACAAAAAAAAAAGAAATGAAAATAAAGCTAAAACACGTGTGCAGTATAGGTAGATAGTAGGCAATATCTACCTATACCTACTTCACTTAAAAATAAATAAAAAATACCTATGAATACTATAATTAATAAAAGTACCTACCTACGCTTTTATCTACTCAATACAAAAAAAACTAAACATAAAATGCCCAAAACTAACCTATCAGTAACTAAAAATCTAACAATAATCTAATCTATCTATCTATTATCTAATCTAAAAATCGAATCTAAATCTACTTAAAAAGAAATAAAATAGGAACTATTAATAGTTAAGAATTTAAACAAAACTAAAACTAATTTAGAAAATAACAACAAAAGAAATTAAAATAAACTATTTAAAGACAAAAAGTCACGCTGATAAGCACGGTTTATAAAATAACAATTATTGTCTGTCAATAAAGTTCAACACTCTGAACGCATCAACAGCCAAATATTGAATGACGCTTGCGCTCGCCTCCCGCCCCTTTTATACTCTGCCGCCGCGAGCCCCGTCGAGCGCGGCAACCGTTACGCAAAAATAATCCTTATAGCTTGATTCACTATTCACGCGCGATGTCTTGTTGGCGTATTTCATGTAAGTAAGTATAAGTTTGGTGTTTCTATACCGATTTCAATGATTCTTTTTTTATTGAATTGGTGCTAATGTTTATTTTTTTTTAATTAGGAATGATGGTGAGCATTATTGGTTTTATAAACGTAAAAGTAAACAAATATAATAAGAAATCTCCGAACTGCTAAGCTATCGAGAGTTATGCGTGTTATTGTGAGTTAACTATAAAAGGTAGATATATGCTGTCTTGGAATATTTTTCGTGTATTTTTATGTAGAATATTTCCGTTATACATAGTTTCTATGTAGCTCTAACCATTAAGGCTGCACACGCGACGGAAGCTTAAAAAATCAAGCAACTTCTCCCATTTTCTCAACATTTCCTTTCACTGCTCTGCTCCTATTCATTGTAGTGTGATGAAAAGTATACTATTACCTGCCCAGGAGTATAAAGAATAATTGTACTAAGTTTCGTTAAAATCCGTCGAGTAGTTTTTTTTTCTATAAATAACATACAAACAGACAGACAGACAGACAGACAGACAAAAATTTTTTTAACTGCATTTTTGGCATCAGTATCGAACACTAATCACCCCCTGCTACTTATTTTGTAAATATATTTCATGTACAGAATTGACCTCTCTACAGATTTATTATAAGTATAGATAAACTTAAATACCTAATATTCTAATAGAATTAAACTAAGAAATATGTACCTACCTACCTACAACTTAGGTACAAAAAAAAAAGAAATGAAAATAAAGCTAAAACACGTGTGCAGTATAGGTAGATAGTAGGCAATATCTACCTATACCTACTTCACTTAAAAATAAATAAAAAATACCTATGAATACTATAATTAATAAAAGTACCTACCTACGCTTTTATCTACTCAATACAAAAAAAACTAAACATAAAATGCCCAAAACTAACCTATCAGTAACTAAAAATCTAACAATAATCTAATCTATCTATCTATTATCTAATCTAAAAATCGAATCTAAATCTACTTAAAAAGAAATAAAATAGGAACTATTAATAGTTAAGAATTTAAACAAAACTAAAACTAATTTAGAAAATAACAACAAAAGAAATTAAAATAAACTATTTAAAGACAAAAAGTCGCGCTGATAAGCACGGTTTATAAAATAACAATTATTGTCTGTCAATAAAGTTCAACACTCTGAACGCATCAACAGCCAAATATTGAATGACGCTTGCGCTCGCCTCCCGCCCCTTTTATACTCTGCCGCCGCGAGCCCCGTCGAGCGCGGCAACCGTTACGCAAAAATAATCCTTATAGCTTGATTCACTATTCACGCGCGATGTCTTGTTGGCGTATTTCATGTAAGTAAGTATAAGTTTGGTGTTTCTATACCGATTTCAATGATTCTTTTTTTATTGAATTGGTGCTAATGTTTTTTTTTTTTTAATTAGGAATGATGGTGAGCATTATTGGTTTAATAAACGTAAAAGTAAACAAATATAATAAGAAATCTCCGAACTGCTAAGCTATCGAGAGTTATGCGTGTTATTGTGAGTTAACTATAAAAGGTAGATATATGCTGTCTTGGAATATTTTTCGTGTATTTTTATGTAGAATATTTCCGTTATACATAGTTTCTATGTAGCTCTAACCATTAAGGCTGCACACGCGACGGAAGCTTAAAAAATCAAGCAACTTCTCCCATTTTCTCAACATTTCCTTTCACTGCTCTGCTCCTATTCATTGTAGTGTGATGAAAAGTATACTATTACCTGCCCAGGAGTATAAAGAATAATTGTACTAAGTTTCGTTAAAATCCGTCGAGTAGTTTTTTTTTCTATAAATAACATACAAACAGACAGACAGACAGACAGACAAAAATTTTTTTAACTGCATTTTTGGCATCAGTATCGAACACTAATCACCCCCTGCTACTTATTTTGTAAATATATTTCATGTACAGAATTGACCTCTCTACAGATTTATTATAAGTATAGATAAACTTAAATACCTAATATTCTAATAGAATTAAACTAAGAAATATGTACCTACCTACCTACAACTTAGGTACAAAAAAAAAAGAAATGAAAATAAAGCTAAAACACTTGTGCAGTATAGGTAGATAGTAGGCAATATCTACCTATACCTACTTCACTTAAAAATAAATAAAAAATACCTATGAATACTATAATTAATAAAAGTACCTACCTACGCTTTTATCTACTCAATACAAAAAAAACTAAACATAAAATGCCCAAAACTAACCTATCAGTAACTAAAAATCTAACAATAATCTAATCTATCTATCTATTATCTAATCTAAAAATCGAATCTAAATCTACTTAAAAAGAAATAAAATAGGAACTATTAATAGTTAAGAATTTAAACAAAACTAAAACTAATTTAGAAAATAACAACAAAAGAAATTAAAATAAACTATTTAAAGACAAAAAGTCGCGCTGATAAGCACGGTTTATAAAATAACAATTATTGTCTGTCAATAAAGTTCAACACTCTGAACGCATCAACAGCCAAATATTGAATGACGCTTGCGCTCGCCTCCCGCCCCTTTTATACTCTGCCGCCGCGAGCCCCGTCGAGCGCGGCAACCGTTACGCAAAAATAATCCTTATAGCTTGATTCACTATTCACGCGCGATGTCTTGTTGGCGTATTTCATGTAAGTAAGTATAAGTTTGGTGTTTCTATACCGATTTCAATGATTCTTTTTTTATTGAATTGGTGCTAATGTTTTTTTTTTTTTTTAATTAGGAATGATGGTGAGCATTATTGGTTTAATAAACGTAAAAGTAAACAAATATAATAAGAAATCTCCGAACTGCTAAGCTATCGAGAGTTATGCGTGTTATTGTGAGTTAACTATAAAAGGTAGATATATGCTGTCTTGGAATATTTTTCGTGTATTTTTATGTAGAATATTTCCGTTATACATAGTTTCTATGTAGCTCTAACCATTAAGGCTGCACACGCGACGGAAGCTTAAAAAATCAAGCAACTTCTCCCATTTTCTCAACATTTCCTTTCACTGCTCTGCTCCTATTCATTGTAGTGTGATGAAAAGTATACTAATACCTGCCCAGGAGTACAAAGAATAATTGTACTAAGTTTCGTTAAAATCCGTCGAGTAGTTTTTTTTTCTATAAATAACATACAAACAGACAGACAGACAGACAGACAGACAAAAATTTTTTTAACTGCATTTTTGGCATCAGTATCGAACACTAATCACCCCCTGCTACTTATTTTGTAAATATATTTCATGTACAGAATTGACCTCTCTACAGATTTATTATAAGTATAGATAGGGTACACTCTATTCATTTTGAATGAATAATATTCCAGCTATCATTTAGTGAACGGTTAAAATTGATAGCGCGAACTGTAATATGCCTTTTAATTGTACATGTATCATTTAAATACAGAGTTAATAAAATTAACACATACGTATATTAATTGTAATTAAAGACACACACCATTAATAATCGCCTTTTGTGTGTGTTCTTTGTTGGTATCATAATGTAGTGATATCCGCAGCTATTCACTGGAGATGAATTTGAGATTAGCATTTCAGTATCAGATGGTGCTCAACAACAACAGGTTATATTCGTGTCAACGACATTAAATATATAAAACATTCATATTTATTTTGAATAAATTCTCGTAAACTTATTTCGGCCGGGATTTATAACGAATAAAATTACTTAAGTGTCTACTTTTGAAGTGACCTTAGAGTAGATAAAGAACGTAACAGACAGACAAGACAGAACAAAACAATTATAATACGCGATTTAATTACTATATTTTTAGATTGTTGTGTTGCATACACATACACACATAAACATGATCTTTTCACTAATTTAAGTTACATATTCTGTTACTTTATGTTACAAAATACTACAAAAAAACTATAAAAATAAAATACAAATATAAAACTCCAAAGTGGATATATAAAAAAGCACATCTATTAACTAACACTAACTCATATTATAACAACACACAAATATTTAAAATATGAGTTGCCGCAATTTTGTCCCGACAGCGTCGCTCTGTACCAGCAACGATTAAGTAGACACGGAAACAGTTTGGCGAGTCTGCTTTCCTTACGATTACCCACTTTAAATGACATATAGTTACCTAACCATTTTTTTATTGCATAGATAAAACCGATAGAATTGTAGACAGTTTATTTGGTAAAGTGATTCCGAGCTTACAAGATGCTTGAAATCGACCTTATCGTCTATCGACCTTAAAGGCGATTCGGAGGCTTGCCGTAAAGTTGCCTCTATCGGATTTGCGGAGAAGAAGTCACTATTCGAACTCATATCAGGTCTATTTATAGAGTAAGATCAATGTAAAGTCTTGGTAACGTGTTATTTAAAATGAGGCCATTAAAATAAAACTACATATAAACAACATAACGTTAGATTACAATAACAAATCATTATAATTCATAGAAATCTGAAAATTATGTTAAAGACGCCCACGTATGTATTCTGTGTAAGCTTAATTCGTGAGACAATTATAAAAAATGTTGCCAAAGAACGAGGCAATTACGTAAGCTAGTGGAACGAAGTTGTACAATGGTTTCAAAGCAGGGATAACCGTTTGACGGGATTACTCGGTGGTTTCTCCAAATGATTTCATTTAAAATATTGGTCATTTGGATAAAAGAGTACATTATATTTAACATACAACCATATTATAAGCAAGTCTAGTAACTATGAATATTCTTTTGTTATAAATATAATAAATATTACATGAAGATACGGGTGTGGTAGTTGTTAGAATATTTAATATAATAGTCAAGTGGGAAAGGATTTGATGGTGCTTATATTTTTACTTTTGCTTAATTCAGTCAAACCTCTTGTTTAAATTTTAGAAAGGTGCGAATCTTAAGAATTAACTCATAGAGATATATTTGTGATTAATATAACTTATAACTTTCTTAAAATATTATAAAATAATATAATAATAATAGCTATATCTAATTTGGCTATAAATACTATTATATTTAAAAATAAACAAAATACTACTTTTGAATTCGGAATCTGTCATTTTCATCCGATTGTTCATTGTTATTTCTTTTTTTTGCGGCAATATATTGTAAAATTAAAAACGAGTGCGGTGATAAAGAAAACCGAATCGCTGTGATTGGATTACATAATGTAGGTGTGGAGCCAAATACAATTATTATAATCCTCCATACACTTGGTATTACTCTAATATTTGTATACCGGACTAGTGATAGGTACAATGAAACCTCCTTTGCTTGTGACAGAAAAAGATCTGGCCGTTCACGTAGTATTCATACAAAAAAGACGATCAAAGCACTAAGGGATAGAACTGGAAGAAATCCTGCTCGAAAGCAAAAATTTTATATCGGGAGATGAAGATGTACTTTAAAAGATGACTTAGGACCTGAAGCTTATAAGAGACACTGTGGTCATTTCTTAACTGATAATTTAAAAAAGAATAGGGTGGTAAAATCAAAACAACCACTTAAGCGGCACGCAAAGGGAGGTCAAAGAAAAAGTTTTGTTTTCAGGTGAGATAGTTTTTTTTATAATTGAGCAATATTTAAACACATAAAATGACTGTATTTTTACTGAAATATCTCTTGTATTAGTAATTTTCGTCCTTAAACCACTTTCATACTCCCAACAAACAAAACGTATAGTGACCAAACAAACAGTGACAGTGACAAAACGTACAGTGACCATTTCTATATAATATAAGGAATTTTCAGTAGGAATTTATATCTAAATGTTATCGCTTCTTTGTCACTAAAGACGTCTTTTTAGGTTTCCGTACCTTAAAAGGTTAAAACGGAATCTTTATACGATCGTTTTGTAGTCCGTATTTCCGTTCGTCCGTCCATCTCTCTGTCTGTTTGTGAAGACCCTTAACTTTGAGATCAAGTGGAGATATTAAAATAAAATTAAAACCGTATACTGAAGTCTGCAGACCTTTGAATTTGTGAAAAAATTAGAGCTCTAAAATAAGGTAAAAAAGATACGTCAAGGTTTTTTTTTATTATATAGTTATACAACTTGTTTCACATATTTTTTTTATAATATAAGTATAAAATATACGACACAACAAAAGCTTTTAGAATGTTTCAAAAGATTATTATAACCTTCCAACATAAAATAAATATGATATTTTTGATGTATTTTAATTTAAAGGAATAATTTGGCTTAATCTATACTTATAATAAATCTGTAGAGAGGTCAATTCTGTACATGAAATATATTTACAAAATAAGTAGCAGGGGGTGATTAGTGTTCGATACTGATGCCAAAAATGCAGTTAAAAAAATTTTTGTCTGTCTGTCTGTCTGTCTGTCTGTTTGTATGTTATTTATAGAAAAAAAAACTACTCGACGGATTTTAACGAAACTTAGTACAATTATTCTTTATACTCCTGGGCAGGTAATAGTATACTTTTCATCACACTACAATGAATAGGAGCAGAGCAGTGAAAGGAAATGTTGAGAAAATGGGAGAAGTTGCTTGATTTTTTAAGCTTCCGTCGCGTGTGCAGCCTTAATGGTTAGAGCTACATAGAAACTATGTATAACGGAAATATTCTACATAAAAATACACGAAAAATATTCCAAGACAGCATATATCTACCTTTTATAGTTAACTCACAATAACACGCATAACTCTCGATAGCTTAGCAGTTCGGAGATTTCTTATTATATTTGTTTACTTTTACGTTTATTAAACCAATAATGCTCACCATCATTCCTAATTAAAAAAAAAAAAAACATTAGCACCAATTCAATAAAAAAAGAATCATTGAAATCGGTATAGAAACACCAAACTTATACTTACTTACATGAAATACGCCAACAAGACATCGCGCGTGAATAGTGAATCAAGCTATAAGGATTATTTTTGCGTAACGGTTGCCGCGCTCGACGGGGCTCGCGGCGGCAGAGTATAAAAGGGGCGGGAGGCGAGCGCAAGCGTCATTCAATATTTGGCTGTTGATGCGTTCAGAGTGTTGAACTTTATTGACAGACAATAATTGTTATTTTATAAACCGTGCTTATCAGCGCGACTTTTTGTCTTTAAATAGTTTATTTTAATTTCTTTTGTTGTTATTTTCTAAATTAGTTTTAGTTTTGTTTAAATTCTTAACTATTAATAGTTCCTATTTTATTTCTTTTTAAGTAGATTTAGATTCGATTTTTAGATTAGATAATAGATAGATAGATTAGATTATTGTTAGATTTTTAGTTACTGATAGGTTAAATTTGGGCATTTTATGTTTAGTTTTTTTTGTATTGAGTAGATAAAAGCGTAGGTAGGTACTTTTATTAATTATAGTATTCATAGGTATTTTTTATTTATTTTTAAGTGAAGTAGGTATAGGTAGATATTGCCTACTATCTACCTATACTGCACACGTGTTTTAGCTTTATTTTCATTTCTTTTTTTTTTGTACCTAAGTTGTAGGTAGGTAGGTACATATTTCTTAGTTTAATTCTATTAGAATATTAGGTATTTAAGTTTAAATAGGCACTTAGATTTATATTTTTTTATTATATAGCAGCTGTACTTAGAACATCTAAGGTTTTTTTTGTATTAGCATAGGTACTTTGATTAATTACAGTAGTTGTAGGTATTTCTTATTATTCATTTTTAAGTGAAGTACGTAAGTGTAGATAGTATTGCACACGCATTAAGTATAGCTTTATTTTCATTTTTTATTCTTTTGTAATTTGTAGGTACCTACGTACATATTTATAATTCGATTAGAATATTATTTTAGTTTTAATAGGCACTTAGATTTATATTCTATTTATTATATACTTAGCTATAGTTAGGACCTCTGACGTAAGTTTTTTGTTGGGTAACTAAATAGAATTTAAGTTACCGTCGATTAAAAATAAAATAAACGATGCCACCTAAAAAACGACCATCTTTATCTCAAACTTCGAGTCAAGCTAGGAGAATGAGAATGACGCGTTCTCAAGAATCGGAAGAGGAAAGAGCACATCGGTTAAACTCTATGAGAATTAGTGCCTCAACATCTCGAGCTAATGAAAGCTCTCCAGAAAGAGAGATGCGATTAGCAGCTGAAAGAGCGAGACGAGCTACAACACGGGCTTCTCAAAGCTCTTCTCAACGAGAGCTAAGGCGTTCCATTGACCGGGAACAACATGCGTTATCCCGAGAAGCTGAAACTGTTTTACAACGAGAATTGCGACTCACAGCTGACCGCGAACGGCATACATTATCTCGCGAGTCTGAAACCTTCACTGAGAGGGAATTACGGCTTACAGCTGACCGCGAACGTCATATTTTATCTCGCGAGTCCGAAACCTTCACTGAGAGGGAATTACGGCTTACAGCTGACCACGAACGTCATATTTTATCTCGCGAGTCCGAAACCTTCACTGAGAGGGAATTACGGCTTACAGCTGATCGCGAACGTCATATTTTGTCTCGAGAATCTGAAACTTTTACTCAATATCAAGACCGTTTGACAAATGATAGGGCGCACCATAACATGATTCGATCTCTTGAAGATGAACATGAGCATGAACAACGACTAGAGTCGGGACGCGATTATTACAATTCTTTGAGACAAGAACAATTGATTACTTTATCTAATGAAAGATTAAGAATTGAAAATATTCGGTCGCTTGAAACAGAAGAACAGCGAGAGGCCCGTCTTACTGCAGATAGATTTCGACATGGTCTTAATGACTTAGATATACACGTGGTAGATCAATCTACAAATTCGGTGGCGTGGTCCGATAAATATAAAAGTGGGTTTGCTTATAACCTCACAATTGATTACAGATCATCTTCTGAAATAGGCGATATGAACGTAGTATGTTCCTTTTGTAATGCTTCGAAGTGGAGGAAGGAGTCTGCTGGTTTCTGTTGTTCTGGAGGTAAAATAAATTTGCCTTCGTTCGAAGACCCACCGGAACCTTTAAAATCACTACTTTTAGGGGAACATTTGCAATCCAAACAGTTTTTAGATAATATTCGCACTTATAATAGTGCATTCCAAATAACATCCTTTGGTGCTAAACAAATCTCTGAAGGCCCTTTCATGCCTACTTTTAAGGTACAAGGTCAGGTTTACCATTTGATAGGGTCCCTTTTGCCTGAAGAACAACCTAAATTTCTTCAAATATATTTTGTATCCGATTACAACGAACAGTCGAATATAAGAAATCAATATTTTCCGAATTTAAATACTGAACTCATTTCACAACTTCAGAACATGTTACATCAGGTTAATTCGTACGTATGCAGTTTTAAATCGGCATTAGAAGCCCTTTCTCAAGATGATAATAACAATTATAAAATTGTTATAAATGCCGATAAGCGTCCAACTCAGGAACACCCTGGGCGTCATAACGTTCCATCCACGAATGAAGTTGCTGTAGTACTGGTCGACCAGGAATGTGATAGGCGTGATATCGTTATACGTTCCAGAGACAATCGTTTGCAACGTATTTTCGAAACCCACAGGGCTTACGACAGTTTGCAATATCCTATGATATACTGTCGAGGGGAAGATGGTTATAATGTCGCTGTATACCAAACCGATCCGCGCACAGGCGCACCTAATTATAATAAAAAGGTGTCATGCCTTCAATTTTATTGTTACCACCTGCAAGTGAGACGGAATAGATTGGTATACTTTCAACGTTTTCGTGGCTTATTTAATCAGTTTATTGTTGACATGTACGCAAAAATTGAAACCGAAAGATTAGTTTATATACGATCTAATCAAAGGCAGCTGCGCGCTGAAGAATATGTGCACCTTCGCGATGCCATGCAGCAAGATAACGATACTGTGAATATGGGTCGTTTAGTTATTTTACCCTCTTCTTTTACTGGTGGTCCACGCTACATGCATGAACGTACTCAAGACGCTTTTTGTTACGTAAGAAAATATGGACGTCCCGACTTATTTGTTACTGTAACTACCAATCCCAAGTGGGATGAAATCACTCGGGAGCTTCTTGAGGGTCATCTTGCTTTGGTTAAAAGATAAGGTTCGACCTAATGATGTAGACAGATTAATCAGTGCTGAAATTCCAGATCCGACTGCAGATCCCCTGTTATACGACATTGTTAAAACTCATATGATACATGGTCCATGTGGTGCATTTAACGCAAATGCTCCTTGCATGCAAGACGGTCGTTGCACTAAAAGGTATCCAAAAGCATTAGTGGATGAAACTGTAACAGGACATGATGGATACCCATTATATCGTCGCCGTTCAAGAGACAATGGTGGTTTTACTGTTGAAAAGCGAATGTCTGGACAACAGGTTACTTTAGATAATAGGTGGGTCGTTCCGTATTCGCCTGTATTGTCCAGAGCATTTCAAGCTCACATAAATGTAGAAATGTGTAATAGTGTAGAGTCAATTAAATATATTTGTAAGTACATTAACAAGGGCAGTGACCAAGCTACGTTTGCGTTAAGAAATGAATATGATGAAGTTACTAGATTTCAGTCAGGCAGATATATCAGCTCTTCAGAAGCTGTGTGGCGGATCTTAAGTTTTAATATTCACGAAAGATATCCACCTGTGACCCATCTGGATGTTCATCTGGAAGGCGGTCAACGTATATATTTTAACGCCGAAAATGTTACAGAACGATTAGAGAACCCTAGACAAACAACTTTATTGGCATTCTTTCGACTTTGCCAAACTGATAATTTCGCAAAGTCTCTTTTGTATGAAGAAGTTCCATCGTATTATACCTACGATAAACAACGAGGTGTCTTTAACCGTAGACGCCGAGGCAGGCCTGTAGATGGCGAGACAGGTATTTTCAAAGAACATGTTCTTGGTAGAGTGTATACTGTTCATCCTAACAACGCAGAGTGTTTTTATTTGAGATTATTATTACATACAGTGCGAGGACCAACATCATTTATAGATTTGAGAAAAGTAGACGATGTTGTTTATCCAACTTATCATGCAGCTTGCCAAGCGCGTCATTTGCTTGAAAATGATCAACATTGTGTTAGTGATAATCCACGACGGTTACGCCATTTATTTGTAACATTACTCACATTTTGTAATTTATCTGATCCTGTCCAATTATGGGAAAAATATAAAGAAAAATTTGCAGAAGACTTTCTTCGGAATTTATCTCACAATAATGAAGGCGCAACTAATGATAATTTTCGAGATCTGGCTATAAATCAGTGCTTATTAGCTCTTCAGGAAGACTTAACAGCAGTAGGCGGTAAATCACTTTGTGAATATGGTTTGCCAACGCCAACCTCAGTCGGAGAGGTTACCAATAGGGAATATTCCGCAGAGATTGGTTACAACCCAATGGAACTGCTGGTAACATTAGAAAACGGTGTCCCAATGATGACTGCAGAACAACGCTTAGTCTATGATCGCGTGTGCGAGAGTGTGCAGAATAATTTAGGAACAATATGGTTTTTAGATGCACCTGGAGGAACTGGGAAAACTTTTTTGACTAAATTAATATTAGCTTATGTTCGAAATCAGCGTAAAATCGCTCTTGCCGTGGCTTCATCAGGTATAGCTGCAACATTGCTACCAGGAGGTAAGACTGCTCACACTATGTTTAAAATACCAATTAATTTAGATCGCACGGAAAGTCCAACCTGTAGTATTTCAAGAAATAGCGACAAAGCTAAGGTATTGCGTGAGTGTAATTTAATCGTATGGGATGAATGTACGATGGCCCATCGAAAAGGAGTAGAAGCAGTAGACAGAACTCTAAGGGACATAAGACAAAATGATCGACCAATGGGCGGTATTACGGTTTTATTTTGTGGTGATTTCCGACAAACCTTACCGGTAATACCACGGGGAACCCGAGTTGATGAGATTAGGGCTTGCCTGAAAAGCTCTTATTTGTGGCGTGATATACAATCGGTGCATTTGACTATAAATATGCGAGTGACAACTGGAGACAACGCAGATAATCGTGAATTTTCTGATACATTATTGAAGATTGGTGAAGGTACCTATCCACAACTACACCAAGGAAAACTTATTCTGACACCTGAGTTATGTTGTATAGTGCAATCCCAACAACATCTTATATCTTCGGTTTACGGTGACATAACAATTATATTAAATAGGGACAATTCTTGGCTTTGCGAAAGGTCCATTTTGACTCCTCGCAATGACCAGGCATCTGAAATTAATAATAAAATACTGTCTAATATACAGGGAGAAAGCAAAGTTTATAGTTCAATAAATAGAATGGTTGATGAACAAGAAGCCACTAATTACCCGATAGATAGATTTTTAAATTCTTTAAGTATGCCTGGACTACCTTCTCATATAATTTGTTTAAAAATTGGCATACCGATAATTCTGCTCCGAAATTTAAGACCACCTCAACTTTGCAATGGAACTCGGCTAAAAGTAACCCAGTTGCAACAAAATGTAATCGAGGCTCAAATTTTAACAGGTTGCGGTGCAGGAGAAACTGTCTTTATTCCCAGAATTCCCATAATACCAAATAATTTTCCATTCCAATTTAAAAGAACGCAATTCCCAGTATCGGTGTGCTATGCCATGACTATCAATAAAGCTCAAGGGCAGACTTTTCGTGTTGCTGGAGTAGATCTCGGTGTTAGCTGTTTCTCGCATGGTCAATTATACGTCGCTCTTTCCCGGGTTAGCAATTCTAGGAATCTTTACGTTCACGTGCCGGACGGGTCGACTCTTAACATAGTCTACCCAGAAGCTTTGCGCTGAAACATTTTAATTTGATCTAAAAATATCAGCAATATATTACCTTAATAAAAAACAAGGAGTTACACGCTGACCGAGTCGTGGGTATAGCGTGGGTATATTATAATATTCTGCGGTTACTTATATTTTTCAACAGTTTTGTGGATTGGCATATTATATTACTATTGCCCTTCTAAAATACGAAAGTGAATCTGCCTGTTACGTCAAAACTATGAGGGAGGACATCTGCTAATTTTTTTTCGAAAAACGACGGAAACGCGGACGAAGTCGCGGGCAAAAGCTAGTTATTAAATATAAAGGACGCTTACTTACTGAGCAAAGAGTGCACCATGTCGTCACGTGAATAGAATAGCCTCCCTGAAACACAAGATACGGATTTAAAAAGTGATCTAAACGAGATCACACTGTTTTTTATTTCAATTCAACATATTTTAATAAATATTACTGAAGAAGTGTTTTTATTTCCATTACGGTCAAATACATTCAAGGAGTGAATATATGGTATCTTTAATGTCGGATTTAATGTGCACCAACTTTGTATATTAATTACAACAATTATAATTACTGTGTAATTGTTTTAATATTTTATAAAATTTAATTTGAATTTTAGTAAACTTGTATTATCGGATACATCCTTAAACAAGTAATGTACTCGTGTGTGTTTAACTAAACCAATATATACCTTCTATCAATACCTCTTACAACTCTCTTGTAGACCAATTGAGAAGCTTGAAGAAGAAAAGAAGCCAAATGACCAAGACATAATATGTCGTGAAGCATTTTCTTTCTTGCTTACATCATTGGGAAACTATTATTGGATATTATCTGGTCAAGAAAGAATGGGAAGTGAAACTTGTTTCTATAGAGAAAAGTCAGAATATTCACTAAAACCCATTGGTTACCTTCATCGCATTAGTCGGACGTCACTCACCGTGACTTGGTCCTTTGGATTATTCCTAAAAATTTTTAAAGCACGTTGCTATTCAGGTAATAACAGTTGATATATATGTAAACTTACTAAATTTTTAAAGCACGTTTCTATTCCGCTAATATAATAGTTTATATAAATGTAAATGTAACTTAATAGATGCTCTTATTTACAATTACTTAAGCCAACAATTTTATGATTATGTTGAATGGAACACGAGTTTAAGCGAGTCAACTAATTGCCTATTAATAAAAATTAAATATTTATTCGATATTCTTTCATTACGGTAAGTATTCGATGGGGATAAATTTGACATAATTATTGTATTATCCAGATCATGTCTCACACCAACTGGCTATGTTCGTGTTATCGACGTTAAATATATAAAATATATTGATATAGTCTAATAAGAATAATATTCTTTTTTTATAAACGGTTTCTTAATTAATTATGCTAATAGTATTGAAGTTGACCGGACTTTATAATGAATAGTATAACATTAACCAATACAAATGTAACCAATACACAAAGAAGACAAACAAGAATACAGAACAGATTATATTGTTAAATAACTCATAAATTATTATTTTTTCAAATGATTGAAGTGTATTTAATAAACATTATGACTGCTTCAAGTTATATATTGCATACACAGTTTTACAATAGATATTTAACAAATTACATTCAAATAAGTTGGATGTCTCCTTTTTACAAAATACTTCAAACAAACTACTACTTCAAATGCGACTTACAAGGTTAAGAAAATTAGAATATATACTAAAATTATTAAATGAAAAGACACATCCATTAACAAACTAACTCACAAACAACACACAAATATTTACAGTACGGGTTGCCGCAGCTTCGTTCCAACAGCGTCGCTTTGTGCCAGCAAGCGTTCATTATTTATTACACACACGGACACCGAGTAGTGAGTCTGCTTTCGTTGCGACTACTCATTTTAAATTATTTATATTTAATAACATATGCAGAAATCGTGCAGAAATGACAGAAACATTTTTTATCGCATAGATATAAGAGATGGAATCATACATATTATCCGGAGCTTACGAGATGTTTGAGAATAATCCGCTTATCGACCGTAAAGCCGATTGGTTGATGTTGGCCGTGCGTGATCTTGCACCTATCGGATTTGCGGTACAATACAAGTCACTACTCGAACTCACATCTTTTCTATTCATGGAGTAGTATATTGGATTAATATCAACGTAAAATCCTTGTATCATTTATGGATATAGTATTTTACTTTGGAAAATCATTTATCTTTACTTAATTTTATAAAATATTTAAAATAAATTATTAACAGCATGTGTTCAAATAAATTATTAAAAACATCGTGAAAGATCACAATAATAAGACGTAGATTGTTCATTTGTAATCCCCAAGAACTCTAAAATAATATTAAAGACAACCACAAAATGTATTGTCTACAACTTTGTCCTTAATTCGCCAGACAATTATAAAAAATGTTGCCAACGAAAGAGGAAATTACATAAGCTGTGGGAACGAAGTCGCACAATGGTTGGTAAGCGGGGATCAGACCGTCTGATGGGATTACTCGTTGCATTCTCCCGACGACTGATTTTATTAAAAATATTTGAAACAACAGTATGTCATACAGTTACACTAAAATTATAAGATTGATTGAATTATTAATCCTAACATATTGATCAGTTTATTTATTCTCATACATTGTCCGTAAGTATATCTGACACTGTAAGTAATTTGTAATAACCTGAGTGTAACTAGATTAACTTAAATACTCTCAATCATAGTATAGTATATAAAACTCTCCCGTAAATAGAACTTTGTATTACTTTACTAATTCATTAATCAT
This sequence comes from Melinaea menophilus ssp. n. AW-2005, assembly GCA_918358695.1. Classification (NCBI taxonomy): domain Eukaryota; kingdom Metazoa; phylum Arthropoda; class Insecta; order Lepidoptera; family Nymphalidae; genus Melinaea; species Melinaea menophilus. The sequence continues at coordinate 11,408,218 of OU911049.1, forward strand.
TTAGCGATTCAGTAACTTTAGAAATGAAGAAATTTTTAAAAACTAAGCGCTTTTAGATACTTTAATATATGCCGTATAAACAAAGTGACTTCTTAAGGCACTTTTATATATTCTGTCTGTCTGGCTCTGTGTGTCTACTAGTAATAGAATAGCAAGCAAATTATGATGTTACTTTCTTGCAAATTTTATTTCCCCATATATGTTTAGTTGCGAAAACAAAATTTAATTTCAATTAAAGTTCGGAAACAAATTGTATACTTCAGATAGTTTTGAAAGATGTTGGCAAAATATCTATTGCTTAAAAACATTTATATAATAATTTTAAATAAAGTCGAAACATGTAACATAAAATATATATTGTCCTATTTTACTACCATGTATATAATATAAGTAGTATACTTAAAGTATAAGTATGAGTATACTTAGAGTAGTAAACTTAAACAAAAATAAATATAAAGTAAAATAACTACGTACAAACATACATTTTACAACACATTATCAAATATACATTGTGGTAACCATTAAAAACAAACAAACCAACAATATACCTTCATTAGATAAGTTATATTGTTTATATAATTAAACGTTTTAATTAAAACTTATTTCAATAATCAACGTTGTTACAACAGAATCTATTCGGTGTTATAACAATCTTTAAATATCCTTAAGTAGTTAGTTATAAATTGTTTAAATAACTTTAATGTTAGAACATTATCGGAAATATAAATTAAATCATAATATTTTGTATTTTGTAAAATTTAAGCGTAATTTGTTTTTTGTAATTTGTAAATCGTACTACCAGTATGTATGATATGTGTTTTATACTTGTATTAAGCGAAGGTAGATATAATGTCGATATTCGATTACATGCCGTCACGAGCACGTGGAAAGCCTTCGATGAACAGACTATGCTTATAATTTATATAGTAATAAGATTGATTGGTATTATTAATTATAAACTCCAATATAAAGCCACGAGGGAAATATGCTACTTAGTGAGTGTTGTGTAATATAATGTTTTTGAGTAAAAAGATTAACAAAGTCGGACATAATAAAACCCACCCACAACCCCCAATCGATCCGACATTATATTTTTTCTGATTCCATACATTTTCTATAATTATTATAGCCTATATTTTAGGGTAGTTAATTGTAATTAAGTGTAAAGCGTTACTCATCAAGCGAGCTCCCTACATCTAATTGTACAATCCTATTTCATAACTTTAGAATAGATTTATCAACTTATTTGTAAAACAAAAGTACAATTACAAGCGTGATCTTACAATACAGGTACTTACGTTTCTAAACCTTTTTCATATTACACAATAAGAATACATTAGTTATAAGTAAAATGCCAAAATATATAAAAGGACCTGTTCAAACAACGCTCACATAATACGTGCTGGTGCACGCTGTTCTCGCAGAACTTGAAAGCACATATATTTTAATATTTTATAATTAAAAACTCGTGACCTCTTTGATTTTCATATATTTGTTTTTGTTTTCGTGCATTCTAAATTTAATTCATAATAAATAATAGTCGTTTTACATCCATTATTATAATACATGTTTATTCAATATAATATTTATAAACCACGAAAAAGATCGATAAGTCGAAATATGATTACCAAACTTGAAGGTCGCTTAATCAAGCAACTTTATTCAGGAGTGATTCCAATGATGGAAATACCCAGAGATTCGATGATAAAATACTATCGCATTATTAACATAAAACTAACGTATAGTTCAAAATAAAAAAAAATATATATAATGTATAAAAATTTCACCGAGGAAAACAACTATAGTCGGTTTTTAAATTTCAATTTTTATATTTTTATATAACACATAGTGTTTGTAGCGTTTTATCTCATAAAACACCAAATCAAAAGCACTGCTAGAATAATATTTGATATAAGACTTATTATTCAGTATGTAAGTGTAGGAAATGGCGAAATAAAAAGAGAAGATTTTCCTCACGTACTCTTCGTTATTCACCGGCTTCCTAATTTGAAATGATTTGTTACTAAACTTTTTCCACAAAACCTTTTCTTATTTTATAAAGACAAATCAATTATTTTAGGAGTTAAATAAATATATTCTGTATGTTGTTCTGTAGATTTATTATTTAAGTTTCTTTTCTGCTGAGCTATTAACTCTCTTTTGCCCTCTTTCATTATCCTAGTGTTTTATAATATTTTTAGGAAGTAAACATGGTACGGTATTCAAAACTAAAGTATATAGAGCGAATTTTAAAATACTTTTTCTTGCTTACAACTAACAAAGGATAGAGAAAGAGGACCTTAGATACCTAAATCTTCGATATTCTTCTAATAGCTGTATTGGTTTTAATTTTTTTAATAACAAAATACATCCTTGTATGTATAATATAATTCACTCGACATTTGACTACGATATAAAATGTTACTTTATTTAGTATTGTGCAATATAATCTTATACATCATGAAGGACGGGTCTTGTCATCTCAGTAGCTACGAGAAGTTCTCACTTGCATTATTAGAACGCAATCACAGTTCAGGAGCTTGAGTCAATGTACTGACGAGTATAAAAGTGATTAACAAGTAAACTATAACTAAACATCTATTATATATTGAAACTTTCCTAAACTAATAGAATCTTTCCCGATCACTTGTCGGTGATTGCATAGAGGAAGGTGTCAAAAGATATATTATGAGTACTTATACCTATTAAGAAGATTTAAAAAAGCGCAGACAAATAAAATATTTAAAAATGTAAAAAAGAGGAATGAAATAAAAGTATACGACGTATTAAGCTGGTTTTTATCTATCAATTTTAAATTGAAATAAACCACACAATTTTAATACTTTACATCAGAGCGTAGATATTTTTAAAATTCGTCATTTCATTAATGGATATTGTTCAAAATAAAACACAATATTTAATACAACAACAAAGAAAGAGAGAATAAACAAGATATCGTCATTTTACTTTTCATTTACTGAAAGCAATCAGTAAACCAGAATCGCTCTAATTACGACAACAACATTTACACAACAAACATGTTGATGAAATGAATGAACAAAATAACGAGTTTCAAGCATGTTATTTTTCCCTTGGGATTCTTTGAAGCAAACAATTTGCCAATTTATCAAAATCATTGAGTTTATTTGTCGTTTGACTGAGATTTTATACCTTTAAAAAAATATATGTAAAAGAAAATCTTTGTCAACCTTACGGCTTTGCTCAAAGTAATTAGATATGAGATATTTCACAATTTTAAATTGAAAGACCTGCATTGACCTCAATTATATTTATATTTTATGAAATTAAATAAGAAACCTTTGTTTCACAACTGGAACTTAAAAGATTTTTAACAAAACACTCCTTGGAGTAAATAATAAGAAGTAATGTTAAATATATTTTACTACGAGGTCGTAACATTGCTTTACAAAACACAACCCAAAAGTTAATAAGGTTGTTTACTTAATTTAATTAAACAAATAATCCGGAGACTAGTTTACACAACATAACGCAAATGAGGAAATGAAATATTAAAATCTTAATCACTATTTGTTAACGCGATTTGATGTATTTAATTTTACTTTTATATTATCTCAAATTAAAGGCTTTTATCTGCAATATTTTATTGGTTTTTATTCAAAAGAAACACGCGTCTCAACCCCGTACACTCTTGACGCTTGCTATGACCTCATACAGCCTTACCAAAATAACACTAGTCACTATGTATGATGTATGATCACCATTTGATTATTTGATTTTGGTTAAAGGATATGGTGATATATTCTGAAACCTATAGAACCTATTAGTATTAATTATGATCACTTTATTTACTGATAGGTAACAGCAGAAAACAAAAAGTAAAAGACAAATAACAAACCACCACAAATATCTCCGCATTCTGTCACGTTGGTACAAAGAACACGTACAAAATGTGGAGAAATATACATCACTTTTAGCATGTATATAACTATGTATAGTCAGCTGATACAACAATATATTAACTTACTTATTACTAACTTAAAACTACGTTCTCAAGTCTCATTGACACGTCCTGCAACCTATCTTTATAACATTTATTAAACAACATAACCTTATAACATTTATTAAATTTTTAATGCTATTATAAATTATCCTAAAATAAAGTATCTTTGAAAATCTTACAATTGAAAATGACTCACTATAAAATAATAACTTTTACAAAATTCAATAAGTTACGTATCATTTTAGCTATTTTTGTAAATAATACTAGTACTCTACTACTATAGAGGACGGAAGTACGAATTTAACAAAGGGAGGACTCCCAGCTACAGGATCACAAACTACACACACGAACGAACAGTTTTGTTTCCTAATCATTATGAACACTACTATTAAAATTAATTGATGCGTGTTAAACAAAACATTTGGTCATATGGTGTGAAAGACTACGAACTAAAACTGATCCCCGTATCTTCAAGAAACAATAGATAATCTTTTGTTCTTTTACATCACTAAGCGGGAATAAAATAAATTGTTTTATAGAAGTTATGTTACAAAACAAAGAAATATTATTATAATATTATATATATGAAATCATGACGAATTTTTATCAGTCTGCATTGTGAGATGCATCATATCATAGATTAGGTATGGCACGAGGTTGTTATTTTAGAAATTTAAATTATCATTGTTAAAAAATATATAAACTTTATTTAAGTTCCTTTTATCAAAAAGAGTCACTACTAATAAATAGTGGATCATTTTTGCTAACTCCTTAATTCACACTGAAAACTAATTAAGAAAAGTCAAAGTTAATTCTAAAAGTCGAGGTAAGAAAATTATACCTAATTGAGTAATTTATAAAAGTTTGACTTCAATATCTCCAAAGTTAATTGAAATAGAATTTGAGAATTTTTCGTATTAAATAATGTTTCCAATCACTTGCTTTCAAAACGTGTTTTATTCCTGACCTGATTATTCATATTTTATTAAATCAAAATCGTATTTAATGTATTTCTTTATTGAGATCGTAAAAACAAAGTTATTGAAAAGCAATAAACTTAACCTATACCGTTACCAATAAATAAACTGGCCTTTTTAGAATATCTATTTTACAAACTCATAGATCAGGCTAAGAAAACAAATATTCACGTTTGAATTGATATTGTACCTCGGCAGAATATTCGTATAATATATTTTCTGGTCGGTGATGGAAAAGCATTGTTGATTTAGCTTGCAGGAGCCATTTATAAAACAACTATTGTTAAAGACACTTGATGTCATCAATAGCAATTTATATCAAGTTAATAAAGTACATTTGAGAAAAAAATATTTTAATTTGAATATTGTATTTATATTAAACAAGTCGCGCTTTGAGGAAGTAAATTCAAATTAAGTTAAATATAAAATTCTCATCCAAGTTTATTAATTTAGACGGCTGGTTCTTGTTTGTGTTTAATTATGAAAACACTAATATAGGTTGAACAAGCAGACTAATAAACCAATCATATAATTTCAAAGTAAACAAGAATCATTTCCCGATTTCAGTTTCTAGGATCCATAAATTAATTATTATTATTTTATGATCTGAATAGCTCATTTCCGCAGTAATAATATTTTGCAAATGTGTTTCAATGTAAAATCGTAAAATTACGAAATATGGATTTGGAGGATGAAGATAGCCTCAGCTGCATGATGCCGACATGAGTCTTCTCGAGGTGTATGGTTCAGTCTTCTTCTCCACTCCACAGTTCCGGGAAGCCCCTGGCCACTGAAATAGGTGACTTTGTGTGTGTGTTCTGTACTATGACTACGCATGACACCTAGACTACTAGAGTCAATGTCAGTCAGTACGAAGATTCACTCTTTCATTATATATCACTTTAAGTATTTTTTTTAAATTTTATTCATGATTTACTGTTACTGTTCTTAAAATATTTTAATTAAGTGATATAAAATAAGCATAAAAGTAAACCTTTTATCAAACAGACTAAGAAACATACAATTGGTGAAAAATTGAAATGATGATAGATATGAATTAATGGCTTTGTATTATAATATTATAGAGTATGTTGTAGATGTGATTTACAATTAACGCGTCTTAGGAGTTTATTACAAGATATCGTCTTTTATTATTTATTTTATTAATACAATTTGATGATGTTAAACAATACGTACGTACAATAGCTGAAGAGCAAAACTTGACTCCATATGATAAGTCCTCCGCCCTAATTCGGTTTGTCGCCTACAATGAATATGACTTTTAATGCGAAACTTGGACCGAAATTTGTAAAATTTTCTTAAGTTTTAAAACTCTGAAATCGTCATTATGTAAAAATTGAGTATAGTATTAGCGCGGTTATTTTATATATTGATCGATTATTTCTTATTGAGAAAAACATTTATTAATTAATTTTTAACTATATAATAATTATAAAGGTGTACAAAAGAAAGAAAATTGGATGAAGATAATTTAATATAGTAAGAATTAAATTGATGTACCTCTAAATCGTTTACGTATTTTCTGAAGTATCAAATGTATACTTTTCGATAAAAAATATGTCACAATAATAACAACTTTATTTTACTTTAATTAAAATAAATAATTAGGTCGCAATTGTTCTAGATACAGACATGTATTGGAACAATTGGCCTCAGGTTTTAATTGTACTATATTTTATGAAGTACAAACATCAGAACGACACTCGGTAAAGATCACAATTATTTCTCGCACAATATTTACTGCAAAAGTTGACACCGTGATCAGAATTAAGACAACACAAATGTGGTGAGATGAGATTCGGTTAATTTTGTGCTACGACGGTGCCTTTGCTAAGTCACTCTTTCCGCCGAATTTAAGTTATGCCGATATTTCAAGAACCAAACAATCGAGCATATTAATTAAGCAAGAATGTTTAATATCATGACTATGTTATTAAATTAATATGAATTTGATTTACAGCCAATGTATCTTGCATCTATCACAAAACTATATTCAATATAATTTAAAAAACTACATAACCTTAACTAATCGTAATCCATGTATGTGATAATAGATCCTTTGTTCATATCTTAAATTATATATTCAGATATTAACACTAATTTTCTTATAATTCTCCGTAGAAAATTGATATAAATTACGAGCAGTTTGGATTATCATAAGACAAATAACATTACGTGACACTCGTATGTTATTAAATACTCTTCAGCAAAGAATCATATTACCTTTAAATAAAACGTAAAGACGAACTTCATGACTTGTTAAAATAAATCAATAAGTATTGGTTTTGATCATCATACGAGTATTTGTGTTTATTGTTTATTGAAACTCAATACCAGTTTTTTAGGAAACTATATCTTTTGACTTATAATATCAATATAAAATACAGCTTTAATAAATATCTAACTTTAAATAACGTCAAGTCAACAACTGAACTGCAGACACAAGACTCCTGGTCCAAAGGGATTGAACATATAAATCAATTGCGGTCGGTTATTTAAGGGAAGGTTCTAACTTAATATAGAATAGAATGTATACATTTAATTTGTAGATTTTTTAAATTTCAAGAAATGATAACTTCTTCGGATTTATTATTTTTATATCATGCAAGCGATAATGAGCAAGATTTATTTTATTAGAAGGGTTGCTTAATATTTTAGATAAAAAGTGAAAATATTAAAACCTGGCCATACACTGCTCTATAAGGCGCACGTTCGGCTACACATGGAGTACTGTTCTCATCTCTTGTCTGGATCACCCCAATATCAGCTTCTACTATTTGATCGCGTACAATGGAGAGCCGTTCGAAATCGTCGGGGACCCTGTGTTCTGCGAACGGCTGCACTCTTTGATCGATTCGATCTGTTGCCTGCCGCTGAATTTCACCACCGCATCACCGCACAGCACATCATCGCCTCCTCTAAAATCCATATCACCTGGTGGCGGTCTTCCACTGTGCGGTTTTCAAGGACTTTTTGACACGTAGCACTCAAACGTGGAACGAACTTCCTTCGGCGGTATTTCCAGATCGATATGATATGGGTACTTTAAAAAAAGGCGTATACTTCTACTACCAAGACCGGCAACGCTCTTGTGAATCCTTGGATGTTGCAATGGATGTTCATGAGCGGTGATGATCACAAATCAATGGTGAATGCTAGCTCGTTAGACCTCCTCTATTATAAAAAAAAGAGATAAAAAAAGAGCAGACATATTTGATGAAATTTCATAATTTATTACCTAGGCGATAGTTCTGCTAAAGTTATTTAAATCCATGTAAAAGACAAAACATTTTGAATACTAGCCGTTCGCCAGCGGTTACACATATACGGAACGGGAAAGCCATAACTATCTGTAAACATGTTTGTAAGAGTTAATGAAGAAAGCTGATATATTGCATTGTTAGAATTAACTAGATGAATCCACGACGTTTTCCTTTACTCTCACAGACAAGACAAGACAGTAATGTAATGTATAATATTTTTACATATATGAAATATTTACAAATACTATTTGTCTTTATGTATGTTGTATTTACGAATATGTACGTAGCAGACGATTTCTTTGTCAATAACTGAAACTATAAGTAACAGTACACCATATAGGCTTTTTACTTGATTGTGCTACTACGAGAATTAAGAAAATAAATAATATTATGTAGAACAAATTTTTCTGCTGAAATTTGAGTTTTGAAGACAAATACTCATTTAAGATTTAATTTGTTACTAAGCAGTACCAAGTAGAATGACCTCTTACTTATTAATCACAATGATCTCAAAATTTTCATGTCTCACATGGCTGGGGCTTGGATTGACAAGACACAACAAACACAAGGTTGTTTATTCCACTCCATAAAGTAAGTGACTCTTTTATGGGGCAATGTACGCTACACTTCTTGAACAAACTCCCAGTAAACGTATTTACCCTTTATCAGATTTTACCCTCTAATACATTTTAAAAAGTTGTTAAGCAACGTTTGTGTGATAACGGATATTCTAATATCTAGAATATGATGCACCCTGGGGATGAAGCTCACTCGGTCGCTGCAAGGCTAATTTTTATTATAAATGTAACTTAAGCTTTAAGTATGTTTTACAAAAAAAAAAAAAACATATGACAAGAATGTTATCGTCAGCTTATCTCAGATCTGTGGCTATAAAGTGGATTATTATTAAAGATTTTGATATTTGTAAGAAAATTAAAAAGGTCAGCATTTATCTATAGATATTTTTATCATTTGTCTAAAATGTTTGTGCAATAAGCTAAGACAGTTTTTACTTTTATGGTATTATTGACATAATAAGTTTTTGTACTGTAGACGATAAATTAAAAAATCAGGAAATATGTAAACTATTTCGAAAAAACATCCGTTTTATTCTTACTATAAGTATTTAATCGTCTTTATCTAGTTTGGTTTATTTATTATAATTTTATAATTATTATCAAATAGTCTTTAAAAACTTTATTAATACTTTTAAAGAAACAATAATTCAAAATATTAAATACACCTTTGTACCAACACTACATTGTTTGTAAAAACACACAAAACAATTTATACAATACACGAAGAGAAACAATTTATTTGGGTTTTTTAACTTTAGAAACATTCTGCCTTTCCGGTTAATCACATTACAATTCATAGAATATATTCATTTTTACTCGAAAAACCGTATAAAAGCGAGAACTCATCCCTTACCTACCTTATTACCATATCAGGTGAAGTTTTCTTATTTAAGAATTATTATTTAAATTTTGTTGTACGTACACTTTGCTTACATTCGCATTACATATATTTTAAAAAACATAATGTGCACAATAAAAATATAGAAAATGGGGTCGATAATAGAGCCTACTCTAGCTTCTTCTCACTAAAGATACTTAACTACTTGTAAATACGAGTAACACTGCAAATAGTAGCTTTAGGAATCGTTGAAGACTTTTTTACGTATTATTTTACGGAATTTAGTTATAACTAAGATTGCCTGTAAGTCAAAGTAATGCTTTATTTTTTGATTCATAGAAAGCAGTCATTTCTTAAATTTTTAAACATTTCATATTAAATCTATCAAATAAATGTAGTTCCACAAACTTTATAGTCTATAGTGTACTAAATTTAAATTCAATATCCAAAGTATATCTAATCGGGTTTTCCGGATACATTCATAAAGCGTTGCACTCAGCTCTCAGCATATACATATTTTAAGCATTACCAGATAAAATATAAAGCCTTCTTTTCTTGAGGTACGTTAGTTTTATGTGTGTGCAATATACATTAAAACAAATCATAAATATTGATCTATAGATACATCAGGTAATGTTCGTTTGTAGCTTATAGCTTACGAGGCTTGTTTATCCGATATCATTATTACTTACACTTGAGACTCAGTGTATTTATAACACTATATTATTAGTAATGTCATGTCTTCTTTTTTTTTATGTGAGATGTGGGTAAACGAGAGTTTGAGTCACTGATTCTACTGAAAAATTATTCTCTGTGACCACACTGTGATACGTCAAGATAACTTTAGTCCATTAAAGAGAAACCTTTGGAAGTAATTACGAATAAGAATTTAAAACTGCACATGCAAATTAAAGTAATCAAAAAGAAAAGAATTTATGAAACTACTACTGTTTACAAATTTAATGATATATCTTTAATGGATCGAATAAGTTTACTACAGACTACAGATATAGTTTTTTTTTAATATCCAAAAGTTATACAGTCAGAAGTGTATGTTCTTACGCTTGTTAGTATGTAATAGCTAACGACATGTGCAGTGACGTTAATTTATCCTTTGATAGTGAGGTTTAAGCTTTGATAACTTATGTATTCTACTCTTTGCGTATATATTAATAGGTAAGTTGATTTTTTTCGTATAATATATCGCAAAAAATATACATAATAATAATAAGTATCTACACAAAATTACTCGTTTTTTATTAGTTAAGTATATTAAAATATTGTCTTTAATAAAATGTGAACCCCGTAGCTAAGTGAAGATAAAGCGGGTGTGTTCAGATAGTCACGTGCGTGTCGCGTGCAGTGACTTGTACTATTCTTAATGAGATGAGGTATACTCGTAGGTAGTAAGTAGTCGTTATTATATAAATTATTGATAATATATAATAATTTAAAGTTGTTATAAATCTCACCGAAGCTCAAATAATATACATATATAAAAAAAAATACTGTTAAATTGACACTTCTATCACAACTAGAGCATTAAGCTATGTTATGTAATACAACTCCCGTATAAGAAATATTTTCACATATATTACATCAGAAAATTAATGATTAATGGTAAAAAAGGATTTAGCTCTTTAAAGTCAGATATAATAAAAAAGTATATATGAAGGTATAACTCTGTCATGCAGTGCCGCAGTGCAGAAGAACCTCGCCTAGTTTCATGTCTCTTGGCTTCCCGGAGCTATAGAGTGGAGAAAAATACTGTACCATAAACATCGAGAAGATGCACTCCGACGTCATACAGCGGTGAATATGTTTCTTGAATTTTAGCATTGTAAGTATTCGTTTAATTTATAATTTATTCAACAGATTTTTGACAAAATAAGAAAAGCGTATGTGTCAATAACTCATTTTGTTTTTAAAATGCTGAAAGTTGTTTTATAATAATAAGTCTATAATTATTAATATATGGATCCCACTAAAAATATACGGCTAATGATTTTTGTTTACTTAAAATTTATCAACGATTTAATTATTTGTTTATTAACAAATTAACTCAATCATAATCTGATTAGACAAAGAACAAACCGCGACTTGTCCAATATACTTACAATACTAAAATTAAAAATGTATGTCCCTATATATAGGTTATATATTATACCTGTAGATAGATTGTCATTTTCAAATAACTGTATTGGAGATTAAGTAATCCCTCGAGTCACGGTGGGGGGGGGGGATCATAAACCTATACAAAACTGACATAAAGACAACTCAAACTCGAAACAACAATCTGTGGAAAATTCAGAGAATTGTTCCGCGTTCAAACCAAATTCACATTCAAATTCACAACTCGTAATTTGACTAAGTCACAGTCACTGATACTTGATAAACAGACCGTTATCACCTCAACTTATATTTGACTGATATAGTAATTGAAAGACATAAAACAGTTATATCAATACGTAATCAAAACTTGTAAATCAAAAAAAGCAAGCAAGCAAGCAAGGTAAATGTAAAAATATATGATTTTTTTTTTTACTTTTACAGAAAAGAATTAGTTAATTGGTATTTTATAAATTTCTGTCATGAGTAATTTACTAAGTCTCGTGACGGAAACAAATAATTATTTATGCCCATAATTATTTAATAGAATGTCTGCCTACCTCTCATTAGTTCTTTATAGTAGAAGTAGACTCACTGACAGTCAAAACAGTAAAAAGAGCTCCTACATTAGACAATAACAATCTATTTTCAATATTATAATAGTTTACTTATTTAGCACTTTTATTCTTGTCAGTAGATACACTGAAGCTCCTGAACTGAGGTTACCTTTTAATAATGTAAATCTTCTAGAGAGAAGATAGTACAGGGGTGATGTGACTCGTCCATTATTATGTTTAAGATTGCATTGCACAGTGTTAAATAAAGTAAAATGGTACAAAATATTTTTATTTGGTAGAAGAAAAATTATGATGTACTTTTTGATTGCTTCGTATTTAAAAAGAGAATTTTTAAATAAAACAACTAAATAACCTTTTCAGCACTATCAATAGTGACAGAAGACATCTGGTCACCTAAGCGCAAAGCTAATCTGATTAATAAACCAACATAACATAATACATGTATTTATTTTATAGATAATTTAAATAATATTTTCTTTTTTTTCTTTTACAAAGTAAGAAGACATTTTGTGTAAAAGTTTTGTAAGAAATCATTTTAAATTGAGAAGGCGGCGAATAACGAAGAGTACGTGAAGATTCCTTCTCTTTATTTTGCCATTTTCTATACTTAAATATGAATGATGAGTTTTATATCGAACTATTCCAGGACTTCGTTATCGCAGAATAAGTTTATTTAAATAAAAGTTGTCTGAGTTCCTCCTTATGACATCAGCTATCCGCCAGTGAGAATCCTGTTGAAATCGGTTCAACCGTCCAGAGATTAGCCGGACTGAAAGGACAGATACAAAAAAATAAAACATGTTGTTTTATGTACGAACCATATATACTTTCTTATGCATATAATGAAAAGCTGTTTGTTTGGATTTACAAACAGACAGTTCAATTTTACTTATATATAAAGACATTATACTTAATGTAGTTTAGTTTGGTGTTAACGAGCTACCTTATTATGGGATATTAAATAAATGATATATTTACTTAATATGCAATTTGATTTTAGATATTTTTAGTCAGGTCGAGATTGTTTAATAAGGTTCTATGATAAAGAAAATAATATAAGTTATAAAAGTACCTAAAATATAGGTGGGTTTAAATGTTAATAAATGGGAAAAAAGTTGTTAATTATAAAAATTTTATACTTCTTTTCTGTTTGCGCATTGCAGAGTACCTAAGTTGCTTGAAACTGTAGGTTTTATTCATAAGATATAATTTATATTCTGGAAATTGTTTTACTATTAAAACTGTGAAATATTTTCCTATTACATATTATATATAGCTGCCTATAGAAATGGAAAAGCTGTTCCAAGTCTCACCAAATAGATTCCATTGTAATCCATTAAGATTTGCACATCAAGTAAATTTAGAAACACTACAACGTGAATATATAAATAACTTTTAGATTTAAATATTTTTAACATAAATTAATAATGTTATTTTACTTGTTTGTGTATTATCGATAATTTATTTTATAGTGATATTGTATAAATATGTATGTATTTACTTGGCTATTTGCGTACTTTCTTTTCAAGTTTACAGGTTTATTAAGTAACTAGCTTTTGCCCGCGACTTCGTCCGCGTTTCCGTCGTTTTTCGAAAAAAAATTAGCAGATGTCCTCCCTCATAGTTTTGACGTAACAGGCAGATTCACTTTCGTATTTTAGAAGGGCAATAGTAATATAATATGCCAATCCACAAAACTGTTGAAAAATATAAGTAACCGCAGAATATTATAATATACCCACGCTATACCCACGACTCGGTCAGCGTGTAACTCCTTGTTTTTTATTAAGATAATATATTGCTAATATTTTTAGATCAAATTAAAATGTTTCAGCGCAAAGCTTCTGGGTAGACTATGTTAAGAGTCGACCCGTCCGGCATGTGAACGTAAAGATTCCTAGAATTGCTAACCCGGGAAAGAGCGACGTATAATTGACCATGCGAGAAACAGCTAACACCGAGATCTACTCCAGCAACACGAAAAGTCTGCCCTTGAGCTTTATTGATAGTCATGGCATAGCACACCGATACTGGGAATTGCGTTCTTTTAAATTGGAATGGAAAATTATTTGGTATTATGGGAATTCTGGGAATAAAGACAGTTTCTCCTGCACCGCAACCTGTTAAAATTTGAGCCTCGATTACATTTTGTTGCAACTGGGTTACTTTTAGCCGAGTTCCATTGCAAAGTTGAGGTGGTCTTAAATTTCGGAGCAGAATTATCGGTATGCCAATTTTTAAACAAATTATATGAGAAGGTAGTCCAGGCATACTTAAAGAATTTAAAAATTCTATCGGGTAATTAGTGGCTTCTTGTTCATCAACCATTCTATTTATTGAACTATAAACTTTGCTTTCTCCCTGTATATTAGACAGTATTTTATTATTAATTTCAGATGCCTGGTCATTGCGAGGAGTCAAAATGGACCTTTCGCAAAGCCAAGAATTGTCCCTATTTAATATAATTGTTATGTCACCGTAAACCGAAGATATAAGATGTTGTTGGGATTGCACTATACAACATAACTCAGGTGTCAGAATAAGTTTTCCTTGGTGTAGTTGTGGATAGGTACCTTCACCAATCTTCAATAATGTATCAGAAAATTCACGATTATCTGCGTTGTCTCCAGTTCTCACTCACATATTTATAGTCAAATGCACCGATTGTATATCACGCCACAAATAAGAGCTTTTCAGGCAAGCCCTAATCTCATCAGCTCGGGTTCCCCGTGGTATTACCGGTAAGGTTTGTCGGAAATCACCACAAAATAAAACCGTAATACCGCCCATTGGTCGATCATTTTGTCTTATGTCCCTTAGAGTTCTGTATACTGCTTCTACTCCTTTTCGATGGGCCATCGTACATTCATCCCATACGATTAAATTACACTCACGCAATACCTTAGCTTTGTCGCTATTTCTTGAAATACTACAGGTTGGACTTTCCGTGCGATCTAAATTAATTGGTATTTTAAACATAGTGTGAGCAGTCTTACCTCCTGGTAGCAATGTTGCAGCTATACCTGATGAAGCCACGGCAAGAGCGATTTTACGCTGATTTCGAACATAAGCTAATATTAATTTAGTCAAAAAAGTTTTCCCAGTTCCTCCAGGTGCATCTAAAAACCATATTGTTCCTAAATTATTCTGCACACTCTCGCACACGCGATCATAGACTAAGCGTTGTTCTGCAGTCATCATTGGGACACCGTTTTCTAATGTTACCAGCAGTTCCATTGGGTTGTAACCAATCTCTGCGGAATATTCCCTATTGGTAACCTCTCCGACTGAGGTTGGCGTTGGCAAACCATATTCACAAAGTGATTTACCGCCTACTGCTGTTAAGTCTTCCTGAAGAGCTAATAAGCACTGATTTATAGCCAGATCTCGAAAATTATCATTAGTTGCGCCTTCATTATTGTGAGATAAATTCCGAAGAAAGTCTTCTGCAAATTTTTCTTTATATTTTTCCCATAATTGGACAGGATCAGATAAATTACAAAATGTGAGTAATGTTACAAATAAATGGCGTAACCGTCGTGGATTATCACTAACACAGGATTCTGCTAAAGCGTCATCCCAATGTTGATCATTTTCAAGCAAATGACGCGCTTGGCAAGCTGCATGATAAGTTGGATAAACAACATCGTCTACTTTTCTCAAATCTATAAATGATGTTGGTCCTCGCACTGTATGTAATAATAATCTCAAATAAAAACACTCTGCGTTGTTAGGATGAACAGTATACACTCTACCAAGAATATGTTCTTTGAAAATACCTGTCTCGCCATCTACAGGCCTGCCTCGGCGTCTACGGTTAAAGACACCTCGTTGTTTATCGTAGGTATAATACGATGGAAATTCTTCATACAAAAGAGACTTTGCGAAATTATCAGTTTGGCAAAGTCGAAAGAATGCCAATAAAGTTGTTTGTCTAGGGTTCTCTAATCGTTCTGTAACATTTTCGGCGTTAAAATATATACGTTGACCGCCTTCCAGATGAACATCCAGATGGGTCACAGGTGGATATCTTTCGTGAATATTAAAACTTAAGATCCGCCACACAGCTTCTGAAGAGCTGATATATCTGCCTGACTGAAATCTAGTAATTTCATCATGTTCATTTCTTAACGCAAACGTAGCTTGGTCACTGCCCTTGTTAATGTACTTACAAATATATTTAATTGACTCTACACTATTACACATTTCTACATTTATGTGAGCTTGAAATGCTCTGGACAATACAGGCGAATACGGAATGACCCACCTATTATCTAAAGTAACCTGTTGTCCAGACATTCGCTTTTCAACAGTAAAACCACCATTGTCTCTTGAACGGCGACGATATAATGGGTATCCATCATGTCCTGTTACAGTTTCATCCACTAATGCTTTTGGATACCTTTTAGTGCAACGACCGTCTTGCATGCAAGGAGCATTTGCGTTAAATGCACCACATGGACCATGTATCATATGAGTTTTAACAATGTCGTATAACAGGGGATCTGCAGTCGGATCTGGAATTTCAGCACTGATTAATCTGTCTACATCATTAGGTCGAACCTTATCTTTTAACCAAAGCAAGATATGTGCGTGAGGTAAGCCGCGTTTTTGCCACTCAACACTATACATATAACACAATACTTCTCCAAAAATGTTATCTTTGGTAAGAAGATCTATCATTGATTTTAATTTTAAATGAAACACTCTTGCAATAATATCATGGCGGTCATGCGGTGCCTGACCCTCAAGAAGCTCCCGAGTGATTTCATCCCACTTGGGATTGGTAGTTACAGTAACAAATAAGTCGGGACGTCCATATTTTCTTACGTAACAAAAAGCGTCTTGAGTACGTTCATGCATGTAGCGTGGACCACCAGTAAAAGAAGAGGGTAAAATAACTAAACGACCCATATTCACAGTATCGTTATCTTGCTGCATGGCATCGCGAAGGTGCACGTATTCTTCAGCGCGCAGCTGCCTTTGATTAGATCGTATATAAACTAATCTTTCGGTTTCAATTTTTGCGTACATGTCAACAATAAACTGATTAAATAAGCCACGAAAACGTTGAAAGTATACCAATCTATTCCGTCTCACTTGCAGGTGGTAACAATAAAATTGAAGGCATGACACCTTTTTATTATAATTAGGTGCGCCTGTGCGCGGATCGGTTTGGTATACAGCGAAATTATAACCATCTTCCCCTCGACAGTATATCATAGGATATTGCAAACTGTCGTAAGCCCTGTGGGTTTCGAAAATACGTTGCAAACGATTGTCTCTGGAACGTATAACGATATCACGCCTATCACATTCCTGGTCGACCAGTACTACAGCAACTTCATTCGTGGATGGAACGTTATGACGCCCAGGGTGTTCCTGAGTTGGACGCTTATCGGCATTTATAACAATTTTATAATTGTTATTACCATCTTGAGAAAGGGCTTCTAATGCCGATTTAAAACTGCATACGTACGAATTAACCTGATGTAACATGTTCTGAAGTTGTGAAATGAGTTCAGTATTTAAATTCGGAAAATATTGATTTCTTATATTCGACTGTTCGTTGTAATCGGATACAAAATATATTTGAAGAAATTTAGGTTGTTCTTCAGGCAAAAGGGACCCTATCAAATGGTAAACCTGACCTTGTACCTTAAAAGTAGGCATGAAAGGGCCTTCTGAGATTTGTTTAGCACCAAAGGATGGATTTGGAATGCACTATTATAAGTGCGAATATTATCTAAAAACTGTTTGGATTGCAAATGTTCCCCTAAAAGTAGTGATTTTAAAGGTTCCGGTGGGTCTTCGAACGAAGGCAAATTTATTTTACCTCCAGAACAACAGAAACCAGCAGACTCCTTCCTCCACTTGGAAGCATTACAAAAGGAACATACTACGTTCATATCGCCTATTTCAGATGATCTGTAATCAATTGTGAGGTTATAAGCAAACCCACTTTTATATTTATCGGACCACGCCACCGAATTTGTAGATTGATCTACCACGTGTATATCTAAGTCATTAAGACCATGTCGAAATCTATCTGCAGTAAGACGGGCCTCTCGCTGTTCTTCTGTTTCAAGCGACCGAATATTTTCAATTCTTAATCTTTCATTAGATAAAGTAGTCAATTGTTCTTGTCTCAAAGAATTGTAATAATCGCGTCCCGACTCTAGTCGTTGTTCATGCTCATGTTCATCTTCAAGAGATCGAATCATGTTATGGTGCGCCCTATCATTTGTCAAACGGTCTTGATATTGAGTAAAAGTTTCAGATTCTCGAGACAAAATATGACGTTCGCGATCAGCTGTAAGCCGTAATTCCCTCTCAGTGAAGGTTTCGGACTCGCGAGATAAAATATGACGTTCGTGGTCAGCTGTAAGCCGTAATTCCCTCTCAGTGAAGGTTTCGGACTCGCGAGATAAAATATGACGTTCGCGGTCAGCTGTAAGCCGTAATTCCCTCTCAGTGAAGGTTTCAGACTCGCGAGATAATGTATGCCGTTCGCGGTCAGCTGTGAGTCGCAATTCTCGTTGTAAAGCAGTTTCAGCTTCTCGGGATAACGCATGTTGTTCCCGGTCAATGGAACGCCTTAGCTCTCGTTGAGAAGAGCTTTGAGAAGCCCGTGTTGTAGCTAGTCTCGCTCTTTCAGCTGCTAATCGCATCTCTCTTTCTGGAGAGCTTTCATTAGCTCGAGATGTTGAGGCACTAACTCTCATAGAGTTTAACCGATGTGCTCTTTCCTCTTCCGATTCTTGAGAACGCGTCATTCTCATTCTCCTAGCTTGACTCGAAGTTCGAGATAAAGATGGTCGTTTTTTAGGTGGCATCGTTTATTTTATTTTTAATCGACGGTAACTTAAATTCTATTTAGTTACCCAACAAAAAACTTACGTCAGAGGTCCTAACTATAGCTAAGTATATAATAAATAGAATATAAATCTAAGTGCCTATTAAAACTAAAATAATATTCTAATCGAATTATAAATATGTACGTAGGTACCTACAAATTACAAAAGAATAAAAAATGAAAATAAAGCTATACTTAATGCGTGTGCAATACTATCTACACTTACGTACTTCACTTAAAAATTAATAATAAGAAATACCTACAACTACTGTAATTAATCAAAGTACCTATGCTAATACAAAAAAAACCTTAGATGTTCTAAGTACAGCTGCTATATAATAAAAAAATATAAATCTAAGTGCCTATTTAAACTTAAATACCTAATATTCTAATAGAATTAAACTAAGAAATATGTACCTACCTACCTACAACTTAGGTACAAAAAAAAAAGAAATGAAAATAAAGCTAAAACACGTGTGCAGTATAGGTAGATAGTAGGCAATATCTACCTATACCTACTTCACTTAAAAATAAATAAAAAATACCTATGAATACTATAATTAATAAAAGTACCTACCTACGCTTTTATCTACTCAATACAAAAAAAACTAAACATAAAATGCCCAAAACTAACCTATCAGTAACTAAAAATCTAACAATCATCTAATCTATCTATCTATTATCTAATCTAAAAATCGAATCTAAATCTACTTAAAAAGAAATAAAATAGGAACTATTAATAGTTAAGAATTTAAACAAAACTAAAACTAATTTAGAAAATAACAACAAAAGAAATTAAAATAAACTATTTAAAGACAAAAAGTCGCGCTGATAAGCACGGTTTATAAAATAACAATTATTGTCTGTCAATAAAGTTCAACACTCTGAACGCATCAACAGCCAAATATTGAATGACGCTTGCGCTCGCCTCCCGCCCCTTTTATACTCTGCCGCCGCGAGCCCCGTCGAGCGCGGCAACCGTTACGCAAAAATAATCCTTATAGCTTGATTCACTATTCACGCGCGATGTCTTGTTGGCGTATTTCATGTAAGTAAGTATAAGTTTGGTGTTTCTATACCGATTTCAATGATTCTTTTTTTATTGAATTGGTGCTAATGTTTATTTTTTTTTAATTAGGAATGATGGTGAGCATTATTGGTTTTATAAACGTAAAAGTAAACAAATATAATAAGAAATCTCCGAACTGCTAAGCTATCGAGAGTTATGCGTGTTATTGTGAGTTAACTATAAAAGGTAGATATATGCTGTCTTGGAATATTTTTCGTGTATTTTTATGTAGAATATTTCCGTTATACATAGTTTCTATGTAGCTCTAACCATTAAGGCTGCACACGCGACGGAAGCTTAAAAAATCAAGCAACTTCTCCCATTTTCTCAACATTTCCTTTCACTGCTCTGCTCCTATTCATTGTAGTGTGATGAAAAGTATACTATTACCTGCCCAGGAGTATAAAGAATAATTGTACTAAGTTTCGTTAAAATCCGTCGAGTAGTTTTTTTTTCTATAAATAACATACAAACAGACAGACAGACAGACAGACAGACAAAAATTTTTTTAACTGCATTTTTGGCATCAGTATCGAACACTAATCACCCCCTGCTACTTATTTTGTAAATATATTTCATGTACAGAATTGACCTCTCTACAGATTTATTATAAGTATAGATATGAGTATGGTGTTAAAATAAGACTCAATATATTATTTTAAGTGTATTGAATTTATTTATTTATTATTATAAGAACATTTCTAAGCAATAAGTAAATAATATCCTGTCAACATTTTTCTAAAGTGAATAAAGTGATTTCATGAAATGTACATCTGTTGTACTTCGTGTGATTCAATTTGTTTCCAGTTTAATTCACTTGAGTTTTCATTTGGCTACGAAGCAGAAATGGTTTAAAAATACTGAGTTTTAAGCGAAATATTAGAGAATAACCAAAATATTGCTTAAAATAAGTTTGTTTATATTGTCTACATCACAGTCACTAAAAGTAACTATTAATTACCCGAAAACAAAAGTTTCTGAATGCCTAAATGAGTAATAAATTAATAAAGTAAAGTAAAGTTTTAGTTACGAGGTCATCCATCTTTTACACGATATACTATCATTGGTGTGTTCTAAATTATTCTTGGTACCGTTTGGTTTTCATGACATAACAAATCTACACATATTGAAGTCAACTCTATGGTATGAAATGTGTTAACCAAAAATATATTTTCATTATAAACCTATTAATTATCGTAGTACTGTAGATTGTAAGGGAAAATTTGTAAACCAGCACATACCGAATTAAGCAGAAGTACGAACACAAGCATCATCAAATACCTTCACACTTGACCATTACATTTAATATTCATATAACTACCACCGCATCTTGATGTAATATTTATTATAACAGCAGAAGTTTCACAATTACCAAGGTTAAACTTATAGTGGAGCTAAATATTATGCTAAGTGTAATGTCCTCTGCTATCAAAACTCCTCATATTTTAAATTGCATCATTCTTCGCGAATACAACGAGTAGTTCTATTTGAGGTTTGTATTACCGCTTTCAAACCATTGTGCGACTTCTTCACACGAGGTTATGTTATTGCATTTTTTTATAATTGTTAAGGACAATATTATATATAATATATTTGTAGTTGGATTTAATTTAATTTATAATCTCAGATGACAAGTAATAATAATTGTATTTTAGACCATATAACAATGTAGAAAAAAAAGGGAAAAAATGACAATACAAAAATTGAAATTCTTATATACAGTAGTCTTATCTCAAAATTTATCAATATTTAAAGTACCCATAATTGAGTTTTAAATGTAAGATACACGAAATAAAAATAATATTTTTATTCCTTCTATTTCCAAATGTCAGATCAAATGTTTATCATAAATACTTTATTTAACATTTTTTGGATAACGGTCTCAACAAAATTGAATAAATAATAACAATGTTTATTTTCTACAGCTGCATCTTGATTGTAACAAAAAACAATTTACATAATGAATAAGCTATGATTTAAAATTTTAGAGGATTTTAAAAAGTAACATTTGATCATATTTTCTTTGGTATCCTTGTTTAAACCAATTTATCATTTTGATGGTTATTTTACTGCTAATTATTTTCGTCTAAATTATAATATTCTTCGCTGGGCTTAAGCCGGAAAATGTCGTGTGAGTCTGAGTAAATGATGTTATTGTTTCTATCGAAGGTCAGTCCCAGAACACCATGCACACTCACAATTCTTTTAACTTTTTGCACCATTTTGCTTATCACAAAAATGCCAGTTTCGCTGCACAGATGCACATGGCCGTGGCTATCAACGGCCATTCCCAGAAATCTAGGAATATCTTTCAGAAATATCGCTTCACTTTCTTCACTTTTGAAACAACCCCGAGCTATTTATAAAGAAGATATTATTATCGGAGTCAAATACAAATTGATTGACCGCAGTATTTCTCAATTCAGGGAGGGGCTTGATCATCTTATCTTCATAGTAGTAAGCTTTGAGACTGGGAAATTTGATAAAGTATAACCGAGACTTAATTTGCAACCACCAGACATCTAAATTAGTCATCACTAGTCTCTTAAGACTTCTCAAAGAACGGATGTATTTGTAAATGCCGTGACTACCCCCGAAGTAAATCTCCTCGTTGGGACTGACTGCTATGGCAAAAGCGTCTTTAACTCCTTTAAGTACAGTCAATTTCTTCGCATCAATGTATGGTGAACACTGCGGGAAGATATTCATCCTGACGGTCATCAAAGCTAAAGTAAAGCATGTTAGTGGCTTTGCTGACGGCTAATTGGTTCGGACTGTGTGCAAGCGTTGCCAAAATTTCTTTGATGTAGCACCGCTTGGTTGACTCCTCGGAGTTTAAGTCGCAGAATTTATTAACATTTATCATGTCTTTGATTGAAGCCACAAATGGGTATACACAAATAAGAATATAACTTCTTGTTATAAGCATATTCTGATATTAATTACAATGAATATAAAAAATATAATTGTGTTGATTATTATTTTTATCAATATTTTTTTGTCTGTACTTGACACTTATACAATATACGAGTCAACTTAAGGGTGAACGAGTAAATACTCTGAGCTGTCTCGGAACAAACAAAGAGACTGAAATGTTTGTAAATAACATTGTGTTACATTTGTCGTAAATCTCTAAACATAGAATTATGTGTACAAATAATAAATAGCAGCCAGAAACAATATTGTTATTTTATCTAGATGCCTAGGTAAAATTAAGCGATATATATTTTCTTATTCTTAATTTATAGCTGCATACTTAAATATACATATTAGAAATATTTCAATAAACATTGAAATCAATGTTTGGATTTATTCCAGTTACAAGTTATGTATTATAATGAAACAAATATTTTATTGTCTTTATAATTATGTATAATCCTGCATTGGAGATAAATAATATACTATACAAAATGTTGCTATTCGGCTGCGTAAAAATATTTATTTTGTCTTTTACTTAAAACCTTACATTTTCCAGTATTTAAAAAACTTTCATCAACATCAATGTACCTTGTAAATTTATGCACTTTTTGTGGTTCTACGTGAAAATACTTTTTACAAACTTGTGGAGTTCACGTATCGTGAAGTCAACGAATACCTCGTAGGTCTTAACTCTATATGAATTTTATTGCAAATTCAACTACGATGTAAGTTAAACCATATATGAATGTTGCACGTTGGTAAATAAACAGCTGTATCAAATCCAACCTTGTATTCATATACAAATGGTATATTTTTGTTTAACGTAGGAAGTGTTCTTGACTCATATACCATATTGTATGTTACTTTTGCGGTTCGAAAATTGTAGATGTTATTTTTGTATGTTTTAAATATTTTTTTCATTACATTCTCACACTAATAATATTAATATTTATGAACTTTAATACAATATTTTGTGTGATCATTCATTAAGTGTATCTAATTCTGAAATAAATCTATTAACTTATTTATTATCACAATAAAATTGAAGGTAATCATTCTATAATACCTATTCGTATTCGTAATCTTATTTGTCGTACTCGGATCTTGTCACTGGCTAAAGTCGCTGTAAGAATGAATTCTTATGACAGCTTATATTTTTAGTTTTTTGAAAGTAGCCGGATATCACAAGTTACTGTCCTGCAATGAGTTATTTGTACCACAAATTTGGTGTTGAAATATTTATACAATAAATATTTATAAATAATTAAAGGATTTTAAAAGTAACAAATATATTCCATAAATATAGCACAATCAAACACATTCACAATAAATTGAATAAACGAATCGTAATAATATTTAAATAGTCAGGGTTTCATAATAAATGATATTATGTCGTAGTCTTTTCAGTTATTTCGAGAAAATATAATTAATTTGGAGTTATTACTTTGTATAGGAACTTTATCTTGTTCTTCGAATAACATGCAGGTTGATTGAAATTTTAAACAAAATAAAACCACATAACACCTTCATAGGTTTTTAAAATTCAATAAGCCGACAAAAATGAAAACAATTTATTTACACAACATAACGCAATGAATACACATAATGCAATAAATGATTTATAATAATTTTATTTTTGCATGAATAGGGAAATAGATTTACCTTAAAATTATATATCAGTGACACTCAGTTTTGAACAAATAGAGAATGAAATTTATAATAACTGTAGGCCATTATGTATTGATTATAATAAATTCTAAGATAATCTCAATATTAACAATAAAAATAATATGGTATGTTTATTTTATTTCTCATCCGATGCGTTTTTTTTCATCAGTTTTAGTTCATCCTGTGAGAATATCGGGATGAAACGAAGTCTATATCTCAATTACTATATAACTTAGATGAAGGAATTTTTAAACTCATTAGTTATTTAGAACGTTTCTTTAAATATACACATTCTAATAACGAGAAGCTACCTCTTTAACACACATATAGATTACCATGATCAATCAGATAATACTACTTCTCCACAGAATCGACACACAATACTGCTATTCAAGGCGATGTATCAGATGAAGATAACGTCTTCACAAAACACAATACCTACGTCTCTAGTCGTACCATTGATTTACTGATACATGTAGTTGTAATATTGACACAAATGACTTTTAAAAGAAAGATTCATAGAACATACTACAAGTTTAAAGTTTCGAGATGAAAACAATTCTTTATCTATGTTGTAACATTTAAAATTTTGTATATGTGTTGCCAATGAGTTGTCTTAAATATCCAATTTAATATTTAGGACTTAATTTATTAACACTTAAATTTAAATGAGTACAATAATTAGTATGCCAGCTAGATTTAGCGGTGGGAAACTTGAGGTCAACAACTCAAATACTTATACTGAATAAGATCCTTAATATTATATTCTTAAATTAAATTTATAGGCGCTACTGACAATGGACGAGTGAAGACATATAAAACTTTTTTGTCAGTACAAGAAGTCTGCAGACAAATACTTTTTCTTCAAATTTTAACTTATAGTAAAGGAGAACAATTATATATAATATACATCACCAGATAACTTCTTAATATGTTAACGAGGATCTAAGGAATAATTACAAGCACACTTACCGGAGGCTAACTAAAATATAAATGTCGGAAGTGCTTCCGATAGAAAGAATTAAGAAGTGGGTTATGGAGCCACTGCCCTCATAAATTAATGCTTTTTTCTATGGGAAAAGATACAATTCAATACAAATATATTATGATATCGTTGTTAAATAATGAAAGAACATTTTTAATCTTGTTATTTATTGCTTTTTTCATACGTTTTAATATTGAACATCTCCAAATGCAATTGTCGTTATAATTAACAATATAATATAAATAGAAATATTTCCTTTTCAAATACGAAATAACTGTAGAGGTTTAAAATTAAGAACACATTCGATATTCATAGTTTTGTATTTATGATAGTGAACCCAAAATTATTCTGTTCTTTAAAACATATGACATTAAAAATACACAAGCTTTCTTTTTTGCAGTAACTGGAGTATTGAAAGGAATTTTTAATGGAAAAATCTTAAGGAGAGTCACAAAATCGTATATCACTTGATGTGAGGCGGAGTTTAACCCACCTTGCAGATTAAATTCGGCTTAGCTAGCTGCATGCTATAGATTGTTTAAAGGTAAAAAGGTTACTGACGATATTTTACTACACTTCACTTTCAGTAGATATAAGTTGTCACGACCGGGGATAGACAAGGGATTAAAGTTCTTGCTCGGGGCACCCTCGCTCGGGGGGTAACCGCCGGAGCGGCACGGTGAGTGCTAACGCGATCCCGTGTCGTCCCATTAAGGCGTTGAAGGCAACCGTTGGTTTTTTAGTGGGTAGCCTTAAAAATGGCGGCGTCCTCTATGTCGCCGGGTAGTCCCACATAACCCTCCGGCCATCACCTCTCTGGCCAGCGGGTATCCGTAACGGATTTATCCAAAGCACAAAAAAAAGGATTAAAGTTCAGACGTAAGCATTGATACTACGATTGACCAGTGACTTTTACATTTTTTTACAATATAAATTATCTTTAAATAATGTATTTAATAGAATATTTAGATTATGGAAGAAATAAATTAAATATTTATTTCCGTTTGTCAAAAAATATACAAATATAACGGAACCCGTTTATATAAAAGTTCGGGGGTGTTTAAGCGTTCTAACAAATACAAAACAATAACGGTTAACGTTTTCTCAGAGAGCTTTATTTCTTTTTTGGCTTCATATAATAAAAACACTAATGTACGTCTTACTTAGAAAATAATGTTATTCATTGATTGTAAAAACTTTATTTAGTTATTGGGTACTTATTATCGGATGTTATTATAGAAAATACATTTGTTGGTAAGTGACATCGTTCTCCTATGGATATCTGCAAAAATAAAACTTGAAAATGCGTATCATCCACTGCGAAGGTAAAATGATGAAGGACAGTAGGAAATAAGACGTGGGACAACATTTAGACATCCAGTTTTCTGACTCACCGTAAGATATCTAATTAAAGCATCGACTTTCCGTTGATCTTTTGTAAGAAGTTAATACTAACTTTATCAGATATATATAAAATATGTGTATTTAATATATAAATTCCACTTTTGTGTGTACCTTTTAAAACAATTAGTATAATTTTTGCTGTTTTGTAATGTAATTGAATATAATTGAAGAAACCTTTTTATCCTTCACTACTTATTACAATAATATTTATATCATAGTACATGTTTTAAAAATGTAATATTCATTTCCGTAAACACGGGCTACGTCGTATATCACGTATACAACATTCACCAAATAATGTAGGTATGTGTGTTTTGTCTTATATCTATATAAAGTAATTATACTTGTGTCTTATATATATATATAACTACATGTACTTTATATAAATATCTCGTGTATCAATTCACCCGATACTAAATACGTTCGGCTAAGAGGCTTTTCTCAGTGGGGTTATACTTTACTTTTATTTATTAAATTTCATAAAGCTAAACTGTACAAATTTATTTATAACCGAGAGTCTGTAATTAAACAGTTTATTTTTGGTACTTACACTTTTTTATCAAATCATTGGGAAATCCTTTATGGATATCACCTAGCCCCGGGGAGAGCGGGATTGATTATGTGGAACTCATATACAGTAAGTTCAACGATTTTACTAAAATCTATTTATTACTTGCGTTGCGTAGTTGGACGGCACGAGATGACTATTCAAAAAAAAAACATTATTTAGACATAATTGATTTATTTGTTACTTTTGTTATAAAGGACACTTTTATTCCTATTATCCGAGATCTTTAGAAAAGACCAGAATTATGTATGTACAATGAACAATATAGTTGAAATACATATATTTATTTACACATATAATATAACTTAATAGGTACTGTTCAATAGTTACAGAAAACAATATTTGATGAGATTATTGGAATATTACATTTAATCAAATTTGTATAACACGAGGCAATAGGAAACCTAAATTGTGGAAACAGTTTGTGAACTTTATAATAATGACAGCTTACTTATAATATTTTGTAGTGTTATTTATTTATTTGGAGAGAGAATACATCTCATTTTTGATCACAAGATTTTATGAACTGTGTTAAAACATCACCCCTAGGAAAAAATAGGTATTACCAGGAATTTATATTTTTTTTGTACTTTATAAAATTATTATATAAATCCTGGTACTATTACCCTTACCTGGTAAAATGGAAAGTTTTGTAGACGGACCGACGGGCGGATTATTATATCAGTATTATTTGCAAAAAAACAAAAAATTAATTAACATTACTTTTTGGTTTTTTGTTGTTGCTGCTTCTTCTGACTTTTGTTTTCGTTTTTCTTTACTTTTACTAACGTTAAACAAAAATAGACCTGACTAACTGCTAATAGTTATCATAAATTCTAAAATATACATTAAGCTTATGATATTTTAAGAAATATTTAAAATGGTACAATTAATCATCAATTTTTTATAAATACAGCTAAAGCAATTTAAAACAGACTTATAATTGATAAAATTAAAAAAAAGACACAAAACTCACCAACAACAACTCACACACAAACCATAGCATAAATACAATGAAGATTAACATTCGATATTTTTTTAAGCTGAAAAGAATTTAACTTTTCATGGAGAATTATACATCGTTAAATATGAAATTATATAAAATAAAAGGCGAATATTGGATCCGACTATTATTTTGAACTGTCCAATTTTTTCTTTAATTACTTAATATTTAATATCGGAGACTGGTAAAAACTTGGAGGATATATCCTAAAGAGGCTTATACTCGTATAACATATATTGAATTTTATTTTCATTGATTTAGAGTATTGCTATTCGAAATTAGGTCCCAAGACATTTTTTAACGCGAAGTGGTAAATTAAGATGACGAAGAAAAACTATTTTTTTAATGTTGTTAAATATTTAAATATAATGTTAAATATTTAATTTATAAAAAAACTTGTACACTTTTTTAATCATATAACAAATTTCATGGTACTGCATGATTTTAGTTTATAACTTCTTAAAATTAAAAATAAACGTTAATATAATAAATGATTTACTAACAATCGACAGATTTAAAAACGTTGCGATTTAAAAAAATAACGTAGGTTTTTACGTGTTAATAAATTATAAACTATATGTAAATCAAATAATAATATGTAAACGGATTTTTTCTAAATATTTTTTTGTAATAATTCAATCGCCGAATAATAATTCAGATAACTAGTTCTCAATAACATTGACATATATATGTTAGTATATTATGTTGTGATCCTTGGAGGACTAGATCTCTTGAGCACTAGACATTTGCAGTAATAACAATTATAGATGTACTATGACTACAAAATAAAACAATAATTGTATAGAATTTTATAAGTTCAAGCGATACATGTCTTTTAATTCGGTCTGAGATAGCGTAATAGGGACGGGGAACTTATCAAGTAGTCAGCAACAGTGTGATTTCTATACATAACATACTTATGATAAAAAATAGAGTTGAATTATAAAAGATGGCTGTCAAATACAAAACTAATCTATTTAAAACTAGTTTCAGCCAACGACTTCATCTGCATCATCCTTACGCTATTATTTACGTAATAATTATTTAAAACAACTGCACGCTTAAAGTTTCATATGTAGTATAAACAAAACAAATTTACCATGTAAAGTGGTTTATGTTAGCGCCGTTTATAAGCTCATGCTATGGTAATTACTAAATTACCATAGCAAATTTAATCAAAATCCGTTATGCACTGTTTAAGTGTAGTTTGACCACAAACAAACAACTATTGTAACGTATAACAACACAATTTATAGAAAATTATAATCTATAAAATAAAAAAAAACTAATAATTTTAAGAAATCAGTAAATTTTAATATATTCAGTTAATTGAAACTTCTTTTCTAATGGATAATATATATAAATAAATTGGTATGTGATAAGACATGAGCTGATGATAACAGTATAAGGAAAAGTTAATAAAGTGTCATGAATGTTAAGCGCAAAATAAATGTGTTTTATTCTTATCTTTTAAAAGCATGTCCGTCCAAGTTGGGGACTTTGCGTGACTTATGTGTCAGTGTCGAGATACTGAGGTAATGATATATGGATAGTAGAAGACTCTTTACACCAAGTATAAGGTAGGGTTTCATTCAATTTTTCTGTGAAAAAAATCTGATTATAAGTAGCTAAAAATACAATGTATATATATATTCTTTTATATTCATTAGTTTCTTGTCAATTATTTAATTTCAACATTTCAAGATGAATATTATAACACAAATAACATACAGAACTTGTGATTTAATATAATGTAGTTAGGTTAGGTTAGTGACCTTCAAATAACAGTTAAATAGATGAACTCTCTTGTGTTCTAAAAATATAATCTGAAGTTATTTTATAGTTTCGTATTCATTAAAATTTTACTATTTTGTTATAAATAATAAAATCACTTTATAATATCTGAAACATGTTATATTATGTCATGAACATGATCACGTTATCATTAATTTCAGGTCATTCAATAATCTTTGAAGGTATTTATATTATAGACTTTTGCATTACTGTCAGGCGGAATTAATAGTCCACTCCGAACCAGATTTTGCTACTAAGGAAAAGCAAGTAATAGCCCCGTATCGTTACAATAGTATCCGTATTAAAAATCTATGTGACCACCAATCTGCAGGGGACCAGCGTGGTGGGTTAAGCTCTTCACTCTTTTTTTAATTTCAAAGTGATCTGTAACAGACAATATTCGTACATCCACGAGCGTAGAATCACTATCACTTTTCTTCTCAATTGGTAGAAATATCAAAAGATGTGTGTATGTAGTTCCATAAAGTATGTATTTTACATACATTTTCTTTTTTTTCATTCACATTTTTCATTCTCATATGAAAAATACTGTATTGTGCAATTTGCTTTGTGCAGTGAAATGTAATATATATATATATATATATATATATATATAAAGTATTTAACTATAAATATGATTATCCTGGGATACACGGGATACAGGTCATCCCGACTAGATGAGAGCTTAATAGAAGGTTTATTCTAAAAGCCCTTAATTTGAAACAACAAAAATAAATTGAGTTCCCGATCCTCTAATCGTATTAACCAGCCCGCTTTGTACAAATAGTCATTAAAAAATATTTTATTTTCTCGTTTGTATCGAGTTGTGTGAACGAGTCTCCGGATTATTTGTTTAAGTTAATTAAACCAACAACCTTTATATCTTTAATTTGGGTTTTGTAAAGAAATGTTACGACCTGGTACTAAAATATATTTAACATTATTTCTTATATTTATTCAAAGGAGTATTTTGTTGAAAATCTTTTAAATTCTAATTCTAAGATAAAAATTCTGATTATGGTATTCTTTGGACAAAGTTGAGTCGAGTCATCCGGGGGTCAAATACGTTTTAAAAATATTTTTATACTTTTCCTTTCATACTTTTAACTAGTATATAAGACAATAGTATAATATATGATAAAGAAATATATATGTATGAATCTAAGCTACCTTAATCCCTACCTTAAATTATATTTAAGCCTTTTCAAATTTTAAATTATGGACATAAAATATAATGAGAAGAATGAGATGGCGTGATCAAATATAATATTTTCTAATTAATAGAATAATGTATAATTTCAACAAAACTATTTTACGTATTTCACCCGTGTGACGGACGCCCTGACCTACACCTCGTCTCACTCTACACACTAGTGCTGCAAAGTATTGAGACGTTTTATCACTAAAATGTAAAAATATTTAATTTAAATGCATATCACATGTGACAAATCTTAGAAAACATATATACTTCTCATTTACATTCCAATGTAAATAAAAATTATTTTTATTAAATTTAGATAAAATGACATGTGTCAGGAAATACCTTTGTTACAACAGTCTAATATTACCGGAAATAAATTTGATTTTCATAACTACTATGTCTATCGAAGGGCGGTGTGGTAAAAGGGGAGGTTCATGGTGTACAAATTTGGTCGGGCGACAAACGAAATTAATGATATCAATAAGTCGTCCACCTTGTTTGCTCCAAAGGGTCCCGGGGGATAAAGATTTGAGTTTAAATCTCGTGATTCTGTTTAGGAGTTTCATAAAATGTTTTTGTCATCGTCGCTTGTTATCTAGATATTATTGTCCTAATTGAACCGATTGTAATAGCTTTCAGTAAATATATCCAAGGGAATTTTTATTTTATTTGATGAAAATATTCTAAATGGGACTCAGAAATGTCTCCTAAATAATCTAAATTTTGTAATATTTGGACTAAAATATAAAATTACTTAACTTGAAATATGCAAACTATGCAAGCTCACCTTCATTCGATATTCTAAATCTTATTGCAAAAGCAGTAGGTATTGATGAAAGGACAATTAAGGCGCACAAGTTTTAATGATAATTTATTTAATTAACTAAGAATGTTCCTCTCAATAATTCTAATTAATAGATTCTCCAAAATTTCCATGACATTCGAGAACTCTCGAAGCGTGAATATCTTGAAATAACTTACTTCATTTCACAGAGTATTGAATTATTAATATTATAAAAACTTATTCCATTATAACTTTACAATCTACTGAGAATCTTTTACATATGATGATGTTACTCAGTTATATGTAGAAAAGTTATGTAGGAAGATGTAGTGCAAACATATGTATAGAAAAAATTAAAAAGGAAGAACGAAAGAGAAATGTTAATGTGATTAAATTGTGTGTGAGAAATAAAGTGATGGGGAAACAGGGAAGAACAATATAAACCTCTATTGAATAGAATAAGGACTAAAGGATCACACCTGAACGGTGGTTGAATTAGGACCCGCAGCACCAAAACCACACACCGTTACACTAAACATAGCTATATATAAGAGACTATTCAATATTATAATAGTTTATTTATTTAACACTTTGACACTCGTCAGTACATATACTCAAGCTCCTGAACTGTGAGTGCATTTTAATAATGCATTTTTCTCGTAATACAGAGATTACGTGAGCCGTCCTCTATGTGTTAACATTACAGTATTATATAAAGTGACATTTTACATCATAGTCAAAAGTAACAGAATATTATGATGTGAAGAAACGTATTTTAGTATTAAAAGGAAATGTAATGTAGAACAAGTGAATGAAGTGGTATATTTGGGAAGTATGTTTAGCAGAGACGGAAGATACGAAATGGATGTGGAAAGGCGTATTGCTGCTGGTAACAGAGTCAATGGTGCTTTGACTGCATTGTTGAAACGGCAAAACGTCAGTATAGCTGCACGTTTGGCTGTACACAATGCAGTTTTGCTACCGACACTGTTATACGGCAGCCAAACGTGGGTAACACAGAAGAAGAATGTAAGAAAGATGAATGCTGTGGAGATGCGATCTCTTCGCAGAATATGCGGAGTCAGTCTAGCTGATCGAATCCGCAATGAAGAGATCCACAGAATGGCAGGTACTAGCGAAGATGTCACGGTGAGAATGAAGAAGAACGTGCTCAGGTGGTTTGGGCACGTTGAACGAATGAGTGATGAAAGAATGGTAAAAAAGATTTATATGGGAAAAGTGAGCGGTAAGAGAGACAGGGGGAGGCCTCGAGTGACCTTCGAAAATACAGTAGCTACGATACTGGAGGAAGGTCACGTAAAAAGCATGAGGACCCCCCGGAGGGCATGTATGAAGAAGTTGATGTCTGTGGCCGAGGCGAAAGAGGTATGCAGAGACCGTAGCGTTTGGCGCTCCGTCGTCTCTGGCTACCCCGCAAGGGATATGGCGTGAAGGTGAAAAAAAAAAAAAAAAAAAAAAAAAAAAAAGGAAATGTAGAAAAATCCGGGTGAGCTAGAAGAATTTCAAATGCTTAGATATCTGTCAGTAAGTTCTGTTTTTAGTATTTCTTACCTTTTCTCAATGTATTTTAATTGACATTTAACGTTTTCAATTCTAGGAATATTTTTAAACACATTGATAAATCTGCGGTTTATTTAAACGAATTTAAAAAGTTGATCTATATACTGTAATGTAAACGGTCTAAATACTGTTTTATATATAGGTACGTTTAAATTGATATTCATACATATATATATACATTGACATGTTCAATAAAACAAGGAGAATTAAAAGGTTTGTTTTATTAAGAATTCTTAATAATACAAAGTATGGATTTTGTATTATTAAGATTTTTTGAGGGCAAAGTTGAAAAAAAACTTAATTAAAAAATTACAGAATAACATACAGAATATAATTATTTTACTCCTCAAATAATTTTATTCTTTTTATGAAGTAAGAAAAGATTCTGTGGGAAATATTTGTAACAAATCATTTCAAATAAAGGAGGCGCTGAATAACGATGAGTACGTGAGGATGTTAAACCGCTATTCTGTATTATGAATACAATTTAAAATATACGAAAAAAATATGCAACGTATATAGGATTTGTAAATTTCACCTGTTTTAAAAAGTAAAAAATATAATAAAGTATGTACTTTTAGTTCTGTGGGTACAGCGCTTACAGACGCGTATTATGGGAGCGTTGTTTGAACATGTCCTTTTAGAGGTCTTTCATTTTACGATTACATGTTAATAATGTTTTAAAATAGTTTAATAAAAAGAGTCCACAGCACTTACATTTATTATGAGATTATGGTTGTTTGATTTGGAATAAATAATCGGCAATACCAATCAATCTTATTACATTAAAGTTATAAGCATATCGTCTGTTCGTCACAGACGTGTCGCGTGCCTGCGATGGCATGGAACCGAGTATCGAACAAGCGAGCTCTGCTTAATAAATGCATAAGATACCTAACATAAGATAATATTTTCACAAATTATATAGATTTCAATTTAATACAGGATAAGACTAATTTCTTATTTAATTATTAATATTTAATTTATATTCCAAGGAATGTTTTATCGTTTCTTGATGTAATATTTGTTAGAACAGTACACGAATTCATTAAAATATGCTTATAGTGTAGGTACATGTCAAATCTAATGTACTCTCCTATCAAACCTTTTCATATTTTATTTGAGATCATTCGTCTGCAGAATGCAACGAGTAATCTCATCAGACGGTCTTATCCCCGCTTTCAAACCATTGTGCGACTTTGTTCCAAGAGCTTTTGTAATTTTCTCGTTGGTCGGGAACTTTTCCGACGAATTAAGGAAAATGTGATACTGAATACTTTTATTGTTCGATAATCTGATTTGTTATTACAATCTTTGATTGTCATTTGCACATACACAGTTAATTATTTACATTAATAGTATTATTACACATGTTAGTGTAGCGATAATTGAGTATCCAAAGTAAAAGAGACAATAAACACAATATTTTTTAGAACAGAATAAAAAATGTACTTGGATGTTACTTCAATAAACTATTTCACGAATAGATCAAATATGAGTTTAAGTAGTGTCATGTATTTTATTGCAAAATCACGTTCGTTCAGAACCATCCAATCAGCTTTGCGGCGATACGGCGTTTATGTATATTTTAGTGTTTTTAATCTGAGTCATTGCTTAGTTGCATTGCTTGTTAATAGGTGTGCGCTTTTTTACATGTTTACTAAATATTTTTACTATGTGTTCTATAAGCATTTTGTTTCAGTAATCTGAAGAAAGGAAGATATTTGTATTAAAATATATGGATGTATATATTTTGTAGACAGTGACACTGCAGGCTGACATTGTTGTCTACCATCATTCGATACTGGCATGCTTATCTCTAATTCATCCCCATGGAGTAACTGTACTAGTGACTGTAAAATACAGAACTATTATTACTACATCATAATATACCAAAAAATTATATACGCAAAGAGTGATTTTTTATAGAGGATTTTGTTTGTCATTACGAACACATGTTGAGTTAAATACCATGAACTTGACGTTAAGATGTCACGTGAACAATTAAAACATAAGTCATAATTTTGCTATTATTTTGTATTGTCCGCAAAATATTTATTTTAATACATTCAAAATGAATTAAGTGAGCCCAATTGTCACTATGTCAAATCCATTCACAATTAATAACGTAAATGGACTTTTTAAATGTGTATTTTCAAAGGGACAGTATTATTTGAGGTCATCCCTAGGGACAATCATACTGCTTCCCGCATATTCATGACGCACACAGAAAGCTTTTGTCTTAATAGTATTCATCGACATGTTTATAATATGGCGGAATATTCGTTTGCCGGTTATCCTGTCGTCCGCATGTCTGTTTAATGTATGCTTGTTTTGTGTTATGTTTCGATAATCGATTCGCAAAGATATTTCGTACATACTACCGAATAATATATATGCACTGTATTTCAGTTATTCAAATACATAGCGGAAACTAACGATACTCTTTATAAATGTATCTCTATTGGTTAATGTATACTACTCACTATAGTGAACGTAGCCGTAGCCTTTGCAAATAGAAATCTATACACAACCTATGAGCACTTCAATCTCATAAGTGTTTTATTTCAGCGTCGCCTGCATCAACAAAAGTAGATTTTTTCCGCAAGCTGTTACAGATTTCAGTGTACTTTATATTACCAGTTTAATTTGTTGTTTTGTATCATTTACATGAAACAATGTATATTTTTTATTATATACCATATATAAAATTTTTATCAAGCACCAGCGTACACGTGTTTCACTGATTTTAGTTTATAGTTTTAAAAATACATTAAAAACTATATTGGATATCTACACAACATATTGTGATTACGGTTTTACTTAGTGAGTGATTCGGGCTCTTAATATTCGTTTATATAATTTGTTAAAAGATATTATTCCGATCGAAGGCCAGTTTCACGATACTATGTACATTCAGATTTTTTTTAACAATTTGTACCATTTTAATGATCACATAAAGTGCCCGTGTCACTGCACAGATGCACATGAGCGTGATTATCAACGCTGCGTCAGATGTTTAGGAAAATTTTTTAGAAATATCACTTTACTCTCTTCACTTTTGATGCCAAGCAAACCCGCGATGTTTATAAAGAAGATATTATCGTCGTTATCAAATAGAAATTGATTTACAAACGTATTTTTCAATTCAGGGAAGGGCTTGAATCCTATCCTCATAATAGTAAGCTTTTAGGCTGGGATTTTTTTTAATATAAAGGAGTACTATATTTACAAACACGATACATCTAAATTCGTCGTTATTAGTCTTTAAAGTGGCGTCCTCTGAGATTATACCGCAAAATTTATTATCATTATCAAGCCAAAATTAGATATTTAAAATAAGAATATAACTGTAATCATATTTTGGGATGAATGTATACGAACTTATAATAATTTATTTTATTAGTATTTCGATTAATAATTTTATGTCTATGTCGAGCACTTACGATATACGAATTAACTTGAGGGAGACTGAACAAATAAACTAAGCTGTTTGTCGTCTCGGAACAAACAAACACACTGAAATGTTTGTAAATAACATTGTGTTATATTTGAACGACAAGTCTAAGCATTGGATATTGAATGCAAATAATAAATACCAGAAGAAATAAAATGAAGAGATATATTTTCTTATTTTAAATTTAGGGCTCAATGTCTAAAATTTATTATGAATACGTTTAATAAGGTCTTATTTACTCATTTTATTTGGAACACTTATTGTTAAACAAGTTTCCTAGTCTATTGACCTGTACATATCCTAGTACTTTATTCTCATAAATGCAGTCTTAGATTATGGGTGCTAACAGCACCATACAAATAAAAGAGTCCTAAAATGTATTTTATAATAATAACGGGTTATCAATTCTGAGAACAAGGAAATATATTAAAATTTCTCTAACAATTACAGATAATAAATAATATATTTGAATTGAAATGATAATATTAGAGAAGCAAATTCAGTGTCGTGAATTATTCTCTGGGCGGTCGGTCGTTACGTGGTTGCTTATATCATTCAAAAGGCGATCCTCCCATACTTCACCGTTCATATTTAAATAACGTTCATTCACCATATGACAAGATTATCATTTTAAAACCATGTATAAACAAATATGTGTGAAATAAAAAGATTATAAAAATATATAGAGATTTATGAAAATAATATATATATTTGATTCGGAAAAGTATTATAAAGTTCTTTTTTATTGTAATAATCTGGGATGCAAATTATTTTCCTATTTATATTCTTACTACTAATTACTGTACAAATAAATACAGAGAAACTTTAACAGATTGTGATTATCTATTTTATATTTATTATTTGTAATTGATTTTAAAGTACATGCTTAATATTTTTTACCAACGCGACTACGCCGGAGATATAATATTTCATTACATTTTTGGGTTTAAATTAAAAATATCATATCATAATATAAAAAAAAGTAGGTTAAATAGTTTTTTTTACTCTTTACTCAATGTCTACGGCAAATAAAGGATAATGTCAAATGTACAAAAACCTACGAGAAATTTAACAGAGGGAATTAAATAATTAACAATGTAGACAAACAAAGCTTTGGAGATATTTCAATCCTCTGAATATTGTAACCTAATGCCCAGTCCAAAATATGTATTTTATTTGTCCCAAATCTAAAATATTGATTTTTATTGTTCCATTAAGTGAGTGGTACAAAGTAGTGCCAATAGTGTCAATAGTGTCGTCGTGCACTGTCATGGTGGTAGTTAAACTCGGACTTTCTAAGATAACCAAATATATCAATGTTAAAATTAAAAGTAATTTTTTACTGCGTTATGATGATACAATGCAAACTTAATCTTAAGAAATATATTCTATCATCATCATCATATAATGTGATGCGTCAAAGCTTAAAAGCTTGTAAAGGTAAACCTTTATATCATTACATTTATCTATACTTATAATAAATCTGTAGAGAGGTCAATTCTGTACATGAAATATATTTACAAAATAAGTAGCAGGGGGTGATTAGTGTTCGATACTGATGCCAAAAATGCAGTTAAAAAAATTTTTGTCTGTCTGTCTGTCTGTCTGTCTGTTTGTATGTTATTTATAGAAAAAAAAACTACTCGACGGATTTTAACGAAACTTAGTACAATTATTCTTTATACTCCTGGGCAGGTAATAGTATACTTTTCATCACACTACAATGAATAGGAGCAGAGCAGTGAAAGGAAATGTTGAGAAAATGGGAGAAGTTGCTTGATTTTTTAAGCTTCCGTCGCGTGTGCAGCCTTAATGGTTAGAGCTACATAGAAACTATGTATAACGGAAATATTCTACATAAAAATACACGAAAAATATTCCAAGACAGCATATATCTACCTTTTATAGTTAACTCACAATAACACGCATAACTCTCGATAGCTTAGCAGTTCGGAGATTTCTTATTATATTTGTTTACTTTTACGTTTATAAAACCAATAATGCTCACCATCATTCCTAATTAAAAAAAAATAAACATTAGCACCAATTCAATTAAAAAATAATCATTGAAATCGGTATAGAAACACCAAACTTATACTTACTTACATGAAATACGCCAACAAGACATCGCGCGTGAATAGTGAATCAAGCTATAAGGATTATTTTTGCGTAACGGTTGCCGCGCTCGACGGGGCTCGCGGCGGCAGAGTATAAAAGGGGCGGGAGGCGAGCGCAAGCGTCATTCAATATTTGGCTGTTGATGCGTTCAGAGTGTTGAACTTTATTGACAGACAATAATTGTTATTTTATAAACCGTGCTTATCAGCGCGACTTTTTGTCTTTAAATAGTTTATTTTAATTTCTTTTGTTGTTATTTTCTAAATTAGTTTTAGTTTTGTTTAAATTCTTAACTATTAATAGTTCCTATTTTATTTCTTTTTAAGTAGATTTAGATTCGATTTTTAGATTAGATAATAGATAGATAGATTAGATTATTGTTAGATTTTTAGTTACTGATAGGTTAGTTTTGGGCATTTTATGTTTAGTTTTTTTTGTATTGAGTAGATAAAAGCGTAGGTAGGTACTTTTATTAATTATAGTATTCATAGGTATTTTTTATTTATTTTTAAGTGAAGTAGGTATAGGTAGATATTGCCTACTATCTACCTATACTGCACACGTGTTTTAGCTTTATTTTCATTTCTTTTTTTTTTGTACCTAAGTTGTAGGTAGGTAGGTACATATTTCTTAGTTTAATTCTATTAGAATATTAGGTATTTAAGTTTAAATAGGCACTTAGATTTATATTTTTTTATTATATAGCAGCTGTACTTAGAACATCTAAGGTTTTTTTTGTATTAGCATAGGTACTTTGATTAATTACAGTAGTTGTAGGTATTTCTTATTATTAATTTTTAAGTGAAGTACGTAAGTGTAGATAGTATTGCACACGCATTAAGTATAGCTTTATTTTCATTTTTTATTCTTTTGTAATTTGTAGGTACCTACGTACATATTTATAATTCGATTAGAATATTATTTTAGTTTTAATAGGCACTTAGATTTATATTCTATTTATTATATACTTAGCTATAGTTAGGACCTCTGACGTAAGTTTTTTGTTGGGTAACTAAATAGAATTTAAGTTACCGTCGATTAAAAATAAAATAAACGATGCCACCTAAAAAACGACCATCTTTATCTCGAACTTCGAGTCAAGCTAGGAGAATGAGAATGACGCGTTCTCAAGAATCGGAAGAGGAAAGAGCACATCGGTTAAACTCTATGAGAGTTAGTGCCTCAACATCTCGAGCTAATGAAAGCTCTCCAGAAAGAGAGATGCGGTTAGCAGCTGAAAGAGCGAGACGAACTACAACACGGGCTTCTCAAAGCTCTTCTCAACGAGAGCTAAGGCGTTCCATTGACCGGGAACAACATGCGTTATCCCGAGAAGCTGAAACTGCTTTACAACGAGAATTGCGACTCACAGCTGACCGCGAACGGCATACATTATCTCGCGAGTCTGAAACCTTCACTGAGAGGGAATTACGGCTTACAGCTGACCGCGAACGTCATATTTTATCTCGCGAGTCTGAAACCTTCACTGAGAGGGAATTACGGCTTACAGCTGACCACGAACGTCATATTTTATCTCGCGAGTCCGAAACCTTCACTGAGAGGGAATTACGGCTTACAGCTGATCGCGAACGTCATATTTTGTCTCGAGAATCTGAAACTTTTACTCAATATCAAGACCGTTTGACAAATGATAGGGCGCACCATAACATGATTCGATCTCTTGAAGATGAACATGAGCATGAACAACGACTAGAGTCGGGACGCGATTATTACAATTCTTTGAGACAAGAACAATTGATTACTTTATCTAATGAAAGATTAAGAATTGAAAATATTCGGTCGCTTGAAACAGAAGAACAGCGAGAGGCCCGTCTTACTGCAGATAGATTTCGACATGGTCTTAATGACTTAGATATACACGTGGTAGATCAATCTACAAATTCGGTGGCGTGGTCCGATAAATATAAAAGTGGGTTTGCTTATAACCTCACAATTGATTACAGATCATCTTCTGAAATAGGCGATATGAACGTAGTATGTTCCTTTTGTAATGCTTCGAAGTGGAGGAAGGAGTCTGCTGGTTTCTGTTGTTCTGGAACATTTGCAATCCAAACAGTTTTTAGATAATATTCGCACTTATAATAGTGCATTCCAAATGACATCCTTTGGTGCTAAACAAATCTCAGAAGGCCCTTTCATGCCTACTTTTAAGGTACAAGGTCAGGTTTACCATTTGATAGGGTCCCTTTTGCCTGAAGAACAACCTAAATTTCTTCAAATATATTTTGTATCCGATTACAACGAACAGTCGAATATAAGAAATCAATATTTTCCGAATTTAAATACTGAACTCATTTCACAACTTCAGAACATGTTACATCAGGTTAATTCGTACGTATGCAGTTTTAAATCGGCATTAGAAGCCCTTTCTCAAGATGGTAATAACAATTATAAAATTGTTATAAATGCCGATAAGCGTCCAACTCAGGAACACCCTGGGCGTCATAACGTTCCATCCACGAATGAAGTTGCTGTAGTACTGGTCGACCAGGAATGTGATAGGCGTGATATCGTTATACGTTCCAGAGACAATCGTTTGCAACGTATTTTCGAAACCCACAGGGCTTACGACAGTTTGCAATATCCTATGATATACTGTCGAGGGGAAGATGGTTATAATTTCGCTGTATACCAAACCGATCCGCGCACAGGCGCACCTAATTATAATAAAAAGGTGTCATGCCTTCAATTTTATTGTTACCACCTGCAAGTGAGACGGAATAGATTGGTATACTTTCAACGTTTTCGTGGCTTATTTAATCAGTTTATTGTTGACATGTACGCAAAAATTGAAACCGAAAGATTAGTTTATATACGATCTAATCAAAGGCAGCTGCGCGCTGAAGAATACGTGCACCTTCGCGATGCCATGCAGCAAGATAACGATACTGTGAATATGGGTCGTTTAGTTATTTTACCCTCTTCTTTTACTGGTGGTCCACGCTACATGCATGAACGTACTCAAGACGCTTTTTGTTACGTAAGAAAATATGGACGTCCCGACTTATTTGTTACTGTAACTACCAATCCCAAGTGGGATGAAATCACTCGGGAGCTTCTTGAGGGTCAGGCACCGCATGACCGCCATGATATTATTGCAAGAGTGTTTCATTTAAAATTAAAATCAATGATAGATCTTCTTACCAAAGATAACATTTTTGGAGAAGTATTGTGTTATATGTATAGTGTTGAGTGGCAAAAACGCGGCTTACCTCACGCACATATCTTGCTTTGGTTAAAAGATAAGGTTCGACCTAATGATGTAGACAGATTAATCAGTGCTGAAATTCCAGATCCGACTGCAGATCCCCTGTTATACGACATTGTTAAAACTCATATGATACATGGTCCATGTGGTGCATTTAACGCAAATGCTCCTTGCATGCAAGACGGTCGTTGCACTAAAAGGTATCCAAAAGCATTAGTGGATGAAACTGTAACAGGACATGATGGATACCCATTATATCGTCGCCGTTCAAGAGACAATGGTGGTTTTACTGTTGAAAAGCGAATGTCTGGACAACAGGTTACTTTAGATAATAGGTGGGTCGTTCCGTATTCGCCTGTATTGTCCAGAGCATTTCAAGCTCACATAAATGTAGAAATGTGTAATAGTGTAGAGTCAATTAAATATATTTGTAAGTACATTAACAAGGGCAGTGACCAAGCTACGTTTGCGTTAAGAAATGAACATGATGAAGTTACTAGATTTCAGTCAGGCAGATATATCAGCTCTTCAGAAGCTGTGTGGCGGATCTTAAGTTTTAATATTCACGAAAGATATCCACCTGTGACCCATCTGGATGTTCATCTGGAAGGCGGTCAACGTATATATTTTAACGCCGAAAATGTTACAGAACGATTAGAGAACCCTAGACAAACAACTTTATTGGCATTCTTTCGACTTTGCCAAACTGATAATTTCGCAAAGTCTCTTTTGTATGAAGAAGTTCCATCGTATTATACCTACGATAAACAACGAGGTGTCTTTAACCGTAGACGCCGAGGCAGGCCTGTAGATGGCGAGACAGGTATTTTCAAAGAACATGTTCTTGGTAGAGTGTATACTGTTCATCCTAACAACGCAGAGTGTTTTTATTTGAGATTATTATTACATACAGTGCGAGGACCAACATCATTTATAGATTTGAGAAAAGTAGACGATGTTGTTTATCCAACTTATCATGCAGCTTGCCAAGCGCGTCATTTGCTTGAAAATGATCAACATTGTGTTAGTGATAATCCACGACGGTTACGCCATTTATTTGTAACATTACTCACATTTTGTAATTTATCTGATCCTGTCCAATTATGGGAAAAATATAAAGAAAAATTTGCAGAAGACTTTCTTCGGAATTTATCTCACAATAATGAAGGCGCAACTAATGATAATTTTCGAGATCTGGCTATAAATCAGTGCTTATTAGCTCTTCAGGAAGACTTAACAGCAGTAGGCGGTAAATCACTTTGTGAATATGGTTTGCCAACGCCAACCTCAGTCGGAGAGGTTACCAATAGGGAATATTCCGCAGAGATTGGTTACAACCCAATGGAACTGCTGGTAACATTAGAAAACGGTGTCCCAATGATGACTGCAGAACAACGCTTAGTCTATGATCGCGTGTGCGAGAGTGTGCAGAATAATTTAGGAACAATATGGTTTTTAGATGCACCTGGAGGAACTGGGAAAACTTTTTTGACTAAATTAATATTAGCTTATGTTCGAAATCAGCGTAAAATCGCTCTTGCCGTGGCTTCATCAGGTATAGCTGCAACATTGCTACCAGGAGGTAAGACTGCTCACATTATGTTTAAAATACCAATTAATTTAGATCGCACGGAAAGTCCAACCTGTAGTATTTCAAGAAATAGCGACAAAGCTAAGGTATTGCGTGAGTGTAATTTAATCGTATGGGATGAATGTACGATGGCCCATCGAAAAGGAGTAGAAGCAGTAGACAGAACTCTAAGGGACATAAGACAAAATGATCG
Source organism: Melinaea menophilus ssp. n. AW-2005 (assembly GCA_918358695.1). Lineage (NCBI taxonomy): Eukaryota > Metazoa > Arthropoda > Insecta > Lepidoptera > Nymphalidae > Melinaea > Melinaea menophilus. The sequence continues at coordinate 11,452,984 of OU911049.1, forward strand.
ACCAATGGGCGGTATTACGGTTTTATTTTGTGGTGATTTCCGACAAACCTTACCGGTAATACCACGGGGAACCCGAGCTGATGAGATTAGGGCTTGCCTGAAAAGCTCTTATTTGTGGCGTGATATACAATCGGTGCATTTGACTATAAATATGCGAGTGAGAACTGGAGACAACGCAGATAATCGTGAATTTTCTGATACATTATTGAAGATTGGTGAAGGTACCTATCCACAACTACACCAAGGAAAACTTATTCTGACACCTGAGTTATGTTGTATAGTGCAATCCCAACAACATCTTATATCTTCGGTTTACGGTGACATAACAATTATATTAAATAGGGACAATTCTTGGCTTTGCGAAAGGTCCATTTTGACTCCTCGCAATGACCAGGCATCTGAAATTAATAATAAAATACTGTCTAATATACAGGGAGAAAGCAAAGTTTATAGTTCAATAAATAGAATGGTTGATGAACAAGAAGCCACTAATTACCCGATAGAATTTTTAAATTCTTTAAGTATGCCTGGACTACCTTCTCATATAATTTGTTTAAAAATTGGCATACCGATAATTCTGCTCCGAAATTTAAGACCACCTCAACTTTGCAATGGAACTCGGCTAAAAGTAACCCAGTTGCAACAAAATGTAATCGAGGCTCAAATTTTAACAGGTTGCGGTGCAGGAGAAACTGTCTTTATTCCCAGAACTCCCATAATACCAAATAATTTTCCATTCCAATTTAAAAGAACGCAATTCCCAGTATCGGTGTGCTATGCCATGACTATCAATAAAGCTCAAGGGCAGACTTTTCGTGTTGCTGGAGTAGATCTCGGTGTTAGCTGTTTCTCGCATGGTCAATTATACGTCGCTCTTTCCCGGGTTAGCAATTCTAGGAATCTTTACGTTCACGTGCCGGACGGGTCGACTCTTAACATAGTCTACCCAGAAGCTTTGCGCTGAAACATTTTAATTTGATCTAAAAATATTAGCAATATATTACCTTAATAAAAAACAAGGAGTTACACGCTGACCGAGTCGTGGGTATAGCGTGGGTATATTATAATATTCTGCGGTTACTTATATTTTTCAACAGTTTTGTGGATTGGCATATTATATTACTATTGCCCTTCTAAAATACGAAAGTGAATCTGCCTGTTACGTCAAAACTATGAGGGAGGACATCTGCTAATTTGTTTTCGAAAAACGACGGAAACGCGGACGAAGTCGCGGGCAAAAGCTAGTATATAAATATATTCCTAAGCTAAGAGTAATGTGACTAAAACCAAGTTAAAAAGAAATAGAAAGTCCTCTGAGTCGGTTTATCTTGTCCTGTATTTGGATACAAGTTTAAGTACAGAGGACTAGATTATAGATCAAAGGGTTAAATTAACTTATTTTTATTAACCTGAAAACGTAAAACTTAATTTACCAGTAAGTTTAAATTATCTGAAAAACACCAAACACGCTGATTTTAAAAATGTTGTAAACGAGGCATTAATGAGGTATATATGACGAACATTATGGTAATTACATTTTTATAAGTAGCTTATATTTATACATGTATTACGGTCAAATACACTTACATACAGTGATAATATGTTGTATATTTGATGTAGGAATCAATCACTCTGCTCATTGAAGTAACAAAAGTTTAAAATTACTCTATAGTTGTGTTATTATTTTACAAAAGTTGTTTTTTTAACAAGTTAATTAAACAGAAAAAATAAAACTACAAAAGTTAAAATATCGTTTCAATATTAATAAGAGATGTTAGCTTCGACAGCTTTAATTAAGTCGCGTTCCTGATTGATTTAAGTTAACTAAATTTGAGTGTTTTCAGTTTTAAATTTATTTGTTATTGAACATGGGGCATTGAATAATTATATTAAAATATAACTCATAATTTTGAATATATTTATATATATACGTTCGTTTAATATTGCTTCTACATAAGACTTAACATAATTGTAGGGATGAATGTGTTATAATTATACTGGTTTCGTCACAAACGCTATTAACAGTTTATTTACATTGCGGTAACTCACCAAATTAAAAATCAAACTTGAGAAAACTGTGCTATAGTAAGAAATAAATGAAACCAAACTACTATAATTAATATTTGTAATACTTATTGAACACTGTTAAGTATCTTCTGGCGCGATTGCATCGATATCTAATGCTTTGGTTCATTGTAATTGTGTTCATACAAAATCGGTATAAAGTAGGAAAGAAGCAATGCAATAAGTCAACGGAAAATTAATTTTTTCTCAGAAATTCATTTTAGGAATGAAGATTATTCTATTTGTTTTAAATGTTAGAAAGTTTCTACATAGATATTATTGAAGTATAATCGCAGCGATAATTACAGTGTAAATGTAAGACAGTATGAAAACATAAAATAGAAATTCAGATTAGTTTAATCATAGTTATAATAAAATCAACGTCAAAAGTTAAATTATTATTTAATTTAAGTTTTTGGTATCTTATGGAATGTCACTTCTCACATGGATACGGAGTTATTAAAATATTATTTTTGTAAGAGTTTTAAATTGCGTACATTAATTAATTAAAAAAAAAAAAGTAAGGCAACATAAATTTTCGAAAAATAAAATGCGCATCCGATAAATATAGCCAATCTTGTTAAAGTAACTGAATTTTTTGTGTGCATAAAATCATTTGAAATCAAATATTCAAATATTCAGTAATATTAATTAAAAGTTTTTAAACATAAAAATAAAATGTGATGAATTTTATTATGACTTCCGCATAGTTAGATGTTTCAAATTTATTTTATTATGAGTGCAGAGATGTGTATCTCTGGAGTCTGATATAACGAGGGATAAACTGACATCGTTGTCATGACAACACCCCGTTTAACCATTGGTTTCTTTTACAATAATTCATAATTTGAGAACTATAAAAATCCAGCTATTAAGATACCATAACAAATAGAAATATTCCTTTCTTTTATTACAAAACTAAACATTTTAAAGTTTTTTGTTAATAACATGGTTACAAATTGTTTATTATAATTATTTATCAAATATACGTCACTTATTTTTTTGTGTCTGTATGTCTGTTTGTTCTTAATTCACTTTAAAGAAATTCGTTAGATAATAAACACAATATTTAAACTAAAAACACGTCTATGGTACCTCATGTTGCTAAATGTAAGTTGTATCGCTATTTACAAATGTAATGTGAATGCACCAATAATGTCTCGTGCTTGCGTCCCTGATAATATTGTTAAAATAATATTAAATAATAAGTAAAGAATTTTAAATAATTACACCGAGAAAGAGGACAATAACTTTCGATATAATTATTTTTGTACATGAATATAAAAGATTTAATTAACAGATTTTTTATTTTATTTTAAATATAAGTCAGTAAGTTAATATACATATATTCTTATTTATACTACTAATATAAACATACTAATTTTCTTAATGGTGTGTACACTTAATTTGTAATCTTAGAAATATTTCTCAATTGTTATTTGAGTTTTTTTAATTCTCTTGGGACTCTCTGCCGGCCTTACTTCAGCTCTCCTTGGATATAATAATAATATAATACACATTTTATTGGTAGGATCACCATATTCTTTTGGAATAAGTAGTGTAAACATTCATATTTTTGTCCCAAAGGACACCCTCATGACAATGTGATGGTCTTTTTTAAGCCACAAACTCATTGGACATATTTGCACTCACCCATACACGTAGAAACAAAATAACGTAATTATGTGATAGAATTTTCTATTAAATATTTGTTTTAAAACTATGACTAAAATTAGTGACTAAAAGCAAGTCTTTGGTTCACAAAAGATATACATTTTGTTCATAAACAGTGCGCGTAGCAAGTATGATATAAAACAACAAATCAGACTAGTAATATCAAGTGCTCTTGAAATAGGAACCGCTTGAGGATCTCAACTTCTTGTTGCAGGAGCCGTGTAACATAAAACACTCATGACATTGAAGAGCTGGATTTGGGATTGCGAAATAAGTTTTTTCAAACCGTACGTCCGTAGTCTGTCCGTAGTTATTATTGTTTATTATTATTTAATTTATTACGTTATTATTGTTTATTATTATTTAATTTATTAAACGAAATAAAATTCATATTTAATATTTAAACATAAAATTATAGAAACATCTATTATTTGATCATGCGGACGCCAAAACAGCCGACAAGTGAATATTCCGCTTTATTATAAACATGTCAATGAATACCATTGAGACAGAAGCTGTTTGTTCCTCATGAATACGGGAAGTGACGCGATTATCCCTAGGGACTCCATCCAAATAATACTAATATATAATAATAATATACGGGATACTTTTGATAATAATTTTTAAAACGTCATTAACTTTTTTAATGTTGAATGTATTTTAATACATGATTGTACCCAATGTTAATTCAACCTAAATGAATAAAATTAAAACGATTATTTAAAGGACGGTTCTAAATTATAGGAAAAACTATAATGTGTCCTTTAATTGTTGACGGAACATCTAAATGTAACATTTAAAATATATAATAAATAATAATATTACAATAAGTATATCCGTAGAACGAAACCTATACATAAAGACAGACAAAAATAAATAAAATATAATAATATCTTTAATTTGGTATACTTTTAGATTTTTTAGTGTTAGTATGTATTATAAAGATGATCATTTCTTTAATTGAACTTATATATTATGTACATTATGTTACAATAAATATTTCAAATAAGTATTTAATAGAACATGCTACATCAAAACTCACACTTCACACACACTTCCTCAACCGTTATAATGAAAATATAATACATAATAAAACTTAGAAGTGGAAATAATAACTATCAATTACTCATATTAACAACACACAAATGTTTAAAGCACCAGTTACTGTAATTTTGTTCTTACAGCATCGCTTTGAGCAGCAACTATTAAATATTACACTCGGAAACTCTCTGGTGAGTCTGCTTTCCTTGCGATAACCCTCTTTAAGTTATTTATATTTAATAACAGGCATATCACACCGAAATGAGAAACGAATAATTTTTAATACATAATTATAAGCGATGTATACAGTGTAGTTTGTTATCTAATTCGGAGCTTACAACATGCTTCAGTTAATCCACTTACCGACCGTAAAGCTGATTGGGTTCTGGCCGAACGCGATTTTACATCTATCGGATGTGCGGTACAATACAAGTCACTACTCGAACTCATAATTGGTCTATTCATGGTCTATATTGCAGTGAGATCAACGTAATATCTTTATATCGTATTACAAAACATTGTCTATTTTACTATGGAAACTCAATTATAAATACGTAAACCTATAAAATGTGGCAATTATAACAAATAAAAATGCATATGAAATCATAACGGTAGATTACAATAACAAATCGTATATTAATCAATTATAATTCGCAGAAATTATATTAAAATGTATTCTGCAGAATCTTATTTCGTTAGATAATTGTAAAACCACGTTGCTAACGAACGAGGCAATTACAAAAGCTCACGGAACAAAACTGCGCAATGGTTTGAAGCGGGGATGAGACCGTTTGATGAGAGAACTCATTGCATTCTCATGAGGAATGATTTCATTTAAAATATCGGAATTTTGATAAAAGACTGCATTTTACTTAGCATATAAGTATAAGATTGGCAACTTTGAGTCTTCTACTCTTACAGTAAATATTACATCACCTGTATGAAATATAAATATTTAATGTAATGGTTGAGTATTCATTTCATTATTACATTACTTCTATTTCAATTATTTGGTGATAATGTAATGTTCTACAATAGAGCCACATCTCTTAAAATATATAGAAGTACGAAATGTAACAGTTATTAAGACTAAGATTAAGAAGAAGCCAAACAAGCGATCCTTTCGTGAAATCACTTTATTTATTTGAGACACACGGCGGAATATTATTTATCTATTGCTGAAAAACTTGTTGGTATATACATTGTTGCAAAACATTTAAAATATAGAAGTTTCATTTTTCTAACAGACAAATAAATACATAGTGAAGTTTTAACAATTAACTTACTCTTAAATATGATCACTAAGTGTGAGTTACTTATCAACTTATATTGTCAAAATTATAGTTTATCTATGAATAATAAAATACAACAAGTTACACAGCCTCACTGCATAAATGTTTTAAACAATATTAACTAAATATTTCAAACCAATATTTTTTAATATTCAACCCTGGAGTGTTTGTAATTTTCATGTCGTCCCAACCTTAATGGATTACAGAGAAATCCTTTTCTTGATATTTACAACAGATTTTCTACTTCTATAGATGGTTATAAATAGACAGTTGTATTCATAACTTTAATGGTAAAACATTCTTTAGAATATAAATTAAATCTTCATAATAATATGATTCTTTTATGTTTTATCAAAGTTTGGTAACTTGTTAAATATATTATCGCCATATATGATAGATATTTTATTCACGTTTTTAGCAAAGCTCGCTTTGTCACGATTCGATCACCCGCCGTCAAGAAACTGTACAGCTCCGATAATGAACACACGATATGATTATACATTCTAATGTAATTATAAATTCCAATGTAAAGTCATGAGAAGATAAATATATAATTTAGGAAGAATTATGTAATATTTTTGATATAAAAGGTTAATATATTCAAACAATAAAACCATCCCACATCCACAGCCTCGTGCAGCTTACGCTCTGCAATGCGCAAACATAAACGAAACATGATTTTTTGTGGTTCACTACATTTTTTAAACTGTTAACATTAAGCTAACGTTGTTTTGGTAGTTCTTATAAATCATATTATATATTTAATTACAATTTGGTAAAACAATCTTGGTCTCATAATAAGCCTTAATTTATGACTCTTTTTATTACACAAATTTAAAAGATTAGTTATATATAACATACAGAGATCTCTAAATAGCCGTGTATGAACACATACAAAATACGTGCTTGTTCACGCTGTACGCAGAACTTAAATATTCATATATTTTAGTATTTAACATTTTAAAAATGGTGAAGTTTACAAATGTTATATTTCTTCTGTATTTTTTTCGTTTATTGGAAATTATATTTAAAATATAGTAGTTTTACAACTGGAAGAAAGTCTTGAAGAAGGCGAGCAAGTCTAAATATAGATATTGAAATTGAAGGACACTTGTCGAATTGAAGATTATGATAAAAATCTCTGTGATAAATGTGATTCACTACAAGCGACATTCCAACGGTTCAAATACTCCAAGCTCCGGTGTTGGAGATCTATTGAGTATTGATATACATGTATTCATTAAAAATATTTGAAAAATAACGTTTATATTTAATGTTCAAGGTATATCATTAACAATAATCCAAACTACGGGAAGAATATTATTTGATATAAAACTTATTATTTAATACGTAAGTATAAAAAATGGCAAAATAAAAAGAAAGGATCTTCCTCATGTATTCTTCAATATTCACCGCTTCCTTAATTTAAAATGATTTGTTACTAAACTTTTCTACAATTTTTTTCTTACTTTACAAAGCAAAATTATTTTTTTTATTACGTAAAATAAATATATTCTGTGTGTTGTTCTGTTGTTTTTTTATTTCAGTTTTCTTCTAGCTTTGTTAGTTAGCTGTACGGTTGTTCTCTGTTCTTACAAACTTTTTATACTTTATACAAACTTTTTATCCTCCAAACATTTCACACTATATCACCACCTACAAAAAGTTTGATATTTTACTGACATTTTAAATCAATTGGAAAAGTAATTAAGACTTGATTATATCGAGTTATTACTATTTATTATATTATTTTTATTTAACTGTCTTATCTCAGTTAGTATCTTTTGAATAGAAACGAATTTGTTTTTTTCCTCCTTCCGACTACGACAGCAGTTGTTGCTTTATTTAATATTGTGAAAAGTAATCTTAAATATCATAAAGGACCTAGTCTCAGTTCTTGATTGCTATGAAGAGTTTGGAGATTTAGTTTAATTGCAATTATTGAGAGGAACTTTATAAATTTAATTAATCAAATATTAATTTGGCTTTCAATATGTTAATTGTCTTATGAACAATATCTATTGATTGTACAATGACATTGACCGGTACAGAGTGATGGGAAAAATAAAAACTTATTTAAAACGAATCAATTCTGTACTGGAGTCAAATAAATTAAATTGTATATAACTTTTACATAGATTAGATTATTAATAAATTATTATTGAAGAGGAATTTCGAGGTCCATTTAGCAAATAACCAAACTTTGTTGTTTTTAATTATCATTAACCGACCTGACCTTACATGACCGCGGCCACAATCGCTTTTATTACGACAATAACATTTACATAACAACATTGATGAAATTTATTAATAAAACCACAACATTTGAGCACACATCCCGGATCTGTTGGAATAAACACAGTGACGATTTATTTAAATCATTAATCTTGTTTGTCTCCAAAACGATTTCATATATACAGAACCTACCTTTTAAGAACCCCTCTTACCTTCTCCCTTAACTCATAGTGGTTGAGTGGTTTTACAAGTTTATTAACAGTAATATTACGTTGTTGAAACAAAAGTCTTTTCCTGGAACTTGACATACATCATAATGGAAATAAGAAATGGTTTATATTTTTTGAAATTATAAATATAACACATTTAAATAATAATTAATTTCATGTTAATCCGATTTTTTTTTACATTATAAAAATCGTGTTCACGGCAAGACGAGCTTTAGGACTCTGTAAGACAAATGTTATCTTTAAAATGGTAGTATTTCACAGCAAACTCAAAGACCTATTAGATGAAAGGATAAAGACTGCGAAGGCAACAATTTATAACAACCAGACCGCGGAAGTGATCGAGGGAGAAGAGGCAGAGCAGCACATGGCTGCATTCAGTGAGACAATTGGCATGGTCGAACTTGATTGAAAAAACAGAAACATCAGGAGTAGTCACTTACCGAACCCCGACGACTGATCCAATAGTGGTAACCACAAAGAACACTAAGATATGGCTAGACGACAAAATACTCGAAAGAGCGGACAAATTGTCAGAAACATGCCAACAATGGGAGTTACCACTAATAAAGATGATATACGGAGTACCAGGATGCGGTAAGACTACATGGATGGTTGAAGTTGTTAATTACAACTTCAACTCCCAAGACGACCATATAATCACTACCACTAAAGAGGCTAAACTAGAACTAGCATTAAAAATCTCCGAAAAAGAGGGGGCTGACGCCGCGCGCAGAGTAAGCACACTGGCTTCGATCCTAACAAACGGATTACCGAAAGAAAAAAAGGGGAAATGCCAAAGGCTTATAGTCGATGAAGCACTGATGAACCACTTCGGATTCATCGTGATGGCCCTGCAACTCACCGAAGCCACAGAACTGCTACTCATTGGTGACGTAAATCAGCTTCCTTATATTGAAAGAGAAAACTTGTTCGAAGTCTACTACCACCGCCCAGACTTTATAACAACTGCCATCACAACACAACTTATGTGCTCAAACAGATGCCCGAGGGATGTAGTCTACGCCCTTAGAAAAGTATATGACGGTATATATTCCTCGAGCAGCATAGCAAGATCTATGAACATAAAATCCCTTACAGGTGAAAAGATCCCCATTGACCAACCAAATACCCTATACCTGACCTTCACTCAAGAAGAGAAGCTAACATTGGAAGAAAAAGGGTACGGAAAAGGGAAGGGATCCAAAACACTCACCGTTCATGAGGCACAAGGTTTGTGTTATGAAAGTACAATAGTAGTAAAAAGAACCGGAAAGAGCCTCCCACTCCATGACAGCGTACCTCATGCGCTAGTAGCCATTTCGCGACACACCAGGACGTTTGTCTACTACACGGACCATCAAGAAGATGCGCTGGCGAGGTTCATTAAAGACAGCATTGTTAATACGGACAAGATAATAAATGATTACAACTTGAAATTAGCAATACACAACCAAGACCAGAAGGTCATAACAAAATTAACCAATTGAATAGAATATTTATTTATGTATTTATTAAAGTAATTCTTGTACCTGAATACACAGGCAAAAATCTCAAAAAAAAAAGAAATCAAAATAATAATTATAAAACAAATAAAAAATGGCATGGACTACAAGTCTATGGTAAATATATAATAAAAAAAAAATAAATAAAATTAAAAAAAAAAAAAAAAAAATGGTAGTATTTAAATAATATATTATTATGCTTATTACAACATAATATATTTATTCCATCAAAAACAAAAAAATGCACATGACTCGGAACGCTGTAAAAAGTTATGAGATCACATCTAAACCAAGTCTGTTAACTCAATATATACCTATCTATGACAGCAGCTATACAACCACTTTGTCATAATTAACACCTTGTTAGATTACTAACAACATTTTATTATAACTATATCAGTATTAAATTTTTTACTTCTTAAGGAAGGAGTGACTTGAAAAACGCAGTCGGCAAAAGACTATACTATTAATATTATAACTCTATCTTTACCAGATAGATAGACAGCCTTGACACCTTAAATCAGTGAACAGATTTTGATTAAATTTTGTATAGGGATATTCTGATATACAAGGAAGGACGTATGATACTTTCATCCCGAAATTAAATTATGGTTGAGTTTCATTATTGCAATTTAAGAGTTTTTAATAAAATATTTCGTGGAATAAATAATAAGAGATAATGTAAAATATATATTAGTACGAGGTCATAATATTTCTTTACAAAACCAAAATGAAAGACCCTAAGGTTGTTGGTTTAATTAACTTAAACAAATAAGCCGAAGGTTCGATTACAAAACACGATGTAAACGAGGAAATAAAATAGAAAACTTCTTAACCTACAAATAGTGATAGAGCGGGCTGGTTATCGCTATTAGAGGATCGGGGAACTCAATATTATGATAACCCTTTTACAAAGCTCTCGTCTAGTTGCGATGAGTTGACCTAAATGGCAGAATAATAATTTTTATTTTTATTATAAATTGCCGGTCTCTGTGATAATACATTTTAAATATAAAAGTAATGCATTGAGCAAAGAAGTATAAAACGAAAAAAAGGAAAAGGTGGTAGAACCTACCTCTTTAAATATATTTTCAATAGGAGTCAGTTGGACCGGAGATAACACCACTTTCTCACAGAAGATCTGCGTATAGTAAATAGTAATAAGTATCTTTATTTTGTATGACGAATTATAAACGTGAATGGCCGAATTACTGCCGGCCCTAGTCATATGACTGCCCTATTCCTCATGAGATATCTGCAAAATAAAAAAAATGGTAAATTTTAAATAAAAAAATATTTTGATTTTTACTTGGCTAGGTGAAGGTAAAACACCAGGCAATCGTTTAAATAAAATAATACAAAGCACCTAGTCCAAAAGCACAACCGTCTTAAATTTAAAGTCATGTAAAAATTTGGTAATAAGTCATTTGGCATATATAAAATAATTTACATCACTTACCACAAGCTATAAACGGCCTTATTAGTTATACCAGGTATGATATATGGATGACAATTTGGTATTTTAATATCAGCCAATTGAATTTCAAACATGACTGCCATAAATTGTAGATTGCCATAAATATCAGAACCAATAAAACACCTACAATTTTCAGATTCGAATTCGATCTTTCTGAATAACAAAGATAAATGATAGATACCGTCCATTTTACTATTATAAGTTAACAATTTTAAATAACGGATTTTTTTTTCTAGAATGATATGAACATTTAGAAAATAAGTTATTAAGATCTTAAAACAACAATAAAACACAATGTTCCAAATAATTAGTCTATAATTTGAAATGTTGGTTTCCTGAACGGTTAACGGAGAATTACTCTTGTTCACTGACAATTTATGAACTATTCGTTTATTACCATGTTTGTTCAGCCTTTATTAGTATTTTGACATAAAACACAAACAGTTGGGTTAATTGTTAACGTTAGTAATGATAACACCGTGACAATGATAACACAATTCCAATTTCGAATGAATTTACTCAATTATAAACAGACGAGCCAAAAAGCGCTGCCCGCACACATAACCAAATACATATGTTTATATTAGATATTTAAATTAAAAATATTTTATTTGCTCAATAACTTTTTATATGCCAGTAGACAGGTTGTAATTGTCGATACCACGTACCTCCATACAGCATTATTTTAGGTAGATTCATTAGATGAATCTACCTATTGCAATCGATGCGATGACGGGACCCAGACCCCAGAGTAGGGGCGCTACGCCGTTTATGAACTGGAGATTGAGAATCCGTCGAAAAAAAATAATTATATATCCCTCTATATATATATATGTATATATGATCCATCAGTCCAAATTCATCGTAGGCGAAATCTGAGTTCACAGGTCGATAGGATAAATTAGTAGGACAAACGTACCATCTCGTTTTTTTGGAAAAAGTGAAAGGGGGGGCTGGGAGAGGGGATGAAAGTGCAAACCTTTGGGACACGCTACAGGTCGCAAATATTGACGGAGGATTTTCAAACTCGGCATACACATTCTTAAGGACAAAATGAAGGTTAAGTTCTTGAACGGGGGAAATCGCTCTAGGGGTTGAGGAGCTGGGGGGTTTGAAAGTTAAAAACCGAAAAAAGTCACAGAAGAAGGCAAAATTTTTCGGTCGGAAAAATCTTAGAAAACTAACAAATTAAAAGAGGAAACTTTTTTGTCCGAAAAGTTTTTTGATGCGACCCCCCGTTTAGGAGATAGGAGTGGTGGGTGGTTCCCCGCTCACCCAATATATGCAGAGTGACCCGTCATAAGACTCGTAATGACCAGTAGAATACTGCTGGCTAGTTTTTCTTTGTCGATCCGACCGACGGGAATCTACCTAACACGATCGACCCTGTCGAACGAGGTATTTAAACTGCTCCCGCTTAAGATGTTAAGTATTTCTTGTTGCTGGTGGTTTAAGAAACCTACATATAACTGGTATATAGTCCACCTAACTTCGGAACAAACAAATAACTATGTTGGATCGAACATATTTATTTGTAAGATCGAATAAAATTGACAGAGCCAGCAAATTGAAAGCAGGATAGTGCAATGCAGACACCATCATACTTGGGAAGGAACTAAACTTTACATTATTGCATTATGCACTTTACATTATAAAGACAGAACCACGGGCAGCATAGAGTATAGTCTTTGCTGTATATTCACAGCTGTTTTAGATATAAAAAATAATTTTTAGTACTACGTTTGAAAAACCATGTCTTGGTTGGTCTTAATGCATGATAGCTCAATATAGACTTATTCTGTTATGAGGTCGTTTCACGTTCTTTTTTGTCAGTTCCTTTTATATTGCATTTTAAATAGTGCGATATAATTATAGTACACATGATCTTATCAGTGTCACAAATGCTACTAACAAAAAAAACAATTTAATGAACTTAATTTACTAATGAAACATAAATCGTTTATATTAAATTCTCAGTATCATTGATCATCGAAAGCAAACTTTTTTAAGTCAAGTAAATTGAATTTCGCTTCTACTTTGTTTGATCTCTTGTTTTATTTTTTTTTGCTCTGAAGATTCTTTATTGGCTTCTCAGTAATTGTTAAATGTAATCGTGTAAAGCGATTCTTCTCAATTTGTTGTTGTTTTTTATTTGAGATTGTTTTTTCTTTATTTGGAGTAAATTAATGAAGTAATAGAGTAAAAGAAACACTTTATAAATGAGTTTCTCCCCGTTTAATTTAGAGAAACGGTAGAGAGCTAAATTCACAATGCTATTCCGCCACCAACCAGAATAAGGCCTGAGATTGACAGACGACTTGATTTCCTATACCAGACTATCGTTTCTGAAGTTCAGTTTAAAACACAATTAAGTTATTTTTTTCTTTAAATATAAGTACCTTAAATCGTAACTATACAAAATAATAAACATTCTATATCTTAAGGAAAGAAAACTTTGTTATTGACACACATTACCTCTTAGCTGTGAATTGTGTGACACATTGAGTTACAATATAATATTATCGTAATGTAAAAATTGTTAGAAATGAAAAATCAAACATTTATGGTTTTGTGTATTGTATTATGTATATTATTTTTGCATATTTTGTATACACGTGAAACTGATACACCTCAAGGAAGGAAAGCTCTTTATTTGGTGAGATAATGTTTAAAATATGTACGTGTTAGAGCTGTGAGCGGGACACTTCCTGAATGTGTAAAGTGTCCTCAGAGCACGGTTAGATATACTTTAGATATAGATTTAAAATTGAAGAATATACAAACTAAATAAAATGAGTTTAAATTTGAATAATATTTATTTGATTTTGGTTTTTGTTTGATTATATTAAACAGAATATGTCAATTACACGGCCTTTGACACATTAATTAACACACGATTAAAGGTCTCATTAATGTGGTCAAATATTTTATATAACTTAGCCAACTATAATTTATTTTATTTTTATTATTTATTAACTTGTTCGTAAAAGATTTCCTTAGACAGTATCTTCTTTTACCCTTCGATGAGACTTCTTAATTGATTTCTCACTCACGTTCCTTCTTCTTGGTCGTGTCTGGAAGAGTATGATCTTTATATTTTTGTCCCTAGCAAGTTTTTTTTTAAAACGATTGATTGAAGGTTTGACTAAAGAATAATACGGAAAAGCTTTTAATAAAGAATTTGTTATTTAATAATAATGATAGGACCTATTTTTTTTCATTTTCTTTATTTTTGGTGAAAATAAATTACATAGCATCAAAGCAAAGAACAAATAGATAATGAGATCTTTTGTACAAAATGTGTTTGAGGTCCCGCAATGATAAGAGCTACTTTTAAGCCTGAGGAACGCTTATTACAATAGCTGATTTGCTGCAAATTAATCATCAACAAATAATGAAGACTTACTTTGAATTGTAATTTTAAGATAAACTCAATATATCATAATCCCTGTTAGCGTAATAGCTGCGTGATATTAAAAAACAATTTAAAATATAAAACAGTTTGAGGTATTCTGTAAAACAAAAAATAATAATTTACACAGACTTAAAACAGCAATTACTTCAGTTCTCTGCTGTAGATGATTAAACAAGAAAATAAAGTATCTGTAAAGACAATGCAGTGTTCTCAGTTACGTGATACAGTTTCACGACATGAGACATTCAATAGCTTTAAATTGAATTGAGTCATGAGAATTAGGTAAATACAAAATGTAATATGTGCTTTTCATTTCTATGAAAAGTGTACATTAAAAATACATTAGTTGTATATTATATGAGGTTTACAACACATCATTATATTAAAGAGATGACTATTAAAGAATTAACATGTTCCTTCAATCTTCGTTCAACCAAGTGATAACTAAATCACCATAGAGACAGACAGACAAACAGAAACTACAAGACAAGATTTTTGGTGCTCTTGTAAAGAAAGGATATTTACAAAATACAATTGCACTAAAGTATACTTTTACATGTTTGTCAATAATCAATAAAGTGTCGTTAGTATTAGTCAGGTTAGTACTTATCACATAAATACAAGTTATGTTATTAGAAACTTATTTTGTTATTATCTATTAGGAAATAGCTTTTCATATAAAAGTAATTCATACTTTTATCTTCAATAACTAATAGTTCCTAGTTTCTCTCTATCGTCGTCGATCCCAATCAGAGCTTCCTAAATGAGGTATAATTGCTGAAACTTGGCGGATTTTACGGGAATTGTGGAAAGTAATGTGAAAATTATTAAAGATTTTATACTAGAAAAACGTTTCGTTGAAATATTTACCAGCTCATATATTAAATGAAATATTCTTTATGATAACTTTGTTATATATTGTAGGTAACATATATAATGTTTAGTTCTAGTCTGTAAAGATGTTAAAATGTACGTCTATTAAGAATAAATACTATATTAATGTATTATTTTATTACGTCTATTACGTATATTAAATTGCATTACCTCACCTTACCTTACCTTATCTGATCTTATTATTTGAATCGGGTATCGATACAAGGAATCACTGGCGAAAGCTAGTTGTAAAAATTACTAAAACTTAATGTCAATGACACATGATATTTAAAGACAATGTATGACATAAACATTAACAAACGTAACATATAACGAGGACATTCCTAAGTACTAACATTATATTATCTTAACATTATAACATGCACATCTTAGTGTTAATTATCCTACATACTCGTATTATAATCACGTAGCGGAGTTAAGTCTAGTAATCATTTTTATCTCCTACTTGAAGCTATTCATATTTCATAGTATGTTTTTCTTTTATTTTTATTTTTCCTCTTTAATAAAATATTACATTTGTCCTCATTGTAATTAGAAACTTCCCGAGCGTCGGAAAGATTTTTTTTAATATCTTGTTAAGACTTAACTTATCCTCATGCCACATCCCTTGCGGGGTAGCCAGAGACGACGGAGTGCCAAACGCTACGGTCCCTGCATACCTCTTTCGCCTCGACCACAGACATTAACCTCTTCATACATGCCCTCCGGGGGGTCCTCATGCTTTTTACGTGACCTTCCTCCAGTATCGTAGCTACCGTGTTTTCGAAGGTCACTAGAGGCCTCCCCTTGTGTCTCTTACCGCTCACTTTTCCTATATAAATCTTTTTACCATTCTTTCATCACTCATTCGTTCGACGTGCCCAAACCACCTGAGTACGTTCTTCTTCATTCTCACTGCAACATCTTCGCTAGTACCTGCCATTGCCTGCCTACCTTGTTAAGCTTATTATTATATACTATTTTTTTCATTACTGATCCTTTTTTTTTATTTTTTTACGAGTTGTATAATATTATATATTCAGCTAAATAATTAGAAATCATTTTCAAGAAAATCAAACGCTGTTTGGAAAATTAAAACAGCTGATCTTTAAGTACCGTGTATGTACATGCAGGGTTTCATTGTATATCCAAATATAAGGCCAACCTTGTCTTAACTTTTGACAAATTATTTGTACCATTTTTAAATATTAGTTTTTACATATTAAAGTTATTTTTATTGACAATGATGTCTTTGTTTAGCAGTAGGAAAATAATAAGAAGATGTTTACCTCACACAAAAGCTATGGACTTCTTAACATAAAAAAATATATGTTTTTGTACTATTTTATACACATAAAGTAATTTTGGAATATGCAAAAATATAATATTTTTAATATTCCAATATTACGTTTATTTATTTATTTATTTATATCTTTTCCACTTTGAATCATAATCAGTGATCACTTGTGTACGTCAAAATGGAAGTGTCAGGAGGGCCTATTTCGATACCAGATTTATCGTAATAAGCCCTTCTGTAAAAGCACTGTCCAACTTAATGTTAAAGCTATGAGGGTTCCAAACGAACAACGTCCTAGTCTGAGAAGAACCACACAACAAACTCAGCCGGATATATATTTTTTTATATTGTGATCACTGTTTCACAAATGTCAATCTTAAAAGCTATTTTGGAACAACTAGAACCGTCGCAATATAATGAAAAAAATTATATTTATTATTATTATAATAATAGCAAAAAAAAATAATAATAATGATAACAATAATAAAAAATAAAAATAGGCCTGCTACACAACCAGTCACCGCAAGCAGCACCCGTTCACGAGCATAACGCAAGAGTCAGCCATCATCCCCTTCGCACATATTTGAGGGACGAGCGCAACCCGACTCCCGACGCTACCGCAAGTAATGACTTCTAAGGAATCGGTGTGATGCAACAGGTCGATAAAACGAAATTTTTTTTTTTTTTTTTTTTTTTTTTTTTATGGAATAGGAGGGCAAACGAGCTGGCGGGTCACAGATGATTTGTGATCACCGCCGCCCATGAACTCTTGCAACATCCGAGGATTTGCAGGAGCGTTGCCGGCCTTGAAGGTGGGAGTAAACGCCTTTTTTGAAGGTACCCATGTCGTACCGATCTGGAAATACCGCCGAAGGAAGTTCGTTCCACATTCGAGTGGTACGAGGAAAAAATGTACTTGAGAACCGCACAGTAGTGGATCGCCACGCATCCAGGTGGTAGGGATGGTATTGGAGGCGATGGCGCGCTGTGCGGTGATGGAATTCGGCGGTAGGAATCAGATCGAATAGCTCTTCGGAACACTCCCCGTGGTAAATGCGGTAGAAGACGCACAGAGATGCAACGTCTCTACGCAATGCCAAAGAGTCCAGCCGTTCACAGAGCACCGGGTCCCCGACAATCCGAACGGCTCTCCGTTGTACGCGGTCAAATGGTAGAAGCTGATATTGGGGTGATCCGGACCAGAGATGAGAACAGTACTCCATGTGTGGCCGGACTTGCGCTTTGTAGAGCGCAAGTCTTTGGCCAGGATTGAAGTACTGCCTTGCTCTATTGATCACGCCCAATTTCATCGAGGCCAACTTGGCCTTGCTCTCCAGATGACCACGAAACCGACAGTCACTCGAAATGTCGAGACCCAGTATTCTGATACTTGGCGAGGCAATAAGGGGAGTGCTCTCGAATAGCGGTGATACGAATTAATCTACAACAAAAAACAAATTGCGGAGATTACTAGTTATTCGCAATATAATACAATTCACTCCCAGGCCATACCGTCGTTGATGTAATCCTGTACACTATAGTAGGATTTTTTTATCAAATTTATTTTTATATATAATTTAAATTTATTTTATACGATAAACTTAAGGCTTCATTTGGGAGCTTATTATAAAAACGTATACAATTAACCTTAAAGGATTTACCTATTTTATGGAGCCTAGTGTTGGGCATAGCGAGTTTATTTTTATTTCTCGTATTAATTTTATGAAAATCACAATTTTTTTTGAACTTAGAAATATTTTTATTAACGTAAATAAAATTTTCATAAATATGTTGATTATAAACCGTCATTATTTTAAATTCTTTAAATTTGTTTCTTTAAAATACTTCCATAATTTACTATTATTATTCCTTATGATTAATTATCGTCATTTCTATAAAATTAATAGTTTTGATATTTTTGATGTTTTTTTTTAATACGATAATTTTCGAGTGAAATATTTTTTTCCGTTAAATTTTGTACAGCTAGTACTGGGTTTTTAAACCTGTTTTTTTAGGGGATTAAACACCACCATACATCACCACATTCTCAGACCATCCCCAAGGACCTCTATAAAGGCAAAACTTTCAAGACACAAGTTTCTTTCGGTACTCGTCGACGTTTTTATTTTGAAGTCGGTGCAAATATCTTACAAATTTTAACGCTCCCCTCTCCCCCCCCTTATTTATTTGGGATGGAGTTCACAAAATCACTTCTCAGAACGCACTTAAGTCTTAATAGAAACACCTGTTCAAATTTCCAGACGCGTAGGGCGTAGGTTATGTGATGAATCAGTCTTTTTTATATTTATTTATATAGTTTTGTTGCAGACACACGTGACCATTCAATAACAAATATACGAACATGATAATAAAAAACAAATGTCGTCATGTCCATCACTTACATGACTTAATAATCTATACAATACTCGTAACTCACTCATTCAAAGTGACAATGGAGGTGACACTTGACGAATATCATAAACCGATTACCATCATTACAGAGTTAACTACGGGATTTGACCCGAGTTCAGGGAACCGTAACAAACGGGTAATCCTGTCATGATCTGTAAATATTGGAGAATAAGAATGGTTTATATTGTATTGTCGGTTATTGCGAAATTGGATAAACTGTTATCAATGTTTCCTTTATGGTACTGTCGAGTGTATTTACGGAAATGGAACATTACATTATTAAAATTGGACGCAATTTTTACATATAAATTTAGAATATACGTATTATATTCAGCGTTTACGAAATAATACGAAGGGGAATATTACAGACAATAACTTGTTAATACTAAAAACTTCAAGTCCCAGTAAACCATATCCGCTTTCTCCCTAATTGTCCTTGAATAGCGTGTCTCGAAAAGTAACAACGGATCGGAGAGCACTGCAAGTATTAAAAATACAAAAGACATTTACCATATAACAGCCAAATATATAACACTACATACAAACAGAATAGTGGAGATACATGTATATATAAGTTAAAGATATCTGTAGTGTTCAACTATTACTAAAACCATTAATTGGTGAAACTTTTGAAATCAATTAAACATTAATCCAATGTGTTAAATTGAACCCGGCTCTAAACGAGGCAGGAGGGTTTAACTTGTAATTTGGAATTAATTTAATTAAACCAATTTGTGAACATTATAATGATCAACATTATGTATTAGTTACACAATTAAACCTTATTTTAGTTATGATAAAAAGGAATCAAAAAATCCTTCATAACATTGTCCGCACAGATCAAGGATGTTGTTACAGTTATAGCGCGGAGACTCCAAGGAATATTATTTTACATTTGATCTATGAAAACACACGATGTACTTCATACGCTTTTGTGAAATGAATTATATTAACAGAGTTAATGTACATAATATATATTGAATTAAACACAAGTAATAAATGAAATATTGATATATAATTAATTTGATACATTCCACCGCGATTGTTCCACAACGGTTAACTGAAAACCACATCAGTTAATGATATATTAAGTAATATGAAACTCAGATATTCCAATTATAAAGCAGATAGGTGCGAGCTGTAGCGAGCTGTTTGTGCAACAATTTACTCATTACACAATATAATTATGATCATTATATTATCATTAGCACTGTAATAAACTAATATGTTTTATGACATATAGATGGATATATGTTACGCTTCAAGCAGATAATCATTAGTAAATTTAGATGAACCTTTACAATATTTTTAATCAGAGTTCATCAGAATGAAATGTTCTTATCAATTATAACGCTAATTTATTAATTGTAATCAAATAATCAAACAAAGTAACATATCAAAATAATATTAGTATAAATCGCTTTACTTATTAACGCCTATTGGTGTTTCTCTGCCAACTAGACTATCATTATTATAAATAGATGCAGACATAATTAACGCTCGTCGCGTAATACTACTCTTAAATCAATTAATATGTAATATCTCATTGAATTCAATAAACAGCTGTCAACGTTAGAGTTTGTATTGTCTTTAATCTAATAATAAGTACATGCGCATATATTAACAATAATATATAAACAGAATTGATTCATATCTTTATATTATTTTCGTAATTTACGATAAGGTATTATGTTCATTAAATACAAATACAACGTACATGTAATAGAACATATCTAGTTTCTCATTATTATGTTTTTGTAAGTGTATACTTTCTAGCACACTCCTATAAGTAAAACAAACAGACACACAAATTGTTTATCGGCTTATGTCTTATTGCTTTGGTATTTTTTGCTAGACTACTGAATATGTGAAGATATCATATTATAGAAGTCAATGTAGAATACTTCTTACTGTAAAACACTTTCTCCATTTATATTGAACAATTACAATAAACATAGAGGTTTCGTGTTATAGTCTACAATTAAAATAGAAAGGTTCGAAGTTTTTTTAATATTATGCTATACTTTAATACTTTACTTTTTTTGCTTCTTTTCGCTTCTGCTTCTGTATTCGCCTCTGCTCATGTGCATGCTGTTGCTTTAGCCTTGCCTTTATCTAACTAAAAACTTAGTACAGTTTAAAGAAGAGAGAATACAGAAAAATATTTTTAATTCAAATATCAAACATTCGTCTCTATGTTTAAAGTAATAAATAATTAGGTTTAAAAGGTTTAAATTAGTAATTTAATTAGTAATTAGTAATAAATTATTTTTATTTATACAAAATACAATTTTAAATTTATTTACAGTTATTATTTGTCAAAATAAATCTAAGAAACGCAACGAACTCGCGTGTAGCGTGCGTGTAACATATGTTATGTTACGAGTATGTTAGTTGGTGAAATATATGAACATTAACAATGGATATATTTATTCTTAAGCTGCAGTAGTAAATTATATATATAGTATTCTTTAGATGGAGAAAAATACATCGTTCAAAATAAAAGTGTTTTGACTGTTATTTACAATTGTACAACTTTTTCTCTAATTACCTGTCTGCTAATGTCGGAGGCCGGTATTTTTAAAAACTTTATGGATATATTCTAAATGTGGCTTCATTCTATACTGAAACTTATTCTCAATGTCTTAGAACATAGTTTGAGAAGAAATATTATAAAATTCTTATGTAAAATTTATTTTTTCCTTTTTACCGCGAAAAACAAAGTTTAGACGAAGCGAGAAAAGTAGTTTTTCTTCTTACAGTAGGACTGTCACAGCTGATAGTTACATACGGAATGGTGATGATTTATATATATACAAAGGTGTTAGTAGGTGTTATCAATTATGTACTAACATTGTATAGGACTTGATCAAACAAAAATCAAATATCTTCAATGAAACTGATAGCGAAATGGGATCTTAAGGGACTTTAACTTGTTACATGGAGTAAATCACATAAAACTTTTATTGTTCTTGTTCTTGCATAAAATACTGCTAAAATATTTGAATTAATTTTGGCAAATATACTCGTGTAATTTTCAATAAGTCAAATCTCAATTTAATTTATAATTAAAGTGAAGTATGGAAACTGATATTTGTATTTTAGTTTAGAAATTAGAGAAAATCTTTATAACGTTTTGAATAACCATTGAATAGCAGTTAGCAGCAAACCTAAATCCTAATCTATATCATGTAAATTAAATGATAACGTATAACCTTTGACATATCAGATTGTTTCTTATTGCTATCATTATTTATATATATACATACATCTTGGTTTCGACATCATCGATTCTTCTTCATAAATTCCTACAGCTATAATACTGCTACTAATTATATTCAGATTCATATTATATAGCGTGTTATATGATTTCTCCTATCTTCAAGTTTAATTAGAATGTCACACGCGATGGCATTCTGATGGAAGGAATCCTCAATAAGACGCTCCACGCTCCCGATCAGCAGAACTGAATGCAGTGCTTTGTTTGAATGAATGCTTCTCTTGTCTCACTTGTGCTGGGCAGCGTGTAGTATACTGGAGGTTTCAAAACATTGACGTATAAATAAATTTAGTTTTATTGTAGTTTTGCTTTTGTAAGATCATAAAGACCCTTTTTTTTATAAATGTTTGTTATAGAGTGTTTCTAGTTCATAAACGACCGCGCGACCGCGTAGCAAAACAAATATTTACATTTGAATTGATGGCCTCCGGGCATCGGTATTGGGTTTTAATAAAATATTGATATATTTTTTGTTCGATGAGGCAAAAGTATTGTAGATTTCGCTCTCTCTCATTGTTTTTTTTTCTTCGTCTATGAATTAATCAGAGTTAAATCGTTCACCAGCACATTTATATTTTTCTTATTTATTACTTAAATTATTAATTTACTCGAAATGAAAACAAGAAAGAAAATAATGTCAAATGAAAGACAATCACAAATTCAAAAGAATCGCTTTACACGATTACATTTAGAAGTCACCGAGAAAATGTAATAAAATAAACGAGAGACAATCGAAGTAAAAACAAAATGTAATTTATTTGGATTAAACTTTTTCATTAATTACTAAATGCCTCTTTAACAAAGTTGTTCTTCGAAGATCAATGACGCTGAGAGTAAATAAAGTCAGTTTAAACAGTTGTTGTTTGTTCTTTCTTTATTTCAGTAAAGATTTTGTTTGGTTTATTATAGGTACATTGGTAAAACGCTCACAGAAAATGTGAGTAATATTTGTAACGAAGATATCATTCACGTTAAAATTTACTTATAATATAGAAAACTATATTGAAATATATCTTAGAACAAAGTAATATTGGATTAAGAAATAGGCGAAGAATGATCTTTACGAAATGTATAATATATTTTTTTTATTTGTCATACATAATATTCCTTTACTGTAACTATTTTCAAGACCCATACAACTTACAACCCTTACAACCCTTGCTATAAACACATCTCTGTGTAAATCAGCTATGAATATTAAACAGATTCTCACCGTGCTGTCCGTGGTTCTGTCCGCATAATGTTAAGTTGTTTGTTCCCTCCCCGAGTATCATGGCGTCTTCATTGCACTCCCCTGTCGTTCGATTTGGCTGACCCTGAGAAATGTATTATAAATAGTACCTTATATAAATAACAACTACTACTATACTATAATAGTACCTTATTATAAATAACACCTAATCCTAACCTAACGTTATACGGGAGTTGTTTATAATCCTAAAAGCCGGAGCTGTTAAAAAATATTTAGAGATACATAATGTTTTTTTTTTACCAATAGGTAATAACATATTTGAGGAAAAAAATACTTTTAATTTTGATTTTTTATAGGTATACTCGTATAGGACGAGTCACGCCTCATTGTTTGCCTAACTAGATTATGAGTAAGTAAATTCCAATTAAGTTAGAATGCTATTATTATGATAGCAAGTTTAATAATTTATCAGGCTTTAAATTTAAATTTCATCTTGTTTGTGTTTCATTTGAAAACAAACAGACTAATAAACCAATCTTTCATAAATTCAAAGTAAACAAAAGTCATTTCCCGTTCCGTTTCTGGGATCCATAAATTAATCACGTTAGACTTATTATTACTGAACTGGTTTTTTTTTTTTTGTGGGTAGGTGCATAAAAACTAAAGTTGTAAAAAATTAAGCTCTTCCTTTATTTTAATAATTAAAATTGAATACAGTATTTTTAACAGTGTTAAGTGTTAATTTTCTAATTATAAAGTTCAAAGCATTTCATTTTCTAATACTATATTTAGATGTGTAGTCTATTTTAAAAAAATTGCACAAACCTGCTGGCCTTATCTTAATAAACCACATCACATCACAACACAGTAATTTATAATGGCAAAGTTACAAGATGTTGTTGAGATGCACAGAAACATTGCTGAATCACTGGGTAAGCGCATGACTGACTTTGAAGAAAAATTGAAATCCACATCACCATCTACTGACACGGGTAAGCCTAGTTTAGAAAAGCTACAGAGTGATTACAATAACTTTAAATCATCGGTGTGGAATATACTAGAATTGCTGAAATCTCTAATACAAAATGTAGCTGCTCAAGTCGATGATTTGGATAACCAAACCCGTAGAAATGCCTTGTTATTCAGTGGTATTGAAGAGAAGGAGGGTGAAAATCTGACTTCCACAATACTGAGTACAGTTCAGGTACTTATGGGTCTGTCAGATGTACAATCAAGTGCTATTCAACATTGCCTTCGGCTTGGAGCCCGATCTGACAAACGGCATCGTCCCATCCTAGTCTACTTCAATAGTCTCAGTGTCAGAAACATTATCTTCAATAATAAAAAGGCTCTTAAGACATCTCCAGTTGTATTAAGTGAGTTTCTGACCAAAGTGCGTCAAGATCTGTTTGTCAGGGCCAAGAAGCATTTTGGTTTAACCAAATGCTGGACACGTTCTGTGTTTATAAAGCTTCCAAATAACGAAGTACAGCGTGTCACAGATTCACGACTTCTAGAAGAATTAATGGCAAAGCATCCCAACATTTCAACAAATTCTCCTTCCAACTTCAACGCAAATCAGTCCAAGACAGATGTTACCGCACTGCAGCTCCGTAAGGTGACCCCGACGGCCTCATCGAAGCTCATCAGTCGGCCAGTCACACGTAAACAGGTTTTGAAAAAACCTTAAATATGTTGTTTTCTTTTTCAATGTATATTTGTCAATTTACACTTCAGAACTTTTTTGTAACCATTTATATGTACAGTCCTAGTGTTTCTAAAATTTTCAATTCCTTTACAATTGATATACTACTTCTATTATCATTATAATGTATGAACTTATTTTTAAAAAACAAAACATGGGACTTAACTTTACTTTTCTCTATTTGACACTTGTCAGTTTGACAAGTATGTTAAGACAATTGTTCACTGCTATACAGCCTCGGTTATGTTTTAAAATAATTAAATTAATTAATATTTTTAATTAATCAATTAATTTATTAAAAACTTTAGAGTAGTAATTTTTTAATTATTGGATGAATGATTTTAATATTTACAAGTTTAATATTAACTATACACTATGTTTGGCACCGCTCCTTAAATCATTGTAATAACTAGTTTTCGTTCTGTTGTATTATTTTTACTTTCTCTTTTTTTTTATTTTTTATTTTGTGTGTGATTGTTATATTTTTCGTTTTTTACTTTTTTTTTTTTACTTTTATATTAATTAGCCAGCAGGATGTGCAAATAAGCATGTTATTATTATTGTATTTGTAGATAAGTTTTATATAGGTTTCAATCGTTTAATTTATATTTTTATTTTAGGTTTTATTATTTTTTTTTTAGTTTAAAAACATCTTTTTAAAGATTTTATTTAATTTGTATTATATATATTTCATAGTATTTAATTTATTCATTTTTATATATATATTTTTTTTTATTTTTAAATTTTTGTATAACTTTATTATTTGGTTATGGAGTCTAGCTCTGATTCCTATCACACAGCTGATGAGTATAGTTCTTTCGACAGTCTTGATAATGATTTCATACCTATTCAAAATTTTATTGCAGATGAGTTGAAACCATTCCACAATAACTTTAACATCTGTCACATAAATGCTCAAAGCATTCCATCTCATCATTTAGATCTCCTCAGCACTTTTAACCTTAATTCAGTTCATGCTGTTCTAGTTTCCGAATCGTGGTTAAAGCCATCTCTCTCTTCCACTTCTTTCTCACTTCCTGGATTCATCCTTATCAGAAACGACCGTATTGGTAAAGCCGGAGGTGGTGTTTGTATCTATCTTCGTAGTCATTTTCAATACAAAATCATTCTACAATCTCCTTCTTCTCTCCATGATTCGCCTGAGTATCTTTTTATTGAGGTGAATATTGACAAAAAAGTCGTCATTGGCGTTGTCTACTCCCCTCCCAATATAACCTACTTCTCTACACTTGAAAGCGTTTTTCAAGATTTGCTTTCGGAATACACACATCTCATAGTCATGGGTGATTTCAACACTTGTTTGCTCAGACAAGATTCCAGGTCTAACCAATTACGACAAATAACTGACTCTCTCAATTTGGAAATTTTAGCACTGCGTCCTACACACCACACTAGGTCCTCGTCAACTTTATTGGACCTTATTATCTGCTCGGAAACACAAAGTGTCAGTAAGTTTGGTCAGATACCTGCTCCTGCGTTTTCGCACCACGATTTGATATTTATCTCATATCGAGCTAAAGTGCCTAAAGTAAAATCTCAGTATGTTCTTCTTCGCAATTATACTAACATTGATAGACATGCGATTGCAATGGAATCCTCTAATTTAAATTGGGACGCGATAGAAGAATTAGGAACAATTGAAGAAATGGTTCAACTTTTGAACACATTAATTTTAGATCTCTTTGACCGCCATGCCCCTCTTCGTAGAATAAAAGTAAGTCACCGTTCGGCCCCGTGGTTCAACGATGACGTGAAAAAAGCCATGCTGAAGAGAGATCGAGCCTTTCGGAAATTTAAAAATGATCGATCGCAACTTAACTGGTCTGTGTATAAAGCTGCTAGAAATAGGTGTAACCAATTATGTCGTAAACTCAAACGCCGTCATATTCTCAACAAAACTTGCTCCTCTGCAGTGGAAACTTTAAAATTTCTTAAGACTTTGGGTATTAGCAAATCTCAACATCTGGATAGCTCTTCTTCTGTGGATGTCAATTCTCTTAATCGTCACTTCTCTTGTACTGTAACCATTGATCCCCAAAGAAAAGCTAACACCCTTTCAAGCATTCTCTGTTTGCCTAAGCCCGATATTCCTATATTTTACTTCGCACCTGTTGAGGAAGCCGAGGTTAAGAAGCACCTTTTAGCTATAACATCAAAAGCTACTGGTTGTGACGGAATAAATCGTACTATGATAACATTTGTTATGGATACACTCATTACTCCTATTTCCAAAATAATCAACTTTTCCTTTTCCTCAAACACTTATCCATATTTGTGGCGCAAAGCTCACATTCTACCACTCCCAAAAATCTCTAATCCCACCTTACCTTCTCATTATCGTCCCATTTCAATATTACCGTTTTTATCCAAGATAATTGAATCTATTGTTTACTCCCAGCTTTCCCTATTCCTTTCAAAGTACAATTTGCTGGACCCGTTGCAATCAGGCTTCCGCACTGGTCATAGCACAAGTACAGCACTTTTAAAAGTCACTGAAGACATTCGCCTTGGAATGGAAAACAAATGTGTTACCGTTCTTGTACTGGTAGACTTCAGTAACGCATTCGGCGCTGTTGACCATGACCTATTACTTGCGTTGATGTCCAAGTACAATATCTCGGCTTCTGCAAACAAATGGTTTTCCTCATATCTTCGAGGGCGTCAGCAGGCCGTTCGCACTGATAAGAGCCTCTCTGATTGGTGCGATGTAGTTGCTGGGGTCCCCCAAGGCGGTATTTTGTCTCCTCTATTATTTTCTCTGTTTATTAACTCCATTACCTCTATCTTAAATTGTCGTTATCATCTTTATGCCGACGACTTGCAGCTTTATATACACACAGAAGTTGGCTCAATTGACCACTCAATTCACGAAATAAACGCGGCGCTCGAGGGAATGTTGCGTTGGTCTAATGACTTCGGTATAAAAGTTAACCCTTGTAAGTGCCAAGCAATCATTATTGGTAGTTACCGCCAGTTGGCCCTTATTGACTCAAATTCTTTACCGAATGTGATTTATAACAACAACATAATACCATTTTCTTCCGAAGTAAAAAATTTAGGAATCTTTATGGACAGTTCTCTTAGTTGGCATTATCAGGTTAAAGAACTGTCTCGTAAATTTTATAAAACATTTCACCCATTATTGAGGCTAAAAAACTTTCTACCCTATAGAGCGAAAATACAGGTGGTTAACATGCTCCTACTACCAATCCTTGACTATGCTATGATGTGTGCTATGTCGATGCCAATGAAATACTCCTAAATAAATTAGATCGCCTCCTTAATACGTGTATCCGCTTCATTTTCGGCCTTCGTAAGTTTGACCATGTCTCTGACTATAGAACAAAACTTAAGTGGTTGCCAATTCGTAAACGACGAAATGTACGAATTTTGTGTCTCCTTTACTCAATTTTGTTCAATCCTTCTACTCCTACATATTTAAAATGCAATTTCTCCTTCTAAGCAGATGTACATGACAGATTACTTCGTTCTTCTAGCAATTTACTGCTCCACACTCCTCTTCATCGGACTGGTTTCTTATCCAACTCATTTGCTCTAACTGCCGTCAGACTTTGGAACGAGTTACCGGAACATATACGAAAAGCACCGTCTCGTGACTCATTCAAACGCCAAGTAAAACAACTTTATTTCAATGAATAATTTTTTAATGTGTATGTTATGCATGTATGTATGTATAAATTATGGATATTTTATTATTGTGTATATTAATATATATAATAATTAATATATATATACATATATATGTACGTATATAATATAGTATTATTTTAATGTATTGTATTTGTTATTATATTATATGATCGTAGTTTTATTTCTGGATTTTTTTTTAAAATATTTTTTAGTTTTTTTTGTGTTTTTTTTTTTTTTTTGCACGCCTACCAATGTTCTCTCATGTACATCCTAAGGTTGGCTGGTAGAGAATGTCTTTGTGGCATTAAGCCCGCCTTTTGTGCATTATTTTATGTATTGTGCAATGAAGAATTTAATAAATAATAACAAATAACTCTAAAAAAATCGGCTCATTTACCAAACATTTTCCTTATTCTTCAAAACCGTTTCTGTTAGGAAAATATAGATTGAAGAGATACTTACAATGGTAAAATGTACGAAATCTATCCTTAGCTGCATGATGCCGGCGTGCGTCTTCTTGATGTGTATTTTTTTTCAGTTTTTTTTTCAGTCAGACAGTTTTCTTCTCCACTCCATAGCTCAGGAAAACCAGGGGACATGAAGTACGTGAGGTTATTCTGCACTGTGGCTCCGCATGACACCTCAACTATAGCCAATAATAGACTTGTCTCAAGGGTTATTATTATATCATATCTGATGAAAGATTATCCTTATTGACTTTAAGGATTGTCAGCTGTTACTATTATCATCAAATTTAAACTAAGTGAATAATCATTAAACAAACTCAGATAGATGAAACAGTTATTATATTAAACAATGTGTATGTCCGTATAAAAATTATAATCAAGAATTAGATCCACTATATTGAAGAAATGTAAGTATAATTTATATTATAGAATGTTCTAAATATGTCATTTGAAATTAATGATAAGAGAGTGTACCGTAAAGTAGCAATTTCCATGTATCAAAATATTTGTATATACTTTGCTATAAGAATACGTTACCACCTTGTACACCATTTTAAATGAGACAGGAATATGTAGTGTCATGTCATAAATCAAATTTTTCACAAAGCAACTGTTGCTATTTCCCTCAGCTCGAGTCGGTAGCGTTAAAACCGGTGTTCATACATAATTCAATTACATTCGCTTTTCACTTCGGCACGTGTTGTTGAATTGTTCTTGATAGTGTTCCGTTACACGTTAAGTTGAGTCCACTTGCGCACGCGCATTATTATTTATTATTAATTAGCAAAATATTTTATTACTTTATTGTCAATTATGCGATAGTTTTATTGTTTTTATATCCTTATGACTTGTCACCACGACGGAAAAATTATTTATATAACTATATAATGATATATTAATGTCTAATTATCTGTCTGTTGGTTTAATACTACTGATTCGAAGGTTGTAAATTGTTGAAGCCACACGGAACAACTTCTAGTGGTATCAATAATTTTGAATCTGACTATACTTTGTGTAAGGTATTTCTTTGTTTGTAAAATTCGCCTCTTTGATCCTGAAGTTGAATTAGATGTAGAGAAAATTAGATTAAGTTAAATTTTTTCATAGTCCATAGGAGTGTCGATTTAAGTCTTAATTTTTTTTTTCATCTAAATTTAATTAATTATTTTAAGCAATAGTGAATTTCATAATAATCTTAAATAATTATCGCGTAATAACTAACTACATATGTCTCATTAAAAAACAGTAAAAGTCATTGCATGTGACACGCACATGACCGGCGCAATATTTTAACAAGTAGTTCATATATCTTCACCTAATAGAGACATTTACATTTTATTAAAGACAATATTTTTTATATACATATTAAACAATACATCAACGTGATAAGCATTGGGAATAGTATGAGAATGCAGACTTAATTTATATTTATATCAAAACCATAATATGGAAAAAAATTAAGCGATATTCCTACATAGGTATAAAGACTGGAATGAGAGTTATGAAAGAATGAAATAATGTAGTAACCTCAGACCTCGTTATCAAAAGACAAAGTCATGTCAAGACATATATATATCCGTTAGCGTAACAAACGTTTTTTCAAAATTATAAAACATTATTTAATGGTGAAGAAAAAACACTAACATATTCTCTGCTAGAAATCCAATTATAACTTTCGTAGAAACTCTTCTTATAATAAGTACTTACAAACACAGCATACGCCGAGTCCCTGAGCACAGTCGCCCGAGGGCTTGCCGTCTCGCTGGCGACAGTCGTACGGGTTGAGGCAAATCCCGGCTACAGCAATAGTGTATGAAGAGGGCTTGCACTCCCGCTCGCCCCCCACTGGGAAGAAGTTTAGCACCTTTCCCAGTGAGAAGAGATCACCTGGAATGACAATATTATAATAATTGAAAATAAAGTTCAAATTTGTTATTCGGCAATGTATAAAGAAAACTTCACAATGTACTGAATTTCTCGAGGAAAATGTTGCCAATGTGTCCCTTAAGATATCTAAATGATAGCCTATTGTTCGATGTCTTTCAACTTGGATAAGAAACACAATAGGACAGACTACGCTTTATTTCACGGCTTAAGCTATAAAAGTGTACTTCGAGCATCTATTACCGTGTGTTTCCAAATGGAACAAGTTTATCCGAGACCTGGAAAGTAGTTAGATGGGAGATTTTATGTTTATTAAGAGCTGCAGATGCGGAAGTTTCTAATTCAAAATCAATATCAAATAGAATGTATTGTTCAGAACTATTAAAGTTATCTCCTTAGATTTGAAGACCTTTGTTGTAGTTTGTAGAATGTATTGTTCAGAACAATTAAAGGTATCTCCTTAGAAGACCTTTGTTGTTGTTTAATTTAACTTGCAAGTGTTTCAAGTAATTACTCATCAAGCTAATAATAAAATTTAGTTATGGCCGATAAACATACTAATAAAAGTATTTTTAACTGGTCTATATAGCGTGTATTTTATATATTTATTTAAATTTTGATATTTAAAATCCACACAAATGATCGAACGCGAAAGTGTCTATTAATTATTTAATTAATTTGTCATCTATTTATAAAGGTTTCTCAGCATAGTCCTAAAAACATCTTGAGTTAGCACAGTGTGATCACAAATAAAAAAAATCTTTTATATTTTTCACGAGTCCAGATAGACACCACTTGAATAAACGTTACTTCGTTGGTATTATCTAATTTATTGTGTAATTAAACTGTCAGGATTCAACAGAGAAGCTGGCATTTACAACAAAAAATATAAACGTAATTTTCTGATCTATATCTGATATTTCAATATTTAAATATAGAAAGTTAAAGGGGCTTCTCTCTTCATTTGTATACAATAACATCTAATAACACACGTGATATAATTAATAATATGTGATATGGGTGCTTGTAGTGAATATGAAATGTAATAATAATACGGAATAAATAAGTCTAGTAAGCTCTGTTTACGGACGCACATCACGTCATGTATCTATAGATACAGATCCCTGAGGAAAATAAACTTTATTATTGATACATAATTGCCTGTTGCTTGTGGATTTTGGATTTGATTATATTATAACGTAATAGATTTATAAGGTTTAGTAGATACCGAAAATGAAACATTTATTTTCATGTATACCTTATATTATATACCTCCAGAAAGGACGATTTTATACTTAGAGAGATTATGTTTAAAATATGTATGGTGTGAGAGCTGAAACAGCCTCAAAGTAAAGTATCCTGGAAATACGATTAGATATAAATTAAAATCTGAACTTACAGACCGTAGAACATATGAAACTACATTTTTAAATTCAATGTTTTGTTTGTCTTTAAACAATATTTGTTTTCTCTTACTCGTAAATGTTGCAGAGATATTTTTGAACATTAAAGAAAACATTAGTTTCACTGACTGGCGATAAAACTTACTCGTAAATACAGAACAGAAACTCCATACATACTTTCAAATGGCACAATAAGTCTTCAATGATTCTTAAAACTAATATTTTCAACTTATCTATAAATAGTTTGAACAAAAAGTTTAATCTTGATCTCAATATGAACGGTTCTTTTTTCTTTTCTTTTTAACTCCGATCATCTCAGTATCTCTAGTTAGATGAAGCTAGGGTTGCCTCCAATGTATATTTTTTTTAAACACGTAATGTTATAAAAGCCTCTACATATAGTGATAGAGTAAGATAAGCTCATCCTTTTATTCGATTTTCGTTTATTCGGTGTTCTATGCATTGTAAGATGAATAATGTAATATAGTATAGTTTTAAACTTCAAAACCCTAATAAGTTTATGGTCTGATTATTACGTTTACTTACAATGAAATTATAATTAATATATGTAATAGATTGTACTAACACAAAAAATACACATTTTATTTTGTATTATTGATTATTTATATTTGAACAAAATATGAAAATCTGGAAATCTGAAAAAATAAAAAAAAACTTTTTAATAGTTATATTAATATATAACTATTAGTATTATATAGAGCATAAAGAAAAAACCAAAGTGGACTGACAATTTCATAATTATAGTAAGAAGTAATCGGATCATTTTCAAAATAGTTTTTTTTTACTCTAAACTATATCTTTTTCTATATAAATATAGAAAAAAAACACCTACACATGCACAAAGTACTTACCCCATACCCTAATGCACAAAAATTTGAAATATTAAAACGTGCATGGATAACCAGAAAAGACAGCCATTTTTCTTATAATAAGAAACTAAAAGTTAATATTTATATTAATCTAAAAATACAATATTCAAATTATTTTAACATTTTTTTCTCAAAGGTACGTTACGTTGAGTTATACCTCAAGGAAAATATTACATCCATTATCATTTTGAGTTCTATTCTATTTGTTCTGGTAATTTTAATGCACGTTGTGTTACAGAGCATCAAGACTCATAACTGAGTTCAAGAAATATTTTCAAGGATCAGCTCTTGTAGTAGAGGTACAGACCTCTTGACAGATAGCGTCACGGACATGTTGTCTAGGTGTTTCGTCTTGTCGCACGCAGCTGCACCAGGTTCATGTCGGGGTCTTATTTAGGCGCTAGAGGACCGAAATGCACGGATTAAGCAAAGGGAGGACTCCAAGCTAAACACACTAACGAACAGTTTTGTTTTCTAATCAATATGAACACTACTATTACCATTCATTATTAAATGCGTGTTAAATATGTTCTATATTTGGTAATATGGTGTGAAAGAGATGCAACTATACGAACTAAAACTGATTCCCATTTCTTCATTTTCCAAGGGATAGATAATCATTTGTTCTTTTATATAAACTAGTGGTCGCCCAGTGGTCGAAATTCGACCATATAATAAATTTAAATTGTAAGTGACTTAATATACATTATTAAAATATAATATTCAAACATTATTAAGGTTCTACTGTCGAAAACTAAACTACTATAACCACAGATTTGACCAAGACTCTTATTTGCCAATTTCTTTTTTGAACAAATTATATGAAATTAAAAGAAATGTTCAATTCTAAGTAGTCTGTTAAATTGTTGTAAACTTCAGACCTAAGATTTGTTTGATTTTGTCGAATGAAATGTAATCGTGAGCCCTCTATTCTCACATACATATCAACAATCCCCTGCAGAAATAGTTTTTGTGAATGGTGTAACATGCTGAAATCATCTCTAATTGCTAGTCGATAGGCTGTATACTAAAGCATGGTTAATTTATTTCTGGGTGCTCTTGAATTAGATGTAGTTGGTGTATTATGAGCAATATTGACATGCCACCCAGTATCACCGTTGGGTAAAAGCAGTGGGTACGCTAAAGGGTCTAATGATGAGTCCAAAACTGAGATATTCTTAATTATACCATTAACTTTTGAAAAACAAATCATTTTTCTTTCAAAAGGTGGCTCACCATCAACTGTACTAAATATTACTGCTACATCAGTTTGAACTGCATCATTAAATCGGCGTAGATTTAAATGATGATTTACTTTAATGAGCATACAAATTACTTTGTTTTGATTTTCAACTCTCTGACAATGATCTTTCATTGCAATGAATGACCGCACAAAAGGATTACTGCGTTCCAATTCCAGTGAAATTTCATGCATTATGTTGTTGTTACATGTTTGCATAACATGTTCTTGTAATCTATAATTAATGGCAGTGTCAACATCATAAAAATATAATTGTGCATAACATGGTAAGCGACCATATGCGGCAGGCATTGGGCCTGATCTGTGATAATAAACATGATGTATTTTGAAATGATACACTCCACTTGTAACTGCCTCAGCAACTTTGGCTTCTGAGCTAACCATAGCAAAACATGAATATTTTTTAATATTTTCAAAATAATTTTTTGATTTACTTTTTATTGAAGGTTCATTTGAAGTAAGTCCATCATATAATAATTTAAATCAAATATTCATTTTGACTTAAGGGTAGTAATATTGGTTTACCCTTGTGACAACATGAAGTGAATGCAGTTTGGTCGCCTAAAGTCACTTCAGGTTCAAAATGTTAATGTCATAACTTAAAAACACATTTGGAATGACATTTAGAGCACACTTAAATGCATCTCTCAAAACCATATTACTATCTAATACTACTGATGAGGAATTATTCCTTCCTCTTAGAGAAATATTCCTTCTTCTTTGTCTCTCACTCCGACTCGTTAATGTTCTATGTCGAGGCATAATTAAAGTTCTTTCATAGATTACTGAAATCAAGAAGAGAAAAAGTTTTTACACAAAATCACTTATTTATCCTAAAGTATATGCAATTACTGAAATCGTAAACTACAATAATTGCTTTGAACCAGCAATATCAAAAATTTTTGTACCTGAATGTTGTTATTGCAGATTGCTGCTACAGAGCTTTCTTTATGCATATAATGATAGTCCTTGAAAGACGACGATACGTATAAATGTATCTTACTGCTACACAACTCACATAAATTTGTATAAACGCTCAGTATTTCACGTAGTATTCGTCAAATAAAACTTTAATTAACTTTAAACATTCAATAAAACCACAACAAACAAACTTTTCAACTACGTCTATAATAGAGAAACGAAACAATTTGACCACAGAGTAAGTATGCGTGTGTCAAATGCATGCTGGTTAGTATAATGTTTTATTAACTGATTTAATTTATTTTTTATGCTTTATTATTAAAATCTTTTTTTTATATTTAATTAAATGAGACAAATTAAACTTTTTTTTTGAGTACTCTGTCTATGCACAAAATGAAAAACAAAAGAAACCATTTGACCACAGAGTATGTATAGGCAAATATATATATTTTTGATATGTCAATGTCAGTACTCTAAGTCTGTAGTAAGTATGCGTGTGTGAATTTGCATGGTAGTGTGTGTAATATTTCTATGTCTATAGACAAAATGAAAACAAAAGAAACATTTGTGTGTGAAATGCATGATAGTGTGGGTAATGTTTTATTTATTGATTTAATGTACTTTATAAGCATTATTATTGAAAAATATTAGCGTTCTGCACTTCTCCTGTACATAAACTATAAGTGTGCCAAGTTTTATGCTCTTGCGTCCGCGCAATTTTCGTAAAAAGGGGTCCAAAGTTTTGGCATCACGTATTAATATATTGATAACTAGGCGGGAATAAAACGACATTGTTTTGTGGAAGTCACGGTACGAAACAAAGTAATATTATTGTAATATTGAATTGAAATCATGATTTTTTTTAAAGAATTGTAGACAATCAGAATTGTGAGATGCATCATATCATAGATTACATCACGAGGTTGTTATTTTTAGAAATTTAAAATACAGTTGATTAAAAAATATATTATCTTTATTTAGGTTCCTTTCCTGTCCAAAAGAGTACTACTAATAAATAGTGGATCAAATGCTAACTCCTTAATTCAAACTTAATTTGTTTTCAACTAATTAAGACAAGCCAAAATTAATTCAAGGAAAGTTGAGGTAAGAAAGTTATACCTAATTGAGTAATTTATAAAAGTTTTACTTCAATACCTCCAAAGTTAATTGAAATTGAATTTGAGATTTTTTTGTATTAAATAATGTTTCCAATCATTTGCTTTCAAAATGTATTTTATTTCTGACCTGATTATTCATATTTTATTAAATCAAAATCGTATCAATCTTTTTGCATTTAATATCTAATTGTGTTTTAAATGCACATATTGATAGTAATATTTAATTATTTGATTGGTATGTAATAAAATAATAGAGATGTTTAAGTGTGATGTGAAGTGATCACCACTACTCATATTTATTACAAATATCTATGTTATTTGATATGGAACATCTGAGTAAAGTGTACATAGCACGTAACGGTCTATAATCCATTCTAAAATGATCACAAAGTGTATATAACTCACAATGACCGTCCACATCGCAAATCTGAAAGAATGAATAGATGAAAACAACCTATTATATCCAGTAGAAATACTTTAATGATTGTGTAATGTAGAGGAAATGTGGAGAGGAATCGTAAATGTGTTTATTTTTCCAACTCTCACACAATATCCATAACTAAATCACATGACAGATAAGTAAGCATAAAGAAGCGGTTATAGTTTTGTTACAGTGACTTATTGTGACAAACTAGAGACTAAGCTTTCAGTACCATCCTAGTTTATATTTAGAAGCATCTACTTCTCGGACTAGGTAATTAAATAAAATTAACAGTGAATCGCACCGTCAAAGTCTGCAAGTCACGTGACCCTCTAGATTATTAAAATGTCATCACCCCTCTCCTCCGCAGTTCCTATATTAAAGATGATTTGTTGGGCGCCACCCCCCCAGCCCGCACCACCCACACGTAAGCTGCTATGACAGGTGCCCACCGTTGGACGTGAATATTTCTTTATGTTACTTTAATGAGAAACATTGCTTTGGAAAATGATGCATGTCACGCAAAAGTAAGGTTATTGCGGCTTGATAACTTTTTAATAAAATGATTATCCTAAAAGCCTTCAATTTAAGATAACATAAAAGTAAAATTAAGTTCATCAAATCGCGTTAACAAATAGTGATTAAGATTTTAATATTTTATATCCTCATTTGCGTTATGTTGTGTGTATTAAACTAGTCTGCGGCTTATTTGTTTGATTAAATTAAGTAAACAACCTTGGTAACTTTTGGGTTGTGTTTTGTAAAGAAATGCTACGACCTCGTCGTAAAATATATTTAACATTATCTCTTATTATTTACTCCAAGGAGTGTTTGGTTAAAAATCTCTTAAAGTACAGTTATGAAACAAAGGTTTCTCATTTAATTTCATAAAATATAAATGTCATTGAGGTAAGGTCTTTCAATTTAAAATTATGAAATATCTCATATCTAATTATTTTGAGCAAAGCCGTTAGTATGACAAAGATTTTCTTTTAAACACATTTTTAGACGATTGTGTCCTATAATTATTACATTTTGAATAAAAAGAAAAGATACATGCCTAAAATGCATAAATATGATATTGACATATCTATATACATATCTGATCTGATATGAATCTAATTTAAGTTAGCGATTTTTAACATTACTCTTAATGTTTGTCAAACTTAGCTAAGATTTGAGTAAAAAAAATCCAATATCTAACTTTTTTATTACGACAATTACAAATATGAACAGGTTGCTAGCATACACAGCTGGTATACATAGACAGAAAAACAATGATAAGTGAAAGTTTTTATACAGTACAAAAAAATATAAATTGTCATTGGTCCTCTCATCTATGTAACGTGATAATTTATACATTTCACTTAGATAACAACACAACACAACAACAACACTTCAATTAGGCCCCTTAAAATATTACACGTATTCAAAAGATTTTTTTTTTGTTATTACATTACTTTTAATAAAGTTCGACACACACTAACACGGAACAGTATTTATGTTGGAGGAAAAGTTTGGTAAAGAGGAGGTAAAATCTCAGTCAAACGACAATTAAAAATTTATGACTTTGATAAATGTCCACATTGTATGCTTTAATGAATCCCAAGGGGAAAAAACGTGCTTGAAACTCGTGATTCTGTTTATTCATTTCATCAATATGTTTGTTGTGTAAATGTTGTTGTCGTAATTAGAGCGGTTCTGGTTGCTTTCAGTAAATAAGAAGTAAAATGACGATGTCTAGTTTATTTTGTAATATTTTATATTATAGATAAAAATAAAGAATTGCTTGTTTTTAATGATGTCTTTTTGCATTTTTTCAAGTTTTGTTTTAACTATGTCAAATCTCTAAGGTTTCCATGACATTCAAGAACTCTGGTAGGGTGAAAATTTTAAAATAACTAACTTACTTGATATCTCCATCCGTTATTGACTGGTTTAAAACATATCTTTTCGGTCGTCAGCAGATTAATTTTTCAGCAGATTAATTTAAATAATAATAAATACAAATCATAACTCGGTGTTGTCTTCTGGCACACACAGTATTATAATATGGTTTTAGATCCGTCATAATCTACATGTATTCGTGTTACTATGCACGTATCTCAATAAAGTAACCTCAGAGTAACTTGTAATACCTTTATAATAAAGACAGACTGTTCACGTCACACAAGATATAAGTGAATTTGTTGTGAAGTGAAGTGAAGTACTCGTATATATAGTTACAAATGGAGGTGTTGATTATATAATGGGTTGGGGAAAAAGAAATCCATTATTTTTGCGTGAAATTCGGGACTCTATTTAAGATGCTTCGGATTGTCCGACTTGGGTCAAATAAGCACCGTCTTTTGCTACAATTTGTCGCCATTTTAAAGGTAATTTCATAATGCCTCTTTCGTAGAAGCTTTGGTCCTTATTGGCGCAAAACTCTAATAATCTATTTTCACAATCTTCTCTTGATCCTAATTTCTTATCGTTCAGGAAGTTTTGCAATGCGAGAAAAAGGTGGTAATCGCTTGGTGCCAGGTCCGGACTAAATGGTGGATGCATTAAAACCTCCCAACCAGTTCCCGGAGTTTCTGGCGAGTCAATACAGACGTATGAGGCCGTGCATTGTCCTGATGGAGCACAACACCTCTTCTGTTGGCCAATTCTGGCCGTTTTTGGTCAACCGTTAGTTTCAAACGGTCCAGTTGTTCACAGTACAGATTTGAATTTATTGTTTGGCCATACGGAAGCAACTCATAATGAAAGATTTCTTTAAAGTCCCACCAAATACACAGTAGAACCTTCCTGGCCGTTAGTCCTGGTTTGGCCACCGTTTGAGCTGCTTCACCACGCTTTGACTACGATCGTTTTAGCACGATATTGTCGTATGTGATCCATTTCTCATCCCCAGTCACCATCCGTTTAAGAAATGGGTCGATATCATTCCGTTTGATCAAGGCTTCGCAAATGGGAATTCGATCCATTATGTTTTTTGGTGTTAATTCGTGCGGCACCCAAACATCGAGCTTTTTTTTATATCCATCTTTGCGCAAATGGTTTAAAACTGTTTTATGGTCGATATTTAGCTCCTTGGCGATGCTGCGACTACTAACATGCCGGTCAACTTCGATTTTTTCGATGATTTTATCGACATTTTCGACTACAGGCCTGACTTTGCGAGGTGCATCTATAACATCGAAATTGCCTGAACGGAACCGACGAAACCAAAATTGCACGTAATTAGCTGTTACCGTATCAGCACCATAAACACCATTCACAATTTCAGCAGCCTGGCTTGCATTTTCACCTTTATCAAAGAAAAACTGTAAAATATACCGAATTTTCTCTTTGTTGGCTTCCATTTTTAACGCCCTGTAACTCACGACAGAATAGAACAAGTGGAAAACAATTAAAGGAGTTTTTAGTGTGAAAGATCACCTTGACAACGAGCATAAATTTGAAATTGTTTGATAGATGCTTTTCGGAATATCGATCACTAAAGCCACCTACCGAGAAAATAATGGATTTCTTTTTCCCCAACCTTATATTTCTTTAAAAAATATCGTGTTTTATTTTGAATAGTATTCAATTAATGACATGACGTAGTTTAAAAATATATACTATCAGATCAAAAGTATTAAAATGGTGTGCTTTATTTTAATTTAAAATTGATAGAGTAAAACCAGCTAAATTCCTCCTATACTTTTATTTCATTCCTCTATTTTACATTTTTAAAAACTTTACTTTTCTGCGCTTTTTTAAATCTGCTTAATAGATATAAGTACTTATAATATGTCTTTTGACACCTTCCTCAATACATTTACCGACAAATGACCGGGAAAAATCTTAATAATTTAGGAAAGTTTTCTTTGAGAAAATATTTTTCAATATGTATAGATGTTTAATTATAGTTTACTTATTAAGCACTTTTATACTCGTCAGTACATTCACTCAAGCTCCTGAACTGTGATTGCGTTTTAATAATGCGAGTAAGAACTTCTCATAAGTAATGAGACGACAAGACCCGTCCTTCATGATGTTTAAGATTATATTGCACAATACTAAATAAAGTAACATTTTATACTGTACTCAAATGTCGACTAAATTATATTATACACAGGAATATATTTTGTTATTAAAAAATAGTAAGACCAATGCAAGTATTACAAGAATTATCGAAGATTGTACCTAGTACATACTAAATAATAGATCTTATACCAAATATTATTCTAGCAGTGCTTTTAATTTGGTGTTATGAGATAAAACGTTACAAACACTATGTGTTATATAAAAATATGAAAATTGAAATTTAAAAACCAACTGTAGTTTTTTTCCTCGGTGAAATTTTTATATATATATAACTATATGTTAGTTTTATGTTAAAAATGCGATAGTATTTTATCACCGTCCCTCTAAGTATTTCCATAATTGGAATCACTCCTGAGTAAAGTTACTTGATTTAGCGACCTTCAAGTTTGGTAATCATATTTCGCCTTATCGATCTTATTCGTGGTTTATAAATATTATATTTAATAAACATATACCATAATAATGGATGTAAAACGGCTATTATTTATTATGAATAAAATTTTGAATGCACGAAAACAAAAGCAAATACATATGAAAAATTATAGAGGTCACGAGTTTTTCATTATATAATATTAAAATAAAAAATATATGTGCTTTCAAATTCTGCGAGAACAACGCGCACCAGCACGTATTAAAGCATTGTTTAAACAGGTCCTTTTAGATATCTTAGCATTTTACTTATAACAAATGTATTCTAATTGTGTAATAATAAAGGGGCTTGGAAACGTAAGTACATGTTTTGTAAGATCACGCTTGTAATTGTACTTTTGTTTCACAAATAAGTTGAAAAATCTATTGTAAAGTTATGTAATAGGATGAGTGCAATTAGATACAAGGAGCTCGTTTGATGAACAACGCTTTACAATTAAAAAATATTAATCATAATTAATTACGCAAAAATATAGATTATAATAATTATAGAGAAATGTATTGAATTAGAAAAGATAAAATATCGTTTGGATTGGGGGATGTGGGTTGGTTTTATTAAGGCCGACTTTATTAATTTTTTTAATCAAAAACTTTATATAACACAACACTCAATAAGTGGCATATATCCCTCGTGGCTTTATATTAGAGTTTATAATCAATAATACCAATCAATCTTATTACAATATAAATTATAAGCATATAGTCCTTCATCAAAGGCATTCCACGTGCTCGTTACGGCGTGTAATCGAATATCTACATAATATTGAGCTCTGCTCAATACATACATAAGATACATATCATATATACTGATAGTATAATTTACAAATTACAAAAAAAATACGCTTAAATTTGACAAAATACAAAATGTTAAGCTTTAATTTATATTCCAGATAATGTTCTACCATTAAAGTTATTTAATCAATTTATATCTACTTAAAGACATTTAAAGATTGTTATTACACCAAATAGATTCCGTTGTAATCCGTACATAGAAGTTACTAAAAACTCCAACGTTGAAAATTTAAATAAAATTTAGTCAAAACGTTTAATTATGTAAACAATATAACTTACATAATAAAGGTATATTTTTGGTTTATTTGTTATTAATGGTTACCACATTGTATATTTGATAATTTGTTGTAAAATGTATGTTTGTACGTAGTTATTTGACTATATGTATGTTTTTATTTAAGTATACAGGTTAACTCATATCATATACATGGCAGTAAAATAAGACCCATTATATATTTTATGTTACGTGTTTCGACGTTATTTAAAATTATTATATAAATGATTTTAAGCAATAGATATTCTGCCAACATCTCTTAAAACTATCTGAAGTGATTTTACAAAACGAACGTCTGTTGTGATTCGTCTAATATGATTTGTTTCCGAACTTCAATAGAAATTGAATTTTCATTTCGGAACTGAACATAAATGGGGAAAATAAAATCCTTTCCGAGTTTAAAGAAGATTGCGAGAAAGTAACGTTGTAATTTGCTTACTATTCTATTACTAATAGACAGACAGAGCCAGACAAACAAAATATATAAAAGCGCCTTAAGAAGAATCACTTTGTTTATACGGCGTATATTAAAGTATTTAAAAGCGCTTAGTTTCTAAAAATTTCTTCGTTTCTAAAGTTACTGAATCGCTAAATGATTAATGAATTAGTAAAGTAATACAAAGTTCTATTGACAGGTCGAGTGATTTTTATATACTATGATTGAGAGTATTTTAAGTTAATCTAGTTACACTCAGGTTATTACGAATTACTTACACTGTCAGATATACTTACGGACAATGTATGAGAATAAACAAACTGATATGTATATTAGGATTCATAATTATTCAACCAATTTTATAATTTTAGTGTAACTGTATGAAGTACTGTTGTATCA
Source organism: Melinaea menophilus ssp. n. AW-2005 (assembly GCA_918358695.1). Taxonomy (NCBI): domain Eukaryota; kingdom Metazoa; phylum Arthropoda; class Insecta; order Lepidoptera; family Nymphalidae; genus Melinaea; species Melinaea menophilus. The sequence goes on from OU911049.1 coordinate 11,497,117, forward strand.
AAATCCCTCATATTTTTAATAAAATCAGTAGTCAGGAGAATGCAACGAGTAATCCCATCAGACGGTCTGATCCCCGCTCACAAATCATTGTGCGATTTCGTTCCCAGAGCTTATATAATTTCCTCTTTCGTTGGCAACATTTTCTATAATTGTCTGGCAAATTAAAGACAAAGTTGTACACAATAAATTCTGGGTATTACAACTGAACAATCTACGTCTTATTATTGTGATCGTTCACGATGTTTTACACATGCTGTTAATAATTTATTTTAAATATTTTATAAAATTAAGTAAAGATAAGTGATTTTCCAAAATAAAATACTATATCCATAAAATGATACAAAGATTTTACGTTGATATTAATCCAATATCCACTACTCCATGAATAGACCAAATGTGAATTCGAGTAGTGACTTGTATTGTGCTGCAAACCCGATAGGTGCAAGATCACGCACGGCCAACATCAACCAATCGGCTCTGCGGTCGATAAGCGGATTACTCTCAAACATCTCGTAAGCTCCGAATAATATGTATGATTCCATCACTTATATCTATGCGATAAAAAATGTTTCTGTCATTTCTGTACGATTTCTGCATATGTTATTAAATATAAATAATTTAATAAGATTAGTAGCAACGAAAGCAGACTCACCACACATTGTCCGTGTGTGTAATAAATAATGAACGTTTGCTGGCACACAGCGACGCTGTTGGAACGAAGCTGCGGCAACCTGTACTGCAAATATTTGTGTGTTGTTTGTGAGTTACCTTGTTAATGGATGTGCCTATTGTCATATGCTCATTTAATTATTTTATTATATATTCTAATTGTCTAAGCCTTGTAAGTCGCATTTGAAGTAGTGGTTTGTTTGAAGTATTATCTAAAAAGGAGACATCCAACCTTTTTGAATATTATTTGTTAAATATCTATTGTAAAACTGTGTATGCAATATATAACTTGAAGCAGTGATAGTGTTTATTAAATAATTTATGAGTTATTTAACAATATAATCTATTCTGTATTCTTGTTTGTCTTCTTTGTGTATTGGTTTCAATTGTTTTGGTTAATATAATATCATAATTTATAAAGTCCGCTCCACTTCAATACTATTAGCATAATTAATTAAGAAACTGTTTATAAAAAATAATATTATTCTTATTAGAATATATCAATATATTTTTTATATATTTAACGTCGATAACACGAACATAGTCAGTTGGTGTGAGACATGATCTGGATACTACAATAATAATGTATAATTTATCCCCATCGAATACTTACCGTAATGAAAGTCTGTCGAATAAATACTTAATTTTTATTAATAGGCAATTAGTTGACTCGTTTAAACCCGTGTTCAATTTAACATAATCGATTAATATTGAACCGATTTAAATAGTTTCATCAATTATTGGTTTAAGTAATTGTAAATAAGAACATCTATTAAGTTACATTTACATATATATCAATTATTATATTAGCTGAATAGTAACGTGCTTTAAAAATTTGTTAAGAATAATCCAAGGGACTGAGTCACGGTGAGTGTCGTCCGACTAATGCGATTAAGTTAAACAATTGTTGTAATTAATATGCAAAGTTGGTGCACATTAAATACGAAATAAATCTTCGATATAAATCTTCAGAAATATTTATTAAAATATGTTGAAATGAACAATGATAAACAATGATAATAAAGAACAGTGTGACTTCGTTTAGATCATTTTTTAAATCCGTATCTTGTGTTTCAGGGAGGTTACTCTATTCACGTGACTACATGTTTCACTCTTTGGTTATCCCTGCTTTGTAACCATTGTACAACTTCGTTCCACTCGCTCTTTCTTGATTACTCTCAAGCATCTTGTAAGCTCTGATTTACTGTAACAAATAAACTGTCTACATAAATATTTAACTTAAATTAGTAAAATGATCATGTTTATTACATACACTCCAATCATCTAAATCTAAATATCATCTAATATAGTAAACAGCGTATTATATTTTATTTGTTCTGTCTTGTCTGTCTATTACGTTCTTTATCTAATATAAGTTCACTTAAAAAGTACACACCTAAGTAATATTATTCTTTTAACTCCCAGCCCTAATTTCCGGCCGTAATACGATAACGAGAATTTATTCAAGAAAACGTTTTGTAATATAAAAAATAAAGATAATTATGTTATTATTATTATTTTTTTTTTTTTTTTATGGAAGAGGAGGGAAAACGAGCTGGCGGGTCACAGATGACTTGTGATCACCGCCGCCCATGAACTCTTGCAACATCCGAGGATTTACAAGAGTGTTGCCGGCCTTGTAGATAGGAGTAGACGCCTTTTTTGAAGGTACCCATGTCGTACCGATCCGGAAATACCGCCGAAGGGAGTTCGTTCCACAAACGAGTGGAACGTGGAAAAAATGTTCTTGAGAACCGCACAGTAGAGGATCGCCACGCATCCAGGTGGTAAGGATGGTATTGGAGGCGATGGCGCGCTGTGCGGTGATGAAATTCGGCGGCAGGCATCAGATCGAATAGTTCTTCGGAACACTCCCCGTTGTAAATGCGGTAGAAGACGCACAAAGAAGCCACGTCTCTACGCAATGCCAAAGAATCCAGCCGTTCGCACCGGGTCCCCGACAATCCGAGCGGCTCTCCGTTGTACGCGGTCAAATGGTAGAAGCTGATATTGGGGTGATCAGGACCAGAGATGAGAACAGTACTCCATGTGTGGCCGGACCTGCGCCTTATAGAGCGCAAGTCTTTGGCCAGGACTGAAGTACTGCCTCGCTCTATTAATCAATTTCTTCGAGGCCAACTTGGCCTTGCTCTCCAGATGACCACGAAACTGACAATCGCTGGAAATGTCGAGACCCAGTATTCTGATACTTGGCGAGGCAATGAGGGAAGTGCTCTCGAAGAGCGGTGATACGACAAATGGGGTTTTCTTAGTGGTAAACGCGCAAACTTGTGTCTTTAGGGTATTGAACTGAACGTGGTTCAGTTCACCCCACTCAGAGATCATCCCCAAGGAAGTCTCTACAGAAGACACAAGTTTCTTTCGGCACTCGTCGACGTTTTCTCGAGAGAGACCTGCACGGCCGGAATATACTGCATCCCCAGTGCTGTCATCCGCATAACAATGTATGTTGGAGATATCCAACATATCATTGATGTGCAGGAGGAACAGAGTTGGGGATAGCACGCAGCCTTGGGGTACACCAGCATTCACGGGCTTGGGGTCCGAGCAAAAACCGTCGAGAACGACCTGTATGCTCCGCCCAGTGAGGAAGCTGGTGATCCACTTGCATAAACTCTCGGGAAGCCCATAGGAAGGTAGCTTCGAAAGAAGCCCCTTGTGCCATACACGATCGAAGGCTTTCGCCATGTCCAGACTAACTGCCAGACCCTCTCCCTTGCTTTCAATAACAGCTGCCCAACGGTGTGTAAGATACAATAGAAGATCACCAGCCGATCGACCATGGCGAAAGCCATATTGCCGGTCATTGACCAACTGGTGATCCTCGAGGTAGGTTAGGAGCTGTTTATTGATAATGCTCTCCATTACTTTGGAGAGCAGAGAGGTAATGGCGATAAGTCTGTAGTTAGCTGGGTTCGAGCTATCACCTTTTTTAGGGATCGGATGGACAAGGGCACGCTTCCATGAGACCGGGACTACGCCTTTCAAGTAGGAATACCGAAATAGACGCGTTAGAACTGGTGTCAACTCAGGGGCACATGTTCGTAGCACAACTGGGGAGATACCATCTGGCCCACTCGACTTATGAACTTCCAAGGAAAGGAGGGCTTTTCGGATGAGTTTTTGCCGAAAAACTACTTCCGGCATTAAGCTCGGACACCGTGGGATGACAGGCGGTGCCTTCCCCTGGTCGTCCAAAGTCGAGTTTGAGGCAAAAAGAGTGCCCAAGAGATCGGCTTCCTCTTTTGCCGTGTGGGCCAAAGAGTCCTTCCCAGTGTGCAATGGCGGTAGGGATGGCTGACAGAAGTTTCCCAGACTGGCTTTGGAAAGCGCCCAGAACTTGCGCGTGCCAGGTGGGTACTTTGCTAGCTGATCCCCAATTTTGACGACATGCTTGAACTTCGCTCTAGCAATTTTCCGTTTGAAGAATCTGGAGGCGCGGTTGTATTTCCTCTTCAGAACTCTAGAGTTCGGATCCTTAGTGACTAGCGCATTAGCCCAAGCTTGATAAGCCTGCCGTTTGCCAGCTGCTGCAGCCCTAACAGACGCATCAAACCAAGGCCGCGATCTGCCACCAAGTGGTACCACAGAGCTTGGTACAAATAGTTCCATGCCCTGAAGTATCACATCAGCTACAGCCGCAGCGCAGTCACTAGGATCATTGGAAGGGAAACAAATCGGCCCCCATGGGTAGGATGCAAAAAAGGACCGCATTCCATCCCAATCCGCTGACTTGTAGTGCCAAACGCGTCGAGTCGCAGGTCTTGTGCGAGCTGGGCGTTCAATGGGCACTACACTCCGTACCAAGCAATGATCAGAGGACCCTAAGGGAGCCTCGACAGTGACTTGGTACTTTCCGGGATGTGTAGTCAGCAGAAGATCCAACAAAGAGGGCATATGGCTGTCCACGTCCGGTAGACGAGTTCATATATTTAATGTCGTTGAGCACCATCTGCAGTATGCAGTATTATTAATGGAGGTGTCTCTCTAATTATAATTAATATACGTTTGTGTTAGTTTTATTAAATTATATAACATATCATAGTTCTTGCTATCATTTTGAACCATTCACTAAATGATAGCTTGAATTATATTCATTTAGAATGAATGAATGTTAATACATTAAGTCCATTCACAATTAATAATGTTAATGACGTTTCAAAATGCGTATTCTCAAAGGGCAGTATTATTTGCAGGCAGTCCCGAGGGATAATCGCGTCGCTTCCCGCGTATTCATGAGCACAAAAAGCTTCTGCTTCAATGATATTCATGCATAATAGCAGAATATTCGCTTGTCGGTTATTTTGTGGTCCGTACGGCTGAATAATTAATGCGTGTATATGTTATTTTATTTCCTTTATTAAATTAAAAATTTTAAACAAGAATAACCTTAATTTTAAAATCCAACTATCCATTAAATGTAGGGTTTGAAAAAACTTATTCCGCAATACCAAATCCAGCACTTCATATCATGAGTATTTTATTTTAAACGACCCCTGCAATACAAAAGCTAAGCAATCTGTTACCGTGTTCAAAGTTATAAGTCTATTTTTAGTATTATTTATTGATGTAACACACTAACTGTACTGCTCGCACTGTTTATGAAAAAATACGAGCATGCATGGTTTAGTTCATAGTTTTTAAACAAATATTTCAATAGTAAATCCTACCACATAACTATTTCATTTTATTTCTACGTGTCCCATACATATGTTCGTGGCTTAATAAAGGACCGTCACATAGATTCTCGAGAGTGTCCTAAGAGACCCAAAAACATATGGATTACCCTACACTACTTATCCAAAAGATTACAAAACTCCCACAAACACATATTCCCAAAGAGAGCTGACTTCAGGTCGTCGCTGAGTCTTAAAAAATGAGAAACCTCAAATAATAATCTAAACATATTAGTAATTAAGATAAGAGAGGGTGGATAACGAGGTACGGGAACGAATACTATTTAGGACATTAATATGTATTTGTGACAGTTATAAATAAAAAAGAAATATGTATATTAATTTGAAATTATTAACTCATAATACCAAAAAAATCCATTAATATCCAGTAAATTAATTAATAATCAGGCAGCTATGAGAAGTATGCCATTAACAATATTGTCAGGGACGCGGGCACGGGACTACGTTATTGGTGCATTCACATTACATTGGCGAATAGCGATACAACTTACCAATATGAGGTACCATAGACGAGTTACTACTACTTTTAATATCTAATGGACTTTATTAATGTAAAATAAAAGAAACCTAATAACATTAAGTGAAAAATAAGTGACATAATATACATAACAATTACATTGTAGCAATGTTATGTACAAACTTCGAAATTATTAATTTAGTATAAAAAAAATAATCATGTTTATATTTAACGTAGTATGTTATTATGTTACTATATTAGTACCGGGATAAAGAGACTTTTGTATTTAGCAAATTATGAAATAATAAAAAGGAAAAAAAACTTTTTTTTAAACCAGTTTTCGGTCGTTGCTCAGAGGTAAGAGCACCTCCACTTCATTTGAATAATGAAGTTTGAACATTTTAAAAGTACGCAAAATCTGCAATGCTGTGATGTTATAGATCGTTAAAGGACCTACAAGTAAATAGTTTTAATCTTTATTCATCGTTTATGTTAAATAATAAATTCAGTAATCCTTTTAAAGGTCCGAGTTCAGAGGGTTAGTTCAGTACAACAGTAGGGTCAACAGTAGGGTCCGTTTGTCCCTCGTTATATCGACCTCCTAAAATAAATAGTTAATAATATAATAAGCGTTTAACAGTTAACTATGCGAAATCATAATTAAATTCATCATATTTTATTAATGGTACTTGTTACATTTAAATAATGTTAATGAATATTTGATTTTAAATTATTTCATGAACTCAAAATATTTTGTTACTAACATCTTTGGTAAATTGTATTCGGATGCGCCGCACTTTATTTCTCAAAAATACACGTTCTATAATTTTTTTATTTAACAAATTAAATTTAAATACATATTTTTTTACTTCTTAGCAAAATAGTATTATATTTTAATATTCCCGTATTTGTGTCAAAGGTAACTCGCTAAGATAAAACACACTTAAATTATATTAATTATATAACAATGCATATTTTATTATAATTATAAAAAAAAACAAATCTAAATCTCATTTGATGTGTTCATATTATTTTATATTTAATGTGTTAAATATATAACTAACAGTGTTGTTTGATTTAACTTTACACGTGATAATTATCGCAGCGATAATACTTAAAGAATATTTAATTAAAATGAGTGATCCATTTTGATAATTCAGTTCTACTGGAAATAAAAACAGTCATCTCCAAGATATACAGTTTAATTTTAGTAAGTAATATTTAAGTATTTTAAATTTATTATTATTAAGTATTAATATATTCAGATATAATTTTAAAGCTACTCTAAAATTTAGCTTCATAAAGTGTATGAAATATATAAATTGTTTGATGGGTCCTGTACAAGATAGACCTATCTCACTGTAATTGTGTATTAAAAAATGCTTTTATAGTTGAGCATTACAAAATGGAGTCGAGTTATAGTTGAAATACGTCAAGTATTCCGAACAGAATAAAACAAATCAAGTTCATGTCTTCAAAAGCAATACCATAAACTCGATGTAAATATTTTAATTTGGTAAATTAAAACCTATTTTTAAAACATACATATATACATATATTTTTACAAATATACAGAATTAATTATGTTTAATTTATTGTTATTGGTGCAGGTATCACTTTTTTCAATATCGCACAATTTTATCTTTTCTCGTTCTTGTTATAGTAGAGAATATATGGTAACACTAAGTTCGCGTATTCTACTAAAAAAACGAACTTTATCATGAATAAACCAACGATGGTCTATTTATAAAATATAGATACACGTTTAAAAGTAAGCAGTAAGCTCATTTGCAAACCATTGTATACTTGTGTTAGATCTATGATAAGAAATGATATAGTGTTTTATATTTATTAATATAATTTAAACACATAGATAGAACTATAGTTGTCATAAATACTTTGTTTGTTTTTTTACATAAAATTCTCAAAAATAGTATCAATATCAGATAATATAATAATAATAATATAATAAATAATGTATAATTTAAAGTAAAATTAATCTTATAACTATATATGCTGTTAGTAACATTTTAACATTATTATTTTCCTTAAACTAATTTATCATTTTGATGTTTATTCCCAGGCCTGTCAATGGAGAGTCAAAGACAAATTGATTGATAGTAAGGAAGGGACTTGTCCATCTTGTCTTCAAATTAGTAGGCTTTGAGGATGAGATATTTGGTAAAATATAATTGAGACTTCATTTGCAGCCACTGGACATCGAAATTGGTCACCATTTGTGTTTTAAAGCTCCCTAAAGACCGTCTGTATTTGGAAATGCCTTGACTACCCCAAGTACATTTCTTCGTTGGGACTGGATGCTATGGCATAAACGTCTCTAACTCCTTTCAGTACGATCACTTTTTAGTATTCATGTTGAGCACTGCGGGAAGATATTCATCCTGACGGTCGTCATGGCTAAATTAAAGCGTGTAAGAGGCTTTGGTGACGGTTAATTGGTTCGGACTGTGTGCAAGCGTTGCCAAAGTTTTTCTGATGTAGCACCGCTTGGTTGACTCCTCGGAGTTTAAATCACAGAATTGATGAACATTTGTCATGTCTTTGATTTAAGCCTTGTATTTAGGCTATCGTTAATAAGTAGGTACATCAAATATTGTCGACCTCATTTAAAGAGAGGTTTATGTAACCGTCATTTGTTAATTTAATATAAAGATAATTAAGTATAAAATATCTAAAACACAACTTAGAATGTCTAAATAATTACTTTAGATTTATTAGATTGCGTATTTAATATGTTATAAAAATTACATTATTATTACTGTTTTAATGATATAGAAACTTTAAATTCATAGACAAGACAGAACTACCCCTTAAAGAATAAGTTTGAGTAATATATTTATCATTTTGTTTACTTAAAAATAAAGATATTTTCAAACAATTGCAAAATTCTATTCATCCTTATGGTGTATGTTTACTTTAAATATATTTTAGTTCACAAATAAAGGAGTAAGCTTCATATAATACATTTCCATTATCCGTTGTTATTGTAATGATATTTATGTTGGATATTTCTAATACATGTAGATTTCCTCAACGTCATATACAAATACGAGTAAACTAGCAGTTCGCCGACGGTTCTACTTGTGTAAATAAACGTGTATCGTAATGAAATAGATAATTTAAGTTCACTAAGTTGATTAATTTTTAATCATCAGGTAAAAATTTATTGTATATTTTTATTCAGTAGGTTCATAGTTCATTAAATAAATTTTTAGCTAAGATGCTTTTGATATCAAACATGTTAATGAAGGTTTCATCATTGTTAAATATTAATTAGCCTCATCCAAACTCGAAGCACCTGTCAGTAAACAATCTATCAACTTCATTTAAGACACTGATTTTATTCAATTAGAAGTGTCATCTGAAGTCAAGTTCCTCAACAAGTATTAAAACAAAGGAGTACTACAGAGTTAATTAATTACATTTACATAAATTTGAATCCAAAAGAAAGACCCTATAAGACTCTTTCGTTGTTAATAACTTTATAAAATCAAAATATTACACTTTTCTTCTAAAGTGCGTCTGCTCGGCTGCTAATGAATTTATAAGTAATGGAGTAAATATTAAAAACAGTAATGGTATAATTAATTATGAAAAAGTTTGGCTAGTACATTTATAAAGTAAATTCAATCGTAATTGTTGGGTTAAAATATTTAAGTTGCCAGGCGTTTATATATGAACTTGGTTGTTTTATGAAGAGATTTGGCCATGACTACTACGAGACTCATGGAAAAGCTATAACATTTAATACTAGGGATAAGAGTAAAATGTATTACCCGCAAAAAAGGACTGCTCTTGGTTCTAAAAACTGCTATCACCTGATGATAGTCATCTATAACAAATTGCCTTCTACGATTAGAAATTTGCTACACTTTGGATTTAAGGTGAAACTTCGTAACTGGTTGGTCGACAAATGCTTTTTTTTATCAGAAAAAGAATTTTGTAATATGCGAGTTTGATGTAAAAATATATATAAATAAATAAGTAAAAAAAAAAGATTGTTTAACTAAAATCCTTCTTCATGTGTCTTAATTGTGGTTAATATTGATAACACACAATTTTTAAACTTGACAATATAATTATTTCGCTTAATTAAATTTGTTACTTATATTACATTAATTTAATCTTGTATAATTCATTTTATTTATTTAGTTAATGAAATGTAATTTTATATAATACAGTTTTATTTGTTAATTATATTTAATGTAATTTTCAGAAAGTGTATTTAAAAGAGAAACATCGTCACTGTAATCATTGCCGTCCGCGTTTAAAATATGACTAATTTACGTTGTTAGCTCCTAAACATGTACATAATAATAATAATAATAATATAATAATAAAAGCCTTTATTCGCTGATCTTACTTATCTAACTACATTTTACATTTAAATAACTAGTTTTTATAAAATTCTTAAACATTATATAATACTGTTCATCAACCAGTTTCTTGATCAGGTTGTCTTTCGACATAGGCCTCCCCCAGTTTTTTCCACTCATCTCTGTCTCGTGCTATCTTTCTCCATCCTTTTGGAAAATCATCCTCCCATCTTTTGATTTGACGTCCTTTATGTCTTTTCCCATTTCTGGGATACCATTCCACTACATCTTTAGTCCATTTTTCTCTTTCTGTCCTCATTATGTGACCGGTCCAGTTCCACTTGAGTTTTCTTACTTTTTCTAGTACATCGCTCACTTTTGTCTTTTCCCTTATTTTAGAAGTTGTCCAACGATCCCTTAGTTTTATGTTTAGCATGCTTCGTTCCATGCTGCGTTGACAAACTATGAGTTTTTGGTTGTTTTTGTTCGTAGCAGGCCATGTTTGACACCCATAAGTAAGACATGGAAGAATGCATGTGTTGTAAAGTTTCCTTTTCACTGACATTGGTATAGCTTCGTTCTTAACTAATTCTTTTAGTGACCAGTACCGTTTCCAAGTGTTACTTATTCTTCTATCGATTTCTTTAGAATATTGATCTTTAACTGATATTAGTTGTCCTAAATATATATATTCAGTTACATATTCTATAACCTCTTGTCCAATTACTATATGTTCCCTTAGCGCATTTGTCATTACTTTCGTCTTCGTTGGATTCATTGTTAAACCTGCTTTCCTGCTTTCATAATCTAATTGTTGTAACATAATTTGTAGTGTGTCCGGTCTCTCAGAGAATATCACAATGTCGTCAGCGAATCTTAAGTGAGTTAGATTTGATCCGTTGATATTAATTCCGAACTCTTCCCAGTCTATATTTCTGAATATATTTTCTAAAACGGCTGTGAACAGTTTTGGCGAGAGTGGATCACCTTGCCTGACGCCTCTTTGAACCCTAAATTCCTCTCCTTGTTGTTCGAGTTGGACTGTTGCTACGGTATTTTTGTAGATTTTTTTAATGATTTTTATGTATTTGCTTTCTACGCCTTGGTTTTCCAACGTGTTCCAGATATAGTTATGACTCAAGGAATCAAAAGCCTTATTGTAATCGACGAATGCCATGTAATATTGTTGCCCATACTCATTAAGTTTTTCGATGATTTGTTTCACAACATGAATGTGATCAATGGTAGAATAGTCAGCGCGAAATCCCGCTTGTTCTCTAGGTTGATTTTCTTCAAGGTGTCTCGTTATTCGCCCAAGTATTATTTTAGAAAAAACTTTGTATAGGTTGGACATTAAGCATATAGGTCTGTAGTTATTTATTTCGTTTTTATCTCCTTTTTTGTGTATCAAAACTATAGTGGACTTCGTCCATTGGGTTGGTATTTGTTCGGTAGCCACTGCTTCATTGAAAATATGTGTCACATATTTAGATATTGCGGTTAGGAATTCTTTTAGTAGTTCGTTTGTGATTTTGTCATCTCCTGGTGCTTTGCCAGTTTTTTGTGATTTTATAGCTTTTATGACTTCGCTTTCTAATATGCTAGGTATTTCTTCCTCGTATGTATCTTTTCCTGTCTCTATTGATATTGTTGTATCTAGGTCCATGTATAATGTTTTGTAGAATTCTGTCGCGACTTTAGCTATTGATATCCTTTTTGTTGTCGATTTCTCGATTTTCTTCTTATTTTTAGTTTTCATGTTAGGTATCCATAGCGTGTATTCTCTTAATTGTTTTAGACCTTTTTTAATTCCACCTGTTTTATCTATTTGTTCTCTTAATATTTTTAGTCTCTCTGCTTTTCTATGGTTCCTTATTGATGTTTGAATTTTTTTGCTAATATTTCTGATATTTTGCTGGTTATCTTTTCGTTTCTCTAGCATTTTGTTCCTCTCTTCCATCAGCATTAACGTCTCTTCTCCTAGCTTATTTTTCTTCTCTATTTTAGTATATAATTTATTTAGGATTATCAGTTGTTTCTCCAAAAAATCGTATTTTTCCTGCAATGTTTTATGTTTTTCACTTTTATCTAGTTGGTCCTTTACATCCATTACTACCTTTTGTGGTATAGGCGATATTATCTTCATGTTTTTAGTTGAGTTTGTAATATACTTTCTCGATTTACTATTCGTTTTTTGTATAACTCCTCTTACCATTCTGTGGTCTGTGTTAAAATTTAGCGTGTTCACAACGTCGACGTCACTGAATATGTGTTTTTCTCTTGTGAGTATGAAGTCGATTTCATTTCTATCCCTGTCGTTTGGTGAAATCCATGTCCATTTTCTAGATTTTCCTTTTTTGAAAAAACTATTCATTATTTTAAGATTATTTGCGAAAGAAAATTCTATAAGTCTATGTCCGTTGTCGTTTCTAACACCATTACTGTAATCGCCTAAGATAAATTCATCTTTGTTTGATTTAATGCCCAGCTTGGCATTAAAATCTCCCATCAGGATTACGCTTTTGTTCTTCTTTTGCATCAGCTGTGTCAGGTCTTTGTAAAATGTATCTTTCGTTAATTTTGAATGTTGTTCCGTGGGTGCATGTACTTGGATAATTAACGATGGTCGTTTGAGTTCTGGTAATTGTATATTAAGTACTGCAATTCTATCTGATATTCCTTGGAAACTAATTATTTTGTGTTTTAGATATTTTTTTATTAGAAATCCCATTCCATAAATACCTTGTTTTTCTCCATAGAAATAAAAAATATGTTCGTTATATTCTCTTATTTCCTCTCCTATTCTTCTCACTTCACAAAGACCAATGACATCCCATTTTATAAGTTTTATGGCTTCTTGCAGTTCTTCCAATCTATCATCTGACATTAGTGTTCTGACATTTAGCGTTGCAATATATAATTTATTATTTCTTTTTTGGTGTAAGGGTATATTTTTAAGGGGGGGTGGTGGTCTTATAACCCCACGGGGACCAGCCGGATTGGGGTTATCCTGCCTCTGGTTGCTGATATTTAGTGGCTACTTAGATTGTTCTGAAATATTAGAAAATGAGTTTGATTTAGGTCTCATCAAATCGAATGCATTCCTCCTGTTATCTTTTATTGATGAAGCGTTGGTCACTGACTTCTTGGCCTGATTCTGATTTTCCGGCGAAGTTAATAGGTCTCTTTTCCTTTTTTCATTGTTTGGATTTCCCTCTTTCACTACTAATTGATCGTATTTTATGTATGCAATATTTCCTTTCGCTCGTTCTTCTATCAGTTTTGGTTTCAGTTCTCTTCTTTTTTCTAACACTTCTTTGGGAAAATCTTCGGTAAAGTATACGTCTTTTAGGTTTTTCTTCTGTTTTAGAACCTCTCTTTTCTTCCAGCTGTTTGCAAACCCAATAAGAACAGGTCTTATTTTATTTTCTTTGTTAGGCCCAATACGATAAATTTTTGACACATCGTATGCTTCCAGGGTAATTTTCAGATCCGATTTAAAAATTCCCTGTACTCTTCCGAGCAACTCCGATGAAGATCTCTCGTTCTCCTCCAAACCGAAAATTAGAATGTTATTTTTTCTCTTTTCCTTTTCTAAATGCTCCATCTTCTTTTCCAATATTTCTATTTTATTTTTCATAATTTTGTTGTCTTCAATCAATGGTACTAATTTTTCGTTCATTTTTTCAAATATGATATTTGTTTGTTTTTCCATTTCTTTTTTCATTTGGTCGAAAAGCATTTTAAATTGTCCCTCCATTATGGTTCCTTTTATTTATTATTTTTTATTTTATTTTATTTTATTTTTTTTATTATTATTTTTTTTTTGTGCAGTGGCAACACTGAAACGTATTTGACGCGTGTGGTTGACGTTGGGTGGTTGGTTGGGTAGTTGGGTGACACTTTCACTATCACTGTCACTATCACTATTGCTAATGTCTCATTTAACCTCAATGATTAGAATATAAATTATGATTTTACACTGTTTCTTGACTTATTTCACTGTTTTTGTATATGAGAGTGTTCTATAGCACTAGATGTCTATGTTCACTACGGTAGCTGTTAAAATCACGTTGATAAACTATTATTTTACAATTATTTTCGACGGACGAACTGTAGGTGATGTTTACTGTTTGACAACCAAAGACAGGAAAAACATGTACATAAATATACCTCAAATGTATTTTATTGAATCAACTTCTGACCGACGAATTAATTATCCCAATAGCATTTCTTATAAATAAATCTTCCCAACGAAAATACCATAGAAGAATCTTATAAAAATACTTTAAAATACTTCGGCGCACATATAATAAGAATCTAAGTCTGTATAAGTATTAAGTTATTGTCGGATAGATACATTAATGTGTAATGCGACTTACTGTAGTTAATGAAACTTGCCCATAATTCTGTATTATAATTTCATTTACTGTCACAAATAACAGTATAATGTAATAGATTTTGTGGCGAAAATAATAGCGACATTGCATTTAATGTATTCAGTTTATTTTACTAAATATAATAATACATGTATCTGAAACTTCCTTAGAGTCAAGAATACAAAAAGTGACATCGATAAAGTCGATAAGAAAAGTAACCTCATGTTAACTAGTAACACGTTAAAAGATAGATTAACTAACTCGGGTTTTCCTGTTGTTATCAAATACCTCAGACCGCTCGCTCTTGTCTCGACATGTTAGTACATCTGACAGCAGCATCCCTTCTGACCGGCCCTTACTTTTAAAGACACATCAGTATTAGGAGACGATTAGCGCTATTATGAGAAAGAAAAGATCTTAATACTTACACAATGTAGTATAAACCGAACTTATTTTATACTGTCAATTGCCTTTAAATACTGAACTTGGGCCATTTCAGAACTAACTAATGATGTAAGTATGGACTGAGGTTTATGATCGTCATCAAGCAGTCCCGCTATTTACACTTCGTAAAATTTTTTTACTTGTCCTATTTGTTTAATATGTTTATTTTATATACAATATTATTAGTTAAGTGTGTATCTTTTAATAGTTTACAACAATAAATATACTATTAATTGGTTTTATTTTGGTTTTCATATAATATAAAATGAAAATATATTTCTTATACTTTAATACTATACTGTTACTTAAATCATTTAAATAAAATGTAATTAAAATTTTTCTATTCTTTTGGTGATTATTATCGGACACATCCTTCAGCAAGCGTTGTATTGTGTGTTTAAATTCAAATTCAAATTCAAAATATGTTTATTCAAGTAGGCATTTACACGCATTTTTGAATCGTCAAATACTACAATACAAAAAAGGTTAGTGTAGTCAGTCCGTAAGTAAGCTACCACCGGCTCGGAATGCTGCTCTGTTGAGAAGAGCCGGCCAGAAACTCAACAGTTGCTCTTTTCAAAAGAAATATAACAATAGGTGATGTACATTATAATACTAGGTCACGCAAGCGGGGTCTTGAGCTGAGCTAACTTTTGCTCTGTGCACGGCATTTACTACGATGTTCTTTTGGTTAATCCTTACAAACGCTACGAGAGTTAAATGGAAATAAAGACTATTATCACTAAATCATTTGCCAAACATGTCAAGCTTGATATTCGTTTCCGGTCTTTAAATGGGAAATTTTCTACAAATTTGCTCATAACACCCTTCTTTTCGTAATGGCATCACGCTGAAACACTGAGGTCCACTGCGATACTATTGATACAGTAGAAAGCATTCGACCTCCTTGGGGATAAAACCTGTTGCTGTTGCTGCTTCGCGTCGTACAATGATTATTTGCAGATCTGCAAATCGTTGAGGAGGTACAGTTGCCATAGTTTGAATTTCTTGTTCGACGTTTAAAATATGTCATGCATAACGAAACTGTCCGAGCCCACCGCTTGCCCTGAGCCGATACACTCGCATAATTGATTGTATGCTTGCAATGAGCATAGCATAGTTTTGATCTGTGTCAGCCCTTGTTATTGTGGTGGCACTGCCCCAGGATCCATAAAATTTTCTATGGTGAACATTCCTGATGTTGGAATGGAACAGCATGCAGAGCAAGTATAGGGAACTCCTGCTTCTTTTAAATCGGTTCTTGAACATTTAGAACAGGAAACGTATGCCAATTTTTCTAACTCTTTATTGAATCGACGCTTATTTGCTGCGATATTAGGAAGCGTGATATGTGTGGCTGCACTATCTCGATACTGTTGTGAACGGCCAGAAGTTGCTGTATATCGCGATATGCCACTTGCACGCCGTCTGCCTCTTCCTTTACCTCGTCCACGATCCATTTTATGATAATGGGATGATATATAATAATTCGTGACAGATAAGTTAAGGAGACGTAAAGTGTCATAGGAACTAATGACGTCTCGTTCACAATCTCACGGAACGCTGTCTGCCTCTCACTTATATAACTTACCGTGAGCAATGTAAACTATTTTAATCATATTTTGTAAAACATAACAGACTTTAAAATAAACCAAACAAAGGACAACGGGCAAAATGTACCCACCGACCAATAACGACCAGACGTATGTCGTTAGATAGCTCTTTTCATGACTATCATTTGTTATTATGGGGGCTAGTCTCAATTCGTTGTCGGAAAAATGTTATAGTTACTTAAATGATATCTATAAAATAATATATATTAATATATACTTATATATATTAATATATATTATTTTATATATATATATATATATATATATATATATATAATAAGACATAGTGTTAGAAAATGTATAAAAAGAGCTGCACTGCTGTCATCGGTGACATTATTATTTTGCTATTCGTCGCGATAGGTAGTGCGTTGTCATTATTGTTTCGCTATTCGTTGCGATAGGTAGTTTGGTGACATTATTATTGTGCTATTCGTCGCGATAGGTAGTGCGTTGTCATTATTGTTTCGCTATTCGTTGCGATAGGTAGTGCGGTGACATTATTGTTTCGCTATTCGTTGCGATAGGTAGTGCGGTGTTTCATTGAACGGCTAATAATTTATTCCTACCTTCAAATTATGTGACTTGTTATAAATTTAAAGTGATCTGTCCATTTAAGTGTTATTGATTGTGAAACTAATAATAAATAATTGTTATTACGTAGGGTAGATTTATTTTGTTTATTTTTTTAGTTATTTTTCAATTTTGATTATTAATTCAGAAGTGGGATTAAGAACTAAATTCACGCTATCCACTTTTCAATCGAGACTAATTATTTGCGTTCAGTGATTATTACTGATTGTGATTTTTCGGTTATAATTTGAAATGCCTCCCGGTGACAACGAATCGCCGCGGCTTTCTCGCGTTAGTTTGCGGAATGTAGGAACTTCATACGATAATCGATAATCGAGATAGGCGACGTCACCGTAATAAAAGTGATAGCTCGGATCGGTGCAGCCGACGCTCGCGACGCCGTCGTCAAACTCGTTCACGTTCTCGCGAATGCCGCGATTCACGTTCACCCGCATATTCTTGTTCTGTGAATAACGATCGATTGCAATCAACGCTTGATGCAATTTTACGTAAGCTAGGTGAAATTGACAATAACGAAGTGATACCCCGGGATTTATCTAATAACACGCGCAGTGGTTTAGTTAATTATTCTGCCTCAAATAACTCTAACACGGTTAATGTTAACATAACGATCCGCGTTTAGTGGAGGGCTTATCAAGTCACGGTGATACCATTCGTAGTCGAGAGGTAGGTTCATCGGAACTAATAGAAGCTTTAAAAAATTTACAACCTATCCGGGCGAACAATTATTTCGTATCAAATTTTGATCCTACCGTCAACAATATTGATATTTGGTGCGATGAAGTAGACCGCGCTCGTGTTGCGAATAGTTGGTCTGATTGTGAGTGCCTATCGAGAGTAGCTTCCTGTCTTAAGGGAGATGCGCAAGTATGGCTTTCGGAATGGGTAACCAATGACCGTTCGTGGTCAAATTTTAAAAAAGAATTTAGACCTCTTTGTCCACAGCGATTAGATTACGCAAACATACTTTATGACGTCATGAATGAAACATCTGATAAATACTCAACTTACGCTGAATATGCCCGACGTACTATGCTTCGATTGCGGGTAGTCAATGGTTTGAGCGACGAACTGCGTACACTAATTGTTATACGCGGAATAGATGATACTCAAGTTCGGGCGACAGCTACTAATGCACATTTAACGGTCGATAATATAGTGTCGTTTCTATCGATATACATAAAGACGGTTAAAAATAAATCAAATACGCAGGGCAGCGGTCCGTTACTCAAACACTCGAATCAAAATGTTAATAGTCAAAGTAATGCTAGGTGTTTTAAGTGTGGTTTACGTGGTCATTTTGAACGATCCTGTAGACGGTCAAACGTAGGTGTCGGTCAAGCTCGAGATGGAAATTTTACTGGTAGATTGCAATGCACTTTTTGTAAAAAGATGGGCCACGTTGTGAAGGATTGTTTCGCGAAAAATCGTTCAACCGCGCGTAATCAACGTCAGGTGAATTTATGCGGGGCTCGTTTAAGTTCATCTTCTCAAGACGTGGTGACCGCAGTTGTAGAAGGTATTCCAATGGACGTTCTCATAGATAGTGGTGCGCTTAACGTTTCTCTAATATCCTCCGATGTTTTGCGTTATCTTACTAGTCAACCAAAGTCAACATACTGTGTTCTTAAAGGTATCAGTAACCGCGAGATCATAGTTACTTCTTTTGTTACCGTTGTAATCGAACTTGACGAAATTTCTATCGAAGCAGATTTGATGGTCATACCATCGTCGTGTATGAATACGTCTATAATTATTGGCACTGATGTTTTGAATCGGGATGGGATAGTTTATATAAGGACAAGGGATCGACATTACATTTCACATTCCTTGAATAAAAAGATCATTAATCAGTTATCCACTATTGATTCGATAAAAATAGATACTCCGCTTGAGGGTATCGAATATGATTCCTTATTGGGGGTAGTAAGTGAATACTCGAGCTATTTTATTTCTGGCACCGCGACAACAACTATTAAGACTGGTGAGATGTGCTTTAAATTAACGAGTTCTGAGCCAGTCGCTTATCGCCCCTATAAGCTTTTTTATCACAAGAAACTCAAGGTTAGAGATATAGTTGCCGACCTCCTTAAAAAAAAATATTATCAAGGAGTCACAATCAGAGTACGCAAGTCCAATTATTCTTGTTAAAAAAAAGGATGTTAAATTTAACTGGGGACCGGAACAAGAACAGATGCGAATAGATTTGATTCAAACATTAACGAACGCACCAGTTCTAGCTATATTCAATACTAAATTAAAAACGGAACTTCATACCGACGCTAGTAGTGCAGGAAACGGGGCAATCCTTTTGCAAATTCACGCGGATGACACTAGGCACGTTGTCGAATATTTTAGTAAGGTCACACAAAATGCGGAACCAAAATATCATTCTTACGAACTTGAGACCCTGGCAGTCGTTAGAGCTTTACAACACTTTCGACATTATCTCATTGGCCTGCAATTCAAACTGGTTACCGATTGTAACGCTCTTAAGTCTACGGAGCGAAAAAAAGATTTGCTGCCTCGTGTGGCTCGATGGTGGTTATATCTCTAAGATTTTGATTTTGTAATAGAGAATAGGCAAGGTGTCATGATGCCACACGTCGATTATTTGAGCCGTAACCCCCCGGTCATTGTAAATCAAATATCGCGTCCACGAAATTGGGCTCAAATAGCTCAATCCGCTGATGATGAGGTTAGCAGTTTGATGGTAAAATTGCAGGAAGGACAATTAGATTCTAACCGCTATGTAGTTCGTAATGGGTTGCTGTATTACAAATACAGTGAGAGGGGTGAGGAAGCTAGGTTCTTATGCTTTATCCCTAAAGGCCATAGATTAAGCCTGCTTAGGCTCTTCCACGATGAACATCAGCATATAAATGCCGAAAAAACTTTAGATCTTATACGAAGACATTTCTGGTTCCCTGGCTTGCCCAGTTTTGTACGAAAGTACATAGCCCACTGTATAATATGTGTTTCTAAGAAACGTGTACCCCGGCAGCCTTTACAACAAATTACCTCGTGGCAAAAACCGTCGGATCCATTTGATACCATTCATATAGATACTCTGGGTCCTTTACTAATTTCAAAAGGTTACAAATTTATATTAATTGTAGTAGATTCATTCACAAAGTTCTGTTTGCTTTATCCTATGCAACGTCAAGATGCTTTGGAATTGAAAGCAAATCTTTCTAAAATGGTTGGTCTTTTTGGTGCTCCGAAATTAGTAATTACAGATCGAGGACGTATGTTTGAGTCCCGTGAGTTTTCAAGTTGGTTATAGGATATGGGCTCATCAATACATTACGTCACACCCGAGATGCATCAAGCTAACGGCCAAGTTGAAAGATATGTGAGGACACTCCTTAACATGCTACGTGTAGAAGCGGACCTCAACCCTATATGGTCCGATACCCTATGGAAACTTCAGTTGACGCTGAATATTACACGACAGAAAACGACGCAGTCGTCTCCATTAAGACTGCTGATAGGTACTGAAGGCGCAACACCTTTAATACGCTCTGTTATTCGCGATCTCGCTATTGATGATACGCGACCAGATAGAGAGTCATGGCGAGGCATGTGTAGAGCTAGAGCAAATGAGTTACTCGATTGTAATCGACGAAAACAAGATGATCGTGTTAATCAGAATCGACAAATTCCAAAGCAGTATAGTGTCGGCGATTTCGCCTTTATTATTAAGTATTCGCAATCTACTGGGAAGTTGGATCCTGGGATGCGAGGACCATACCGGGTCACAAAGGTGCTGTCTGGTGGCCGCTACGAGTTGAAACTCCTGGCTGGTGGTTACGGCAAGACAACCCAGGCTGCAGCATAGTATATGGTACCGTGGAGAGGCGAGTGGTGCCCTGAATCCCTATGCTTTGTTCTTCAATTGTGAGTATTGGAATGAATGTTTCTGTCGAATTTAGTCGAGCCCATGTTTTTACTTTTGTGATACCTGAATTACGATGTAATTCGGAAGACATGTTGTTACTTTTGCGATACCTGAATTACGATGTAATTCGGAAGACATGTTGTTACTTTTGTGATACCTGAATTACGATGTAATTCGGAAGATATGTTGTTACTTTTGTGATACCTGAATTACGATGTAATTCGGAAGACATGTTGTTACTTTTGTGATACCTGAATTACGATGTAATTCAGAAGACATGTTGTTACTTTTGTGATACCTGAATTACGATGTAATTCGGAAGACATGTTGTTACTTTTGTGATACCTGAATTACGATGTAATTCGGAAGACATGTTGTTACTTTTGTGATACCTGAATTACGATGTAATTCGGAAGACATGTTGTAACTTTTGTGATACCTGAATTACCATGTAGTTCGGAGGATATGTAATAATAATTTATTCAATAAGTATAAGCGTGTAACTCGGAAGATGTGTAAAGTTTAAAGATTCCAGAGTTAACACATACAGCAGACTATGGTTGTCTGTGGTGATTTGAGTTAAATGGCTCAGATTGAGTTTGCAGTTGCGATACTTGTACGACATACAATGGCGCCTTGTGTGTTGTGTGGGTGTCGTGACTGTTTATGCAACTGATGTAATACAAATGATTTTTAATTCATAGATGATGCTGATGGGGAGGAACCGGATAATCCAATAGCTGGACCTAGCCAGGCATTGTCAATGCCACTACTTGATGGTGATAACATCAGTACACCAGGAGTCGACACCGAAACATGTTCATCAAATATCGTCGGGGACGACTCCACGTCAGGAGAGGCCGAATAAGACATAGTGTTAGAAAATGTATAAAAAGAGCTGCACTGCTGTCATCGGTGACATTATTATTTTGCTATTCGTCGCGATAGGTAGTGCGTTGTCATTATTGTTTCGCTATTCGTTGCGATAGGTAGTTTGGTGACATTATTATTGTGCTATTCGTCGCGATAGGTAGTGCGTTGTCATTATTGTTTCGCTATTCGTTGCGATAGGTAGTGCGGTGACATTATTGTTTCGCTATTCGTTGCGATAGGTAGTGCGGTGTTTCATTGAACGGCTAATAATTTATTCCTACCTTCAAATTATGTGACTTGTTATAAATTTAAAGTGATCTGTCCATTTAAGTGTTATTGATTGTGAAACTAATAATAAATAACAAGGGAACTTCCCGGCCCTTCGGGCCAGGAAGGGTCAAATGTCACATATGAGGTTGGCACCTACCCTATTTTGTAGCCTGATTCAATAGCTTTTTTTTGATGTATTACACATTATTGTGTGATTTGTGGGTGATAAGTGATGCGCGTGCATACAGAGTCAATTAGGTCATTATTATATAGTAAGGATTGTTGTTACGTAGGGTAGATTTATTTTGTTTATTTTTTTAGTTATTTTTCAATTTTGACTATTAATATATATATATATAATATATATTAATATATACTTACCATTCTTTAAGTGTGCTTCGAGCTCAATGTGAACTGCATTCTGACGAATTTATAGTCAGTTCTGCTATGTATGAGAGTAGTTACAAACTTTCTTAGATTTCAATCCACTCGTAACTCGTGCATCGAGCAGGCGCGCGCTGGTGAGTCACTAATCTAACTAAATTAGTTTTGTTAATTGTTCAAGATCTGTCGATCGAAATTATCCGAAATTTTGCACAGTCATAAAGCAATGTAGTATCAAACACCATGCCGAGTTTCGAAACTGTGGTATGCGTAGTTTCTGAGCTAGCACGTAAATTGTCCTAAACTGAATTAGTAAATTATATTGAATTTAGAATTACAATTTTTACAAAATTAAATATATGCTTAGCGCCTTATGCTCGCAATCGTTGTGACAAGTTTCGTCAACGTAGCTCAAATAGTTTTTAAGAACAGAGAGTTCGCATTTTTTGCGGTCTGACCAGTAAAGAGCTTCGCTTCGCTCAGCTCAATAAATCCCGCAAATAATTCAACAACTTAAGTTCCACATATTTCGATCCACTAAAATCTCTTGAAGGTTTTAATAAGCTTTATTTAACAATAAACTTTTAGGTAGATTCCATAGATGAATCTACCTATTGCAATAGATGCGATGACGGAACCCAGACCCCAGAGTAGGGGCGCTACGCCGTTTAAGAACTGGAGATTGAGAATTGGTTGTTCCCCCCTCACCCAATATATGCCGAGTGACACGTCATAAGACTCGTAATGACTAGTAGAATACTGCTGGCTAATTTTTCTTTGTCGATCCGACCACCGCCACCCCCCACAACTAAAGTAAATCATTCATTCTAATGATTGTTACCTTCGAATATTGCATATCGAGAATCGCGTGACGGGAATCTACCTAACACGATCGACCCTGTCGAACGAGATATTGATTTTAGATTTAAAACTAAGAAATGGAAGGTCTAAGATATCTTGTGGAACTTTATTATATATGCGTATACTCAGACCCATGAAGGATTTATTAACTTTTTGAAGCCGAAACTTTGGCGTTACGAGTTTGTTTTATAATAAATAAATATATTATAATAAATATATTAGTTTACACAATCTATCAATATCTCATATAACTCTCTTGTATACCAATTATTATGTTAATTAGCATTGCTTGCTGCGACGAGGAGAAGATGGAGAAGAGAAGTAGCCAAATAGCCAAGTTATAATATGTCATGCAGCTAAGCTGTTAATATTTTTTTTTGACTGAAATGTCGATACTCCGTTTTAGTCACTATACGCCTTTGCTGATTCGTTGGTAAATTCTTTATAAATACCGCCAGGTCCCAGGGACAGCGGAAATGTGGAACTCGCTGGTATAAAAAAACAAAAAATACTATTAGAATTGACTTCTTCCTAAGAAGTATTGGAATTGACTTCTTCCTAAGAAGGGATCAAGGGGCGGGGCTAGCGATGACGAAGATTGTCGAAGGCACCCGAGTGGGGGAAACCGACGGATATGGACTTCACGACCACCTCAGCTCACTTTCTTTCGGACACGCGCACCGTTCACTTGTTTAGCTTAATATTAACATTATTTTGTCGATTATTTATAAGTACCCACGGTTGTAATAATTAATTATTTGTGAAGTGATTACATTTTCTTTAGTTGGTGTTATTCTTTTATTTAAATTAAAAGGCCGTTGCTAAAATCAGAAGTGGGATAGGGCTTGTGCTCTATTCGCTTTTGGTTGTCCTGGCAATACAGTTTACTTTATAAATTATCTAATTAACAATAAAATGGCCGATAGACGAGTAACTAGAAATAGGGTAGGAAGAAGTTCAGAAGTGCCAGACGTTCGAGATCAATTAGAAATGATACTGGCGCGTTTAACTGCTTTGGAGAGCTCAAATGTGAACGATGCTCGTGGTTCGGACCTGTTAGGGACACACGTGGAAGACGTTCGCCCATCGACTGCGGCCAGTAGTGGCGTCGGAGCCTTGGTGAATACGGAAATTACTTCACCGCCGCCGCTGCCCGAGTCTCACGCTAGCAGCACTGGCACGGGGGCCACTAGTGCCTACGGATTTGACGCTACAGACAGGATCATCGGAGCATTAAGTGCAATATCCAAAGTAAGATCGAATCATTTTTATATTTCTAATTTTGATCCAAGTGTTAACGACATCGATTCTTGGTGCGAGGAAGTAGACAAGGCGCGCGATATTAACGGGTGGGACGATAACGAATGTTTGTCTAGAATAGCCCATTGTTTGAAAGGTGATGCGAGGACCTGGCTACAAGAATGGGTCACTAGTGATCGCAGTTGGTCGAATTTTAAAATAGAATTTAAACCATTGTGTGCACGAAAAATCGATGTCGCTAACATTCTTTTTGATGTGATGTGTACGGATTCAAATCGCTACGCCACGTATGCAGATTATGCGCGACGGTCATTATTACGTTTGAGGATAGTTAAAGGATTAAGTGATGATCTCATTGTAGCCATTATTATACGTGGCATTTCCGACCCACAGATACGTGCTATCGCCGCTAACTCTAAATTACAACCTAAAGACTTAGTTGAATTTTTTTCGAACTTTGTGAAGCCTTCGCGAACTGCCAATGATCCTGTGCGTAGCATTCGTAAGACTAACGATAATTTTATACGAAAGCGTCAGTTTAGTCAAACTAATATCGGTTCTAAGACGTATAAATGTTTTTCGTGTGGCGAATTAGGTCATGTTCAGCGATCGTGCCCAAAACGTTCAAAATCAACATTGGGTAATACTGACCCCGTTTCGTCCGGTTTACAATCTAATATTCGAAACGTACTCAAAGTTACCTGTACCTTCTGTAAAAAGTCTGGTCATAACGTGAGTGAATGTTTTGCGAAAAGCCGTTCTGAACCTCGAAACAAATCTGTAAATTTTTGTCGTGAATTTGAGGGTAGATCGGGCGACATTGACGTTGTTAGCGCGGTTATACAGAGTATTCCAACTGATGTTCTAATTGATAGTGGTTCACGAGTGTCATTAATTGCTGAGAATATTGTAAAGCATTTTAATTGCAACAAAATACCCACATATCAATTGTTGAGAGGTATAGGCAGTCAAATTATTGAGTCCACCAGTTATGTAACATTAATAATTGAATTTGATAATATTTCGTTGGAAGTTGATTTCCTTGTTGTTCCATCAGTTTGTATGAATGTACCGGTTATAATTGGAACGGACGTATTAAACCGAGATGGTGTGGCCTATGTTCGCGTGAACGGACAACAACGTTTAACACGTCTTGATAATGTCAATGTGAGTGGTGTGTTCCATGTTCAGCATAGTCACCAATCGCTGTCTATTAATACAAATTTAACGGGTTCTTATCGCGAAAGGTTAGTAACGATCGTTAACGAATTTAAAGATTATTTAATAATTGGTACAGCCCTAAGCACTGTCAATACGGGAAGTATGCACATAGAGCTAACGAGCAATACACCTATTCACTATCGGCCTTACAAACTTTCTCTTGACGAAAAACTCAGAGTTCGTGACATAATCAAAGACTTGTTGGAAAAGAACATTATCCGAGAATCAGAGTCACCCTACGCGTCCCCTATTATTCTTGTCAAGAAGAAAGACGGATCGGACCGTATGTGCGTAGATTTTCGTGCGTTAAATGCGATCACAGTAAAGGATCGTTATCCATTGCCACTTATTGAAGATCATATTGATCGACTTGGAAAGCATGAATATTTTAGCTGTCTCGATATGGCCACTGGTTTTCACCAGATAGGCTTAGATAACGATTCTATACCGAAAACAGGCTTTGTCACGCCCGAGGGCCATTACGAATATTTAAAAATGCCCTATGGTTTAACGAATGCCCCCATTGTATATCAAAGAATTATATCTAAAACCTTGCGATCGCTTATTAATTCCGGCAAAGTTTTGGTGTATGTTGATGACGTTCTCGTATTGTCAAACACGAAATGTTCTGCACTTGATGATTTACGGGACGTGATGTTAACCTTAACTAAAGCGGGGTTTTCGATTAATTTGAAAAAGAGCACATTTGTAGCAACAGAGGTAGAGTATTTAGGTCGTAAAATCAGTCAAGGTCAGGTTCGGCCAAGCGACAGAAAAGTACAGGCTCTGATCAACTCCCCTGTTCCTACAAATGTAAAACAAGTACGGCAATTATTAGGGTTAGCAGGATATTTTCGCCGATATATCTCGGGTTACGCGTCTAGAACCGCACCCATCGCTAAACTCACACGGAATGGATTTCCATTTGTCTGGGGTGAGGAACAAGAGTTGGCTCGTAAATATTTAATCGATTGTATGACTAACGAGCCAGTGCTGGCAATATTTGATCCAACTTTGCCCACTGAACTCCACACAGATGCCAGCTCTATAGGTTACGGTGCTGTATTAATACAAGAACATGGTAATAAAAAACGTCGCGTGATTGCGTACTTTAGTAAAACTACCCAGGGCGCTGAATCTCGTTACCACTCATATGAGCTGGAAACTTTGGCTATCGTTAAAGCCTTACAATATTTCCGACAATATCTTTTAGGCATTCAATTTAAAATTGTCACGGATTGTAATGCGCTTAAGCTAACGAAACGTAAAATAGATCTTCTGCCACGTGTTGCACGATGGTGGATGTACATGCAAGATTTCCAATTCGAAATAGAGTATCGAAAAGGTTGTTTAATGTCTCACGCCGACTATTTTAGTCGCAACCCTATAGATGTCCGAATAATAGATAGGCCTAAAAACTGGGCTCAAATTGCGCAATCTGCTGATGAGGAATGCCGAACTTTTGTAAAGAAATATATTAATCACTGTCTTACATGCTTATCTTGTAAACGGGTACCTAGAGCTCCTCATCAACCAATATCTTCTTGGGTTAAACCCAACACACCTTTCGCTACACTTCACGTAGATGTACTTGGTGCTCTCCCAGAGTCCAATGGATTCAAATATGTTTTTATAGCCATTGATGCTTATTCGAAATTTTGTCTTTTATTTGCCTTAAAACGACAAGATTCTGAAGAACTTATTCGGGTAATGACAAGTGTCGTCTCTTATTTTGGTGCCCCTAAACTCATTGTATGCGATCGTGCTCGCATGTTCGAAAGTGTAAAGTTTCGTAAATGGTCCAATGCTACAGGGAGTGAGATTCACTTCATAACCCCTGAAATGCACAGTGAAAATGGACAAGCTGAATGATATTGTCGCACTATTCTAAACATGATAAGAGTTGAAACCGTCATTAGACAGAGTAAGTGGTCGGATACACTATGGAGAATACAATTAGTCCTCAATTGTATAAAACACAAGACAACCAATACATCTCCAATGCAACTGCTTATTGGTATTGATGGTACTACTCCTGCAATAAGGTCGCTTATACGCCATGTAGCCTTGGAAAATAATAACTCCAACCGAGAGGCTTTCAGGTAACTACAGCGTCAGGCAGCGTCGAAGCATTTAGAAGATAACAGAAAAAAACCAGATGCCTACGTGAACAAAAATCGAAAGGTCACAAGGTCATTTAAACAAAATGACTTGGTTTTTGTAGTGAAAATAACTCAAACGACTGGAAAATTAGACTCCGGTTTGCGTGGGCCTTACCGCGTTCTGCAAGCATTGCCTCAAGGACGCTACGAACTTCAGTTACTTGGAGGTTCCTATGGCAAGACCACGCAGGCGGCTGGTGAGCACATGGTGGCTTGGCGAGGAGAATGGTCTCCCGAGGCGTGTGAAGCCTTCTTCAACAGTAAGTTTACATGTTAACTGGGTCATGTAAGTTTAGAACATATGCAGGCATGTTAACTGGGTCATGTCTGAAGTGATGATGATCACTTCTAACTCATATATGAGTGTTTACATGTTAACTGGGTCATGTAAGTTTAGAACATATATAGACATGTTAACTGAGTCATGTCTGCTGTAATAATGATTACTTATAATGTTTACATGTTAACTGGGTCATGTAAACATTGTGACGTGGTAACGTTGTTCACGTTATGAAAGCATTGGCTTGACATGTTAACTTGGCCATGTCAACCACACTTTACTTTTACACCATACAGGATATGTTAACAGAGCCATATCGTTTTGATTCACCTAACATAACTTAACAAGAGCCTACTATACACATACACATCGGAATGTAACACAAACGCTCACTCTACTAACTTTTTACTAATGATCCATTTTAAGTACAAATCTAGATTGTAATACAAACAATTAACTCTATTACAGCTACTGATGATAATGTTGAACATTCCGACGTAAACATCTTACAATCTGGAAGTTCGGTTTCATCAGAGAATGAAGACAATGGCGTCATCGCGGTGAACGTGGACGTTCACTAGTCAGGAGAGGCCGTATTAGAATTGACTTCTTCCTAAGAAGTATTGGAATTGACTTCTTCCTAAGAAGGGATCAAGGGGCGGGGCTAGCGATGACGAAGATTGTCGAAGGCACCCGAGGGGGGGAAACCGACGGATATGGACTTCACGACCACCTCAGCTCACTTTCTTTCGGACACGCGCACCGTTCACTTGTTTAGCTTAATATTAACATTATTTTGTCGATTATTTATAAGTACCCACGGTTCTAATAATTAATTATTTGTGAAGTGATTACATTTTCTTTAGTTGGTGTTATTCTTTTATTTAAATTAAAAGGCCGTTGCTAAAAATACATTAAACATTGTCGTCTCCTCAGTTGGACACCGGGCTATCACTGTGCGCTGTTCGCACTTACTGTATGACTTACTGTAAGTTACAGTCAAGGAGGTTGTTTAAAAATGTTTTTTTTTCCTAACTTACTTTTAAAGCACACTTTTGTTCCTACTATGCGGGACTTTTAAGATAGATCTTAATTACAGCCAATAGAGTAGTTGCAATACATGTATTATGTAAATATAGGAGCCTGTAATATTATTTAATATTTACCAAAATCAATAATTGATGATACTACTTACATTAGCTACACACTATTCAAATTTGTTAAACTGAACACGACGCTGAACGAGGCAGGGTTTACATTGATATTTGAATTAATTGTGAACTTTACAATGATATCAGTATTAATTAATAGTTGTAATATTTATAGTTCTAACCTTAACTAAGGTTTGTTTATTTACATATCCTGAGAGAGTACAAAAGTAGCGATGGATAATACATTTTTTTATTCTTGTTAAGATAATCAGAAGTTGGTATTATCATGAATTCGTAATATTTATTTTCCGTGAGTATAAAATTTAAAAAATATTTATCAGACGATTTCTAGAATTTTTATATACTTGAAAAGTTTGAGTATTCACTAAAACCCATTGATTACCTTCCATCGCATTGGTCGGACGACACTCACCGTGACTTGGATCTTAGAGTCATCTTATTAAAGCACGTTTCTATTCAGCCAATATAGTAGTTGATAAACAAATATATATGTTTATCAACTATTTTAATTAAATAGGAGTAAATATGACTGTTAGTATAATAATCTAAGGTGTAAGTAGAAGTTATCTGTATTTATATTGTACTAACTACTAAGTAAAACGATAAACTAACAATGTGGGAAGATAGATTGTGGTATTAGAGGAGAAATTTTAAATGAATAACATATTTATGAAAATACAAATTGTGTTATATTACCAAACTATAATAATAATATTAATGGTAACAAATACTGCCAGTGGAGAACTATCTCTGGCTCGCACAACACATACTATAATAATTTCGTTACGTTCTCTTCCTTGATGTTAAGATGCTAATTTATTATTTAAAACATTATTTGCAGCATCACTCCAAGCACAGATGTAGTGTGATGCAAATATTTAACTAGAGTAATTTTACTTTCCACCAAAAAAATTTAAACCGATTTCAAAAACAAGAAATAAACTTGACACCAAACAGTATATTCGTTTATATTATGTTAAGTCTCACTTATTATATACAAAGCATTTATCAAGATGTTTTTTTTGTCGCGTGTATTTATAAAATGACAAATATAAAGTTATTGCATTTTTGTCACGCGGTTTTACATTTACGTAGTTATTGCATTTTTTACGTAGATTTTAACGATAAAAGCATTAACAATGATTGATTCCGGACAATCACGACCCTTGGTTTTATAATAAATGGCATTATTTTATTATCTTAGACTTAGAATTCAATAAACCGACAGGGATGAAAACAATTTATATACATAACAAAGTTATATACCAGACAGTTAATTTATACATGAATTGTTAAACAGATTTATATCAAATTAAATTGGAGTATTACGTATTGGAGTAGCGTGAAATGAAGCAGCGACTGTACAGGTACGGCAGAACCACCCAGTCGGCTTTTCGGTCGATAAACAGAAATATATATAAAACGGAAATATATACGGTCGATAATCGTATAGCTATCGTAATATCATATCGTAAACTCCGAATAAGATTACTGACTAAACTGATGATTCTGACATTTATATCTTTCGATAAAAACAGGGTCCGTCGTTACACATTTCATTCATATTTTTTGTTGAACAAAAAAATCTTATAAAAATTAATTGTTAAATATAAACACTAAAATAAATTATTAACAGTACCACACAATAAAAAAATGTAGATCACAATAATAAAATGTAGATTGTCAAACTCTCATAAACCCTAAAATTATATTAAAGATAACCACAAATTTATTCCGTATAACGTTGTTCTTAATTTGCCAGACCATTATAAAAATGTAGACAACGACGAGGAAATTACATAAACCCTGGAACGAAGTCACAGAATGGTTTGAAAACGGGAATAAGACCGCCTGATGGGATTACTCGTTGCATTCTCCCGACGAATGACTTTGGTTAAAATATGAGGGATTTTGTTAGGAAAGTACATCATACAGCTAAAAGCATAAAATTTATATATTGTTATATTAACTATTTTCTTGATAAAAATATAACGTAATGGTGAAGTGTGATTCTCATTTTTATTTAATTCAGTGAGTAAGATCAACCGATACGATAATCAAGCGATACGGTCACGAACCACATGGAGAAGAATCACTGACCTTACTTAGGCTTATAAACGAATTCCCAAGATTGTAAGATCCCAAATCTGAGACACCGTCACAAACTAATCTGAATTTAAAAAACTTGTTTTCCTTTTTTCACGAAGTTGTTGTTCAAGAAATTTAAGCTAAAGTGGATTAAGAAATAATAATTTGTGATTTCAATACGTCCAAAGTTAATTGAATCACTTTTTAGCATTACCAATTATTTTATTTAGAAAGGGATTTTATTCCTTGTATTCTTATTATTCACATTGTATTAAATTAAAATCATATCAATTTCGTTGCATTAATGTCCAAGTGTGAAGCGGAGAGAACAAGTAGGAGACTGAGCTTTGTGTTAAGTATCACCACTAATATTTAATTTGAATTATCTGCAATATAAGTAGCTTATGTGGCTTCTTGGAGAAATAGGATATATATATAGGATAAACAGTTCATAACAGGAAGCGTGTTGAACAGGAACGGCAAAGTTAATAGTTATAAGCATTCTAACTATAAGTAATTTACAATAACAATAACTGTTATTTACTAGATATATACAATGTATTAATTATGTAATTAGGTCGTAAGATTATTATTAAACCATATTTTATGAAATACAAATATCGGTAACGATCGCAGAATCGTTCTTACAAAATTAACCGCGAACGTTGACCCCACGGTCAGAATTATATTTAATATAAGTATGTCACACGGTCATTAAAGACGCTGAAGGAAACTAAATCGCACGAATCCCACGGGATGTGATTCAGGTAATTTCGTACTACGACAGAGTCTATCTCATGTAGCAAGGCGGAGGCGACGGGACGCTTATCTTGTAGTAGTCGTAGAGATCTGTCTCCTTGCTAGGAACTGTAATTCGTCCGTCTCAAGTACAGTTGTGTACTTAGTGTTGTTTGTTTGTAAGACGTTGTATTAACACCATCACACTGTACACGCTGTTCCCTTTTGCTCAATTTCCTTTTCCAGCCTTCAAGATGTCTGACGATGATGCCGCCCATTTCTGTGGATTCGAAAAGTATATATAGTATATATCTAATTATTATAAACTTACTAACCTTAGTTTTATATGTTATTCAAAACGCTGCCAAAACCTGTATAAAGTACTAAAGTGTCTCAAATATCAAATTATTTGTGCGATTATGTTTAAAATAGTCGAATAAGAAAACAATGAATAATAATTATATTTTCCTGCAAATATTATGACTTTTTGTGAGCACTAGTAATAAATGTATTTTAAGAATTCAAAACTCATTCACCCACTTAAGACTCACTTGACTTCGACTACTGAGTTAGTTACATTATTTATATTATTAAGTAATTATATTTTTACAATTAATATTAAAATTATATTTTGCGGGTGATTTAGAAGCATTATTTAATAATAAATCTATGTCGTCCGTCCGTCCACAGCCTAGCCACCCGACTGCAGAAGAGAAGAAGTGAATTTATTCCCTCACTCTTTTCTCTTTAGTATCAGCCTCTCACACATACCATACGATATCTAGTCACAACAGCTACCTCGGTCGAAGTAGCCGGTGTACAGCTGCAGCTCATTAACTGTTTAAGACAATGCATTATTCATAATATTTCTATACGGAAATATAAATCTCATAGTCATTATTATATTCTATATACATATATATAAATGTTATATTGTTTGAGTACGGTTTAGAAACTAAAAAATGATTGCATTGTTTAAGCTTAAATTTTGACACGTTTATCAACCCGTTTCAGAAATGGTTGTTATCTTTGTTATGTTATCTTATCTTTATCTATTTTTTAATAATTGTAAACATTTCCCTTCACACATTCCTTCTTACTCGAGGTTTCAGACGAAGAGATTGAAAATGGAACGTATTAGCAAAGTGAACAACAATATTGAAATTCGAACGTTCTGGTTTACTGTTTTTAAAACAGTACAAGTGTTACTTAATTAAAATGTATAATAAGATTTAGTTAATAATATACTTTTGGTTTTAGATTTAAAAGAAGAATAGGAAGGTCTAAGATATCTTGTGGAACTTTATTATATATGTACACTCAAGCTCATAAAGGGTTTATTAACTTTATGAAAACGAAATTTAGTCGTACCAGTTTGTTTTTGTTTCTTGTTTGAATTTAAAAATATCCTTTATATTTAAGATCTTGATGTTAGATCAGACGATTTTTTTTTGGGCTCATATATTACATATAGTATTTCTAATTTAGGAAATAATATTACTAAATATTAAGGCTCAAGAATATTTTATTTCCTTATTTTCTACTACAACCTATTAATTTTTTTTTTGTGGATTCGGTTGACATGACGGTGAATTGTACACGGTACACGTAGCGGTACGTGAAGTTGCCTGAAGCCATATAAAAAGAAAAAAATAATAATGCATTGCCACCCATGTCTCTCTCGGGAAAACGTCGACGAGTGCCGAAAGAAACTTATGTCTTCTATAGAGACTTCCTTGGGGATAATCTCTGAGTGGGGTGAACTGAACCACGTTCAGTTCAATCCCGAGAAGACACAAGTTTGCGCGTTTATCACTAAGAAAACCCCATTTGTCGTATCACCGCTCTTCGAGAGCACTCCCCTCATTGCCTCGTCAAGTATCAGAATACTGAGTCTCGATATTTCGAGCGATTGTCAGTTTCTGGGTCATCTGGAGAGCAAGGCCAAGTTGGCCTCGAAGAAATTGGGAGTGATCAATAGAGCGAGGCAGTACTTCAAACCTGGTCAAAGAATTGCGCTCTATAAGGCGCAGGTCCGGTCACACTGTTTTCATCTCTGGTCCGGATCACCCCAAGCTTCTACCATTTGACCGCGTACAACGGAGGGCCGTTCGAATTGTCGGGGATCCGGTGCTCTGCGAACGGCTAGACTCTTGAGCATTGCGTAGAGACGTGGCTTCTTTGTGCGTCTTCTACCGCATTTACAACGGGGAGTGTTCCGGAGAACTATTCGATCTGATGCCTGCCGCCGAATTTCACTACCGCACAGCGCGCCATCGACTCCTTTACCATCCCTACCACCTGGATGCGTGGCGATCCTCCACTGTTTGGTTCTCAAGGACCTTTTTTCCAAGGAATTTTGAATTTTGTAACCGTTTTTTTATTCTAATTTTCATTATACTTTACTTCCCCTGTCTACCTTGTACTCGTACCTTACGATGCTCTGAAAGAAGGAAGAATTGTTACATGTTTTTTTACTTTTCAGAGATATATGTATATAAAAATATATTATGTATTAAATGTTAAGTATTAATATAAATATTAATACGACTAGGTTCAGAAACAATCAATTGAATTTTAAGAAACAGTTACCACATAGTGTAACTTTTATAATTATAAATAAGTAAATATCGTATATTATACCAAATAATGGATCCCTAAGTTTATTAAGTGATATTCTAAATCAAATGTAATGTATTGCCCTGTCATCTGATACACCACAGAGAATTAATATGACGTATGCGCAGTTCCGGAGATAACTATCACGAGATATGAAGAGACAACAGTATCATCTATCTATCTATTTATCTATAGTTATTTGGAGGGTCTTCAGTTCAGGAGCACTCTTCAGTTAAAGATGATGTCAAATATCTAAATATTGTTTTTGAAATAATAATTAATATTGATTTCGATGCTTTTCTTGACTAAGCCATAACTGAGTTATTATAGTTCAATTTATATTTCAAATGAATACATTACGCTATATATGCACTTTGGAAAGATAAATACTACATATAGAATAGACCAGAGGATTTAAAAATAATTGAAATTATAACTTGACTTACAAATAAATAGCTCTGTAAGTTGATACTGTACTGTCAGTAATTTTAATTGATATTATAAAGAAAAACGTTTTGATTGTAAGTTTGTATGTATTGGGTTATTTCAAAAACTACTGAAATCCTTATAAATTTTTTCACATGTCGCAATTTTATAGCGAGTAACATAGTCTACTGTTAATATCGAATAGCAATCGCCCCGCGCCGGGAATGATACTACAAGTCAAAGTTTAAATTATTATTGAGCTGAGCGAAGCGAAGCTCTTTACTGGTCAGACCGCAAAAAATGCGAACTCTCTGTTCTTAAAAACTATTTGAGCTACGTTGACGAAACTTGTCACAACGATTGCGAGCATAAGGCGCTAAGCATATATTTAATTTTGTAAAAATTGTAATTCTAAATTCAATATAATTTACTAATTCAGTTTAGGACAATTTACGTGCTAGCTCAGAAACTACGCATACCACAGTTTCGAAACTCGGCATGGTGTTTGATACTACATTGCTTTATGACTGTGCAAAATTTCGGATAATTTCGATCGACAGATCTTGAACAATTAACAAAACTAATTTAGTTAGATTAGTGACTCACCAGCGCGCGCCTGCTCGATGCACGAGTTACGAGTGGATTGAAATCTAAGAAAGTTTGTAACTACTCTCATACATAGCAGAACTGACTATAAATTCGTCAGAATGCAGTTCACATTGAGCTCGAAGCACACTAAAAGAATGGTAAGTATATATTAATATATATTATATATATATATATATATATATATATATATATATATATATATATATATATATATATATATAATAATATTTATTAATATATATAAGTATATATTAATATATATTATTTTATAGATATCATTTAAGTAACTATAACATTTTTCCAACAACGAATTGAGACTAGCCCCCATAATAACAAATGATAGTCATGAAAAGAGCTATCTAACGACATACGTCTGGTCGTTATTGGTCGGTGGGTACATTTTGCCCGTTGTCCTTTGTTTGGTTTATTTTAAAGTCTGTTATGTTTTACAAAATATGATTAAAATAGTTTACATTGCTCACGGTAAGTTATATAAGTGAGAGGCAGACAGCGTTCCGTGAGATTGTGAACGAGACGTCATTAGTTCCTATGACACTTTACGTCTCCTTAACTTATCTGTCACGAATTATTATATCATCCCATTATCATAAAATGGATCGTGGACGAGGTAAAGGAAGAGGCAGACGGCGTGCAAGTGGCATATCGCGATATACAGCAACTTCTGGCCGTTCACAACAGTATCGAGATAGTGCAGCCACACATATCACGCTTCCTAATATCGCAGCAAATAAGCGTCGATTCAATAAAGAGTTAGAAAAATTGGCATACGTTTCCTGTTCTAAATGTTCAAGAACCGATTTAAAAGAAGCAGGAGTTCCCTATACTTGCTCTGCATGCTGTTCCATTCCAACATCAGGAATGTTCACCATAGAAAATTTTATGGATCCTGGGGCAGTGCCACCACAATTACAAGGGCTGACACAGATCAAAACTATGCTCATTGCAAGCATACAATCAATTATGCGAGTGTATCGGCTCAGGGCAAGCGGTGGGCTTGGACAGTTTCGTTATGCAGGACATATTTTAAACGTCGAACAAGAAATTCAAACTATGGCAACTGTACCTCCTCAACGATTTGCAGATCTGCAAATAATCATTGTACGACGCGAAGCAGCAACAGCAACAGGTTTTATCCCCAAGGAGGTCGAATGCTTTCTACTGTATCAATAGTATCGCAGTGGACTTCAGTGTTTCAGCGTAATGCCATTACGAAAAGAAGGGTGTTATGAGCAAATTTGTAGAAAATTTCCCATTTAAAGACCGGAAACGAATATCAAGCTTGACATGTTTGGCAAATGATTTAGTGATAATAGTCTTTATTTCCATTTAACTCTCGTAGCGTTTGTAAGGATTAACCAAAAGAACATCGTAGTAAATGCCGTGCACAGAGCAAAAGTTAGCTCAGCTCAAGACCCCGCTTGCGTGACCTAGTAAACATTTCTACAAAATACAGCTCTGTAATCATTGTATTATATATTATTAATTTATTCTGTAATATCAGGAACAAACTTTGAGTTAAATTATTTTTATGACATTGACAAGCGTATCTTGTAGTTTTAGGTTATTTTGAATTTAATATTTTATTTACTTCTCATATTAAAATACATTTCATGTTGTGTGGATTGTGTTTACTTCTGTCGTATCAAAACTAAACTTGTAAACAAATACTGAACAGCGGATGACCAGCTCGGAGAGCTTGGTTCACATCACTAAATGGTTCACTCTTTGGTTAAGATAAGTTCTATATATATAATTACTAAGCTAAATCATAATAATATCATTATATTTGTTGGCTCATATTGATCTCCTATTTCATTAATATTAATATAGAACACGGGAGATATTATTAATTTATTTATTACAAAATTATTTTTATATTATATTTATTAATTAATTTAAAGTTTATTTAGGCCCTTATTTGACCTTGGCTTAAGAATTTCAACTAGTCCATGACAATTAAAGCATTTTAGTCTTTACACCAACGAAATATGATTCACAAATTTTTAACAATAATTTAATAACGAGAAACATACCTCTTCTTCAATCACTTCAATATGAAATGTTTAAGTGTAAAAGAGATAATAATAGGTTTCTTTGTTTCTTTTTCGATTTCTTGTTACATCGACATAATAATATTAAGTTTAGGAATAGGGTTAGACCACTATTTTAAAATGATTATTTTATAAATACCTTATTTTAATTTTATTAATTAATTAATAATGTTTATTTTTGTAAAACTAATGTATTTTTCAGCTAATTTGTGAGGCGACTCTTTTTAAACATCCTTTAAAATATCGATTTTTAAGATTTGTTATGACTTTTGATTAAGAGATTAAAAAGTTATAGTATTAATTAATTAAGCGAAAGATACTTTTTATCGAGGAAATATATAAAAAAAATAATTTTTATTTAATAAATTCATGAAATATGTAAATAATAATAACAATACCATTCCATAAATACTAATTGATTAAAGTATTAATGTCAACTTTTTATTAAAATATAAAAAATAGAAATTAAAAAGTAATATTCTAAAACAAAGAAAAATGTAATTTATAAATAATACTATAAAGTATCGAGTGTATCCTTCACTAGTAGTTGTAGGCGCGGTGTCTCCGCGACCGTTACATGTAAAGGATTTTTAAAAAGAGAACGACACGCCGATGACAACGAAGATCCGTTAATGTTTTGTTGACGAAAATTTGTTTACGCGAAAGCGCCTCGGAGGTGAGGTGTGTTACTTTTCCCTATTTTAATGCAATACAATCTTTTTAAAACGAAATTTTAATATTTTCAATTTGTTTTTTTTATTTTGAATAATAGATGCTTTCTTTTAAATTTTAGCAGTTAGTGTTTCTTTTTAAATGACAAATATTGCCAGTGATAGTGCCGTAGCCCGTAATCGACATCCACTTTAGCTGCTATTGATAGGTCAGTGGATAATTTAAAGTTTAATAATAACATTTTGTATAATGTATTATTTCCCTCCAATGCACCATTGTGCTAAATGTTGAGAAAAAATACTATTTTGAAATTATGAACTTTACATCTTGAAATATAAGAATATAGTTATAACTAAGATTATATAAATATTACATTCTCTAGATACTATATCTAGAGAGTGTAATATTTATATAATCTTAGTAACGATAAGAAATTTGAAAACTCTCATGGTCGTGTGAATAGTGCTGTTTATAGTTCACAACGTGATCTGATTGTAAAGACGATATAAAAGTTCCATACAGCTACTTACTATGCACAATTTTCATAATTGGCCGAATTCACCAATCATAATATTAAACTTGCAAATCACAAGACAATTACATAGCCGTGTCAATGCTATGAGATAGAAGAAGTTTTTTAATTCAAGTTCAGGTCATGTCACGGGACAGCGGGAAATAAGTTTAACTCTCAACATTGCTTCAGTGCTTCATGTCGGATACCTCGGGCATTTCTTTTGACTGTTTCACGGGGCAGGTGGATATAGATCCTCGAATAGATCTTATTGTGACCAGGATTCAAATAAATCTTGAAATATCTCCCAAGGTTTGTGTGCCCGTGTAAGGATTTTAGTCATTGTATTAAATGTTTTGTATGTATGTTAAGTCTTATATGTTGGTATATTGAACAAATAGGGTAAGAAACTAATACAACTTAATAACTTTACTTGGAAAGTATGTCTGCACTGACACACTGACGTTGTATAGACAACGTCAGTGTGTTTTGAATATCACAACACTAGCACCTTTACCTTCAAGTATTACATTATATCAATATCAATTAAAATATGTTCCACAGATCTTTTATTTTATTAGTACTAATACGAGTAGTATAAATCATAAGTCTGCAAGACACAATATTAATTTCTAGAATGTAGCGTCCTAAGACTAAATTTATGAGGATAATTTGCTAGTGTGGTCAGATTAATAGACTTGACCTGACTCGCGAAAATTATGTATGAATAATGAGTGAATAATTAATAGTATGAATAACCAGGAATAACCTAGGTGAAATAACAATATTGTTTGTGACTGTATTTTATTCTTTGCACACAAAGATTTTTATTACAAATGTAACACAATGTTATATACCAACATGTCTTTGTTTGTACAGACGCAACAAACAGCTCAAGTTATTTACTCTTCATCCTCAACTTCACTCGTTTATGTACCTATTGTATAAGTATCTTGCTCGGACAAAAAATATGAAACTCAAAATATAATTACAAAAAGAAGCTATATTCTTATATATGTATGTATACCCAGTCACGACATTGGCAAATACAGTCGGTCATTAGTCGGTCACATCCAAATTAATAGTGTGTCCAGTGAAGCGGGAGGAATAAGCTAGTAATATACATTATTGACTTTACGTCGAAAGAACTACCCAAAACTTCTTTTGATATCCAAAACATTATCCCTTAAGCTTGTTTACAAGAATAGGGTATGAAGTAAAGGTCAAGTTTGATCAATCGAAGTTGTGGTTGTTATATTGTTTTATTTTAGACGTACTAAAATAACTCAACATTATATATGTTATCACTATAATATATAACAAAGCTGTTAAATGTTTCAACGGAACGTTTTTCTTTCATGAAACCTTTTTGCTCTAATAATTTTCGTATTAGGCTTCCTTTCGTATAATTCCCGTAAAATTGGCAGAGTTTCAGCAACTATAATACCTCATTTAGAAAGCCCTGATTGGGACCAACGACGACGACGACAATAGGGATAAACTAGGAACGTTAATTTTTGAAGATAAAAGTAAGAATTACTTTTACAATAATAGTAATTTCTTATTAGATAATAAAGAAATAATTATAATCACTTAATCTATTAAAACTATGGGCGAAGCCTTATTATTGTATACATTACTTAGGAATTACTTTCACAGACACACACACACACTTACGTTTAAGTTAATAGTTATTGCCAAGAAGCTTTAATAAATTTAGATTATTTTATATTTCTGACTAATACTAACAACACTTGTGATGACTTCAAACATATAAAAGTTGATTTTATTGTGTTTATATTTTCTAAATGTCCTTTGTCTACAAGAGCACCCAAAATATTGTTTATATCTCTAAGGTAATTTTTTATCACTTGGTTTACCGATGATTGAAGGAACATGTTACTTCTTTAATAATCATCTCTTTAATATAATAATATTTTGTAAACCTCACCCAATATACAACTAATGTATTTTTAATGTACACTTTTCATAGAAATGAATAGCACATATTACATTTTGTATTTACCTAGTTCTCGAGACTCAATTCAATTTAAATCTATTGAATGTCTCATGTCGTGAAACTGCATCACGTTACTGAGAACAGAGTCATTGTCTTTACAGATACGTTCTTTTCTTGTTTAAACATCTACAGCTGAACTGAAGTAAGTGCTGTTTTAAATTTGTGTAAATTATATATTTTTTTGTTTCACAGAGTACCTCAAACAGTTGTACATTTTTAATGTTTTTTTTAATGTTACACAGATATTGCACTAACAGGGATTATGTTATATGGCGTTAACTTGAAATCATAATTCAAAGTAATTCTTCATTATTTGTTCATGATTAATAGCCAATAATCATCTGATAAGCGTTCCTCAGACTAAAATGTGCCGCCTGTCATTGCGGAGCTTCAAACACTTTTTTACAAAAGATCTGTTTGTTCTTTGCTTTGATGCTATGTAATTTATTTTAACCAAAAATAAATAAAAATGATAAACAATAGGGTAAGATGCTATTATAATTTTCAAATATTTAATATTTTAATAAAGAAATTGTTCTTTATTAAAATATTTTCCTTATTATTTTTCAGTCAAACCTTCAGTCGAACCTTCTTAAACAAGGAATGTGAGAAATCAATTAAGAAGTCTCATCCAAGGGTAAAAGAAGATACTGTCAAAGGAAATCTTTTATGAACAAGGTGTATAAAATAAATTATAATTGGATAAGTTATATAAAATATTTTGCCACACTAATGAGATTTTTTATCGTTTTCTTAATATGACATACTTCGTTTAATTTAATAAAGAAAAACCAAAAGCAAAGAAAAAAATATTAACATACACTTAAAAAAATTCTTTTTAATTATATTCCTCTATTTGAAAATGTTGACTTATTATATAATATTAAATACAAGATTCATTATTTAGTTATTTTGCACAATAATGTTTTATATATTTGTATAATCAGTAGTATTCTTGTATATATTTGACTCGTTTTTAACTGCGACTATTATAGTACTGTATACTGTTATCAAGACTACATTTCTTCTAGAAGAGATGAGTGTAATATTAAGTTTTTTTAATCAAAATTTTTAAATATTGTATATTATTGAATACTTTCATATTGCCATTTGAAAGTACGTAAGTACGTACGAACTGGAGTGACATAAATGTTCATAAATATTTTAAATATTTAAGTGAGTCAATAAATATTATTCAAATTTAAACTCATTTTATTTTGTTTGTATATTCTTCAATTTGAAATCTAAACCTAAAGTATATCTAAAGTATAACCGTGCTCTGAGGACACTTTACACATTCAGGAAGTGTCGCGCTCTCAGCTCTAACACGTACATATTTTAAACATTGTCTCACCAAGTACAGAGCTTTCCTTTCTTGAGGTGTATCATTTTCACGTGTATACAAAATATGCAAAAATAATATACATTAGCTCTCTACCGTTTTTTCTAAATTAAAAGGGGAGAGGGGTGCATCGGACAGTTCCACGTTTATAAGGTGTTTCTTTTACTTTACTACTTCATTAATTTACTCGAAATAAAGAAAAAACAATCTAAAATAAAAATCAACAACAAATTGAGAAGAATCGCTTTATGCGATTACATTTAACAATTACTGAGAAGCCAATAAAGAATCTTCAGAGCAAAAAATAAAACAAGATACCAACGTAGTAGACGCGAAATTTAATTTACTTGACTTAACAAAGTTTGGTTTCAAAGGTCAATGACATTGACAATTAAATTAAAACAATATATGTTTTAATAGTAAATTAAGTTAAGTAAATAAGGTTTTATTTTGTTAGTAACATTTGTGATACTGATAAGATCATGTGTTACATAATTATATCGCATTATTTAAAATGCAAGATAAAAGGAACAGACAAAAGAAGTGTGTAATATTTGTATCGACGATGTAATCTGATAATTATGATCAGTTCACGTGAAACGACCTGATAACAGAATAAATCTATATTGAGATAGCATCTTCTGAAAAACAAGCCATCATGAGTTAGGACTAACCAAGACATGGGTTTTCAAACGTAGTACTTAGAATATTAAAAATATTAAATAGATACATTCTTATATCTAAAGCAGCCGTGAATATACAACAAACTCTGTATGTGCTGTCCGTAGTTCTGACTTTATAATTTAAAGTGTAATAGTTCCTAATGTAATAATGTAAAGTTTAGTTCCTTCTCAAGTTTTATTCGAACATACAAATAACTATGTTCAATCCCAATTAGTTATTTGTATGCTCCACAGATTGTTGTTCCGAAGTTAGGTGGTCTACATATCAGTTATATAAAGGTTTCTTAAACCTCCAGCAACAAGAAATACTTAATATCTAATTCTGGGGCTGTTTAAAAAAAATGCTGCTTGTTGGTACGTGGTATTGACAATTGCACCTGTCTACAGGCATATAAAAAGTTATTGAGCAAATCAAATATTTTTAATTTAAATATTTATTATAAATATATGTATTTGGTTGTGTGGACGGCAAGCGCTTTTTGGCTCGTCTGTTTATAATTGAGTAAATTCATTCTAAGTTGGAATGGTATTATCATTGTCATAATATTACATTACTAACGCTAATAATTAACCCGACTGTTTGTGTTTTATGTGAAAATACTAATAAAGGCTGAACAAACAGGCTAATAAACCAATAGTTCATAAAATGACAGTAAACAAGAGTA
This sequence comes from Melinaea menophilus ssp. n. AW-2005, assembly GCA_918358695.1. NCBI lineage: Eukaryota > Metazoa > Arthropoda > Insecta > Lepidoptera > Nymphalidae > Melinaea > Melinaea menophilus. The sequence goes on from OU911049.1 coordinate 11,541,154, forward strand.
ATTCTCCGTTAACCGTTCAGGAAACCAACATTTACAATTATTGACTAATTTTTTGGAACATTAATTGTTTTAAGACATGAATAACTCTTTTTGCATTATTCAACATTTATCTCATTCTGCAAAAAAAATCCGTTAGGTAATTTTTTTAACAAATACAATGGTAAAATGTGATGTAATCACATCATTGTGATGAATCTATCCTCAGCTTCTCGATGTGTATAGTGTTGTCTTATTCTCCACTACACAAATCCAGGAAGCCAGGGGACATGAAGTAGGTGATGTTGTCCTGCAATGTAGACAGAGACACAGACAGGCACTTCTAATATAGTCAATGATAAGCTTGTATGAAGAAGGAGGACTCCTCCTTATATTATTTCTATAGCTGACTTTAACCATTTGCAGCTGTTACAATTGTTATACTTTTAAATTTATTGATATGATATAGGCATATAAATGATATTTCTCATATTCCCTATTCAGACCTATGGATTACTGCTGGGAAGTTCTTATTGTTTCAGATTTAAACATTATCAAACTTTACTATATATTTTAATACATTTAAAAAATTATGTTCTTTTATTTGACTCCTACTACGGCAAAAATATTCGAACATACGAGTAGTATAAGATTTTTAATTTGAATTCAAATTTCGCGCGTACTTGTTTGCTACGACCAATAAATCGCACTCAATCTAAAAATTTCAGGAGTTTTATTGGTACCGATATTTGTGGCATTCTAAGATTTATGGCAGTCATGGTTGGAATTCAATTGGCTGATATTAAAATACCAAATTGCAATCCATATATCATACCTGGTATAATTAATAAGACTGGTATAGCTTGTGGTAAATTTTGCACATATCTCGTGAGGAATAAATAGGTCCGGTTCAACTGACTCTTATTCAAAATGTATTTAAAAAGGTAGGTTCTACAACCTTTTTATTTATTTCGTATTTCTACTTCTTTAGTAAATAGTACTCAATACATTTCTTTAATATTTAAAAAGGGACCGGCCGGGATCACAGAGACCGGCAAATTATAATAATAATGAAAATTATTATTCTGCCACTTAGGTCAACTCATAGCAACTAGACGAGAGGTTTGTAAAAGGGTTATCATAATATTGAGTTCCCCTCTCCACTAATAGCGTTAACCAGCCCGCTTTATCACTATTTGTAGAGTATGAACTTTTCTATTTTATTTCTCGATTGCATCGTGTTGTGTAAACGAACCTCCGTCTTTTTTGTTTAAGTTAATTAAACCAACAACCTTAGTGTCTTTCATTTAAATTTGATGAAAAATATTACGAACTCGTACTAATATATATTTTACATTATCTCGTATTATTTATTTCATGGAACGTCTTATTAAATGCTCTTTAATTATAACAATGAAACTCCACCATAATTTGATTTCGGGATAAAAGTATCCTGTCTTTCCTTGGATATCAAAATATCTCTATGCACAATTTGACAGACAGAGTTACAATATTAATAATATAGTCTTTTGCCGTCTGCGTTTTCCAAGTCACTCCTTACCTCATAAGAAAAAATGTAATATCGATATAGTTATAACAAAATATTGTTAGTAATATAACAAGGTATCAATTATGACAGTGGTTGTACAACTGCTGGTACAGATAGTTATAGTGAGTTAACCGACTTGGTTTAGATGTGATTTCATAACTTACGGCGTTCCGAGTCTTGTGCATTTTTTGTTCTTGATGGGATAAATATATTATTTTGTAATAAGCCATAAAAATGGATAATTTAAATACTACTATTTTAATGATTTCATTTATTTTAGAGACTCCTAAAGCTCGTCTTGCCGTCAACACGATTTCTGTAAAGTATTAAAAACATCGGATTAACATGAAATTAATTATTATTTTATTGTGTTTAATTTATAAATTCAAAAAATATAAACAATTTCTCATTTCCATTATGATGTATGGAAAATATTAATATTTAATCTAAATATAAAAGTCAAGGTCCAGAAAAAACTTTTATTTCAACAACCTATTATTACTTTTAATAAATTTGAAAAAATGCACTCAACCAGTATGAGTTAAGGGAGTGATTTTAAAAGGGTAGGTTCTGCAAGTAAAAATACCTCGTTCGACAGGGTCGATCGTGTAAGGTAGATTCCCGTCGGTCGGATCGACAAAGAAAAACTAGCCAGCAGTATTCTACTGGTCATTACGAGTCTTATGACGGGTCACTCTGCATATATTGGGTGAGCGGGGAACCACCCACCACTCCTATCTCCTAAACGGGGGGTCGCATCAAAAAATTTTTCGGACAAAAAAGTTTCCTCTTTTAATTTGTTAATTTTCTAAGATTTTTCCGACTCCAAAATTTTGCCTTCTTGAGAATCCGTCGAAAAAATTTTTTTTATATATCCCTCTATATATATATGTATATATGATCCATCAGTCCAAATTCATCGTAGGCAAAATCTGACTTCACAGGTCGATAGGATAAATTAGTAGGACAAACGTAGCATCTCATTTTTTTGGAAAAAATGAAAGGGGGGGCTGGGAGAGGGGTTGAAAGTGCAAACCTTTGGGACACGCTACAGGTCATAAATATTGACGGAGGATTTTCAAACGTGGTATACACATTTTTAAGGACAAAATGAAGGTTAAGTTCTTGAACGGGGGAAATCGGTCGGGGGGTTGGAGGGCTGAGGGGGTTGAAAGTTAAAAACCGAAAAAAGTCACAGAAGAAGGCAAAATTTTTCGGTCGGAAAAATCTTAGAAAATTAACAAATTAAAAGAGGAAACTTTTTTGTCCGAAAAGTTTTTTGATGCGACCCCCCGTTTAGGAAATAGGGGTGGGGGGTGGTTCTCTGCTCACCCAATATATGCAGAGTGACCCGTCATAAGACTTGTAATGATCAGTAGAATACTGCTGGCTAGTTTTTCTTTGTCGATCCGACCGACGGGAATCTACCTAACACGATCGACCCTGTCGAACGAGGTATTTTCGACGGATTCTCAATCTCCAGTTCATAAACGGCGTAGCGCCCCTACTCTGGGGTCTGGGTCCCGTCATCGCATCGATTGCAATAGGTAGATTCATCTATGGAATCTACCTAAAACTGGCGACAAACAAATTAATGATTTCAATAAATCGTCCACACTGTGTATTGAAACGGATCCGGGATGTGTGCTCAAATATCGTGATTTTATTCATTTATTTCATCAAAATGTTGTTATGTAAATGTTATTGTCGTAATGAAAGCGATTGTGGCCGCGGTCATGTAAGGTCAGATCGGTAAATGATAATTAAAAACAACAATTTTTGGGTATTTGATGAACATATTTGCTAAATGGATTTCGAAATTCCTCTTCAATAATAATTTATTAATAATCTAACTATGTAAAAGTTATGCGCAATTTAGATTATTTGACTCCAGTACATAATTGGTTCGTTTTAAATATTATAAGTTTTTATTTTTCCCATTAATCTGTACCGGTCAATGTCATTGTACAAGCAATAGATATTGTTCACAACATAATTAACACATTACAAGTCTTATTAATATTTAATTTATTAAATTTATAAAGTTCCTCTCAATAATTGCAATTAAATGAAATCTCCAATCTCTTCATAGCAATCAAGAACTCTCGAAGCGTGAATATCTTGAAATAACTTACTTTATTTACCGAGTATTGAATTATTAATCTAATTAAAAAGTTTTCCATTGTACCATTATAGTCACCTGAGACTATTTTACATATGATGTCATTATAACCAAGATAAAGGTAGAAAAGTTGTGTCTTAATTTATGACATACTGTGAAAATGTGGTGCAAAAAATGAGAAAATAATAACGAAAGAGAAATGATGATTTGATTAAATTGTATGTGAGTAGAAGTAAGTGTAAATGTGATTAAATCGTGTGTAGTAAATAAAATAAATTACGGAAGAAGAGTACGAACCACTTTTAAAAAAGAGTAAGAACTGGAGATGAAAGGCTTTACATAGGTGAATATTTGACAAATTAGGATCTAGAGCACTAAAACACACTGGAAGACCAACTTCATACCACACTATTAGTTAGGGTGTGTTGCTTGTCTATTCGATCTAAGTTTGTATTTGCCTCGTAGTTAATAGTATTTTATTACACCTTTAGGTAGTGATAGAGATATATTATTATAGTAGAGTAGTATTAGCATAGGGGCTTGGGTTAATCAAAAAAAAATATACGAGGGAATACGAGTATATTCGCCAAATATCAACATTTTTTTCGAATTTTCACAATTTTTTCTTGACAAACCTTTGCACGTTTTATTCAACACTTACTTCTTGCGTATTAAATCGCAGAGGCTTTTTATAATATTAAATAACAAATTTAGATTTCTCATACTGTACGTGTGTGCATGTATCTTAGTTAAGTAACCTCAGAGTAACTCGTATCATCGTTATTGTTAGGACACGATGTAACATCACACAGAATGTAAATGAATGGGTGGTACGTATAGCGATAAATAAATGTAACTGTAGACACAAAAATAATTTAAATAACAAACATGTATCAATCAATATATGTTTAAGATACTTTATTATTAAATAACGTATTTAAAACATATATATACTTAGGTTAAAAGTAATCCTTATATTATATAAAAGCAGAATTCCTCTGTCTTTAAATCAATAGTTTTTTATTTTTTACAGTCCTCTTGTTTATAATTTGTAAATTTTTCCTAACTGAATTATAGATATACAATATGTCAGAAATCCACCTTAATAACATCACATGCAAATGACGGAGGAGGATAATAACAGCTTAAAAAGATATCTTTTTTAATATATAATACATGCGTTATAATAGTTTACTTATTTAGCACTTTCTTACTCGTCAGTACATTCACTGAAGCTCCTGGACTCTGATTGTGCTTTAATAATGCAAGTCTTCTCTTAACAACTGAGACTAGGTGGTCCGTCCTTTATGATATTTAAGATCACTTTGCACAATATTAAATAAAGCAACATCTGATCTCGTAGTCGGAAAAAGTAAAAAACTAAATTTAGTTTCTTTAAAGGACACAAAAAAAGGTAAGAGGTAATTTGAAATGTCAGTAAAATATCAAACTTTTTGTAGGTGGTGACATAGTGTGAAATGTTTGGAGGATAAAAAGTTAGTATAACGGAAAAGAACAGAGAACAACCGCACAGCTAACAACAAAGCTGAAAGAAAACTGAAATAAAAAACAACAGAATAACACACTTATTAAATAATTTATTTTGCTTTGTATAGTAAGAAAAAAAATCCGTGCCCGCAGGGGGACACGCGTGGGTAGACCTCGTGTGTAACTCGTTTAAAATATAACTCACTACCTAAGAATAATACATGATGCCGTTGTTTACATCAAAAATTTACAAGCTAAAAGTGGTTTTAATTTTTTTTCTCGGAAACGGTACCTTTTACGGAAAAGCTTTTGATACCTAAATTTAGAGTAAAAAATAACCTTTTTATTAAAAATACTTGTGATGCAAGAATGTTTACCAAAAAAAAGTTATGATTTTTTTTCCAAAAATTTTCGGTTTTTTTACCCCCACCCCTAAGTTATTGAAGTTAGGTTTTCGGTTTATCTACATTAGTTATAGGTATTTATCAAAGACATCATATAATATGAACGCAATTGATCTACTTTGTATAGGGACAAAGTTATGGTCGAAAAACTGAAATCAGAAAAAGTGAGACCCTAGCGCCCCCTGTGACCGGATTTCTCTGGTTAACGAACTTGACCTTCATTTTTGGATGGTTGATTTTTGTGCAAAGTTTGAAAGCGATCCGAGCGAAACTGCGGCCGCTATCGTGCTGACAAAAGTCGAATCTGGACGCACGCACGCATATATATATATATATATATATATATATATATATATATATATATATATATATATATATATATATAAACTTTTTGACCAATGGTCATTTCGGACTCAGACGGTCATAAGAAGACCTCCTGTGAAGAAATTTTTCCAAAATTCGAAAGTAGGGGACAAATGAATGGGCAGACCGAATTCTTCGAGGTCTACCCAAAACTTTTATAAATAATTCCAAATTAAGGAGGTGGTGTATAACGAAGAGTACGTGAGGAAGTTTCTTTCTTTTTATTTTGTCATTTTCTACACTTGCATAACAAGTTTTATATCAAACAGTATTATTATATCAACCAGTAGTTTGGATTGAAGTTTATGAGATATCTTGAATATTAAATATAAACGTTATTTTTTTTTTAAATTATATGAAAATTTTATACATATACAATACACTATTGTGTATAATCGGATACCGGACTTGGGAGTATTTCAACCGTTGGAATGTCGCTCGTTGTAAAGCACTTTTATCAAAGAGGTCTTTGTCATAATCTATGTGACTATCTCTATAAGTAAGGTGTCCTGTAGGTGACCTTCGATTTCGATACCTGTATTTAGATTTGTCCGCTTCTTCAAGACTTTCTTCCAGATGTAAAACTACTGTTCTATATTGTGAACATAATTTCCCATATATTAAAAAAAATACGGAAGATATATAACATTTGTAAAACTTGCCATTTTTTAAATGAACAATAATGAAATAAATAAATATATGTACTTTTAAGTTCTGCGTAGAGCGTGAACAAGCACGTGATATGTGTGCGTTCAAACACGACCATTTAGAGATCTCTGTATGTTATAAGTAGTAGTTATAAGTAATGTTTTAAAATTGTGTCACACTGTCAATTGTGTAAACAGAGTCACAAACTAACGCTTATTATGAGACCACGATTGTTTTACCAAATTGTAATTAAATAAACTAGGTCACGCAAGCGGGGTCTTGAGCTGAGCTAACTTTTGTTCTGTGCACGGCATTTACTACGATGTTCTTTTGGTTAATCCTTACAAACGCTACGAGAGTTAAATGGAAATAAAGACTATTATCACTAAATCATTTGCCAAACATGTCAAGCTTGATATTCGTTTCCGGTCTTTAAATGGGAAATTTTCTACAAATTTGCTCATAACACCCTTCTTTTCGTAATGGCATCACGCTGAAACACTGAGGTCCACTGCGATACTATTGATACAGTAGAAAGCATTCGACCTCCTTGGGGATAAAACCTGTTGCTGTTGCTGCTTCGCGTCGTACAATGATTATTTGCAGATCTGCAAATCGTTGAGAAGGTACAGTTGCCATAGTTTGAATTTCTTGTTCGACGTTTAAAATATGTCCTGTATAACGAAACTGTCCGAGCCCACCGCTTGCCCTGAGCCGATATACTCGCATAATTGATTGTATGATTGCAATGAGCATAGTTTTGATCTGTGTCAGCCCTTGTTATTGTGGTGGCACTGCCCCAGGATCCATAAAATTTTCTATGGTGAACATTCCTGATGTTGGAATGGAACAGCATGCAGAGCAAGTATAGGGAACTCCTGCTTCTTTTAAATCGGTTCTTGAACATTTAGAACAGGAAACGTATGCCAATTTTTCTAACTCTTTATTGAATCGACGCTTATTTGCTGCGATATTAGGAAGCGTGATATGTGTGGCTGCACTATCTCGATACTGTTGTGAACGGCCAGAAGTTGCTGTATATCGCGATATGCCACTTGCACGCCGTCTGCCTCTTCCTTTACCTCGTCCACGATCCATTTTATGATAATGGGATGATATAATAATTCGTGACAGATAAGTTAAGGAGACGTAAAGTGTCATAGGAACTAATGGCGTCTCGTTCACAATCTCACGGAACGCTGTCTGCCTCTCACTTATATAACTTACCGTGAGCAATGTAAACTATTTTAATCATATTTTGTAAAACATAATAGACTTTAAAATAAACCAAACAAAGGACAACGGGCAAAATGTACCCACCGACCAATAACGACCAGACGTATGTCGTTAGATAGCTCTTTTCATGACTATCATTTGTTATTATGGGGGCTAGTCTCAATTCGTTGTCGGAAAAATGTTATAGTTACTTAAATGATATCTATAAAATAATATATATTAATATATACTTATATATATTAATAAATATTATTTTATATATATATATATATATATATATATATATATATATATATATATATATATATATATATATATATATATATAATATATATTAATATATACTTACCATTCTTTTAGTGTGCTTCGAGCTCAATGTGAACTGCATTCTGACGAATTTATAGTCAGTTCTGCTATGTATGAGAGTAGTTACAAACTTTCTTAGATTTCAATCCACTCGTAACTCGTGCATCGAGCAGGCGCGCGCTGGTGAGTCACTAATCTAACTAAATTAGTTTTGTTAATTGTTCAAGATCTGTCGATCGAAATTATCCGAAATTTTGCAGAGTCATAAAGCAATGTAGTATCAAACACCATGCCGAGTTTCGAAACTGTGGTATGCGTAGTTTCTAAGCTAGCACGTAAATTGTCCTAAACTGAATTAGTAAATTATATTGAATTTAGAATTACAATTTTAAAAAAATTAAATATATGCTTAGCGCCTTATGCTCGCAATCGTTGTGACAAGTTTCGTCAACGTAGCTCAAATAGTTTTTAAGAACAGAGAGTTCGCATTTTTTGCGGTCTGACCAGTAAAGAGCTTCGCTTCGCTCAGCTCAATAATATTATTTATAAGAACTACCAAAATAACATTAGTTGATTGTTAATAGTTTAAAAATTGTAGTGATCCACAAAAAATAATATTTCGTTTTTGTTTGCGCATTGCAGAGCGTAAGCTGCACGAGGCTGTGGATGTGGGATGGTTTTATTGTCTGAATATAATAACCTTTTTTGTCAAAATATTACAGAATATTTCCTAAATTACATATTTATCTCCACGTGACTTTACATTATAATGTATAAATTACTTTAGAATGTATAATATCGTGTGTTCATTGTCGGAGCTGTTCAGTTCCTTGATGGCGTGTGATCGAACATCGACAAAGCGAGCTTTGCTTAAAACATGCATAAAATACCTATCTTATACTCATATGTTGATAATATATTTAACAAGTTACCAAAATTTGATAAAATATAAAAGAATCCTATCATTATGAAGATTTAATTTAAATTCTAAAGAATTTTTTACCATTAAAGTTATGAATACGACTATCTATTTATAACCATCTATAGAAATGGAAAATCTGTAGTAAATATCAAGAAATGGATTTCTCTGTAATCCATTAAGGTTGGGACAACGTAAAAATTACGAAATACTCAGGGTTGAATATTAAAATAAATTTTGGTTTGAAATATTTAGTTTATGTTGTTTAAAACATTTATACAGTGAGGCTGTGTTACTTGTTGTATTTTATTATTCATAGATAAACTATAATTTTGACAAAATAAGTTGATAAGTAACTCACACTTGGTGATAATATTTAAGAGTAAGTTAATTGTTTAAAGTTCTTCAATGTATTAATTTGTTTGATATTAAATAAAACTTTAATTTTTAAATCTTTTGCAACAATTTATTCTATATTATAACAATAGTTTTTAAGCAAAGATAAATAATATTTTGCCGTGTGTCTCAAATAAATAAAGTGATTTCACGAAAAGATCGCTTGTTTGGCTTCGTCTGATTCAATTTGGTTCCCAACTGTAATGTAACTTCAGTTTTCGCTCCGCAACCGAATATGAACATTCAAAGAAATAGTTTGTTTATACCACATCATACTCAAAAATTGCTTAGTTGTTAACGATTAATTACGAGGAAACAAGTTTCTGCATAAATAAATGAATAATAACTTAGTAAAGTAAAACTATGTTTTAGTTCTAAGATGGGTAGATTTTACATCCTATACTATTTTTATGAGTAGTTTAAGTTAATCTGGTTACTGTCAGGTAATTATTAACCATCTAATCTGTATATTTTGAAGGTTCTTTTTTTAGTATTAGAAATACTAACAACACTATCCTAATAACTGTTACATTTCGTACTTCTATATATTTTAAGAGGTTTGGCTGTGTTGTAGAACATTTATAAATTAACACCAAATAATTGAAATAGAAGTAATGTAATAATGAAATGAATACTCAACCATTACATTAAATATTTATATTTCATACAGGTGATGTAATATTTACTGTAAGAGTAGAAGACTCAACGTTGCCAATCTTATACTTATAGCGTAGGTACATGCTAAGTAAAATGCACTCTCTTATCAAAACTCCGATATTTTAAATGAAATCATGAGAATGCAATGAGTTCTCTCATCTAGCGGTCTCATCCCCGCTTCAAACCATTGCCCAGATTTTTTCCGTGAGCTTTTGTAATTGCCTCGTTCGTTAGCAACGTTTTTTTTATAATTATCTAACGAAATAAGATTCTACAGAATACATTTTAATATAATTTCTGGGAATTAAAATTGATTAATTTACGATATGTTATTGTAATCTATCGTTATTATTTCCACATGCATTTTTATTTATTATACTTGCCACATTTTATAGGTTTACGTATTATTAATTGAGTTTCCAAAGTAAAATAGACAATGTTAGGTAGATTCAATAGATGAATCTACCTATTGCAATCGATGCGATGACGGGACCCAGACCCCAGAGTAGGGGCGCTACGCCGTTTGTGAACTGGAGATTGAGAATCCGTCGAAAAAAAAAAATTATATATCCCTCTATATATATATGTATATATGATCCATCAGTCCAAATTCATCGTAGGCGAAATCTGACTTGACAGGTCGATAGGATAAATTAGTAGGACAAACGTACCATTTCGTTTTTTTGGAAAAAGTGAAAGGGGGGACTGAGAGGGGGGGTGAAAGTGCAAACCTTTGGGACACGCTAAAGGTCGCAAATATTGGCGGAGGATTTTCAAACTCGGCATACACATTCTTAAGGACAAAATGAAGGTTAAGTTCTTGAACGGGGGAAATCGGTCCAGGTGTTGAGGAGCTAGGGGGGTTGAAAGTTAAAAACCAAAAAAAATCACAGAAGAAGGCAAAATTTTGGAGTCGGAAAAATCTTAGAAAATTAACAAATTAAAAGAGGAAACTTTTTTGTCCGAAAAATTTTTTGATGCGACCCCCCGTTTAGGAGATAGGAGTGGTGGGTGGTTCCCCGCTCACCCAATATATGCAGAGTGACCCGTCATAAGACTCGTAATGACCAGTAGAATACTGCTGGCTAGTTTTTCTTTGTCGATCCGACCGACGGGAATCTACCTAACACGATCGACCCTGTCGAACGAGGTATTTTATAACACGATATAAAGATATTACGTTGATCTCACTCCGATATAGACCATGAACTCATAATGGGTCTACCATTATGAGTTCCAACTCACACAAACATGCGGTACTATACAAGTCACTACTCCAGAAGTGACTTGTATTGTACCGCAAATCCGATAGGTGCAAAATCACGTTCGGCCAGAACCCAATCGGCTTTACGGTCGGTAAGTGAATTAACTGAAGCATCTTGTAAGCTCCGTATTAGATAACAAACTACACAACATATAAGTGTATACAACCCTGTCGCTTATAATTATGTAATAAAAATAATTCGTTTGTCATTACTGTGTGATATACCTGTTATTAAACATAAATAACTTAAAGAGGGTAACCACAAGGAAAGCAGACTCACCAAACAGTTTCCGAGTGTAATAATTAATAGTTGTTGGCACAAAGCGACGCTGTAACAACAAAATTACAGCAACTCGCGCTTTAAACATGTGAGTGTTGTTGGTATGAGTAGTTGATAGTTAATATGTCCACTTGTCAGTTGTATTATATTTTTATTACAAGGTGTGGCGGTTAATAATTCTTCTTTTTGTCAGAGATGGCGCTGCTAATAGGAGTTGGTTGACACTTATGTGTTTTATGTCATTTTGTTGCTATGTCAGTATTCTTTAAAACGAAAGAAAAAAAAAATGAAAAAACAAAAGAAAAAGTGAGTGTGAAGTCACAGTTTTGCTGTAGTAGGTTCTATAAAAGAGACTTATTAGAATGTTATTTTACGAATGTTAATTGTAAAATAATATAAGTAATATACAAGTTGAATTAAAGAAATGAAATCTGTATATTACATATGAACACTAAAATAATATAAAATATATCAAATTAAATATATTATTATATTTCATTAATTTTTATTTATATCTATTGTCTTTTTGTCTGTCTTCTTTTGTATTGGTTTCGTTTTACTGCAATACTTATTTTAATATTATTATTTATTACAAAATTGACAACTTTACATTTTGATGTTCCGTGAACAATTAAAGCACACATCATAGTTTTTCCTATAATTTTGAACCGCCCACTAAGTAATCGGTTTAATTTTATTCATTTAGAATGAATTGACATTGAGTACAATCATTCATTAAAATCCATTTAAAATTAATAACGTTAATGATGTTTTAAAATACCTATTCTCAAAGGGATAGTATTATTTTCAATCTCCAGGGATAATCGCGTATTCATGAGGCACAAACAGCTTCTGCCTCAATGGTATTCATTGACATGTTTATAATATAGCGGAATATTTACTTGTCAGTTATTTTGTCCTCCGCATGAGCGATTAATATATGCTTCTATAATGTTATGTTTAAATAATAAATATGAATTATCTTTCATTTAATAAATTAAACAATTATAAACAACAATAACGTTTACTTTCATTGGTTTACTGTTAAAACCAACTACGAGTACATTAGACGTACGGTTTGAAAAAACTTATTTCGCAATCCCAAATCCAGCTCTTCAATGTCATGAGTGTTTTATTTTACACGGGCCAGCATCAAGAAGTTCAGTTTTTCCTCAAGTTACCGTTTCAAGAGCACTTCATATTACTAGTCTGATTTCTTCTTTTATATCATATTTACTGCGCGCACTGTTTAACAAATGTATATCTTTTGTGAACCAAACACGATCATACAAGCTTGAGTCACTAGTTTCAGTCTATAGTTTTAAACAAAATATTTCAATAGAAAATCCTACCACATAACTACTTATTTTATGTCTACGTGTACGGGTGAGTGCAGATATGTCCAACGCGTTCATGGCTTATAAAGGACCGTCACATGGACTCTCGAGAGTGGCATCTTCATCTCAAGGGTGTCATGTCATCTTTAATATTCAGGTATGAAAATAACGATAACGAAAATTATTGTTTCTTTCTCGCTGGAATTATTTAATATTCACATATTAGTATCCAGGAAATTAGGTCAGGCTATGAGAAGCATATCATTAATAATATTGTCAATGAACCGAGCACGAGACTACATTATTGGTGCATTCACATTACATTTGTGAGTAGTGATACAACTTACCAATATGAGGTATATAGTTTTTATTTATTTATTTATTTATTTAACTTCACGCCATATCCCTTGCGGAGACGGAGAGAGTTTTTAGTAAAAATAATGTGTTTATTATTAATGTGAATTAAACATTGTCTTATTACAATTTAAAACAGACATACAGACACTAAAAAATAAAGGAGGTAAATTATATATTTGATAAATAATTATAATAAACAACCAATTTATAGCAATTTTATTTACAAAATAGTTTAAAATTCTTAGTTTTGTAACATAAGAAAGCAATGTTTCTATTAAATACTGTAGTTAAGGGTAATTACGACAATGTCACTTAGTCCCTCGTTACAACAAACTACAGAGATATGGTACATAGTTAAAAAAAGAAAATAAATTTGAAACATCTAACTGAACTGAAGCACATAATTACCAAAGAATTAGAAATCGATGCAATTGGGCAAGAAGATACTTTACAGTGTTCAGAAAATATTACAAATATTAATTATAGTAGGTACAATAAAAAAAAATATTGATTATTTTTTTTTTCAAATGAAACTATTTTTCACAGATATTGATTATAGCTCAAAGCTTTCATAAGGTTGATTTTTAATTTCTTGAGTAACCGTAACACTATTGTAGAAGAAGTAATAATACTGCTGTAGAGGGAAACAATAAGAAATATAATAATTATTATCCTTAAAGGTTAAAACCTCGAAGTTTCTATGTAGACAAATATATATATTCAGAATTATGAGTTATTTTTTTTATATAATTATTCGATGCCCCATATTTATTAATTAAAAAAAATGAACTGAAATCATTCAACTCTGGGTAACTTAACCCAATCGGGAACGCGACTTAATAAAAGCTCTATAAGCTATCATCTCTTTTTAATATTGAAACGACATTTTTACTCTTTTACTTATATTTTTCTCTGTTTAATTAACTTGTCAGAAAAACAACTTTTATAAAATAATAACACAACTACAGGGTAATTATAATTGTTGCAACTTCTTCAATGCGCAGAGAGATTAATTAATTAGTTTTAGTCACATTACTTTTAGCTTAGGATATATATATATATATATATATATATATATATATTTAATTATTCAGCTTAATTTTCATTTCATAACATTTATTTGAGCTCAAAATGAGCACTTATTTAAATACATTGCAAATGTGATATTTCTTTTCTATTGAAAGTATATACATATATACATAAAACATTTTAAAAATTATAATAACCCTAGGGTAATACTTAAAAAAATTAAGTTAAAAGAAATATTAATAAATATATCAAACGGTGTTAATGAAAACAAAACTGAATATTTTTTTAAATAATTAACAAAGATTACTCATGTCGTTAATTGCAATAGATCAAAGGATTCCCAACACACCTTCTTTTTACTTAACTATTACTTAAATATTAATAAGGAGTAGGTTATAAAAGGTGAGGGGTTCTTCGGTCTTAAATGACTAAGTGATAACATCTAGTTATACATTTATACTTAAAGTACGTTATGTATCAAAGTGGTAACGTCTCAAAACTACGTTTTAATAGGGAATGCGGTGATGATGGACGGTCGAAGATTACTAACAGAGACTAAAGTTATGAATATTTAAATAAGTCCTTAAACAGGATTTGAGAAACAAAACCTGTTAATATTCTTGATAATCTTTGAGATCCCCGATTACCATGTGGAAAGATGTCGAAATCAAGTAAGTCCTAAACATTTAATGGACTAATTGTTTATTGTGAAACTTAATAATAAACATTACCTAAACGCATAATATTAGCAGCGAAAAAATAATTATTCTTTATTGTTCCCTTATCCGGATAATTAAAAAAAAGACAAATAATTAAAAGATTTAACTATTCAACTGCTCCTTAGACTTTAAAGGGTTAAAATGGTAAAAATTTTAACAGAAACAAGTTTTGGGGCATCTTGAAGGAAGTGCTATAAAACATAATTTCTTTGAAAATTATTTTACATCATCGCTATGAAGCGTGAAGCGAAACAAACCTTCAAAGACTACCAATTTGCAATTAGGCCTGAACTTTGTGGTAGAATACACATTTATACATATATTTATCTACACTAGTATTATAAAGCGGTTCTTTAACCGTACAAAAGCTACATAGTCACTAAGTAACTTAGGCTTAATAAGTACTTAATATGGTACTTTTTATTCCGATATTTTTTCGAGATCGGAATAAAACCGGTGTATGTCAGATTAATAGTCTTATCCTGGTATATTATGCAGTCCAAAAAAAGGCTATTCATAGCAACAATAAACAAAAGGATTTCTCATTCTTGTCAACACAGACGTATTCACGAACAACATCTAGTGCTGTATAAAGATGATATAAATATAGTCATAGTATAGTTCCTGTGACTGTCACAATACATCACATATAATAACAATACAATAGTAGATCTAAATTCAACATTAGCTATCTAATACTGGAAGCACTTTTGAAATTATTCTATTATATTTATAATATGCTATATGAAATCCAGCAACTGTAGCCTGTCCTTATGGTGTATTGACTTTTATTCTGATATGCTCCAGCTCAATGGATCATTACAAACCTTGGTTAAGTCACGCAATGATAAAGACAATACCAAAGTTGATTGTGAATAATTATAAATCGTCACATACATTTGATAAAGAGAAACATTGTGATTTGTGCAAAATAATAGGAATAATAATATTATAGCAATTATAGTGAATAAATGGAACTGATAGCTTTTTATTTTACATATACATATTAAATGTATTCTACGTACAAATAATTTGTGTCAAGTGTCAAAATGTCAAGTCTAAAGAAACCGCTAGGCCAGATAATTGCCAAAATTGACTTTCTTGTTCAACGGTCGTTTTAAACTATTTAGCTAAATGTAAAATAATTTATATAATATCAATGTACAAATGTACAACTCTGTCTCTGTAATGTAATAAAGCACATTCTCATCTCTAGGGCGGCGGGAGTTCTTAATTGGAATGAGAATATTGAAATATTTTAAGCAAAAAGAAATAAGGATATAACAGACACAGTTTGTACGAAATATGTGTATTAAATTACGAATAAAATTCGATCTTTTATATTCACTCAAACTCAATTACCTCAATCAGGAGAAGATGAAAAATATAGTTATGAGATTTTAAACTTCAGTAACATATAATATATAATAAAATTTAAAGTAATTTCATTCACAAGTAACTGTTACAAGATACTTAATTAATAACCTACTCATCATTACTTATTATCTTTTTAGGATTCCGTAATCCACTAGGAACCCCTATAGTTTCCTCGTATCCTTATGACTTATACTAGATAGCTAAAATTTAAAAAGTAGTAGAAAACAATTTTGAAAATATTTTTTTAGGGTAGCACCTTTACATTTACTGTGGGATTTTTTCACCCCATGATATGTTATTTCGTTTCGTTTCGGTAAATATGAGAAAACTAAAATATCGCCGAGCTTCAGGAATTATTCCGCATTTAGGAGAAGCTCTGATTGCGGCCTGACGGTGATATCTAGAGCGAATATAGGAACCCATAATTTTTAGAGGTAAAAGTACTATTAATTATTTATTTTAAACAAATAATTCAATTCGATAATAAACATTGATTTTTAATAATAAAATCTTTTAATATTGTGACAGATGTCTTATTATTTGTACACATTACATAGAAATTACTGTCACAATTACTTATGTTATACTAATGATGCAAATAAATTATTTATATGCAAATATATCTTTTATTTTGTTCCTCTTATTGCTAATTTCTTTTATTGGTTATGATATCAGTTCTAATATTCTTGTAATCGTGAAGCAAATATTGTCTTTTATAATCAGTAGATTACAATATATTAATTAACTGAGGCACATATAATACTACTGTGATAGAAATATTGTCCTGTGATAGAAATATGGGTCCACAGAGAGAGACAGAAAGAGAGAGATAATATGGACTATGGTTAGCTATTTGATGAACTCTAATTGTCAACTATTATATGCCCTGGGCCTTTCTTATTTAAGGGACAAGAAATGTATGAAAAATAAAAACGTTTTAAAGACAAACATTAGGAAGGTTTAAAAATTCAACACTTGAATTTACATCTTGGTTAGGCTGTAAACAATCACTACAACAAAAATATTTAGTTAATTATTGTCAGCGGCTCATTATTCGGCATATTCGGCAATTAAAAATATAGTGTGTACAACACTATATTTTTAATTGCCGAAAACAATTAATTAAAGAAAATAAAAGTGATACTGTATAAGAATATGATACAATTAACACTTACTTTTTAAAAGTATATTTGACACCAATATCGAGAGAGAAAAAGAAATCTATTAAAATGAGAACAGTTCGAACATTCAGTTTCATTTTATTATTCTCTTTGTATTGGAATGGAAATAACTCATCCCTCTTGACTTTAAAGATTATGGTAGATTTATGAGAGCATGTTCGCGGAATTTGTTTATATGCTTAAGTTGCTATATTGAGAATCCCGCAAGTATGATTTTACCATACTTCTCAAGTGTAACTGTAACCCACTGTAATACCCTCTTCATAAAATATATTAATAAAAAATAACTTTTGAGAAAATCTCAGATATGAACAGATTTATTTTTATAAATTCGATTTCTTACAAATATCTTATTTTAAGTAATAAAAATATAATAAAAGAATCTCTGTAATTAACCCTAATCTACTTAATATGTATCTATGAATGATTAGATTAATCAAACGTTTGTATGAAGAAATATTATTCAATGATAATGAATATATAGACTTTGACATGTCTTTATAAGTTTGTTATATTTAATACATATAGGAAGTATGTACTTCTCCTCTAAGTGTAGAAAATGTTGTATACTGCGCAAACAAATAATCAGACAAATATTTTATAAAAATGCTGTTTTAAATATTTATGATATAAATTCTGCTGCTTACCATTTTCTTTAAATTACTTTCCCCTCTTTTTAAATACCATTTTTATATTGCAATATATATTATTCAAACTGAAAGTACATCGAACATTAACTTTTTAAGAAATCCTTTTGTTTAAGATAATATATAGAATAAATATTCTTATATCGTTTCTTCTTTCAAAGTAATAGTTAGTTTTTTCTTATTTTATTTAATTTATTAAAAAGTAATTTAGAAAGTAAATCAATAACGGGAAATTGTTGATTTAGAGCAGAGTTCGTTGTTATATTCTGAAATGATGTTATGTTTTTTAATATCCATTAAGTAGTGTTCATTCTCTGAGTGAGTTGATCTGAAGAGGAGATTCTCCGTAATCTCATCCATCCTTTGACGTGGGATGTGTGAGTGAGGGATCACTTGAGCCTGTCCTTCATTAAACAATCTATGTGTGGGCGTAAATAACAATAATATCTAACCACTACATCACCCAAGGTTTTGATAGCTTTCGAACTAAACTTATTTATTTTAAACAGATATCAAAATACAAATTAATATTGTAATGTAGATCGCGACATCAACGATACGTGTAGTACAAGTGATGGGGTAATCAGATATAGTACATTAGAACATCCGCTTATGAGTACGTTCAACTATGTAACTGCATGTGACATGGTTTGAGAGATATTTGGATTGAGTTAACAACTCCGTTTTCAGTCCGGGTAAATAACAAAAAATTAAAAACTTTTGTAGTATTTTTTTTCTTCGTTGATTTTTTTCTTCTTTAATTATTGAAACTTTAAACTTATATAAATAAAATTCTTTAATAAGGTTCGATTTAAATCACATCGCAATTTAAATCAAATTATGAACTCTTCTCCAATATTTGAATTGCATCTTTATAACAAAAAACCTATTTGTCGTTCTAAATGTAAAAAAATAAATAAATGAAAACTCATTGTACAGACATTTCTTTAAAGTCAAATTCATTAACATTTTATCACAACACATCAATTATATATTTATATCATTCTGTTTCTTGCATCGTAAATTCTTCTGCATTTGCATATAATTAACCAGCCAGCCTGTCAGCCAAACAGCCTTGTAACATATACCTATAACGAATATATAAGGAAGAACTCTAAATTGAAGATATTTAAAAGAGAATTAAAAAAAACTAGATTTAGGCATTAAAATGTATTTTTATTATTTGAGAATATTGTCTGTTTATTTGTCTGACTTTTAACAAATTTTTTGTAAGATGTTTACATAATAAAGGGCAGATGTCAGCCTCACCCTAGGTCTCGGCGCATTTTAACAACAACAACAAAAATCACTCTGTACTATATGTACATAAACTAATATTTACATTTTAATTAAACCATATTATTGCTACCATAATTTATTCTTAGTAAGAAAAATAGTTAAATAAATAATTTAACTATGGTTAGCACTGGACTACAGTTGAGCAGTGGTCTATGAGAAGAATTTTATTTTCATAGTGGAAAAGTGTTAAGGCGCAATTACCTCCGGCTTTTTAAACCTTAACTACATTTATATTAAACATTGTACTACCTTAAATGTACTTAATAAATGTATGTAATAATTATATACTTTAATAAATGACACCTAAGATGAACAATTCTAATAAAATAATTTAAAAAATCAGATGGAATTATAAGAAATTGTATCAAATTCTTCCTAGGCTTTATGTGAAGCTTAGGAAGAATTAAAAAAAATATGGCCGTATTTCTTTGTTGAAACGTGTTTAATTATTTAGTTTTATTATATTTCATTTATTATATGTATTGCAGCATATGCAGCGATTATTAATATATTGATATATTGTAGTGGTGAAGAATTAGGCCGATCTGTACGTTCATTATTGTTTTTGGAATTCATAGCTTTAGGATAAGCAAGATATATGTAAATTCTATAATATTCTAATTAAACTTATGTGATTCAAACGTGATCCGTGTCACAGTTAGATGTGACCAGGAGCGCTGCCTTCATCGAAGCGTCCTGAATTCTAAATTCCAGCTCTTATACTGCACATGACCTGATCCACCGGATGGACATACACTACACCTGCATAACACCTAGTGTGACGTAATTTTTAGTTTATTTTTAATAAATTTCGCTGACATATTTAATATTAGAGATTTTTTAAGTAATATATTTTGTCATTGTAGATGCATTTGTAAGCATAAGTACCTTACCTGATGCCAAAGTGTAGTCTTTCAGGTTTCTTTTACTTCTTTGAAATATTCTAAAGTAAATTTCAATAATGTTTTTATCATAATTTCTTCAGGAAACCACAAGTTTTTTTGTCTTGAATTTTTAACTTTATCTTTCTTTAAAAGTTTGGGGAATAGAAAAATGTTTAAAATTTGGAAAATGATAATTCCAATTATGTCGGTAAAGTGTTCAGATTATAAAAAATTTCTTAGAAATTTTCTAAGAAAAAATAATAATATAAATTGAAAAGTTAAATTCCGAAAGGGTTTTTCTACCATAGACCACATCCATACGCTGCGGCAAGTTATACAGAAGACCGGTGAGTATAACTTGCCATTATGCTTAGCGTTTGTGGACTATGAAAAAGCCTTCGATTCGATCGAGACTTGGGCTGTGCTTCAGTCTCTCCAGCGGTGCCATATTGACTATCGGTACATCGAAGTGTTGAAGTGTTTGTACAAAAACGCCACTATGTCGGTCCGAGTACAAGAAGAGCATACCAAGGCTATTCCGTTACAGCGCGGGGTAAGACAGGGAGATGTCATATCTCCGAAACTGTTTACCACCGCGCTTGAAGACGCCTTCAAGCTTCTAGAATGGAAAGGATTCGGCATCAATATCAACGGCGAGTACATCACTCACCTTCGATTTGCCGATGATATCGTAGTCATGGCAGAATCGCTGGAGGACTTAGGCACTATGCTCGTAGGCCTCAACAGAGTATCCCAAGAGGTGGGCCTTAAAATGAATATGGACAAGACAAAGGTCATGTCGAATGTCCATATTGTGCCCACCCCCATAACCATTGGGAACTCTGTTCTCGAAGTTGTTGACGAATACGTATACCTAGGCCAAATGGTTCAACTAGGTAAGTCCAACTTTGAGAAAGAGGTCAATCGACGAATCCAACTCGGTTGGGCAGCATTCGGGAAACTTCGTCACATCTTCTCGTCCAAAATACCTCAGTGCCTCAAGACCAAAGTCTTCAATAAATGTGTGTTGCCAGTGATGACTTACGGGACTGAGACGTGGTCTCTAACTATGGGCCTCATAAGAAAGCTCAGAGTCACGCAACGAGCTATGGAGAGGGCTATGTTAGGTGTTTCTCTACGCGATCGAATCAGAAATGAGGAGATCCGTAAAAGAACTAAAATCACAGACATAGCCCAGCGGATTAGCAAATTGAAGTGGCAATGGGCAGGGCACATAGCTCGACGAACCGATGGCCGTTGGGGCCGTAAGGTTCTAGAGTGGAGACCACATACGGGAAGGCGCAGCGTGGGTCGGCCCCCCACTCGGTGGACGGACGACCTTGTAAAGGTTGCAGGACGCCGTTGGACGTCAAGTGCACAAGACCGTCCGTTTTGGAGATCGTTGGGGGAGGCTTATGTCCAGCAGTGGACGTCAATTGACTTATGATGATTACTATCGTTGTCATCATAATTCAATCGACATATATAGCCGTAATAATAATAATAATGTAAGTAACCTTAAGCTTGTAATAAAATTTAAAAGATAACATAATTTAAATTTACATGGACATTAAATGGAATAAAAAAAATATAAAGCAAAGCGATGTCAGTCCTCGTTGATAAACCAATAACAAACACAAGTATATTAAAAGCTTTAATTAACTTTTTAATAAAACGGAAATTTTAATAAATGTTGAAGATTATCTCCAAACACTATAGTTTGCGAAACTGACTTTGAAATATGAATAGAAATATAGACTTTTCAAATACGAAACAACTACATATATATTATATACTACATATTTATTATATATATCGCCTCAAAAAGGCTATTTTTAAAGAGGAAACTCAAAATCCTCATAATAATACAATTAACGGTTTACCCCGTCATGCTGCTGAGCTACATGACATCTATAGTTTACAAACAAAAAGGTTCCTGGCGGGGTTTCCTTCACTACACCCGGAGATATATCAGTTGTCATCTCCGGGACCTGCTCGGAACTAAGGTTCAAAGACAACCATTGACACCGAAATACTACACCCGACGGTTGAACTTTATTATAAAATATAAACAGTGTTTTCCGTGTATTCTATTAACCTGTTATCTTTTGTTATAGAATAAAGAATTAGATTAAAATGTCTTAATAAGGTGGTATTTAAAAATAATGTAAAATGTTACATAATAGTAACCAACATGTGAACTATATATTAATAACTTCATAATAGCCTTTACATTGATTTACATATTACATTATATGTAATTCATATATTAACTCTAATTACTCTATATCTCTTACTCTATATCTTATACTCCGCTGAGAATTGATATTAATCATCCGGTGTATAGGATTATGACAAGACGTGAAGATACAAATAATACTATACAATGTTGTTAATTGAAGGATCATTTTAAATACTATTCAGTGAATCGTATAGCTTCTAATTACGTAAAACGCACAGAAATATACTCATCATTTCTTTTGGGTATTTTTATGTTTAATTATTTCTTTTAGGTATTTTTATGTTATTATTATAACATTACTATTATTAAATTCGTATTTTAAAGTTTTCTATAACACTTTTTAGGAAAATAAATTCAGTAATATCAATATAAAATAAATACAATTTTAATAAATATTGAACTTAAAATAATGCTGAGTCAGCAACGGAACTGAAGAGATGTACTCGATGCAGATTAAACATATAAATCAAAAGCTGTCGACCTTATTTAAGGCGAGGTTAAATATAAATAAGTTTAACAGAATAATCATAATTTTTAATATGTATATATTTTCAATATACAAAATGTGACATAAAAGCATTGTATTTATATATCTTCGTTCAATAGGCGATATGTTATGTTACATTGATAGAAATAACAAGGCCTTTTTACCAGTTTTATTTCTTCAAAACTATTGTCAGTAAGGGCTAACCCTTAAGGAATAAGTTGAAGTTGTTCTGTTTACTTAAGCATATTGATTCTTTCCCCAAAAAACAATTCCGTAATGTTTTCCTTGACATTAGTGTTGTTGAATATTTTTCTTGCAAAAACTGAAATATATTTGAAGAAATAAAATAGTTATACAAAATAAGTGATGTGTTAGTAAATGTCGTGTTCGAGTTTTTTAAATCCATGAAAATCATAACTTTATATATACTAACTATCTCTCTATTAGTACATACTTACGGCATGGATTCATTTGGTAAATATTTGTAATCAAAATTCTAAATATTAGTTTCCTGTTTTTTTTTAAAGTCGGTGCAAATAACTGACAAACTTTAACGCTCCCCCCTCCCTCCCTTATTTGTTTGTGATGAAGTTCACAAAATCGACAAACCTAGTCAAATTTCCAGACGCGTAGGCCTTGTACTTACAAATGTAAAGTGATAAATAAGTATTTTTTATAATGTTATATAGTTTTGTTGTTATGCAGATTTACGTGACAATTCAATAACAAACATACTAACATGTCAATAAAAAGATCAAATGTCGTCATGTTCATCCCTTACATGACTTAATAATTCATATAATAATAACTCACTAATTCAAAGTGGCAGTGGAGGTGACCCTTGACGAATATCATAAACCGATTACCATCATTACAGAGTTAACTGCGGGATTTGACCCGAGTTCAGGGAACCGTAACAAACGGATAAACCTGTAATGATCTGTAAATATTTTGCGTTGGAAAATAAAAAAGCTAATATTATATTGTCGGATATTGCCAAAATGGAAAAACTCATATCAATATTTCTTTTACTGTCAACCGCATTACCGACCGTTTATATTTTATATAAATGAAACATTACATTACTAAAGTTAGACGAAATTTTTACATATAAATCTACAACATATTTATTATATTTAGCGTTTACGAAATAGTACGAAGGGAAATATTACAGACGAAGTCGCTGACGATAACATGTTAATAATAAAAACTTCAAGTTGCAGTGAACCATATCCGCTTTCTCCCTAATTGTCCTGAAATAGCGTGTCTCGAAAAGTAACAAGGGATCGGAGAGCACTGCAACTATTAAAAATACAATAGACATTGACTTATATAACAGCAAAATATGTACCACTACATACAAACAGAATAGTGGAGATACATGTATATATAAATAAAAAATGTTTGTAGTGTTGAACTATTACTAAAACCATTAATTGATGAAACTGTTAAAATCAATTAAACATTAATTGAATCTGTTAAATTGAACTCGGCTCTAAACGAGGCAGTAGAGTTTAACTTGTAATTTGGAATTAATTTAATTAAACCAATTTGTAAACATTATAATTATCACCATTATGTATTAGTTACACAATTAAACCTTATTTTAGTTATGATATCTTGTAATAATAAAAAGGAAACAAAAATTCCTTCATAACATTATCTGTACAGATCAAGGATGTTGTTACAGTTGTAGCGCGGAGACTCTAAGGAATATTATTTTACATTTGATCTTTGAAAACACACGATGTACTTCATAAATTTTTGTGAAATGAATTATCTTAATAGAGTTGATGTACATAATATATATTGAATTAAACACAAGCAATAAATGAAATATTGATAAATAATTAAATTGAAACATTCCACCGCGATTGTTCCCCGACGGTTAATTGAAAACCACATCAGTTAATGATATGATATGCTACATTAAGTAATATGAAATTCAGATATTCCAATTATAAAGCAGAGAGTAGCGAGCTGTAGCGAGTTGTTTGTACAACAATTTACTCATTACACAATATAATTAATATAATTATGATCATTATATTATCATAAGTGCTGTAATAAACTAATATGTTTTATGACCATATGTAGATGGATATATGTTACGCTTCAAGCAGAAAATCGTAAGGAAATTTAGATGAACCTGTACAATATTTTAAATCAGAGTTCATCAGAATGAAATTTTCTTATCAATTATATCGTTAATTTATTAATTATAATCAAGTAATCAAACAAAGTAACATATGAAAATAATATTAGTATAAATCGCTTTACTATTGGTGTTTCTCTGCCAACTAGACTGTCATTATTATAAATTGATGCAGACATAATTAACGCTCGTCGCGTAATACTACACTTAAATCAATTAATATATAATATCTCATTGAATTCAATAAACAGATTTCAATGTTACAGTTTGTATTGTCTTTAATCTAATAATAAATACATGCGCATATATTAACAATAACATATAAACAGCAATGATTCATATCTTTATATTATTTTCGTAATTCACGATAAGGTATTATTTTCATTAAATACAACGTACATGTAATAGAACATACCTAGTTTCTCATTATTATGTTTTTGTAAATGTATACTTTGTAGCACACTCCTATAAGTAAAACAAACAGACACACAAATTGTTTATCGGCTTATGTCCTTATTTCTTTGGTATTTTTTGCTAAACTACTGAATATGTGAAGATATCATATCATAGAAGTCAATGTAGAATACTTCTTACTGTAAAACACTTTCCCATTTATATTGAACAATTACAATAAACATAGAGGTTCCGTGTTATAGTTTACAATTAAAATACAAAGGTTCGAAGTTTTTTAATATTATGCTATACTTTAATAATTTATCTTTTTTGCTTCTTTTCTCTTCTGCTTCTGTATTCGCCTCTGCCAATGTGCATGCTGTTGCTTTAGCCTTGGCTTTATCTAACTAAAAACTTAGTACAGTTTAAAGAACAGAGAATACAGAAAAATATTTTTCATTCAAATATCAAACATTCGTCGTCTCTAAGACCATGTTTAAAGTAATAAATAATTAGGTTTAAAAGGTTTAAATTAGTAATTAGTAATAAATTATTTTTATTTATAGTAAATAAAATTTTAAATTTATTTACAATTATTATTTGTAAAATAAATCCAAAAAACGCAACAGACTCGCGTGTAGCGTGCGGGTAACATATGTTATGTTATGTTAGTTGGTGAAATATATGAACATTAACAATGGTATGGAATATATTTATTCTTAAGCTGCAGTAATAAATTATATATATAGTATTCTGTGGATGGAGAAAAATACAGGGTGGGCCAAGAATTCGTTAACATTTAAATGTAACTTACCACGCAAACTATTACCGCGCGGGGCGCGGGCGCGGGGCGCGGGCGCGGGGCGCGGGCGCGGGCGGGGGCAATAGCTCGCTTCTTGGAAATTTAGTCGCAATGGATCGCTTCACGGGGCCACAACGCGCTTATTGTGTGAAACAGTTTTATTTAAACAACTTTTCGCTCATTAATGTGAGACGCTTATTTCGCGTTGAATATGGTTTACACGACTTAAGTCAGTGTCCAAGTGCTCCTTTAATAAAGAAATGGGTGAAGAAGTTCGAAGAGACGGGATCTACACTAAATGTGAAACAAACCGGCGGCCCGCGGACTTCTCGAAGCGAAGAGAACGTGCAGCAAGTTTCCGCTTCTGTTCGACGTGATCCAGATTTATCGACGCGCAAACGTTCGGCTGAATTAGGATTATCCCGCACATCATTACGCCGTATTTTGAAATTAGATTTGAAATTACATCCATATAAGATCCAAATAGTGCAAGAACTAAACCCT
This sequence comes from Melinaea menophilus ssp. n. AW-2005, assembly GCA_918358695.1. Classification (NCBI taxonomy): domain Eukaryota; kingdom Metazoa; phylum Arthropoda; class Insecta; order Lepidoptera; family Nymphalidae; genus Melinaea; species Melinaea menophilus. Next base: position 11,568,175 of record OU911049.1, read on the forward strand.
AATGATTTAAATTTGCGTAAGTCATATGCCGAAACAATGTTAACTCGATTCAGTAATTTTGACAACATCTTATTCTCTGACGAAGCCCATTTCCACCTAAATGGACATGTAAACAAACAGAATTGCAGGTATTGGAGCAGCGAAAATCCCAAAGCTAAACATGAAAGGCCACTTCACTCTCCTAAGGTAACTGTATAGGCTGCAATTTCAGCAAAAGGAATCATCGGACCTTACTTTTTTGAAGATTCTCGAGGCCGTTCAGTTACTGTTAATTCTGCCGAGTATGTGAAAATGTTACGGGAGTTTTTAGAACCGATGCTACTGGAATTTGCTGGCTATAATCGTAACACATGGTTTTAACAAGGTGGAGCCACGTGTCACACATCGAACGAGTCCTTGCCGGTGGTCAAAGAAATGTTTCCGGAAAAGCTGATTTCCAGACGAGGTGACATCCCATGGCCGCCCAGAAGTCCAGATCTATCCCCAGCAGACTTCTTTTTATGGGGTTATTTAAAGAGTCGTGTCTACATTGATAAACCGAATACACTCCGTCAACTTAAAGAAAAAATCATCGAAGAGATGTCGGCGATCTCGCCGTCTCTTTGCAGAAGAGTATTCGAAAACTTCAGGACTCGCTTAGATGAGTGCAAAAACCGAAACGGTGGTCTTTTAGACGAAACAATTTTTAAAAAATAAATTACAACTAATTAGCTTTCTCGAAAATAAACTATTTCCAAAATATGTTAAATGGTTTTTTTTATACGATTTTTTCAAATATTAACTAATTCATGGCCCACCCTGTACATCGTTCAAAATAATAGTGTTACGACTGTTATTTACAATTGTACAACTTTTTCTCTAATTACCTGTCTCTTATGTCGGAGGCCGTTACGTCTAAAAACTTTATGGATATATTCTAAATGTGGCTTCATTCTATATTGAATCTTATTCACATTGTCTTAGAACATAGTTTGAGAAGAAATAAAATTTATATGTCAAATTTATTTTTTCCTTTTTACCGCGAAAAACTAAGTTTAGATGAAGCGAGAAAAGTAGTTTTTCTTCTTACAGTAGTACTGTCACAGTTGATAGTTACATACGGAATGGTGATGATTTACATCTATACAAAGGTGTTAGTAGGTATTATCAATTATGTACTAACATTGTATAGGACTTGATCAAACAAAAATCAAATATCTTCAATGAAACTGATAGCGAAATGGGATCTTAAGGGGCTTTAACATGGAGTAAATTACATAAAACTTTTATTGTTCTTGTTGTTACATAAAATACTGCTAAAATATTTGAATTCACATACTCGTATAATTTTCAATAAGTCAAATCTCAATTAAATTTATAATTAAAGTGAAGTACGGAAACTGATATTTGTATTTTAGTTTAGAAATTAAAGAAACTCCTTATTACGTTTTGAATAACCATAGAATAGCCGTTAGCAGGAAACCTAAATCCTAATCTATATCATGTAAATTAAATGATAACGTATAACCTTTGACATATCAGATTGTCTCTTATTGCTATCATTATTTATATATATACATACATCTTGGTTTCGACATCATCGATTCTTCTTTATAAATTCTTACAGCTTTAATACTGCTATTAATTATATTCAGATTCATATTATATAGCGTGTTATATGATTTCTCCTATCTTCAAGTTTAATTAGAATGTCACACGCGATGGCATTGTGATGGAAGGAATCCTCAATAAGACGCTCCACGCTCCCGATCAGCAGAACTGAATGCAGTGCTTTGTTTGAATGAATGCTTCTCTTGTCTCACTTGTGCTGGGCAGCGTGTAGTATACTGGAGGTTTCAAAACATTGACGTATAAATAAATTTAGTTTTATTGTAGTTTTGCTTTTATAAGATCATAAAGACCCTTTTTTTTATAAATGTTTGTTATAGAGTGTTTCTAGTTCATAAACGACCGCGCGACCGCGTAGCAAAACAAATATTTACATTTGAATTGATGGCCTCCGGGCATCGGTATTGGGTTTTAATAAAATATTGATATTTTTTTTGTTCGATGGGGCAAAAGTATTGTAGATTTCGCTCTCTCTCATTGTCTCTTTTTCTTCGTCTATGAATTAATCAGAGTTAAATCGTTCACCACCACCACATTTATATTTTTCTTCTTTATTACTTAAATTATTAATTTACTCGAAATGAAAACAAGAAAGAAAATAATGTCAAATGAAAGACAATCACAAATTCAAAAGAATCGCTTTACACGATTACATTTAGAAGTCACCGAGAAAATGTAATAAAATAAACGAGAGACAATCGAAGTAAAAACAAAATGTAATTTATTTGGATTAAACTTTTTCATTAATTACTAAATGCCTCTTCAACAAAGTTGTTCTTCGAAGATCAATGACGCTGAGAGTAAATAAAGTCAGTTTAAACAGTTGACGTGTTGTTTGTTCTTACTTTATTACAGTAAAGATTTTGTTTGGTTTATTATAGGTACATTGGTAAAACGCTCACAGAAAATGTGAGTAATATTTGTAACGAAGATATCATTCACGTTAAAATTTACTAATAATATAGAAAACTATATTGAAATATTTCTTAGAACAAAGTCATATTGGATTAAGAAATAGGCGAAGAATGATCTTTACGAAATGTATAATATATTTTTTTTATTTGTCATACATAATATTCCTTTACTCTAACTATTTTCAAGACCCATACAACTTACAACCCTTACAACCCTTGCTATAAACACATCTCTGTGTAAATCAGCTATGAATATTAAACAGATTCTCACCGTGCTGTCCGTGGTTCTGTCCGCATAATGTTAAGTTGTTTGTTCCCTCCCCAAGTATCATGGTGTCTTCATTGCACTCCCCTGTCGTTCGATTTGGCTGACCCTGAGAAATGTATTATAAATAGTACCTTAAATTAACACTCCCAATGAACTTAGAATTATATGGTATGCAGAGTTATAATCACTAGAAGAAAATTTTCCAGAAGTACAAGTGGAGTATAAAATATAAAATTAAAAAAACCTGAGTCTTAATGTTTTTGAAAGACCATTTTTTTGAATTATAAGTATTTTGTGAAGTTAATTAGACTTATAAAGTTGACCTCACGTTAGGTTGTAAGCAACATAGCAACAACAACAATATGTTTATTTTTTGTGATTTATCCTAAACTGTTTGTTACAATGGTAGGCATTTGTTAAATTGTTGTGACCTAAATACAACGTAAAATGCAGGTTCGATTTTATTTTTAGTTTTTGGATGTGTTCTGATAAATCTACTTTCTACTTTATAATTGCTGTCTGATATAAATCAGTCATAAATCGAGAAGCAAACGGTTTGTTGATCTAGTGGATAATGCCTGTGATTGTTTGAACCAAATGGTTCGATTCCCAGACGAGATAATTATTTATGTATTGCACAGATTATTTGTTCTGAGTTTGGGCGGACTTTGTGTCAATTTAATTTAGGTTTATAACACCTAATCCTAACCTAACATTATACGGAAGTTGTTTATAATCCTAAAAGCCGGAGCTGTTAAAAAATATTTAGAGATACATAATGTTTTTTTTTTACCAATAGGTAATAACATATTTGAGGAAAAAAATACTTTTAATTTTGATTTTTTATAGGTATACTCGTATAGGACGAGTCACGCCTCATTGTTTGTCTAACTAGATTATGAGTAAGTAAATTCCAATTAAGTTAGAATGCTATTATTATGATAGCAAGTTTAATAATTTATCAGGCTTTAAATTTAAATTTTATCTTGTTTGTGTTTCATTTGAAAACAAACAGACTAATAAACCAATCTTTCATAAATTCAAAGTAAACAAAAGTCATTTCCCGTTCCGCTTCTGGGATCCATAAATTAATCACGTTAGACTTATTATTACTGAACTCAAAAAAAATCGGCTCATTTACCAAACATTTTCCTTATTCTTCAAAACCGTTTCTGTTAGGAAAATATAGATTGAAGAGATACTTACAATGGTAAAATGTACGAAATCTATCCTTAGCTGCATGATGCCGGCGTGCGTCTTCTCGATGTGTATGGTACAGTATTCTTCTCCACTCCACAGCTCAGGAAAACCAGGGGACATGAAGTACGTGACGTTATTCTGCACTGTGGCTCCGCATGACACCTCAACTATAGCCAATAATAGACTTGTCTCAAGGGTTATTATTATATCATATCTGATGAAAGATTATCCTTATGGACTTTAAGGATTGTCAGCTGTTACTATTATCATCAAATTTAAACTAAGTGAATAATCATTAAACAAACTCAGATAGATGAAACAGTTATTATATTAAACAATGTGTATGTCCGTATAAAAATTATAATCAAGAATTAGATCCACTATACTGAAGAAATGTAAGTATAATTTTTATTATAGAATGTTCTAAATATGTCATTTGAAATTAATGTTAAGAGAGAGTACCGTAAAGTAGCAATTTCCATGTATCAAAATATTTGTATATATACTTTGCTATAAGAATACGTTACCACCTTGTACACCATTTTAAATGAGACAGGAATATGTAGTGTCATGTCATAAATCAAATTTTTCACAAAGCAACTGTTGCTATTTCCCTCAGCTCGAGTCGGTAGCGTTAAAACCGGTGTTCATACATAATTCAATTACATTCGCTTTTCACTTCGGCACGTGTTGTTGAATTGTTCTTGATAGTGTTCCGTTACACGTTAAGTTGAGTCCACTTGCGCACGCGCATTATTATTTATTATTAATTAGCAAAATATTTTATTACTTTATTGTCAATTATGCGATAGTTTTATTGTTTTTATATCCTTATGACTTGTCACCACGACGGAAAAATTATTTATATAACTATATAATGATATATTAATGTCTAATTATCTGTCTGTTGGTTTAATACTACTGTAAATTGTTGAAGCCACACGGAACAACTTCTAGTGGTATCAATAATTTTGAATCTGACTATACTTTGTGTAAGGTATTTCTTTGTTTGTAAAATTCGCCTCTTTGATCCTGGAGTTGAATTAGATGTAGAGAAAATTAGATTAAGTTAAAATTTTTCATAGTCCATAGGAGTGTCGATTTAAGTCTTAATTTTTTTTTTCATCTAAATTTAATTAATTATTTTAAGCAATAGTGAATTTCATAATAATCTTAAATAATTATCGCGTAATAACTAACTACATATGTCTCATTAAAAAACAGTAAAAGTCATTGCATGTGACACGCACATGACCGGCGCAATATTTTAACAAGTAGTTCATATATCTTCACCTAATAGAGACATTTACATTTTATTTAAGACAAAATGTTTTATATACATATTAAACAATACATCAACGTGATAAGCATTGGGAATAGTATGAGAATGCAGACTTAATTTATATTTATATCAAAACCATAATATGGAAAAAAATTAAGCGATATTCCTACATAGGTATAAAGACTGGAATGAGAGTTATGAAAGAATAATGTAGTAACCTCAGACCTCGTTATCAAAAGACAAAGTCATGTCAAGACATATATATATCCGTTAGCGTAACAAACGTTTTTTCAAAATTATAAAACATTATTTAATGGTGAAGAAAAAACACTAACATATTCTCTGCTAGAAATCTAATTATAACTTTCGTAGAAACTCTTCTTATAATAAGTACTTACAAACACAGCATACGCCGAGTCCCTGAGCACAGTCGCCCGAGGCCTTGCCGTCTCGCTGGCGACAGTCGTACGGGTTGAGGCAAATCCCGGCTACAGCAATAGTGTATGAAGAGGGCTTGCACTCCCGCTCGCCCCCCACTGGGAAGAAGTTTAGCACCTTTCCCAGTGAGAAGAGATCACCTGGAATGACAATATTATAATAATTGAAAATAAAGTTCAAATTTGTTATTCGGCAATGTATAAAGAAAACTTCACAATGTACTGAATTTCTCGAGGAAAATGTTGCCAATGTGTCCCTTAAGATATCTAAATGATAGCCTATTGTTCGATGTCTTTCAACTTGGATAAGAAACACAATAGGACAGACTACGCTTTATTTCACGGCTTAAGCTATAAAAGTGTACTTCGAGCATCTATTACCGTGTGTTTCCAAATGGAACAAGTTTATCCGAGACCTGGAAAGTAGTTAGATGGGAGATTTTATGTTTATTAAGAGCTGCAGATGCGGAAGTTTCTAATTCAAAATCAATATCAAATAGAATGTATTGTTCAGAACTATTAAAGTTATCTCCTTAGATTTGAAGACCTTTGTTGTAGTTTGTAGAATGTATTGTTCAGAACAATTAAAGGTATCTCCTTAGAAGACCTTTGTTGTTGTTTAATTTAACTTGCAAGTGTTTCAAGTAATTACTCATCAAGCTAATAATAAAATTTAGTTATGGCCGATAAACATACTAATAAAAGTATTTTTAACTGGTCTATATAGCGTGTATTTTATATATTTATTTAAATTTTGATATTTAAAATCCACACAAATGATCGAACGCGAAAGTGTCTATTAATTATTTAATTAATTTGTCATCTATTTATAAAGGTTTCTCAGCATAGTCCTAAAAACATCTTGAGTTAGCACAGTGTGATCACAAATAAAAAAAATCTTTTATATTTTTCACGAGTCCAGATAGACACCACTTGAATAAACGTTACTTCGTTGGTATTATCTAATTTATTGTGTAATTAAACTGTCAGGATTCAACAGAGAAGCTGGCATTTACAACAAAAAATATAAACGTAATTTTCTGATCTATATCTGATATTTCAATATTTAAATATAGAAAGTTAAAGGGGCTTCTCTCTTCATTTGTATACAATAACATCTAATAACACACGTGATATAATTAATAATATGTGATATGGGTGCTTGTAGTGAATATGAAATGTAATAATAATACGGAATAAATAAGTCTAGTAAGCTCTGTTTACGGACGCACATCACGTCATGTATCTATAGATACAGATCCCTGAGGAAAATAAACTTTATTATTGATACATAATTGCCTGTTGCTTGTGGATTTTGGATTTGATTATATTATAACGTAATAGATTTATAAGGTTTAGTAGATACCGAAAATGAAACATTTATTTTCATGTATACCTTATATTATATACCTCCAGAAAGGACGATTTTATACTTAGAGAGATTATGTTTAAAATATGTATGGTGTGAGAGCTGAAACAGCCTCAAAGTAAAGTATCCTGGAAATACGATTAGATATAAATTAAAATCTGAACTTACAGACCGTAGAACATATGAAACTACATTTTTAAATTCAATGTTTTGTTTGTCTTTAAACAATATTTGTTTTCTCTTACTCGTAAATGTTGCAGAGATATTTTTGAACATTAAAGAAAACATTAGTTTCACTGACTGGCGATAAAACTTACTCGTAAATACAGAACAGAAACTCCATACATACTTTCAAATGGCACAATAAGTCTTCAATGATTCTTAAAACTAATATTTTCAACTTATCTATAAATAGTTTGAACAAAAAGTTTAATCTTGATCTCAATATGAACGGTTCTTTTTTCTTTTCTTTTTAACTCCGATCATCTCAGTATCTCTAGTTAGATGAAGCTAGGGTTGCCTCCAATGTATATTTTTTTTAAACACGTAATGTTATAAAAGCCTCTACATATAGTGATAGAGTAAGATAAGCTCATCCTTTTATTCGATTTTCGTTTATTCGGTGTTCTATGCATTGTAAGATGAATAATGTAATATAGTATAGTTTTAAACTTCAAAACCCTAATAAGTTTATGGTCTGATTATTACGTTTACTTACAATGAAATTATAATTAATATATGTAATAGATTGTACTAACACAAAAAATACACATTTTATTTTGTATTATTGATTATTTATATTTGAACAAAATATGAAAATCTGGAAATCTGAAAAAATAAAAAAAAACTTTTTAATAGTTATATTAATATATAACTATTAGTATTATATAGAGCATAAAGAAAAAACCAAAGTGGACTGACAATTTCATAATTATAGTAAGAAGTAATCGGATCATTTTCAAAATAGTTTTTTTTTACTCTAAACTATATCTTTTTCTATATAAATATAGAAAAAAAACACCTACACATGCACAAAGTACTTACCCCATACCCTAATGCACAAAAATTTGAAATATTAAAACGTGCATGGATAACCAGAAAAGACAGCCATTTTTCTTATAATAAGAAACTAAAAGTTAATATTTATATTAATCTAAAAATACAATATTCAAATTATTTTAACATTTTTTTCTCAAAGGTACGTTACGTTGAGTTATACCTCAAGGAAAATATTACATCCATTATCATTTTGAGTTCTATTCTATTTGTTCTGGTAATTTTAATGCACGTTGTGTTACAGAGCATCAAGACTCATAACTGAGTTCAAGAAATATTTTCAAGGATCAGCTCTTGTAGTAGAGGTACAGACCTCTTGACAGATAGCGTCACGGACATGTTGTCTAGGTGTTTCGTCTTGTCGCACGCAGCTGCACCAGGTTCATGTCGGGGTCTTATTTAGGCGCTAGAGGACCGAAGTGCACGGATTAAGCAAAGGGAGGACTCCAAGCTAAACACACTAACGAACAGTTTTGTTTTCTAATCAATATGAATACTACTATTACCATTCATTATTAAATGCGTGTTAAATATGTTCTATATTTGGTAATATGGTGTGAAAGAGATGCAACTATACGAACTAAAACTGATTCCCATTTCTTCATTTTCCAAGGGATAGATAATCATTTGTTCTTTTATATAAATAACTAGGCGGGAATAAAACGACATTGTTTTGTGGAAGTCACGGTACGAAACAAAGTAATATTATTGTAATATTGAATTGAAATCATGAATTTTTTTTAAGAATTGTAGACAATCAGAATTGTGAGATGCATCATATTATAGATTACATCACGAGGTTGTTATTTTTAGAAATTTAAAATACAGTTGATTAAAAAATATATTATCTTTACTTAGGTTCCTTTCCTGTCCAAAAGAGTACTACTAATAAATAGTGGATCAAATGCTAACACCTTAATTCAAACTTAATTTGTTTTCAACTAATTAAGACAAGCCAAAGTTAGTTCAAGGAAAGTTGAGGTAAGAAAGTTATACCTAATTGAGTAATTTATAAAAGTTTTACTTCAATACCTCCAAAGTTAATTGAAATTGAATTTGAGATTTTTTTGTATTAAATAATGTTTCCAATCATTTGCTTTCAAAATGTATTTTATTTCTGACCTGATTATTCATATTTTATTAAATCAAAATCGTATCAATCTTTTTGCATTTAATATCTAATTGTGTTTTAAATGCACATATTGATAGTAATATTTAATTATTTGATTGGTATGTAATAAAATAATAGAGATGTTTAAGTGTGATGTGAAGTGATCACCACTACTCATATTTATTACAAATATCTATGTTATTTGATATGGAACATCTGAGTAAAGTGTACATAGCACGTAACGGTCTATAATCCATTCTAAAATGATCACAAAGTGTATATAACTCACAATGACCGTCCACATCGCAAATCTGAAAGAATGAATAGATGAAAACAACCTATTATATCCAGTAGAAATACTTTAATGATTGTGTAATGTAGAGGAAATGTGGAGAGGAATCGTAAATGTGTTTATTTTTCCAACTCTCACACAATATCCATAACTAAATCACATGACAGATAAGTAAGCATAAAGAAGCGGTTATAGTTTTGTTACAGTGACTTATTGTGACAAACTAGAGACTAAGCTTTCAGTACCATCCTAGTTTATATTTAGAAGCATCTACTTCTCGGACTAGGTAATTAAATAAAATTAACAGTGAATCGCACCGTCAAAGTCTGCAAGTCACGTGACCCTCTAGATTATTAAAATGTCATCACCCCTCTCCTCCGCAGTTCCTATATTAAAGATGATTTGTTGGGCGCCACCCCCCCAGCCCGCACCACCCACACGTAAGCTGCTATGACAGGTGCCCACCGTTGGACGTGAATATTTCTTTATGTTACTTTAATGAGAAACATTGCTTTGGAAAATGATGCATGTCACGCAAAAGTAAGGTTATTGCGGCTTGATAACTTTTTAATAAAGTGATTATCCTAAAAGCCTTCAATTTAAGATAACATAAAAGTAAAATTAAGTTCATCAAATCGCGTTAACAAATAGTGATTAAGATTTTAATATTTTATTTCCTCATTTGCGTTATGTTGTGTGTATTAAACTAGTCTCCGGATTATTTGTTTAATTAAATTAAGTAAACAACCTTAGTAACTTTTGGGTTGTGTTTTGTAAAGAAATGTTACGACCTCGTAGTAAAATATATTTAACATTATCTCTTATTATTTACTCCAAGGAGTGTTTGGTTAAAAATCTCTTAAAGTACAGTTATGAAACAAAGGTTTCTCATTTAATTTCATAAAATATAAATGTCATTGAGGTAAGGTCTTTCAATTTAAAATTATGAAATATCTCATATCTAATTATTTTGAGCAAAGCCGTTAGTATGACAAAGATTTTCTTTTAAACACATTTTTAGACGATTGTGTCCTATAATTATTACATTTTGAATAAAAAGAAAAGATACATGCATAAAATGCATAAATATGATATTGACATATCTATATACATATCTGATCTGATATGAATCTAATTTAAGTTAGCGATTTTTAACATTACTCTTAATGTTTGTCAAACTTAGGTAAGATTTGAGTAAAAAAAATCCAATATCTAACTTTTTTATTACGACAATTACAAATATGAACAGGTTGCTAGCATACACAGCTGGTATACATAGACAGAAAAACAATGATAAGTGAAAGTTTTTATACAGTACAAAAAAATATAAATTGTCATTGGTCCTCTCATCTATGTAACGTGATAATTTATACATTTCACTTAGATAACAACACAACACAACAACAACACTTCAATTAGGCCCCTTAAAATATTACACGTATTCAAAAGATTTTTTTTTTGTTATTACATTACTTTTAATAAAGTTCGACACACACTAACACGGAACAGTATTTATGTTGGAGGAAAAGTTTGGTAAAGAGGAGGTAAAATCTCAGTCAAACGACAATTAAAAATTTATGACTTTGATAAATGTCCACATTGTATGCTTTAATGAATCCCAAGGGGAAAAAACGTGCTTGAAACTCGTGATTCTGTTTATTCATTTCATCAATATGTTTGTTGTGTAAATGTTGTTGTCGTAATTAGAGCGGTTCTGGTTGCTTTCAGTAAATAAGAAGTAAAATGACGATGTCTAGTTTATTTTGTAATATTTTATATTATAGATAAAAATAAAGAATTGCTTGTTTTTAATGATGTCTTTTTGCATTTTTTCAAGTTTCGTTTTAACTTTGTCAAATCTCTAAGGTTTGCATGACATTCAAGAACTCTCGTAGGGTGAATATTTTGAAATAACTAACTGAATTCAACAGAATATTATATTATTAACCTAAGTAAGCAATTTTCCATAACTTTTCACTTAAGATTATGTTATTACCAAGTAATATAGACCATAGAAAATTTGTGAGATAGATAAAGTGAGGGACTACACTGACTAAACTTAGACTGACAATTTAAATTCTATTACCTAGAACTGTTTGAATTTGAAACTCAAGTATATGTCTGTAAAAGTAAGCAACTACTCGAAACATTAAAATTGAAGACATATTTAATTAATTGTAATCAATGTCTTAAGTTACTTTGTATACCAAATAATACTAACAGATCTAATACCAAGATTACTTTTAATATTAATAAATACAAATCATAACTCGGTGTTGTCTTCTGACACACACAGTATTATAAAATGGTTTAAGATCTGTCATAATCTACATGTATTCGTGCACTATTATGCACGTATCTCAATAAAGTAACCTCAGAGTAACTTGTAATATCTTTATAGTAAAGAGAGGATGGTTATTAACGTCACACAGGATATAAGTGAAGTTGAAGTGAAGTGAAGTGAAGTGAAGTGAAGTAAATATGGAACAAATGGGACATTCTTTAAAATATCGTGATTTTCTTTGAATAATTATATTCAATTAATGAAATGACGTAGTTTAAGTACATGCTATGTATTTAAACTACGTCATTTACTACTACAATATATACGCTCAGATCTAAAATATTAAAATGGCTTGCTTTATTTCAATTTAAAATTGAAAGATGAAAACCAGCTAAATTCATCCTATACGTTTATTCCATTCCTCTAATTTACATTTTTAAATTCTTTATTTGTCTGCGCTTTTTTAAATCTGCTTAATAGGTATAAAAGTCACTATATTATTATAGGTATACTATTATATGATTGAGTTAATTTGTTAATAAACAAATAATTAAATCGTTGAAAAATTTTTAGTAAATAAAAATCATTTGCCGTTTATTTTTTCTGGGATCCATATATTAATAAATATAGACTTATTATTATAAAACAACTTCCAGCATTTTAAAAACAAAACGACTCATTGACACATACGCTTTTATTAATTTGTCAAAAAAATCTGTTGAATAAAATATAAATTAAACAAATACTTAAATATGGTAAAATTCACGAAACATATTCACCGCTGCATGATGTCGGAGTGCATCTTCTCGATGGTATGGTACAGTATTGTTCTCCACTCCACAGCTCCGGGAAGCCAATATACATGAAGTAGGCGAGGTTCTTCTGCACTGCGGCACTGCATGACAGAGTTATACCTTCGTATATACGTTTTTATTATATCTGACTTGAAGGAGCTAAATATTTTTTTACCATTAATCTTTAATTTTCTGATATAATATATGTAAAAATATTTCTGATACGAGAGTTGTATCACAAAACATAGCTTAATGCTCTAGTTGTGATAGAAGTGTCAATTTAACAGTATTTTTTTTATATATGTACATTATTTGAGCTTCGGTGTGATTTATAACAACTTTAAATTATTGTCACGTAACAACTACTTACTACCTACGAGTATACCTCATCTCATTAAGAATAGTACAAGTCACTGCACGCGACACACACGTGACTGGTACAATCTTTACACAGCCGCTATATCTTCACTTACCTACGGTGTTCACATTTTATTAAAGACAATATTTTAATATACTTAACTAATAAAAAATGAGTAATGTTGTGTAGATACTTATTATTTTATCTATATTTTTGGCGGTGTACGATACGAAGAAAAACAACTTACCTTTTAATATATACACAAAGAATAGAATACATAAGTTATCAAAGCTTATACCTCACTATCAAAGGATAAATTACCGTCACCGCACATGTCGTTAGGTATTACATACACACAAGCGTAAGAACATACACTTCGGACTGTATAACTTTTGGATATTAAAAAAAAAACTATATCTGTAATCTGTAGTAAACTTGTTCGATCCATTAAAGATATATCATTAAATTTGTAAACAGAAATAGTTTGATAAATTCTTTTCTTTTTGTTTAATTTTATTTGCATGTGCAGTTTTAAATTCTTATTCTTAATTACTTCCAAAAGATTCTCTTTAACGGACTAAAGTTATCTTGACTTATCACAGTGCGGTCACAGACAATAATTTTTCAGTAGAATCAGTGACTCAAACTCTCGTTTGCCCTCCTCTCACATAAGAAAAGAAAGACATGACATTAGCAATAATATAGTGTTATAAATACACTGAGTCTCAAGTGTAAGTAATAATGATATGGGATAAACAAGCCTCGTAAGCTATAAGCTACAAACGAACATTACCTGATGTATCTATTTATATATATATTGTACACACATAAAACTGATGTGTCTCAAGAAATGAAGGCTTTATATTTTATCAGGTAACGCTTAAAATATGTATATGCTGAGAGCTAAGAGTGCAACGCTTTCTGAATGTATCCGGATAACCCGATTAGATATACTTTGGATTTGAATTTAAAATTAGTACACTATAGACTATAAAGTTTGTGGAACTACATTTATTTATTAGATTTAATATGAAATGTTAAAAAACTTAAGAAGTGACTGCTTTCTATGAATCAAAAAATAAAGCATTACTTTGACTTACAGGCAATCTTAGTTATAACTAAATTCCGTAAAATAATACGTAAAAAAGTCTTCAACGATTCTTAAAGCTAATATTTGCGGAGTTACTCATATTAACAAGTAGTTAAGTATCTTTAGTGAGAAGAAGCTAGGGTTGTATCTGATTATCGAACCCATTTTCTATATTATTATTGTGCAAATTACGTTTTTTAAAATAAATGTAATGCGAATGTAAGCAAAGTGTACGTACAACATAATTTAAATAATAATTCTTAAATAAGAAAACCTGACCTGATATGATAATAAGGTAGGTAAGGGATCAGTTTTTCGAGTAAAAATGATTATATTCTATGAATTGTAATGTGATTAACTGGAAAGGCAGAACGTTTCTAAAGTTAAAAACCCCAAATAAATTGTTTCTCTTTGTGTATTGTATAAATTGTTTGTGTGTTTTTCATACTTGTGTGTTGGTACAAAGGTGTATTTAATATTTTGAATTATTGTTTCTTTAAATAAATATATACAGCTAACATTTTCCTTAAGTGACTTGACCAACCCAAAAACTGATAAATCTTGATCATTATCGCTTGCATGATATAAAAATAATGAATCTGAAAGTTATCATTTCTCTAAATTTAAAAAATCTGTATCCCATAAAACAAATAAATTAAATATATTTACAAATCAAATGTGACATTAACACATTCTGTTCTATATTAAATTAAACCTTGCCTCAAATAACCGACCGCATTTGCTTTATATGTTCAAACCTTTAGGACCAGGACTCTTGCGTCTGCGCTTCTGTTGTTGACTGAACATTATTTAAAGTTAGATATTTATTAAAGCTGAATTTTATATTGATATTATAAGACAATAGATATAGTTTCCTAAAAAACTGGTATTGAGTTTCAATAAACAATAAACACAAATACGATGATCAAAACCAATACTTATTGATTTATTTTAAACAAGTCATGAAGTTCGTCTTTACGTTTTATTAAGAGGTAATATGATTCTTTGCTGAAGAGTATTTAATAACATAATTTTATTTGTCTAATGATAATCCAAACTGCTCGTAATTTATATCAATCCTCTACGGATTAAAAACTAATAAGGCAATTAGTGTTAATATTTGAATATATAATTTTAGATATCATTAAATCGGTATAAAGTATATGGATTACGATCAGTTACGATGATGTAGTTTTTAAAATTATAATTAATATAGCTTTGTGATAGTAGATGCAAGATGCATTGACTGTTAATCAAATTTCATATTAACTTGATAACTCAGTAATGATATTAAGTTTAAGCACTATTGCTTAATTAATATGCTCGCTCTTTTGGTTCTTGAAAAATTGTATTTTTGTTTTTATTTTATTAGATTGATCAAGGCAATTTGACAACGTTTCGAACACATTCACATTTTTTGTGTTTGTTTACGTTTGTGAATAAAAATGTTCGTGGTTTTTTTCGTCGCAAAATTCATATCAGGAGTTTTGTGTCAGTGGATTCGCTTTCGTCACTCGGTATTTACTTCGATGAGAAGTTTTTGTTTTGATATCAATAGTTTTGTAAAAGGATTGGAAACAAAATGCTGTGCGATTATTTTTCATGCAAATATATACTCATTTATATGGAATAGTTGCCTCTGACAAAATGAGAGTGTTTTGGCTCAGAGGATGAGCGTTGTAATGACAAAGACCAGACCTCGGGTTCCATTCAAACAGGTGCCCGATTTTTTTTTTCATTTAATTTTTTCAGTTTCCATTTATTTTTTTAACTCATTGCTTCAAAACAAGTTTTCTTCAACATTCGGATTTTTTTCTGTAAATTTTGTTTTATTTTCACAGTCGGCAATGCGTTAGTGAGTTTATTCACTGTGCAACTATCGATTTTATACTAGAAGACTAATCAAATTTTGTTGCAAATTTCAAATTTTGAATTTTCATCAAATCGCATCATTTATGGTGCTCATTAGTTGGTGTTTGTTAGAAATACAGATGAGTGGGAATTGTTATCTTATGGAATATATTTTTTTTCGATGTCAATTGAATTTCAACCGTGTTGTGAGTACGATTCTGGCTTTAAAAGTCATTTTTTGGCCATTTTTGGTCATTTTTCATAATTTTTTTAACTTCTCACGGCTATATCTCGAAATAACGAGATTTCCCAGATATGTGCTATATACCAAATTTTGGCTTTAATTTTGGGCTACAAATAAGGAAATTTTGGAAAAAATCGTTGGCGCCGTTTTTGAGAAAATGGCCGATATGTCCCCGGCCAGTCAGCCATATTTGGTTTTTGAACAAAAATGTCACGCCAACAAATGTTTTTGTCATCAAAATGAATATCATTCAAAAGATGAGCTTAAGACCTTTCCAATGATGCCCAATTTGTCAATGTACGTAAACTGGTTTGGCCACAGTGCCTCTACGAAAAATGGCCATTTTTGGCGTTTCGAGGGCCGGCCACAGCCAACATGGCGGTCAAATGGAAAAGTCGTAGAACAAAAAAGTCTTAGTTTTTGATGTACTTCAATCCCTGAAAGTTTGAACAAAATCGGTTGAAACTACGAACATACACACAAACAGGCAAAGTACTTTCAAGAAATCTTCGATAGAGGCGCCAGTCAAAATTTTCAAAATGTCATATCTCATCAACCGGTGGTTAAATTTTGGCGTTTTTAGCCAAAAACTAAATTTTAGTCTCATTTTTCAAACGGCCGTAGGGGTGGAGGCGGTATATTGCTAAGTGTAAATGCATTTTCTGGGTCTATGGGCCAAGGGCTTTCTAAAAATTACACACTCATACCAGAAGGTCTCCTGTATAAAAAGTTCGATATTGCGCGTATATATACCGAGTTAGACGTTCAGCACTATGGGTGCTTTCGTCACTCGGCTAGCTAGCTGACGCCCGCTTTGATAAACTCTTAAGACACGTTAATTGTAAATCACATCTACAATATACTCTATAATATTATAATACAAAGCCTAAATTTTTTTTAAACACTGCAAATTTAATTCTTAATTCATATCTATCACCATTTAAATTTTTCACCAATTTTATGTTTCTTAGTCTGTTTGATAAAAGGTTTACTTTTATGATTATTTTATATCACTTAATTAAAATATTTTAAGAACAGTAACAGTCATCAATCCTGATTAAAATTTAAAAAATAATACTTAAAGTGATATATAATAAAAGAGTGAATCTTCGTACTGACTGACATTGACTCTAGTTAAGGTGTCATGCGTAGTCATAGTACAAAACACACATACAAAGTCACCTGCTTCATGTCCTCTGGCGGCCCGGAACTGTGGAGTGGAAAAGAAGACTGTATCATACACGTCGAGAAGACTCACGCCGGCATCATGCAGCTGATGCAGCTGAGGCTATCCTCATCCTCCAAATCCATATTTCGTAACTTTACGATTTTACATTGAAACACATTTGCAAAGAATTATTACTGCGGAAATGAGCTATTCAGATCATAAAACAATAATAATTAATTTATGGATCCCAGAAACGGAAATCGGGAAGTGATTCTTGTTTACTTTGAATTTATAGGATTGGTTTATTAGTCTGTTTGTTCAACCTATATTAGTGTTTTCAAAATTAAACACAAACAAGAACCAGCCATTTAAATTAATAAAGTTGGATGAGAATTATATATTTAACTTAATTTGAATTTAATTCCTCAAAGCGCGACTTGTTTAATATAAATACAATATTCAAATTAAAATATTTTTTTCTCAAATGTACATTATTAACTTGATATAAATTGCTATTGATGACATCAAGTGTCTTTAACTTTTATAAATTTGTTTTTTTATAAAATTGTTTTTTTATAAATGGCTCCCGCAAGTTAAATCAACAATGCTTTTCCATCACCGACCAGAAAATATACGAATATTCTGCCGAGGTCCAATATCAATTCAAACGTGAATATTTGATTTCTAAGCCTGATAGTTAGTTTTGTAAAATAAGACATTCTAAAAAGGTCAGTTTATTTATTGGTAATGGTTATGGTAGGTTAAGTTTATTGCTTTTCAGTAACTTTGTTTTTATGATCTCAATAAAGAAATACATTAAATACGATTTTGATTTAATAAAATATGAATAATCAGGTCAGGAATAAAGTACGTTTTGAAAACAAATGATTCGAAACATTATTTATTACGAAAAAATCTCAAATTCAATTTCAATTAACTTTGGAGGTATTGAATTCAAACTTTTATAAATTACTCAATTAGGTATAATTTTCTTACCTCGACTTTCCTAGAATTAGCTTTGTCTTTTCTTAATTAGTTTTCAGTTTGAATTAAGGATACAGCAAAAGTGATCCACTATTTATTAGTAGTGACTCTTTTTGATAAAAGGAACGTAAATAAAGCTTATATATATTTTTAATTAATGATGTTTTAAATTTCTAAAATAACAACCTCGTGACATACCTAATCTATGATATGATGCATCTCACAATTCAGACTGATAAAGATTCGTCATGATTTCATATATATAATATTATAATAATATTTCTTGTTTCGTAGCATAAATTTCTACAAAACAATTTCGTTTTATTCCCGCTTAGTGATGTAAAGGAACAAAAAATTATCTATTCCTTCTTGAAGATACGGGGATCAGTTTTAGTTCGGAGTCTTTCACACCATATGACCAAATGTTTTGTTTAACACGCATCAATTAATTTTAACAGTAGTGTTCATAATAATTAGAAAACAAAACTGTTCGTTCGTGTGTGTAGTTTGTGATCCTGTAGCTGGGAGTCCTCCCTTTGTTAAATCCGTAGACTTCCGTCGTTTAGTGCCTAAATAAGACCGGGGGGGGGGGGGGTCTTATTTAGGGGATACTTATCTTACTTATCGGGATATGCACCTGGTGCCTGGCTCAACTAAGAGAACTGCTGCATTTGAAAAGACCAAAGCCCGTGATGTTATCTGTCAAGAGGTCTGTACCTCAACTACATCTCTTGTCAACTACATCTCAGGTCTTGATGCCCTGTGACATAACGTGTATTAAAAGTACCAGAAAAATTCTCATAAATAGAAAGAAGAAAAAAGTTTCGCCTATTTCTCAAAATTATAATGGTATGAATAATAAACGGATCTCTCATCTACTCGTACCTTAAGGAAAATATTACAAAATAAAATATTAATATTTAAACTTGATAATGTTAAACATTTTAGAATTTCAACTACGTAAATATTTCGATTAGTATTAGTACGGGGAGTAGTAGTATTATTTACAAAAATAGCTAAAATGATACGTAATTTAATTGAATTTTGTAAAAGTTATTATTTTATAGTGAGTCATTTTCAATTGTAAGATTTTCAAAGGTACTTTATTTTAGAATGATTTATAAACTTAATAAATTTTATAAGGTTATGTTGTTTAATAAATGTTATAAAGTTATGTTGCACGTTTAGTTAAGTTAATATATTGTTGTATCAGCCAAAAGTGATGTATATATCAGCTAAGAGTGATGTATATTTCTCCACATTTTGTACGTGTTCTTTGTACCAACGTGACAGAATGCGGAGATATTTGTGGTGGTTTGTTATTTGTCTTTTACTTTTGGTTTTCTGCTGTTACCTACCAGTAAATAAAGTGATCGTAATTAATACTAACAGGTTCTATAAGTTTCAGAATATATCACTATATTCTTTAACCAAAATCAAATAATCAAATTGTGATCATGCATCATACATAGTGACTAGTATTATTTTGGTAAGGCTGTATGAGGTCATAGCAAGCGTTATAATGCTATAACGCGTTATAACACTATAGAGTGTACGGGGTTGAGACGCGTGTTTCTTTTGAATAAAAACCAATAAAATATTGCGGATAGATAAAAGTTTAATAAAATGATTATTCTAAAAACCTTTAATTTTTGATAGTATAAAAGTAAAATTAAATACATCAAATCGCGTTAACAAATAGTGTTTAAGATTTTAATATTTCATTTCCTCATTTGCGTTATGTTGTGTGAACTAGTCTCGGGATTATTTGTTTAATTAAATTAAGTAACCAACCTTGGTAACTTTTGGGTTGGGTTTTGTAAAGAAATGTTACGACCTCATAGTGAAATATATTTAACATTACTTCTTATTATTTACTCCAAGGAGTGTTTTGTTAAAAATCTTTTAAGTTCCAGTTATGAAACAAAGGTTTCTTATTTAATTTCATAAAATATAAATATCATTGACGACAATGTAGGTGTTTCAATTTATAATTATGAAATATAAATATAATATCTAATTACTCTGAGCAAAGCGTAAAGGTGACAAAAATTTTCTTTTAAATATATATTTTTAAAGGTATATCTCAGTCAATTAAAAATTAAATCAATGATTTTGAAAAATTGCCAAACTGTTTGCTTCAAAGAATCAAGGGAAAAATACGTGCAATTGAATCTCGTTATTTTGTTTATTCGCTTCATCAACATGTTTGTTGTGTAAACGTTGTTGTCGTAATTAGAACGATTCTGGTTTACTGATTGCTTTCAGTAAATGAAGAGTAAACTCACGATATCTAGTTTATTTTCTCAATTTTTTATTGTAGATTAAAGTATAGAATTGCTTCTATTAAAGGTTGTCTTAGTTCACATTAAGTCCATTTTAATAAGACTTATTGCATTTTGGGTAGACCTCGAAGAATTCGGTCTGCCCATTCATTTGTACCCGACTTTCGAATTTTGGAAAAATTTCTTCACAGGAGGTCTTCTTATGACCCCCTGAGTCCGAAATGACCATTGGTCAAAATGTTTATATATATATATATATATATATATATATATATATATATATGCGTGCGTGCGTCCAGATTCGACTTTTGTCAGCACGATAGCGGCCGCAGTTTCACTCGGATCGCTTTCAAACTTTGCACAAAAATCAACCATCCAAAAATAAAGGTCAAGTTCGTTAACCAGAGAAATCCGGCCACAGGGGGCTCTAGGGCCTCACTTTTTCTGATTTCAGTTTTTCGACCATAACTTTTTCCCTATACAAAGTAGATCAATCGCGTTCATATTATATGACGTATATGATAAATACCTATAACTAATGTATATAAACCGAAAACCTAACTTCAATAACTTAGGGGTGGGGGTAAAAAAACCGAAAATTTTTGGAAAAAAAATCATAACTTTTTTCTGGTAAACATTCTTACATCAAAAGTATTTTTAATAGAAAAATTACTTTTTACTCTAAATTTAGGTATCAAAAGTTTTTTAGTAATAGGTACCGTTTCCGAGAAAAAAAATAAAAACCACTTTTAGCTTGAAAATTTAAGGTAGGTAAAACCACGCCAACTTTTTTCTGACCAACATTCCCTCCTCGCAAATATTTTTAATAGAAAGGTTATTTTTTACTCTAAATTTAAGTACCAAAAGTTTTTCCAAAAAGATACCTTTTCCGAGAAAAAAAATAAAAACCGCTTTTTGCTTGACAATTTTTGATGTAAACAACGGCATCATGTGTTACTCTTAGTGAGTTATATTTTAAACGAGTTACACACGAGGTCTACCCACGCGTGTCCCCCTGCGGGCACGGATTTTTTCCAATCAAATCTCCAAGGTTTCCATGTCATTCAATACCTCTCGAAATGTGTACCTTGAAATATCTAATTGAATCTTGAAATAATTAACTCAATATAATAGAATATTGAATTATTAACATAATAAAGCAATTTTCTATAAGTTTTCACATACAATGGTGTTATTGCCAAGTTACATAGAAAATTTGTGAGAGAGATAAAGCTAGTGACTACACTGACTAAACTTAGACTAACTATTTAAATTTTATTACCTAGAACTGTTTGAATTTGAAGCTCAACTATTAGTCAATAAAAGTAAGCAACTACCCAAACATTAAAATTGAAGACATGTTTAATTGATTCTATTCCAAGTCTTAAGTTACTTTGAATGCCAAATAATACTAACATCTAATACCAAGATTTTTTTTCACATGTTAATATTAATAAATACAAATAATTACTCAGTGTTGTCTTCTGGCACACACACTATTGTAAAATAATTTTAGATCTGTCATAATCTACATGTATTCGTGCACTACTATGTACGTATCTGAATAAATTAACCACAGAGTAACTTGTAATACCTTTATACTAAAGACAGGGTGTTAACGTCACACAAGATATAAGTGAAGTTAAACTGATGTGAAGTGAAGTACATACAGAGACAAATGGGGGTGTTGAATATATATATATAAATATATATACATATTTTAAATATTATGTTTTATTTTGAATAATATCCATTTATTATTAAAATATCTACGCTCGGATCTAAAGTATTAAAATGGTGTGCTTTATTTCATTTAACATTTATAGATAAAAACCAGCATAATACTTCGTATACTTTTATTTTATTCCTCTATTTTACATTTTAAATTTGCCTGCGCTTTTTTAAATCTCCTTAATAGATATAAGTACTCATAATATGTCTTTTGACACCTTCCTCAATGCAATCACCGACAAGTGATCGGGAAAGATTCTATTAGTTTAGAAAAGTTTGAATATATAATAGATGTTTAATTATAGTTTACTTGTTAAACACTTTTATACTCGTCAGTACATTGACTCAAGCTCCTGAACTGTGATTGCGTTTTAATAATGCAAGTAAGTACTTCTCGTAGCTACTGAGACGACAAGACCCGACCTCTATGATGTTTAAGATTATATTGGACAATATTAAATAAAGTAACATTTTATATCGTAGTCAAATGTCGACTAAAATGTATTATACATAAGGATGTATTTTGTTATTAAAAAAATTAAAACCAATACAGCTTTTAGAAGAATATCGAAGATTTAGGTATCTAACGTCCTCTTCCTCTATCCTTTCTTAGTTGTAAGCATTGAGGTCAAGAAAAAGTATTTTAAAATTCGGCCTATGCTTTAGTTTTGAATACTATACGGTGTTTACTGCCTAAAAATATATTTAAAAACACTAGATAATGAAAAAAGGCAAAGCACAGTTAATAGCGCAGCAGAAAAGAAACTTAATTAATAAAACTACAGAACAAAATACAGAATATATTTATTTGACTCCTCAAGCAATTCATTTCTCTTTATGAAATAAGAAAAGATTTTTTTAGAAAAAGTTTGGTAACAAATCATTTCAAATTAGGAAGGCGGTGAATAACGAAGAGTACGAGAGGAAAATCCTCTCTTTTTATTTCCCCATTTTCTACACTTACATACTGAATAATAAGTCTTATATCAAATATTATTCTAGCAGTGCTTTTGATTTGGTGTTTCATGAGATAAAATGTTACAAACACTATGTGATAAAATGTGTTATATAAAAATAAGAAAATTGAAATTTAAAAACCGACTGTAGTTGTTTCCTCGATGAAATTTTTATACATTATATATATATTTTTTTTATTTTGAACTATACGTTAGTTTTATGTTAAGTATTTTATCACCGAACGTCTGGGTATTTCCATCATTGGAATCACTCCTGAGTAAAGTTGCTTGATTTAGCGACCTTCAAGTGTGGTAATCATATTTCGCCTTATCGATATTATTCGTGGTTTATAAAAATTAAATTTAATAAACATGTACCAATGGATGTAAAACGACTATTATTGAGCGAAGCGAACGAAGTGAGCGGAGCGTTTTACTGGAGACTTTTTGCATTCTTTGTCACGAATTGGCTCAAAAACTACTTGACGGAAAATTATGAAACTTTGCAAACAAAAAGATACACATTAGGCGATGGTTTTTAAAAAAAAAATTTTGAAAAATGTAAAATAAAATATTTTTTTTTATATCATGTCAAAACACTGATATCCCATTGAAGTCAATGAAAAACGATGAGTGAATACACTGGGCTTGCTTCGCTCAATATGCAAACGGCACCCGAGATTTCGCGAGCGCAGCGAGTCGAAATTGAGGGTTTGTTGGCGCCCCTAGTTTATTATGAATGAAATTTAGAATGCACGAAAACAAAAACAAATATATGAGAGTTATAGAGGTCACGAGTTTTTAATTATAAAATATTAAAATATATGTGATTTCAAGTGCTGCGAGAACAGCGTGCACCAGCACGTATTAAATTATTGTTAAAACAAATCCTTTTGGATATTTTAGCATTAACTTATAACTAATGTATTCAAATTGTGTAATAATAAAGAGGTTTAGAAACGTACCTGTATTGTGAGATCACGCTTGTAATTGTACTTTTGTTGCATAAACAAGTTGAAAAATCTATTGAAAAGTTATGTAATAGGATGGTGTAATTAGATACAGGGAGCTCGTTTGATGAGCAACGCTTTGCAATTAAAAAATATTAATTATAATTAATTACGCAAAAATATAGATTATAATTATTATAGAGAAATGTATTGAATTAGAAAAGATATAATATCGTTTGGATTGGGGGATGTGGGTTGGTTTTATTAAGTCCGACTTTATTAATTTTTTTAATCAAAAACTTTATATCACACAATACTCAATAAGTGGCATATTCCCCTCGTGGCTTTATATTGGAGTTTATAATCAATAATACCAATCAATCTTATTACAATATATATTATAAGCGTATAGTCCTTTAACAAAGGCATTCCACGTACTCGTGACGGCATGTAATCGAATATCGACATAATATTGCTCAATACATGTATAAGATACATATCATATATACTGATAGTATAATTTACAAATTACAAAAAAAAATACGCTTAAATTTGATAAAATACAAAATGTTAAGATTTAATTTATATTCCAGATAATCTCCTACCAATAAAGTTATTTAAACAATTTATAACTAGTTATACAAATTTAAAGATTGTTATTACAGCAATAGATTCCGTTGTAATCCGTTCGTGGTAATAACAACTAAACACTTCAACGTTGATTATTGTAATAAATTTTAGTTAAAACGTTTAATTATATAAACAATATCACTTACATAATGAAGATGTATTGTTAGTTTGTTTGTTATTAATGGTTACCACATTGTATATTTGATAATGTGTTGTAAAATGTATGTTGGTACGTTTATTTTTATTTAAGTATACAGGTTAGCTCATATCATATATATGGCAGTAAAATAAGACCCAATATATATTTTATGTTACGTGTTTCAAAGTTATTTAAAACTATTATATAAATGTTTTTAAGCAATAGATATTCTGCAAACATCTCTTAAAACTATCTGAAGTGGTTTCACAAAATGAACATCTTTTGTGATTCGTCTAATACAATTTTTTTGGTTAAATGGAGAAAATAAAATCCTTACCGAATTTTAAGAAGATTGCGAGAAAGTAACGTCATTATTTCCTTACGATTCTATTACTCTATTACTAGTAAATAGTCAGAGCCAGACTGACAGAAAATATAGAATCACCTCAATAAGAACCACTTTGTTTATACGGCATATATTAAGTATAAGTATCTAAAAGCGCTTAGTTTCTAAAAATGTCTTCGTTTCTAAAGTTACTGAATCGCTAAATGATTAATGAAGTAGTAAATTAATACAAAGTTCTATTTACAGGTCGAGTGATTTTTATATACTATGAATATTTATTATTTTAATTTAATCTAGTTACTCAGGTTATTACGAGTTACTTATAATATCAGATATACTTACGGACAATGTATGAGAATAAATAAACTGATAAATATGTTAGGATTAATAATTCAACCAATCTTATAATTGTATGACGTACTGTTGTATCAAATATTTTTAATAAAATCAGTCGTCTACAGAATGCAACGAGTAATCCTATCAGACGGTCTGATCCCCGCTTACCAACCATTGTGCGACTTCGTTCCCACAGCTTATGTAATTTCCTCTTTCGTTGTCAACATTTTATATAATTGTCTGGCGAATTAAGGACAAAGTTATACACAATAAATTTTGTGGTTGTCTTTAATATTATTTTAGAGTTCCTGGGGATTACAAATGAACAATCTACGTCTTATTATTGTGATCGTTCACGATGTTTTACACATGCTGTTAATAATTTATTTTAAATATTTTATAAAATTAAGTAAAGATAAAATTTTCCAAAGTAAAATACTATATCCATAAAATGATAGAAAGTTTTTACGTTGATATTAATCCAATATACTACTCCATGAATAGACCAAATGTGAACTCGAGTAGTGACTTGTATTGTACCGCAAATCCGATATGTGCAAGATCACGCACGGCCAACGTCAACCAATCGGCTTTACGGTCGATAAGCGGATTACTCTCAAACATCTCGTAAGCTCCGGATAATATATATGATTCCATCTCTTATATCTATGCGATAAAAAATGTTTCTGTCATTTCTGCACGATTTCTGCAAATGTTATTAAATATAAATAATTTAATATGAGTAGTCGCAACGAAAGCAGACTCACCACACGTTGTCCGTGTGTATAATAAATAATGAATGCTTGCTGGCACAAAGCGACGCTGTTGGGACAAAGCTGCGGCAACCCGTACTGTAAATATTTGTGCCTTTAGTGATATGTCCATATAATTAATTTAGTATATATTCTAATTTTATTATCATGTAAAGTCGTGGTTTTCTTGAATGTTTTATAAAATAGAGACATCCAACTTATTTCAATGTAAATTGTTAAATATTTATTTTAATATTATGTACGTAAAATGTAAGTACATAATATGTAAGTAGTGATTATGTATATTAAATACACTTTACACACATTATTTGAAAATATAAAATTGCATGAGTTGTAGTCTTTTTTATGTATTGGTTAATGTTATATCATTCTTTATAAAGTCCGGTCCATTTCAATACTATTAACATAATTATTAAAACTCCTTTATAATAAAAAAAATATATGAATATATGAATATATTTTATATATTTTACATCGTTGACACGAACATAGCCAGTTGGTTTCGAGCAGGATCTGGATACTGAAATGATAATGACGAATTTATTCTCAATGAATGGTTACCGTAACGACTATCGACTAATGTATTTTTATAACGACAATAGGACGAAGGAATAAAGATTATACTTACAAGACTATTTTTAGTGGAGTTGTCTTTGTAACCATTGTTAATATATATTGCTTTAAATTGTTACGTTAAAATTTTTTGATATTATTTCGTAACGCCTACGAAATAATTGTTTTTTTAAAATTTATTCTTTAGGCCGTACTATCCTTATTTCTATCAGGTTAAATATAAACATTTAAGAGATGGAGTACTTGATGCGGAACCTAGTGCACAGCAAACGTACAAGCGCATATTATGCAAAAATAAATTTGATTTACGTTTCAGGAATAATAAATTGTGGCGGTACGTGAAATTAATTATGTAGTGGTCAGAGAAGTGGATTGGAAGGAAACTAAAATTTTGAATAAAAATGGAAAATAATAATACAAAACTAGACACAAAACACTAAAAGTACAGCTCTAATATAACTACACTCATATTTCCGTCTCTTTCTCTCTCTCTATATATATGTGTCTGGGTGTGTGTGTGTGTGTGTGTTAATAACAAGAGCAAGACATTACAGTCAGACAGACTGACGGCCGGACGGACGGACAGACCGACAATAATTAAACTTTTATTTAAGAAAGTGAAATTTAATTTATAGTTATTGTAAGAAACAAATGTAGGCGGTTAGTACACAAGAAAGAATAAAGGTTAGTATACGGTAAGAATAAAAGGTATAAGTATGTAAAAGTATATAGTATGAAAGCAGTTTATACAGGGTGTTTTGTAGAGGGTCCGACAAACTAAGTGAGCGTGTTCAGGTACCTATTTAGAGAATGCCAATTGGCCAAAAAAATCCCTGATCTCCTATTTTTTTTAAAGGTTTTTTTTTTGTAAATTTTTCCTTTTTCACCGAAATTGTACCTAATCACTTAAATAACATTTCTGAAATCCATTTTAGACCGGATGTTTTCATGTAATTTTAGTCTCAAATCCATGCTTAAGCCACAAAAAGCAAAATTAGATACAATCTTAACTACATAACTGATGTAGAACTCATAAAGTGAAAAAATAAGTTTAAGCTTGACATCTAAGTTCAACTTTCGCAATGATTAAAAAAAAAATTCTAGCGAAAAAAGTTCTCCATTTATCTTTTATTATAACGACATAAAAATGCTATAATACTTACCAGCTTACAAAAATGCTATAATACTTATTTGTTTTTCTGTTTTGTTTTTCCGTTGATTTGTTGAACTATTACCGTTGTTGACTGTCATCCGTTGTTTACTTTTACTGTTGTTAACGTTGACTGTTGTTTCTGTGTGGATTCTTTCTGTGAAGACATGACGGAGTTTAATATTGAAGAATACGTCGACATGGTTTTTGTCTACGGCCAAGCTGATGGGAACTCACGTGCTGCTCAAAGAATGTACAGAGAGTCGTACCCCGACAGACGTGTGCCTCATCACACCACATTTTCAAACACTTTTCGGAGACTGCGGGACTTGCGGTTTGTGTAATTAATAATAAATACCAACCAGCCACAGACAAAATGCACCTATAGGTTTTCTTATTTTGTATTGGAATGTGGAATGTGGTATTATATGTCCAATGTTCCATATAAAGTGAATATCTAAGTTAAAAAGAAATTGAACAGAGTGAATTAAATAATTACAAATGTAGACAAAGGTTTGGAGATATTTCAATCTTGTGAATATTTATTTACATAATTTAAACTATATTGTTATTGTTGTTTCGTCATCTAGGCCGGACTTATTCCTGTACTCAAAACAACTAAGGCGCGTTATAGGTACTTGTGGAGCTTACTGTATCCTGGGAAACAAACATATCCAAAGATCATACATTTAAGCTTAACAAGTATTACGAACTATGTAACGAACTGATCAGGAATAAATTTATAGGTAATTAGTACACTGTAGATTTGAAGCGAGAATTATAACATCAAAATCTCTCTACAACTTTTTTAAAGATCTCGGCCTTTCTAGAACGATAATCAATTCATTTCTAGAACGTATTTCAAAGGTGGCTTTAGTAGGTTCTTACGATATTTTTTTAGGTTGGGAGAGGAGCGTGAACAGTGAAGGTGAGCCTGTATGCGCATTCTTGCAATGCGATGGGCCCGGCACCCGCACGGTGAATCCATGGAATGCTAAGAAGCTTCATCTCTCTAATGGTCAGTCGAAAGTAAGTATTTTATTTGTCCGAACCATATTGACTTTGATTGTTCCTGAGACGAGTTTAACATCACTCATCTCTCACTACGTTATGTGATGACAATGCGAATTTTAACTTTGAGAAATATTTTCTGCTATCATCGTATAATGTAGACATGCCAATAAATCTCGCTTGTGGTTCGCAATTTTTTTTATCATTGCTTGCAAATTTGGTCATTTATAAAAATTATGCAAAATAAATAGCTGTTATAAAGTTATATATCATCTTAACAACCAGATCACGTTCTAAACTTTATACCACAATTTTAACACGAGCACGAGTTACTTAACACAGTCGACTATGACAGAGGACATTTTATAGGAAATTATTTTTATACTTTTATAATACATAGTATACATTCATGTTTGGATTATTTAATTATCAAACTATACGTCTTGATGGAACGGAGATGATGAAATGGAGAATTTGAAGGAAAATGCTCAATAGCATTTTTCTTCAAATTCTCTTTCAGGACATCGACAAACATGTTACCATATAATGTTAATCGAATGATTTTAAACAAATATTTTGTCTAATAATAGTTTATTGTCACATAAATTTTATTACCTCTTTTTTGCTTGTTGCAAAATACATACCCTTAGTGCTTTTACGTTCACATCACAGATAAAGAAGTATCTTTAAAAACTCTAGGTTTCATAATAAATGGAACTGTGCCATTATCTATTCAGCCAATTCGAGGAACGAGGAACTGACTGTGTAGGAGCATAAAAATAATATGTATGGTGGTTGAAATTTTAAACAAAATAAAATCTCATTACTCATTCGTAGATTATTAAAATTCAATAAACCGACCACGATGAAAACAATTTGTTGATACAACATTAATGTAATGAATATGTTATTAACAAACAGTTATTTTATGCATGAACGACTAAACAGATTTATATCAAATTATATATCAGAGATACGTATAAGCATGTGAGTTTTTAGGTAGATTCAATAGATGAATCTACCTATTGCAATCGATGCGATGACGGGACCCAGACCCCAGAGTAGGGGCGCTACGCCGTTTATGAACTGGAGATTGAGAATCCGTCGAAAAAAAAAATTTATATAACCCTCTATATATATATGTATATATGATCCATCAGTCCAAATTCATCGTAGGCGAAATCTGACTTCACAGGTCGATAGGATAAATTAGTAGGACAAACGTACCATCTCGTTTTTTTGGAAAAAGTGAAAGGGGGGGCTGGGAGAGGGGGTGAAAGTGCAAACCTTTGGGACACGCTACAGGTCGCAAATATTGGCGGAGGATTTTCAAACTCGGCATACACATTCTTAAGGACAAAATGAAGGTTAAGTTCTTGAACGGGGGAAATCGGTTTAGGGGTTGAGGAGCTGGGGGGGTTGAAAGTTAAAAACCGAAAAAAGTCACAGAAGAAGGCAAAATTTTGGAGTCGGAAAAATCTTAGAAAATTAACAAATTAAAAGAGGAAACTTTTTTGTCTGAAAAGTTTTTTGATGCGACCCCCCGTTTAGGAAATAGGGGTGGGGAGCGGTTCCCGTCTCACCAAATATATGCAGAGTGACCCGTCATAAGACTTGTAATGACCAGTAGAATACTGCTGGCTAGTTTTTCTTTGTCGATCCGACCGACGGGAATCTACCTAACACGATCGACCCTGTCGAACGAGGTATTAATATTGAAAAGTAACGAAAAATACAAAACCTCTTAAGTACTTTTATTAGGTCGTTATTGATATTGACTATAATTATAATCAATTGTACGGACATACTCAAGTTTTAATTCAAGTTAAATTAAAGTAATTAGTTAATTATTAAGACTAACAAAGGTCTACTCTTGTGAAATGTTTGCTAACTAACAGATAATTTAGGATGAAATCACTAATGATTAATTTATTATCTTAAATTTTGTATTTCAATCCTAATTAATAAATTATTATTATACATTTTCAATTAGTTTTCTTTTAAGATCGAATCAAAACCAGTTCTTACAACTCCTCAAACCATGTTTTTCTATGGGAATTGAAAATAACAAGGCAATTAATTCCAGACAAGATCTAATAAAAATATACAGGGCCAGCCCATCAAGTTTTATCAAATCATATCGTATGTGTTACATACATTTGTCTTTCCTGAAAGAGAATAACGGGACAGCTAAAGCTGAGAGAAAACTGAATAAATAAAACAACACAACAACACACAGAATATATTATCTTACTTATTAAATAATTCAGTTATCTTCGTAAAGTAAGAAAAAAATTGTGGAAAAGTTTTGTAATAAATAATTTCAAATTAAGGAGGCTGTGAATAACGAACAATACGTGATGATGTTACTTATTTATTTGCCATTTTCTATACTTATATATTGAATAATGAGTTTTATATCAAATAGTATTCTGCCAGTAGTCTTTAGTGTCTATGAGATAACTTGTTGTATACATATAAACTTTATGTTATATCAATAGGATTCGAACACCAGACCTCGGGGTATTCCACCCGTCGGTATTGTGCTCGTGGTGAGTCACATTTATCACAGAGATCTCATCATATTCTATGCAACTATCTCAATAAGTAAGGTGACTTGAATACGTGACCTTCAATTTCGATACCAGTATTTAGACTTCTCCGTCTTCTTCAATACTGTTATCAAGATGTAAAACTTCTATTCTATGTTGTGAATATGTTTTAACAAATATAATATTTGTAAAGGTCACCAGTTTTCAGACACAAAATACTAAAATAAAAAACATATGTACTTTTAAGTGCGCATACATGGAAACAATCACGTACTATGGGACCGCTGTTTAAAAAGGTCCTTGTAGAGATCTTTGTATTTCAAATATTAATAATGTTAAAAAAAAAAAATAAGTATAGTACTAACGCATATTATAAGAACACTATTGTTTCAACAGAATATGATTAAATAAGTAATATGAGTTATAAAAAACTAAAAATATATGTTAGTGGTTTAAAAAACGTAAAAACGCATATCAGAATGTAAGTTGCACGAGGCTGTGAATGTAGGTAACTTTTATTATATTCGAATATATTAAGCTTTCAATCGAAAACAATACACCAGTATTTTCTATAATACTTTGTAAATTACATATATATCTTCTCGTAACTTTAAAGTCTTCTAGTCTATCGTTATGGGTTCTCTAAGTTATTCTGGTTACTGTCAGGGTATTATGATCCAATTCATCTGCATACAAAATCTGCATATGAACTAATTATTGTTTGAAGAAAATTAACAATATAAGAAATATTAATCACAAATATATCTCCATGAGCTAATTCTTAAGCTTCGCACCTTTCAAAATTTTCGGAGAGGCTTCGCTCTGTCGTAGGACACTCATACACTAACGTCCATTGAATTAAACAGAAGTAGAAACATAACCACCATCAAAACCGTTCCCACTTGACTATTATATTAAATATTAAAATTAAAACTACCGTACTAAAACACCATGTCTTTATGTAATATTTATTATATTTATAACAATAGAATATTCATAGTTACCAGTCTTGCTTATACTATAGCTGTATGATAAATATAATGTACCTATGTATCTCTTCTCAAAATGACCAATATTTTAAATGAAATCATTAGGAGAACACAACGAGTAATCCCGTCAAGTGGTTATCCCTGCTTTGAAACCATTGTACGACTAATAATATAAGCTCGTGGAGGGAGCTTATGTTATCGCCACGTTTTTAGGCAATATTTTTTATAATTGTCTGACGAAGTAAGATTTTACAGAATACATTCGTGGTTACCTTTAATATAAGTTTAAGATTTCTTTGGACCTTAATTGAATAATTTACGATTTTTGAAGTGAAACTTCTTTAGGCGCATGAGGGTAAAATTTTTACAGATGAAACGTCACGCCGGTATGCAACGGAAGTGTCGGAAAAGAGAGAGAGAGTGATCGAGACCGATTGAGAGAGAGTAAGACAGGGCGAACGTAGCATGAGCAACTAGCCGTGGAGTGAAAGTAGGGAGCAAGCGAGTGAGAAAGATTGAGAGAAAAAGTGAGACAGAGCGAACGTCGTATCACGCATAGTGCTATGGAGTGTGAGGTGGGAGAGAGCTATAGTGAGAAAGATTGAACAAGAGAGAGAGAGAATACGGGATATCGAGAAAGAATACACGCCCTATTGGTTGTGTATTCGTTTACTAGTTTTATTTTAATGACATTTAAATTCCTAACCTATCTTCCTTTTTCCCTTCCTCTTAATGTTGGAAATTTAAAGTTTTAGATTTGTATAAATATAAACAAGATTTATAAATTAGTTCGCCAAAGAAGTTTCACTTCTGACATGTGTACTTTGTACGCACGCATGTTTTTTTTTATTGTGATCTACCGTTATGTTTTTCACTTGTAAATTTATTTTAATAGCCACATTTTATTGGTTTAGCCGTAAGTTATAATAATTGAGTTTAACATACATCATGTTTGAATACGATACAAAGACTTTATATTGATCTTACTCTATAAATAGACCCATTATGAGTTCTAGTAGTGACTTTTGCTCCGCAAATCCGACAGGTGCATATTCACGGTCAGCCTCCGAATCGGCTTTAAGGTCGACAAGCGGATTACTCTCAAGCATCTTGTAAGCTCGATATCACTTTACCAAATTCTAAAATTTGTCTACAATTCTATCGGTTATATCTATTCTATCTATGCAATAAAAATAACTAGTTTGGTAACTATACGTCATTTAAAGTTTGCAATCGTAAGGAAAGCAGACTCACCAAACTGTTTCCGTGTGTACTTAATAGTTGCTGGCGACGACGAAAGCGACGCTGTCGGAACAAAATAACGGCTACTCATAATTTAAATATTTGTGTGTTGTTAATATGAGTTATTGTTAGTGATTTTTGAATATGTCCACTTTACAGTTTTTTTATGTTTTCTATTTTATATTATCATGGCAGAGTTTTTATATAGTATTTTGTAACTTAAAGTAACATAATACATAACTTATATTAATGTAATGACCATGTTTATTACAATCATTTAAAAGTATAGTAGATAAAGAGCGTATTATAATATATTTGTTCTGTCTTGTCTGTCTTTTAAGTTTTTTTTCTATTTTAAATTCACTTAAAAAGGTACACACCTAAGTAATATTATTCTTTTTAACTCCCGGTCTAAATTCCGGCCGTAATACGACAAAGAGAATTTATTCAAGAATACGTTTGTAATGAAAACAAAAGGTAATTATATTATTATATTTGCATGTTTTATATATTTAATGTCGCTGACACGAATAAACCTGTTGTTGTTGAGCACCATCTGATATTGAAATGCTAATCTCGAATTCATCCCCAGTGAGTAGCAATAGGAATGACTTCATTATGATACCAACAAATAACACACAAAGAGCGATTATTAATGGAGGTGTGTCTCTAATTATAATTAATATACGTTTGTGTTACTTTTATTAACTTATTTAACATATAATAGTTCTTGCTATCATTTAGAACCGTTCATTAAATGATAGCTTGAATTATTCATTTAGATAAAATAAAGGCAACTTGGGATGTTTTATCTAGTTTTACTGGAAAATCTAGGGCTCCCAATGGACCTACAAAGTTAAAAATTGATAATATTGAAATAAATAAAGAATCAAAGGTGGCGGCTGTTTTTGAGACCTTTTTTACTGAAATCCCAATAACAGTCACACGTAATTTAAATTCCTCATCATCTGTTGCAATCGAGGAATTGAACAAAAATGTTAAAGTCAATAATAAATATTTTGCTTTTAAACCTGTTTCATCAGATGAAATAGTTAACACATTTAGAACCTTAAATTCGAAGAAAACCGGTGATCTCTGGGGTATGTCAGTTAAATTGCTTAGCACTATTATAAATGATATTGCCCCTCAATTATCCCTCATTTTTAACAAATGTATCGAAACCGGTATATTTCCAGATTTGATGAAAAACAGTACGTAGCGCTGCGCTTGATCTTATTGCCTCTTACCTGAATCAAAAATCCAGACAGTTTACGTAAATAATTCTCAATCGTCTGGTTCTCACCTAAAGATGGGTGTTCCACAAGGATCTATTCTGGGCCCCTTTTTGTTTTTACTTTATTTTAATGACTTTCCCTTTTTTGTTAAGGGTCTGTGTGACATTGTACTCTTTGCTGATGACACCTCGCTTATTTTTAAAGTTGAGCGTGATAGGATTAATTATGACGAAGTAAACAGTACTTTGTCACGAGTCCTGCATTGGTTCGAAATTAATAATTTAGTGTTAAATGCTAAGAAAACTAAATGCGTAGAGTTTACACTTCCTGAAGTAAAAAGTAAAAATTGTAACTTGCTCCTTAACAATGAAGTGTTAGAATTGATTGACTCAACAAAATTCTTAGGTTTAACATTAGATAGAAAGCTCCAGTGGAACCCCCATCTCTCAACACTCGCAGCCAAACTCAGCTCCGCCGTCTTTGCAATTAGAAAAGTTAGACAATTAACGGACATATATACGGCTCGACTTGTTTATTTTAGTTACTTTTACAGTATTTTATCTTACGGTATTTTATTATGGGGCAGTGCTGTCGAAATTAATTCTATATTTATTTTACAAAAAAGAGCTGTGCAGGCTATTTATAACTTAAAAGCTAGAGATTCTCTGAGAGATGTTTTTAAAGAAATAGGTATTCTTACAGTCGCTTCCCAATACATATTTAATAACCTTTTATATATACGTCAAAATTTAAATAGTTATATAAAAAACAGTGACAGGCACGCGATAAATACGAGAAATAAAAACAAACTCGTAACGCCAAAGTTTCGGCTTCAAAAAGTTAATAAATCCTTCATGGGTTTGAGTATACGCATATATAATAAAGTTCCACAAGATATCTTAGACCTTCCATTTCTTAGTTTTAAATCTAAAATCAAAAGTTTATTGTTAAATAAAGCTTATTATAACGTTCAAGAGTTTTTAGTGGATCGAAATATGTGGAACTTAAGTTGTTGAATCATTTGCAGGATTTATATTATATTATAATATACATCACCTATTGTTATATTTCTTTTGAAAAGAACAACTGTTGAGTTTCTGGCCGGCTCTTCTCAACAGAGCAGCATTCCGAGCCGGTGGTAGCTTACGTACGGACTGACTACACTGACCTTTTTTGTATTGTAGTAATTGACGATTCAAAAGTGCGTGTAAATGCCTACTTGAATAAAGATATTTTGAATTTTGAATTTTTTTGAATTTTGAATTTAGAATGAATAGAATGTACCCAAAAGTTAAAACATTAAGTCCATTCACAATTAATAATTAATGTTAATGACGTTTCAAAATGCGTATTCTCAAAAGATATAATATTTGCAAGCAGTCCCTAGGGATAACCGCGTCGCTTCCCGCGTATTCATGAGCACAAAAACTTCTGCCTTAATGATTTTCATGGATAATAGCGGAAAATTCGCTAGTCAGTTATTTTGTCGTCCGCATGGCTGATTAATTAATGTGTGTATCATCTTATGTTTAAATAATATATGTATTTTTTTTTTCTTTTATTAAATTAAACAATTGTAATCAATTTATTGGTTTACTATTACAAATCAACTACGAGTTACGTAGACGTACGTTACGAGACGTAAGGTTTCCTAAAACTTATTCCTCAATCCCAAGTCCAGCACATCATCTCATGAGTATTTTATTTTAAACGGCCCCTGCATTACAAAAAGTTAAGTTTTTCCGCAAGCTGTTACCGTTTTGCAGTTACTAGTCTAACTTTTTGTTATATTTATTGATATGACATACTAACTATACTGCGCGCGCTGTTTATGATAAAACACGAGCATACATTTAGTCACCAATTTTAGTTCATAGTTAAACAAATATTTCAGTAAAAAAAAACTATTAATAACATTAGAGCATCGAGCGCTGCTTAATAACATTAGAACATCGAGGAACTGTCTTTATTATTATGTTAAGGGCTTTTAGTATAACCCTTTTAAAAAGCTCTTATCTAGTTTTTTTATTATAATTCTTAAGTAAAATATACAAATAATGAATTTAAAACAATATTAATACATTTTGTGATAACTGTTAATTGTTTGTTATGTATTCGTATAAATAATTATTAATATCAAAGTAATAAACTCTCTCGTCTTTGTAAAATAGTTTCACTAGTCAGAACTTCTGCTAAATGCGGTACAATGTACAATGCGGTTCAATGAACTCAGCGAACTTTACGACCTCACTCTAGTGCCTGATATGAAAACGACTTGTGAACGGTTTTATACCTATCCAATCTGTCTTACAAATAACCGAATAATTGATAACACTACTGAAATTGATCGACCATTAATGGAATATGTTACATTGCATTGAAATCAAAAGTGAAAGAAAGAAATATATGTGTTTAAATCGTGGATAAAGTTCGTTTATTCGTCCGTTATTTCAGATGTAAAAAACAAATTATACAATACTTTTTAAATAGATATAAATAAATAAATAGATATAATTTTTTTTTTTCTTCTGAAACTCTTTATAAGTACATACTGAATTCCAGGGGAGAGGAAGGTGACGGTTATGTGGGACTCCCACCCACTAAACCAGAAGACGGTCCTCACCTCGCCGTATAGAGGAACGCCACGGGTATGCTTGCGCACACATCAGCCTTGCTCCAACGGTAGGCCACGTGACCGGCCATTACGCCCCCAATGGAGCGCCGGAAACCGTTGACAGAAATGCGCTCCACTACTGGCTGGCTTGTTTTGACGCAGAGAACTCCCCTGTCCCCCGCCCAAGCAGACCGAGCCAGATCCGGACAACCTTCTTCACCGAGCTGACGGCAAAGCCGCAATCAGAATCAATCAGAGTCCAAATCTGACTCATCCCACTTGTGCTCAGGCCCCACAATGGGACTGTGGCGAGTGGTGGACTTCGCAATCCACCACCCGGACCTCGGGGTTATGGAGTCAGGTATTTATACCAACATACAAATTAGGACAAAACAAATTGTTCAATAATTGAATATTAAACGTCTGAAATATAAATAGGTGCCTTCTAGATATTATTTACTAGTCCAGCTGGTGTTTGCATTAGACTGTCAGCTGGCCGCCTCACGTAGGTCCTGCCAACTACGACCTCGTTCGCAATGAATACTTCTTCGACAGACATCCCGGCGTGTTTACACAGTCTCTCAATTATTACAGGTAACAATTTTCATGTAACAAATTTAATTTATGCACAGTAAAGTTTCAAATAATGATAAAGATTTTGCCAATTTCCTTATTTTTATTCTTAGTGATATATTGTAAAAACCTAACATATAATAGAATAATATTTTATACAAGATTTGGAAGTAAACCTATATGATTGTGATCTTAACTTGTGACTTCTACTTGTGACTTGGTAAATTCAACGAAACTTCAATATTTAATCTGGGTATGAAAAGGATTGAAATAACTATCTCTAAGTTATGGTCTGCTGCGAATAGTTCACAAATATATACCATTGGCAAAAGAAATTTCAGTTGCTTCACCTGCTCACACAAAACCTATAATTATTAGTTTTAGGAATTATAACCCCGGAGTTCAACTTAACTGTTGCTACTATCTGAACGTGACCTATGGAAGAGAGTTCAGTCAGGTAAAATTATTAATAAGACAATAGGAAAATCATATAACAACGAATTATTTTAAATGATGTTCATATCGGATATATTATTGATAAATTATTTTAATTATGTAAAAAAATGTGCTCTTTTAATTGGCGTATTTTAATAAACGATTCCTTGCAATCATCTTAATACAATTCTTGTTCTTAGAAGGTGGTCACCTGGTTATTGAAGTGTTAATAAAACCTAATCACTAAATGTTTCTTTTGAAATATTTCTAAAATGTACCTAGATTTTATACCTATCCAATCTGTCTTACAAATAACCGAATAATTGATAACACTACTGAAATTGATCGAACATTAATTAAATATGTTACATTGCATTGAGATCAAAAGTGAAAGAAAGAAATATATGTGTTTAAATCGTGGATAAAGTTCGTTTATTCGTCCGTTATTTCAGATGTAAAAAACAAATTATACAATACTTTTTAAATAGATATAGAATGGAGAATACAAAATGTTATCTGATCTCTCTTTAAGTTAACAAGAATGTCAGACGCGGTCGCATTGAGAAGAAGGAATCTTCAATTAGACGACTAACAAAAGTACTGCACATTCATTTCTCAATACTTATACTCGTATAATGAAAAATGTTGTGCTTTGAAATATTTCTAAAATGTACCTAGATTTTCGTAAAATACAAAACGCTTTGGAGAAAATGGTAAACAATAAGTCGCAAGCCCATTATCTGAGCCGATACAACACGGAAAGCCTTCAGTAAAAACCTATCAATACTTATTCTTTTCATAATACTTTTTGTGTTATCTTTAATAAATCGCTTTCACCACAATACAGACAATAAACAACATTTATATGATATCATTATCATTTTTTTTTCGACTATTTAATTTAAAATTTATTAAATATTTATAAAAGCCTTCTGATGAAGAAGCCTTCTGATGAACTTAAAATAATATAAAACGCTCCGTTTTATACGTTACCAGTTATCAAAAGTTTAAATAGTGCTTATTTCGATACGCTCTTCCATCCATTCCCCCGGGATCTCTTCTTCATTGATAAGGGCTAGACAGTTCGGTTGTTTCAAACTTTGGTATTTCAACTTGTATATAATAAATAACAGTATCTAATATTTTTATAACAAATCAATAATAAAAACGATATACATTAAACAGATTGTATTTTTATAAAATAGATGGAATTTTAAACTAATAAATAATGTATTGTACACAAGGATATGGTACTGAATCCACATGTACCAGGTGGATGGGGGCTTAAAGTTTGCTGAAAGATTTAATATTCACAGATTTGTTGGAAAAACCGTCATACTGGACGAGCAATCAAGAGATAATATGAGAATAGTGTTTAAATACCAGTATTTCCTAAAGAAAGAAAATATATTTATCGGTAATTAGTTTCTATAAAATAATTTCAAGAAGCTTAAACGTTAAAATATGATAGTATAACTTTCATGAAGTCATTCTGTAATGAAGCATCCTTAACGAGTCGACGTATGCTGAAGGCAAGGCTTAGGAAGTTACTTGAAGCTATAATACAAAATTTCTATAAATATTATCTTCTATTTAAGGCACTTCTGAAAAATAATCCCTCAAAGTCCTCAAACCTCTTCACCTCACATTATATCTCATAACTGCGGATATTTTCATATGATATGAACAGTGACTTTTTTATTAATCTTTATAATTTTATTTAATATAAATCTTTTAGTATCTCATATTTTTTATAAAGCAGAGTGTTTTGATAATCGTGTATTTTCTTTAAAACTCTGGTGGTTCTGGTTCAAGAGGTCAATGTTTTTAAAAAACTACAATCTATTAATAATAATTAAATGTAAATATTAATATAACTGTTTATCGACGAACAGTAAAGGATACATAACATTGTTGTTTCAAATATGATGCCTTCATTGAGATCTAAATAGATGAATATAATCTTCAGTCATTTCACAACAGATTATTAAATTGTAAGTGGCATTTGTTGGTTTCCATTAATTCGTAAACATTTCTTTTCTACTATTTCATTATCGTATTTTTTTTCTTCTCTCGCTTTTTAAGTAATTCCAAGATTTTCATTCACTCATTCATTCATTAAAATGAAATTAGTTGTCTAAGCCAGTTAGGTGAAAGTTACATTACTTACAGTTTTATTAATTAGACGCTTAATCTGCTTAATTGTGCATATTAAGGCTTTTGATCATTCGATTATAACTTAACAGATTAGTTTAGTTTAATAAACTTATTTAATTAGTTTGTTTTAGACACGAGCCAGATATTAGACTAGTCGTGGATTTAATATTTACGTTGTTTAATTAAGCGAATGATTGCTGTACTAATAGTGTAGGAAACCGATGAATTGCTTTGCAGAATAAGTCATCTCAGTTTATATTTTTATCTAAAAGAAGTTAAAAAAAAACAGTTCAAAGTAAAGTAAACTCTAGAAAAGTTGGTGTTAGTACAACCTTTTGATGCATTTTTAAAATATATTTTACACTAACGACCTCTACCGGTCCAGAGCGCGTCACTCTTGTACTCATTTAAAATAACCTATTTCCGATATTTTAATATAATAAACGATAGTTTTCTTTTCGAATAAGGTATAAACGTGACACTTGAATTATTATATGTATTAAATGTTCATAATATAAAGTTGATACGGTTAGATGAACCACGCATCAAAGCACTGATATGTTAAGACCAATCCAATCAGGGCTAGGAACTGTAAAATATAATTACGTTTGACAATCAGTGAACTGACACACAAAACAAACACTGTGTAAAGTTAAAAAAAAATACTTCAGCTGCAGAAGTACATTACACAGTACACAGTAAGGTACATTGTCCGACGGATGATTTGCTTACTCTAATTTGAGAAACTGAAGTTTTAGGGGTCAGACCCAAACCAGGTAGAACTATTTATTATAAATACTACATAATATAATATAAGGCTAAGGCTTTTATTTGTTCTAATTATTCGTACAATAACAATACATATTATTCTCACAAATTTAATATTTTGGTTATAATGTAAATAAAAGTTATTGGTGCTTTAATTCCATCTTTTAAGCCCATTGTGAATTGTAACTGCTTTGACACGTACAATACAACTCCCTAACTCATACAAAGCATTAAATATTTTGTAGAGTTAAATTATTTAATATCAAATTATTATAAATCATACTCAGATTATGAAGAAAGCATCTTCTTATTCTTTGATATTGTATCATCTTTTAAATTACAGATGACATCGTTATTACTTATAGTATTCTTGATTTATTTTGGACAAAAGCTTTACTTGAATCATAATTAGTTCTCACATATCAATTATGACATTGAAATACATGAAATAAAAAATAATAATAACTTAAACAAATATAAATAAATGATGGAGTTTCTTGCCGGTTCTTCTCCGTCTGGAATTGTGCAACTAGATTATGATATTTTAATAATATAATATATGAAAGAGTAACACACGTTATGGGATAGCATAAACAAAACAAAAGCATCTGAAAAGAAATAACAAAGACCGGTTTGTCGAAATCTGTTGAAGCGTTAAGAACAAAAGTTTAGCACATCCAAAACTTTTCTAATTTCGATCATCGATAACCGCTTTTCATCTCACGGCTCCGCTATCTAATCTATCCGTTATCAAGTTATCAAGACAGCATCGACTGCTCCGCGTTGAAAAGGTTACATATAATATAATGTTATTGATGAGATACAACTTGTAATCGATACGTGATATAAAGCGATGGTCTATCAGTGGTGTTGTTTTAACACAAACATTGCTTAACGCATATTTTGAAAAATGTTATTGCTAGTGATCTTGTATTAATTAGGTATATACTCGTATATATTTAAAACATACAGACAGTTTTTTATATATACAGACAAACATATATAGATACGTTTTTTTATTATAATTCTAATATAAATCACAATCAGAATATATCAATGTCTTTTTTTAATATTTAATAAGCTTACCAGAAAAGTTTTTCATCCAAAAAGTTTTATTTATAAGAAATGCTGTTTGGATAATTAATTTGTCGGTCAGAAGTTGTTTTAATGAAATACATTTGAGGTTTCACAAAGACTGTAGTATTCGAATACTATTAATATAAAATTATTTAAATTATTATATATTACATATAATGTATGAGTCATTGTTTATTTATGTACATGTTTAGGAGCTAGTAACTTAAATTAGATATCTTTTAAGCGCGGATGGTAATGATTATAGTGACGATGATGTTTTTCTTTTAAATACACTTTCTGAATTAAAGTTATAATTTTGAACAATTTATATCAAAAAAGTCAGATATTGTCTGGGTTTTCAAGAAATAGTCAGCACAAACAAATTAATATAACTAAAAATATTTCCATATATTGAGTGTTGTGTAAAGTACGGTTTGAATATCACGTAATATGTCAAAGTTCATCCTAATTCTATATTTCAAGAACACTTATATTAAAATCTACCCGATTTCAATTAGCATTCAATGTTTTACTTTTTTTAAAGAGAATTAAAAATATTTATTTTGCTTACGACTGATTTTATACTGTTTATATACGGAGAAGCCTTCTGATGACGAGCGGCCAAAAAGTTGGGATTTAAGGATGACAATTACACTGTTTTATGCTGGCAGCAACTCACACCTCAATTACGGTCTCTGTTTGACGAACCTTACAGCTCTAACGCATCTAAGGTTTTTAAGGGATTTTTTTTTGTCTAATAAGACCGATAAGTGCAGTCTTGAAACAACTATATGAGGACTTCATAAAGAGTTTGACCAGGAATCGAATCCGTATGCTTTCTGCTGAACCAAAGGCGATTCAGCGTACAGCATCCAGTATTCAGCATTCAGTATATACATTTAGTGATTTATATTTGTAAAATCAATATACACATATATAATTTAAACAGAATTGTAAAGGTACATACACACAAAATTAAACAAACATACAAAATAAATTTTGCGAACAATAGCACTGAAGTACTTCACGTCATTAAAACGAACATTACATTATCTATATATATATATATATATATATATATATATATATATATATTTATTTACATATATTATTGAAATTATTACGTTATGTACATTTTTTAAACCCAACAATTACGATATAATTTACTTTATAAATATACTAACAATAGTTTTTCATAATTAACTATTCCATTACTGTTTTTAATATTTACTCCATTACTTATAAATTCATTATAAATGCATTAGCAGCCGAGTAAATAAACTTTAGAAGAAAACTGTAATCCTTTGACTTTATAAAGTTATTAACAACGC
Source organism: Melinaea menophilus ssp. n. AW-2005 (assembly GCA_918358695.1). Lineage (NCBI taxonomy): Eukaryota > Metazoa > Arthropoda > Insecta > Lepidoptera > Nymphalidae > Melinaea > Melinaea menophilus. Next base: position 11,612,338 of record OU911049.1, read on the forward strand.
AAGAGTCTTACAGGGTCTTGCTTTTGGATTCAAATTTAAGTAAATGTAATTAATTGACTCTGTAGTACTCCTTTGTTTTGATATTTGTTGAGGAACTTGACTTCAGATGACACTTCTAATTGAATAATGTCAGTGTCTTAAATGAAGTTGATAGATTGTTTACTGACAGGTGCGTCGAGTTCGGATGAGGCTAACTAATATTTTATAGAGATGAAACCCGGAGCTGCGCGTTGGACTAAATTCAATCAATCTCCGCTCATATCGTAAGATAAGAATAGATAGTTAAATAACAATGCTTCTCGACCTGTCGTGTCTATAATTGACCGACCGACAGTCTAGAAGTTTCACTTCAAGGTCTCGTCCGGCGTTGGATTATAAAGTATACTGTCCATTAAACTTATAGATGTCATAGTTATTGTTTGGGTTGTACCATGTTGTAGCTTCCTATCTTAGACTATCAAATAATTTCAATAAACCTAGGCTAGAACTTATTAAGTTACTAAATTTATCAATATATATATATTGTATACATAATTCTATCTTCATTGAAAACATTTATACCAAAAAGGTATGTAAATAATCATAGTCATCTTCCTGCCCTTATCCCATTTTGGGGTCGGCACAGTATGTTTTTTCCTTCCATACTCTCCTGTTACTCGTCATCTCTGTACACACTCCCTTCTTCTCCATATCGTCTTTCACGCAATCCATCCATCTTTTCTTCGGGCATCCTCTACCTGTCCATCCCTCCACTACCATACCTAGCACTCTTTTGGTCACGTGCCTTTCATCCCTCCTCATAACATGCCCATACCATGACAGAGGCTACCTCTAATTTTTTCTGTCACTGGCGCTACTAAGGCGCTACCTAAGCTTCCCCTAATATACTCATTTCTTATTCTATCCCTTCTTGTCACCTCACACATCCATCTTAACATTCGCATCTCCGTTACATGCAAACGCTTTTCATCCATCACCTTCATCGCCCAGCACTCAGATCCATACATAACGACAGGTCTAATGATGTTTTTATAAATTCTCCCCTTTAGTTTAAGGGGAATTCGGGCATCACATGTCGTCCCAGTGACCTGCCGACATTTCATCCATCCTGTGTTGATTCTGTGCTTTACGTCCCGGTCAATATTACCATCGCTTTGAATCAGAGAATCAAGATAGCGAAACGCTGAGCAGACTGGTAACGAAACTCCGTCGAAAAAATAGGAACAAAACTGGAGACACCGCCGAAATCGCAGAACATGTGCTCGGTTTTAGTTCTACCCACTTCCAGGCCGACACTCTCCAGCTTTTGTTGCCATTTTATCAGTCTACTCTGCATCTCAATTCTATCCTCGCCGACAAGAACAATATCATTAGCAAAAAGCATGCACCAGGGTGCCTCTTCCTGTATGTCCAATGTCAGAGCATCCATTATTAACAAGAAGAGGTAGGGACTCAGAGCCGACCCTTGATGCAAACCCACTGTCACACTGAACTTGTCGGTGTTTCCAGCGGCCGACCGGATTTGTGTACTAGATCGACTGTATATTGCACGAAGCAACTCCACATACTTCCCAGGTATACCCTTCTCTTTCAAAGCCCACCATATCACATTACGGGGAACCCGGTCGTATGCCTTCTCGAGATCAACGAACACCATGTGCTGGTACTTGTGGGCTCGTCTGTATTTCTCACACAACTGACGAAGAGCGAATACAGCATCCGTCGTACCCCGACATCGCTCTCGTCTCGCATCCTTTTCTCTATCACTTTCTCCCACACTTTCATAGTGTGTGACATGAGTTTTACACCCCGATAACTGTTGCAGTCTTGTATATCACCTTTATTTTTATAGATGGGCACTAGATCACTATTGCACCATTCATCAGGGATCATTTCTTCATGCAAGAACTTATTAAAAAATAAAGCCAGCCACTTATACCCATATTCATTTAAAACCTTCCCTACCGCCACTGGTATCCCATCCGGCCCTACAGATTTTCCATTCTTCATAGCTTGCACAGCCGCTTTCACTTCATCATCGGTCACTTCTTTCACTAATCCTTTATTTACGGGCTGGTTGTTTAAAACTCCACTCCAATCATTTTCTTCATTCATCAATGTTTCAAAATATACCTTCCACCTCTTTTTTATATCCTCATCTCTCATCAACACCTTTCCAGTATCATCTTTTATGCATTTTACATGTATGACATCTCTAGCATTCTTCTCCCTACGCTTTGTTATCCGGTAGAGTTCCTTTTGCCTGCACGAAACTCTAGCGACCTATATAAGTCTTCTTGCACCTCAGCTCTAGCAATGCTTACAGCTACTTTCGCTCTCTTCTTACATCTTTTATATAACATTTTCATCTCCTCTTTCATACTTCCATTATCATCCGGTACTTCCTGCCATTGCTTAAACGTATCTTTCTTCTCTTTCAAAACCTTTTGCACATCTTCATTCCACCACCACGTTTCTTTATTTATCACACCTTTTCCTTTCGTTTCGCCTAATACATCCTTTGCCACAGTTTTTATCCATATGGTATGTAAATAATCAGTAGAAGCATATATTTTCAACAAAAATAAAAAATACTTCCCGCCCCTATAGATTTATACCGCATTAAAAAACCTTATTGTATAGCGTTCTATTTACATTATATATAATTTGGAAAAATACGAAAACATATTTGAAATATTGTTCAATAAATATTTAAAAATCAGATGTATTTTCATTTCATTCCTTTTATCATTTGCTTTCTGATTTTCTCGGTAATGGTTTTATCCAAGGATTATAAAAATATAAAAATGAAAGCCAGTGAGCCAGTCTGGGAACTATAAAACATGAGATATGATAATACAAAGTCATGGTCGTGATTGTTCAGCGCAGGATAAATGTCTTTTATTGTTATCCTTTACAATATGTCAGTTCAAGTTGGACCTCGCGTGATTTATATGTGTCGGTGTCGAGATACAGAGGTAGTGATAAATGGACAGATAGAAGATTCCTTCTACTAAGAATATTAGTACTACTTTGAATATTTACGTAATAAAAATATGTAAGAAACATATATTTTCACATTACGATTCCATGTCTTATAATATCTCTTACCTGAATTATATTAACGTTCTAGCAACACGATTTAATGTACATTATATTAATATAACATGCACATTATAATAAATATAATGTATGATATATTATATAAATAATATGAACTAATTTAGTTATGTGTACTCACAACTCACCACACCCTGGTTAACAATAACTCTATTAATTAGTAAACCAAATCCCAGTGGTAAAATCAGTAGTAATTACCAAAAGTTCCGATATCCACGGAATGCAATTAAGAGTACAAAATTAATTGGTAATTTAAATATGATCCGGTTAACTGTTAAGTTTGTGTGATAGTATTGAAAATGAACTCCGCGACCGTTATTAACAACAAGTTTAATTATTTTGAAGTATAAGACAATTTAGTTTTGATATAAATGACAGTAAAGCTTTACAAATTACAAACCATGTTCTACAAACCAGCATTACGTACGTCTAAACCTCTCTCACTTATATCATTGTCGGTATAGCAGTGTACGACCTGTATCAATATTTGTTGTTATCTATTGTAATATTTTTACATCTTCCCAAGGACTAAATGATTTTATATTTATACGAAATATGGGGATAAAATTATTGAAAAGAAAATAGAAAAGTAAATTTTATCATTGAAATAGAGATTATATTTGTGAAAGTGATATCTGCTAGGACATAATATTGGTGAAGTCTGATGTGTGTTTTACAGCGGCAGGGACACTAAAGAACACATGGTGTGGCTGTGATGACCAGTGGGTGGTTCAGTTTTCAACATTGTTGTAGTCCCTACAATAAAATGTATAAGTTTATCTTCTTGTTTTGTTCTTTATTAGACTACAACTTATTTGACTGCATATTATGTAAATTAAAAATAATCAACACATGCATAAACACAAAATATATACAGTTATATAAACAGTATTCAGACCCTAGCAGATTAGTTTTTTCCTTGCACAAAACTGGTAGTGGATAATGGTTTGAGAGTTTATAAAAGTTACATGATATGTAACCCGCCAATCCGTGAAGGTGAGGTGTATTGGATGAAGAACCGTAACTTTTCCATAGTTGAAAAAGATCCGACCCCACATATGGAGTAATTATGGGACCGTACTAAGTAATAATATATACAATTCTCCAATGACAAATTATTGTTTATGTATATATATTTTAATATAATTAAATTATTTTAACAATAAAAACGTATCATTACGTATATAGAGTAGTTTAATTAAAATATTGTTAACAAAGACCTTGAACTGTATACTTCAAATGTTTTTTTATGAGACCATATTTAATTATTTTATATTAATTAGCTCCCAAAGGAATTCTCTTTTATATTCCTGTATAAATAATATTCAAACAGGACATGGATATACATTATTTTATATAGCTATTCACATATAATACTGAAAGTGAAATATATATCTATACAATAATAATTCAAATATTATTACAATATTTTGAAATAGCCATAAAAGTTTTGCAATTACTATTTTTATTACATAAATACAAAACTATTGGTTACAAAAAACTATAATGAAGTGCGATGATACCGAATTTAAATTCTAAATGAAAAATAAACAAAATGTTAATAAAGAAATATATATATTTTTAAGTAAAATGATTATTATTTATTGAAGAAAAAAAAATGTTAAATACATGTTTATTTCTAATAACTAAAAAATTACAAAAAAGTGTGATTAATAATAATACAAAATAGTAATATAATTAAATATGAAAATAGAAAATTTTTCCTTCCCACAGACATCCATCCATTCGAGAAAAGTAAAAACAATACAGAACGAACAAAGTTCGTTCGTGATAAAACGACTACAAAGGGCTGATAAGAGATAGTGAGCGTGAGTATATCACGAAGATCAAGAACCAGCTGATATTCAGTTATGAGAAGTGCTCGCTTGAGAACTGTTGACGTAGAGCAGACTTTTAACATACTTATACAATTGAAGGAAGAGAGAGACAGCAAATGGATTAAAATTAGGTTTAAATAATATAAATGATTACTATTGCTATAATATACGTTTAAATTAGTTTTAATTTAAATGATAAGACCTAAGACTTAGTTTAAGAATTGAGAGACCTCGTTAATGTTACTCTTATCTTTATTAGATTGTTATTAAATTAATGAATATGTTTATAAACATTTAATGTAATTAAATGTAACTTTTTATTTAAGAAAAATAAAAACAATTAAACGAATTTAAATAAGTAATAATAGAAATCACAAATAAAATTGTAAAAGAAATAAAATATAATTAATAAAAATTTAAACAAAATTCAGTATGGATAACTTGAGATGGAACTTTAATTATAATTCTTTATTTTTTCTCTATTATTTAAGTTTTAATAACTTATTAAACGTGTAAGTGACAGGTGTAAATGTTATTTCTCTCGAGTAAAGATTAGTATGAATAATTTAAATACAACATTTTTCATTATACGAGTATAAGTATCAAGAAATGAATGTGCAGTACTTTTGTTAGTCGTCTTATTGAAGATTCCTTCTTCTCAATGCGACCGCGTCTGACATTCTCGTTAACTTGAAGAGAGATCAGATAATATTTTGTATTCTCCATTCTATATCTATTTAAAAAGTTTTATATAATTTGTTTCTTACTTCAGAAATAACGGACAATTAAACGAACTTTATCCACGATTTAAACAGTCATATTTCTTTCTTTCACTTTTGATCTCAATGCAATGTAACATATTTGATTAATGTTGGATCAATTTCAGTAGTGTTATCAATTATTCGGTTATTTGTAAGACAGATGGGATAGATATAAAACCGTTCACTAGTCGTTTTCATATCTGGCACTAGAGTGAGCTCGTAAAGTTCACTGATATTGAATAAATCTTCCGCATTTATCAGAAGGTCTGACTGCAGCCTGGGAGTGAGGGTTAGAATGCAAGTATAGTCAAACTATTTTACAAAGATGAGACAGTTTATTACTTTGATATTAATATTTATTGCGAATACAAAACAAACAATTAACAGTAATCACAAAATGTATTAATATTGTCTTAATCTCCTTATTATTTGTGTATTTTACTTAAGAATTATAATAACGCGACTAGATAAGAACTTTGTAAAAGGGTTATACTAAAAGCCCCGATGCTCTAATGTTATCAACCAACCCGCTTTATATAAATAGTAATTAAGAGTTTTTATATTTTATTTCCTCGTCTGCACTGTGTACTGTGTGCACTGTGTAAACGAGTCTCCGACTTAAATGTTAAAATTAGTAAATTAAATGTTGTCTTTCATTTTATTTATTGTAAGGAGTGTCTTATTGATCAAGTTTTATATCGCTAGAAAGAAATTTTCTTTGAAATGCATTGTTTTTAATTAAAATACCTCGTTCGACAGGGTCGATCGTGTTAGGTAGATTCCCGTCGGTCGAATCGACAAAGAAAAACTAGCCAGCTGTATTCTACTAGTCATTACAAGTCTTATGACGGGTCACTCTGCATATATTTGGTGAGACGGGAACCGCTCCCCACCCCTATTTCCTAAACGGGGGGTCGCATCAAAAAACTTTTCAGACAAAAAAGTTTCCTCTTTTAATTTGTTAATTTTCTAAGATTTTTCCGACTCCAAAATTTTGCCTTCTTCTGTGACTTTTTTCGGTTTTTAACTTTCAACCCCCCCAGCTCCTCAACCCCTAAACCGATTTCCCCCGTTCAAGAACTTAACCTTCATTTTGTCCTTAAGAATGTGTATGCCGAGTTTGAAAATCCTCCGCCAATATTTGCGACCTGTAGCGTGTCCCAAAGGTTTGCACTTTCACCCCCTCTCCCAGCCCCCCCTTTCACTTTTTCCAAAAAAACGAGATGGTACGTTTGTCCTACTAATTTATCCTATCGACCTGTGAAGTCAGATTTCGCCTACGATGAATTTGGACTGATGGATCATATATACATATATATATAGAGGGTTATATAAATTTTTTTTTTCGACGGATTCTCAATCTCCAGTTCATAAACGGCGTAGCGCCCCTACTCTGGGGTCTGGGTCCCGTCATCGCATCGATTGCAATAGGTAGATTCATCTATTGAATCTACCTAAAAGTGTAAAGTGTCTCTTACATAGCTTCATTCTTATAACATTATATTATAAAGTATTTAATGTGTAATTTCCTGGAGTAAAAGGTATTGTTTTACTTTACTAATTTTTTTTGTGATACTAGTTAGTTTGATATGGTAAAAGTTGTACTGAAAAATAAAAAAATATGTGTATGAATGTAAACTGCCTAAATAACAACTGCCGTTATTTACTAACATAAACCTTAATCAAATTAAAAATAAAATGATTACTGAATGTGTTTATGTACTAAACACTAAAAATATCCTGCAGCGTTCAATATTATATTTTCTTATAAATACAGTGATATAAAATTTGTCGTTTAAGTTTTCATATCCAAAATATAATTATATTTTACTAATAATATTCGAAAGGTGCCAAAATATAACTTCTTTATATTACATGTCTTTAAAAGTAATGAAAATTATTACAATAACATAGTATTATATTTGTTAAAGTTCACTTGACCGCAGTGCACTATGTATGTTGGTGGGAGGGGTTGTGAAAGAAGAAGTTCCACTCGTATACAAACTCAGTCGGGCGACACACAAAATTAAAGATTTCTATAAATCGTTCACATTGTTTTGCTTCAAGCAATTCCTGGGGATAAAGATTTGTTATCAAATGTAGTGTATCTGGTTATATACAGTTTCATCAAAATGTTTGTTATGTAAATTTCTTTGTCGTAATTGAAGGGATTGTGGTAAATGAGAGTCAAAATAAAGAGAATATTCCATTTATCTACCAACCATCATGCTTTCGTCGATTTTAATTAGTGCTTTGAAAATATGCATTTCAATAAAAATACACTCACAGACACAGTTAACCGCCCACCTAGTATTTCCTTCAATTTACAGTAATCGACAAATTTAAACCAAATTTTATGAGAGGTACATTGAAAGCTACCTTTAAGGTCTTGAAAAAAAACAAAATTCTTCAAACAAGGGGTTTTATTAAACGATAAATTCGATTTTAGGACAATTTTCGATAAAAATTTAACAATTTCAATTTTGAAAAAAGTGGTCTAATTAAAAAGAAAATTTAAAATTATTAATGGGTGTTGCTGCTTTGGGCTCCAATGACTTCTTGGAGCTGGTTTGCCATTCCATCCATGAAATCTTGGATATCTGATTGGGGGATATTGTGCCACTCCTCTACCACAGCCGCCTTGAGCTCTCCTAGTGTCGTAGGTGCTGGTACTCTTGCTCGGATACGCCTTTTGAGGTTATCTCAAATGTGCTCAATTGGGTTAAGATCGGGACTGCGTGCCGGCAATGGTAAAACTTGAATACCGACCTTATTAAGGTACTCTATGATGGAACTTGCGGTATGGCAACGTGCATTATCATGAATTAATCTAAAGTTGTCACCAATAAATGGTGCAAAATGTATGACATGATCTTGTAGGACATTTTCCACGTATATTTGAGCATTTGCACTGACTATATCGAACTCAACAAGGTTAGTACTAGCCTCATAAGAGATACCTCCTCAAACCGTTACGTAACGTTCCTGGTAACCCACTGTTTCGGTTATAGCGCATGGAGCAAAGCTTTCATTTTGACGCTTGTAGACACGCTGACGTCCATCTGGACCTCTTAGGGCTATTCTGGTCTCATCTGAGAACTGTACGTCCTTCCATTCCCAAACAGACCAGTTAGCATATTCTTGAACAAAAGCAAGTGTAGCTCTACAGTGTTGTGGGAGCAGTTGTGGGGCACGAGCTGAACGAAACGACCTCAGATTCCTTTCTACCAGTCTTCTCCTAATTATTCGTTCACTCACACTGGCATTTCTCAACTCAAAAAGACGCATATGAACTTCAGTAGCCGTACAAAAGCGATTTCTCAACACGTTGCTGATAACGAAGCGGTCATCTCGGGCTAAACTGCATCGATATCGGCCTTGATCTGGCCTGCGCGTGTGTGTGTGTGTGTGTGTGTGTGTGTGTGCGTGCGTGCGTGCGTGCGTGCGTGCGTGCGTATAAATAAATAAACGAATAAACAAACAAACAAATACATAAATATTCTGTTTATGGCATTACATCATTAGAGAAGCATGTCAATACTACTATTCCCTGGGGAAGAGAGCACGAGACTTTATATTATTGGTGCATTCGCATTCCTTTTGCGAATAGCGAAACAACTTAGTAATATGAGGTACAATGTATGGGTTTTTAATATTGTTGATTATTTAATGGATCACACTATTGTGAATAGTTCTAAGCACAATGGCGAGAACTCTTTTCTCCTTTAGATTTCGACAAAGAATACTAAGACGAGATTTCAGCCCGCTAGTTGCCGCAAAGTCCGTTTTTGTGGTACGAATCAGAAATCCGCCATTTTGAAATTTTTCGCCCAAGCAAAAAACGGCTCGACATAAAAATTTAAATAATTCAAAGAAAACACCTACCAAGTTTCGTAACGATTGCATGAAAAATACGCCTGCTACGCCGAAACAAAAACTCAAATCACCGCCATTTTGGATTTTTCCTCCCAGTAAGGAAAATGGTCGGAAAAAAAAATACTCAAAGAACATGATCACCAATTTTTGTAGCGATCGAATGAAAATTGCTCCTCCTACGCCAAAAACAATACTAAAAATCGCTGCCATTTTGGATTTTTTCGCCCAATCAAAAAAACGGCTTGACATAAAAATTCAAATAATTCAAAGAACACGCCTGCTAATTTTCATGACGATAGGATGAAAAATACGCCGAACAAACAAACAAACATAACGAAATACATACGGAAAAATAGGAGAATGGGCGTATCTGCTGGGAACGTAGTCTTTCGCACCAACGTTTCGCTACGCTCAGCTTTCGTCCTTCGGTCAATTAAACAATATAGCTTTGATATTTTACAAAAATAATTCCACATCTAAGTTAGAATTACACATCTCCGTACTCATATTACTACTGTAGTTGATCCTTATATAATCTATGTTATATATAGTAAGTATTTTCCATAGTAAGTATTTTATATTAATTATGTTTTTAAAAGAGTTATGTGGATTGAGTTATTAGCTGTTTGGTGAACAATTATAAGATAATTCTTATTGCGTTGGTAGTTTATGAACTCGTTAATATTTAGTATTAATGTACGAGTATTTATCCTAAATTTTAAATGTAAGTTTATATAATGTAAAAAAATTATTATTACAATTTCTGTATTTATCTATCTCTATAATGGAGTATTCCATAATGGCGCCAGGTGCAGTATGAGGAACAACAATTATTAACGAGCAGTTTAGAGCAAGATAAGATAAGATAAGTAATAAGATCGATATAACGTATTTTATTTTATTTCAAAACTTGTTTGTTATAGTAAATAATATTTAAAATGATTATATCTACAAGATACTGTTTACGGAATTGAAACAAAGACACAACCGTCACACTTGTTAGTGTGTGCTCGATTCTCTCAAGCAAGCAACGCAGTCAGTCAGTCAGTCTCTCATATTCAAGTCTAGAAGTAGATTAAAAAATATGGTCTCTCACCTAAGAAAAATAGAAAAAACATGATTTTATCGCATTTGTTTTTAATAGGATCAGTAAGACACTACTATCCTGTAAAAATATGAATGATCACACTGCAATTGGCATTGAAAATTAACAGCTCTAAAATAGCTGAAGCGATTTTAATAGCACTGTCACTGGCAAGTAACTGATATTATAATTAATAACTTAAGCTACTTTTAAGTCAAGTCATGGACACGGTAATTGTAATAATGTAACTGAAATCAATTAAAATTAATATACAAATTTCAACGACATTTTGTAACCTGCATACAGGTAACAAAATTTATGAGAGGAAGATATGTTGACAACATAATTCCACAAAAGAGCGACTATTTGGATACACATATAAGATCGAATACACTACAGACATTTACTAATGTGCTACTACATACATATATATTTTCGTAAAATCAACATTGTAGGTGAATTCCCAATAAAATTTATTTAAAGCTGGAATCCGCGAGGTTTTTGTCGGCTTCACGATATGTAAACTATATTTGAAGTTTGTTGAATGAATATAACTTCGACTTTAACAAGATAAAATGTTATTAAAATTATTTGACACTTCATAACTTTTAGTATAGAAAAATATGAAATTAAGTAGAAGCTGGTTAACAACATTTTTATTATTTTTACTATTATGCAAAATCCTAACGGTTTTTGGACAAAAAAACAATCGTGTTCGTGTGATAATTGCCGCTCATAGTTCGACGCGTGGTCGGTTTGTGAGGCGATATAAACATTGTGATATATATACAGCTATTTTATTTTTTTTGCATAATTTTCATAAATAGCTTAATTTGCGAATATAATATAAAAAAATGTAAACTTACAAGCGAATTATGCAGACGTGTTAAAACTACATGATAATGAAAGGGTATCATGAATTAATGTTTCGATTATTTCATCATAATGGACTATTGAATAAGATCTTAGAATAAGCTTCTCAACATTGATTTAGTGTTGTATCTCCTAAATTTCGCAACTCTCTCATGACTGCTCCACGGGACAAATGATATACATATTTTCGACTGTATATTCAGCAGTTATATGTTTAAAGTCAAATAATACTAAAGTTTTTTAGTATGGGTGTAACTGTTTTAGTAATTCTGTTGTTATATTGTGTCTGTATGGATGTATGTATGTCTTAGACATATTTAACACGTAAAGCATTTAAACAAACCAATATAACTCATTCACTTTATTTGGAATGTTAATCAACACTTACAACATCGGTTCGATATACATATAATTAAACATTTATATAAAATACATATAACTTCAGTATCTCTTCTTTCATTTCAATGGTTGTAAGTTGTATTTATAATCTATACAAAATTGTTTAGACTTTTATGACAATTGTAACACTGTTATTTTTACAAATATTTTTGTCTGTTCATAGGGAGGCAACTCTGATATTTACACGATCTTCTTTAAGTTAACTCATATAAGAAGTGTGATATAGATAAAAAAATAGTGTTAAAAATATTAATCAAATCAATTATTATTTGTATACATAGAGTTTTATTCAAAGTTATGATGCGATATGATGATGTAAATATGATGAAGTTATGTACTTATTAACGATAGCCTGTATACACGGCTTAAATGAAAGACATGACAAATGTTCATAAATTCTGAGATTTAATCTCCGAGGAGTCAACCAAGCGGTGCTATATCAAAGAAACTTTAGCAACGCTTGCACACAGTCCGCACCAATTAGCCGTCATCAAAGCCTCTAACACGATTTCATTTTGCTTTGACGACCTTCAGGGTGGATATCTTCCCGCAGTGCTCAACATGAATACTGAAAAGTGATCGTACTGAAAGGAGTTAGAGACGTTTACGCCATAGCATCCAGTCACAACGAAGAAATGTACTTAGGGCAGTCACGGCATTTCCAAATACAGACGGTATAAATGAAAGTTAATTATATTTTTGAGAATTTCATGTAAAAAAATAAAGAAAGTATTTATGACAACTATTAGTTCTGCCTTTGTGTTTTAATTATATTAAGAAATATAAAACACTATATCATTTTTTATCATTGATCTAAAACAAGTATATTTGCTAATGAGCTTACTGCGTTACTTGTTAACAGTGAACTATATGGTTGCCGTTTTGCATATTGAGCGAAGCGAGCCCAGTGTAATGCTGAATTATCTGCTGAATTTTCCGGGAATGGTAACCAAATTCGTCTAATTTAATCAATTGTGAGGTTATAAGCAAACCCACTTTTATATTTATCGGACCACGCCACCGAATTTGTAGATTGATCTACCACGTGTATATCTAAGTCATTAAGACCATGTCGAAATCTATCTGCAGTAAGACGGGCCTCTCGCTGTTCTTCTGTTTCAAGCGACCGAATATTTTCAATTCTTAATCTTTCATTAGATAAAGTAATCAATTGTTCTTGTCTCAAAGAATTGTAATAATCGCGTCCCGACTCTAGTCGTTGTTCATGCTCATGTTCATCTTCAAGAGATCGAATCATGTTATGGTGCGCCCTATCATTTGTCAAACGGTCTTGATATTGAGTAAAAGTTTCAGATTCTCGAGACAAAATATGACGTTCGCGATCAGCTGTAAGCCGTAATTCCCTCTCAGTGAAGGTTTCGGACTCGCGAGATAAAATATGACGTTCGTGGTCAGCTGTAAGCCGTAATTCCCTCTCAGTGAAGGTTTCGGACTCGCGAGATAAAATATGACGTTCGCGGTCAGCTGTAAGCCGTAATTCCCTCTCAGTGAAGGTTTCGGACTCGCGAGATAAAATATGACGTTCGTGGTCAGCTGTAAGCCGTAATTCCCTCTCAGTGAAGGTTTCGGACTCGCGAGATAAAATATGACGTTCGCGGTCAGCTGTAAGCCGTAATTCCCTCTCAGTGAAGGTTTAAGACTCGCGAGATAATGTATGCCGTTCGCGGTCAGCTGTGAGTCGCAATTCTCGTTGTAAAGCAGTTTCAGCTTCTCGAGATAACGCATGTTGTTCCCGGTCAATGGAACGCCTTAGCTCTCGTTGAGAAGAGCTTTGAGAAGCCCGTGTTGTAGCTCGTCTCGCTCTTTCAGCTGCTAATCGCATCTCTCTTTCTGGAGAGCTTTCATTAGCTCGAGATGTTGAGGCACTAACTCTCATAGAGTTTAACCGATGTGCTCCTTCCTCTTCCGATTCTTGAGAACGCGTCATTCTCATTCTCCTAGATTGACTCGAAGTTCGAGATAAAGATGGTCGTTTTTTAGGTGGCATCGTTTATTTTATTTTTAATCGACGGTAACTTAAATTCTATTTAGTTACCCAACAAAAAACTTACGTCAGAGGTCCTAACTATAGCTAAGTATATAATAAATAGAATATAAATCTAAGTGCCTATTAAAACTAAAATAATATTCTAATCGAATTATAAATATGTACGTAGGTACCTACAAATTACAAAAGAATAAAAAATGAAAATAAAGCTATACTTAATGCGTGTGCAATACTATCTACACTTACCTACTTCACTTAAAAATGAATAATAAGAAATACTTACAACTACTGTAATTAATCAAAGTACCTATGCTAATACAAAAAAAACCTTAGATGTTCTAAGTACAGCTGCTATATAATAAAAAAATATAAATGTAAGTGCCTATTTAAACTTAAATACCTAATATTCTAATAGAATTAAACTAAGAAATATGTACCTACCTACCTACAACTTAAGTACAAAAAAAAAAGAAATGAAAATAAAGCTAAAACACGTGTGCAGTATAGGTAGATAGTAGGCAATATCTACCTATACCTACTTCACTTAAAAATAAATAAAAAATACCTATGAATACTATAATTAATAAAAGTACCTACCTACGCTTTTATCTACTCAATACAAAAAAAACTAAACATAAAATGCCCAAAACTAACCTATCAGTAACTAAAAATCTAACAATAATCTAATCCATCTATCTATTATCTAATCTAAAAATCGAATCTAAATCTACTTAAAAAGAAATAAAATAGGAACTATTAACAGTTAAGAATTTAAACAAAACTAAAACTATTTAAAGACAAAAAGTCGCGCTGATAAGCACGGTTTATAAAATACCAATTATTGTCTGTCAATAAAGTTCAACACTCTGAACGCATCAACAGCCAAATATTGAATGACGCTTGCGCTCGCCTCCCGCCCCTTTTATACTCTGCCGCCGCGAGCCCCGTCGAGCGCGGCAACCGTTACGCAAAAATAATCCTTATAGCTTGATTCACTATTCACGCGCGATGTCTTGTTGGCGTATTTCATGTAAGTAAGTATAAGTTTGGTGTTTCTATACCGATTTCAATGATTCTTTTTTTATTGAATTGGTGCTAATGTTTATTTTTTTTTTAATTAGGAATGATGGTGAGCATTATTGGTTTTATAAACGTAAAAGTAAACAAATATAATAAGAAATCTCCGAACTGCTAAGCTATCGAGAGTTATGCGTGTTATTGTGAGTTAACTATAAAAGGTAGATATATGCTGTCTTGGAATATTTGTCGTGTATTTTTATGTAGAATATTTCCGTTATAGATAGTTTCTATGTAGCTCTAACCATTAAGGCTGCACACGCGACGGAAGCTTAAAAAATCAAGCAACTTCTCCCATTTTCTCAACATTTCCTTTCACTGCTCTGCTCCTATTCATTGTAGTGTGATGAAAAGTATACTATTACCTGCCCAGGAGTATAAAGAATAATTGTACTAAGTTTCGTTAAAATCCGTCGAGTAGTTTTTTTTTCTATAAATAACATACAAACAGACAGACAGACAGACAAAAATTTTTTTAACTGCATTTTTGGCATCAGTATCGAACACTAATCACCCCCTGCTACTTATTTTGTAAATATATTTCATGTACAGAATTGACCTCTCTACAGATTTATTATAAGTATAGATAAATAGCTGTGTGTAGGTCATACTGACCTCGTTTGAGTCTAACCCTTAAAACTCCAGTTCCTTTTCAATTTCCCTAAATTCTGCAAACATCCGTCGGATAATGTAGCTTACCACTCCTGCAACTGAAGTATTTCTTTTAACTTTACATATTTTGTATGTCATCGCAATTGAAAACCTGTACCTTTAAGGATAATTTTCTATTCAAGTTAAAATGCTGTTAAAAATAAGTAAAAATATCTTTTAAATGATACTCAAGCTTATTTTCATCATATTTCCAGTTACAGCTCAGCATGTGAGGCAGTTGTTTTCCTGTCAACCAGTTACGCAAACCATTAACAAGAACCTAACTTTTGTTTATTTGGAATAATTATTCTTCATAAATGTACCATCTACGGGTATACGAATATTAAATTTGTTCTATAATTACACTATTGCGAAATTTTAAAAATACGCTTATCCAGTAGTAAGTAACATTTTTGACATCGCAATGGCAATATTTTTAATTATGTATAAATATTTAAGGTATAATAATTAATATTAAGAGTATCTTGTAATATACAAGTGACAATATGTATACATACATTATTGTAAGTTCGATTTCTCACTAATGATCTTCAGAACGGTACCACGTTGCGTTTGTGTTTCAGTTCACTGATTGTCAAACTTAATTCGATTTTACAGTTCCTAGCCCTGATTAGTCTTAACATATCAGCGCTTTGATGCAAGCATCAAGTACCAAGGTACATCTAATCGTATGAACTTTATATTATGAACATTTAAAAAATATAATAATCTAGTTATATTTCTTTAAGGTACTGGAAAAGAAAACAATCTGTTAACATCGAAAATAGGTTATTTCAAATAAGTGCTGCGCTCTGAAACGGTAGAGGTCGTTAGAGCAGAGAATATTTTAAGAATCATCATCAACATCAAAACGTTGTTCTTAGATATAAGAAGTATGATAATACTAACATAATATTTTCTAAACTTACTTTACTTTTAACTGTTTTGTTTAACTTCTTTTTGTTAGGGATATATAGTAAGATGACTTATTTAGCAACTCATCTGTTCATTACTACAATTATCATACGCTTAATTAATCAACTTAAACATTATATCCACGACTAGTCTAATATCTGGCTCGTGTCTAAAACAAACTAATTATATAAGTATATTAAACTAACCTAATCTCTGAAGTTGTAATCGAATGATCAAAAGCCTTAATCTGCACAATAAGCAGATTTACCCTTTAATTAATAATACTGTAACTAATGTAACTTTCATCTAAGTGACTTCATTTACTTCATTAACTTACAATCAAATGGAAAGAAAGCTAAATTTTCAAGATTAATTCACGGCTCATTATTATGTAAACTTATACAAAAGTAAACTAACTAATTAACGAACATTTACGACAACTACACTTTGTCGAGAAATGTTAGTTTTCTTGGGAAAAGGAAATATTCTTGGAAAGGAATATAAAACATAGTTAAAAACTTTTCTTCTGACTTAAAAAAGTTGTAAACAAATAAAGTTCAAGAAATTTGTAGGTGTTATACAAGATCTAAAAATAACTGATAAATGAAGTTGTCGTTTCATCTTACAGAATAGAGGAGGTTGGTTTTATATTAAATTTCTTTCTTTGTATCCTTTTATATACTATCTGGTGCGGTCTATTAATGATTCTGTAATATCTGAACTTCTGAACGACTTAGTATATATATTCACGCAATATGTACATTAAGTTGCGATGAAATTTGTCTGCATGTTGGTTTATAAATAATTTTGCTAAATGTGGCTCCACATCAAAGGTGCAGCCACAGACATACAGTTAGTCGCAGCTAACCAGCCATTCTATTTTTATAAAATGAATGTGAACATAAATTATATTAAAGTGAGATTATAAAACTTAGAATAATAAATATCCAACGTCAAAAAAATGCTTATCTTTGTAAATTATTCGAAATATACTGAAAAAGTTCCAATTCCTCCAAACATTCAATACATTTCTATTGGACAGATTTAAAAGTACAAAGTTTGACGTTTATTAATCTTGTCAATTTGTCACCGAGTTTTGTTAATGGAGATCTAATGGACCCCGTTTCTGTTTTTATTTCAGCGTAAGCTCACAAAGTGTTGGCCCAATTTTTTTAAAACATAAAAGGGTATATTGTTGACAAATATGACAAATAAGTGTATATAATTGACAGATGAAGAAGTATTTCTAAATCTTTCACGGTATCTACTGGATATCCATTAAAATGAATGTTAAAATACATGTCGGGAAGATTTCGCATGTTTATGCAAACTATAGACAAAATGATATTACTTATTTACTTATACTTCTGAAGTTTTAACTAAATTGTTTTTATTAAACTTGTGTTAAAAATTATAAAGACGTTGAATAATTAGGCGATGCTATTTCTTTGAATAATATTCTCGCCCTATAATAGAGCAATTATTTTATATTACATTTTAGTGAAAAATATATTAAATGTTACCAATAGATTATATATTGAACCGGCGTCCATGACAGCCAATCCAAACAATTCACTTCACCCAATCTTGCAGTACTTTACTTATGATTTTTTATACTTTTCTATACAGAATATTATTAAAAAAAAATACTTACTAACAAATAAATAAGAACACTTTCACACATTGTTCGGTTTTATTTTCAATTTCAAACACTTTAGATTGTAGTTTTCAAACGAATGGCTGATATTTATTTAAAATACCGATTTTATTCTGAAGTTGTATTGGAGTCTAAACAAAATACATATTCTTAAAATATCCAATAAATTAGGAATACATTTTATATTTCAATTACAGAACATATAACTAATAATTAAACATTTTTATAATACCTATTTTAACCTATTTAAATAATCTATTTAAATGATTTTATGTAGGGACTTATGATATATACGTAAAGTTGATACAAACAAACTACAACAAACAAAACAAACACTTGAAATAATTATATATATTTTATAGACTTTTAAAGGCCTGGACTTCAAAATAATTGCTTATTATAATATGTAAACAATATAGTTTTCTATAACAATTTACAAGTCACTGTTTATTTATTTCATGTCTAAATTCTCCTCAGTTATGAAAAATAATATAGGATATAAAAGTTTGAGGACATCCATTGACGGATAAAATTATTTTTCAGAAGTGCCTTAAATCTATACTTATAATAAATCTGTAGAGAGGTCAATTCTGTACATGAAATATATTTACAAAATAAGTAGCAGGGGGTGATTAGTGTTCGATACTGATGCCAAAAATGCAGTTAAAAAAATTTTTGTCTGTCTGTCTGTCTGTCTGTCTGTTTGTATGTTATTTATAGAAAAAAAAACTACTCGACGGATTTTAACGAAACTTAGTACAATTATTCTTTATACTCCTGGGCAGGTAATAGTATACTTTTCATCACACTACAATGAATAGGAGCAGAGCAGTGAAAGGAAATGTTGAGAAAATGGGAGAAGTTGCTTGATTTTTTAAGCTTCCGTCGCGTGTGCAGCCTTAATGGTTAGAGCTACATAGAAACTATCTATAACGGAAATATTCTACATAAAAATACACGAAAAATATTCCAAGACAGCATATATCTACCTTTTATAGTTAACTCACAATAACACGCATAACTCTCGATAGCTTAGCAGTTCGGAGATTTCTTATTATATTTGTTTACTTTTACGTTTATAAAACCAATAATGCTCACCATCATTCCTAATTAAAAAAAAAATAAACATTAGCACCAATTCAATAAAAAAAGAATCATTGAAATCGGTATAGAAACACCAAACTTATACTTACTTACATGAAATACGCCAACAAGACATCGCGCGTGAATAGTGAATCAAGCTATAAGGATTATTTTTGCGTAACGGTTGCCGCGCTCGACGGGGCTCGCGGCGGCAGAGTATAAAAGGGGCGGGAGGCGAGCGCAAGCGTCATTCAATATTTGGCTGTTGATGCGTTCAGAGTGTTGAACTTTATTGACAGACAATAATTGTTATTTTATAAACCGTGCTTATCAGCGCGACTTTTTGTCTTTAAATAGTTTATTTTAATTTCTTTTGTTGTTATTTTCTAAATTAGTTTTAGTTTTGTTTAAATTCTTAACTATTAATAGTTCCTATTTTATTTCTTTTTAAGTAGATTTAGATTCGATTTTTAGATTAGATAATAGATAGATAGATTAGATTATTGTTAGATTTTTAGTTACTGATAGGTTAGTTTTGGGCATTTTATGTTTAGTTTTTTTTGTATTGAGTAGATAAAAGCGTAGGTAGGTACTTTTATTAATTATAGTATTCATAGGTATTTTTTATTTATTTTTAAGTGAAGTAGGTATAGGTAGATATTGCCTACTATCTACCTATACTGCACACGTGTTTTAGCTTTATTTTCATTTCTTTTTTTTTTGTACCTAAGTTGTAGGTAGGTAGGTACATATTTCTTAGTTTAATTCTATTAGAATATTAGGTATTTAAGTTTAAATAGGCACTTAGATTTATATTTTTTTATTATATAGCAGCTGTACTTAGAACATCTAAGGTTTTTTTTGTATTAGCATAGGTACTTTGATTAATTACAGTAGTTGTAGGTATTTCTTATTATTCATTTTTAAGTGAAGTAGGTAAGTGTAGATAGTATTGCATACGCATTAAGTATAGCTTTATTTTCATTTTTTATTCTTTTGTAATTTGTAGGTACCTACGTACATATTTATAATTCGATTAGAATATTATTTTAGTTTTAATAGGCACTTAGATTTATATTCTATTTATTATATACTTAGCTATAGTTAGGACCTCTGACGTAAGTTTTTTGTTGGGTAACTAAATAGAATTTAAGTTACCGTCGATTAAAAATAAAATAAACGATGCCACCTAAAAAACGACCATCTTTATCTCGAACTTCGAGTCAAGCTAGGAGAATGAGAATGACGCGTTCTCAAGAATCGGAAGAGGAAAGAGCACATCGGTGTTGAGGCACTAACTCTATGAGAGTTAGTGCCTCAACATCTCGAGCTAATGAAAGCTCTCCAGAAAGAGAGATGCGATTAGCAGCTGAAAGAGCGAGACGAGCTACAACACGGGCTTCTCAAAGCTCTTCTCAACGAGAGCTAAGGCGTTCCATTGACCGGGAACAACATGCGTTATCCCGAGAAGCTGAAACTGCTTTACAACGAGAATTGCGGCTCACAGCTGACCGCGAACGGCATACATTATCTCGCGAGTCTGAAACCTTCACTGAGAGGGAATTACGGCTTACAGCTGACCGCGAACGTCATATTTTATCTCGCGAGTCCGAAACCTTCACTGAGAGGGAATTACGGCTTACAGCTGACCACGAACGTCATATTTTATCTCGCGAGTCCGAAACCTTCACTGAGAGGGAATTACGGCTTACAGCTGATCGCGAACGTCATATTTTGTCTCGAGAATCTGAAACTTTTACTCAATATCAAGACCGTTTGACAAATGATAGGGCGCACCATAACATGATTCGATCTCTTGAAGATGAACATGAGCATGAACAACGACTAGAGTCGGGACGCGATTATTACAATTCTTTGAGACAAGAACAATTGATTACTTTATCTAATGAAAGATTAAGAATTGAAAATATTCGGTCGCTTGAAACAGAAGAACAGCGAGAGGCCCGTCTTACTGCAGATAGATTTCGACATGGTCTTAATGACTTAGATATACACGTGGTAGATCAATCTACAAATTCGGTGGCGTGGTCCGATAAATATAAAAGTGGGTTTGCTTATAACCTCACAATTGATTACAGATCATCTTCCTTTAGATATGTTCCTTTTGTAATGCTTCGAAGTGGAGGAAGGAGTCTGCTGGTTTCTGTTGTTCTGGAGGTAAAATAAATTTGCCTTCGTTCGAAGACCCACCGGAACCTTTAAAATTACTACTTTTAGGGGAACATTTGCAATCCAAACAGTTTTTAGATAATATTCGCACTTATAATAGTGCATTCCAAATGACATCCTTTGGTGCTAAACAAATCTCAGAAGGCCCTTTCATGCCTACTTTTAAGGTACAAGGTCAGGTTTACCATTTGATAGGGTCCCTTTTGCCTGAAGAACAACCTAAATTTCTTCAAATATATTTTGTATCCGATTACAACGAACAGTCGAATATAAGAAATCAATATTTTCCGAATTTAAATACTGAACTCATTTCACAACTTCAGAACATGTTACATCAGGTTAATTCGTACGTATGCAGTTTTAAATCGGCATTAGAAGCCCTTTGTCAAGATGGTAATAACAATTATAAAATTGTTATAAATGCCGATAAGCGTCCAACTCAGGAACACCCTGGGCGTCATAACGTTCCATCCACGAATGAAGTTGCTGTAGTACTGGTCGACCAGGAATGTGATAGGCGTGATATCGTTATACGTTCCAGAGACAATCGTTTGCAACGTATTTTCGAAACCCACAGGGCTTACGACAGTTTGCAATATCCTATGATATACTGTCGAGGGGAAGATGGTTATAATTTCGCTGTATACCAAACCGATCCGCGCACAGGCGCACCTAATTATAATAAAAAGGTGTCATGCCTTCAATTTTATTGTTACCACCTGCAAGTGAGACGGAATAGATTGGTATACTTTCAACGTTTTCGTGGCTTATTTAATCAGTTTATTGTTGACATGTACGCAAAAATTGAAACCGAAAGATTAGTTTATATACGATCTAATCAAAGGCAGCTGCGCGCTGAAGAATACGTGCACCTTCGCGATGCCATGCAGCAAGATAACGATACTGTGAATATGGGTCGTTTAGTTATTTTACCCTCTTCTTTTACTGGTGGTCCACGCTACATGCATGAACGTACTCAAGACGCTTTTTGTTACGTAAGAAAATATGGACGTCCCGACTTATTTGTTACTGTAACTACCAATCCCAAGTGGGATGAAATCACTCGGGAGCTTCTTGAGGGTCAGGCACCGCATGACCGCCATGATATTATTGCAAGAGTGTTTCATTTAAAATTAAAATCAATGATAGATCTTCTTACCAAAGATAACATTTTTGGAGAAGTATTGTGTTATATGTATAGTGTTGAGTGGCAAAAACGCGGCTTACCTCACGCACATATCTTGCTTTGGTTAAAAGATAAGGTTCGACCTAATGATGTAGACAGATTAATCAGTGCTGAAATTCCAGATCCGACTGCAGATCCCCTGTTATACGACATTGTTAAAACTCATATGATACATGGTCCATGTGGTGCATTTAACGCAAATGCTCCTTGCATGCAAGACGGTCGTTGCACTAAAAGGTATCCAAAAGCATTAGTGGATGAAACTGTAACAGGACATGATGGATACCCATTATATCGTCGCCGTTCAAGAGACAATGGTGGTTTTACTGTTGAAAAGCGAATGTCTGGACAACAGGTTACTTTAGATAATAGGTGGGTCGTTCCGTATTCGCCTGTATTGTCCAGAGCATTTCAAGCTCACATAAATGTAGAAATGTGTAATAGTGTAGAGTCAATTAAATATATTTGTAAGTACATTAACAAGGGCAGTGACCAAGCTACGTTTGCGTTAAGAAATGAACATGATGAAGTTACTAGATTTCAGTCAGGCAGATATATCAGCTCTTCAGAAGCTGTGTGGCGGATCTTAAGTTTTAATATTCACGAAAGATATCCACCTGTGACCCATCTGGATGTTCATCTGGAAGGCGGTCAACGTATATATTTTAACGCCGAAAATGTTACAGAACGATTAGAGAACCCTAGACAAACAACTTTATTGGCATTCTTTCGACTTTGCCAAACTGATAATTTCGCAAAGTCTCTTTTGTATGAAGAAGTTCCATCGTATTATACCTACGATAAACAACGAGGTGTCTTTAACCGTAGACGCCGAGGCAGGCCTGTAGATGGCGAGACAGGTATTTTCAAAGAACATGTTCTTAGTAGAGTGTATACTGTTCATCCTAACAACGCAGAGTGTTTTTATTTGAGATTATTATTACATACAGTGCGAGGACCAACATCATTTATAGATTTGAGAAAAGTAGACGATGTTGTTTATCCAACTTATCATGCAGCTTGCCAAGCGCGTCATTTGCTTGAAAATGATCAACATTGGGATGACGCTTTAGCAGAATCCTGTGTTAGTGATAATCCACGACGGTTACGCCATTTATTTGTAACATTACTCACATTTTGTAATTTATCTGATCCTGTCCAATTATGGGAAAAATATAAAGAAAAATTTGCAGAAGACTTTCTTCGGAATTTATCTCACAATAATGAAGGCGCAACTAATGATAATTTTCGAGATCTGGCTATAAATCAGTGCTTATTAGCTCTTCAGGAAGACTTAACAGCAGTAGGCGGTAAATCACTTTGTGAATATGGTTTGCCAACGCCAACCTCAGTCGGAGAGGTTACCAATAGGGAATATTCCGCAGAGATTGGTTACAACCCAATGGAACTGCTGGTAACATTAGAAAACGGTGTCCCAATGATGACTGCAGAACAACGCTTAGTCTATGATCGCGTGTGCGAGAGTGTGCAGAATAATTTAGGAACAATATGGTTTTTAGATGCACCTGGAGGAACTGGGAAAACTTTTTTGACTAAATTAATATTAGCTTATGTTCGAAATCAGCGTAAAATCGCTCTTGCCGTGGCTTCATCAGGTATAGCTGCAACATTGCTACCAGGAGGTAAGACTGCTCACACTATGTTTAAAATACCAATAAATTTAGATCGCACGGAAAGTCCAACCTGTAGTATTTCAAGAAATAGCGACAAAGCTAAGGTATTGCGTGAGTGTAATTTAATCGTATGGGATGAATGTACGATGGCCCATCGAAAAGGAGTAGAAGCAGTAGACAGAACTCTAAGGGACATAAGACAAAATGATCGACCAATGGGCGGTATTACGGTTTTATTTTGTGGTGATTTCCAACAAACCTTACCGGTAATACCGCGGGGAACCCGAGCTGATGAGATTAGGGCTTGCCTGAAAAGCTCTTATTTGTGGCGTGATATACAATCGGTGCATTTGACTATAAATATGCGAGTGAGAACTGGAGACAACGCAGATAATCGTGAATTTTCTGATACATTATTGAAGATTGGTGAAGGTACCTATCCACAACTACACCAAGGAAAACTTATTCTGACACCTGAGTTATGTTGTATAGTGCAATCCCAACAACATCTTATATCTTCGGTTTACGGTGACATAACAATTATATTAAATAGGGACAATTCTTGGCTTTGCGAAAGGTCCATTTTGACTCCTCGCAATGACCAGGCATCTGAAATTAATAATAAAATACTGTCTAATATACAGGGAGAAAGCAAAGTTTATAGTTCAATAAATAGAATGGTTGATGAACAAGAAGCCACTAATTACCCGATAGAATTTTTAAATTCTTTAAGTATGCCTGGACTACCTTCTCATATAATTTGTTTAAAAATTGGCATACCGATAATTCTGCTCCGAAATTTAAGACCACCTCAACTTTGCAATGGAACTCGGCTAAAAGTAACCCAGTTGCAACAAAATGTAATCAAGGCTCAAATTTTAACAGGTTGCGGTGCAGGAGAAACTGTCTTTATTCCCAGAATTCCCATAATACCAAATAATTTTCCATTCCAATTTAAAAGAACGCAATTCCCAGTATCGGTGTGCTATGCCATGACTATCAATAAAGCTCAAGGGCAGACTTTTCGTGTTGCTGGAGTAGATCTCGGTGTTAGCTGTTTCTCGCATGGTCAATTATACGTCGCTCTTTCCCGGGTTAGCAATTCTAGGAATCTTTACGTTCACGTGCCGGACGGGTCGACTCTTAACATAGTCTACCCAGAAGCTTTGCGCTGAAACATTTTAATTTGATCTAAAAATATTAGCAATATATTATCTTAATAAAAAACAAGGAGTTACACGCTGACCGAGTCGTGGGTATAGCGTGGGTATATTATAATATTCTGCGGTTACTCATATTTTTCAACAGTTTTGTGGATTGGCATATTATATTACTATTGCCCTTCTAAAATACGAAAGTGAATCTGCCTGTTAAGTCAAAACTATGAGGGAGGACATCTGCTAATTTTTTTTCGAAAAACGACGGAAACGCGGACGAAGTCGCGGGCAAAAGCTAGTCAATAATATTTATGTAGAACTTCTGTTTAATGAACTTTTAGTAACTTTCTAAGTCGCTAAAATACATTGACTCGTTAAGTAAGCTTAATTACTTAATTGAAGGTATACATTACTTCAATGTAGTTTTAAAAGTATGGTTGAATAATTAAACTTTTTCATGTTATCTTAGAAAGTAGCACTTACATTTTATAGTGATCATTAAATTTATCGTCCAGTATGACGGTTAGTGTCATAAATCTGTTGATATGACATTTTTTAGCAAACTTTAAATCCGATTTTAGTTTTAAATCATTGATTATATGTATAATAGTATATTGTGTGCAAAATCTCATACATGCACATTCAGTTTTTTTTTAATTAATGACGTCAAAAAATCAGACATTACAATTAGTAGTACAAATAGGATATAAGAGTAAAGTACAGTGCCATAAAATCTTCATTAAGAAAAAATATAATTTTATTTTATACATTGATATTAACTGTAGATTCTGTTATTTAGATAGAGGCTTAACAGATCTTTAAAATAACCTAAATTATGACTTGTAATCGATACTAAAGAACAAGTCATAATTTTTTCATGAACACTGCAAAATAACAAAGTTATTACAAAGATTTCGAATAGATTTTTTTTCTTCTTTTGCCAAATCCCGTTAATATAATATTTTCTAATTGCCCGTTATTGATAGGCTTCCATTTGTGTATTACCTTAATTTATTATATTTTTCTTAGCATATATTTTCTGTACTATAAAATTTTAATTTATCTTTATAAAACCACACTCCGTTTTATATATATCGTAATTGTTATTAATTTGTTATAAATATATTACACACTGATATTATACATAACTTTGTTTTTGAGGTCATCAAGAACAAAGTTTTAAACGTATCGAGATATACTTTTTAGACTTTGAAAACTGACTTTATATTTTTTAATTTTAAGATATAAGAGATGTTATATAAGTTGTAAAAAAAATATAAAAATATTGTGTACTGTATTATGGTAAAAGAGATTTATTAAAGATAACACAAAAAAGTATTATGAATAGAATCGATATTTGTCGGTTTAACTGAAGGCTTCGTGTTGAATCGGTTCAGACAATGGTATTGCGACCTATTGTTTCCCATTTTCTCAATGTAAATAAAATTTTAAAATATTTCAAAAGAAACACAGTTATTATGTTTCTATAATACTTAAAAAGTTATATAGACAATTCGTTTATTAACGTACCCCATTAAAAAAAAAATTTTTTTTGTGATATGAAGCAAATTCTGATAAATATAAATATATCCAATATAAAAATGGACATGATTAAATTATTGGCGTTATACAACTTTTCTAGTGTCTTAATAAATAATATAATCGGACTCTACTCTCTTCCAAAGGTCTAATAATTTATTTTCCAAATGGTACATACTTGTGTATTAATCGCAGTAGACCATAACTATGAGAGACAGTTATTTCAATCCTACTTATACCCGTATTAAATTGAAGTTTCGTTGAATTTAACATGTACTTAAGGCTACAATTATACAAATGATGGTTTAAATTAAAATATCCTTATCCTTACTATATAATAACGAGCTAATTGACTCTGTATGCACGCGCATCACTTATCACCCACAAATCACACAATAATGTGTAATACGTCAAAAAGAAGCTATTGAATCAGGCTACAAAATAGAGTGGGTGCCAACCTCATACGTGAACTCCAACCCTTCCCTCGTTTTATATAATCTTTCTTAAGACCTAAGATGTGTTAGATCTTTAGAATATATCTCTAAGAAAAGAAATAAGGAAATTGTCAAAATCTTAATCATTATTTGATATTATGCTACTTTACTCTGGTGAAAAAAAAATGTATCATATGAAATTCGTAGCTGTAATAATTAAGCACCTGTGAAAATACGCCGTGATGTATATCAAGAACTGGGTCGTAGTTGGTGAAGGCCTCCGTTAGACAGAACAGCCGCGTCACGGGGACCTTCTTTGAGGTCGCTATGTAGGTATCATGGTGGATACCCCTTACGTTCAGCACTACGCGTTTTTCCGCGTCTATTTCAAGAAGACTAAGTTTTTCTGGAATAAATTTGTTGTAGCTAAGAAATTGTTCGAATTACTTATTACACCAAAAAATTGGTAGCAGCTATTAAAATCCTAAAAAACAGTGGACCAATTAATAATTTTAAGAAACCCTATATTTATATTTCAGGGATATATTTTTTAGTTATTGGTACGAGTGATTGTTATGAGATAACAGAGGAGAAGAGAAAAAACAGTTAAAAAAAAAACATAAGTCTATGTTGTTGTGTAGTCTTGGTTTTTTAGTTTAAAATAAAATTTTGTCCAAGTTTGAAATAAGAAGTATAACATTATTTTTCTGATAACTACTATCAGTTTACTAACGTTTATATATCATGAAAATGAATAATTCAATAACCTTTTAAATCATAATTTTTAATTAGCACGAGATATAACAAAAAAACATTTAAACAATTTTTTTTCAAATATGAACTGAAAAAACGGATTAAGTTCTTTTATAAACAGACACTTCTATTTTATTTATATGTGTAGATGGAAAGGCTTATGAGTATTTCAAAATAATATCTTCAGCACACATTATATCTTACGGTCAGTATATCACCAAATAATGCGCGTAAAACCTTATCGTTACCAAGCTGGGCTTAGAAACAGGCTGGAGGCTATAAAAAAAACAATACGTCCACCCTTGACCCTCTTTAATTGTGCAAAAACTAACAGTAATCGAGATGTTTGCGAGCTTTGTGTGGATTTTGGTTTTTATTGACATTCCTAGTTTTATCTTCACTATTTATGCTCAGACTAAGTATAGCTTAAAAGCTAGTGATTCCCTGTAATGTTTTTAAAGACATTTTTATTCTTACGGTAACCTCTCAATACAAGTTTAACAACATATTATTTACTCGTATAAGCCTCAATTTTATAATATATATATATATATATATATATATATATATATATATATATTAAAAACAGTGACAGACACACGATGACTGCTGATGATGATGATGATGATTTCTGTTCGGCTCTTCTTAGCAGAGCAGCATTCCGAGTCGGTGATAGCTCACTCACGGTCTGACTACACTAACCTTTTTAATGTAATAATTGATGATTCAAAAGTGCGTGTAATTGCCTACTTCAATATAGATATTTTGGTTTTGAAACATTAAGTATGTTACTAATTTTCTATATTGGCGTATACCGTGAAGTATATATATATTCCTATTCGCCAAGGCATCGTCAATAGTTGACGAGGCTTTGTAAGGTTTTTTAGCGAAAAGTTTGCCACTTGCTTTTGATGTGGCAAAATGGCTATGTTACAAAGACTAATTGTATGGTATGAAAGTGAACCCGTATGGAATGACGTACCTTTTAAAAGATCTATGTTTTTTATTTATAAAACTAAATAATAAAGCAACTTCAATGTAAATAGATTGAATGGTGTGATTCAAAAGAATTAAAGTGAGGTTTGGCTTAAAAGTTTCATTTCATATAATATGTATTTCTAATATGTTAACGGTTTTAATATTACACGTTCTGTCTTAAACGTGTTCTTACAATGGCTTTGTAAAACTCAATTGTACATGCGTATAATATTATTAGTTACATTTTCGTAATCTTATTATAATACTAGCTTTTGCCCGCGACTTCGTCCGCGTTTCCGTCGTTTTTCGAAAAAAAATTAGCAGATGTCCTCCCTCATAGTTTTGACGTAACAGGCAGATTCACTTTCGTATTTTAGAAGGGCAATAGTAATATAATATGCCAATCCACAAAACTTTTGAAAAATATAAGTAACCGCAGAATATTATAATATACCCACGCTATACCCACGACTCGGTCAGCGTGTAACTCCTTGTTTTTTATTAAGATAATATATTGCTAATATTTTTAGATCAAATTAAAATGTTTCAGCGCAAAGCTTCTGGGTAGACTATGTTAAGAGTCGACCCGTCCGGCACGTGAACGTAAAGATTCCTAGAATTGCTAACCCGGGAAAGAGCGACGTATAATTGACCATGCGAGAAACAGCTAACACCGAGATCTACTCCAGCAACACGAAAAGTCTGCCCTTGAGCTTTATTGATAGTCATGGCATAGCACACCGATACTGGGAATTGCGTTCTTTTAAATTGGAATGGAAAATTATTTGGTATTATGGGAATTCTGGGAATAAAGACAGTTTCTCCTGCACCGCAACCTGTTAAAATTTGAGCCTCGATTACATTTTGTTGCAACTGGGTTACTTTTAGCCGAG
This sequence comes from Melinaea menophilus ssp. n. AW-2005, assembly GCA_918358695.1. Taxonomy (NCBI): domain Eukaryota; kingdom Metazoa; phylum Arthropoda; class Insecta; order Lepidoptera; family Nymphalidae; genus Melinaea; species Melinaea menophilus. Next base: position 11,642,444 of record OU911049.1, read on the forward strand.
TTCCATTGCAAAGTTGAGGTGGTCTTAAATTTCGGAGCAGAATTATCGGTATGCCAATTTTTAAACAAATTATATGAGAAGGTAGTCCAGGCATACTTAAAGAATTTAAAAATTCTATCGGGTAATTAGTGGCTTCTTGTTCATCAACCATTCTATTTATTGAACTATAAACTTTGCTTTCTCCCTGTATATTAGACAGTATTTTATTATTAATTTCAGATGCCTGGTCATTGCGAGGAGTCAAAATGGACCTTTCGCAAAGCCAAGAATTGTCCCTATTTAATATAATTGTTATGTCACCGTAAACCGAAGATATAAGATGTTGTTGGGATTGCACTATACAACATAACTCAGGTGTCAGAATAAGTTTTCCTTGGTGTAGTTGTGGATAGGTACCTTCACCAATCTTCAATAATGTATCAGAAAATTCACGATTATCTGCGTTGTCTCCAGTTCTCACTCGCATATTTATAGTCAAATGCACCGATTGTATATCACGCCACAAATAAGAGCTTTTCAGGCAAGCCCTAATCTCATCAGCTCGGGTTCCCCGTGGTATTACCGGTAAGGTTTGTCGGAAATCACCACAAAATAAAACCGTAATACCGCCCATTGGTCGATCATTTTGTCTTATGTCCCTTAGAGTTCTGTCTACTGCTTCTACTCCTTTTCGATGGGCCATCGTACATTCATCCCATACGATTAAATTACACTCACGCAATACCTTAGCTTTGTCGCTATTTCTTGAAATACTACAGGTTGGACTTTCCGTGCGATCTAAATTTATTGGTATTTTAAACATAGTGTGAGCAGTCTTACCTCCTGGTAGCAATGTTGCAGCTATACCTGATGAAGCCACGGCAAGAGCGATTTTACGCTGATTTCGAACATAAGCTAATATTAATTTAGTCAAAAAAGTTTTCCCAGTTCCTCCAGGTGCATCTAAAAACCATATTGTTCCTAAATTATTCTGCACACTCTCGCACACGCGATCATAAACTAAGCGTTGTTCTGCAGTCATCATTGGGACACCGTTTTCTAATGTTACCAGCAGTTCCATTGGGTTGTAACCAATCTATGCGGAATATTCCCTATTGGTAACCTCTCCGACTGAGGTTGGCGTTGGCAAACCATATTCACAAAGTGATTTACCGCCTACTGCTGTTAAGTCTTCCTGAAGAGCTAATAAGCACTGATTTATAGCCAGATCTCGAAAATTATCATTAGTTGCGCCTTCATTATTGTGAGATAAATTCCGAAGAAAGTCTTCTGCAAATTTTTCTTTATATTTTTCCCATAATTGGACAGGATCAGATAAATTACAAAATGTGAGTAATGTTACAAATAAATGGCGTAACCGTCGTGGATTATCACTAACACAGGATTCTGCTAAAGCGTCATCCCAATGTTGATCATTTTCAAGCAAATGACGCGCTTGGCAAGCTGCATGATAAGTTGGATAAACAACATCGTCTACTTTTCTCAAATCTATAAATGATGTTGGTCCTCGCACTGTATGTAATAATAATCTCAAATAAAAACACTCTGCGTTGTTAGGATGAACAGTATACACTCTACCAAGAACATGTTCTTTGAAAATACCTGTCTCGCCATCTACAGGCCTGCCTCGGCGTCTACGGTTAAAGACACCTCGTTGTTTATCGTAGGTATAATACGATGGAACTTCTTCATACAAAAGAGACTTTGCGAAATTATCAGTTTGGCAAAGTCGAAAGAATGCCAATAAAGTTGTTTGTCTAGGGTTCTCTAATCGTTCTGTAACATTTTCGGCGTTAAAATATATACGTTGACCGCCTTCCAGATGAACATCCAGATGGGTCACAGGTGGATATCTTTCGTGAATATTAAAACTTAAGATCCGCCACACAGCTTCTGAAGAGCTGATATATCTGCCTGACTGAAATCTAGTAACTTCATCATGTTCATTTCTTAACGCAAACGTAGCTTGGTCACTGCCCTTGTTAATGTACTTACAAATATATTTAATTGACTCTACACTATTACACATTTCTACATTTATGTGAGCTTGAAATGCTCTGGACAATACAGGCGAATACGGAACGACCCACCTATTATCTAAAGTAACCTGTTGTCCAGAAATTCGCTTTTCAACAGTAAAACCACCATTGTCTCTTGAACGGCGACGATATAATGGGTATCCATCATGTCCTGTTACAGTTTCATCCACTAATGCTTTTGGATACCTTTTAGTGCAACGACCGTCTTGCATGCAAGGAGCATTTGCGTTAAATGCACCACATGGACCATGTATCATATGAGTTTTAACAATGTCGTATAACAGGGGATCTGCAGTCGGATCTGGAATTTCAGCACTGATTAATCTGTCTACATCATTAGGTCGAACCTTATCTTTTAACCAAAGCAAGATATGTGCGTGAGGTAAGGCGCGTTTTTGCCACTCAACACTATACATATAACACAATACTTCTCCAAAAATGTTATCTTTGGTAAGAAGATCTATCATTGATTTTAATTTTAAATAAAATACTCTTGCAATAATATCATGGCGGTCATGCGGTGCCTGACCCTCAAGAAGCTCCCGAGTGATTTCATCCCACTTGGGATTGGTAGTTACAGAAGTAAAAGAAGACCAGTAAAAGAAGAGGGTAAAATAACTAAACGACCCATATTCACAGTATCGTTATCTTGCTGCATGGCATCGCGAAGGTGCACGTATTCTTCAGCGCGCAGCTGCCTTTGATTAGATCGTATATAAACTAATCTTTCGGTTTCAATTTCTGCGTACATGTCAACAATAAACTGATTAAATAAGCCACGAAAACGTTGAAAGTATACCAATCTATTCCGTCTCACTTGCAGGTGGTAACAATAAAATTGAAGGCATGACACCTTTTTATTATAATTAGGTGCGCCTGTGCGCGGATCGGTTTGGTATACAGTGAAATTATAACCATCTTCCCCTCGACAGTATATCATAGGATATTGCAAACTGTCGTAAGCCCTGTGGGTTTCGAAAATACGTTGCAAACGATTGTCTCTGGAACGTATAACGATATCACGCCTATCACATTCCTGGTCGACCAGTACTACAGCAACTTCATTCGTGGATGGAACGTTATGACGCCCAGGGTGTTCCTGAGTTGGACGCTTATCGGCATTTATAACAATTTTATAATTGTTATTACCATCTTGAGAAAGGGCTTCTAATGCCGATTTAAAACTGCATACGTACGAATTAACCTGATGTAACATGTTCTGAAGTTGTGAAATGAGTTCAGTATTTAAATTCGGAAAATATTGATTTCTTATATTCGACTGTTCGTTGTAATCGGATACAAAATATATTTGAAGAAATTTAGGTTGTTCTTCAGGCAAAAGGGACCCTATCAAATGGTAAACCTGACCTTGTACCTTAAAAGTAGGCATGAAAGGGCCTTCTGAGATTTGTTTAGCACCAAAGGATGTCATTTGGAATGCACTATTATAAGTGCGAATATTATCTAAAAACTGTTTGGATTGCAAATGTTCCCCTAAAAGTAGTGATTTTAAAGGTTCCGGTGGGTCTTCGAACGAAGGCAAATTTATTTTACCTCCAGAACAACAGAAACCAGCAGACTCCTTCCTCCACTTCGAAGCATTACAAAAGGAACATACTACGTTCATATCGCCTATTTCAGAAGATGATCTGTAATCAATTGTGAGGTTATAAGCAAACCCACTTTTATATTTATCGGACCACGCCACCGAATTTGTAGATTGATCTACCACGTGTATATCTAAGTCATTAAGACCATGTCGAAATCTATCTGCAGTAAGACGGGCCTCTCGCTGTTCTTCTGTTTCAAGCGACCGAATATTTTCAATTCTTAATCTTTCATTAGATAAAGTAATCAATTGTTCTTGTCTCAAAGAATTGTAATAATCGCGTCCCGACTCTAGTCGTTGTTCATGCTCATGTTCATCTTCAAGAGATCGAATCATGTTATGGTGCGCCCTATCATTTGTCAAACGGTCTTGATATTGAGTAAAAGTTTCAGATTCTCGAGACAAAATATGACGTTCGCGATCAGCTGTAAGCCGTAATTCCCTCTCAGTGAAGGTTTCGGACTCGCGAGATAAAATATGACGTTCGTGGTCAGCTTTAAGCCGTAATTCCCTCTCAGTGAAGGTTTCGGACTCGCGAGATAAAATATGACGTTCGCGGTCAGCTGTAAGCCGTAATTCCCTCTCAGTGAAGGTTTCAGACTCGCGAGATAATGTATGCCGTTCGCGGTCAGCTGTGAGTCGCAATTCTCGTTGTAAAGCAGTTTCAGCTTCTCGGGATAACGCATGTTGTTCCCGGTCAATGGAACGCCTTAGCTCTCGTTGAGAAGAGCTTTGAGAAGCCCGTGTTGTAGCTCGTCTCGCTCTTTCAGCTGCTAATCGCATCTCTCTTTCTGGAGAGCTTTCATTAGCTCGAGATGTTGAGGCACTAACTCTCATAGAGTTTAACCGATGTGCTCTTTCCTCTTCCGATTCTTGAGAACGCGTCATTCTCATTCTCCTAGCTTGACTCGAAGTTCGAGATAAAGATGGTCGTTTTTTAGGTGGCATCGTTTATTTTATTTTTAATCGACGGTAACTTAAATTCTATTTAGTTACCCAACAAAAAACTTACGTCAGAGGTCCTAACTATAGCTAAGTATATAATAAATAGAATATAAATCTAAGTGCCTATTAAAACTAAAATAATATTCTAATCGAATTATAAATATGTACGTAGGTACCTACAAATTACAAAAGAATAAAAAATGAAAATAAAGCTATACTTAATGCGTGTGCAATACTATCTACACTTACCTACTTCACTTAAAAATGAATAATAAGAAATACCTACAACTACTGTAATTAATCAAAGTACCTATGCTAATACAAAAAAAACCTTAGATGTTCTAAGTACAGCTGCTATATAATAAAAAAATATAAATCTAAGTGCCTATTTAAACTTAAATACCTAATATTCTAATAGAATTAAACTAAGAAATATGTACCTACCTACCTACAACTTAGGTACAAAAAAAAAAGAAATGAAAATAAAGCTAAAACACGTGTGCAGTATAGGTAGATAGTAGGCAATATCTACCTATACCTACTTCACTTAAAAATAAATAAAAAATACCTATGAATACTATAATTAATAAAAGTACCTACCTACGCTTTTATCTACTCAATACAAAAAAAACTAAACATAAAATGCCCAAAACTAACCTATCAGTAACTAAAAATCTAACAATAATCTAATCTATCTATCTATTATCTAATCTAAAAATCGAATCTAAATCTACTTAAAAAGAAATAAAATAGGAACTATTAATAGTTAAGAATTTAAACAAAACTAAAACTAATTTAGAAAATAACAACAAAAGAAATTAAAATAAACTATTTAAAGACAAAAAGTCGCGCTGATAAGCACGGTTTATAAAATAACAATTATTGTCTGTCAATAAAGTTCAACACTCTGAACGCATCAACAGCCAAATATTGAATGACGCTTGCGCTCGCCTCCCGCCCCTTTTATACTCTGCCGCCGCGAGCCCCGTCGAGCGCGGCAACCGTTACGCAAAAATAATCCTTATAGCTTGATTCACTATTCACGCGCGATGTCTTGTTGGCGTATTTCATGTAAGTAAGTATAAGTTTGGTGTTTCTATACCGATTTCAATGATTCTTTTGGGTAGACCTCGAAGAATTCGGTCTGCCCATTCATTTGTCCCCTACTTTCGAATTTTGTAAAAATTTCTTCACAGGAGGTCTTCTTATGACCGCCTGAGTCTGAAATGACCATTGGTCAAAAAGTTTATATATATATATATATATATATATATGCGTGCGTGCTTCCAGATTCGACTTTTGTCAGCACGATAGCGGCCGCAGTTTCGCTTGGATCGCTTTCAAACTTTGCACAAAAATCAACCATCCAAAAATGAAGGTCAAGTTCGTTAACCAGAGAAATCTGGTCACAGGGGGCGCTAGGGCCTCACTTTTTCTGATTTCAGTTTTTCGACCATAACTTTGTCCCTATACAAAGGAGATCAATCGCGTTCATATTATATGATGTCTTTGATAAATACCTATAACTAATGTAGATAAACCGAAAACCTAACTTCAATAACTTAGGGGTGGGGGTAAAAAAACCTAATTTTTTTGGAAAAAAATTCATAACTTTTTTCTGGTAAACATTCTGACATCACAAGTATTTTTAATAGAAAGGTTATTTTTTACTCTAAATTTAGGTACCAAAAGTTTTTCCGTAAAAGGTACCGTTTCCGAGAAAAAAAATTAAAACCACTTTTAGCTTGTAAATTTTAGGTAGGTAAAACCACGACAACTTTTTTCTGGTATACATTCCCTCCTCGCAAATATTTTTAATAGAAAGGTTATTTTTTACTCTAAATTTAAGTACCAAAAGTATTTCCAAAAAAGATACCTTTGCCGAGAAAAAAAATTAAAACCGCTTTTTGCTTGAAAATTTTTGATGTAAATAACGGCATCATGTATTATTCTTAGGTAGTGAGTTATATTTTAAACGAGTTACACACGAGGTCTACCCACGCGTGTCCCCCTGCGGGCACGGATTTTTTTTATTGAATTGGTGCTAATGTTTATTTTTTTTTTAATTAGGAATGATGGTGAGCATTATTGGTTTTATAAACGTAAAAGTAAACAAATATAATAAGAAATCTCCGAACTGCTAAGCTATCGAGAGTTATGCGTGTTATTGTGAGTTAACTATAAAAGGTAGATATATGCTGTCTTGGAATATTTGTCGTGTATTTTTATGTAGAATATTTCCGTTATAGATAGTTTCTATGTAGCTCTAACCATTAAGGCTGCACACGCGACGGAAGCTTAAAAAATCAAGCAACTTCTCCCATTTTCTCAACATTTCCTTTCACTGCTCTGCTCCTATTCATTGTAGTGTGATGAAAAGTATACTATTACCTGCCCAGGAGTATAAAGAATAATTGTACTAAGTTTCGTTAAAATCCGTCGAGTAGTTTTTTTTTCTATAAATAACATACAAACAGACAGACAGACAGACAGACAGACAAAAATTTTTTTAACTGCATTTTTGGCATCAGTATCGAACACTAATCACCCCCTGCTACTTATTTAGTAAATATATTTCATGTACAGAATTGACCTCTCTACAGATTTATTATAAGTATAGATAAGTCCATAAAACAATATTTGTTTTTTTTTAAAATGGCCTAACTCCCTTTGTCTTCAAATTGATTTATTAAAGGGTTTACTTTTCCGTGAATTTAAAAATATACGTAAAGTATATAAGATGTAATTGTTTGTAAGGGTGGTAGATTTATAGTTCCTATTAAAATAGTGGCATTTGTTATATTAATAATATGCGATTTCTTAGAAAAAATATCGTCCGTCATTGAAGGTGCTAAAGTTCAATCAACAGGATTCAAGATGTTTCTTATGTAAAAAGAAGCAATACTGAATATATATTACATATCATTAATCCACGTAACATACAAAACATAACCAATTTGTGTGTATGAACGCTATTTGTAGAAGCCATGATGTTCCAATGGTATATATTGTTATAGGTTATGTCCTTGAATTTTGCTATTGTATGTTGTAATAAATACAGGGCTTTAATATTGATATTCTTATTCATTGATATGTAATATAAATTTTGTACAGTTTATTTCTAACAAATTGCATCCAACAAATTACTGATTCTACATCATGCGCCTTCTAATAATTTTGTTGATATAAAATCATCTTGTCTCATTTCGTTTACAGAATATGTTTCACCTCTCCGACACTTTTTAATAATTTTATAATAATCCTGGGAAACTAACAGTAATTATTATATATTTATATACAGCAAAATCTCTATTATTTAGTAAAAATTAAAGTTCTGATTTTTAAAAGACGAATATTTTTCTATTATTATGTTTCTCTTTCGATTTTTTATCATTGGTTAATATTTCTTCTCCATTATCTCAGCTAAAAGGTCTTGTTCTGTACTTTCCCATGGGTAAAATAATTTCTAAAATGTTATATAAAAATATATATCAATTTAAGAGTCTATGTATAATGGTCTTAAAACTTTTAGTTGGTTTCGTTCTATTAAATAACTCTATTAAAATAATCCATCTCACAAAAGCGGATAAAGAATATCGTTTTGTATTTAGCAAAGCTTAAGAGTCAACCAATATTCCGTTAAGTCCCCGCGGCGGAACTGTAACACGATTAATTACTTTAAAAACATTTATATGAACAGATAATGTTATGAAGGTTTTTTTATTGACAAATATTATAATTGAAATAAGGTTTTATAAATGTATTTATTAAGAAAAGTAATAAAAGCTTACAAATACAAAATATTACAACTAATATATAATGTTGATCATTGTAATGTTCACAAACTGATATTTATCCCAAACAATAATTTAAACTCTCTTAACTCGATTGGACCCGAGTTCAATTCAATATTCGATGAATGTATTGATTTCAATAGTTTCACCAATTAATGATTTTAGTAATAGTAATATCTCTTAACTTGTATCGTCTATCTAAATAGATGTATTTCCATTATTTTATTTGAATATTAGTGTTAGTTTGTACATTGTATATATGTTATAAATTAGGTATAAAAATGTACTATATACGTAAACTAACATATAAGTAATCTTTAAACATCTTTAAGGCACCGAGTCTACACACTGAGACACTGTGAACAGCGATCCTCTGGCTTCCTAATGTTAACTGTTTTTACATAATGTAGTATAGTATAAAATTATATAATAAATATGTCTCCATTCTCATATTCAATTATATGACAATAGTAACAATGAAACCATTATACTGTTATATAGCAAATTAATAATACTGAAATGATCTGAGTTGAGGCTACTGTGATAATATTACCTATTGTAAGACAAATTGCAATAATAAGCAACTTTAAATCTGTGTTACTCGGAATACTATTTTTTGTGCTATAAACCATCTCTACTTTCTCCTTATAGCCCTTAATGATGTGTCTTTAAAAGTAAGAGCGGGTCAGAGGGATACTAAGATGTTACAAACATGTCAAGACAAGAACGAACAATTATATTTAAATAACTAATTAATTTATTATAAAATTTATACAATATAACATTCAGGATGTGCAGAATCCAATAAATTACATTGTGACCACAAAATCTGTTTGAATGCAGCTGTATTTGTAAAAGTGATTAAAATTTTGAAAACAAAGTATGTTGTTAAATAAAAGTTTAGCTTAAATTCGTATATAACAGTTTACTTTAAATTTAATTTTCATTTAAAATTAAAGTTTATTAATGTTTATTTATGGCTCTTCTGTTGTAAAGCCACAAATTTACCACAAATAGTAGATAAAAGTAGCTAAATGTAAAAAAATGGATTATGCTCGTTATTAAATTGGTAAAGTGATTATAAATATAAACACAACAAAAAGTTTTCAGGCCTTAAGTAAGCAAATGCGTTGTCAGGGTTGTTAATTTCATTTGTTAAATCTTTATTCTATGAATGATAATATTTGTATTATTATACAAATGGTGGACATGTTTACATTTAAATACTTAACTGAAATGCTTTTATATTTTTATGCTCATGCTCACGTGTCTGTGGGTCGTGTGTGACTTGCAATTATTTTATGTTAGCAGATAACGTTAAATATAAAATAAAACTATATTAATCAATATATAAAGGAATGATTAATCACGTTACCTCTGTAAACACAAGACCTACCGGTCTATAATATTGAATGTTTTAATTTTAAGATGTAGGTGTCTGCTGTAAAGTGATTTTGTAAAGTCCTTCATAAGCGGGTTAAGAAAATGTGCATTAAATTTTGTAAGATGTTTTCACCGACTTCAAAAGAAAAAGTTTTGGTAACAAAATAATTAACAAATAAATCAATTAGATCACGCTATTGCCCTAAGCTTGCGCGTCTGTAATATTCCTCTTCGTATCATTTCGTAGACGCTAAATATAATACATATATTGTAGATTTATATGTAAAAATTTCGTCTAACTTTAGTAATGTAATGTTTCATTTCCGTAAATACACTCAACAGTACCATAAAGGAAACATTGATAAGATAGATAGATAGATAAGATTGTTTATCCAATTTCGCAATATCCTACAATACAAAATTAGCTTTTTTTATTCTCCAATACAAAATATTTACAGATCATCACAGGTTTACCCGTTTGTTACGGTTCCTTGTACTCGGATCAAACCCCGCAATTAACTTTGTAATGATGTAAATCGGTTTATGATATTCATCAGGTGTCACCACCATTGCCACTTCGAATGAGTGAGTTATTGTATGGATTATTAAGTCATGTAAGGGATGGACATGACGGCATTTGTTTTTTATTGACATGTTCGTATATTTGTTATTGAATTGTCACGTGTGTGTGTGTCTTCAACAAAACTATATAACAATATAAAAAAGACTGATTCGTTACATCACATAACCTTTTATAAATACAAGGCCTACGCATCTGGAAACTTGAACAGGTGATTCTATTAAGACTTAGGTTGTTTCTGAGAAGGATTTTGTGAATTCCATCTTAAAGGAATAGGGGGGGGGGGGAGCGTTAAAGTTTGTAAGATATTTGCACCGACTTCAAAATAAAAACAAGAAGCTAATATTTAGAATATTGATTAAAAATTAATTAACCTTTGCCGTAAGTATGTTCATACAACTTCTGGCGAATAGCTAGTATGTATAAAGTTATGATTTACATGGATTTAAAAAAACTCGAACACGACATTTATTAAGGCATCACATATTTTGTAAAATTATTTTATTTCCTAAAATATATTTGAGCTTTTGCAAGTAAAATATCCAACAACTGATGACAAGGAAAACATTACGGAAGTGTTCGGGGAAAGAATCCATATGGTGAAACAGAATAAGAAATATATTGCTTCAACTTATTCCTTAAGGGGTCACCCTTACTGACATTAGTTTTGAAGAAATAAAACTGGTAAAAATTCCTTGTTATTTCTATCAATGTAACATAACATATCGTATATTGAACGAAAATATATAAATACTATGCTTTTGTCTCGTTTTGTATATTGAAAATATAAACATATTAAGCTACTGTTAACAGACGAATAACTTAGATATTTTGTATATAATTATTAAAAGTTATGATTATTCTGTTAAACTAATTTATATTTAACATCGCCTTAAGTAAGGTCGACAGCTTTTGATTTATATGTTTAATGCATCGAGTACGTCTCTTCAGTTCCGTTGCTGACTCGGCATTATTTTAAGTTCAATATTAATTAAAATTGTATTTATTTTATATTGTTACTAGCAGACCCGGTCACGCGTTGCTGTGACTATTATTTTTGATATATTACATTGTACTAAACTATTTAAGGGGTAACGTTCAGAGTACATCTGTCATGAAAACCATAATGTTTTCTTATAGTCGATATTAAGCAAAAATCAAAACAAAATAATTATAATTATTTTTTTAATTTTATCCAAGTTTATAACACTATTTGTATATTACAAAGTTTTTAGTAAATAACTTGGAACACTAAACTTACGAATGAGGTAGGTAGGGTAGATATCTCATTCGTAATTACTCAATCCAGTCAATAGATACCGCCATCTTTTAGAATTGTTAAGAGCTAACTGCAAAATGATAAACTAATAATTTGCAATAAAATAATACTGCAACTATGAATTGAGTTGAAAATTATTATATCTTTTAAGTTATGTCAAACTGTACGTGATGTGTAAATTTATTTAAATCAGTTAAGTAGTTTAGGAGTCCATCGCGGACAAATAACGCGACACGTGATTTATATATATTAAGAATTCTGGTGGATTTTTTTTATCATTTAATATTTTAAATAATATAATAAATAAATCGTAAAATTTTCCTTTTTTTTAATATGTTACTTTATCATTTTATTAAGACGTTCATAATTAAAAGTATTTGGTGGTTTTTACTAATACATACAATGAAAGTTAAACTCAAAACATTTAAATTTTAAAAGATTTTTTTTTTTTAATAAATACAATTTTTATACAACTCGGCAGAATTCGTTCTGTCAAATAGATTTGGAATGTGGCAGTTTATATTTCGACCTTTAGACGTTTTTACTCTGCTGATCCTCACACATCGCCCTATCATCATGGTGACGGTTCTGTTCAGGAGAATTAAAGAAAAAGGTCAGCTCGGGTGACTTAAGTATCTTAGCTTCCACGAACTTTGGTCACCCTTTTGAGACCCACTAAAAACCCCGATTGGGATATCTGCCAGAGGGCTTCAAACCAAGAGGGGAACTTAAGGTTCAAACCTGATTGAAAAATAATCTAAAGGGATAGTGGGAACCTAAAGGTGACAAATATTTATAAAGTGGGTGCTTCAAATACAAAGTATAGAGATAATTAATTATTTATTACTATTATTATTAACATAGGGTTCATAACCGATGAAATAAAAAATAATGAAATAAAACGTACATAAGTATTTTCAGTAATCGCGTTATTGTAAATCCAGTGAATCATAATTATTAACAAAAATCTGTTTTATTTTTATTTTAGTGCTTTATGATACACAATGTTTTTTGTTTGATTACCTGGTGAATATATAATTAAATCTGATGGTTTTCCAACACGGGAACAGGCAACATACAATTGACCATGTGAGAAACATGGGTTTTCTAGATTAATACCACAAACACCTAATGATTGCCCCTGGGACTTATTTATGGTCATAGCAAAAGCAAGCCGCACTGGAAATTGTAGTCGTTTAAATTCAAATGGTACATCAGTCGGAATCATTGGGATGCGTGGTATCAAAACGTCTTCTCCTTTATACTTTCCTTTCAGGATAGTTGCTTCTATCACGTTGTTCAATAATTTTTTTATCGCTAACCGTGTGCCGTTGCAAAGACGCGGTTGGTTGATATTTCTCAACATTATTACTACCGAACCAACCTTTAATTGAAGATTGTGAGGTGGCAATCCTGGTAAATCCAGCGAGTTTAAAAATTCAGGCGGATAGTTAACGACATCATCTTGGTTAGTAGCCGAATCAACTGATTTATATATCCTCAATTCGCCTGTAATTTGTTCTTGAATTTTGAAATTTAATTCACTTACATCTATGTTTTTTGCAGCCAATATAGCCCCTTCGCTCAACCAATCATGGTTTCTATAATTTTGAGCAACATCTGGAAACACCTTTTGAATAAGTTCATCTTTTGATCTAGTTAACTGACAAAAACCTTGAGGAAAGTTAATGCAACCAGTCAAGGTGTCTATAGGAAATTTGCCATTACCAATGTCAATGAGTTGTTTAGAGAATATGTCTCCAGATTTGTCATTTTGCAACTTGATACGCATATTCTTGCTTAAGTGTAATACCTTCACATGTTTCCACAAATTGGAGGACTTTAAACAGGCATTAAGTTCATCAGCTGGCGTTGATCGTGGAATCACTGGCAATGTTTGACGAAAATCTCCTGCTAATAAAATCATTGCACCACCAAATGGGTTGTTATTGCTCCGGAGATCTTGTAAGGTTCTATCTAAAGCCTCCAAAGATTTTTTATGTGCCATCGTGCATTCATCCCAAACAATCAATCCACATTGCTGCAAAACCTTTGCCATTGCAGAGTTCTTCGAAATGTTGCAGGTTGGAGTTTCGTTGCTTTGCATGTTTAATGGTAATTTTAGTGCTGAATGAGCTGTTCTACCACCTTCAAGCAAAGTTGCTGCGATTCCCGACGAAGCGAGTGCAAGTGCAATTTTATTTTGTGAGCGAATTGTTGCTAATATCAATGAAATCAAAAAAGTTTTTCCTGTACCACCAGGTGCATCTAAGAAGTAAATCCCTCCTCTTTTATCATTTATTACTTTCAAAAGTGTATCAAATACATACTTCTGTTGTTCATTCAATAGTGGAAGATTCGTTTGAATTAATTCTTTCAAAGTGTTGAGATCATACAGTTTTTCTCGGTGCAACTCTTGGTTAAAAGCATCATGCATTGGACGATTGGGTGCGGCCAGGCCTAATTGAAATAATAGTTTGTTTGACATCATCAAGCACATGTCCTCAATTGAAATCAATACTTCATTGTAAATTTCTTCGCTTATTTGTATATTTGGATTTCCCCTTCTAATCCGTATTTGATACAAAATATCATCACACATATTATCTTTGTACTTGATCCACAAATCCTTTGGGTTTGATGGGAAGCAGGTAGATATGATTATAGAAAACAATGTTCGTATTTGATGAGCTTGTGATGATATTACAGCATCATTGAGAGTTTGATCCCAATGAGCATCATTGTCTAGCAATCGCAAACGTTGGCAAGCTTCTCTTTATGATCCACACAAATCACCATTAACAGTTCGTACATGTTGGAACGATGTTGGGCCACGTACATTGACTAATAGCAGTCGTAAATAAAAACATTCATCATTGCTTGGATGTACTGAATAAATTCGACCAATCGCATCGGTAGAAAATATATCTGGGTATCCTGTAACTGGTTTTCCTTGTTTCCGTCGTATAAATCTTCTTGAGGATTGATTCCAAGTATAATATTTTGGCATTTCAGAATATAACAATGTTTGAGCAAAATCATCGTTTTGACATATCTCAAAAAATCTGGTTAATGTAGTAGATGGTGGCTGTAAAGCTCTTTCTACTGCGTTCTGTGCTGTAAAATATACTCTTTGTCCATTTTCTAAATGCACAGCTAAATGAACAACAGTAGGGTGTCTTTCATGAATAGGAAAAGAAAATATTCGCCAAACTGCTTCATTACTACTAACATAGCGACCCATTTGGTATTGGGTAACTTCATCATTGGAATTCTCTGCATTAATACCAATCACAGCCATATCACTCCCTTTGGTTACATATTTGCAAATGTATTTAATAGATTTTACTGAATGGCAAGATTCAACGTTGATGTGCGCTTTGAAGGTCTTTGATAAAATGGGTGAATATGGAACAATCCAGCGATTATCTATTTCAATATCTTGTTGATTTAATTTGACAATTGTTGATCTTCCATTGTCTGCTGTCGATCGGCGACGATACAAAGGATAACCGTCATTACCAGTGATTGTTTCAGATATTAATGTCCGTGGATATCGCTTTGAACATTTACCATCCACCATACACGGTGAATTTTGATTAAGAGTTCCACAGGGATCATGTATCATGTTTTTAATAACTACCTCATGCAATCCAGGATCTACTTTTACATTAGGAATTTCAGCTGATATTACTGCATCAACTTCATTTGGCCTTATCTTTTCAACTAACCAAATCAAAATGTGTGCATGTGGCAATCCCCGTTTCTGCCACTCCACAGAATACATCCAGCAGCGTGTCTCTCCAAACACATAATGTTTCACAATGAAATCCATCAAAGATTTCAACTTTTGTCTAAAGACTCTGGCTGTAATATCATGACGATCAATAGGTGATTGCCCAGGGAATAACTCCTGCTTGATTTCTATCCAGTGTGGATTGCATGTAAATGTGATGAACAAATCTGCTGTACCATAATGACGAACATATGACATGGCATCTTGAGCATATTCATGCATATGTCGAGGGCTTCCGATGTATGTTGCTGGAAGAATAGTCATCCGACCAACATTCTGTGCATTTCCATCAGTATTAATCGCATCTCGAAGGTGAATATACTCTTCAGATCTTTGGTCTGATTCAACCTGATGAATGTTAATCTCTCCGTTTCAATTTTAACATACATGTCTACAACATACTTGTGATATAATCGCCGACATTTGAGTATGTGATTGTCTTCATTTTCACGAATCATTAGGCGGTAGGAATAATAGTTCATTGAACTGATTTTTTTGTTGGTTTCGGAACCTGAAAATAGATTTTTGTTTTCATAATATTGAAAATTAAAAAAATAATAATATAGTGACTGATAATATAGCTCCATAGCTAAACTAATATTTTTTATTACCTGTAATGGGATTTATCATCTTGTTTGAAAAATCATAGCCATCTTCACCTTGCCAAAATATAATGGGATATTGCATTGCGTCATATGAGCGGTGTGTTTCCTTTATACGTTGTAATTGATCATTCCGACGATGTAAAACAATATCACGGGATTCCAAGTTTTCTCCAACTACAACGATGGCAACTTCATCAATAGTTGGTGCATTAAAACGTCTTGCATGTTGGCCAACAGGTGTTTTATAAGCTCTGATTACAATTTTGTAAAACAACATAACCAATTGATTGTACTCATGAAATAAAGTTTGTAATTGTTCTACAATAGACCTCTTTAGTGAATTGTTATGTGAACAACGCATATCAATTTCTCGTGGTGAATTGCCCATGAAATAAATTTGCAGAAATTTGTAATTGCTATCTGACACTGGTAACAGTGAACCTGCTCTATGATATATTTGGCCTTGTATATGTAAATTAAAAAAAATGATTTTTGCCAAATAGAAATAATATTTGTTCCTAAAAAGTATATCTGTCTCTTAATTTGAATCACCAAATAATAATTGATATGCTTAGGTATGTCAATATGTAATAATTAGTTGTAACTAATATCCATCGTCAAATAATTATATTGTGTTTCAAAATAATAAAAGTGTTGCTAATACTGAATCACCAAATAATATATTGACTAAGCAATATATGTTTTGGGGTTTAGGAAACTGAAGGTTAATGACACATATTTACTTAGTTAACAGGAAATTTTGTTCATTAAAATAATAATGATTAACTGCTATAATACATACCTTAAAAGTTGGCATGAAATTTTCCCGAACTACGTTTGTTGCCCCAAATGATGTCATTTGAAAGCAATTGTTATATTGTTGAATATTTGACAAAAAGTGTATGGAATCTGGTTCTATTCCTGAAACCAATGAGTACAATGGCTCTGGTGGTGGATCCAATGGTATCAATTTCACTTTCCCATTTGCGCAACATAATCCATTTGCTTCATTTTTGTATTTCAATGCCTTACAATAAGAGCAAACCAAGTTCATAGATCCAATAGCAACACATTGGTGGTTACTGTAGTCAATTGACAAATCGTAATTGAAAGCAGCTCGATTCAAACTTTCGCGATTATTAGTTGAATCTCTCGCTCTCGCTTCCCGCGTTCGTGATATACGAATTCTTTCGCGTTCATTTCGGTCGTCACGTTCATGTGCAGTATGATAAGATCGGTAATTCATTTGGTTTGTAGCATTTCGGGTTCTTCTACTTAAATTACTTCGTCTTATAGGAGGCATATCGTATATAATTACCTAAATTTATTCACATGAAATAATTATTAATCACAGGTATTTGTACAATCAAAATTAATTATTAAATATTATAAACGCTTTTTAACGCAGTTTGTTTGACAGATGCAATGACGTGAAAACTGATGACAATTTATGTCGCATTCCGAAACTAAAACAAAAGAAAGAATATTCCAAGGCCAATCAAATCTTACATTTACTTTTTTTGACTTTTCAATTTGGTCGGGTGTACACATTCATTTGATTAAATTTGAACGTTGTGCAGCGACAATAAAGCGCGAATTGACTCTTTGACGTTAGCAAGACACCTACATTGTTTAGACAACAATGAGTGCTTGTAATTTAATATCAACTTTATTGAATAGCAATACAGTTCAAATTGACTCTACATTTAGTTATTTATTCTACATTTAAAATATTTGTATAGGAAAAAGAAAAGGGCTTTTTTAGGGTTTCCCTGGAAATTATTCAAATTTTTCTCGCCGTTAGAGCCATCCTTGGACTTCAAGGAACATTTAAAAAAAAGAATTGTTAAGATTGGTCCATGCGTTGTTGAGTTATGCGCTTACCAACACATTTTGCGATTCATTTTTATATAATAGATTACTGAATTTATTTTTCTAAAGTGTTATAGAAAACTTTAAATACGAATTTAATAATAGTAATATTATAATAACTAGCTTTTGCCCGCGACTTCGTCCGCGTTTCCGTCGTTTTTCGAAAAAAAATTAGCAGATGTCCTCCCTCATAGTTTTGACGTAACAGGCAGATTCACTTTCGTATTTTAGAAGGGCAATAGTAATATAATATGCCAATCCACAAAACTATTGAAAAATATAAGTAACCGCAGAATATTATAATATACCCACGCTATACCCACGACTCGGTCAGCGTGTAACTCCTTGTTTTTTATTAAGATAATATATTGCTAATATTTTTAGATCAAATTAAAATGTTTCAGCGCAAAGCTTCTGGGTAGACTATGTTAAGAGTCGACCCGTCCGGCACGTGAACGTAAAGATTCCTAGAATTGCTAACCCGGGAAAGAGCGACGTATAATTGACCATGCGAGAAACAGCTAACACCGAGATCTACTCCAGCAACACGAAAAGTCTGCCCTTGAGCTTTATTGATAGTCATGGCATAGCACACCGATACTGGGAATTGCGTTCTTTTAAATTGGAATGGAAAATTATTTGGTATTATGGGAATTCTGGGAATAAAGACAGTTTCTCCTGCACCGCAACCTGTTAAAATTTGAGCCTCGATTACATTTTGTTGCAACTGGGTTACTTTTAGCCGAGTTCCATTGCAAAGTTGAGGTGGTCTTAAATTTCGGAGCAGAATTATCGGTATGCCAATTTTTAAACAAATTATATGAGAAGGTAGTCCAGGCATACTTAAAGAATTTAAAAATTCTATCGGGTAATTAGTGGCTTCTTGTTCATCAACCATTCTATTTATTGAACTATAAACTTTGCTTTCTCCCTGTATATTAGACAGTATTTTATTATTAATTTCAGATGCCTGGTCATTGCGAGGAGTCAAAATGGACCTTTCGCAAAGCCAAGAATTGTCCCTATTTAATATAATTGTTATGTCACCGTAAACCGAAGATATAAGATGTTGTTGGGATTGCACTATACAACATAACTCAGGTGTCAGAATAAGTTTTCCTTGGTGTAGTTGTGGATAGGTACCTTCACCAATCTTCAATAATGTATCAGAAAATTCACGATTATCTGCGTTGTCTCCAGTTCTCACTCGCATATTTATAGTCAAATGCACCGATTGTATATCACGCCACAAATAAGAGCTTTTCAGGCAAGCCCTAATCTCATCAGCTCGGGTTCCCCGTGGTATTACCGGTAAGGTTTGTTGGAAATCACCACAAAATAAAACCGTAATACCGCCCATTGGTCGATCATTTTGTCTTATGTCCCTTAGAGTTCTGTCTACTGCTTCTACTCCTTTTCGATGGGCCATCGTACATTCATCCCATACGATTAAATTACACTCACGCAATACCTTAGCTTTGTCGCTATTTCTTGAAATACTACAGGTTGGACTTTCCGTGCGATCTAAATTTATTGGTATTTTAAACATAGTGTGAGCAGTCTTACCTCCTGGTAGCAATGTTGCAGCTATACCTGATGAAGCCACGGCAAGAGCGATTTTACGCTGATTTCGAACATAAGCTAATATTAATTTAGTCAAAAAAGTTTTCCCAGTTCCTCCAGGTGCATCTAAAAACCATATTGTTCCTAAATTATTCTGCACACTCTCGCACACGCGATCATAGACTAAGCGTTGTTCTGCAGTCATCATTGGGACACCGTTTTCTAATGTTACCAGCAGTTCCATTGGGTTGTAACCAATCTCTGCGGAATATTCCCTATTGGTAACCTCTCCGACTGAGGTTGGCGTTGGCAAACCATATTCACAAAGTGATTTACCGCCTACTGCTGTTAAGTCTTCCTGAAGAGCTAATAAGCACTGATTTATAGCCAGATCTCGAAAATTATCATTAGTTGCGCCTTCATTATTGTGAGATAAATTCCGAAGAAAGTCTTCTGCAAATTTTTCTTTATATTTTTCCCATAATTGGACAGGATCAGATAAATTACAAAAAAACCGTGCCCGCAGGGGGACACGCGTGGGTAGACCTCGTGTGTAACTCGTTTAAAATATAACTCACTACCTAAGAATAATACATGATGCCGTTGTTTATATCAAATATTTTCAAGCAAAAAGCGGTTTTAATTTTTTTTCTCGGCAAAGGTATCTTTTTTGGAAATACTTTTGGTACTTAAATTTAGAGTAAAAAATAACCTTTCTATTAAAAATATTTTCGAGGAGAGAATGTTTACCAGAAAAAAGTTGTCGTGGTTTTACCTACCTAAAATTTACAAGCTAAAAGTGGTTTTCATTTTTTTTCTCAGAAACGGTACCTTTTACGGAAAAACTTTTGGTACTTAAATTTAGAGTAAAAAATAACCTTTCTATTAAAAATACTTGTGATGCAAGAATGTTTACCAGAAAAAAGTTATGATTTTTTTTCCAAAAATTTTCGGTTTTTTTACCCCCACCCCTAAGTTATTGAAGTTAGGTTTTCGGTTTATCTACATTAGTTATAGGTATTTATCAAAGACATCATATAATATGAACGCGATTGATCTCCTTTGTATAGGGACAAAGTTATGGTCGAAAAACTGCAATCAGAAAAAGTGAGGCCCTAGCGCCCCCTGTGACCGGATTTCTCTGGTTAACGAACTTGACCTTCATTTTTGGATGGTTGATTTTTGTGCAAAGTTTGAAAGCGATCCGAGCGAAACTGCGGCCGCTATCGTGCTGACAAAAGTCGAATCTGGACGCACGCACGCATATATATATATATATATATATATATAAACTTTTTGACCAATGGTCATTTCGGACTCAGTCGGTCATAAGAAGACCTCCTGTGAAGAAATTTTTCCAAAATTCGAAAGTAGGGGACAAATGAATGGGCAGACCGAATTCTTCGAGGTCTACCCAAAATGTGAGTAATGTTACAAATAAATGGCGTAACCGTCGTGGATTATCACTAACACAGGATTCTGCTAAAGCGTCATCCCAATGTTGATCATTTTCAAGCAAATGACGCGCTTGGCAAGCTGCATGATAAGTTGGATAAACAACATCGTCTACTTTTCTCAAATCTATAAATGATGTTGGTCCTCGCACTGTATGTAATAATAATCTCAAATAAAAACACTCTGCGTTGTTAGGATGAACAGTATACACTCTACTAAGAACATGTTCTTTGAAAATACCTGTCTCGCCATCTACAGGCCTGCCTCGGCGTCTACGGTTAAAGACACCTCGTTGTTTATCGTAGGTATAATACGATGGAACTTCTTCATACAAAAGAGACTTTGCGAAATTATCAGTTTGGCAAAGTCGAAAGAATGCCAATAAAGTTGTTTGTCTAGGGTTCTCTAATCGTTCTGTAACATTTTCGGCGTTAAAATATATACGTTGACCGCCTTCCAGATGAACATCCAGATGGGTCACAGGTGGATATCTTTCGTGAATATTAAAACTTAAGATCCGCCACACAGCTTCTGAAGAGCTGATATATCTGCCTGACTGAAATCTAGTAACTTCATCATGTTCATTTCTTAACGCAAACGTAGCTTGGTCACTGCCCTTGTTAATGTACTTACAAATATATTTAATTGACTCTACACTATTACACATTTCTACATTTATGTGAGCTTGAAATGCTCTGGACAATACAGGCGAATACGGAACGACCCACCTATTATCTAAAGTAACCTGTTGTCCAGAAATTCGCTTTTCAACAGTAAAACCACCATTGTCTCTTGAACGGCGACGATATAATGGGTATCCATCATGTCCTGTTACAGTTTCATCCACTAATGCTTTTGGATACCTTTTAGTGCAACGACCGTCTTGCATGCAAGGAGCATTTGCGTTAAATGCACCACATGGACCATGTATCATATGAGTTTTAACAATGTCGTATAACAGGGGATCTGCAGTCGGATCTGGAATTTCAGCACTGATTAATCTGTCTACATCATTAGGTCGAACCTTATCTTTTAACCAAAGCAAGATATGTGCGTGAGGTAAGGCGCGTTTTTGCCACTCAACACTATACATATAACACAATACTTCTCCAAAAATGTTATCTTTGGTAAGAAGATCTATCATTGATTTTAATTTTAAATAAAATACTCTTGCAATAATATCATGGCGGTCATGCGGTGCCTGACCCTCAAGAAGCTCCCGAGTGATTTCATCCCACTTGGGATTGGTAGTTACAGAAGTAAAAGAAGACCAGTAAAAGAAGAGGGTAAAATAACTAAACGACCCATATTCACAGTATCGTTATCTTGCTGCATGGCATCGCGAAGGTGCACGTATTCTTCAGCGCGCAGCTGCCTTTGATTAGATCGTATATAAACTAATCTTTCGGTTTCAATTTCTGCGTACATGTCAACAATAAACTGATTAAATAAGCCACGAAAACGTTGAAAGTATACCAATCTATTCCGTCTCACTTGCAGGTGGTAACAATAAAATTGAAGGCATGACACCTTTTTATTATAATTAGGTGCGCCTGTGCGCGGATCGGTTTGGTATACAGTGAAATTATAACCATCTTCCCCTCGACAGTATATCATAGGATATTGCAAACTGTCGTAAGCCCTGTGGGTTTCGAAAATACGTTGCAAACGATTGTCTCTGGAACGTATAACGATATCACGCCTATCACATTCCTGGTCGACCAGTACTACAGCAACTTCATTCGTGGATGGAACGTTATGACGCCCAGGGTGTTCCTGAGTTGGACGCTTATCGGCATTTATAACAATTTTATAATTGTTATTACCATCTTGAGAAAGGGCTTCTAATGCCGATTTAAAACTGCATACGTACGAATTAACCTGATGTAACATGTTCTGAAGTTGTGAAATGAGTTCAGTATTTAAATTCGGAAAATATTGATTTCTTATATTCGACTGTTCGTTGTAATCGGATACAAAATATATTTGAAGAAATTTAGGTTGTTCTTCAGGCAAAAGGGACCCTATCAAATGGTAAACCTGACCTTGTACCTTAAAAGTAGGCATGAAAGGGCCTTCTGAGATTTGTTTAGCACCAAAGGATGTCATTTGGAATGCACTATTATAAGTGCGAATATTATCTAAAAACTGTTTGGATTGCAAATGTTCCCCTAAAAGTAGTGATTTTAAAGGTTCCGGTGGGTCTTCGAACGAAGGCAAATTTATTTTACCTCCAGAACAACAGAAACCAGCAGACTCCTTCCTCCACTTCGAAGCATTACAAAAGGAACATACTACGTTCATATCGCCTATTTCAGAAGATGATCTGTAATCAATTGTGAGGTTATAAGCAAACCCACTTTTATATTTATCGGACCACGCCACCGAATTTGTAGATTGATCTACCACGTGTATATCTAAGTCATTAAGACCATGTCGAAATCTATCTGCAGTAAGACGGGCCTCTCGCTGTTCTTCTGTTTCAAGCGACCGAATATTTTCAATTCTTAATCTTTCATTAGATAAAGTAATCAATTGTTCTTGTCTCAAAGAATTGTAATAATCGCGTCCCGACTCTAGTCGTTGTTCATGCTCATGTTCATCTTCAAGAGATCGAATCATGTTATGGTGCGCCCTATCATTTGTCAAACGGTCTTGATATTGAGTAAAAGTTTCAGATTCTCGAGACAAAATATGACGTTCGCGATCAGCTGTAAGCCGTAATTCCCTCTCAGTGAAGGTTTCGGACTCGCGAGATAAAATATGACGTTCGTGGTCAGCTGTAAGCCGTAATTCCCTCTCAGTGAAGGTTTCGGACTCGCGAGATAAAATATGACGTTCGCGGTCAGCTGTAAGCCGTAATTCCCTCTCAGTGAAGGTTTCAGACTCGCGAGATAATGTATGCCGTTCGCGGTCAGCTGTGAGTCGCAATTCTCGTTGTAAAGCAGTTTCAGCTTCTCGGGATAACGCATGTTGTTCCCGGTCAATGGAACGCCTTAGCTCTCGTTGAGAAGAGCTTTGAGAAGCCCGTGTTGTAGCTCGTCTCGCTCTTTCAGCTGCTAATCGCATCTCTCTTTCTGGAGAGCTTTCATTAGCTCGAGATGTTGAGGCACTAACTCTCATAGAGTTTAACCGATGTGCTCTTTCCTCTTCCGATTCTTGAGAACGCGTCATTCTCATTCTCCTAGCTTGACTCGAAGTTCGAGATAAAGATGGTCGTTTTTTAGGTGGCATCGTTTATTTTATTTTTAATCGACGGTAACTTAAATTCTATTTAGTTACCCAACAAAAAACTTACGTCAGAGGTCCTAACTATAGCTAAGTATATAATAAATAGAATATAAATCTAAGTGCCTATTAAAACTAAAATAATATTCTAATCGAATTATAAATATGTACGTAGGTACCTACAAATTACAAAAGAATAAAAAATGAAAATAAAGCTATACTTAATGCGTGTGCAATACTATCTACACTTACCTACTTCACTTAAAAATGAATAATAAGAAATACTTACAACTACTGTAATTAATCAAAGTACCTATGCTAATACAAAAAAAACCTTAGATGTTCTAAGTACAGCTGCTATATAATAAAAAAATATAAATCTAAGTGCCTATTTAAACTTAAATACCTAATATTCTAATAGAATTAAACTAAGAAATATGTACCTACCTACCTACAACTTAGGTACAAAAAAAAAAGAAATGAAAATAAAGCTAAAACACGTGTGCAGTATAGGTAGATAGTAGGCAATATCTACCTATACCTACTTCACTTAAAAATAAATAAAAAATACCTATGAATACTATAATTAATAAAAGTACCTACCTACGCTTTTATCTACTCAATACAAAAAAAACTAAACATAAAATGCCCAAAACTAACCTATCAGTAACTAAAAATCTAACAATAATCTAATCTATCTATCTATTATCTAATCTAAAAATCGAATCTAAATCTACTTAAAAAGAAATAAAATAGGAACTATTAATAGTTAAGAATTTAAACAAAACTAAAACTAATTTAGAAAATAACAACAAAAGAAATTAAAATAAACTATTTAAAGACAAAAAGTCGCGCTGATAAGCACGGTTTATAAAATAACAATTATTGTCTGTCAATAAAGTTCAACACTCTGAACGCATCAACAGCCAAATATTGAATGACGCTTGCGCTCGCCTCCCGCCCCTTTTATACTCTGCCGCCGCGAGCCCCGTCGAGCGCGGCAACCGTTACGCAAAAATAATCCTTATAGCTTGATTCACTATTCACGCGCGATGTCTTGTTGGCGTATTTCATGTAAGTAAGTATAAGTTTGGTGTTTCTATACCGATTTCAATGATTCTTTTTTTATTGAATTGGTGCTAATGTTTATTTTTTTTTTAATTAGGAATGATGGTGAGCATTATTGGTTTTATAAACGTAAAAGTAAACAAATATAATAAGAAATCTCCGAACTGCTAAGCTATCGAGAGTTATGCGTGTTATTGTGAGTTAACTATAAAAGGTAGATATATGCTGTCTTGGAATATTTGTCGTGTATTTTTATGTAGAATATTTCCGTTATACATAGTTTCTATGTAGCTCTAACCATTAAGGCTGCACACGCGACGGAAGCTTAAAAAATCAAGCAACTTCTCCCATTTTCTCAACATTTCCTTTCACTGCTCTGCTCCTATTCATTGTAGTGTGATGAAAAGTATACTATTACCTGCCCAGGAGTATAAAGAATAATTGTACTAAGTTTCGTTAAAATCCGTCGAGTAGTTTTTTTTTCTATAAATAACATACAAACAGACAGACAGACAGACAGACAGACAAAAATTTTTTTAACTGCATTTTTGGCATCAGTATCGAACACTAATCACCCCCTGCTACTTATTTTGTAAATATATTTCATGTACAGAATTGACCTCTCTACAGATTTATTATAAGTATAGATAACACATAAAAATACCTAAGAGAAATAATTAAACATGAGTAACTTTTTGAGCCTTTTACGTATTTATAAGCGATACGATTCATTGAATAGCAATTGAAATGATTCTTCAATAAACAATATTGTATAGTATTATTCGTCTCTTCACGTCTTGTCATAATCCAATACACCGGATGATTAATATCAATTCTCATCGGAGTATAAGATGATAGGGCAATTAGAGTTAATATATTAATTACATATAATGTAATATGTAAATCAATGTAAAGGCTATTATAAAGTTATTAATATATAGTTCACAAGTTGGTTATTATTATGTAACATTTAATATTATTTTTAAATACCACTTAATTTAGGTGTGACGTATTACCACTATTATTATTATTACTATTATAGTACTCGTAATTAATTTTTATTACAAGATTACATTTTAATTTATTTCTTAGTATACTTAAATAGTTTTTAGTTAAGTTAAAATTTTATTGTTATCCACTATTATATTACTTTAAAACTATAACTAACGACCATTTGGCCGTCTATTGTTTTGCCGGTCTTTCCAACAGCTACGGTTCAACCGCGAGTTCGTCAATTCCTAAAGTTCATCAGTCAGGTTCAAGAAGCGCACAGCTCTCAACACGTCTTCTCCTATGATCGTGCGTCTCCGTTTTCCATTAATACACCATATTGACTATACTCCAAAAAGGAATTTAGTTATATTTCTATATTCTCTTACAAAAGAGTACACTTTCATAGAATATATTGAAAACACTGTTTATATTGTATAATTGAAGTCAACCATCGACTGTGGTGTTTCGGTTTCTATGGTTGTCTTTGAACCTTAGTTCTGAGTCGGTCCCCAGAGATGACAACTAATATATATCCGGGTGTAGTGAAGGACACACAGCCAGGAACCTTTTTGTTTGTAAACTATCGATGTCATGTAGCTCAGCAGCAGTTTAACTGCACCTCAATTGTATTTTTCATAGATACGAGTATTGAGTTTCCCCTTTTTGTAAAAGAGCCTTCAAATTCTTTAAAAACATAGTTGTTTCGTAATTGAATAAAATATATTTCTATATTTCTATTTATTATTCAAAATCAATTTTGCAAACAATAGTGTTTGGAGATAATCTTCAACATTTGTTAAAATTTCCGTTTTATTAAAAAGTTAGTTAAAATAGAAAATATAATTAAAAACAGTAACAATAGAGAGATATGATAATATCTCTAGGAGCTTTTAATACAATTGTGTTCCGGATACAAAATATATTTGAAGAAATTTAGGTTGTTCTTCAGGCAAAAGGGACCCTATCAAATGGTAAACCTGACCTTGTACCTTAAAAGTAGGCATGAAAGGGCCTTCTGAGATTTGTTTAGCACCAAAGGATGTCATTTGGAATGCACTATTATAAGTGCGAATATTATCTAAAAACTGTTTGGATTGCAAATGTTCCCCTAAAAGTAGTGATTTTAAAGGTTCCGGTGGGTCTTCGAACGAAGGCAAATTTATTTTACCTCCAGAACAACAGAAACCAGCAGACTCCTTCCTCCACTTCGAAGCATTACAAAAGGAACATACTACGTTCATATCGCCTATTTCAGAAGATGATCTGTAATCAATTGTGAGGTTATAAGCAAACCCACTTTTATATTTATCGGACCACGCCACCGAATTTGTAGATTGATCTACCACGTGTATATCTAAGTCATTAAGACCATGTCGAAATCTATCTGCAGTAAGACGGGCCTCTCGCTGTTCTTCTGTTTCAAGCGACCGAATATTTTCAATTCTTAATCTTTCATTAGATAAAGTAATCAATTGTTCTTGTCTCAAAGAATTGTAATAATCGCGTCCCGACTCTAGTCGTTGTTCATGCTCATGTTCATCTTCAAGAGATCGAATCATGTTATGGTGCGCCCTATCATTTGTCAAACGGTCTTGATATTGAGTAAAAGTTTCAGATTCTCGAGACAAAATATGACGTTCGCGATCAGCTGTAAGCCGTAATTCCCTCTCAGTGAAGGTTTCGGACTCGCGAGATAAAATATGACGTTCGTGGTCAGCTGTAAGCCGTAATTCCCTCTCAGTGAAGGTTTCGGACTCGCGAGATAAAATATGACGTTCGCGGTCAGCTGTAAGCCGTAATTCCCTCTCAGTGAAGGTTTCAGACTCGCGAGATAATGTATGCCGTTCGCGGTCAGCTGTGAGTCGCAATTCTCGTTGTAAAGCAGTTTCAGCTTCTCGGGATAACGCATGTTGTTCCCGGTCAATGGAACGCCTTAGCTCTCGTTGAGAAGAGCTTTGAGAAGCCCGTGTTGTAGCTCGTCTCGCTCTTTCAGCTGCTAATCGCATCTCTCTTTCTGGAGAGCTTTCATTAGCTCGAGATGTTGAGGCACTAACTCTCATAGAGTTTAACCGATGTGCTCTTTCCTCTTCCGATTCTTGAGAACGCGTCATTCTCATTCTCCTAGCTTGACTCGAAGTTCGAGATAAAGATGGTCGTTTTTTAGGTGGCATCGTTTATTTTATTTTTAATCGACGGTAACTTAAATTCTATTTAGTTACCCAACAAAAAACTTACGTCAGAGGTCCTAACTATAGCTAAGTATATAATAAATAGAATATAAATCTAAGTGCCTATTAAAACTAAAATAATATTCTAATCGAATTATAAATATGTACGTAGGTACCTACAAATTACAAAAGAATAAAAAATGAAAATAAAGCTATACTTAATGCGTGTGCAATACTATCTACACTTACCTACTTCACTTAAAAATGAATAATAAGAAATACCTATAACTACTGTAATTAATCAAAGTACCTATGCTAATACAAAAAAAACCTTAGATGTTCTAAGTACAGCTGCTATATAATAAAAAAATATAAATCTAAGTGCCTATTTAAACTTAAATACCTAATATTCTAATAGAATTAAACTAAGAAATATGTACCTACCTACCTACAACTTAGGTACAAAAAAAAAAGAAATGAAAATAAAGCTAAAACACGTGTGCAGTATAGGTAGATAGTAGGCAATATCTACCTATACCTACTTCACTTAAAAATAAATAAAAAATACCTATGAATACTATAATTAATAAAAGTACCTACCTACGCTTTTATCTACTCAATACAAAAAAAACTAAACATAAAATGCCCAAAACTAACCTATCAGTAACTAAAAATCTAACAATAATCTAATCTATCTATCTATTATCTAATCTAAAAATCGAATCTAAATCTACTTAAAAAGAAATAAAATAGGAACTATTAATAGTTAAGAATTTAAACAAAACTAAAACTAATTTAGAAAATAACAACAAAAGAAATTAAAATAAACTATTTAAAGACAAAAAGTCGCGCTGATAAGCACGGTTTATAAAATACCAATTATTGTCTGTCAATAAAGTTCAACACTCTGAACGCATCAACAGCCAAATATTGAATGACGCTTGCGCTCGCCTCCCGCCCCTTTTATACTCTGCCGCCGCGAGCCCCGTCGAGCGCGGCAACCGTTACGCAAAAATAATCCTTATAGCTTGATTCACTATTCACGCGCGATGTCTTGTTGGCGTATTTCATGTAAGTAAGTATAAGTTTGGTGTTTCTATACCGATTTCAATGATTCTTTTTTTATTGAATTGGTGCTAATGTTTATTTTTTTTTTAATTAGGAATGATGGTGAGCATTATTGGTTTTATAAACGTAAAAGTAAACAAATATAATAAGAAATCTCCGAACTGCTAAGCTATCGAGAGTTATGCGTGTTATTGTGAGTTAACTATAAAAGGTAGATATATGCTGTCTTGGAATATTTGTCGTGTATTTTTATGTAGAATATTTCCGTTATACATAGTTTCTATGTAGCTCTAACCATTAAGGCTGCACACGCGACGGAAGCTTAAAAAATCAAGCAACTTCTCCCATTTTCTCAACATTTCCTTTCACTGCTCTGCTCCTATTCATTGTAGTGTGATGAAAAGTATACTATTACCTGCCCAGGAGTATAAAGAATAATTGTACTAAGTTTCGTTAAAATCCGTCGAGTAGTTTTTTTTTCTATAAATAACATACAAACAGACAGACAGACAGACAGACAGACAAAAATTTTTTTAACTGCATTTTTGGCATCAGTATCGAACACTAATCACCCCCTGCTACTTATTTTGTAAATATATTTCATGTACAGAATTGACCTCTCTACAGATTTATTATAAGTATAGATAACACATAAAAATACCTAAGAGAAATAATTAAACATGAGTAACTTTTTGAGCCTTTTACGTATTTATAAGCGATACGATTCATTGAATAGCAATTGAAATGATTCTTCAATAAACAATATTGTATAGTATTATTCGTCTCTTCACGTCTTGTCATAATCCTATACACCGGATGATTAATATCAATTCTCATCGGAGTATAAGATGATAGGGCAATTAGAGTTAATATATTAATTACATATAATGTAATATGTAAATCAATGTAAAGGCTATTATAAAGTTATTAATATATAGTTCACAAGTTGGTTATTATTATGTAACATTTAATATTATTTTTAAATACCACTTAATTTAGGTGTGACGTATTACCACTATTATTATTATTACTATTATAGTACTCGTAATTAATTTTTATTACAAGATTACATTTTAATTTATTTCTTAGTATACTTAAATAGTTTTTAGTTAAGTTAAAATTTTATTGTTATCCACTATTATATTACTTTAAAACTATAACTAACGACCATTTGGCCGTCTATTGTTTTGCCGGTCTTTCCAACAGCTACGGTTCAACCGCGAGTTCGTCAATTCCTAAAGTTCATCAGTCAGGTTCAAGAAGCGCACAGCTCTCAACACGTCTTCTCCTATGATCGTGCGTCTCCGTTTTCCATTAATACACCATATTGACTATACTCCAAAAAGGAATTTAGTTATATTTCTATATTCTCTTACAAAAGAGTACACTTTCATAGAATATATTGAAAACACTGTTTATATTGTATAATTGAAGTCAACCATCGACTGTGGTGTTTCGGTTTCTATGGTTGTCTTTGAACCTTAGTTCTGAGTCGGTCCCCAGAGATGACAACTAATATATATCCGGGTGTAGTGAAGGACACACAGCCAGGAACCTTTTTGTTTGTAAACTATCGATGTCATGTAGCTCAGCAGCAGTTTAACTGCACCTCAATTGTATTTTTCATAGATACGAGTATTGAGTTTCCCCTTTTTGTAAAAGAGCCTTCAAATTCTTTAAAAACATAGTTGTTTCGTAATTGAATAAAATATATTTCTATATTTCTATTTATTATTCAAAATCAATTTTGCAAACAATAGTGTTTGGAGATAATCTTCAACATTTGTTAAAATTTCCGTTTTATTAAAAAGTTAGTTAAAATAGAAAATATAATTAAAAACAGTAACAATAGAGAGATATGATAATATCTCTAGGAGCTTTTAATACAATTGTGTTCCTTATTGATTTTATCAACAATTGACATAGTTTTGATTTTTACCTTTCATTAAACGTAACGATACGTCCATTTTAAATTTTACAAAAACTGAAGTCATTTTATATAACATTTTGTTTATTTATATGATTATTAAATGGTAATATATATCTATTGAGCTGATCGTAAGTGAACCGTTAACTGTTTGGGAGACTTTTTTTGTAATTAGTCTCCAGAATGCAACGAGATAATTACCTAAAAATTTTCTCATGTATTTTTGAGCCGAACGCGGATGTTATAGCGAAAACAGATTGAAAAAATGTTTAGCCATTCAAAAGTTATTAAGAACAGAAGAAAGGAGAGGGGTCAGCTCAACACCCGCCGCGCACGGTTAGCGGATCCTAGTATATATTTGAATTTAGAATCCAGGATCGATGAAGGCAGCACTCCTGGTCACATCTAATCGCGACACGGATCACGTCTGAAACACATAAGTTTAATTAAAGCATTAATATATTCCACATCATGGGATGTAAAAAATCCCACAGTAAATGTAGAGGAGCTACAATAAATATTTTTTTTTAAATTGTTTTTTACTACTTTGTCTAAATATCAGATTTCTAGTATAATTCTCCGAGTTAATTGTGGACGGATATGAGGATACTATAAAGGTTCCCAGTGGACCACGAATTCCTAAAAAGATAATAAGTAATGATGAGTACTTTACTATATCCTCCTAAGGCCCAATGTACTTTCTCAAGTACACATCAAGGAACTGATTTACGCCCAACTTCAAATTATCCTGTGATGTCCTCGTGACCCAGTGTCCTCAGGTGAGGACATAATACAAACTATT
Organism: Melinaea menophilus ssp. n. AW-2005; assembly: GCA_918358695.1. Classification (NCBI taxonomy): domain Eukaryota; kingdom Metazoa; phylum Arthropoda; class Insecta; order Lepidoptera; family Nymphalidae; genus Melinaea; species Melinaea menophilus. The sequence continues at coordinate 11,674,618 of OU911049.1, forward strand.
TCATATTTCAAAACTTGCCGCCGTTTGACCATTTTTGGCTCTGTTATCTGATTGCTGGATAGGTAATGACATTTTATTTTTGGCATTTGAGCTGAACCAATCGGAATTAAGGTGTCTTGCGATGCCTATCTGTCAACCATGGAGCGCAAGCGTCGTGTCCGTTATTTAAATATCAAAATATCTTAATAATCTATTGGTTTCATGTTCATGTTATATCTTTAAATTCAATATAAAATATAAAATCATGCATGTGTGTATGTATTTTTGTTTAAAATCAGTGCAACCTATATTTATCTTTCATTCCATGATTATGTTCTTGTGTGAGAACAACAGGCCGTAAGTTTAACATTTGCTCATATATTTATGTTCTTGCTAAAGGACAATGGGCAGTTATCAGATTACATTATGTAGATTGGAAAAATTCATATGTTAGTTTGACTGTTCCTATGTTACCCCTTATATGCTACGTAACGTCTTCACCAATCAGTCAGCGCCTTTCAGTTGTCTTTCTTAATAAATACACTTGGTAATAGGTTTGCGGACGCAATACAGAACAATTATTAGCAGAATCTGATATAGAAGACTTAACACCTTCTGATGAAGATGTGGCGATCCTTTATTTGATATACATAATCAAACAGCGGTTAAATTTACTGGGAAAAGTCTAAACTTTGATCTGTTAGAATGCTATATTTATGTTGCAATTACTATGATAATGGCTATTTTAAACTACCCAAACTTGCGCATGTATTGGGAGAAAAGTTGCCGAGTCGATATTATACCAGAGAAAAAGCCGTTTTGACGTTAGCTGATAATGTCGTTCCGGGTCATATACTTTATATCGATAGGTATTTTAGTAGCGTTAAATTGGTAGATGAACTTTTAAGCAGTAGAATATAATGTTCTGGTACTATTATGAAAAATATGATACCTGCACCTTCCAAGCATAGTTTTTTAGACGACCATGACCTTAAAAATCGTGGCAGAGGAAAAGTCCAGGTGCTGGTTAAAAAGGATAAAAAAATGGCACTCACAAAGTGGTATGACAATAAAGCTGTTACGTTATAATCTTCTGTTGAGGCCAGCGAAGATATGGACGTATGTAATAGGTGGTCAAAACAAGAGAGGAGGTATGTGCTTGTGAATAGACCACAAGTCATTAGAAAGACCACAAGCCTTTTTTTAAAGTAAAGCAGTCTAGGTGCCGACAGTGTCACTACAAAAAATCTCGTGTTCAATGTAATACATGCAATATTACTTTATGTTTTACTTCTGAGAGAAACTGTTTTTTTTTATTTTCACTTGGGTTAGATGTTAAGTTTCTAGTTGATTTTAATAATTATATTCACAAACTGATTTTTGAGCATATGCCCATATTGATAACGATATGAGCGACTATTTGATTTTTTTTCTTTATAAGTTATTCAATACTAATTTGAAAAGAAAATGATAATTTTTTTAAAGTTATTGATTTTTATTCAGCTGATGAGCGACTACTTGCGTAGTTTTTGTTCTCTTTAAGTAGATTTAATAGATATTGAAAAAAAAAAGATCTCTTAGCTCGTAAGACTTGTATTTGTTGATTTTGTTGATTTCAAAATAAATAAAACAAATAATGTTTTTATTCGTCTATCGGCCCAATGTCATCCTACGAGAACATAAAAATTATACCTACTATTGGACCAGCAGCCTAATGTTCTCCTATGAGTACAAAATAATTTAACACTTTTATTGCTTATATATATCGTTTACCATGCCATACATACCATAAAAAAATATTGAGACACAAAAACTACGGTTATATAGATTTTTAAGACATTTTTTGTTTGGGCGGTTAGTACTTTACACATTATGTACTTGTAGAAGAACATTGGGCTATTACTCTGACCTAAAGAAAACATGCTTGGGCCTTAGGAGGTTAAATTATTATAGTATACATATGTGGTAACAGCTAATAGAGAATGAAATTGCTTTAAATTTTATATCAACACAATTGAAAATAACCTTTAAAATTAGTGTTAGTCGTTAATTTATTGCTTCAATTGTCTACTGAAGTTTAAAGTCTAGTAATTATATATGTATTTTCTCTTACTGGAGGTAATTTGATTTGAGTGAACGGAAAAGGTCGAATGTTATTCGTAATTTAATATACATATTTCATACATATTGTGCCGTTATAAATTTATTCCATTGTCACAAAATATTTCAACATTCTCTTAATAACTTCCGCCTCCCGAGAGATGAGAATGTGTTTTATTACATTATAGAGACAGAATTGTACATTTGTACATTAATATTATCATAAAATATTAATTTAGGCCTTTTGATTTTATTGTACTAATGTCACTATATTTTACATTTAGAGTTAAATGTTTTCAAACCCTCGTTGAATAAGAAAGTCAATTTGGCAACTATCTGGCGTATCGGTTAATTGTTTCTTTAGAACTGACATTTGACAAATTATTTGTACGTAGAATACATTTAATATGTATATGTAAAATAAAAAGCTATCAGTTCCATTTATTTACTATAATTGCTAAACTATTAATATTCTTATTATTTTGCACAAATCTCAATGTTTCTCTCTATGACATGTATGTAATGATTTATAATTATTCACAACCAACTTTGTTATTGCCTTTATCATTGCGTGACTTAATCAAGGTTTGTAATGATCCATTGAGCTGGAGCATATCAGAACCAAAGTCAATACAACCTAAGGACAGGCTAGTATATAGTCGTTGGATCTCATATAACATATTATGAATATGATAGACTAATAATTAAAAAAGTGTCTCCAATTTTAGATAAGTAATTTTAAATTTATATCAACCATTCTTTTATCCTAAATTTACTTACTTGATTAAATAATTAATTGTGCTAAATAACATCTGAAAGCAAATAGTAATTAGAATATTACTTGTAAATGTAAGTATCGAAGGTATTATATATTGTGTTTATATCTGTTATGACAGCCAGAGGGACTTTGCTATATTTATTTTATATTCATGATATTTTTATACAGCACTAGCTGTTGTCCGCGTATCCGTCGACGTTGACATAAGCACGTAAGTGACTTAAGTATCATTTTTTTTATTGTTTCTATGAGAAACTTTTTATTTGGACAGGAGAATATACTCGGTTGAGCTTTTTTTATCTCATATACGTCGGTTTTATTTCTCTGGGATCCGATTATGAAAAAATATTGGGATAAAAAGTACCCTGTTAAGCCTATTAAGCCCAAGTTACTCAGTGGCAAAGTAGCATTCTAACGGTTAAAGAATTTGTAATACCGGTCCAGTAGTTTTTGAGTATATTCAATATGAACATAAATGCAAGTTTTTCCTCTTTACAATATTAGCTTACATAAATAAGTCTGTATAAATGTGAGTTCTATTACAAAGTTCAGGCCCAATGCAAAAGGGTAGTCTTTTAAGGTTTGTTTTACTTCGCGCTTCATTGGAATATTGTAAAATAAGTTTCAAAGAAATGTTTTATAGTCTAAGGAGCAGTTGAATAGTTAAATTTTTAAATTATTTGTCTTTTTTTTAATTAGCTGGATAAGGGAACAATAAAGAATAATTATATTTTCGCTGCTAATATTATGCGTTTAAGTAGTGTATATTATTGAGTTTCACAAGAAACAATTAGTCCATTAAATGTTTAGGATAACTTGATTTCGACATCTTTAAAGAAAAACACCATATGGGAATCGGGGATCTCAAAGATTATTAAAAATATTAACAGGACTTGTTTCTCAAATCATGTTTAAGGACTTATTTAAATCTTCATAACTTTAGTCTCTGTTAGAAATCTTCGTCCGTCCATCATCATCGCATTCTCTATACAAACGTAGTTTTGAGACGTTACCACTTTGATACATAACGTACTTTAAATATAAAGTTATAACTAGATGTTATCACTTTGTCATAAAAGACCTAAGAACCCCTCACATTTTATAACCTATTCCTTATTAACATTTAAGTAATAGTTATGTAAGAAGAAGGTGTGTTGGGAACCACTTTCATCTATTGTAATTAATGACAGAGTAATGTTCATTAACTATTTAAAAAAAGGTTAAGTTATGGTTTCATTGACACCGTTTCATATATTTAAAATATAATTTCTTTGTTATCTGTTACACTAGGGTAATTAAAATTTTTAAAATAAATTAAAATGTTTTATGTATGTATTAATATCAATAGAAAAGAAATATCACATTTGCAATGTATTTTAATAAGAGGTCATTTTGACCCCAAATAAATATTAAGAAATAAAAATTAAGCTGAATAAATAAATATATATATAAATATATTCCTAGGCTAAGAGTAATGTAACTAAAACTAATTAATTAATCTCTCTGCTCATTGAAGAAATTGCAATAATTATAATTACTCTGCAGTTGTGTTATTATTTTATAAAAGTTGTTTTTCTGACAAGTTAATTAAACAGAGAAAAATATAACTAAAAGAGTAAAAATGTCGTTTCAATATTAAAAAGAGATGATAGCTTATAGAGCTTTAATTAAGTCGCGTTCCTGATTGGGTTAAGTTACCCAGAGTTGAGTGTTTTCCGTTTTTTTTTAATTAATAAAGATGGGGCATCGTATAAATAAATAAAAAAAATAACTCATAATTCTGAATATATATTTGTCTACATAGAAACTATGAGGTTTTAACCTTTAAAGATAATAATAATTATATTTCTTATTGTTTCCCTCTACAGCAGTATTATTACTTCTTCTACAATAGTATTACGGTAACCCACGAAATTAAAAATCAACCTTGTGAAAGTTTTGAGCTATTATTATCAATATTTGTGAAAAATTGTTTCATTTGAAAAAAAATTAATTAATAATTTTTTTTATTGTACCTACTATAATTTTTTTTTTTAAATATTTTCTGTAATCTTCTTGCCCTATTGCATCGATTTCTAATTCTTTGGTAATTATGTGCTTCAGTTCAGTTAGATGTTTCAAATTTATTTTCTTTTATTAACTATATACCATATCTCTGAAGTTTGTTGTAACGAAAACAAAGTGACATTGTTGTAATTACGCCTCTTTCTACCCTTTACTACAGTATTTAATAGAAACATTGCTTTCTTATGTTACAAAACTTAGAATTTTAAACTAGCTTGTAAATAACATTGTTACAAATTTGTTTGTTTATTATAATTATTTATCAAATATATAATGTACCACATTTTTTTTTAACGAACGCACGAATGAGTGATAAGAGAATGGTAGAAAAGATTTATATAGGAAAAGTGAGCAGTAAGAGAGACAGGGGGAGGCCTCGAGTGACCTTCGAAAACACAGCAACTATGATCCTGGAGGAAGGTCACGTAAAAAGCATGAGGACCCCCCGGAGTACATTTATGAAGAGGTTGATGTCTGTGGCCGAAGCGAAAGAGGTATGCAGGGACCGTAGCGTTTGGCGCTCCGTCGTCTCTGGCTACCCCGCATGATTTATGGGGTGAAGATAAATAAATAATTAAATAAATATTTATTTTTTAGTGTTTGTCTGTTTATTTTTAATTAGACAATCTTTAATTCACATTAATAATAAACACATTATTTATACTAAAAACTCGTCTATGTACCTCATATTGGTAAGTTGTATCGATATTCGCAAATGTAATGTGAATGCACCAATAATGTAGTTTCATGCTTGCGTCATTGATAATATAATTAATGACATGCTTCTCATAGCCTGACCTAATTTCCTGGATACTAATATGTGAATATTAAATAATTCTAGCGAGAAAGGAACAATAATTTTCGTTATAATTATTTTCATACCTGAATATTAAAGATTTAATTAACAAAATATTTTAAATATAAGTCAGTAAGTTAATATACATATATTCTTATTTATGGTACTGATAAATACATACTAATTTTCTCAAATGGTGTACGCCCACGTATCTTATTATCCACCCTTTCTTATCTTGATAAGTAATACTCGTATGTCTGTAATCTCAGAAATATTTCTCAACTGTTATTAGAGTTTTCTAATTTTTTTTTCACTTCCCGCCGGCCTTAAGTCAGCTCTCCTTGGGAATATGTATTGTTGGGATTTCTGTAATCTTTGAAATAAGTAGTATGTTCATTCATATTTTGTGACATTTCCTATGTCATTCACCTTCGAGAGTCAATGTGTCGGTCTTTTATTAAGCCACAAACACATTGGACATATCTGCACTCACTCATACACGTAGAAATAACGTAGTTATGTGGTAGGATTTTCTACTGAAATATTTGTTTTAAAACTATAGACTAAAATTAGTGACTATTTCGTGTGCTCGTGTTCGGTCCATAAAAGATATACTCGTACATTTTGTTCATAAACAGTGCGCGCAGCGAATAGGATATAAAACGACAAATAAGACTAGTAATATCAAGTGCTCTTGAAACTGTAAAAAACTCAACTTCCTGATGCAGGCGTCGTGTAAAATAAAACACTCATGACATTGAAGAGCTGGAATTGGGATTGATAAACAAGTTTTTTTCAAAACGTACATTCGACGACCCCGTAGTTGGTTTTAAGAGTAAACAATTAAAATTATATCAATTCACGTTATTGTTGTTTATAATTATTTAATTCATTAAATGAAATAACATTCATATTTATTATTTAAACATAACATTTTCGGGGGTAGGAGTGAAAAAGTTAACAGCTGTTCTCTAACTGCTCTTTAATATTTTTACTATTTTTAATTATTTATGGTGCTATAAAGTGTTTACAAGTTTTTATTTAATGCAGTGTTAGAAGTGATTACTGAAACTTTTAATTTTTTATTGATTCAATGTGGTCAATAGCTTAATTTTTTCACTATACCTGCTGGCACATAAACTCTCTCACTCTATACTATTTCGTAGAACATCACTGACTTAATAACTATGGCTAAACTAGAAGACATCATGGAACTTCATCAAAATATGGCACTTTCACTAACTAAGCGTATGTCGGAATTCGAAGAACAACTTAAGTGTACCTCCTCCGAGTCCAGCAAGCCAAGTATTGATAAGCTCTCAACTGAGTTCAAAGAGTTTAAAACTTCTGTTTGGGATATCCTTGGACTTTTGAAGTCGCTCACAATGAACTTAGCCGTGCAGATTGATGAACTTGACAACCAGTCCCGCAAAAATGTTCTTTTGTTTGGAGGCATTGAAGAAGCTGAAGGTGAAAACTTATTGTCCACTGTTTTGAGCACAGTTCAGGTCTTGATGGGCCTGTCTGATGTTCAAGCAACCGCTGTACTACACTGTCACCGATTAGGCATTAAATTACCAGACCGTTGTCGACCTATTTTGGTGCGTTTCAATGATCTCAATATCAAGAATGTGATTTGGAGAAATAAAAGGAAATTGAAATCTAGCTCAGTGGTACTAAGTGAATTTCTTACTAAGCCACGCCAGGCCTTGTTTCTTAAGGCTAGGAAACATTTTGGAATCACAAACTGTTGGACTCAAAATGGCAATGTTCTTGTTAAGTCTCCTGATAACAATCGTTTGGCTATTCGTAATGACTATGACTTAGATAATCTAATTCTCAAGTTCCCGCATCTCAGCATACATCCTGCATCTGTATCAACAGTAATGAGGGTTGCTGAACGTTCCAAGACTAGTCCGGCGGCTTCTGGACCAGCTTTACGTTCCGGCACTCGCAAACTGACAGCAAAAAAGCCCTAAATATTCTTTAAGGCGGTCCTTAGCAAGTACTTGTATGGCTTTATTTACTTGGTTAATAATTTGTATGTTTCAACTTAATTTCTTAGCAACGCACTTCTTCGGATTTCTTAACCATATTTTCTATTTGTTCTATGTTATCCACACTATATATATCCAATTAACTTTTTTTTACATCTAAATAAAACTTGTAAGATTTTTAATAACTAAATATTAAATATCTCTTGTCTGCTGTCAAACTTTGACATTACCAATACTTGCCATTTAAATAATTTTGCGCTGTCAAAATCGAACTAATTTGTATGTGTCTTTTTTTTATTTTTTATGTTTAAACTTTTACACTTTCTTGTTATTTACTTTGTTTTAATTTAGTTTTATAAAGTTTTTGTTTTTATTTTAATTGTTAATTTTTGTCTAGTTTATAAGTTCCTAATTTGCTTGTTTAGTAATTTATTTCTTGTTTTTTTATATCAAATGCCAGCAGGACGTGCATTAAAGTACGTTGTAGTTATTTTTATTATTATTATTATTATTATTATTATTATTATTTTTATATAAATATTATTAGTATCATTATTATTATTGTTTTTTTTTATATATATTTAAAATTTAATATATATCATAATTGTTCGTCATATATACAAAACTATTAGCATTACTTTTTATATTTATATACATACAGATATACATACATCGTTTTTTATTTTATCATGGATATCAGTCTTGAATCTTTTCATTCGGCCTGCAGCGACAGTTCTTTTTTTTCTACTACTGACAACGATTTAACCAATGATTTGTTGCTTGGTGAGTCTTTGTCAAACGTATTGGCGCCCTTTCCTAAAAACTTAAACATATGTCATATTAATGCCCAAAGCGTTCCCTGTCATTTTAACGAAATGTATGACTCTTTTAATATCCCTAACTTGCATTGTATACTAATCTCTGAGACCTGGCTTAAACCATCACTACAATCGGTTTGCTTTGCTATTCCCGGTTTTACACTAATTAGAAATGACCGCACTGGAAAGATTGGAGGTGGAGTGGCCATTTACCTCAATAACCATTTTCCTTACAAAATCATTTGTCAGTCCCCTTCCCTCTACTCTTCCTCCCCTGAATTCTTATTCCTTGAGGTGGATGCTGGCATTAAAATTGTTCTTGGCGTGATATACTGTCCTCCTAATATTAATTATTTTACCACCTTGGAAGAAACACTAGAAAACTTAATATCTATTTACAGTCATGTCATCATTATGGGCGATCTTAATACTTGTATTTTGAAAAATGACTCCCGCTCCCATAAATTATGCTCGCTGCTGGAATCTGTTAACTTGACAATACTACCTTCAGAACCAACTCACCACGTAAGTACCACTAGCACTCTTTTAGATTTAGTCATTGTCTCCAATAGTAACCTTGTTGCAAAATCTGGCCAACTCCCGGCCCCTTCTTTTTCACTCCATGACCTTATCTTTGTCTCCTATTCGATCAAGGTTCCCAAACCCAAACCCAAGACCTTATTAATCAGAAATTTTACTGGACTTGATTTAAATAGACTGGAGTTGGATGCCTCAAAAATCAACTGGACTGATTTAACGGTTTTGGAGACAGTAGATGATAAGGTGAAATATTTCTGTAAGGAAGTCCTTGATTTATTTGATAAACACGCACCTTTACATAACGTCAAATTAAAACATCACAGCACTCAGTGGTTTAATGATGACTTTCGTAAAGCTAGATTAAAAAGGGACAAAGCCTTTCGTAAATACAAAAACAATCGTAACGCAGTTAATTGGTCCATATATAAAGCTGCAAGAAATCGGTGTAACAGGTTATGTAGGAATTTAAAACGCCATTATATCATTGATCGTATTAGTTCATTATCTTCTTCGGCAACATATAATTTTCTAAAGTCGTTGGGGTTGGCCAAAAGAAACTCTACCGAATCTAATCTCAACATCGACATCAATTCTTTAAAAGATAATTTTTCTTCTTCTTCTAATATGGACCTTTCGATTAAATCCCGTACCCTGGCCGATATATTCAGCTTGCCGATTTTTCCTTTAAAAAAGTTTCACCTTTCACCTGTAGACAGATCTGAGGTAAAAAGGAGAATTCTTTCTATTTCCTCCAAAGCTATAGGATGTGACGAAATCAGTCGTCCTATGATAGTTCTTATTTTAAATTCTCTTTTAGACATAATTACTCATATTATTAATTTTTCTTTATCCTGTAACACATTTCCCGATACTTGGCGTAAGGCATTTATCATTCCACTTCCTAAAACATCAAATCCTCACCTGCCATCTCATTTCCGCCCTATTTCTATACTCCCATTCCTTTCCAAAGTTGCCGAATCTATTGTTTATCACCAGATCTCCTCTCATTTCACTAAACACGATATTTTTAATACATACCAATCAGGGTTTAGAGCTGGTCATAGTACGACAACTGCCCTACTTAAAGTTACCGAAGACATCCGCGAAGCCATGGATAATAAGCATGTGACTGTATTAGTTCTCATTGACTTTAGTAATGCCTTCAATACTGTTGACCATGATCTTCTCCTCGCTCTTCTCTCCCGAACAAATATCTCAGACTCTGCCCTACAATGGTTTTCTTCCTATCTTCGAGGGCGCAAGCAGTCTGTACGCTTTGGACAGAAGCAATCTGACTGGTGTGACATCACTACTGGCGTTCCTCAAGGCGGAATATTATCTCCCTTACTGTTTTCGACATTTATCAATTCTATTACTTCCTTTATTCATTCTCACTACCACCTTTACGCCGACGACTTGCAGCTGTATCAACACACTACTATCGCAAATTTCGATCAAACTATTTCTTCTATTAATTCTGACCTTATGCGCATATCTTCATGGGCCGATCGATTTGGCACATCTATAAACGCTTCCAAATGTCAGGCGATTATAATTGGTAGCCGACAGCAACTAGCCAAAATTAATGACTGTTCTTCTAAATTAAAACTTAACAATATTTCTATACCGTTTTGTAACAACGTTAAAAATCTTGGCCTAACGATGGATCGTTGTCTTGGCTGGAGCTGTCAAATAAAAGAAGTGTCTCGGAAATTTTATGCCAGTTTACATTCATTAATGCGCCTCAAACATTTTCTTCCCATTAAAACAAAAATACAGCTTGTCAACAGTCTACTGTTGCCGATAATTGACTACGGTGATGTTTGCTACGTAAATTTAAACGAAGAGTTGCTCAACAAGCTTGATCGCATGTTAAATACTGCTATAAGATTTATTTTCAACCTTCGAAAGTTTGACCACGTTTCGCGTTATCGCTCGCAATTAAACTGGCTACCGATTCGCGAACGTAGGTACATGAGAATTCTTTGCACCTTATACTCTATCCTTTACAATCCCTCTTATCCCAAATATCTTCAAAATAAATTCCTACTTCGTACGCATGCCCACGATAGGCCTCTGCGCTCGAGTGAAAACCAACTCCTTACTGTTCCCACTCATCACACTGGTTTCATGTCTGACTCCTTCTCTGTTGTTGCTGTCCGACTCTGGAACCAATTGCCTGAAAACATTCGTAAGGCACCTTCACGAAACTCTTTCAAGAGACAGGTGAAACAGTTCTACCTCCACAGTTTATAATCTTTTATTTTCCCATCTGAGTATATCTAAGTATATGTATAAAACTTATTTATTTATATATTTGTAGCTTTGTATGTATGTATGTTAGTATTTATGTATGTTTATGTATGTATACAGTTTATATATTATATCTATATATCGATATCTAGTTTGTATAGTTTTCTTTTTTTTTTTGCACTCCGCCTTCGTACGTATTTTCTTGCACGTTTTGGGTTGGCTGGTAGAAAATGCTTTAGCGTTAAGCCCACCCTTTGTACCTTGTTGTGCAATAAAGAATTTAAATAAATAAAATAAATAAACATTATAGAAGCATATATTAATCGCTCATGCGGAGGACAAAACAACTGACAAGTAAATATTCCGCTATATTATAAACATTTCAATGAATACCATTGAGGCAGAAGCTGTTTGTGCTTCATGAATACGCGATTATCCCTGGAGATTGAAAATAATACTATCCCTTTGAGAACAGGTATTTTAAAACATCATTAACGTTATTAATTTTAAATGGATTTTAATGAATGATTGTACTCAATGTAGACTCATTCTAAATGAATAAATAAAATGAATCACAACTGGACATATTAACTGTCAATTACTCATATTAACAACACAAATATTTACAGCACGAGTTGCCGCAACTTCATTCTTACAGCGTCGCTTTATGCAGCAACTGTTAATTATTACACTCGGGAACTGTTTAGTGAGTCTACTTTCCTTGCGATAAACTCACGTTAAATAATTGATATTAAATAACAGTTATATCACACAATAATGACAAACGAATTATTATTATTACATAATTATAAGCGAAAGGGTTGTATACAATGTAGGTAGTTATCTAATACGAAGCTTACAAGATGCTTCAGTTAATCCACTTACCGACCGTAAAGCCGATTGGGTTCTGGCCGAACGTGATTTTGCACCTATCGGATGTGCGTACAACACAAGTCACTACTCCAACTCATAATGGCTCTATTCATGGTCAATATTGCATTGAGATCAACGTAATATCTTTATATCGTATTACAAAACATTGTCTATTTTACTATGGAAACTCAATTATAAATACGTAAACCTATAAAATGTGGCAATTATAACAAATAAAAATGCATATGAAATAATTACGGTAGTTTACAATAACAAATCGTAAATTAATCAATTTTAATTCCCAGAAATTATGTTAAAATGTATTCTGTAGAAAATAAAACGTTGCTAACGAACGAGGCAATTACAAAAGCTCATGGAACAAAACTGCGCAATGGTTTGAAAGCAGGGATGGGACCGTTTGATGAGAATACTCGTTGCATTCTCATGAGAAATGATTTCATTTAAAATATCGGAGTTTTGATAAGAATTATAATAAGCATGTGCCTACGCTGTAAGGATAAGATTGGCAACTTTTAATATTCTACCCTTACAGTAAATATTACGTCAACTGTAAATAAAATTTGTGTAGTATAAATATTAATATTATATATTATTGTAGTTATATAAATATTCAATGTAATGGTCGAGTATTCGTTTCATTATTACATTACTTCTATTTCATATATTTAGTGCTAATTTATAAATGTCCTATAACAGAGACAAACTTCTTAAAAATATAAAGAAGAACGAGATGTAAGAGTTAACTATCAAGATATATTTGTGGTTGCTATTTCTAATACTAACAATTTTCCTTCGAAACAGTATTTTAACAGTAACCAGATTAACTTAAGGTACTCATCAAAACAGTATAGGTTGTAAAATCCGCCCATCTTAGAACTTAAACTTAGTTTGACTTAGTTAAGTCATTTCGCCATGCAGAAACTTTTGTTTCCTCGTAATTAATTGTTAAAGACTAAGCACTTTTTTACTATAACTTATTATAAACGAACTATTTCGGTTGAAGGCGTCTTTGGTATACATATAAGTTCAGGACTCTATCTGTTTACTATTAATAAAACTTAAGCCAAATACCACGTTAATGGTCAGTACATATTTTATACAGTGTACATATTCGGTTGTAAAACTAAAATCAAGTTACATTACAGTTGGGAACAAAATTGAATCAGACGAAGCGAAACAAACGTTTATTTTGTGAAATCAGCTTATCTACCTGAGAGACACGTTGGCAGAATATTATCTATTGCTTAAAAACTTTTGTTAGCATATATTTTGTTGCAAAACATTTAAAATATAGAATAGACCGATTAATACATAGTGATCTTTTAACAATTAACTTACTCTTAAATATAATCACTAACTGTGAGTTATTTATCAACTTATATTGTCAAAATCCATATGGTTACGAATACATAGTCGAATTCATAACTTTAAAGGTAAAATATTTTATGCATGTTTTAAGCAAAGTTCGCTTTGTCGATATTCGATCACCCGCCGTCAAGGAACTGTACAGCTCCGACAATGAACACACGATATGATTATACATTATAATGTAAAGTCACGAGAAGATAAATATGTAATTTAGAAAGTATTATGTCATATTTTTGATATCAAAGGTTAATATATTCAGACAATAAAACCAACCCACGTCCAAAATGTGAAAAATGTTTTTTTGTGGTTCACTACATTTTTTTTAACTATTAACATTTAAACCAACGTTATTTTGGTAGTTTTTTATACTCATATATTTATTTAATAACAATTTGTTGAGACAATCGTGGTCTCATGATAAACTTTAGTTTGTGACTCTTTTTATTACACAATTTTAAAACATTAGTTATACAGAGATCTCTAAATGGCCGTGTTTAAAGACTCACATAATACGTGCTTGTTCATGCTACGCAGGACTTAAATATACATATATTTTATAATTTTATTATTTTACATTTTAAATCTAAGTTGGTGAAGTTTACAAATCTTATATTTCGTCCATATATTTTTTGTGTAAGGGAATTTACATTCACAATATACACGGGTATTGAAATTGAAGGTCACTTAAAGGCCACCTTACTTACGTACTGAGATAGTTGATTAGATTATGATTAAAATCTCTTTGATATTTGTGAGTAACAACAAGCGTCATTCCAACCGTTGAAATACTCCGAGGTCAGGTATTGGAGTCCTACTGTGTATTTTATATAAGATATAAAAAAATATAACATTTATATTTAATATATAAGGTATCTCATAATCACCAATTCAACTACTAGTTGATATATTATTATTATTATTTTACACCTTTCTTACTCTTCGTAATGCCCCGAATCCTTAATTTAAAATGATTTTTTGTTGTTAGCTATCCGGTTGTTCTCTGTTCTTTTCCATTATACAAACTTTTTACCCTCCAAACATTTCACACTATGTCACCAACTATAAAAAGTTATAAGATATTTCAAATTCATTGGAAAAGTAATTAAAACTTGATTATATCCGACTTAATACCAGTACAATACTGTTATATTATTTTTATTTAACTGTCTTACCTCTTTTTGTCTCCTTTGAATCGAACCGAATTCATTCTCGTACTTATTTTTTTCCTCCTTCCGACTACGAGATCAGATGTTGCTTTATTTAATATTGTGCAAAGTAATCTTAAATATCATAAAGGACGGACCACCGAGTCTCAGTTGTTGAGAGAAGACTTAGCATTATTAAAACACGATCAGAGTCCAGCAGTTTCAGTGAATATACTGACGAGTATGAAAGTGCTTAATAAGTAAACTATTATTATGCATGTATTATATATTAAAAAAGATATCTTTTTAAAGAGTTATCCTCCTCCATCATCTACATGTGATATTTTATTGAGTTAGATTTCTGACGTATTGTATACTTATAGTGTTATATAAGTATAAAAGTGTATTTATTTTAATTGAGGTCCCTCAAATGCCAATACTACTCCATAGCAATTAATCTTTGACACTACCTAAAGCTGTAATAAAATACTTTTAAATACGAGGTAAATATAAACTTAGATCGAAGACAGATAGCAACAGACCCTAAGTAATCGTGTGGTAATGTGAAGTTGGTCTTGCGGTGTGTTATTTTAACGTCAACTTTTACATAAATAGATATAAATTATTATGGAAGAGGAAATTCGAGGTTCATTTAGAAAAATAATTTAACATCCCCGTGTTTTAAATTATCATTAACCGATCTGACCTTACATGACCGCGGCCACAATCGCTTTTTATTACAACTAACATTTACATAACAACATTTTGATGAAATGAGTTAATGAAATCACGATATTTGAGCACATCCCGGATGCGTTGGAGTACACAGAGTGACGATGTATTTAAATCATTAACTTTTTTTAATTTCCAGATAGAGTTTTTTTACGTGCAGAACCTACCCTCCCTTTCAACCACAGTAGTTGAATGCATACTTTACAAATTTATAAAAGTAATATTAGGTTGGTGTAACAAAAGCTTTTCAGGAAACTTGACTTTTGTATTTAAATTAAATATTATTATTTTCCATACATCATAATGTGAAATGAGAAATTATTTATGTTAAATGAGATTTGCAT
Organism: Melinaea menophilus ssp. n. AW-2005; assembly: GCA_918358695.1. NCBI lineage: Eukaryota > Metazoa > Arthropoda > Insecta > Lepidoptera > Nymphalidae > Melinaea > Melinaea menophilus. The sequence goes on from OU911049.1 coordinate 11,690,426, forward strand.
AAGTAAAACAAGGTTAAATAAATTAATTTTACTTAACTCGCGTATATTTGTTACATTTTCATATTAGCCCGACGTTTTTAATACTTTACAGATATCGTGTTTACGTCAAGACGAGCTTTAGGAGTCCGTAAGAAAAATGAAACCATTAAAATTATATATTATTATGCTAATTACAAAATAATATATTTATCCCATCTAGAACAAAAAAATGCACAAGACTCGGAACACTAAGTTATAAAATCACATCTAAAGCAAGTCGGTTACCTCAGTATAACTATCTATGACAGCAGATATACAACCACTCATGATTGATACCTTGTTAGATTATTAACAACATTTTATTATAACTATATCGGTATTACATTTTTAACCTTTTAAGAAAGGTGTGACTTGGCAAACACAGGCGGGAAAAGACTTTATTATTAATATTATAACTCTGTCTGTCATGGCTTCGTAACTGAATGGATTTTGATGAAATTTTGTAAAGAGGTACGAGTATTTTGATATCCAAGGAAGGACATAGGATAGACATAATTTTGTGATTAAATTATGGTGAAGTTTCATTATTGTAATTTAAGAGCTTTTTAACCAAATAATTCTTGCAATAAATAATAAGAGATAATGTAAAATATATTTTAGTACGAGGTCGTAATATTTCTTTACAAAACCCAAATGAAAGACACTAAGGTTGTTATTTTAATTAACTTAAACAAACAAGCCGGAGACTCATTTACACAACACGATGCGAACGAGGAAATAAATTTATAAATTCCTTATCTACAAATAGTGATAATGGGGGCTGGTTAACGCTATTAGAGGATTGGGAAACTCAGTATACTTATATTGCTCCAATTAAGGACTTTTATGCTCTCATCTAGTCGCACTGAGCTGACCTAAATGGCAGAATAATAATATTCAATATTATTGGGTTTCTGTTATAATACCCTTTTTTAAATATAAAAGAAATGCTTTGAGTACTACATACTAAGGAAGTAACACAACGAAATAAAGAAAATGGTGGTAGATTCTACCCTTTTAAATATATTTTCAATAAAAGTTACTTGGACCGAGTTAACAGCACCCTCTCACGGAAGATCTGCGTATAATGAATTTACTATTTTTTTGTACAAAGAATTATAGACGCGAATCGCCAAACTACTGTGAGCCCTAGTCACATGACTAGCCGTATTCCTCATGAAATATCTGCAAAATAAATAAATTAAAATAAAATATAAATTTCCTTTTAAACTTCACATACAAAATTATTTTGATTTTTACTTGTAAAAAAACACCAGGCAACTGTTTAAATAAAAGAATACAAGGCTCCTAGCCAAAAGAAACAACCGTTCCAAATTGAAAGTGATATAAAATTTGTTAATTTATCTTTTTACAATATGAAATAATTTACAACACTTTCCACGACCTATAAACAGTCTTATTAATTATACCAGATACGATATATGGATGACAATTTGGTATTTTAATATCAGCCGATTGAATTCGAACCATGACTGCCATAAATTGTAGATTGCCATAAATGTCAGAACCCATAAAACACCTAATATTTTCCGATTCGAATTGGATCTTTTTTATTCCGATAGATGATTAATTAATTAATTAGTAACGGATTTTTTTTGCAGAAGGAGATAAATGTTTAGAAAATGAGTTATTATGTTCTTAACCCTCTGCGACTGACGTGACTTAATTATAACTATTGTATTGACGTGGTAGTACACGAGACACTATTTCATAGGCAAATATTTTTATAGATATAAATTATGCAGAAATTTTATTCACATTTATTGGATTTCTAACCTTTTTTTATTAAATTAAACTGGAATAAAAAAAAAACTATTTGTATTTTTAAAATGAAACAGTTTTAATTGACATCATATAAATCAGTCTAAAAATTTGAACTTAAACATTAATAACATAAAAAATCACAAAATAAACTTTTTTTTTAATTTAACATTACACGTTTAAAAATTAACCATTACAATAATCAGTCTTGCAAATATGAAATATATTCATCGGTTAATTTTAAAATAAGGTAACTTCAAATTCACAGCTTTGTTTGATAATTATCACATAGTGGCTTGGAGCACTGAAGGCAATTGCTTTCGAACAATCACAGCAAACATACTTAGTTTGTCTTTTATTTTTGTGGGACAAATATAAAATAATTTTCTACCACTTGGTGAAACAGACCGAACTACTGGTGGAGGTGGGGAGACATCCTTGCCTAAAACCCTAGTAATAGTCATGCGCAGCTCTCCCGGCAATCATTCATTGTATACTCTGTTTTTCATATGATTCAAAACTGTGTCTCTGGCCATATTCAGTAAAAAGTGGCTCTCTTCATTTAATCCTTACTGTTCGTGCAACTTTAATACAATACAAATCTGCCATATCCAACATCCTTTGAAAGATTGCCATAGGCCATCGACGAGTTTTACGGCTGCTAATTGTAGCATATCAGTATGCTCGATATCAATATGATATATTGATATCGAGCATTTCTTATCCACCTCGTCTACTCCACCTTTTGTATGATTACAGTCTACAATCATAATTGGCTTCTCTGTATCATTATCTATTTCATTAATATAATGGGAGAAAGAAAGCAATAACACGGCTTTATTAGGTTTTGGCACATATGATAAAATTGTATAGTCCTTCGTAAAACCATACAACGAACTTTCTAAGGATCTATTTCTGTTCGGCAAGAAACACATGAAATGATGTCTTCTTCGACATGTTGGGTTTCTGGCTCAAAAGTCGGATCTTCATCTTCATTGTCAATATCGCTAAATTCATCTTTACTTTCCAGTTTTATCCACTCTAATATTTGATCATCATTCCTGGCAAAAGTTCCAGCCGACGTTCTCTTGTAAGCAGAACGTCCTGGCCTAGCGTTGTCGCTTGATTCACCCATCTAAAAACAAGTATTTTTGAAAATAATGTACAGTTTTACACTGTGATTTTCTTCGCAGAAACTATAGTTTATTTTTTAATTCTATAGATACTACTTCACCGACTATAATATTATTACAACACGTTATTTAAACAGGTTATATAATCAAATTATACTCTTAACAACTTCACAATTAACATTATTAAAAACAAATATAATAAGTAATTTAATAAAGATTAAATTCTGAAATAAAATGAAATAATGCTGATGTGGTTGTTCAGGAGACACCATGAAAATATAACCATTTTACTGTGGTGGTAGTGTAGTAGACACTTACCTTAACGCTGATGTGGTAGTCTCGTGGACACCTTCCGCCGTTTACGCACACGTGTGCTCATTTTGATCTCCTGCCACACATTGACCGATGCGCAGCCACGTTATGGTAAGGTACTAATAGCGGCCGGACTCGAATTTGGAAATTATCGGAAATAAGTATATTTTTCTATTTCGCGGTGTCTATTGGACTACCACGTCAGTCGCAGAAGGTTAAAACAACAAATGTTCCAAATAATTAGTCTATAATTGTAAATATTGGTTTCCTGAACGGTAAACGGAGGATTACTCTTGTTTACTGTCAATTTATGAACTATTGGTTTATTACTGTGTTTGTTCAGCCTATATTCATATTTTCACATGAAACACAAACAGTCAGATAAATTAATAACGTTAGCAATGATAACACCAGGGCATGACATAAATTGATCAATCAATCGATATAAGCACAGTGTGTCAACACTCGTATATTTTTAATAATCTTGCATAGGTTTATTAATTAATAATATTATTAACAAATAGTTTATATTGCGGGTTTACTATTAAATCAATCACAAAATTCAGAAACTAGTTCTTTAGAGCATTCCAGCAAGTTCTATGAAGTTTTGCAGAATACTATAAACACGAGGAAAAAGCGGAGATACTTTTAATGTTATCTTTATTATTTAGTGTAGGAGGCATTATAATTAGTCTTCAAAATAGCTGTTCAATTCTTGTAGTCGTTGGTCTGTTGAAAACTTAAAAGTAAGTTCAGACATTACAATGCGGTATTTCATCTGCCATTACTCCAGAACTGCATCATCGTTTATAGATTGGAAAACTTTATTCAAGCGTGAATACAGAACGTTGAACTTTCTTCATTATTAACATATTAAGTATGAAGCACATGCACAATACGGTTATCTTCTGTATTGATTTGTTTTAACATTATGAAGCATATTATTTGATGTTGAATGAATAGGAAACCAAAATCAAACTAAATAGAAGAAAAAATGCTAAGATATTTCCTACCGGAGTAGCAATCATTACTTTCTCGGAAACCCAATTATTACTTATAATAACAACAAATGCCGAGTACTTGGACACAGTCACCCACGGCCTTGCCACGTATCTGGCGACAGTCGTAAGGTTTGAGGCAGATCCCAGCCCCAACAATAGTGTCTGAAGATGGCTTTCACTCCCGCTGGCCCCCCACTGGGAAGAAGTTCAACACCTTGCCGAAGAGGCCACCTGGAATGACAATATTATAATAATCTAATTAAATGTTCAAATACGATATTAGCCAATATAAAAGAGTATTGTCCTCACAATGTCCTCAATATCTCGAGGAAAATGTTTTTTATTTATCCCCAAAGATATCGAAATAATCAACGTGAATAAGAAATACAATATTTTATTTTCACGGCTCAACCTATTTAAGCATTTACTACAGTTTGTTTCCAAAATGAAAAAAAGACCGATGGATGTTCCAGACCTGGGAAGTACTTATAAGAAACATTATTTACTTATTAAGAGCTTTATATGAGCCGCTCAGAAACCAATGCGGTTAAGTCCATTGATACTTTCTGATTTTTGGAAATTTTGATGAAATAAATAATAATCTTCTCAGTTATTAAAGGATTTACTCACTAACCTAGAAAAAAAGTAACCAACCAGCCCTTTTTTAATAGCTTCTGAAAATGTTTTAAATAATATCAGAAGCCATTGTGACCACCACCTTTTATCAATATTTTTTTACATAAAATTAATTTTTTCTTCTTTCGATATTTGTTGGTAACACTGAAAAAGAAGAAATATTTTTTTATTATTTTTACATAAATTTTTTACCTTTTTCAGCTGCCAAAAGGTATAAGTCGTAATATTTTTAAGATGCTGTTATTATTTCAATAAATACTTACGTTTTTTTTACACATCCTGTACATATCTTGTTTTTTTGCAGAATTTACACCTCGAAAAAAGATTTTATTTTACTTATATACCTTTCTAAATAAATAAATAAACCAAGAATTTTAAAAACGAATTTGTGTTTTGGACTGATATGTGTGAGTTACTTATTTTAAAATCTCCACCTGAAAATCAAACAGAACGTATTGTTCAGAACTAAAAGGTATCTCCGTAGGTTTGAACAGTTTCTTAATTAATTAATTAATTGACTTAATCGCATGTGCGGGTAGAGGAAGTGACGGTATCTATTAATTATTTAATTAATTGTCATCTACTTGCAAGCATTGTACTGAAAGTGCCTTACCGACTATTACCACGACTTTTATTAACGAATTCAAATTAGGTTTTATCCTTATTTAAATGGCCTCAAAAAATATTTAAGATATACAACGATGTGAATGAATGTTTGTCTTGTCCATTAAATCATCACACTGTTGACTTTCTTTCTTATTATTTTATTCTTCAAAAACTTACCTATTTAAGTACTGACAAGATATCTAAGATGTGTTCCTTACTTCACTTTATCTAGTTTATTGCCATGGTGCACATTTATATTTTATGAAGAAAGTTACACGGGTTACTCACTCTCCTTAATATATTTAATAGGGACACGTGATATAAATACTAGTATGGTGATATAGGTACATGTATTGAATATCAGATGTAATAATGACACGGGATAAACAAGACTGGTAAATTTTGTTTAGGGACGCACATAACGTGACGTGTATATAGAAACCTGACTCCCTAAAGACAGCAAACTTTGTTATAACAAATAATTGCACATTGACTTATATTATAACGTAATCGTTTTGTAAAAATTGGAAGAAACCAAAGTATAAACATTTATAGTTTTGTGTTACCTTATATTATTTTTACATATTTTATATACACGTGAAACTGATACACCTCAAGACAGGAAAGCTCTATACTTGGTGAGATAATGTTTAAATATGTACGTGGTAGAGCTGAGAGCGCAACACTTCCTGAATGTGTGAAGTGTCCTCGGGACAAGGTAGTGCTTTAAATATACATTTGATTTAGATTTTAAATTGAAGAATGTACGAACTATAAAACATAATATTTATATATAATAATATTTTTGAAGATTTACTTCACGTCAGTTTGTGAAATTAACATTCATAATATTAAAAAAAAAAAAAACAGAATTTCCATTAAGTACTGTCAAATGGCAATATAAAGTCTGCAATAATATTGTAACCTATCTGATATCAAACTGGTCTTTTCGATTTTGACATTAGTTTATAAGTATTTTAAGTGGAATGGAGAGCTCTTATTTTTTAACAAGTAATGTAGTCTTGATAACAGCTGTATCTGTTATCAACTACCGAAGTCGCAGTTAAAAACAAGTCATATATGTAAAAGAAAACCGATTATACAAATACATATATAAAAGATTGCTGTGAAAAATAACTAAATAATGAATATTGTATTGAATATTATATATTTTGATTGTATAATAAGTCAACGTTTTCTAACAGGGGAAACAAATAAAAAGGTATTTTTATTAATGTATGTTAATGTTTTTCTTTTGTTTGTTTTTAGTTTTTGTTTGATTATATTAAACGGAGTATGTCACGAACTCGGCCTGTGATACATTAAGTAAACACACAATTAAGTCTCATTAATGTGGCAAAATATTTTATATAAATTATCCAATTATAATTCATTTTATATAGCTTGTTTGTAAAAGATTTCCTTTTACAGTATCTTCTTTTACCCTTCGATGAGACTTCTTAATTGATTTCTCACGCACGTTTTTTCTTCTTGGACGTGTATTGAAGAGTATGATCTTTATATTTTTGTCACTAGCAAGTTGTACAAAAAGTGTTTGAGGCCCCGCAATGATAAGAGCTACTTTTTAGCCTGAGGAACGCTTATTATAATAGCTGATTTACTGCATATTAATCATCAAAAAATAATGAGGACTTACTTTGAATTGTAATTTCAAGATAAACTCAATATATCATAATCCCTGTTAGCGTAATAGCTGCGTGATATTAAAAAAACATTTAAAATATAAAACCGTTTGAGGTATTCTATGAAACAAAAAAATGTAATTTACACAAATTTAAAACAGCAATTACTTCAGTTAAGCTGTAGGTGTTTAACAAGAATAGAACGTATCTGTAAAGACAATGCACACTGTTCTCAGTAACGTGATGCAATTTCAAGACATGAGACATTCAATAGCTTTAAATTGAATTGAGTCACGAGAACTAGGTAAATACAAAATGTAATATGTGCTTTTCATTTATATGAAAAGTGTACATTAAAAATACATTAGTAGTATATTATGTGAAGTTTACAAAATATTATTATATTAAAGAGATGATTATTAAAGTTATGACATGTTCCTTCTATCATCGTTAGACCGAGTGATAAATAAATCACCATAGAGACAGACAGACAAACAGAAACGACAAGACAAGATTTTGGGTGCTCTTCTAAAGAAAGGACATTCATAAAGTACTATTGCACTAAAGTATACTTTTATATGTCTGTCAGTAATCAGTACAGTGTCGTTAGTATTAGCCAGGTTAGTACTTATCACATAAATACAAGTTATGTTATCAGAAACTTATTTCGTTATTATCTATAAGGAATAACTATTGATATAAAAGTAATTCATTCATTCATTCTTTTATCTTCAATAATTAGTTCCTAGTTTCTCTCTATCGTCGTAGGTCCATATCAGAGCTTCCTAAATGAGGTATAATTGCTGAAACTCGGCGGATTTTACGGGAATTGTGGAAAGGAATGTGAAAATTATTAAAGGTTTTATACTAGAAAAACGTTTTGTTGAAACATTTACCAGTTCATATATTTAATGAAATATTCTTTATGATAACTTTGTTATATATTGTAGTTGAAGACATATATAGTGTTGAGTTCTATGGTCTGTAACGTGAAAGATGTTAAAATGTACGTCTATTAAGAATATAAATTAATGTATTATTTTATTACGTCTATTACGTATATTAAATTGCATTACCCTTACCTTACCTTATCTGATCTTATTATTTGGATCGGGTATCGATACAAGGAATCACTGGCGAAAGCTAGTTGTAAAAATTACTAAAACTTAATGTCAATGCAATGACATAATTATTAAAGACAATGTATAACATTAAAAAACATAACATATAACGAGGACATTCTGAAGTACTAACATTATATCTTAACATTATAACATTGTAACATGCACTTCTTAGTGTTAATTATCCTACATATTATAATTACGTACAGGAGTTAAGTCTAATAATAATCTTTATCTCCTACTTGAGGTTGTTCATAATTTAATACACATACTTCATACCATGTTTTTCTTTATTTATATTTTTCCTCTTTAATTAAATATTACATTTGTCCTAATTCTAATTAAAAACTTCCCGAGTGCCAGAAAGATTTTTTTAAATATCTTGTTAAGTTTATTATTATATACTATTTTTTTCATGACTGATCCTTTTTTTGATTTTTTTAATAGTTGTATTGTATTGTATATTCAGCAAAATAATTAGAAATCCTTGTCAAAAAAATCAAACGTCGTTTGGAAAATTAAAACAGCTGATCTTTAAGTACCGTGTATCTGCAGGGTTTCATTGCATATCCAAATATAAGGCCAACCTTGTCGTTACTTTTGACAAATTATTTGTACAATTATTAAATATTCGTTTTTACATAATAAAGTTATTATAATTGACAATGATGTCATTGTTTAGCAAAATGAAACTAATAAGAAGATACCTCACCCATAACCTCACCCAAAGGCTATGGACTTCTTAACATCAAAAAATATATGATTTTGTAATATTTTATACACATAAAGTAATCTTGGAATATTAAAAATATGCAAGATTATAATATTTTTAATATTCCAATTTAACTTTAAAATACTTCCATAATTTACTATTATTATTCCTTATGATTACTTATCGTCATATCTGTAAAATTAATAGTTTTGATATACGAGAATTTCGGCTCATTTTGACGGAAAAGGTAAAACATATTTTTATAGTGGTTTAGAAAAATTAATTCATAAGTCTAATAAATGTATTGAGCTTAAGGGTGATTATATTGAAAGGGAAAAATAGTTTTGTTATTTTATTTTATTTAGATCCCTTTCATTCCATGAACTTTTGGACCTCCCCTCGTATTAGATTTTATTTTTAATATGATTATTTTCCGGTGAAATATTTTTTCCATTAAATTTAGTACAGCTAGTACTGCGTTTTTAAACCTGTATCTTTAGGGTATTAAACACCACCACACATCACCACACTCTCAGACCATCCCCAGGGACCTCTATAGCAGACACAAGTTTCTTTCGACACTCGTCGACGATTCCCCGAGAGAGACCTGCAGGGCGGAAAAATACCGCATTCCCAGTGCTATCATCCCATAACAATGTATGTTGGGAATATCCAGCATATCATTGATTTCTTTAAAATATTAAAGAGGTACTAGACAATCGCATTTTTATTACTTAGTAATTTATTTCATCAGTAAATTTAATTTTTGAGATGAACGACACCTTACGTGTTATACACCCCTGTGAAGGTATAACTTAAGAAAGTCCTTAAGGTATGACAACGTAACAAACTTACATCCACACACACAGTATTATTTAACAAAACACTACTACGATAACAAATACAACATTCTACAAAATTATATAAGAAGATTATGATGGGGAAAAATTTGTTCCTTTCTCTTCATTGCGTATCTTAATCTACGCCATTATTTTATTATATCTTAATAATGAGAATTGTTACATTTTGATAACATTTAGCTGCTTTTATCAGGCTATTGAGTTTAAGAGGGTTAAAATTAACCAGCAAGGAAATTAATGGCTTCCCAACGAGAATACCATAAAATATTTTTAAAAAGATACTTTAAAATACTTCGGCGTAAATATAATAAGAATATAAGTCTGTATAAGTATTAAGTTATTGCCGGATACATTAACGTCTAATTTAGAATGTGGTATATTTCCTGATCTAATAAAACAAAGTAAAATAACTCCATTATTTAAATCTGGCAGTTCATTAGATCCTAGTAATTATAGACCAATTTCAGTCTTACCCACATTTAGCAAGATTTTTGAAAAAATAATTCTTAATCAACTAGTAGATTTTTTCAGTAAAAACAATCTCTTGCACAAAAACCAGTTTGGTTTCACTGCCGGTCGCTCTACAACAGATGCAGGGGTTGAGCTATTACTCAATATATTTGAAGCCTGGGAAGGATCTCAGGATGCACTTGGCATTTTCTGTGATCTATCTAAGGCGTTTGACTGCGTTCAACACGAAATCCTTATAAAAAAATTAGAACATTATGGAGTTAAGAATAAGTCCCTAGATTTGATCAGTTCATATCTTAGTGATAGAATTCAAAAGTAGACGTAAATGGAATACGTTCCCCCCGTTCTTTGGTAAAAATAGGTGTGCCACAGGGCTCTATCTTAGGGCCTTTCTTGTTCCTCATTTACATAAATGACTTACCTCACCTAGTGAGGGATAAACATGGGATAGTATTGTTTGCTGATGATACTTCTCTCACTTTTAAAGTTAGCAGAAGGCAATCTGTTATTGACGATGTAAATAATGCTCTCTCAGATGTTGTACAATGGTTTAACGCCAATAATTTGTTGCTCAATAAAAAAAATACGAAATATGTTAACTTTACTTTACCAAATGTGAAAAATGTTAAAACCAATGTACAATTAAACAATGAGGAATTAGACTCGGTCAAATCTACTACTTTCTTGAGCATTACCTTAGATGAAAAACTGCAATGGGGTCCTCATATATTTGATTTATCAAGTAGACTTAGTTCTGCTATATACGCTGTTAAAAAAATACGTCGAATGACAAATATGGAAACTGCTCGATTAGTTTACTTTAGTTACTTTCATAGTATAATGTCTTACGGTATAGTCATATGGGGTAATGCAGCCGACATCGATACCATATTCACACTGCAGAAGAGGGCTGTTCGAGCAATATATAATATGAGACCTAGAGAATCCTTAAGAAACAAATTTAAAGAATTTAAAATAATGACTGTTTATAATCAATATATTTATGAAAATTTAATTTACGTTCATAAAAATATTTCTAAGTTCAAAAAAAATTGTGATTTTCATAAAATTAATACGAGAAATAAAAATAAACTCGCTATGCCCAACACTAGGCTCCATAAAATAGGTAAATCCTTTAAGGTTAATTGTATACCTTTTTATAATAAGCTCCCAAATGAAGCCTTAAGTTTATTATTAAATAAATTTAAATTATATATAAAAATAAATTTGATAAAAAAATCCTACTATAGTGTACAGGATTACATCAACGACGGTATGGCCTGGGAATGAATTGTATTATATTGCGAATAACTAGTAATCTCCGCAATTTGTTTTTTGTTGTAGATTAATTTCGTTTTATCGACCTGTTGCATCACACCGATTCCTTAGAAGTCATTACTTGCGGTAGCGTCGGGAGTCGCGTTGCGCTCGTCCCTCAAATATGTGCGAAGGGGGTGATGGCTGGCTCTTGCGTTATGCTCGTGAACGGGTGCTGCTTGCGGTGACTGGTTGTGTAGCAGGCCTATTTTTATTTTTTATTATTATTATCATTATTATTTTTTTGCTATTATTATTATTATTATTATTATTATTATTATTTCATTATATTGCGACGGTTCTAGTTGTTCCAAAATAGCTTTTAAGATTGACATTTGTGAAACAGTGATCACAATATAAAAAAAATATATATCCGGCTGAGTTTGTTGTGTGGTTCTTCTCAGACTAGGACGCGTTTGGAACCCTCATAGCTTTAACATTAAGTTGGACAGTGCTTTTACAGAAGGGCTTATTACGATAAATCTGGTATCGAAATAGGCCCTCCTGACACTTCCATTTTGACGTACACAAGTGATCACTGATAATGATTCAAAGTGGAAAAGATATAAATAAATAAAAATAAATAAATAAAATAAATAATGCAATTAACTGTAGTTAATTAAACTTAACCATAATTCTGTATTGTAATTTCAGTTACTATCACAAATACCAGTATAATCCAATAGATTTTATGGCGAAAATAGAATATGCATCATCTCATTTATTGTATTCCGTTTATTTTACTAAATATAACAATACATATATCTGAAACTTCCTTAGAATCAAGAATACAAAAAAGTACATCAATAAAATCGATAAAAAAGTAACCTCATGTTATCTAGTAAATCGTTAAAAGATAGATTAACCGACCCGAGTTTTCCTGTTGTTAGCAAATACCTCGGAATGCTCGCTCTTGTCTCTACATTTTTTTACACCTGACAGAAGCATCCCCTCCGACCCGCCCTTACTTTTAAAGACACGTCAATATTAGGAGACGATTAGAGCTATTATGAAAAAAAAAGATATAATACTCACAAAAACTCAATGTAGTATAAGCCGAACTTATTTTATACTGTCTATTGCCCTTTAAATACTGAACTTGGGCCATTTCAGAACTAACTAATGATGTAACTATGGACTGATGTTTATGATCGTCATCAAGCAGTCCCGCTGTTTATACTTCGTTTCTTCGTAAAATCTGGTACAAAATTAGGAGAAGAGAAGTAGCCAAATAACCAAGTTATAATGAGAAGCTGGAAAAGAGAAGTAGCCAAATAGCCAAGTTATAATGTCATGCCGCTAAGCTGTTCATATTTTTTTTCCCGAAAAGATGTCAGTAAATATCGATACCCCGTTTTTAGTTACTGTACCTCTTTGCTGATTCGTTGGTAAATTCTTTATGAATACCGCCAGGTCCCAGGGACAGCGGAAATGTGAAACTCGCTGATATAAAAAAACAACAAATCCATTGAAAATTCTCGTCTCTTTAGTTAGAGTAGTAGTAGAGTAGAGGTAGGGCTATCACTGTGCTCTGTTCACACTTACTGTATTAAGAAGTTACAGTCAAAGAGGTAGCTTAAAAATGTTTTCATCTTAACTTACTTTTAAAGCACATTTTTGTTCCACTATGCGGGAACTTTAAGAAAGATCTGAATTACATCCAACGGAATATATGATATATATATAAATATTCGTATATTTTTATATATATCATATATTCCGTTATCCTGTTATCTTATTTAACATTTACCAAAATCAATAATTTATGAAGCTATTTACATTAACTTTACACTAATCAAATATGCTAAATTGAACACGACGCTGAACGAAGCAAGGCTTTCATTGTTATTTGAATTAATTTGATGAAACTGATTTGTGAACTTTACAATGATCAGTATTAATTAATAGTTGTAATCTTAAGTAAGATTTGTTTATTTACATATCCTGAGAGAGTACAAAAGTAGCGGTGGATAATCCATACATTTTTATAGTTATGATAAAGATAATCCGAAGTTGTTATTATCATGAATTCGTAATATGAATTCTCCGTGAATATAAAATTGAAAAATATATTTATGAAACGATTTCTAGATTTTTTTGTAGTTTATTGTTTTTGTCTCCATCAAATAAGACAGTAGTATAAATATAATAGTTATATTTATTTATTTCACTTAGTATTATATCTTTCTATCTATATTTAATTTAATTAATTTTTAATGTAATATAAAAATTTAAGAAATCGATACTTATTTGTTAAAATTACAAAATAACATCAATTTACATGGAAGTATTTATTAAATTGACTGAAAATTTTAAATACAACACGATGTCAATTGTCGTTGATAAAATCAATAAGGAACACAATTGCATGAAAAGCTCTCAGAGAGATTTCATATCGGTTTTAATATTGAAACTACCTTTGACTATTATTTTTATTTTGTTTTTTATTTAATTATCTAATCAATAAAGCGTAAGTTTTAATAAATGTTGAAAGTTATCTCGATACACTATTGTTATCAAAATTAACTTTGAAGTATAAGTAGAAATATTCTCTTGAAATACGAAATAACTATATAGGATTAAAATAACAATACGTGTTGTAGTTAGTTTGTATTTGTGATGTTAATTAAATTAAAGGTTCGTTTTTAAAGGGGAAAACCTATGGAGACTCAAAATCCTTATAATAATATAATTGGGCTGGAGTATAATCTGTTGCTGCTGAACTACATAACATATATTGTTGAAAAAAGGTTCCTGGCAGTGTTCCTATACATACACATATACATACACGTATACATATGTACACCCGGAAAAATATAAGTTATCACATCCGAGAAGAGAAGCGGAACATTGGTACCCATACTTTACGGTCGACGGTTGACTTTTATTATAGGATATAAACTATTTTTAAATAATAATGTTTTTAAATATTAATTTAAATATATTTATATATTTATAATTGTTACTTCATAGTAACCAACTTACTTACTTAGCTTCACGCCATATCCAGAAACGTAACCGTAGCCAGAACCGACGGAGCCCCAAACGCTACGGTCCCTGCATACCTCTTTCGCCTCGGTCACAGACATCAACCTCTTTATACATACCCTCCGGGGGATCCTCATGCTTTTTACATTTTTCTTCATTCTCACCGTGACATCTTCGCTAGTACCTGCCATTCTGTGGATCTCTTCATTGCGGATTCGTTCAGCTAGACTAACTCCGCATATTCTGCTAAGATATATATATATCTGCGAAGATATATATATGGTTAACGTGTTGGTTACTAATATATTCGTATATTAGTAACCAACACGTTAACCATATATTATTAAGTACATAATATGTATATCCTATATATTTATTTAGTGATATCTTAAATATCCTTACTATATAATAATAAGCTAATTGACTCTGTATGCACGCGCATCACTTATCACCCACAAATCACACAATAATGTGTAATACATCAAAAAAAAGCTATTGAATCAGGCTACAAAATAGGGTAGGTGCCAACCTCATACGTGACATTTGACTCTTCCTGGCCCGAAGGGCCGGGAAGTTCCCTTGTATACATATAATATAATACAGATGTTGCTCTAATTGCTCTATCATCGTATACACCGTAAAGAATGGATGTTAATTATGAGCTGATTTGGAGAAGATGATCACAAGATATGAAGAGACAAATATATAATATTATGTATGTAAGTATGTATGTTGTTTATTGCCGAATTATTTGAAAAATCATTTAGTAAATAATCATATCGTGTCTGAATACTTTAAAGGCTCAGAAAGTTACACATATTTTGTTTGAAATAAATCCTTTATTTTGTTTTTGACAGTTTCTTTTTAGTATTTTGATGAAAAATTAATAACAAAAATATTATAATAAAATTCCTATTTAAAATGTTTAATAACAGTTTTTTAATAAACTAAATTATCTTATTTCATAAAATCCATAACACATACAATTTGGATAAATATTAGAATTTAATAAATGTCAAGTCAACGACAGAACCGCAGACAGAAGATATGTACTCGATACGGATTAAACATATAAATCAAATGCTGTCGACATTATTTAAGGCGAGGTTCACTATAATTTATTTAACACAATCATAATAATTTATTTTAAAACAACGATAATAAAAATTATGAATAAAAATATTAAAGTTATTCATCTTTTAATTTTAGTTTAAAATGGTAATATTTTAGACATAAGAAGATTTCTGTTTCCGTTTAATATATTTCTCATTATATTAACTTAAGTGTATGGATTCTTTGTCATCGGTGTTGCTTGATAGTTTAATAACAAAAGTTGAAGTATGTTTTACTACATTAAATATTTGTACAAAATAAGTAATATCTAAATTGTGCTCGTGTTCGAGTTTTTTTTTTTATCCATGTAAAAAATATCACTTTATATATACTAGCTATTCGCCAGCAGCTAAGGCATGCTTAGGGCAATGGCGTGATCTAATTGATTAATTTGTTAATTACTTTGTTACCAAAAAGTCTTAATATAAATTTCTTTTTTTTCTTTTGAAGTCGGTGAAAACATCTTACAACCTTTAATGCTTCTTTCCCTAACCCGCTTGCGAAGGACTTTACAAAATCACCTTACAGCAGGCACCTGCATCTTAAAACTAAAACATTCAAAATTACAAACCGGTAGGTCTTGTGTTTACAGAGGTTGTGATGAATCACTCCTTTAAAAATTGATTAATATAGGTTTATTTTATATTTATCTTTATCTACTAACATAAAATAATTTCAAGTCACACACGACACACAGACACGTGAGCATAAGCATAAAATATAAAAGCATGTCAATTAAATATTTAAATGTAAACACGTCCATAATTTGTATAATAATACCAATATAATCATTCATAGAATAAAAATTAAACAAATAGCAATAAGCGGTAATGATCTGTAAATATATCTGTATTGGTAATAAATCATCGCGTATTACGTAATTGGTAAATCTCATATCAATGTTTCCTTTACTATTGACTGTATTTTATATTGTCCGACATTGTAAAATATTAAGAACTCAAAAACTTTAAATATTATTTAATGTATACGAAATAGTACGAAGAGGGACAAGGGCAGATGAAGTCGCTGGCTGAAACTTGTTAATGCTAAAACTTTAGGTTGCTGTAAACCACATCCATTTTTTCCCGAAGTGTCTGTTAATGTCGTCTTCAAAAATAACAACGGTCGGAAAGAGCACTACGACTATTAACAATATAACAGCCATTTATATCACCAAATTTAAGAAATGTTTATTAGAAAAGATAAAATCTTTACTTATTAAATGCAAGTTACTATTGATAGTTCATAGTAAGGAACTGTTGAGTACTGTTATTATTTATTTTTGTTAATATTAATACAAACGGTGATTGGAAAATCTATAAACAATTGATTATTCCCTAAAAACATTTGCCTTGATGTCCCTATGAATCAGAATATTTTCATTTCATAAAAATAATATCAGAATATTTTCGTTTCATACTGGTTCCATCTGCAACAGATATAACATGTTATTACTGTAGGGATGAAAATATTTTATAATTGAAATAGTTCAACGAGAGATGATGCTGTTTGCCATTTATTTTAATAATAAACCAACCCTATCGAGACTTCATGATGTCATTGATACTTGTGCAAAATAATGACAGTACTAAATTTATTAAATAACATATCTATGACTACAAACTGTATTTAACGTAGAGTTAAAATTTTTTGAACGGCTTGAAAACAGCTTTTTACCCAATTGTCCGTTCTCTAATTATATAGTTTACCAATAAAATAAAGAAATAAGAACCACTGCAATAAGACACCGGAGAGAGTCTTTCTAAGAGATTCGCTTTTAGATTAGAGAATACTTTTATACATTAAAGAGATACCATATAAATCGTTTTAGTACTCTTTGCTCTTTTTCTTATTACTTTGTTGTATTATTTAGTAATTCATCTTATTGCTTATGTTTAACAATGGCTACTAACGCTATAGATATAGGTCTAAAAAACAGATTTGTTATGTCTACTAAGAGTGGAGACATCTCCATCTATACTTTGTTTTGAGATGAAAGGGACCCTATGTTTTATGTACCCATGACAATGTATCTGACAACTTTTTGTTGTGTTTTTATAGTAATCACTTTACCAATTTAATAACGAGCATAATCCATTATTTTACATTTAGCTACTTTTATCACGCTATTTATGGTTGAGAGAGTTAAAATTAACAGAGAAAGAAATTTGTGGCTTCATAACAAAAGAGCCATAAAGAAACATTATAAATTATAACATATAAAAAATCTTCAAATAATTCGCTTTTAATGAAAATTAATACATACAATTAATACAATTTAAAGTAATACAGACCTCCCTGGTGAAGGTCTCTGAGTGGGGTGAACTGAACTACGTTCAGTTCAATTCCCTAAAGACACAGGTTTACGCGTTTACCACTAAAAAACCCCATTTGTCGTATCACCCCTCTTCGAGAGCACTCCTCTTATTGCCTTGCCAAGTATCTCCTGATGCTGGGTGTCGGCATTTCGAGCGATTGTCGGTTTCGTGGTCATCTTGAGAGCAAGGCCAAGTTGGCCTCGATGAAATTGGGAGTGATCAATAGAGCGAGGCAGTATTTCAAACCTGGCCAAAGACTTGCGTTCTATAAGGCGCAGGTCCGGCCACACATGGAGTACTGTTCTCATCTCTGGTCCGGATCACCCCAATATCAGCTTCTACCATTTGACCGCGTACAACGGAGAGCCGTTCGGATTGTCGGAGACCCAGTGCTCTGCGAACGGCTGGACTCTTTGGCATTGCGTAGAAACGTGGCTTCTTCGTGCGTCTTCTACCACATTTACAACGGGGAGTGTTCCGAAGAACTATTCGATCTGATACCTAACGCCGAATTTCTATACCACACAGCTCGCACATCGCCAACTTTATCATCCTTACCACCTGGACGCTTGACGATCTTCAACTATGCGGTTTTCAAGGACTTTTTTCCCCACGTACCACTCAAATGTGGAACGAACTTCCTTCGGCGGTTTTCAGATCGATACGACATGGGTGCCTTCAAAAAAGGCATATATTTCTTTCTCCAAGGCCGGCAACGCTCTTGTGAATCCTCGGATGTAGCAAGAGTTCATGGGCGGCGGTGATCACACATTAACAGTGACCCTCAAGCTAGTAAACAAAGTAAAAAAAGTTAACTATTATATACGAATTTGAACTAAACTTTTATTTAACAATTTAAGTTTTTTTTTAATAATTTCAATCAGTATGACAAATACAGTTGCAATCCAACAGATTTTGTGGTTAAAATGTAATTTGCATCTTAATATTTATTGGATTCTGCACACCCTTATATATGTTATATTGTATACATTTTATAATAAATTATTTAATTGTTTAAATATTATTAATGAAATTATAATTTATTTTACACACGAATAAAATACACGTTAAAAGATTAACGACCCCACTTTTCCTGTTGTTATCAAATAGCTCCTAAGACCGTTCACCCTTGTCTTGACATGTTTGTAACATCTTAGTATCCCTCTGACCCGGTCTTACTTTTAAAGACACATCATTAAGGACTATAAGGAAAAAGTAGAGATGGTTTATAGCACAAAAAATAGTGTTCCAAATAACACAGATTTAAAGTTACTTATTATTGCAATTTGACTTACAATAGGTAATATTATCACAGTAGCCTCAACTCTGATCATTTCAGTATTATTAATTTGCTATGTAACAATATAATGGTATCATTGTCACTATTGGCATATAATTGAATATGAATTTGGATACATATTTATTATATAATTTAATACTATACTATATTAAGAAAAAAAAGTTAATAGAAATATATTATTATATTGATACGTACAATTGCACTTAATATTCGGAAGCCAAAAGATCGCTGTTCACAGTGTCTCAGTATGTAGACTTGGTGCCTTAAAGTTGTTTAAAGATTACTTATAAGTAATCTTTACACATAAACTAACATATATGTTAGTTTATACGTAAACTAACATATATGTTAGTTTATACGTAAACTAACATATATGTTAGTTTACGTATAAAGCACATTTTTATTCCTAATTCATAACATATGTACAATATACAAACTAACACTAATATACAAATATAATAATGGAAATACATCTATTTAGATAGACGATACAAGTTAAGAGATATTACTATTACTACCATCATTAATTGGTGAAACTATTGAAATCAATTAAACATTCATCGAATATTGAATTGTACTCGGGTCCAATCGAGTTAATAGAGCTTAACTTATTGTTTGGGATAAATATCAATTTGTGAACATTACAATGATCAACATTATATAGTTGTAATATTTTGTATTTGTAAGCTTTTATTACTTTTCTTAAAACATACATTTATAAAACCTTATTTCAATTATAATATTTTCCAATAAAAAAAACCTTCATAACATTATCTGTTCAGATAAATAATGTTTTTAAAGTAATTAATTACAGTTCCGCCGCGGGGACTTAACGGAATATTGGTTGACTCTTAAGCTTTGCTAAATACAAAACGATATTTTTTATCCGCTTTTGTGAGATGGATTATCTTAATAGACTTGATTAATAGAACGAAACCAACTAAAAGTTTTAAGACCATTATATATAGACTCTTTAATTGATAAATAAAACTGAAATCTTTATATAATATTTTAGAAATTATTTTACCCATGGGAAAGTAGAGAACAAGACTTTTTAGCTGAAATAATGGAGGAGAAATATTGACCAATAATAAAAAAAATCGAAAGAGAAACATAATAATAGAAAAATATTCGTCTTTTAAAGATCAGGACTTTCATTTTTACTAAATAATAGAGATTTTGGTGTATATACGAGTATATATAATAATTTACTGTTAGTTCCCCAGGATTATTATAAATTTATTAAAAAGTGTTGGAGAGGTGAAACATATTCTGTAAATGAAATGAGACAAGATCATTTTATATCAACAAAATTATTAGAAGGCGCATGATATAGAATCAGTAATTTGTTGGATTCAAATTGTTAGAAATAAACTATAAAAATTTTATGTAACATATTAATGAATAAGAATATCAATTTTAAAGCCCTGTATTTATTACAACATACAACAACAAAATTCAAGGACATAATTAACCTATAACGATATATACCATTGGATTATCATGGCTTCTACAAATAGCGTTTATACACACAAAATGGTTATGTTTTGTATGTTATGTGGATTAATGATATGTGATATATATTAAGTATTGCTTCTTTTTACATAAGAAACATCTTGAATTCTGTTGATTGAACTTTAGCACCTTCAATGATGGACGATGTTTTAGGTAAGAAATCGCATATTATTAATATAACAATTGCCACTATTTTAATAGGAACTATAAATCTACCACCCTTACAAACAATTACATCTTGTATACTTTACGTATATTTGTAAATTCACGGAAAAGCAAACCCTTTAATAAATCAATTTGAAGACAAATGGAGTTAGGCCATTCTTAAAAAAAATATATTGATTTATGGACTTATAATAAGATTACGAAAATATAATTAATAACATTATACGCATGTATAATTGAGTTTCACAAAGCCATTGTAAGGCAGAATTCCCTTTGTTTGTTCTCAAGGACCGCACGATTGAATTATATTTCGAGAATGTTTGTATGTGATAAGAATATATTTATGTGAAGCCGAAATTAGGTTAAAGATTACTCGCTGACCTGATGAATAGTATTAATATTTGATGACAGTTACTAATTAGTTTACAGATATATTTGTTATTAAAACTTGTACACACTCGGATATATAAACCGTTAACATATTAGAAATACATATTATATGAAATTAAACTTTTAAGCCAAACCTCACTTTAATTATTTTGAATCACACCATTCAATCTATTTACATTGAAGTTGCTTTATTATTTCGTATTATAAATAAAGTACCTCGTTCGACAGGGTCGATCGTATTAGGTAGATTCCCGTCGGTGGGATCGACAAAGAAAAACTAGCCAGCAGTATTCTACTGGTCATTACGAGTCTTATGACGGGTCACTCTGCATATATTGGGTGAGCGGGGAACCACCCACCACTCCTATCTCCTAAGCGGGGGGTCGCATCAAAAAACTTTTCGGACAAAAAAGTTTCCTCTTTTAATTTGTTAATTTTCTAAGATTTTTCCGACATTCAAATTTTGCCTTCTTCTGTGACTTTTTTCGGTTTTTAACTTTCAACCCCCCCAGCCCCTCAACCCCCCGACCAATTTCCTCCGTTCAAGAAATTAACCTTTATTTTGTCCTTAAGAATGTGTATGCCGAGTTTGAAAATCCTCCGTCAATATTTGCGACCTGTAGCGTGTCCCAAAGGTTTGCACTTTCAACCCCTCTCCCAGCCCCCCTTTCTTTTTTTCCAAAAAAACAAGATGCTACGTTTGTCCTACTAATTTATCCTATCGACCTGTGAAGTCAGATTTCGCCTACGATGAATTTGGACTGATGGATCATATATACATATATATATAGAGGGATATATAAAATTTTTTTTTTCGACGGATTCTAAATCTCCAGTTCATAAACGGCGTAACGCCCCTACTCTGGGGTCTGGGTCCCGTCATCGCATCGATTGCAATAGGTAGATTCATCTTTGGAATCTACCTAAAACATAGATATTTTAAAAGGTACGTCATTCCATACGGGTTCACTTTCAACACCATGCAATTAGTCTGTGTAACATAGCCATTTTGAAACGTCAAAAGCAAGTGGCAAACTTATCGCTAAAAACCTCATGAAGTCTCGTCAACTATTGACGATGCCTTGGCGAATAGGCATTATATACTTCACGGTATACGCCAATATAGAAAATTAGTAACATACTTAATGTTTCAAAACCAAAATATCTATATTGAAGTAGGCAATTACACGCACTTTTGAATCATCAAGTATCACATTAAAAAAGTTAGTGTAGTCAGTCCGTGAGTAAGCTATCACCGACTCGGAATGCTGCTCTGTTAAGAAGAGCCGAACAGAAATCATCATCATCATCATCATCAGTCATCGTGTGTCTGTCACTGTTTTTAATATTATAAAATGATGACTTATAAATAATATGTTGTTAACACTTTCGCTGCCACCAGATTTTCAGAAATTGAGCCCTGTGTGCTGTTTCAATTTTTCATATAAACGTTTGCATAAAGGCATTTAAATAAACGGAAAAATAGTAAAAAAAATGTTGAGCCACTTAAATACTATAAAAAATTGACTTTTAATTGCTCCGTACATACTACGGCCCTGGGGTGAAACACGGGGTGAAACTTGCGTCTCCGTACACGCTACGGAGCTGGCAGTGAAAGTGTTAACCTTGTATTGAGAGGTTACCGTAAGAATACTAATTTCTTTAAAAACATTTTAGGGAATCATTACATTTTAAGCTATACTTAGTTTGAGCATAAATAGTGAAGATACAACTAAGAATATCAATAAAAACCAATATCCACACAAAGATCCCAAACATCTCGATTACTGTTAGTTTTTGCACAATTTAAGAGGGTCAAGGGTGGACGTATTGTTTTTTTCATAGCCACCAGCCTGTTTCTAAGCCCAACTTCGTAACGAAGGCTTTACGCGCATTATTTGGTACTATACTGACCGTAAGATATAATGTGTGCTGAAAATATTATTTTGAAGCACTCATAAGCCTTTCCATAATCTATACATCTACACATATAAATAAAATAAAAGTTTCTGTTTATAAAAGAACTTAATTCGTTTTTTCAGTTCATATTTGAAAAAAAATATTTTAAATTTTATTTTGTTATACCTTGCGCTAATTAAAAATTAAGATTTAAAAGGTTATTGAATTATTCATTTTCATGATATATAAATGTTAGTAAACTGATAGTAGTTATTAGAAAAATAATGTTATACTTCTTATTTCAAATTTCGACAAAATTATATTTTTAACTAAAAAACCAAGACTGCACCACAACATAGACTTACGTTAATTTTTTTTAACTGTTTCCAATGTGAAACACTTATAAATAATTTAAAAAAATACTAAATGTTTGAGGGCACCCATCTTTATCTTTTGAACTTTCTTGAAAAAAAATTAAGAAATTTTGTTCTTTAACATTTTTTTTTCTCTACAATCTGCACTCTGTGACACGTCCATTGTTCTATCGTCCTGAAAAAAGCGTACATTTTTGAAAATAAACGTTAATGCTTATCAAGCATCAATATATCAAAATAATCAATAAGGATTATATTAATTTAACAATCACATTTCAAATATAATTTTCAAGAGACTAATTCTAAATTATGATAATTACATACTAACTCTGACCATTAGATATCACCAGGAGATCTATTGTGAAAAGCGATTATAAGCAACGCTATTTAAATTTTAATGTAGAAAAAAGTTTTCTAAGACTTTATTACTATTACTATTTCCAGCGTTTGCGTTGTTTATAAATTAGTATGATTAGGGCAGAGATCAGTAGTTGACAAAGATTTGTATCTAACCCAAGTATGACACATCAATATTCACATTCAACATGTTTTTTTTCAGAAGGCACATTTTGATACCAATATAAGTGCCAGTAAATATAATATTATGTTGTAGATCTTATAATTTTCAACTTGTATTGCCATCCATCAAATATTTTTTCAAATCCTACAATTAGTGCAATTCAGATACTTTTTCTAATTGCAAGATTCTTCCCTACTTCAGCAGTCTTATGTAAGACTGAAGACGCGAGCAAAGCCGATCAACATAGCGCTAGTGTGGCAATTGAAGAGATTTAAAGAGTAAACCTGGATTAAAAACAAAATCCTACCTTTGGTAATTTGTATGAGATTATTAACCTCTTATCTCATAACAATCACTCGTACCAATAACTAAAAAATATATCCCTGAAATATAAATAGAGGCTTTTTTAAAACTATTAATTAGTCCACTGTTTTTTTGGATTTTAATGGCTGCTACCAATTTTTTGACGTGACGCGGCTATTCCGTCTAGCGGAGGCCTTCGCCAACTACGACCCCGTTCATGATATACATCCCGGCGAGTTTTCACAGGTGCGCAATTATTACAGATACGAACTTTAAATGTTACATTTTTTTTCACCAGAGTAAAGTAGCATAATGTTAAGTACATGTTAAATCCAACGAAACTTCAATATTTAATAAGGGTATAAGTAGGGTTGAAGTAACTCTCTCTCATAGTTATGGTTTACTGCGAATTATACACAAATATGTACCGTTTGGAAAATAAATTACGTGACCTTTGGAAGAGAGTATAATCCGATTAATTTATTTATATAGACACTAGAAAAATCGTATAATTTAATCATGTCATGTCTATATTGGATATATTTTTATTTATCAGAAATAGTCCAGGCATATTAGTCATATTAGGGCAAGAATCTCGGAATGAGAGATAGTCGGCTATAAACTTGTATAAACCTTTATTTCAACACCCTAAAACTTGTCTCAAAACCTACTTATCGTAGGGTGTCCGCGACTACAGATATTCCAAGGTTAAAGGTCAAAAAATCGATTTTTTACACTTTTACTGCAAATATCTCGTTTCCTATGAGTTTTATGCTATTTGTATGTATGACAGATATTGTAGAGGATTAAATTATCTACAACTTTTTTTTAAACATTTTTTTTATATCTTCAACCATTTTCGAGATAGAGGGCAGAGCGCGCGCAGTGTTTATCTATATACAGTATCTTTCGATGTCAACCTGTAGTCCTGATTAAAAACACGCCGTTTAAAGTTTTTAAATTATTAATAAATACATAATTATAAATGATTCGCATTTTTATTAACTATTACATTATCATTAATCATTTTTTTTCAATAATTAAGTGCTTATTCATTTAATAAAACTTACCTGCACGTGAAATTATACAATTATTAAGGGAAATACTTTAATTATTTCTTAATTCTTATCTTATTTATACTAATTACGTCCCAACTAAATAAGAAGAAAAGAATTAAATTTTTTATTAATATTTTTATTGAAAAATACCGTTTCATACACTTATCAACGTTAAAAAAATAGAATAATAATAAGAACTACAAGTTCTAATTTTAATTTTCTTCTTTTTCTTCATCATCATCGTCTTCCAATGACTGTAATACTTCAAATTCCTATGCGTTCTAGTCTTCAACGACATTTGTCTCCAGTTCTTCCAAGATTTCGGGATCAAAAGTACCGTCTTCATTCAAATCACTTTGATATGGTGAAGCATTAAGACAAGCTTGCCCATTACACTGGCCGTAAGCTAAAGAGCACTGCAACCCTGCTTTCCTGCATCCACATCGTGAACCAAAACCATTTTTGCTAATGGTTAAACAAAAGTTGTAGAGAATTTAATCCCCTACAATATTTATCATACATACAAATAGCATAAAACTCATAGGAAACGAGATATTTGCAATAAATGTGTAAAAATCGATTTTTTGACCTTTGACCTTGGAATATCTGTAGACGCGGACACCCTACGATAAGTAGGTTTTGAGACAAGTTTTAGGGTGTTGAAATAAAAGTTTATACAAGTTTGTAGCTAACTATCTCTCATTCCGAGGTTAAATCCCTAATATGCCTGGACAAAAATTGCTTCATATTACGAAAAAAAATTGTGTTTTTTTTAATTGCGTATTTTAATAAACGAATTGTCTATATATTTTTTTAAGTATTATGAAAACATAATCACTAAGTGTTTCTTTTGAAATATTTTAAAACTTTATTTAAATTTTCATAAAAAATAAATCGCTTTGGAGAAAATGGGAAACAATAAGTTGAAAGATCATTGTCTGTACCTATTCAAAACGAAGCCTTCAGTAAATACCGACAACTATCGATTCTATTCATAATACTTTTTTGTGTTTTCTTTAATAAATCTCTTCTTCCACAATACAATTACGTTTCAAACTTTGTTTTTGGTGACCTCAAAAACAAAGTTGTGTATAATAACAGCGTATAATATATTTATAGTGTGATTTTACAAAGATACAGAAGAAAAAAAAAACCATTTGAAATTTTTGAAATAACTTTGTTATTTTGCAGTGATCATGAAGAAGTTATAACTTGTTTTTTTTTTTGGTATCGATTCTAAGTCATAATTAAGGTTATTCTGCAGATGATATCAATAAATAAAATAGAATGATATTATTTCTTAAAGAAGATTTTATGGCACTGTACTTTACTTTTATATCCTATTTGTACTACTAATTGTAATGTTTGTTTTTGGGCGTCATTCATTTAAAAATACTGATTGTGCATGTATGAAATTGTGCACACAATATACTATTATACGGATAATCAATGATTTAGAACTGAAATCGAGTTTAAAGTTTGCTAAAAATGTCATATCGACAGATTTATGACACTAACCGTCATGCTGGACGATAAATTTAATGATCACTATAAAATGTAAGTGCTACTTTCTAAAGATAACATGAAAAAGTTTAATTATTTAACCATACTTTTATAAATACATTGAAGTACAGTATTACTTCAATTAAGTAATTTTAAAATTATTCAACGAGTCAATGTATTTTAGTGACTTAGAAAGTTACTTAAAGTTCATAAAACAGAAGTTATACATAAATATTAACTTCGATTTAAAGCACTTCTGAAAAATATTTTCATCCGTCAAAGGATGTCCTCAAACCTCTATATCCTATATTATTTATTAACTATGGAGAATTCAGACATGAAATAAAGAGTGACTTGTAAATTATTATAGAAAACTGTATTTTATATTTTATTTGTAATAAATTAAAATAAGCAGGTATTTTGAACTCCGAGCCTTAAATTTTTTTTTTATGTAATAGGAGGGCAAACGAGCTGGCGGGTCACGGATGGACGTGATCACCGCCGCCCATGAACTCTTGCAACATCCGAGGATTTACAAGATTGTTGCCGGCCTTGTAGGTAGGAATAAACGCCTTTTTTGAAGGTACCCATGTCGTACCGATCTGGAAATACCGCCGAAGGGAGTTCGTTCCACATTCGAGTGGTACATGGAAAAAATGTCCTTGAGAACCGCACAGTGGAGGATCGCCACGCATCCAGGTGGTAAGGATGGTATTGGAGGAGATGGCGCGCTGTGCGGTGATGAAATTCGGCGGCAGGCATCAGATCGAATAGTTTTTCGGAACACTCCCCGTTGTAAATGCTGTAGAAGACGCACAAAGTAGCCACGTCTCTACGCTATGCCAAAGAGTCCAGCCGTTTGCAAAACACCGGGTCCCCGACAATTCAAACGGCTCTCCGTTGTACGCGGTCAAATGGTAGAAGCTGATATTGGGGTGATCCGGACCAGAGATGAGAACAGTACTCCATGTGTGGCCGGACCTGCGCCTTATAGAGCGCAAGTCTTTGGCCAGGTTTGAAGTACTGCCTCGCTCTATTGATCACTCCCAATTTCATCGAGGCCAACTTGGCCTTGCTCTCCAGATGACCACGAAACTGACAGTCGTTCGAAATGTCGAGACCCAGTATTCTGATACTTGGCGAGCAATGAGGGGAGTGCTCTCGAAGAGCGGTGATACGACAAATGGGGTTTTCTTAGTGGTGAATGCGCAAACCGGTGTCTTTAGGGGATTGAACTGAACGTGGTTCAGTTCACCCCACTCAGAGACCATCCCCAGGGAGGTCTCTATTGAAGACACAAGTTTCTTTCGGCACTCGTCGACGTTTTCCCGAGTGAGACCTGCACGGCCGGAATATACCGCATCCCCAGTACTGTCATCCGCATAACAATGTATGTTGGAGATATCCAACATATCATTGATGTGCAGGAGGAACAGAGTTGGGGATAGCACGCAGCCTTGGGGTCCTAGCAAAAACCGTCGAGAACGACCTGTATGCTCCGCGCAGTGAGGAAGCTGGTGATCCACTTGCATAAAAGTCTATAAAATATATATATTTGTTTCAAGGAGTCATTGTTTGATAAGTTTTTAAAAACCATTGTTACCGACTTAACATATTATTCATAAATCCCTGTATAAAGTAATTTAAATATATATAAATTATAAACAGTATTACAAATTTTTTCATTATATTAACTAAGTATTTTACTTGAAAATAAAATGTACTGTAATAAACATAAAATGTTTTCCTAAATTATTGGATATTTTAAGAATGTGGATTTTGTTTAGACTCCATTACAACTTCAGAATAAAATCGATACGTTAAATAAATATCTTCCATTCGTTTATATACTACAATCTGAAGTGTTTGAAATTGAAAATAATACCGAATAATGTGTGAAAGTATTCTTATTTATTTCTTAGTAATTGTTAAAAATAATATTATATAAAGAAAAGTATAAAAAATCATAAAGTCACAAAGTAAAGTACTGCAAGATTGAGTGAAGTGAATTGTTTGGATTGGCTGTCCTGGACTCCCGTTCAATACTATAAGCTAGTATTAATATTGCATATACTTTGTAAAAAATGTAAATATAAAATAATTGCTATGTTATAGCGCCAGAATATAATTCAAGGATTGCCTAATTCTTCAACGTCAATATAATTTTTAACACAAGTTTAAAAAACAAAAAAAAATAGTTAACATTAATTTTAATGACATTCAGTAAATATCGTAAACCTTATATAATCGTAAACCTTATATAACTCCTATTACATAAAGAAATATATCTATATCTGTCAATAACTAAAACCTAACCTTATTCGTCTTATTTGTCAACAATATACCGTTCTATGTTTGAAAAAAATGGGGCCAACACTTTGTGAGCTTACGCTGAAATATAACAGGAACGGGGTCCATTAGATACCCATTGACAGAACTCGGTCACAAATTAATAAGGTTAATAAATCACAAACTTTTACTTTTAAATCTGTTCAATAGAAATGTATTAAATGTTTGGAGTAATTGGAACCTTCTCGGCATATTTACGAATAATTTATAAAAGTAAGCATTTTTTTGACGTTGGATATATATTATTCTAAGTTTTATAATCTCACTCTAATATAATTTGTGTTCACATTCATTTTATAAAAAAAGAATGGTCGAACTGCATGTCTGCGGCTGCACCTGTGATGTGGAGCCACATTTAGCAAAACTATTTATAAACCAACATGCAGACAAATTTCATCGCATCTTAATGTGCATATTGAGTGAATACATCTACTTAGTCGTTCAGAAGACAGATATTACAAAATCATTAACAGACCGCACTAGATAGTACGAGTATATATGAAGAAAGAAATGGAATAATACAATTGTATAAAACCAACCTCTTCTATTCTGTAAGATGAAACGAGACACAACTTTATTCATCAGTTTCTTTTAGGTCTTGTATAACACCTACAACTTTCTTGAACTTTATTTGTTTACAACTTTTTGAATTCAGAAGAAAACTTTTTAACAATTTTTTATATTCCTTTCCCAGAATATTACTTATTCCCAAGAAAATTAAAATTTCTCGACGAATTGAAGAAGTGAAGTAGTAAGTGTTCGTTAGTTACTTAGTTAACTTATCCATAAGTTTACATGATAATGAGCCGTGAATTAAACTTGAAAATGTATCTTTCTTTCCATCTTTTTTTTATTCAAGTAGTAAGTAAGTTGCATTTGTTAGTTTCTATTAAACAGTAGATATTTCTTTTCTAATAATTCACGATTGTTATAATATCTCTGCTCTCGATTTTTCATTAATTTCATGGAAAAAAATCGTGATTTTTTGTTTACCTTTTGTTGTCTGTTATAAAATTTTTTTTACTTAACATTTACCTGATAATTTGTACAATTACGTATTACGATTAAAATTAAGTGTTATATTTAACTTGAACATTCTGAAAATAGTTAATGAAGCCAGTTAGATGAAAGTTACATTAGTTACAGTATTATTAATTAAACGCTTAATCTGCTTAATTGTGCAGATTAAGGCATTTGATCATTCGATTATAACTTCACAGATTAGGTTAGTTTAATAAACTTATTTAATTAGTTTGTTTCAGACACGAGCCAGATATAAGACTAGTCGTGGATTTAATATTTACGTTGTTTACTTAAGCGTATGATAACTGTAGTAACAAACTAATGGAATGTGTTACAAAATAAATCATTAGATTATATCACAGTCTAAAAGTTAAACAGTACGACCGCTACCGATTCAGAGCTCAGCACTCTAGCCTTTATTTGAAATAACCTATTTTCGATATTAACAGATTGTTTTCTTTTCCAGTACCTTGAAGAAATATGACTAGATTATTATATTTTTTAAATGTTCATAATATAAAATTGATAAGGTTAGATGTACCTTGGTACTTAGTGCTTGCATTAAAGCGCTGATATGTTAAGATTAATCAGGATTAGGAACTGTAAAATCTTATTACGTTTGACAATCAGTGAACTGGAACAAAAACGCAGCTTGGTACCGTTCTGATGATCATTAGGAAGAAATCGAACTTATAATAATGTATATATACATATTGTCACTTGCATATTACAAGATACTCTTAATATTAACTATTATACCGTAAATATTAATACATAATTAAAAATATTGGCATTGCGATCTCAAAAATGTTACTTACTACTGGATAAGCATATTTTCAAAACTTCTCAATAAATGTAATTATAGAACAAATTTAATATTAATATACATGTAGATAGTCCATTTATGAAAAATAATTATTGCAAATAAACAAAGGTTAGGTTCTTGTTAATGGTTTGCGTAACCGGTTGACAGGAAAACAACTGCCTCACATGATGAGCTATATCTTGAAATATGATAAAAATAAGATTGAGTATCGTTTAAAAGAGACTTTTACTTCTTTTAGCATTTTAATTTGAATAGCAAATTATCCTAAAAGATACAGATTTTCAATTGCGATGACATATAAAATATGTAAAGTTAAAAGAAATACTTCAGTTGCAGAAGTGGTAAGCTCGATTATCCGACGGATGTTTGCAGACCCTAAATTGAAAAGGAACTGGAGTTTTAAGAGTTAGACGCAAACGAGGTCAGGATGACCTACACACAGCTATTTATAATAAATATTACATAATATATTATTTCTCTAAGACTTTTATGAGTGTTTTAACCATTAGCTCAATAACACTTTCTGTAAATTCATTCATGAATATAACTTACATTTAAAACCTCTTCATATTAAAATATAAATTGAATATATTGAAAAGAACTCATCAACTTCTATTTCTAAGGCCATTGAAAATCACGCCAGGAGACATTTCAACTGTTACAATACATACATAAACATTCTCAAATAATGCTGTTTTTTTTAAAAAAGAAAAATAAGTCTATGTATTCGTCGACATTAATCGGCAAAGTAATAGTTGACTTTTATCTGAAAAATATATATTATTCCACAACTAAGACTAGAAATTGTAACATTTCAGTAATAATGTATATAAATGTCGTTAGTAGGTTTATTCGATTTTAAGTCCATACTATTTTTCCGCGAAAAATACAAAACCTAATATGTACAAAGCATTGAATATTTGGTAGACTTAAGTTATTTTATATAAAATTGTTTATGATTATGTTGATAGTTCAGAGTGAAAAAGTATTTTCTTGTATTTTGACATTGTAGTATCTTTTAAATTTTAATTAGAAATGGAATCATTATTAAGTATTCTTGATTTATGTTGGAACCAAGCTTTACTTGAATCATAATAAGTTCTAACATTCAATTATGACACTGACATTAATTCCATAAAAAATTATAAAACGTTAAAATGATGGAGTTTCTTGTTGGTTCTTCTCCGTTTGGTGTTGTGTAACTAGATTCTGATATTTTAATAAGTTAAATGTATGACACAGTTACACACTTTTGGGAAGCATAAACTAGATACCTAGTACCAACACATTTGAAGATGGAGCATCTGAAAAGTAATAACAAAGAACGCTTTGTCGAAATGTGTTGAAGCGTTAAGGACAAAAGTTTTTGTACATCCACAACTTTTTTGTCTTCGAATATCGATAAATGATTTTCAACTCATAGCTCCGCTATCGATTCTAACGGTTATTGAAATAGTTTTGGCTGTTTCGTATAAAAAAATTACTTAAAATGTCATATTAATGTTGAAAAAACTGGTAATTGATACGTCGATAAAAAGCAATGGTCTGTGGGTTGTGTTGTTTTAATGCGAACATTGTTTAACGCACAGTTTGCAAATATTGTTTGAAGCGTTTCTTATAATCGATTAAAAATAATTTATAATATATGAAAGGTTACCAGAAAAGAGTTTATCCAGAAAGATATATGAAATAATATTTGAAAAATGTATTTCTTGCTCCTAAAATTGTTTCAACAAAATACATTTGAAGTTTTACAAAGATTTTAGGATTCGAATATTTAATAATGAATTGCTTTTGAAACACAATTATTCATACTATATAATGTATGTATTATATATTAATATATATTTAGGCCTGTGTTTATAAAGTTAACAACTTAAATTAGAACATTTTTTGATGATGACGAAAGTGTTTCTCTTTTAAAGACATCTGAATTAATGTAATAAGTTTGAAAAATATAAATGTATATAAAAAAGCCATGTATTGTGGGAATTCACGAATTACTAGCACAAACAATTTATGTTTAATTCTCAAAATACATAGCTTCTTGAATTCCTGCAATACACATATCTAAAAAGATGTGCATATATTGAGTGTTGTGAAGTATTATTTGAATGTCACGTAATATGTTAAAGTTCATCGTAAATCTATATTTCAAGAGCACTTCCAATAAAACCCACCCGATGTGAATTCGCGTTTAACTCCTTTTACTGATTGATGTTTTTGTTAAACAAAATAGAAAATATATTTAAATTTATTGGTAAATATGTAAATAGCACTTTTGAAATTTACTGCCATGATTTTTTTTTACAAAAGCTTAGATTAAATTATATTATTCAGCATCGAGACATACAAGAAACCTCGGCAGTTTTAGATCGCTTGAAATTAGAAACGGAGAAGCCTTCTGATGAACAGGTAGCCAGGAAATTTGGATTCAAGAAGGACTATTCCAAGGGCACTGTTCCATAGTGGCAGCAGCTCTAACCCCAAATGTTTGTTTAATGAATCTTACAGCTCTAACGCTAAGGTGTATATTCATTGTTAATTTTTCTTGACTGATAAGACTGATAAGTACAGACTCGGAACAACCACATGAGGAGCACATGAAGAGTTCAATGTATCTGTTAGTGGTGCTGACTGCTAAGCGTCGAGTAAGTTCAATTCCGGTACAAATATTCGTGGTCTATATTACATATCCCGATTATGTACTATGCTTAAAATACAATTTACGTTTGAGAATAATGTTACCAAAGTTGTTAAGGAAATTAATGGACAAGATTATTAAATGTACTAGTAATTATTTAACAAGCATTAATGTTTTTATGATTTCCAGCACTACATATATATATTAATCAATATCAAAATGTTCATGGTTTAGATGTCACTAAGCATTTTCAGTAATTTTGTTTACTTACAGACAAAAAAATATTCTAATTATATTATTATGTGCTTATGGATTACTAATAATGTTTAAATGATAAAAATCAGATGTATTACCATTTCCTTCCTTTTATCATTTGCTTTCTGTTTTATTTCTGTAATGGTTTTCTCCACGGATTAATAGAATATAATCATAAAAGCCAGTGATAATGACTGGGAACTAGAAGACATGAGATATGATAATACAAAGTCATGGTCGTGATTGTTCAGCGCAGAATAAATGTCTTTTATTGTTATCCTTTACAACATGTCAGTTCAAGTTGGACCTCGCGTGATTTATGTGTCGGTGTCGAGATACAGAGGTAGTGACAAATGGACAGATAGAAAAATCCGTGCACTAAGTATATTGGTACTACTTTGTATATTTGCTTAATAACAATATTTAAGAAATATATATATATTTTTGTGCACTTAACCTTTTTTAATTTTTTGTGTAATACGTAGTTACTGCTATTTGGAATTTTATAAATATTTGTTTTTATATTATCATAAAGAGTATACTTTATTATCTTAGATCTTTACCCATACTTCACATTACGATTCCATGTTTTATAATACCTCTTAACTAAATTATATCAACTTTCTAGTAACACGATTTAACATGTACATATACATTATATTCATTATTATATATTTGCGATATAACATACATATTAAAATAAATAAATATAATGTATACTATATTATAGAAATAATATGAACTAATTTAGTTTAGTGTATTCACAACTCACCGCACCCTGGTTAGCAATAACTCTATTAATTAGTAAACTAAATCCCAGTGGTATAATCTGTAGTAATTACCAAAAGTTCCGATATCCACGCAATGCAATTCAGATTACAAAATAATTAGTAATTTAAATATGATATAGTTAACTGTTGAGTTTGTGTAATAGTTTTGCAAATGTTATTAACATCGAAGCTAGTGTAATTATTTTTTGTAGTATTAAATGGTCTAGTTGTGATAGACATTATAGTAAAACTTTACAAACTACAAATCATGTTAAACAAATTAGCACTATGTACATCTAAACTTCTATCATTTATATAAATGTCCCTTATTATTAATACTATATTAACATAAATATAAATCGTATTAAGATTTTCAGTATAACAGTGTACGACCTGTAATCATATTTGTTATAATCTGTTTTAATAACTATTAATTCTTTTCAAGGCAATAAAACTAAATAATTTTAAATGTTTTTTTTTAGTATACGTAAGCATGTCATTAATATAAGTCTTACTTACATTTTGAATACAGATTACATCTGCGACAGTACTAGCTACTAAGAAAGATATTGGCTTTGAATGTGTTTTATAGCGGAAGAGACACTAAATAACATAGTGTATGTCCAGTGGTTAGTTCAGTCTGGTAGTCCTTAAAATAAAATATTTAAATTCGTATTTTGTTGTTTATAAGTGCAGAGATTATTTTTCAAAATGTTTACTATAAATAATAATCACAGATGTACAAATATAATATACTCGTATATACATTTAAATGAAAAGCCCTAGAAAATATATTTTTTTTAATTGCACAATACGAGTGGTCGACAACGGTTTGCTGTTTTAACAATTGTTACATGGAACTCGTATGTAACCCGCCAAGCCGTGAAGGTGAGCATGTTGTGAGTGAAGAACCGCACCTTATCAGTGATTGTATGTTTACAATATAAGCCTGAGCCTGAGCTTAACTTAGCCTGAGCTTAACTGCGAGATATAATATTTATGCGCCAATAATAAGTAATAATACATAGGCATACTATTTTTAAAGACAAAGTATTCTTTTTATATATTTTAAATTAAATACATAGAATTATTCAAATAACAAACTATTCAAAGGAATGTCAATGTTTGCAATGTCTCAACTATCTTGACTTCAATTTTGGTTGTCACGGTCAATGTTATTTTTAAATTGGTAAATGATCAGATGGTCCCTTGGGTGACTCAATATTATGGAAACTAATGTAGATATCTTTGATACCATCTGAGAATATGGTAGAATGCTGAAGACATGGACACACCCAGATGCAGATTCTTGTTGCAGCATCCGTTTTTTTCTTATCGTACAATACGTAGTTATAATAGTAATTTATAATATACTTTTTAAATATATATATATATGTAATAATAATTCAAAGATTACAAAAAATATTTTGAAATTGCGAACATTATTTATGTTACGTAAATACAAGACAAATATATTTTATACGAAATACGATAATAATTTATCAAATCAAAATTTAAATTCGTTAACATTGTAATCCATAAATAAAATTGAATGAAAAAAAAAATATTATTAAAAATTTTAATACAAATAATCTTAATAATTTAGAGTACAACATTTCTCATTACATACTTATTAATAAATGAATGTACAGTTCTTTTGTTAGTCGTCTTATTGAAGATTCCTTCTCTTCTTAATGCGACCGCGTCTGACATTCTCGTTAAACTTGAAGAGAAATCTGATAACATTTTTTACATAATATAACATAACATAAGCACAGAAAAAGTGATATGATGAACGGATGCATGCAGCATGATGTATATCCTCATTGCATAAATAACGACTAGCAGCAATCGATTTAATTTCGTCATGGTATCAATTTGTAAACCTACTCTGATTATCGCAGAAACCCGAAGTTAGAGTCCTGCCCGTTTATACTATCAAAACAAAAACTTCTCAACGAAGTAAATACCGAGTGACGAAAGCGAATCCACTGACAAAACTCCTGATATGAATTTTGCGACGAAAAAAACTACGAACATTTTTATTCACAAACGTAAACAAACACAAAAAATGTGAATGTGTTCGGAACGTTGCCAACTTGCCTTGATCAATCTAATAAAATAAAATCAAAAATGCAATTTGTGCAACGTTTCGAGCACATTCACATTTTTTGTTTGTATTTTTTTTGTTTGTTTGTTTGTTTGGCAACGTTCCGAACACATTCACATTTTTTGTGTTTGTTTACGTTTGTGAATAAAAATGTTCGTAGTTTTTTTCGTCGCAAAATTCATATCAGGAGTTTTGTCAGTGGATTCGCTTTCGTCACTCGGTATTTACTTCGTTGAGAAGTTTTTGTTTTGATATCAATAGTTTTGTAAAAGGATTGGAAACAAAATGCTGTGCGATTATTTTTCATGCAAATATATACTCATTTATTTGACCAACACATGGAACTATCTATAATGACATGAGGGACTCTCGTAGGGCCTTTAAAAACAAACTTAAATGGTGCCAAGACAATTCAGAACAGATTAAAATGGACATACTGGCTACGTCATATAGAAACAAACATTTTGGAAAATTCTGGCAACAAACAGACAAACTGAATACAAGATCGAATATTCCGGCTGAAGTAGGGGGAGTGAGCGGTTGCCGTAACATAGCAAATATGTTTAAAACACAATTTACAGTGAATCCCTGTGAGTTCAATTTCGCCGAGGCTGGCAGGGGGGATATTATAAATAATGGGGAAAGCTTTGTACGTTTCACGTCTAGCGAAGTAGTAGATACAATAATGGGTATGAAGCGTGGAAAGTCGCCTGGACATGATGGCCTGAGTGTTGAGCACCTGCGACACGCTGGTGTGCACCTTCCTAGAGTCCTAGTTTTGTTGTACAATATTTGTATAAGCCACGGCTTTCTGCCGGAATCGATGACAAGGACAATAGTCGTGCCTATAATCAAGAATAGGGCGGGGGATGCGGCGGACAGAACCAACTACAGACCGATATCTCTTGCTACCATCATAGCCAAAGTGCTTGACGGCTTGCTTGATACTCAACTTAGCAGAACAATTAACATACACGATGCGCAGTTCGGTTTTAGATCAGAGCTGTCAACTGAGAGCGCAGTATTGTGTCTCGAGCAAGCTGTAAGGTACTACACGGATAGAAAGACCCATGTGTTTGCGTGTTTTTTGGATCTGTCGAAGGCATTTGACCTCGTATCCTATAAAATTTTATGGCAGAAGCTTGAAAAGGATAGCAGTTTAAGACCGGAGTTGATATCACTATTAAAGTACTGGTATGGTGCCCAAAGTAATGTGGTAAGATGGGGTGATGCACTTAGTGAACCATATAAATTAGGGTGTGGAGTAAGACAGGGGGGCCTGACGTCACCCAGATTGTTCAATCTTTACATAAACGGGCTCATAGAGAGGCTTAGCGGGGCAGGAGTCGGTTGTTCGATAGATGGCGTAATGATGAACAATTTTAGTTACGCAGACGATATGGTTCTGTTGAGCCAGTCGGTCAGTGGTCTTCGAAGACTGATAAAAATCTGTGAGGAATATGCAAAGGAGAATGGACTGAGGTATAACGCTAAAACAAGCGAAATTTTAATTTTTCGAGGAATAAACAAACAGTTCAATTTCATTCCTAAAATACATCTGTGTGGAACTTCTCTGAAACTAGTATCTGAATTTAAATACCTTGGTCATATTGTGAATGAACGCCTGGGTGATGATAGTGATATCGAGCGGGAGCGCAGGGCTCTGTCGGTTAGAGGCAATATGTTGGCCCGTAGGTTTGCACGGTGTTCGACACAGCTAAAATTAATACGTATTATTTAAAGCCTATTGCCAGTCCTTTTACACGTGCAGCCTATGGGAGAACTATACGCGGCGGACATATAGCGCACTGCGTGTTCAGTACAACAATGTGCTGAGGGCTTTGTTGAGGAAGCCTCGATACTGCAGTGCATCGGCAATGTTTGCGGAGGCTCGTGTAGACGACTTCTATGCGATAATACGAAAGCGGACCGCGTCCACAATGACAAGATTACTGAACAGCTCCAACAGTCTTCTCAGCATATTGGCGTTAAAGCTAGACGCTCCCCTCTGGAGGTCCTGGGATAGTGTACACGTAGCATCGAAGCGTAGCGTATACTAACTGTAGGAGTATTGCGTTGAGTTATTTGTAGAATTAAAAAATAATAATAATAATTAGAAGGATGATTTCCATGAATTTTATTTTATTTAATTTCTTTAATAGTATTTTATGATTTTAATTATATTTGATTTGAATTTAATTTATATTTATTTGAATTGAATTTATATTTAATTTTAATAATTTTATGAATTTTGTGCATTTTATTAATTTTATTTTTCTGTATAATTTGAGATTGTTATGTTGAATACTAACTACGAGTACTATTATAACATTAGTTACTTAAGTTAAAATGTTACTAACACTTATGGATGAATGATCTGAAATAAATTGATTTATTATTATTATTATTATTATTTGGAATAGTTGCCTGTGACAAAATGAGAGTGTTTTGGCTCAGAGGATGAGCGTTGTAATGACAAAGACGAGACCTCGAGTTCGATTCCCACAGGTGCCCGATTTTTTTTTCATTTGATTTTTTCAGTTTCCATTTATTTTTTTAATTTATTGCTTCAAAACAGAATTTCTTCAGAATTCGGATTTTTTTCTGTAAATTTTGTTTTATTGTTACAGACGGCAATGCGTTAGTGAGTTTATTCACTGTGCAACTAGAATTGAATTTTAACCGTGTTGTGAGTACGATTCTGGCTTTCAAAGTCATTTTTTGGCAATTTTTGGTCATTTTTCATGATTTTTTGAACTTCTCACGGCCATATCTCGAAATAACGAGTTTTCCCAGATATACGCTATATACCAAATTTTAGCTCTAATTTGGGGCTACGAATGAGGAAATTTTCGAAAAAATCGTTGGAGCCGTTTTCGAGAAAATGGCCGATCTGTCCCCGGCCAGTTGGCCATTTTTTGTCTTTTGACCAAAAATGTCACGCCAACAAATGTTTTTGCCATTAAAATGGACATTATTCAAAAGATAAGCTTGAGACCTTTCCAATGATGCCCAATTTGTCAATGTACGTCAACTGGTTTGGCCACAGTCCCTGTACGAAAAATGGCCATTTTTGGCCTTTCGAGGGCTGGCCACGGCCAACATGGCGGCCAAATCCAAATGTCGTAGAACAAAAAAGTCTTAGTTTTTGATGTACTTTAATCTCTGAAAGTTTGAACAAAATCAGTTGAAACTACGAATATACCCACACACAGACAAAGTAATCATCGATGGAGGCGCCAGTCAAAATTTTCAAAATGTCATATCTCATCAACCGGTGGTCGGATTTTGGCGTTTTTGGGCTTGTTGAAAAGGTCTCGACGAGGACCTTTAGGAAAATCCTTTTCAAGGTGGAAATAAGTGATTTTATACTGGTGCGGAGCCAAAAACTAAATTTTAGTCTCATTTTTCAAACGGCCGTAGAGGTGAGGCGGTAGGTATATTGCTAAGTGTAAATGCATTTTCTGGGTCTATGGGCCAAGGGCTTTCTAAAGATACCACACTCATACCAGAAGGTCTCGTGTATAAAAAAATCGATATTGCGCGTATATATACAGAGTTAGACTTTCAGCACTATGGGTGCTTTCGTCACTCTGAGCTAGCTAACGCTCGCTTTGATTTCTTAATTCTGTACGTATTTCAAAATTGAATAATTTGTTTCTTACTTCACAAATAACTGGCAGATAAATAAACTTTCATCACTTTATTTCACTTTAGCCACTTAATGATTATATTTCAAAGTAATGAGTTCAATGTAATAAGTTAAAGCTGCTCTCGATCCTATTTTGATCTCAATCCAATGTAACATATTTGATTAATGTTTGACCAATTTCAGAAGTACCATTAATTATTCGGTTATTGGTGAGACGGATTGGATGGGCTCTTACTCAAGCATCTAACTTACTTAATACAAACATACCATTGGCATTGCTTAAATATTATTTCACGTCTAAAATATAATGATCTGCGCCTCTAATTTATTATTGTAGAGTTTAATCCGGACTTTGACATGAGTTTAATGTAACATAGATAAATTTAGAAATATTTACGTATTGGAGTACTTACTATTAATCATAACATCTTACTATGATGACCTTTAATTTTTTTATTAATTGAAACGATTTCATATTTTATATTAAACGTGTTAGGTTTAGTGAAATTTTAAAACACAATGCTCTGAGTCTTGCATCAATAGCAGTTATATATTTCTTTCTGCTTGAATTACAAAAGAAAACCTATTATATAAATGAAGTGTATTTAATAATAGTGTTTTTATTCTTTGACCGTAAATATTTATTTTCTTACAAGAGCTTATGAAATCGTGATTTCTTAAAAATAAATAGATATGTAAACAAATTAATGTCAAATCATAAGAGCAATATATTATTAATGTTAATTACGGTGTAATAATTATTATTAATTGAATAACGTAACTGCGTGCTTTTCTACTTTTTATCAACTAACGATCACAGAAGGGCGTTACATGGTAACTCAGTTCTTTACTATTGATTGAACCTCGGCAGGAAACAGCAAAAGCAAAAATCTTCTTTCAATGCTTTGCTATATGTCTTTAAAAGTTACTTTTCTAATAAGTATGAAATTACTTGCCAGTTCTTTCCCATAAATATAAACCTTGGGACTTTTAAACTAAAATCTGGTGCATAATAATAAATATAATGATAAATATAATGGTAATAAATGCATATTGTTTGATTAACATAGACTTTCTAGAGTTTATCGTGTTAGAACAAACCAGAACTCTTCAGCCTTATAACATTAATATAGATATAAAAATGTTCGATTGGCTCAATGCGACGTTTAAATATTAAATGACATTCAGGTTGGCCACACATCTCAGTAAGTTAAAAATAGACTTAGTAATAAAGGTTTATGTCATATTCAGTAAAAAAAAACACTTTTTTGTTACTTAATTATGAAACATTAAATTGAAAAGTTAAATAAATAGTTTTAAGAACTTTGAAATCCAAAAATATTACCAAATAAACACGAATATGAATATATAAAATCCGGGAAGTAAAAATATCGGGAAGGAGGAAACATCTATTTGGCTTTGGTTTTGCGCAATGCTTTGTTACCCTCAAGGATCAATGTGTGGCCCGAACTTAGTTCAAAAACTGTAAGTACAAAACCTGAATATTCTTCTTCACTTGATACAAACATCTTTAGAAATTTATTCATCCAATTGATTAATTTCATATCCTTATTTATTAAATACTGTACTTTAAAACTTATTAAGTTATAATTAAGTAAGTATTAAAACAATGTAAATATTAAATTATAATAATAATGACTTTCATGCTAATAGAATAGAAATACTAAACGAGTATTAGGAATGGCGACTCCTTCTTTTCTTTTTTTTTCTTCTCTATGTATTTATTTTATGTAATCTTTTGTTATTATTTTTGATTATTAAATTTTTTGCATTGCTTTTAACTTTTTTTTTACTTTGTTTTTAATTATCTTTTTTTTTATTGTATTCTTTTTATGAATTTTATTATTTTTATTTTGTCTAGAGGTGTATCACACATAAATAAAGGTTTTATGAATTTTGAATTACATAGCTCATTAGTATCATATTATCGTTTGGTTCGATAAAAAATTAATCTTAACAGTTCCAGTAAAGTTGTTTAAAATTAAACGTGGAGTAAATTCACAGTTAACTTACCTACCTTGTTAGATACGACACGGCAGGACTTGAGGCGACGCGGCGCTACACGGCACGGCATGCGACGGCACAAAACACAACAAAATTGTACAACAATATTTTCCTTATGAGTCTAACAAATATTTTACCGTTATTACTTAGGTGCAGGATATATTTACAATTTTTAACAATTTCTTCTATATTATTACATTACAGGATAAAAGTTATTACTACTACGAAACCTCCTTCCAGCAAGGAAGTATTAAAAATTATTTATTTTGAATTTTCTTACCATTTCTCAAGAGTGACCAAACATTTATTTGCATTTATTAAAGGCTGAAGTATTTACACAAGAAGAATTATTAACTAAATAATTAATTAATAATATAAAAAAACGATAATATTATATTGGTCATATATAATAGCTTTAGCAATCATCATAAATTAGTCAATCGTATGTTCCCTGTCTATGATATGGGTCCAAAGAGGATTGCGTGGAACAAATATCTCTCGATACACGATCACAATAATCTTAATTGGTTTCAATAAAAGGTAACATTCTATTGTATTCTCAAATATAACTTTTAATTATGTATTTATAATAATTAACAGTCTTGGAATTGTGGTCTGATTTTTTGTTCGAACAAAACATTAACACTACAGGACGGATTTTAATGAAAAATGCTGTGGTCACTGCTGTTTTAGTTTTAAGCCGTAAACATAAAGTATTTTTACAATGGAAATAATTACACTAAAACTTTAAATGTACAATTATTTTCCTTGAACTTCTTTTTAATAAATTATTGTGAAACTGATTAAAATAAATTTTAAACTTTTTAAAATAAAGTTAAGATTTGTTATTGCCAAAAATTACATAGGGTTCCAACTATAATTATCTGATCATAATGTCCCCTCCATATTGTTTCCTGTCAGGATAAATCATAAATCTATTGCTTGAAATTTATTCCAATTTATATATTTGGTTTTATTTTAATCGTAGCTAAAACAATATAGTGCATTCGCTTCGATATTAAAGAAAATAATCCCGATTGTTGACTAATATTATTAAATGGTCTATTGACCATGATGGTTTTGCTGAACACTTTACAATTATTTTATTAAAAACAATATTTAAAAGACAGATTTTACTTTGTTACTATTTTATTATATCTAGATGGATAGAATTTATTTTATTTAATGTTATTTTAAGTATTAACGGTTGTTTATGTTATAATTGATTATTGACAATGACACTTATACGCTGAACGAGTACTTAAGTTAATGTATGTAAAATGTAAACCGCGA
Organism: Melinaea menophilus ssp. n. AW-2005; assembly: GCA_918358695.1. Taxonomy (NCBI): domain Eukaryota; kingdom Metazoa; phylum Arthropoda; class Insecta; order Lepidoptera; family Nymphalidae; genus Melinaea; species Melinaea menophilus. Next base: position 11,734,431 of record OU911049.1, read on the forward strand.
CGCTAATGATAGTAATCGCATCCATTTATTATTAACAAAAGATTAGCACAACTATTTATGATTATTTATTGTATATTTATACCATCTTATACACATCTGTGTCATGTATGTCAAATTAATTTCAGTTAAATGGTAGTAACCATTTAACAATTGTTTTATAAGTGACATTACAATGACAGTTTATAAAGTATTATTAATACTTATGTTAATATTTATTGGATTTTGAAATACAGATTTAAAATATGAACTACTTAATTATAATAATGGTAATCAAGAAGATTAAATTTGAGATTTACATTTAATTTTACAAAATGACTCGATACTACATATTCAAAGAAAGGTTTGATTTCATAACTTAAAATTTATGTATATTTTTTGATCTTACTGAAGGCACTTAATCATGAACGCCTTCTTACATGTTGAATTTAGATTATAAATATAACGTAACTGTAATCATTAACAACATCATTGTAACATCCGTATGACGTAATAAAGACATAATGGAACTATTTATCTAAATACAATAATTTTAGAAAATTAAATTAATATTATTATAAACAGTAATAATGAAATACTTATATTATTTATGATTTATTCAGATATCTACTGAAATTAAGGGTTGGTAATTTTTAACGGTGTGGTAGTGGTACTGCAAAATCTGAGCAAATCCGTGAACTCAGTAATAGCAATGACATCTTTTTTCACGTTTTGCGAACAAAATTAACTGAATTAAATCCAATCCAACTCCATATTTATCTAATCCACACATCCATGATTTTTTTCTTCTATTTCTCGAATAAGATCGACATACAAGTATTAATTCAAAGATTCCACTTAAATAAAACGAATAAAAAGGGATAAAAGACATCGTAAAGTTTAAGTAAAATTGAATAAATTGAAAACTTTATTTTTTACTAGATAGCTAGCTTGAATCTAGAACAACATTTCCTTTGATCTTATGATCATTAAAAGACTTTACAATGAACTCTTAATTTTTATCGAAAATAATATAAAATGAATATTATATTATAAATAATGTAATATTCTTTCGTTCATTATTTTTGTTAAAAATATAAATATTTTTAATAAAAAGAATGCCCGATATAACATAAATTATATTACATTACAATTGTACTATATTTTAGGTCATTACGTTTATTCATAAGAGGAAATGAATTAAATTCTGTTATGGAATAGAATATTATTGAAGATTCCTTCTATTATAATGCTATTATCCGACATTTCTATTAAATTTGAAGCCAGAGAAATAGGAGAAATCAAATAACACTTTGTATAATCTTACCTACACTACTACTCTTAATTATACTCGTACTAAAACAATAATTATAACTATCGATGATATCAACGTCAAAACACATGTAAATAGTTATATTTGTAAATAAAACTGTAAAAAATAGGAAATAATGAAACAAAATGTATTATATATACTATATGATAACTTTTGCCCTCGTCTTTGTTTAATGACTGTAGTTAGAAAGTTTAGAAAGTTAAACAAACATAATAATTATGTACAAATAATTTTCATATAATTATACTTCGTTATATGTATTTACTAAAATCAACGGGTCGGTTCATATTTCCATGAACTTTCCTTCTCCAAATGAAGATACGAAGTAGATAGATAGTGCCACTTCATTAATAAACAGTGTTATAATTACGTTTCCAGAGGCGTGTCCAAACATTGACGAACTTATTACAAATATTACCCTAAATTTTAGTAAGAATTCCGTATTTGTTTGTAAAATAAATGAATAGAGAAATGTTAAACTGTAAAACTACACTAATTAAATAGGTCGTGTCACTTCTACTGGTTTCAAATTAATATTAATAGCGTTTTAAAATTGAACTCAATATTAATATGATTTTTTTAAATGAATAAATTTTATGTGCATAGTTTGAAACCAACACTTTTATTATATATTTTTAAATAATTTTAGCTTAGGTAGTATTTTGTCTAAAACACAAGTGTATCACTATAATATATTACTAAAATTATTGGTATGAAAATGCTTACTTTACAATACTTATTGTATGGGACTGCAATATTTATAAAAGTTGTAACAAAAATATCCAGTAAAGGTTGACAGGTCACATTATATCATTTGAATACATGACATGCAATTTTCGTGAAATTCGTTTGATACATATTACACATAAATTTTATGTAAAACATTTACCAACAGTTTTACTATTTACTTAAAAATAAAAATAATAAATTAGATTTTGTAATCATTTACTTCTTGAAACACAATTGAATCATAACTGTATTACGTTACTTAGAATCATACACAGTGATATATCCAAGAACGAGAGAAAGAGAGAGAGAGAGACAACAAGAGCTAGCAAAAGCAAAAGGTAAGAAAAGGTAAGCTAGCAAAAGGTAATAATTAAATTAACTAACATTCAAATCTGTTTATGTATTTTTCCATGGAAGTAAGAAAAATATACAAAGCTAAAATTTCTACATTCACCCGGACACTATTATAGAAATAATAGGTAAATAATCTCTTTTATATTATTAGCAACTGATTTTGATAATTACTGATTTTGATAATTAATGACTTTAATAATTATATGTTAATAATAATAATTAAGCTGAAACCTATATAAATTGAGACGAAGCTTATTAGCATTCCATGGGTTCACCGTGCGGGTGCCGGGCCCATCGCGTTGCAAGGAGAGGAGTGCAAGCAATACCTGGGACTAGCGACCCCGGTGTAAGTTTAAGGGGCTCCTTCACAGTGCGCACATACGCTCATCTTCACTGTCTACCTTCCTCTCCCTACCTAGCCAAATATCATAAGAACCTACTAAAGCCGCCTTTGAAATACGTTCTAGAAATGAATATATAAGGACTAATTTAATGAACAATATTTATGCAACAAACGTTATGTTTTAATCCATTTATAAGAATTATGTTAGGACTAATTAAATGCTTCTTTCGTTCATAAAGATTATGGTTCAGCAGTTATAACAAATAATAATTATACGAAACCTTTCATATTTCAATTGCCTACAATATTTCAGTTCCTTAGCATTAAGAAGGAAAAAATGTATGAAAATATTATTTTTTATATTTTGTGTCAGGGAGAGCTAGGTACAGGATTTTTTAGAAATAACTTAAATATTATTATATTTTAATAAATTTAAACAATGTGTTATATTAATATGTTATTCTGATAACTTTTATCACAATCCAGTCGTGTTGCGGTTTCTGTACCGATTAAAAGGAAGTGTTAGCAGCTCAACTTCATGAGTTTTCGTAAATAAATGTAATTTGTAACACTGTTGGGTTAAACTTCTTAGCCGAAAGTATGAACTGAATGCATATGAAAACAGCTGTGAATGCATGTGAAACTATAAGCTTCGCGATGAGTGGCATTCACTATAAATGGCGATACAAATAACATTTTAACCATGAAATTTATTTTCTCGCTACTGGTATGGCGGATCAATAACACTTCCATAATATAGGTACAAGAATTAAAGAAACATGACTACACATTTCAGGTAAATTTGATATAGCAATATATTAAATTTTTTTTTTATTTTATTGATTACACAGACTGATAGATAAAAACAATAACAAACTCAAGCGAACTAATAAGTTTGCGTTATCAGAAAATACTTAATTATGGCCTTATATACTCTTCTCGACTTAATTATTGTCTTTACTTCCAACAATGTGCTATCTCATGGGCAACTAAATGCTCCTTTCTCTCTTCTTCCTTCTTCTTCTCTCTAAATGATAATGTAAAAAAAAATCCACAGCTCTTAATAAATTAAATAATATCATGCTGCCTATCTGTGACAGTTTTACCTTCGCTGAAGTTACGGAGAGTGATGTTAAGACAGCTATAATAAGTATCAGTTCTCAAGAACTGATACTTACTGCTCTAGCAGTGGGTGAGGACAACATTAGTCAAGACATGGTGATTCCGCTCTTTTAAAAATATACATAACTAGCTTTTGCCCGCGACTTCGTCCGCGTTTCCGTCGTTTTTCGAAAAAAAAATAGCAGATGTCCTCCCTCATAGTTTTGACGTAACAGGCAGATTCACTTTGTTCTTCTGTTTCAAGCGACCGAATATTTTCAATTCTTAATCTTTCATTAGATAAAGTAATCAATTGTTCTTGTCTCAAAGAATTGTAAAAATCGCGTCCCGACTCTAGTCGTTGTTCATGCTCATGTTCATCTTCAAGAGATCGAATCATGTTATGGTGCGCCCTATCATTTGTCAAACGGTCTTGATATTGAGTAAAAGTTTCAGATTCTCGAGACAAAATATGACGTTCGCGATCAGCTGTAAGCCGTAATTCCCTCTCAGTGAAGGTTTCGGACTCGCGAGATAAAATATGACGTTCGCGGTCAGCTGTAAGCCGTAATTCCCTCTCAGTGAAGGTTTCAGACTCGCGAGATAATGTATGCCGTTCGCGGTCAGCTGTGAGTCGCAATTCTCGTTGTAAAGCAGTTTCAGCTTCTCGGGATAACGCATGTTGTTCCCGGTCAATGGAACGCCTTAGCTCTCGTTGAGAAGAGCTTTAAGAAGCCCGTGTTGTAGCTCGTCTCGCTCTTTCAGCTGCTAATCGCATCTGTCTTTCTGGAGAGATTTCATTAGCTCGAGATGTTGAGGCACTAACTCTCATAGAGTTTAACCGATGTGCTCTTTCCTCTTCCGATTCTTGAGAACGCGTCATTCTCATTCTCCTAGCTTGACTCGAAGTTCGAGATAAAGATGGTCGTTTTTTAGGTGGCATCGTTTATTTTATTTTTAATCGACGGTAACTTAAATTCTATTTAGTTACCCAACAAAAAACTTACGTCAGAGGTCCTAACTATAGCTAAGTATATAATAAATAGAATATAAATCTAAGTGCCTATTAAAACTAAAATAATATTCTAATCGAATTATAAATATGTACGTAGGTACCTACAAATTAGAAAAGAATAAAAAATGAAAATAAAGCTATACTTAATGCGTGTGCAATACTATCTACACTTACCTACTTCACTTAAAAATGAATAATAAGAAATACCTACAACTACTGTAATTAATCAAAGTACCTATGCTAATACAAAAAAAACCTTAGATGTTCTAAGTACAGCTGCTATATAATAAAAAAATATAAATCTAAGTGCCTATTTAAACTTAAATACCTAATATTCTAATAGAATTAAACTAAGAAATATGTACCTACCTACCTACAACTAGGTACAAAAAAAAAAGAAATGAAAATAAAGCTAAAACACGTGTGCAGTATAGGTAGATAGTAGGCAATATCTACCTATACCTACTTCACTTAAAAATAAATAAAAAATACCTATGAATACTATAATTAATAAAAGTACCTACCTACGCTTTTATCTACTCAATACAAAAAAAACTAAACATAAAATGCCCAAAACTAACCTATCAGTAACTAAAAATCTAACAATAATCTAATCTATCTATCTATTATCTAATCTAAAAATCGAATCTAAATCTACTTAAAAAGAAATAAAATAGGAACTATTAATAGTTAAGAATTTAAACAAAACTAAAACTAATTTAGAAAATAACAACAAAAGAAATTAAAATAAACTATTTAAAGACAAAAAGTCGCGCTGATAAGCACGGTTTATAAAATACCAATTATTGTCTGTCAATAAAGTTCAACACTCTGAACGCATCAACAGCCAAATATTGAATGACGCTTGCGCTCGCCTCCCGCCCCTTTTATACTCTGCCGCCGCGAGCCCCGTCGAGCGCGGCAACCGTTACGCAAAAATAATCCTTATAGCTTGATTCACTATTCACGCGCGATGTCTTGTTGGCGTATTTCATGTAAGTAAGTATAAGTTTGGTGTTTCTATACCGATTTCAATGATTCTTTTTTTATTGAATTGGTGCTAATGTTTATTTTTTTTTTAATTAGGAATGATGGTGAGCATTATTGGTTTTATAAACGTAAAAGTAAACAAATATAATAAGAAATCTCCGAACTGCTAAGCTATCGAGAGTTATGCGTGTTATTGTGAGTTAACTATAAAAGGTAGATATATGCTGTCTTGCTTATATGCTGTCTTGCTTATATGCTTATATGCTGTCTTATAAAAGGTAGATATATGCTGTCTTGTCTTGTCTATATTTTTCGTGTATTTTTATGTAGAATATTTCCGTTATACATAGTTTCTATGTAGCTCTAACCATTAAGGCTGCACACGCGACGGAAGCTTAAAAAATCAAGCAACTTCTCCCATTTTCTCAACATTTCCTTTCACTGCTCTGCTCCTATTCATTGTAGTGTGATGAAAAGTATACTATTACCTGCCCAGGAGTATAAAGAATAATTGTACTAAGTTTCGTTAAAATCCGTCGAGTAGTTTTTTTTTCTATAAATAACATACAAACAGACAGACAGACAGACAGACAGACAAAAATTTTTTTAACTGCATTTTTGGCATCAGTATCGAACACTAATCACCCCCTGCTACTTATTTTGTAAATATATTTCATGTACAGAATTGACCTCTCTACAGATTTATTATAAGTATAGATTATATATAACTTATATCATTTATTATATTTTATTTCCATATTGATATTATCAACACTTTTTATTTGTATTTTATTTTTGTTTCTTTTGCACGCCTACGGACTTCTTCTCTTACACATCCTAAGGTTGGCTGGTAGAGAATGCCTATTAGCATTAAGCCCGCCTTTTGTACACTATTTTATATTGTGCAATAAAGAATTAAATAAATTAATAAATAAATCACAAAAATTCATTCATTTCCCTACTACATACCTACGATTTGCAACTTTATAGGCATTCAACATTTGAGGATCTAAATATGAATATTAATCAAATTAATCATACCCTACATTTAATAAAAGAATGGACTAAGCCCTTTGGGCTTCTTGTGAATACCAAAAAATTACAGGCCATTATAATAGGTAGTAGATATTTTCAAAATAAGATTATTATTAACGACCTCACTAATTTATTATATGACAAGTCAATTATACCATTTTCTGATGAAGTTAAGAATTTAGGATTTACATTTGACAAATTTTTATCGTGGACGGCGCAAATAACGATACCAGCAAGCACATTCACATGTCAATTCAAACCCTTAAACGTTTGCAGAATTTCCTACCAATGTGGACCAATATACTCCTAGCTCAATCTCTTTTATAACCCCTTCTCGACTATGCTGTCCTTTGCTGTCTGGATGTGTCTGAGGAGCTGCTCAATAAATTAGATCGCCTTCAAAACATGTGTATCCGCTTTATTTTTGGACTACCCAAGTTTGACCATATTTCAGTTTTCCGACGTCAACTTAAGTGGCTCCCAATCCGCCTTCGCCGGAATATGCACGTCCTATCCGCGCTGTATAACTTCTTTTCCAACTCAACTCCTTCCTATCTACATCAACGATTCTATCTCGCAATACCCAGTAATCGTCCTAAACGCTCCTGCGTTTTAGTAAAAACCTTTGACATTCCTCCTTATAAATCTAAATTTTATTCCAAATCTTTTACTATACAAGCAGCGCGGTTATGGAATTCCTTACCAACAAATATAACATCAAGACGTTCTGTCATGGCATTTTAACGAAGATTAAAGAACTACTATCTCTCACAAAATTAAATTATAATGTGTAGTATATGTATGTATTTCTATATGTTATTGTTATATGTACGTACTTCTTAATTTATGTAGGTATAAATGTATCATTACCTATATAGTATTATTATTATGTATTTGTATATTATTATATAAAATACGAGTATATATGTTTCTTTCTCTGCCATCTTAAACCGAAATTATACGAGTAAAACTTGATTTATACAATACGCTGCTGCTTTTATACAATAACTGAAAAAAAATCAAAATATCGTTACTTTTAAAGGTCTGTCTGTAACGTTTTTTCACATCATTAAACACCTTTTCTGCAGTTCTTATTTAGGACTAAGTAAAAAAAAGTAATGTTCTTATTTAGGGGGTTCCTTAAAACTAGATAATTAAATACTTTCTTAAATTCATGTATTTATTTGATCTTGAACTCATTCTAATAATGCCTGTAGCTTTTATGTTAAGCGCTATTCAGTACGGGGTCCGCAGTAAATTCTATTACTAAGAGCGAAGATTAGGATCGTCACCGACTTAAATTTCTGAAATATATACTTATTAAATACGTTGTCTACTCCACTATGTAATTTTATTGAGATATAAAAAATGGTTTTTAATAATTGGTAAAATAATTCACAAGTTAAAACATCACAAACTTTTAGATGCCTCTTTACTCTTAAGTTGATTTGTCCATACTTTAATAAAGCATAATTTTATATTATTATTTTTTATTGAGATATAATAATATATCGTTGAATCACCCAAAATTCATTTGATATTCAACATATTATGCCTTTGGTGTTTTTTTAAGAGTATTGTATGAAGTAAAGGTCATGTTTGTTCGATAAAAATTGTGTTCGTATAAAAATAATTTATGAAGATTTTTTCTACCTCCCAAACGTATAAATTACAAACTAAAGTGCTTAAATTACCAAGTAAAGAGTGAAAATAGAAGACTAAAATCCAACATTAAACATTAATATCCAAAATTGTTAGTAATGTTTAACGTATGTTATATTTCCTGTTACCAAAAAGTTAGGTGATTTTTTATAACATTACTTTTTTTTATTTATCCTTCCAATGTCACCCCCTTCAAAGAAATCTCCGTCCGATAAATCGTACTGTTGCCAACGCTTTTTAAAGTCTTCGGAACAGTAGTCTTTTTCCGGTATAACCTTCTTTGATACAGATTTTATATCCTCAATCGTGTCAAAACGACGTCCTCACATTGGACTTTTGATTTAGCTGAATTTACATGGATCCAAATCAGGCCGAGTTTTTAGCAAAGAAATTCGTAAAGAACCAATGTAATATTACATAGTGCATTATCGTGGTAAAGTAATCAGGAGTTGTTTGCCCATAATTCCTATTAACAGTTAATCAAAACTTTTGATAAACAGACGCTTGGCAAATTTTATAGATAGTCCTACCAAGCTAAGAAAAATAAATCTCTTATATTACTATATTAACTTTTCATGGCTATTTTGAGAATTAAAAATAAAATGAAGATATCACAGAAGATATTTCATAAAATATATGAGGTATAAAACGTTTTTCTGGTATAGAACCGTTTAAAAAATCATTATCAGATTAGGTATTAGAATGAGCTGGTAAAGTTCGTTGAGTTTCAAGATTTATACCGCATTTAGCAGAAGCAATATGGCTTTCGCCATGGTCGATCGGCTGGTGATCTTCTGTTATATCTTACGCACCGTTGGGCAGCTGTTATTGAAAGCAAGGGAGAGGGTCTGGCAGTTAGTCCGGATATGGCGAAAGCCTTTGATCGTGTATGGCACAAGGGGCTTCTTTCGAAGCTACCGTCCTATGGGCTTCCCAAGAGTTTATGCAAGTAGATCATCAGCTTCCTCACTGGGCGGAGCATACAGGTCGTTCTCGACGGTTTTTGCTCGGGCCCCAAGCCCGTGAACGCTGGTGTACCCCACGCCTGCGTGCTATCCCCAACTCTGTTCTTCCTGCACATCAATGATATGTTGGATATCTCCAACATACATTGTCTTCGCTCCGCCACCGCCACCGCTCTTCGAGAGCCCTCCCCTTATTGCCTCGCCAAGTATCAGAATACTGGGTCTAGACATTTCGAGTGACTGTCGGTCTCGTGGTCATCTGGAGAGCAAGGCCAAGTTGGCCTCGATGAAATTGGGCGTGATCAATAGAGCGAGGCAGCACTTCAATCCTGGCCAAAGACTTGCGCTCTACAAAGCGCAAGTCCGGCCACACATGGAGTGCTGTTCTCATCTCTGGTCCGGATCACTCCAATATCAGCTTCTACCATTTGACCGCGTACAACGGAGAGCCGTTCGGATTATCGGGGACCCGGTGCTCTGTGAACGGCTGGGCTCTTGGGCATTGCGTAGAGACGTTGCTTTTCTGTGCGTCTTCTACCGCATTTACCACCGGGAGTGTTCCAAAGAGCTATTCGATCTGATGCCGACCGCCAAATTAAATCACCGCACAGCGCGCCATCGCCTCCAATACCATCCCTACCACCTGGATGCGTGGCGATCCACCACTGTGCGGTTCTCAAGTACATTTTTTCCTCGTACCACTTGAATGTGGAACGAACTCCCTTCGGCGGTATTTCCAGATCGGTTGTCCTCCTATTCCATAAAAAAAACAAAAGGTGTCACGCAGATAGTTAGATTGTAATTGTAGTGAAATTATTTTGTAAAAACAAGAGTGATTATAAGTTTTAAATTAATATTTGTTTCCCATATATTATTATACAATGAAATCATTACAAAATCCATTAATATTATATTAGACTGCTTATTATTTAAGTATTTTACTCAAAAATTAGAATAAAAATATTATTCCTAGGGTCTTTATCTACTTGTAAAACTGGCTAAAGTTCTACGACATAAAAGATATACGACTATAGTTTGCATAAAAGTTTAAATTTATTTCAATTGTATTTAGTAAACTTATGTTATTTCTTTGATTTTGTGTTAATATATTAAATTATCTTAGAATACCCTAATATAATATACGCGTAAGATATTAACGCATGTATTTTCAAAGAAAAAAAAAAATATATCTTCTATTTCTCTGTCTTAATTGACATGATATGTAATATTATATAGATTTGTCATTTCGTTTAATTTTACATTACCGATGATTGAAGCTACATCTTACTAATTTAATAATAATTAATAATTTAATCAATTTAATTCCTTGATTACTATATGACAATATACAACTTACATGTAATATTTATAAGGTCTTTTGTTTCCATACAAATGAAAAGAACATATTACATTTTCTATTCTCTTAGTTCTTGCGACTCAATTCAATATTGAATGTCTGTCCAAAGGATCTATGTCATGCTGCTGAGAATAATATATATTATATTTTTCAACTACTTATTTTAGTTATATCTTGTATAATTATATCATATCACCTTTTTATTATTAAGTAGGTATTATAAAGTTCTTTGTTGACGCGATTTTTAGAATTTAGAGAATTTCTTTTTCTGAATAAATATTAAAACAATAGTTTAAAATATATCGAAACTTTGAGTAATTTATTAATATTTAGACATTATACCTTATTTACGCACACGTATAGAATCTTTAGTGAAAGATCGGCTCAAGTGTTCTGTCATTTACAAATCTCACATCAAACTACGGATGAGATTACGTTGGATCGCCTTTTGAGAACATCTCACAATAAATAACGAGCACCATGTAGAGAATATATTATATACATAATATTACTGGTACAATTTAATAATCAGGCGAGTCCTTGATACGTGAAATGTAAATAATAAATAAGATTGTAAGTTCAATATATATGTCAATTGTACTGTATTCTTTCCAGAACTAACATTTTGTAAACACAAGAAAATATTTTTATAAATAATAAATAAAGAAGAAAAAAGTAACTTGTAACATTTAGTATTAAGGACAACATCGCACGGAAAACTGTCATCTTCTCATATTTAGTTTAAGGAAAGTCGAATCAACTTCAGGAAATCTTTGGCGAGAGTGACACTTACATGAGAACAAAATTGTGAAACTACGTAAAATTTCTATATATAATATTGGAGGAAACAGGTTTGTGATTTAGCTTTTCGTAATGTCTGTCTCAATAAAAATAAAGGATATATTTATTTAATAAACGCACTTGGCGTCTGTAGTGTGTCCATAGATTACCGCAAATGGCATTGAATTATTTCTTTCATAAACAACATGACGCTTTTTAATAATTGAATAAAGGATACATTATGTTTATTTAAGAGATCATGTAACGAATTTCAAAAAAATCCGTGCCCGCAGGGGGACACGCGTGGGTAGACCTCGTGTGTAACTCGTTTAAAATATAACTCACTACCTATAATACATGATGCCGTTGTTTACATCAAAAATTTTCAAGCAAAAAGCGGTTTTAATTTTTTTCTCGGAAAAGGCATCTTTTTTGGAAATACTTTTGGTACTTAAATTTAGAGTAAAAAATAACCTTTCTATTAAAAATATTTGCGAGGAGGGAATGTTTACCAGAAAAAAGTTGCCGTGGTTTTACCTACCTAACATTTAAAAGCTGAAAGTGGTTTTAATTTTTTTTCTCGGAAACGGTACATTTTACGGAAAAACTTTTGGTACTTAAATTTAGAGTAAAAAAATAACCTTTCTATTAAAAATACTTGTGATGCAAGAATGTTTACCAGAAAAAAGTTATGATTTTTTTTCCATAAATTTTCGGTTTTTTTACCCCCACCCCTAAGTTATTGAAGTTAGGTTTTCGGTTTATCTACTTTAGTTATAGGTATTTATCAAAGACATCATATAGTATGAACGCGATTGATGTCCTTTGTATAGGGACAAAGTTATGGTCGAAAAACTGAAATCAGAAAAAGTGAGGCCCTGGCGCCCCCTGTGACCGGATTTCTCTGGTTAACGAACTTGACCTTCATTTTTGGATGGTTGATTTTTGTGCAAAGTTTGAAAGCGATCCGAGCGAAACTGCGGCCGCTATCGTGCTGACAAAAGTCGAATCTGGACGCACGCACGCATATATATATATATATATATATATATATATATATATATATATATATATAAACTTTTTGACCAATGGTCATTTCGGACTCAGGCGGTCATAAGAAGACCTCCTGTGAAAAAATTTTTCCAAAATTCGAAAGTAGGGGACAAATGAATGGGCAGACCGAATTCTTCGAGGTCTACCCAAAATGATACATGTTAAAAGATATACAATTTATTTTGAAAAATATTAGTTTTATTTGTAATATAAGTATCGTCATAAAACTGTAATATATATATGTCGCGTTAGAGGTGGCCGGGCGTGACGTCAGATGATATTTTTCTTTATTATTCATAATTATTATTTTCTTAGTTCGTGGGTAGAAAATAAAACACATTCGCAATATTAATATGGTTATAGACAAGTCCTCGATGAATGTCCGATCACTACCAAATTCAGTAACTCACTGCCCATCCTCGTTACCAACTCCATCGAGGAAAATGTGTAACAATTTTATTTAAAGAGTCAAATTACAAACAATTGGTCAAATAAAATACTAATTAGGTATTAACAGTCAAATAACATACCAACTAGACAATAAAATAAATAAAAATTGAATTGAAATCAAATAATAACAATTCAAATAATTAAAAATAAAGTAAATTGAAACAAGTAAAAAAAATAGCTATGATTGAAATAATAATTAAAATAAATGACGACACTCATCATTGAATTCACCACAGCAGCGCCATTTATTTCCGACATACTCGTATATATATTTTTAAAGCTGAACGAAATAATCGATCAATAAAAAAAATAGCTATGCGTTTGTACAAGAACCATTTTAATTATAAATAAGCACAATATTGACCAAAAAGAGACCACTTAGAATTTTCAACGTTTCAAAAAATTGCATCTTTGCAGTTATTCACATTACAATTCGTAGAACATGTTCAATTTAGGCAAAAAAATAATAAAAAATCCGTGCCCGCAGGGGGACACGCGTGGGTAGACCTCGTGTGTAACTCGTTTAAAATATAACTCACTACCTAAGAATAACACACTACCTAAGAATAACACATGTCGTTGTTTACATCAAAAATTTTCAAACCAAAAGCGGTATTTATTTTTTTTCTCGGAAAAGGTATCTTTTTTGGAAACATTTTTGGTATTTAAATTTAGAGTAAAAAATAACCTTTCCATTAAAAATATTTGCGAGGAAGGAATGTTTACTAGAAAAAAGTTGCCGTGGTTTTACCTACCTTAAATTTTCAAGCTAAAAGTGGTTTTTATTTTTTTTCTCGGAAACGGTACCTTTTACCGAAAAACTTTTGATACCTAAATTTAGAGTAAAAAATAACCTTTCTATTAAAAATACTTGTGATGTAAGAATGTTTACCAGAAAAAAGTTATGAATTTTTTTCGAAAAATTTTCAGTTTTTTTACCCCCACCCCTAAGTTATTGAAGTTAGGTTTTCGGTTTATCTATATTAGTTATAGGTATTCATCAAAGACATCATATGATATGAACGCGATTGATCTTCTTTGTATAGGGACAAATTTATGGTCGAAAAACTGAAATCAGAAAAAGTGAGTCCCTAGAGCCCCCTGTGGCCGGATTTCTCTGGTTAACGAACTTGACCTTCATTTTTGGATGGATGATTTTTGTGCAAAGTTTGAAAGCGTTCCGAGTGAAACTGCGGCCGCTATCGTGCTGACAAAAGTCGAATCTGGACGCACACACGCATATATATATATATATATATATATATATATATATATATATATATATATATATATATATATACAACATAGATTATTTAACTGATAACGCCACAGTTAAAAAACTAAAAAACTTACTTTTAAATTATAACTTAAAACAAATAGTAGACAGTGCTACGAGGACGGACCCGGTCACAGGTAGGCAAAGTTGTTTAGATTTAGTAATTACAAATATTGATTGTATGCAAGCCCCTGAAGTGCTTGACTTAGGAATATCAGACCATTGTGCAGTTTTTTCTACCTTAAATAAATCTTGTAAAAAAATTGATTCTATTGAAAAACCATTATATAAAGAAATTAGGATATTTAGCGAAAACAACATCAATCACTATTTAGAACAACTAAAAAATACAAATTGGGAAAAATTATTAATAAATACAACGGATATAAATAAAAACTACAACATATTCCACAATTATATATGCACTATTTTTGATAATACATTTATTAAAAAACGAAGAAAAATAAAATTTAATAAAATAAATCCGTGCCCGCAGGGGGACACGCGTGGGTAGACCTCGTGTGTAACTCATTTAAAATATAACTCACTACCTAAGAATAATACATGATGCCGTTGTTTACATCAAAAATTTTCAAGCAAAAAGTGTTTTTTTTTTTTTTCTCGGAAAAGGTACCTTTTTTGGAAATACTTTTGATACTTAAATTTAGAGTAAAAAATAACCTTTCTATTAAAAATATTTGCGAGGAGGGAATGTTAACCAGAAAAAAGTTGCCGTGGTTTTACCTACCTAAAATTTACAAGCTAAAAGTAGTTTTAATTTTTTTCTCGGAAACGGTACCTTCTACGGAAAAACTTTTAATACCTAAATTTAGAGTAAAAAATAACCTTTCTATTAAAAATACTTGCGATGCAAGAATGTTTACCAGAAAAAAGTTATGATTTTTTTTCCAAAAAATTTCGGTTTTTTTACCCCCACCCCTAAGTTATTGAAGTTAGGTTTTCGGTTTATCTACATTAGTTATAGGTATTTATCAAAGACATCATATAATATGAACGCGATTGATCTCCTTTTTATAGGGACAAAGTTATGGTCGAAAAACTGAAATCAGAAAAAGTGAGGCCCTAGCGCCCCCTGTGACCGGATTTCTGTGGTTAACGAACTTGACCTTCATTTTTAGATGTTTGATTTTTGTGCAAAGTTTGAAGGCGATCCGAGCAAAACTACGGCCGCTATCGTGCTGACAAAAGTGAATCTGGACGCACGCACGCATATATATATATATATATATATATATAAACTTTTTGACCAATGGTCATTTCGGACTCAGACGGTCATAAGAAGACCTCCTGTGAAGAAATTTTTCCAAAATTCGAAAGTAGGGGACAAATGAATGGGCAGACCGATTTCTTCGAGGTCTACCCAAAACATGGTTAACTAAATCTATTAAAATTTCATGTAAAAATAAAAGGCTTCTACAACTGTTAAATAAAAGCACGAAAAACATTATTCTAACAAATCATTATAAAACCTATTGTAAAACTTTAAAAAGGGTATTGAAAACAGCAAAAAAGAACTTTAATATAAATAGAATGAAAAAATCTTACAATAAAATACAAATGATGTGGCATTTAATACAGGAAAAAACAGGTAAAAAAGCAAAAGAAAAATCTAATATTCAGTTACGGGTTAATAACAATCTACTAACTAATCCACAAAACGTTGCAGATGAATTTAATAAATATTTTATTAACATTGGGGGTACAACAACTAATGTATTAACAAACCAAGGAAAACCGAGCGGAACAAACTTAAGTAATAACTCTTTGCACTCAATTTATATTCACCCAGTCTCAGAACATGAAGTAACAGGTATAATCAAATCATTAAAGAACACATATAGCGTAGGGTACGACAATATACCTGTCCTTCTCATAAAAAGAGCTTGCAAATATTTAATAAAACCATTTACTTTACTAATCAATCAATCATTCAGAGAAGGTATTTTTCCAGATTTATTGAAAATATCGATTATACGACCACTTTTTAAAAACGGGAATAAAGAAGATCCATCAAATTATAGACCAATCGCTTTATTAACAATAGCCTCAAAATTATTCGAAAAATCTATGTGTAACAGATTGTACTCATTTTTAGAAAAATTTCAATTATTAAATAAAAACCAAATGGCTTATCAAAAAAATAAATCCACGACCCTAGCAGTTTTTGAATACACCAATAAAATATTACAACATCTAAATGAGAAACACTATGCCGTCGGCATATTGCTTGATATGACAAAAGCATATGACCGGGTATGTCATAAAACATTACTGGTGAAAATTTGGAACATTGGCATTCGGGGATTAGCCTATGAGTGGCTAAAGTCATATTTAACTAACAGAAAGCAATTCGTCTCTATAGATTTTAAAAATAAAAGTAACAATACCCTAGAACAAGTGAAATCGAGAGAAGCAACACTTACTCAATCTATTCCACAAGGTAGTGTACTAGGAAGTGTGTTATTTTTAATTTATTTAAATGATTTTCCTACATTATTTAATGCACATACAATTTTATTCGCCGATGACATTTCAATTATTTTTAAGACAAAATATGGATTAAACTTGACGAGTCAACTTTACTCAATTTTTGAAATTATTACAAATTGGTTATCCACCCACAATCTGATTATAAATTTTACAAAAACTAAATTAATACAATTTTATCCAAATCAAAAACCAGCAATGAATTTTACGTTTAATTTTAATAATAATGACATTTCACTCGTTGACAATTTTAATTTGTTAGGTATAAGTTTAGATAGTAATATGACATGGAACTCACACATTGACATAATTAAAAATAAATTAAATAAATTCATTTACGGTTTAAGAGAAGTAAAAAAGGGGACGAATATAAATGTTGCTCTTTCGGCGTATTATGCTTATGCGTACGCCTGGATTAAATACGGTATTGTTTTATGGGGAAATGCTACAAATGCACATGAAATATTTATATGTCAAAAAAAAATGTATACGCGCAATAGCAGGGATAAAAATTACAGATAGCTGCAGGCCTTGGTTTGAAAAATTTAAAATACTAACAATGCCTTCTATTTATATCTTAGAAATGTTAATGTTTACACGAAAGCAACGCCACTTGTTTCACTTAAATGAAACTACATATAACAGTCGTAGAAAACAACATTTAGATTACCCTCGTGACAAAATGATGGCTTTAGTAAAAAAAGGTACTTATTGTATGGCTATAAAGACGTACAATAAGTTACCAAATCAAATTAAACAAATTAAAAAGGACACTATTTTTTATAATAAAATTAAACAACTGTTGACATCAAAGATTTATTATAATTATGACGAATATTTAAAGGATAATTTGAATAATATTGACATACAAATAATCTGATGACACACGTATTTTTAATTTATTATTATGATTGTATTTTACTTTTTCAAATATTTTTGACATTTTTGACATTTTAGATATGAATAATTTAATTGATATTGTTATTAAAGTGTTATCAGAGAATGTTAATTAATTTAGTATTGTATAAATAATATTTTTGACGACTAATTTGGGACGCCCTAACCGGCAAATTTATATTTTTGGAAATGGTTTTAAGGAATTTGTAAACCAAAAATATTACCAAATAAAATGAATATGAATATGAATATATATATATAAACATTTTGACCAATGGTCATATCGGACTCAGGGGGTCATAAGAAGACCTCCTGTGAAGAAATTTTTTCAAAATTCGAAAGTCGGGTACAAATGAATGGGTAGACCGAATTCTTCGAGGTCTACCCAAAACGCGGATTTCTCCCTCGCTTTATTACCTTAGAGGTTCAAGTTTTACTATTCAAATATTATTATTCTAGGAGTATAATGTGTATCAATACAATAAAAATATATAAATAAATTCCGAAAATAATACTACAGGCAAACCTTGCTTCGTTTCATGAAAGCTATTGTCGAACTAATGGTCGAAGTAAAATATATATATTATTGAACATAAATTTTTTTTGTATTGCGGTATCTTGTGTATCATGTACATTGGGATTCTGCTATATAAAGTGAAGGATATATTGAGATATCACTCGACGTGCGTCCGTAGGCCTAAGTCTACGAGGTTTGTTAATTTCATACCATTATTATATTTGATATTCAGTGCATTTTCCAATATCACTATAATATTACTGTAAAATCTCACGTTTTTATATTAAATACAATAGTATACAAATGGAAGAAGAGAAACCCCTAACCCAAAACTATCTACATGAAGGTATTTATTTACAAAAGCAGTGTAAATATCAATGTTATATTTATTGTTTTTATGGGTTCTATAATATACAATATATAATTTAAATTTTTGCATCTCTGTTGAAATATTAATTCTGATAATTTAACCAGATACCCCACATCGTAGGTGTCTCAACAGTAATTAAGTAGAAAGGCTTATTCAAGAATAAGCGTGCCTACTTACATGCTAATATCTAGTTTGTGAATAATTTTATAACTAGACATTTCGAATAGTTTGTTCCAAAAAAAAAAAAATTATTTGCATGACTATTGCACTAAAAATATATCATCCGATTAGTAAAAAAAATATGTTAGTGTTGATTTATCGAGTCTATTTAACCTTGAATTAAGGCATAATGCAAAATCTCTTTTAGTATCTTACTGAAAAACGTCTGATTGTATTTGTTACGTTATTTAAAATAAAACTTTTAAATGAAATAAAACAACAAAATACGTCTGCTCAAACTAATACTGTTTAAATATAATGAGAAAACTTTTCAGACTGAACAATACTCCGACCTGATATTAACATGATTTGAAACTTCCACCTCTAAAGCCTTTAATAAACAAACACCGTTCCATAGAACTCCTTTCCAGGTCTCGGTTAAACTTGTCCTATTTAGTAACAAACGGTGGTAGATGCTTGAAGTACACTTTTATAACTTACGTCGTGAAAATAAATAGTATTCTGTCGTATTATGCCCCGTATCGATGTTTAGAAAGTCATCGAACAATGGATTATCATTTAGATATATTTTACATCTATTGATTATTATTTGTATATTTTGTATTGAGTCCTCGTATTGTGACTACAAAATGGTTATTTTTTTATTTTAATTTTAATCAAGACTATTAATTCTAAGTACAAGTTTTCCAGGACCACACATTCTGTTTTTGGGTTTATAAATTGTATGGTTTTATAAATTTTATAATTGCTATTCCACTATGTAATACCTGTGTGATATTTCTTTTATGTAGCTGATTTTAATTTCCTATTATCTGTCACTATCTAATAATATGTATTATAATTATAAAGCAAATCTAAATATAAGTTAATCATATCTTTTAATAGCTTCGCACTAAGTTTAACAAAGTTCAGCGCTCTGCGTTTTTGCTTAAATAAAGTTTTCCAATCTATAGACAATTTAGCAATTCTAGGATAGTGGCCAATAAAGTATTACACACAATGAATACCAAAACACATTTTAGTCACTGTTAGGTTGTTTATTTACTTTAAATTTTCGAACAAAGTGATATGTACGGTAATGAAACATCAATATAATGAAAAAGGCACAACTTCATGAAACTTCCTAGAGTTTTGTGGCTACTGGTTTAAATTTTTATTAAATAAATATCAAATAAAATGAATCATCCGTTTGACAGTTTTAAAATTTATCAGAATGAAAACTATTTTTTTACAGACGTGAAATATATATATATTTCGTACAATAAAGACGTTATGATACTTGGGAAGGTAATAAATAAATTAACATTATGCAGACAGAACCACGGACACGACGTGAAAGCTTGTTTAATATGCAGAGCGGTTTTGTATAGAGGTCCATTTACATTTAGGATAGAAGTTGTAGAGATTTTGACTACCTGTAAATTAAAATAGTATTCCATATGAAATCAAAAAACATTATACATTTCTTAAATGGAAACACGTGCTTATATCTTAATCCACAATGTCTTATTTTGTAAGAGATATTAACTCTATATAACTTTTCTCCGTTATTAGTTTGTCTCACGCGAATAAATCATCATAGCGTGTATCACATTATATTGTCGATATAAATTTTGAAGGTTTATGTCTTTGGAAACAAATCAACATTATTAATTCACATTTTAATATAATCTAAAGATATCAATATCTCATCGTAGACGGCATCTAAACATCTGAAACGAATGATAGCTAATTTGAAATAATATACAGCTGTATGCTTCAATTTATTTAATTTATGACATAAGAATAGCAGTAAATCTAAATAATGAAAAAGTATGACATTTCAAAGAATTCGAAGCATTCTCAAGCTGGAAAATAACATGAAATGTCATAGACTATTGAAGTCTTTTAAATTTAAACTTTCTTTTCTCTTAAACTTTACCAGCATTTTTAATATTCACTAATGATTTTAGATTTTTCTTGCTCTACGTATATTAGTGTTGAATAGCATGTCACTTTAATTAAGTAACCTCAGAGTAACTTGCAATATGTTGCAACATAGTAACTTCTTAAGACATGATGTTGACGTTAAACAAGATATTAATGAAGTTGGGAGGTACATATAGCAACGAAAGAAGGTAAGTGTAAGAAATATTTCCTTAAAAATTTAAAACATTTATTGTGTAATATTTTAAACGGATTTTTTTATTAACCAGGACCAACAACTAAACAAACCGACCGACAATCCGTTATGTATAATAACAGAGAAAATATCTATATATAGTAGATTTTCAATATTAAAATAGATTACTTATTAAAAAAAATTATACCCTCCAGTAAATTGACTGAAGCTTCTGAACTGTGATTGCATTTTAATAAAGTCTTCTAATAACTACACAGATGACCCGTCCTTTATGATGTTTAAGATTACATTGCACTAAATTGAAAATAATAATTTGAGTAGAAAAAATATATATTGAAGATAAAAGTAGGCAAAATTATTTTGTACATGATTGTAGCTTGTTCTATTCAAAAGAAAGAAAATAAAATAAAGGTGAGATAAATATATATGTTAGGTTCAAAGACCGAAAACGCTCAGTGGACGGAAAAAACGGCCACATCGCGATCCGGCTGTCTTCAAAAGCGCAGAACGCGTTTTGGCTGCTATTAAACGCTCGCAGCGCGTTCTGATAATTATCGAACGGCCAGAATGCGTTTTTTCAATGTAATGCTCAAAAAACAGTAGCATTCACTAAATACAGTTCCTCAATTTTTTATTGTAAATTGATTTTGTTATTTTTTATATTGGGTCAGGTAAATTTAATATATTTTATTTTTTTCATTTAGTAAGATATTATTGGTGTCAAACCATTGTGCAACATCAGAGAAAGCATTGTTTACATCTCTCCATTATTGGCTGTCTTGCATGTCTTTTAATTTAAAAACTAAGAGAAGTATCACAAGGTAAGCAAAGTCATTTATATAAATGAGAAACTAGGCAGGTCCTAAAAGAGCCTTGCATTGCCACGCCCATTTTATTTTATTGATAAATGAACCAAGGGAACGTTTTCCACTGAAGACTTTTTTGAAGAAGAAGAATCGTTTTGAAGACTTTTGAAGTCTCTCATTTAGATATGATCTCATCAATTCAAGGGCCTTGTTTTTAATTACATAATGATGTGTTTTTATAATTAGAGTTTCATACCCTACACGATCAATAAATCTTAGATTAGATTAATATTTAGTAAAAGTACATTTATATATTTATGTAAACTACGTTTAAATTTAAGTTATATAAGGTCAAACATTTAATTTTACATTTCAGATGAGTTCGTCAATGATGAGGACCTAACTTTAAATCAGGATCTGTCGAATTCATCCAAGTATCAGATAGGTACATGTATAAGATTGATTTTTAAACAAATTGAGCCTTCGAATTGCCTCTATAATTTAGTATTCATATTTTGATTTTGTTAGTAATCAGAAGTAACAAAAGAAGAAGTGGTTTGTATTATCAAAAATAGTAAAATTATATAGGTTGTTAAATTACGAGTTCATTTTCATAAACCAAAAAACTTA
This sequence comes from Melinaea menophilus ssp. n. AW-2005, assembly GCA_918358695.1. Lineage (NCBI taxonomy): Eukaryota > Metazoa > Arthropoda > Insecta > Lepidoptera > Nymphalidae > Melinaea > Melinaea menophilus. The sequence continues at coordinate 11,756,880 of OU911049.1, forward strand.
ATCATTTAAGCGCGTCTAAGTGTAACCAAAATAAAACATTATTGCGATTCTGTTAGACTGACCCTTTTCCCGTAAACATCCCTTTGCCGTTTAAAAAGAAGATATTTTCATCAGAATCAAAGACAAATTGACTAACGGGGTTTGACGATCCTATCTTCATAATAGTAGGTTAGAAAATGTTATAAAATATAATCAATAACTTGTTTGCAACCATCAAACATCTAAATTGGTCAGCATTATTCACTTAAGTCTTCTCAAAGACTGGGTGTATTGGTAAATGCCGTGACGTAGATTTCCTATTCGAAGTGGCAGCTATGCCAAAAGGGTCTTTAACTCTTTTGAGTACGTAGTACTTCGGAAAGATATTCACCCTGACCGGCATCAAAGCTAAAGTAAAGCGTGTTGGAGGCTTTGCTGACGGCTAATTGCTTCATACTGTCTGCAAGCGCTGCCAAAGTTTCTGTGACATAGCACTGTTTGACTCTTCAGAGATAGTCTCAGTTATTATTAACATTTATCATGTTTTCGATTTAAGCTGCTTGTTGTAATCATTTTGAGATTATCAACAATCAATCAATCAACATATACCAAGCAATAATAATTAAGCTGATTAATATTGGGTAGACCTCGAAGAATTCGGTCTACCCATTCATTTGTCCCCTACTTTCGAATTTTGGAAAAATTTCTTCACAGGAGGTCTTCTTATGACCGCCTGAGTCCGAAATGACCATTGGTCAAAAAGTTTATATATATATATATATATATATATATATATATATATATATATATATATATATATATATATATATATATATATATATATATATATATGCGTGCGTGCGTCCAGATTCGACTTTTGTCAGCACGATAGCGGCCGCAGTTTTGCTCGGATCGCTTTCAAACTTTGCACAAAAATCAACCATCCAAAAATAAAGGTCAAGTTCGTTAACCAGAGAAATCCGGTCACAGGGGGCGCTAGGGCCTCACTTTTTCTGATTTCAGTTTTTCGACCATAACTTTGTCCCTATACGAAGGAGATCAATCGCGTTCATATTATATGATGTCTTTGATAAATACCTATAACTAATGTAAATAAACCGAAAACCTAACTGCAATAACTTAGGGGTGGGGGTAAAAAAACCGAAAATTTTTGGAAAAAAAATCATAACTTTTTTCTGGTAAACATTCTTGCATCACAAGTATTTTTAATAGAAAGGTTATTTTTTTACTCTAAATTTATGTTTTAAAAGTTTTTCCGTAAAAGGTACCGTTTCCGAGAAAAAAAATTAAAACCACTTTTAGCTTGTAAATTTTAGGTAGGTAAAACCACGGCAACTTTTTTCTGGTAAACATTCCCTCCTCGCAAATAATTTTAATAGAAAGGTTATTTTTTACTCTAAATTTAAGTACCAAAAATATTTCCAAAAAAGATACCTTTTCCGAGAAAAAAAAATTAAAACCGCTTTTTGCTTGAAAATTTTTGATGTAAACAACGGCATCATGTATTATTCTTAGGTAGTGAGTTATATTTTAAATGAGTTACACACGAGGTCTACCCACGCGTGTCCCCCTGCGGGCACGGATTTTTTTTAACAATGCTGTTGTATCTCTGACGATTTACAATAAATTAAATCAAATTTCAGACATATATCCTAGACTTACTATAGCTATAAGAATAAAATAAGTAAATACTTAAAGGAATTTTTTATACATTGAGTCAGAAACACTTATTTATGAAAAATATACACACATACACACAGTCATATAATATATAAATCAATCAATCTTGGTTTATAATTTTCATAAATTATTTAATTCTTTAATAAAATTGTAATAATATTAACTTAACGTAATATTTTGTTATACTCGTAATTCGTATGAACTTATACATTAATAATAATTGTTTATGAATTGATAAATTATTATATAAATGCAAGTATGTATTGAAAGAAGATACTTATAAGAATCGTTAATTTAGTGGATATTTAAATACATGTTATATTCTTAATATGAGAACATACTAACACCGAGTCCCGGAGTAGGCGGAAACGGTTACGACACAGTTTATTACTATTGCAGTCATTTGCGATATATATGTGTTTAAATCGCAAATAACTACAATATATATGTTTTAAATTTCATCTAATATAAATAAATAAGTAAATAATTCAAAAGGTCTATATATTGTTATTTTCTAAATTTATATTATTTATGCAACAGAAAATACAAAAGGAAGTTTCAATACAAAGAGCAATATTTAAATTTTAAAGTAACGTAACTAAGATAACGTAGAAGGAACTCAACATGTTTGAGAAGCGATTTAGTGCCGAGAAATATTTTCTATCAAGTAATGGTGAAACGTTCACAAAACTCGCTTGTAACTTAAATTTTTTATTATGATTGACATTTTCGGACATTTATAAAAATTATGCAGTAAGTAGCTGTCAGAAAGTTTTATAACTTCGTAAGAATCCGATCACGTTCTTAACTGTAAGCGGCAATTTTCATACGAGCACGAGAGTTGCTTTAAAATTTCTTATCTTACAATCTATACAAAGTCGATCTAAATATCTATACAAAGTCGATCAAATTTAGAGAGTGGACGATTTATATAACTTAAAATATTATAATACTTGTAACATACAGTTAAACGAGCGTTCACATTCATTAAATATTAAACTATAAATAATATGGAACATTTATCTATACTTATAATAAATCTGTAGAGAGGTCAATTCTGTACATGAAATATATTTACAAAATAAGTAGCAGGGGGTGATTAGTGTTCGATACTGATGCCAAAAATGCAGTTAAAAAAATTTTTGTCTGTCTGTCTGTCTGTCTGTCTGTTTGTATGTTATTTATAGAAAAAAAAACTACTCGACGGATTTTAACGAAACTTAGTACAATTATTCTTTATACTCCTGGGCAGGTAATAGTATACTTTTCATCACACTACAATGAATAGGAGCAGAGCAGTGAAAGGAAATGTTGAGAAAATGGGAGAAGTTGCTTGATTTTTTAAGCTTCCGTCACGTGTGCAGCCTTAATGGTTAGAGCTACATAGAAACTATGTATAACGGAAATATTCTACATAAAAATACACGAAAAATATTCCAAGACAGCATATATCTACCTTTTATAGTTAACTCACAATAACACGCATAACTCTCGATAGCTTAGCAGTTCGGAGATTTCTTATTATATTTGTTTACTTTTACGTTTATAAAACCAATAATGCTCACCATCATTCCTAATTAAAAAAAAAATAAACATTAGCACCAATTCAATAAAAAAAGAATCATTGAAATCGGTATAGAAACACCAAACTTATACTTACTTACATGAAATACGCCAACAAGACATCGCGCGTGAATAGTGAATCAAGCTATAAGGATTATTTTTGCGTAACGGTTGCCGCGCTCGACGGGGCTCGCGGCGGCAGAGTATAAAAGGGGCGGGAGGCGAGCGCAAGCGTCATTCAATATTTGGCTGTTGATGCGTTCAGAGTGTTGAACTTTATTGACAGACAATAATTGTTATTTTATAAACCGTGCTTATCAGCGCGACTTTTTGTCTTTAAATAGTTTATTTTAATTTCTTTTGTTGTTATTTTCTAAATTAGTTTTAGTTTTGTTTAAATTCTTAACTATTAATAGTTCCTATTTTATTTCTTTTTAAGTAGATTTAGATTCGATTTTTAGATTAGATAATAGATAGATAGATTAGATTATTGTTAGATTTTTAGTTACTGATAGGTTAGTTTTGGGCATTTTATGTTTAGTTTTTTTTGTATTGAGTAGATAAAAGCGTAGGTAGGTACTTTTATTAATTATAGTATTCATAGGTATTTTTTATTTATTTTTAAGTGAAGTAGGTATAGGTAGATATTGCCTACTATCTACCTATACTGCACACGTGTTTTAGCTTTATTTTCATTTCTTTTTTTTTTGTACCTAAGTTGTAGGTAGGTAGGTACATATTTCTTAGTTTAATTCTATTAGAATATTAGGTATTTAAGTTTAAATAGGCACTTAGATTTATATTTTTTTATTATATAGCAGCTGTACTTGAACATCTAAGGTTTTTTTTGTATTAGCATAGGTACTTTGATTAATTACAGTAGTTGTAGGTATTTCTTATTATTCATTTTTAAGTGAAGTAGGTAAGTGTAGATAGTATTGCACACGCATTAAGTATAGCCTTATTTTCATTTTTTATTCTTTTGTAATTTGTAGGTACCTACGTACATATATATAATTCGATTAGAATATTATTTTAGTTTTAATAGGCACTTAGATTTATATTCTATTTATTATATACTTAGCTATAGTTAGGACCTCTGACGTAAGTTTTTTGTTGGGTAACTAAATAGAATTTAAGTTACCGTCGATTAAAAATAAAATAAACGATGCCACCTAAAAAACGACCATCTTTATCTCGAACTTCGAGTCAAGCTAGGAGAATGAGAATGACGCGTTCTCAAGAATCGGAAGAGGAAAGAGCACATCGGTTAAACTCTATGAGAGTTAGTGCCTCAACATCTCGAGCTAATGAAAGCTCTCCAGAAAGAGAGATGCGATTAGCAGCTGAAAGAGCGAGACGAGCTACAACACGGGCTTCTCAAAGCTCTTCTCAACGAGAGCTAAGGCGTTCCATTGACCGGGAACAACATGCGTTATCCCGAGAAGCTGAAACTGCTTTACAACGAGAATTGCGACTCACAGCTGACCGCGAACGGCATACATTATCTCGCGAGTCTGAAACCTTCACTGAGAGGGAATTACGGCTTACAGCTGACCGCGAACGTCATATTTTATCTCGCGAGTCCGAAACCTTCACTGAGAGGGAATTACGGCTTACAGCTGACCACGAACGTCATATTTTATCTCGCGAGTCCGAAACCTTCACTGAGAGGGAATTACGGCTTACAGCTGATCGCGAACGTCATATTTTGTCTCGAGAATCTGAAACTTTTACTCAATATCAAGACCGTTTGACAAATGATAGGGCGCACCATAACATGATTCGATCTCTTGAAGATGAACATGAGCATGAACAACGACTAGAGTCGGGACGCGATTATTACAATTCTTTGAGACAAGAACAATTGATTACTTTATCTAATGAAAGATTAAGAATTGAAAATATTCGGTCGCTTGAAACAGAAGAACAGCGAGAGGCCCGTCTTACTGCAGATAGATTTCGACATGGTCTTAATGACTTAGATATACACGTGGTAGATCAATCTACAAATTCGGTGGCGTGGTCCGATAAATATAAAAGTGGGTTTGCTTATAACCTCACAATTGATTACAGATCATCTTCTGAAATAGGCGATATGAACGTAGTATGTTCCTTTTGTAATGCTTCGAAGTGGAGGAAGGAGTCTGCTGGTTTCTGTTGTTCTGGAGGTAAAATAAATTTGCCTTCGTTCGAAGACCCACCGGAACCTTTAAAATCACTACTTTTAGGGGAACATTTGCAATCCAAACAGTTTTTAGATAATATTCGCACTTATAATAGTGCATTCCAAATGACATCCTTTGGTGCTAAACAAATCTCAGAAGGCCCTTTCATGCCTACTTTTAAGGTACAAGGTCAGGTTTACCATTTGATAGGGTCCCTTTTGCCTGAAGAACAACCTAAATTTCTTCAAATATATTTTGTATCCGATTACAACGAACAGTCGAATATAAGAAATCAATATTTTCCGAATTTAAATACTGAACTCATTTCACAACTTCAGAACATGTTACATCAGGTTAATTCGTACGTATGCAGTTTTAAATCGGCATTAGAAGCCCTTTCTCAAGATGGTAATAACAATTATAAAATTGTTATAAATGCCGATAAGCGTCCAACTCAGGAACACCCTGGGCGTCATAACGTTCCATCCACGAATGAAGTTGCTGTAGTACTGGTCGACCAGGAATGTGATAGGCGTGATATCGTTATACGTTCCAGAGACAATCGTTTGCAACGTATTTTCGAAACCCACAGGGCTTACGACAGCTTGCAATATCCTATGATATACTGTCGAGGGGAAGATGGTTATAATTTCGCTGTATACCAAACCGATCCGCGCACAGGCGCACCTAATTATAATAAAAAGGTGTCATGCCTTCAATTTTATTGTTACCACCTGCAAGTGAGACGGAATAGATTGGTATACTTTCAACGTTTTCGTGGCTTATTTAATCAGTTTATTGTTGACATGTACGCAAAAATTGAAACCGAAAGATTAGTTTATATACGATCTAATCAAAGGCAGCTGCGCGCTGAAGAATACGTGCACCTTCGCGATGCCATGCAGCAAGATAACGATACTGTGAATATGGGTCGTTTAGTTATTTTACCCTCTTCTTTTACTGGTGGTCCACGCTACATGCATGAACGTACTCAAGACGCTTTTTGTTACGTAAGAAAATATGGACGTCCCGACTTATTTGTTACTGTAACTACCAATCCCAAGTGGGATGAAATCACTCGGGAGCTTCTTGAGGGTCAGGCACCGCATGACCGCCATGATATTATTGCAAGAGTGTTTCATTTAAAATTAAAATCAATGATAGATCTTCTTACCAAAGATAACATTTTTGGAGAAGTATTGTGTTATATGTATAGTGTTGAGTGGCAAAAACGCGGCTTACCTCACGCACATATCTTGCTTTGGTTAAAAGATAAGGTTCGACCTAATGATGTAGACAGATTAATCAGTGCTGAAATTCCAGATCCGACTGCAGATCCCCTGTTATACGACATTGTTAAAACTCATATGATACATGGTCCATGTGGTGCATTTAACGCAAATGCTCCTTGCATGCAAGACGGTCGTTGCACTAAAAGGTATCCAAAAGCATTAGTGGATGAAACTGTAACAGGACATGATGGATACCCATTATATCGTCGCCGTTCAAGAGACAATGGTGGTTTTACTGTTGAAAAGCGAATGTCTGGACAACAGGTTACTTTAGATAATAGGTGGGTCGTTCCGTATTCGCCTGTATTGTCCAGAGCATTTCAAGCTCACATAAATGTAGAAATGTGTAATAGTGTAGAGTCAATTAAATATATTTGTAAGTACATTAACAAGGGCAGTGACCAAGCTACGTTTGCGTTAAGAAATGAACATGATGAAGTTACTAGATTTCAGTCAGGCAGATATATCAGCTCTTCAGAAGCTGTGTGGCGGATCTTAAGTTTTAATATTCACAAAAGATATCCACCTGTGACCCATCTGGATGTTCATCTGGAAGGCGGTCAACGTATATATTTTAACGCCGAAAATGTTACAGAACGATTAGAGAACCCTAGACAAACAACTTTATTGGCATTCTTTCGACTTTGCCAAACTGATAATTTCGCAAAGTCTCTTTTGTATGAAGAAGTTCCATCGTATTATACCTACGATAAACAACGAGGTGTCTTTAACCGTAGACGCCGAGGCAGGCCTGTAGATGGCGAGACAGGTATTTTCAAAGAACATGTTCTTGGTAGAGTGTATACTGTTCATCCTAACAACGCAGAGTGTTTTTATTTGAGATTATTATTACATACAGTGCGAGGACCAACATCATTTATAGATTTGAGAAAAGTAGACGATGTTGTTTATCCAACTTATCATGCAGCTTGCCAAGCGCGTCATTTGCTTGAAAATGATCAACATTGGGATGACGCTTTAGCAGAATCCTGTGTTAGTGATAATCCACGACGGTTACGCCATTTATTTGTAACATTACTCACATTTTGTAATTTATCTGATCCTGTCCAATTATGGGAAAAATATAAAGAAAAATTTGCAGAAGACTTTCTTCGGAATTTATCTCACAATAATGAAGGCGCAACTAATGATAATTTTCGAGATCTGGCTATAAATCAGTGCTTATTAGCTCTTCAGGAAGACTTAACAGCAGTAGGCGGTAAATCACTTTGTGAATATGGTTTGCCAACGCCAACCTCAGTCGGAGAGGTTACCAATAGGGAATATTCCGCAGAGATTGGTTACAACCCAATGGAACTGCTGGTAACATTAGAAAACGGTGTCCCAATGATGACTGCAGAACAACGCTTAGTCTATGATCGCGTGTGCGAGAGTGTGCAGAATAATTTAGGAACAATATGGTTTTTAGATGCACCTGGAGGAACTGGGAAAACTTTTTTGACTAAATTAATATTAGCTTATGTTCGAAATCAGCGTAAAATCGCTCTTGCCGTGGCTTCATCAGGTATAGCTGCAACATTGCTACCAGGAGGTAAGACTGCTCACACTATGTTTAAAATACCAATTAATTTAGATCGCACGGAAAGTCCAACCTGTAGTATTTCAAGAAATAGCGACAAAGCTAAGGTATTGCGTGAGTGTAATTTAATCGTATGGGATGAATGTACGATGGCCCATCGAAAAGGAGTAGAAGCAGTAGACAGAACTCTAAGGGACATAAGACGAAATTATCGACCAATGGGCGGTATTACGGTTTTATTTTGTGGTGATTTCCGACAAACCTTACCGGTAATACCACGGGGAACCCGAGCTGATGAGATTAGGGCTTGCCTGAAAAGCTCTTATTTGTGGCGTGATATACAATCGGTGCATTTGACTATAAATATGCGAGTGAGAACTGGAGACAACGCAGATAATCGTGAATTTTCTGATACATTATTGAAGATTGGTGAAGGTACCTATCCACAACTACACCAAGGAAAACTTATTCTGACACCTGAGTTATGTTGTATAGTGCAATCCCAACAACATCTTATATCTTCGGTTTACGGTGACATAACAATTATATTAAATAGGGACAATTCTTGGCTTTGCGAAAGGTCCATTTTGACTCCTCGCAATGACCAGGCATCTGAAATTAATAATAAAATACTGTCTAATATACAGGGAGAAAGCAAAGTTTATAGTTCAATAAATAGAATGGTTGATGAACAAGAAGCCACTAATTACCCGATAGAATTTTTAAATTCTTTAAGTATGCCTGGACTACCTTCTCATATAATTTGTTTAAAAATTGGCATACCGATAATTCTGCTCCGAAATTTAAGACCACCTCAACTTTGCAATGGAACTCGGCTAAAAGTAACCCAGTTGCAACAAAATGTAATCGAGGCTCAAATTTTAACAGGTTGCGGTGCAGGAGAAACTGTCTTTATTCCCAGAATTCCCATAATACCAAATAATTTTCCATTCCAATTTAAAAGAACGCAATTCCCAGTATCGGTGTGCTATGCCATGACTATCAATAAAGCTCAAGGGCAGACTTTTCGTGTTGCTGGAGTAGATCTCGGTGTTAGCTGTTTCTCGCATGGTCAATTATACGTCGCTCTTTCCCGGGTTAGCAATTCTAGGAATCTTTACGTTCACGTGCCGGACGGGTCGACTCTTAACATAGTCTACCCAGAAGCTTTGCGCTGAAACATTTTAATTTGATCTAAAAATATTAGAAATATATTATCTTAATAAAAAACAAGGAGTTACACGCTGACCGAGTCGTGGGTATAGCGTGGGTATATTATAATATTCTGCGGTTACTTATATTTTTCAACAGTTTTGTGGATTGGCATATTATATTACTATTGCCCTTCTAAAATACGAAAGTGAATCTGCCTGTTACGTCAAAACTATGAGGGAGGACATCTGCTAATTTTTTTTCGAAAAACGACGGAAACGCGGACGAAGTCGCGGGCAAAAGCTAGTACCTAATATTCTTTTCTTCCAATATTAATTTTCAATAATTAATGCGTGTTTTATTTTGTCCATCCACTGATTAATAAGTTTTTTTTTTATTTAACGATTTTTTTAAGTGTCATTTCACTTTATGACATTTTATTTTGAAGTTTAATTATTTTTAAAACTTAAAATATTTTTAAATAGTTATATCTTGAAGTCAGCAAAATAAGGCACTAACATTGTATAAATTATATTGCAAATTTAACTATAATATTCTATCGATGAAACCCATCATGTATGTTGTCGCATGCCAGTAAGTAAACGTCTGAAGTAAATTCAGTTTAATATTCATATAAAATAGTAAATTTTGTTTGGTATTCTGTTGTTATTGTGTTTATAAGCAATATTTTTTACTTTTAAATTTTATTACCCTTGTGCATCCATTTTTATTGATTTCAGTTATTTTCATATTTTCGGTAATCATTTACCTATTTTCATGATAAGTGCCTTACTGATCATCTAATTTATTGACTTTGTAACTTTATTATTGTAATTATCTGTATATACAATTTTAATTAATTTTACTAAAATTGGATACTCCTATTTACCGGATCTTGTCAGTGATATAAAAGACTATGAGGAAACAGCTATCTGAATATAATTTTTGTTATCTTTTAGTTCAGTGAGTAATATAATTTTTGTATTTACAGCAAGTTTAGGTTTCATAATAAATGGCGTTATGACACTATCAATTTACTTAATTTAAGGAACTAAAATTAATTTGAAGTTATTGATGTTCTCTGTTTGGTAACTTTAGTCTTCTTAGAATATTTTTTATGTTGGTTGATGATTTCAAACGCAATATAATCTTATCACTCAATAATATTTAAATTCATTATACTCACAGCTGTTACGCAAGCATAGCCAAGGGCAATTGTTATAGTAAGAACCAACTTGGTTTCACACGGTTAAATGCTGACACCACGCTTCGAGTATCCTGAAGACGACACCATACGGCTTGCGTTCTCACCATCGATGGGAATCAAGGATAAAATATATTCATTCTTGGGTCAATCGCTGACCTGGAATCACCTTTTTTAGTATTAATTAATTATAAGTTTTAATTGTAACTCTTTATTATAATTTTATAAAATAATTGTTTTTCTTTGCATCCTTCTTTGCCACCAAACTTAATTGGCGCAGTCGGTAGGATATTCGAGATATATTCGGTACGCGTCGCGTCAAGATTTCCCCTAATATCGGTGCGAGATCCCTCGTGACTAACCGATTTCGAGTATCCGAATCTACATACATCGTGGAGGCCAGCGGAGGTGAATCCGAAAATCGATTCGGCAAGAAAATCATTTTCATGTAAGTACTCTGAATCTTTCAAGTCCTTACCTATCCTAATTTTTAACATTATTCTTATCCTTTCAATTTATTTTATTATTCCATTAGATTGTCCAAGTAATTTAATATATAAATACTATTATATATAATTTTTAGAGTGTTAGATTAGTGTTCAAAATTTTTCATCCGAGAGAAAACAGTAGCCGTAGTTTGTGTAAGGGTAGATCTAGCAGGCTCGATACTATAGACGAATTTAGACAGTAAAAAAAAATTGTTATACCTAATATTAAAATGTCTCAAGATCAAATGGGTGAGATATACAAGTCACTTAGAGTTTTGCCTGATTTTGACGGTAACCCCCATGTGTTAACAAGATTTATAAACCTATGTGATCAATTAGTACTTGCATATTTTAAAACAGAACCGGGTTATGAGTTAACCAATTTGGCCCTTATTAATGGTATATTAAATAAGATCACAGGCTCTGCAGCTCGATTGATAAATTCCAACGGTATTCCTGAAAATTGATTCGGTATTCGTAGTGCACTTATTAATAATTTTGCTGACCATCGAGACGAGACCGCTTTATTTAACGATTTATCATTACAAACCCAGGGGTCTTCAACCCCACAGGAATTTTACGAACGTGTTCAAAATTTATTCAGCACTATCATGACATATATTACGTTGCATAAAACTGTGGCTACTACAGTTGAAGCTAAACGTAATCTTTATAAGAATTAACTCTACAGTGCTACTTGCGTGGTCTTAAGGACCCCTTAGGCTCTAGGATACGTTGCATGCGTCCCGAAACGATAGAAAAGGCTTTAGAATTCGTACAAGAAGAGCTTAATACATTATATATGCAGCAGCGTGCTGAGGGTTTACCTAATAAAAAGGATAATTTGAATAATCAACAGTCACTAAAATCTTATTTTAATTTGTCTTTAAATAATTTTATACAATATACAGGTAATGCATTCAATGGTAGTTCTTTTAAACAACCATATAATATGTCAGGCCCCTTGCGTCCTCATCAATTTAACCATCAACAAAATCAAGGTTGGCTATCTGATAGGCCTCCAACGCAACAATTTCGTGGTCCCACAAGGACTCAACAAATATTCCGTGCTCCACCTTCAAATTATAATGCGAGCAGTAACGTTTTTAGGATTCCAAATAGACCATTCATGCAACCGAATAATAATTCTAATAATGTACCTCGTCCTATGAGTGGTGTTAGTCTCTTCGTGCCTAAACCCTTACCATTGTCTGGGCACGACTGGCGTAGAAGTGGCAACCCGCCCCCACATAATTACTTTAGAACTCGAGACATTAACAATTATGAATGTGACTATGAACCCTATTACGACTATGACTATACTGATTACTACCAAAACTGTGACTCTTACCAGGAAAATGGAGATTACTTTCCAAATTATGAGCAATGTGAATCTCCAGTAGTAGAGGAGCTTAACTCAAACACTGATGAGATAAAAGATCAAAATTTTTTCGAAGCTACAAAGTCAGAAAAGCAAAAATAGATGTAAATTTTAATATTCAAAGACAACTCGGATATATACAAATTCAAAACCCACCTTTAAAATTTCTAGAAAATAGACACGGGAGCCAATCAGTCGTTTATATCCCCTCAAGTAGTTGAAAAATACTTTTCTCATTTACCTCTTAATTATACTCCATTTGAAGTTACGAATAATCATAATGTGTATAGACAAGACTATTCTATTACTTTACCTAGTTTCTCGGAATTTAAAGAAAATGATGACGTAACCTTTTTTATTCTTAATTTTCATAATTATTTTGATGGCATTATTGGTTTTGATTTGTTAAATTCGTGGGACACTAACATTGATTTTAGACGCAAGAAATTAATTACTAAAAATACCGAATTGCCTATTATTATGTATGACGCTCGAAATACAAATCTTTATGAAGAAATAATACCAGCTCAGTCATCCAAATTAGTGAAATTGCCGATAATAAGTAATTGTTTAATTTCTGATTGCTTTACAAATGTGAAAAACAGTCGAGGTTTAGTACAAATTTCAAATAATTCAAAGAATGATGTAATCTTTTCAATGGATCGGCCTATTACAGCTGAGGTATTCAATATTGAATCTAAGCAATTAAAACAATTATCCGATCGTACAAAAGAAGTTCTATCGCGTCTCCGTACAGATCATTTGAACCCAGAGGAAATAGCTAATTTAAAAACCTTTTATTACTATTTTACCTTGACGGAGAACCCTTAACATTTACGAACAAAATTAAGCATAAAATTGAAACAAATGATGAGATCCCAGTTCATGTTAAAAGCTATAGGTATCCTTATGTCCATAAACAAGAGGTTAGAAGTCAAATCAATAAAATGCTTGAACAAAATATAATTAGACCTTCGGATTCCGCGTGGAGCTCTCCTATTTGGGTGGTCCCTAAAAAGGCAGATGCTTCGGGTAAAATGGCGTTTAGTAATAGATTTCCGAAAGGTAAATGAAAAGACAATTAGTGATAAGTATACAATACCCAATACTTCGGACATATTAGACAAATTAGGGAAATGAAAACGGCCATTATGAATTTTTAAGAATGCCTATGGGTTTAAAAAACTCTCCCGCAACATTTCAAAGGGTAATGGACAACATTCTTAAAGATTTACAAGATATCTGTTTAGTTTATCTAGATGACGTCATCATTTTTAGTACGTCATTACAGGAACACATGGTTAATTTTGAAAAAGTTCTAAAACGTTAAAAAAGAAAATTTATTCCGGATTTTGCACGGATAACAAAACCTTTAACCCAATGTTTAAAAAAAGGATCTAAGATAGTTTGTGATCAGTATTGTATTAATTGTTTCGAGCATTGTAAGACTTTATTGACAAATGACCCTATTTTACAGTACCCCGACTTTAATAAAGAGTTTTTACTGACAACTGACGCATCGAACGTTGCAATAGGTGCCGTATTATCCCAGGGTTGTATTGGTTCAGACAAACCTATTGCATACGCTTCTAGAACCCTAAATTCAAGCGAGCTTAATTACAACACCATAGAATAGCACCCTATACTCCCAATGAGAATGGAATCGTTGAACGATTCCACTCAACAATTTTAGAACATCTACGCATATTAAAACTTGAACTTAAGAATGAATCTGTTATTAATTTAATAAATTATGCCCTATTAGCATATAATAGTTCGATACACAGTTTTACAAAATGCCGACCAATTTACATTATTACTGGACATTTTGATCCGCGAGATCCATTAGACATAGACTTAACCACCCATTTACTCCAACAATATATTGTAGAACATAAAAATAAACGGACCAAAGCTTTTAATTTAATTCATGAGTCTAGGTTAAGTTACAGAAATGAATTAACAAATACTCATAATAAGTCTAGAGAGCCCGAAAAGCAATTCTCTCCCGATCAACAAATATCTATTAGAAACCCTTTTGCTGTTCGTCAAAAGATAGCGCCGCGTTACACACATGATACAGTTATAGCTGATCTCCCGATACATATATATACGTGCAAAAAAGGCGGGCCAATTGCTAAGTCTAGATTAAAGAGAGTTCTTAAATAAAACTTGAAAATCTAGATGATTTGAAATTCCAAATATATAATTTATATAAGATATCCATAATCCCTAACAAAAATCATGAAATTCTTGTTCCCCAACACCAATTCCTTGCAATCCATTTGAAAGATTTCAAGTACATAGAGGCTGAATGCCCGAAGTTCACTAAAGGGTATCTATGTGATGAGATACACAACATACATAGTCGTACATCGTCGGATTGTGTAACAGCCCTCGTTACTACGCAGCAAAAACTCCCCGAATGTAAACCAATCACCGTATCCCTACTTACGTCAGCCTACGAGAAACTCGACGATCGCCACTACACCATTAACTTTCCAACTCTTACTAAAGTACGCTTGTCCTGCGATCAAGATATCTACAAGATGTTGCAAGGAAGTTATCTCGCTATAATTCCATATGATTGTTTCATTCAAACAACAGAATTCATCATCTCGAACCTCAACGATCGACTAAAAGGTCAAGCCTTGAAGATAATAGATGTCCCTAATGAAAATACACTCAGTTCAGCAGCACATCTGATATTCAAATTAAACTCCATTAATTTGACTAACCTTCACGCTACCAATAGAGAGGTTATTCTACAGTCACCAGTAAACTTAAGCAAGACCAACGATATAAGCGTCTACCATACAACAATACCTTTATATACGTTACTATTCGGTGCATGTGTACTAATTAGCGGCCTTGCATACCGGAAATACCGACTTAAACATACGAAACACACCATCCAAAAACCTCAAAGGGATGAATCAGAACTTCCAGCGCAATTTACAACGAAGGTCTTCAATAGTCGCTGTTCTACGGGGGGAGGTGTTACGCAAGCATAGCCAAGGGCAATTGTTATAGTAAGAACCAACTTGGTTTCACACGGTTAAATGCTGACACCACGCTTCGAGTATCCTGAAGACGACACCATACGGCTTGCGTTCTCACCATCGATGGGAATCAAGGATAAAATATATTCATTCTTGGGTCAATCGCTGACCTGGAATCACCTTTTTTAGTATTAATTAATTATAAGTTTTAATTGTAACTCTTTAATATAATTTTATAAAATAATTGTTTTTCTTTGCATCCTTCGCTGCCATCAAACTTAATTCAGCGATAAACAACTTATTTACACAACATTAATACAATGAATTATTTATTAACAAACAGTACATTTGTGTATGAATTGCTAAATATATTTACCTCATTGCTAAATTATTTATAACAGATTTACACAAATACGGATTAAAAGCTTATTAAATTTTAAAATTTTGGGAATTCATCACGTGATGATTTTAAATTTTCAAAGAAAATAAAATATTTACAATTATAAGCTTTGGGTGGAGAAGATTTTGTATATTATATTTCGGTGACATTAAACATGTTATTTTGTTACATTATAGGTGAATGAATTATTAACATCGGCTCAGTAGTTGTTGTGTCTATTTTTAGAAATAAAAGGAAATTCATTTTATTAATTTTAATGTAATATAGATTATCAAAATGATTACTCAGGTAATATTCAAAATAGCAAAATTTCAGCGTTGAAATATAATTATCGTTGTACAAAATAATTTAATATTTGAATTTGAATTTGTGATAATTTTGTTACTGTAGCTGTGTAAAACAAAGAAGATTGTCTTTACCATACCTATTAAATAAGTAGGTATTTCTTTAAAATAAGAAATTGTGAAAAAATCAATCACAGTAATATATTAACAAAAAACAAGATTCAGACTTGAGGTTCTTAAAATGTTTATATAACCGTATTACCATAGCCGTTTGTATAATTTAAAGTTACCTAAAATTTTTTCTATTAATTTAATAATGCAATAAAGGTAACGTGATGTTGAATTACACTCTAACGTCTTCAGTGAACTGCAGAACAACTGGATCTTTATCCTTGTGTTTTCAATGAATGTTATATGTTCCGCACTAGAACTAACTTAACTTAACTTGTTTGGTAATTGCTTAAGAGTATATGCATACATTTAAAGTTACAAGGGACTACACAAAGTTGAAAAAAATTGCCACCCTTAGAATAAGTTTACCCAAATACTATTGCAAACTGACCATACTCCATGTATGGTCAGTTTTACCTCTCAAACATTTTCTATGTTGCAAGATGGTGATATACCATATAATAAAAGTTAGAAGGATATGTGTTATTTTATACTTTTAAGTGCCATTTCTAAATCATTTCAAAGTACAAGATTTTACCTAATCATTATGAAAAAATCAAGCAAACGAATTTCAAGGCAACAATTTTTATTTTACTATAACCGTTAATATTACGGGTATTTTTATCAAATAACAATTATTCGTAATTACTCATATAACTAACAGAACAACTTAGTTATATCATGATATATAATTAATCACAACACGATTCATCATTTAAGCAATATATGTTATTGTTATAACTTCAATACCCGTAATGTAATCAAGGTACCCAAAATCTAATTTCAGGTTTGTTATTAATATCTCATTAATATCTAAACAAGAGAGGCTATAACTATATAATAATTTATATTATACATACTTTATGGAACTATATACATACATCTTTTGATATTTCTACCAATTGAGAAGATACCGATTCTACGCCTGTTGAAGTACGAATATTGTCTGCCACGGATCACTTTGAAATTAAAAAAGGGTGACGAGCTTAACCCACCACGCTGGTCCACTGCAAATTGGTAGTATATGTAACCAATATACTTTTAATATGGATAATATTGTAACGGGATTGAAATTACCCTAATATAACTTCCAACAAACGGGGTTTTTACAAGAACTGGACGTACTAGATTACACAGGCACACAAAAAAAAAAAAACGTCATGAACCAGAGGGGAGACCCCATTATTCCTAGGTTTTTGGGGTCGCTGAAACCGAATATGACAATAAAAATTAATTTTAAATGCCAGTTTTCCCGCTAGCACCCCCTTACTACCTCTTAAGGGGTGAAAATTGAAATTGTTGTAAAAAATCAAGATAGATGTGTCTTTCTACGTTTTTTGGGATGCTGAAACCGAAAATGATAACTAAAAATAAATTCATGACCACTATCATCCCCTACCATCCCTTACAGGGGGTGAAAATTTCATTTTTTTCTATAAAATCAAGACAGATGTGTATTTCTACGTTTCTTGGGATGCTGAAACCGAAAATGATAACTAAAAATAAATTCATGACCTCTATCACCCCCTTACTACCCCTTAAAGGGGGTGAAAATTTCAATTTTTCTATAAAATCAAGATAGATGTGTATTTCTACGTTTTTTAGGATGCTGGAACCGAAAATATGTGATTTCTATGTTTTTCAAGATGCTGAGAGAAAAAATGATTATAAAGTATATGGTAACCTTATTGTATGCATATATTTGTTATTATGATACTAAGACTGAATCATGATTTTTGTCCTATTCTTAACAAGTTGTTTCATTTTTTGTTTTTTTTTTGCTTTCTATTTAATTCTGTTTATACTGTTATCCATCCGGCAGTCTTGTAAAACGCTTAAAAGATGCTGAACCTAATTCTATGCCTCCGAAATAGAAAGGTTACTATTTTTCGGCCAATTTAGGAGACTATAGTGAGGAGCAAGGTGAAAGGTTTCATCAGACAGGATCTTAAGACAATGGAACAGCGCTATCAGGGTAAATGGGATGTCAATATGTTAGCAGACTACTGTTGGAATTTAAAAAGAGATTTGCCAGAACAGAAAAGAACCAATAAAAGGCCACCACTTAGAAGAACTTTTGACAACAAGAGAGTTCGTTATCGTAGAAACAGGTAGACGCTGAATAGTGAGAGGCAAGGGGACTCACTTTAATTCAGCACCCCGGATAGTGAGAGGCAAGGGGACTCACTTTAATCCAGCACTCCAAAAGGGAACAGAAATCTACTACTTCCACGCCGTTGTTCCTGGGTTACGCTAAGAATAGAATTAAATCATGAATATATATCAGATACTTCTGATCGATAAAGCATTTGAATTTCTAATATAAGAGCTAAGAGTAACTTCAAACTAGTTTGATAAACATGTCATTTACTGTAAATCGTCAAAATTTCTTCATAAATCTTGATTTTATACAAAATTGAAACTACCCCCACCCCCTCCCCCCCGTTAGGGGTAGTTAGGGGGTGGTATTGAGTAAAAGAGCTATCAAATTCACTTTTGGTTGTCATTTTCGGTTTCATTATACCAAAAAACGTAGAAATACACATCTGTCTTGATTTTATAGAAAAAAATGAAATTTTCACCCCCTGTAAGGGATGGTAGCGGGTGATAGTGGTCATGAATTTATTTTTAGTTATCATTTTCGGTTTCAGCATCCCAAAAAACGTAGAAAGACACATCTATCTTGATTTTTTACAACAATTTCAATTTTCACCGCTTAAGAGGTAGTAAGGGGGTGCTAGCGAGAAAACTGGCATTTAAAATTATTTTTTATTGTCATATTCGGTTTCAGCGATCCCAAAAACCTAGGAATAATGGGGTCTCCCCTCTGGTTCATAACGTTTTTTTTTTTTTGTGTGCCTGTGTTATTAATTCCACTTGAAAGTAACGCAAAAGTCTAAAATATAAATGGCTTCCAAGATTATTGAATGACATGGAATTAAAGATAACGTACAGCTTCATGTTCATGACATGACATAACATGTTCCAGATATTATGAAGTGGTTTTATTATTTATAACAAAATAGTAAAATTTTAATGAACAATTAAAATTTACCACCGTTAAAATTCAGATTATATTTTAGGAACACAGGAGAGTTAATTTATTTAATTATTATTTGAAGGTCACAGCTAACCACATTACATTAATTTATTTTTTCGATGCTTCTAGGACTATCGGAAAAATTTACCAACATTTACCAACATTTCTTGTGACTAAGCTATCTACTAAATAAAAAATATGTAATCAGTTAAAACTAACTTAATCTAACTTGGCTTAAAAGAGTGAAGACCTGGAATAAAATAAACAAAAATATGTGATTTTATTTAGATTGTTATATTACTGAATTGGTAATTAAATAATTTGTAATACAGTAAAAGTTCTCAGGATAATTTTGTGTACATTTTTAAAGTAAATTAAAAATATAAAACCTGACTGATGGTATTTTATTTATGAAATTAAATAATTGACACGAATTTGATGACACTGGTGATATATATATATACACATATCTAGCTACTTATATTTAGATTATTCCACAAAAAAAAAATGAGGTATAATATATGTCAAGTAAATTAACCAAGTATATGTTAGTACTTGGTGTAAAGAATCTTCTACTCTTCATATATCTTATATATGAATAGTAGAAGACCTCTGTATTTTGACACTGACACATATAAATCACGCAAAGTCCTCAACTTGGACGGACATGTTTTTAAAAGATAAGAATAAAACACATTTATTTTGCGCTTAACATTCATGACATTTTATTACGAGTAACTTTTCTTTATACTATTATCATCAGCTCATGTCTTATCAAATTCCAATTTATTTGTTACTAGCTTTTGCCCGCGACTTCGTCCGCGTTTCCGTCGTTTTTCGAAAAAAACGTTCGCGATCAGCTGTAAGCCGTAATTCCCTCTCAGTGAAGGTTTCGGACTCGCGAGATAAAATATGACGTTCGTGCTCAGCTGTAAGCCGTAATTCCCTCTCAGTGAAGGTTTCGGACTCGCGAGATAAAATATGACGTTCGCGGTCAGCTGTAAGCCGTAATTCCCTCTCAGTGAAGGTTTCAGACTCGCGAGATAATGTATGCCGTTCGCGGTCAGCTGTGAGTCGCAATTCTCGTTGTAAAGCAGTTTCAGCTTCTCGGGATAACGCATGTTGTTCCCGGTCAATGGAACGCCTTAGCTCTCGTTGAGAAGAGCTTTGAGAAGCCCGTGTTGTAGCTCGTCTCGCTCTTTCAGCTGCTAATCGCATCTCTCTTTCTGGAGAGCTTTCATTAGCTCGAGATGTTGAGGCACTAACTCTCATAGAGTTTAACCGATGTGCTCTTTCCTCTTCCGATTCTTGAGAACGCGTCATTCTCATTCTCCTAGCTTGACTCGAAGTTCGAGATAAAGATGGTCGTTTTTTAGGTGGCATCGTTTATTTTATTTTTAATCGACGGTAACTTAAATTCTATTTAGTTACCCAACAAAAAACTTACGTCAGAGGTCCTAACTATAGCTAAGTATATAATAAATAGAATATAAATCTAAGTGCCTATTAAAACTAAAATAATATTCTAATCGAATTATAAATATGTACGTAGGTACCTACAAATTACAAAAGAATAAAAAATGAAAATAAAGCTATACTTAATGCGTGTGCAATACTATCTACACTTACCTACTTCACTTAAAAATGAATAATAAGAAATACCTACAACTACTGTAATTAATCAAAGTACCTATGCTAATACAAAAAAAACCTTAGATGTTCTAAGTACAGCTGCTATATAATAAAAAAATATAAATCTAAGTGCCTATTTAAACTTAAATACCTAATATTCTAATAGAATTAAACTAAGAAATATGTACCTACCTACCTACAACTTAGGTACAAAAAAAAAAGAAATGAAAATAAAGCTAAAACACGTGTGCAGTATAGGTAGATAGTAGGCAATATCTACCTATACCTACTTCACTTAAAAATAAATAAAAAATACCTATGAATACTATAATTAATAAAAGTACCTACCTACGCTTTTATCTACTCAATACAAAAAAAAACTAAACATAAAATGCCCAAAACTAACCTATCAGTAACTAAAAATCTAACAATAATCTAATCTATCTATCTATTATCTAATCTAAAAATCTAATCTAAATCTACTTAAAAAGAAATAAAATAGGAACTATTAATAGTTAAGAATTTAAACAAAACTAAAACTAATTTAGAAAATAACAACAAAAGAAATTAAAATAAACTATTTAAAGACAAAAAGTCGCGCTGATAAGCACGGTTTATAAAATAACAATTATTGTCTGTCAATAAAGTTCAACACTCTGAACGCATCAACAGCCAAATATTGAATGACGCTTGCGCTCGCCTCCCGCCCCTTTTATACTCTGCCGCCGCGAGCCCCGTCGAGCGCGGCAACCGTTACGCAAAAATAATCCTTATAGCTTGATTCACTATTCACGCGCGATGTCTTGTTGGCGTATTTCATGTAAGTAAGTATAAGTTTGGTGTTTCTATACCGATTTCAATGATTCTTTTTTTATTGAATTGGTGCTAATGTTTATTTTTTTTTAATTAGGAATGATGGTGAGCATTATTGGTTTTATAAACGTAAAAGTAAACAAATATAATAAGAAATCTCCGAACTGCTAAGCTATCGAGAGTTATGCGTGTTATTGTGAGTTAACTATAAAAGGTAGATATATGCTGTCTTGGAATATTTTTCGTGTATTTTTATGTAGAATATTTCCGTTATACATAGTTTCTATGTAGCTCTAACCATTAAGGCTGCACACGCGACGGAAGCTTAAAAAATCAAGCAACTTCTCCCATTTTCTCAACATTTCCTTTCACTGCTCTGCTCCTATTCATTGTAGTGTGATGAAAAGTATACTATTACCTGCCCAGGAGTATAAAGAATAATTGTACTAAGTTTCGTTAAAATCCGTCGAGTAGTTTTTTTTTCTATAAATAACATACAAACAGACAGACAGACAGACAGACAGACAAAAATTTTTTTAACTGCATTTTTGGCATCAGTATCGAACACTAATCACCCCCTGCTACTTATTTTGTAAATATATTTCATGTACAGAATTGACCTCTCTACAGATTTATTATAAGTATAGATTATTTTCCATCACAAAAGAAAATTTAATTTACTAAATATATAAAAGATTCTATAGTTTTACTGATCTCTTAAAAAAATTTGTTTACTTTTTTTTATTTTATAGATCATAATTTTCTACAAATAGTTTTTACGTAAAAATTGCTGCTTGTTTGTGGTCAAACTACACTTAAAGAGTGCAGAACGGATTTTGATTAAATTTGCTATAGTAATTACTACTGGAGCTAATAAACGGCGCTAACATAAAGCACTTTACATGACAAATTTGTAGAAACATGAAACTTGAAACGTGAAGTTGTTTTAATGGATAGCGTAAGGATGATGCAGATAAAGTCGTTTGCAGAAACTAATTTTAAATAGAATAGTTTTGTATCCGACAGGTATTTTTTGTAATCAACTCTATTATTTTTATAATAAATATGAGATGTATAGAAAACAACCAGCCGCTGGTGACTTGATTAGTTTGCTCTCCCTGTTATGCCATCTCAAACGGAATTAAAAGAGATGTATCTTTTAAAATTTATAAAAATCGATACAATTATTGTTTTACTTTTTAGTCATAGTATAACTATAATTGTTATTACCGACAAACGTCTACAACTCAAGACCTTGAATCCTGAAAGTGTCTTAAAATAATATAAATATGTAATTCTTTTCAGATACAGTTTTCCCATATGTCAATATTAATGAGAACTAGTTATCTGAATTATTATTCGGCGATTGAATTATTGCAAAAATATATAGAAAAAATCTGAGTACATATTATTATTTGATTTACATATAATTTATAATTTATTAACACGTAAAAACCTACGTTATTTTTTTAATCTCTCTCTGTCGGTTGTTAATAAATCATTTATTATATTAACGTTTATTTTTAATTTTAAGAACTTATAAACTAAAATCAGGCCGTACCATGATTAAAAAAGTGTACAGGTTTTTTAATTTTAAAACTTTAACAACATTAAAAAAACTGCTTTTTTTCGTCATCTAAATTCACTACTTCGCCTTAAAAAAATCTTTAGGGACCTAATTTCGAATAGCAAATTTCTAAATCAATGACAATATAGTTCATTATTAGTAATATAAGCCCCTTTTAGAATATATATCCTTCAAGTTTTTATCAGTCTCCGATATTAAAGATTAAGTAATTTATTAAAAAATTGGACAGTTTAAAATAATAGTCGGATCTAATATCGCCTTGTATTTTATAACATTTAATATTTAACGATGCGTAATTCTCCATGAAAAGTTAAATTCTTTTCAGCTTAACAAAATATCTAATGTATTGTATATAAGTTAAATAATGGAAGTAAGTTCACAATCTAAATATTATATTAAATACATTATCTAAAGATAATTTACATTGTAACAAATTTTAAAACTCACTGGTTAATCGTAGTATCAATGCCTGCCTCTGAACTATAAACCCTGGCCTATCTCCGATCGTGACAAATTATATCTACTCAAAGTGAAGTGCAATAAAATACCGTCAGTAACATTTTATCTTAAAACAATCTATAGCATGCAGCTCGCTAATCTGAAGTTTATCTGCATGGTGGGTTAAAATCTGCTCCAAATCAGCTGTTATAAGATTTTGTGACTCTCCTTAGGATTTTGATATTTAAAAGGCCTTTAAATTCTCGAGTTACTGCAAAAAAAAGCTTATATATTTTTATGTAAAAGAATAATTTTGGTTTCAGTATCATAAATTCAAATGACCTATAATTATCGAATATGTGTTTTAAATTTTAAACCTCTACAGTTATTTCGTATTTGAAAAGCATATATTTCTATTTATATTATATTGTTAATTATAACGACAATTGCATTTGAAAATTTTCAATATTAAAACGTATGAAAAAAGCAATAAATAACAAGATTAAACGTATTCTTTCAGTATTAAAAACGATATTTATTATGGTAAATATTTTTATCAATATTTCTTATACGAGTCAGACACACAATATACGAGTAAAGTTAAGGGTGAAGAGTAAATAAACTGAGCTGTTTGTTGCGTCTGTACAAACCAACAATCTGAAATGTTTGTAACCAACATTGTGTTACATTTGTCTTAAAAAACTAAACATTGCCTTTTGTGTACTAATAATAAATACCGCCACAAACAAAATTGTTATTTTACCTAAGTTATTGCTAGATAAAATGAAGCTGAAGTCCATATTATAAAATTTATTGTGATTAAATTAAACACTGTCTTATTCACGATGTTTATTCGACCCACTCATTATTCATACATAATTTTCACCAGTCAGGTGAAGGCTGTTAATCTGACCATATTCTAGAAATCTGTCCTCATATATTTAGTCTTAGAACGCTACATTCTTTAAATTAATATTGATTCTTCAAAGTGTTTTATTTAGCTGTCGTCATGAAGTAGAAGGGAGAACATCATAAATACGAGAATGGGAGAAAGGTGACTTTTATAGCTAAAGCTTTGGTAAAATATTAAAGGAGATTATCCTAATTGTACCAGGTAGGTAGTTTTATAATAATTATAACAAAATGTAATAACTAATCACAACTTAGAGTTAAAAAATAATTAAATTAAATGAATGAAATCCCAACTCCCGATTAATATCATAAAATATAATTACAATAACATTTAGATAAATTAGTTATAAATAGGATCACTAACCGCAACATTCCCTGTTCCCGATGGAACTGTTCGGGAACAATCATTGTCAGCGCTTTATTCGTAAATATCTCATTAACTTCATAACAAAAGATTGAATAACTTTATATTTGGTATATTATACATAGATAGGTTACATACATTACTAATCACTGGATCGTAGATAACTTTGCGGGTAAGTCATATCTCTTCTGAGCTGTATCTTTTATACCTATTGATTTTGAATATTTCTATTGTATTCAATTCAATGTTAATAAAATTAATTGTATTATTATATTATTTTCAATTAATTCGTAATATAATAGTAATAATAAGTTTATTTGCTCTCACAATGGTTTAAGGTAACTGAGCTTTTAATAAAATATGTAGGTATATAAATTATATTATAATTTAATAATTATTATAATTATAAATGAAATAATAATTAATATATTAGGGGAAGCTTGGGAGTAGTACCAGTGACAGAAAAAAATTAAAGGTAGCCGTCTGTCATGGTATGGGCATGTTATGAGGAAAGATGAATGCACGTAACCAAAAAAGTTTTGGGTATCGTAGTGGAGAGACGGGCAGGTAGAGGACGGCCGAAGAGAAGATGGATCGATGGATGGAAAAAACATAGTGACCCCAAAACTGATGATCGATGATGATGGTTCTTAGTTTTATATCTCAAATCGAAAATGTATTATTAAATAATTCTTAATTTAAAATTTTAATTCAGTAACACTTGGACTGTTACAAAAACAGTAAAACAAAATTTATAAAAGTGTTCAAAACGTTCGAATTTCAAAATTATGGTTCACTTTGCCTGTTTTGCCTGTGTTCAACTTTTAGATAGATTAATATAATAAATATTAACAATTTTATGACCAATATTTTATATTACTTATGAATAGATATCATTTTTTTTTTAAATTTCGTTAGTGGGTAAATCAATATTATCTTTATATGAAAAAGAAAAATGAAAGAGATAGAGATATATTTAATGATAAAGAAGCTTAGAGAGAGAGAGAGAGAGTGATAGAGAGAGATAATGTTATGATTAATGACTAAGAAGCTTATTATATATAGTCATATATTTGTGTTGTAAGTATATTATATAATGTGTTTCCAACAATGCACTAATAAATAAATTTCAAGTTGCTGATAACGCTCTAATTAGTCTTGCAAAATTAAATTGTTTATTACAAAAAAAAAATAGTTTATTTAGGCCCTCATTTGACCTTGGCTTATTATGTCCAAACATTTTGTTCTTTATGGCGAGGAAATTAGATTCATAAAATTTGTCTCTTTAATAATAATTTATTAGTAACGTGAAACATACCTGTTCTTCGATCGCTTCAATATAAAATGTAGCAAGTGTAAAAGAGATAAAAAAAGATTTCTTTGCTTCTATTTCGATTTGTTGTTGTATCGGCGTAATAATATTTAGTTTACGAACAGTGTATCAAAACTATTTTATAAATACTTTATTTTAAATTTTATTTATTAATGAATAATGGTTATTGTTGTAAAACTGTCTATTATTACTAGTACTAATATTTTAGCATTTCAATAAATGTAATTATAGTCAAAAGATGATCCCACGACAAACACACTCCTACATACGGTCAGTAACAGATACTAACATATGTTACAAAGAACCAGACATAGAAATAATAAAATCCTTTATTCGGCACGATGAAAATGATAATTACCGGTTGCACGCGATGAGCCTAGAATTGCAAAACGAATGGGTGACCATAGGAGATTTTTGTATTCCATTAGCTTTACGATGGCGCACCCTGCTTCATGATTGGTCCCCAGCATTATTAAAATTTTATCTTAATGCATTCCAAATGACTCTCCCAGATCAAAGTAACTTAGTAAGATGGGGCAAAGCCACCGAAAAATCTTGCAACATCTGCGGGGAGGCAGTAGGAACCGCGAAACACTTGCTAGTAGGGTGTAGGGTACTATTAAATAGAGGTAAATACTCGCGTCGCCACGATAAAGTATTAGAAATCATACGAGAAGCGGTTAGTCTTTCTGTAGCAAGAGCGCAGAGGGGTATAACAACCACCAAAAAATCAGTAGAGTTCGTAAAGGCAGGTTCGTCCAAAAAATCTAAATTAAAACCTTATTCCATCTTGGACGCGTCTCCTGATTGGACTCTCATGATGGACACGTATGAAAGGCAATACAAAATCCCCGGGGATGTTTGTGTTTCGTCATCTAGGCCGGACTTATTCCTGTATTCAAAACAACTAAGGCGCGTTATACTTGTGGAGCTTACTGTACCCTGGGAAACAAACATACCCAAAGATCATACATTTAAGCTTAACAAGTATTACGAACTGTGTAACGAACTGATCAGGAATAAATTTATAGTTAATTTGTACGCTGTAGAAGTAGGAGCGAGAGGTATAACAGCAAAATCTCTCTACAACTTATTTAAGGATCTCGGCCTTTCTAGAACGATCATCAGTTCATTTCTGGAACGTATTTCAAAGGCGGCTTTAGTAGGTTCTTACGATATTTGGTTAGGTAGGGAGAGGAGCGTAAACAGTGAAGGTGAGCGTGTATGCGCATAGTAAAGGGGCCCCTTAAACCTACATCTGGGTCGCAAGTCCCAGGCATTGTTTGCGCTCCTCTTCTTGCAACGCGATGGGCCCGGCACCCGCACGGTGAATCCATGGAATGCTAAGAAGCTTCGTCTCTGTATATAGTAGTCAAGTGTAAGTCATAATTGAACTTTAAATTTCATAATAGTTTTAAACAACAATTTACATTTAACTATATTAAATAACTAGCTTTTGCCCGCGACTTCGTCCGCGTTTCCGTCGTTTTTCGAAAAAAAATTAGCAGATGTCCTCCCTCATAGTTTTGACGTAACAGGCAGATTCACTTTCGTATTTTAGAAGGGCAATAGTAATATAATATGCCAATCCACAAAACTGTTGAAAAATATAAGTAACCGCAGAATATTATAATATACCCACGCTATACCCACGACTCGGTCAGCGTGTAACTCCTTGTTTTTTAATAAGATAATATATTGCTAATATTTTTAGATCAAATTAAAATGTTTCAGCGCAAAGCTTCTGGGTAGACTATGTTAAGAGTCGACCCGTCCGGCACGTGAACGTAAAGATTCCTAGAATTGCTAACCCGGGAAAGAGCGACGTATAATTGACCATGCGAGAAACAGCTAACACCGAGATCTACTCCAGCAACACGAAAAGTCTGCCCTTGAGCTTTATTGATAGTCATGGCATAGCACACCGATACTGGGAATTGCGTTCTTTTAAATTGGAATGGAAAATTATTTGGTATTATGGGAATTCTGGGAATAAAGACAGTTTCTCCTGCACCGCAACCTGTTAAAATTTGAGCCTCGATTACATTTTGTTGCAACTGGGTTACTTTTTGCCGAGTTCCATTGCAAAGTTGAGGTGGTCTTAAATTTCGGAGCAGAATTATCGGTATGCCAATTTTTAAACAAATTATATGAGAAGGTAGTCCAGGCATACTTAAAGAATTTAAAAATTCTATCGGGTAATTAGTGGCTTCTTGTTCATCAACCATTCTATTTATTGAACTATAAACTTTGCTTTCTCCCTGTATATTAGACAGTATTTTATTATTAATTTCAGATGCCTGGTCATTGCGAGGAGTCAAAATGGACCTTTCGCAAAGCCAAGAATTGTCCCTATTTAATATAATTGTTATGTCACCGTAAACCGAAGATATAAGATGTTGTTGGGATTGCACTATACAACATAACTCAGGTGTCAGAATAAGTTTTCCTTGGTGTAGTTGTGGATAGGTACCTTCACCAATCTTCAATAATGTATCAGAAAATTCACGATTATCTGCGTTGTCTCCAGTTCTCACTCGCATATTTATAGTCAAATGCACCGATTGTATATCACGCCACAAATAAGAGCTTTTCAGGCAAGCCCTAATCTCATCAGCTCGGGTTCCCCGTGGTATTACCGGTAAGGTTTGTCGGAAATCACCACAAAATAAAACCGTAATACCGCCCATTGGTCGATCATTTTGTCTTATGTCCCTTAGAGTTCTGTCTACTGCTTCTACTCCTTTTCGATGGGCCATCGTACATTCATCCCATACGATTAAATTACACTCACGCAATACCTTAGCTTTGTCGCTATTTCTTGAAATACTACAGGTTGGACTTTCCGTGCGATCTAAATTAATTGGTATTTTAAACATAGTGTGAGCAGTCTTACCTCCTGGTAGCAATGTTGCAGCTATACCTGATGAAGCCACGGCAAGAGCGATTTTACGCTGATTTCGAACATAAGCTAATATTAATTTAGTCAAAAAAGTTTTCCCAGTTCCTCCAGGTGCATCTAAAAACCATATTGTTCCTAAATTATTCTGCACACTCTCGCACACGCGATCATAGACTAAGCGTTGTTCTGCAGTCATCATTGGGACACCGTTTTCTAATGTTACCAGCAGTTCCATTGGGTTGTAACCAATCTCTGCGGAATATTCCCTATTGGTAACCTCTCCGACTGAGGTTGGCGTTGGCAAACCATATTCACAAAGTGATTTACCGCCTACTGCTGTTAAGTCTTCCTGAAGAGCTAATAAGCACTGATTTATAGCCAGATCTCGAAAATTATCATTAGTTGCGCCTTCATTATTGTGAGATAAATTCCGAAGAAAGTCTTCTGCAAATTTTTCTTTATATTTTTCCCATAATTGGACAGGATCAGATAAATTACAAAATGTGAGTAATGTTACAAATAAATGGCGTAACCGTCGTGGATTATCACTAACACAGGATTCTGCTAAAGCGTCATCCCAATGTTGATCATTTTCAAGCAAATGACGCGCTTGGCAAGCTGCATGATAAGTTGGATAAACAACATCGTCTACTTTTCTCAAATCTATAAATGATGTTGGTCCTCGCACTGTATGTAATAATAATCTCAAATAAAAACACTCTGCGTTGTTAGGATGAACAGTATACACTCTACCAAGAACATGTTCTTTGAAAATACCTGTCTCGCCATCTACAGGCCTGCCTCGGCGTCTACGGTTAAAGACACCTCGTTGTTTATCGTAGGTATAATACGATGGAACTTCTTCATACAAAAGAGACTTTGCGAAATTATCAGTTTGGCAAAGTCGAAAGAATGCCAATAAAGTTGTTTGTCTAGGGTTCTCTAATCGTTTTGTAACATTTTCGGCGTTAAAATATATACGTTGACCGCCTTCCAGATGAACATCCAGATGGGTCACAGGTGGATATCTTTCGTGAATATTAAAACTTAAGATCCGCCACACAGCTTCTGAAGAGCTGATATATCTGCCTGACTGAAATCTAGTAACTTCATCATGTTCATTTCTTAACGCAAACGTAGCTTGGTCACTGCCCTTGTTAATGTACTTACAAATATATTTAATTGACTCTACACTATTACACATTTCTACATTTATGTGAGCTTGAAATGCTCTGGACAATACAGGCGAATACGGAACGACCCACCTATTATCTAAAGTAACCTGTTGTCCAGACATTCGCTTTTCAACAGTAAAACCACCATTGTCTCTTGAACGGCGACGATATAATGGGTATCCATCATGTCCTGTTACAGTTTCATCCACTAATGCTTTTGGATACCTTTTAGTGCAACGACCGTCTTGCATGCAAGGAGCATTTGCGTTAAATGCACCACATGGACCATGTATCATATGAGTTTTAACAATGTCGTATAACAGGGGATCTGCAGTCGGATCTGGAATTTCAGCACTGATTAATCTGTCTACATCATTAGGTCGAACCTTATCTTTTAACCAAAGCAAGATATGTGCGTGAGGTAAGCCGCGTTTTTGCCACTCAACACTATACATATAACACAATACTTCTCCAAAAATGTTATCTTTGGTAAGAAGATCTATCATTGATTTTAATTTTAAATGAAACACTCTTGCAATAATATCATGGCGGTCATGCGGTGCCTGACCCTCAAGAAGCTCCCGAGTGATTTCATCCCACTTGGGATTGGTAGTTACAGTAACAAATAAGTCGGGACGTCCATATTTTCTTACGTAACAAAAAGCGTCTTGAGTACGTTCATGCATGTAGCGTGGACCACCAGTAAAAGAAGAGGGTAAAATAACTAAACGACCCATATTCACAGTATCGTTATCTTGCTGCATGGCATCGCGAAGGTGCACGTATTCTTCAGCGCGCAGCTGCCTTTGATTAGATCGTATATAAACTAATCTTTCGGTTTCAATTTTTGCGTACATGTCAACAATAAACTGATTAAATAAGCCACGAAAACGTTGAAAGTATACCAATCTATTCCGTCTCACTTGCAGGTGGTAACAATAAAATTGAAGGCATGACACCTTTTTATTATAATTAGGTGCGCCTGTGCGCGGATCGGTTTGGTATACAGCGAAATTATAACCATCTTCCCCTCGACAGTATATCATAGGATATTGCAAACTGTCGTAAGCCCTGTGGGTTTCGAAAATACGTTGCAAACGATTGTCTCTGGAACGTATAACGATATCACGCCTATCACATTCCTGGTCGACCAGTACTACAGCAACTTCATTCGTGGATGGAACGTTATGACGCCCAGGGTGTTCCTGAGTTGGACGCTTATCGGCATTTATAACAATTTTATAATTGTTATTACCATCTTGAGAAAGGGCTTCTAATGCCGATTTAAAACTGCATACGTACGAATTAACCTGATGTAACATGTTCTGAAGTTGTGAAATGAGTTCAGTATTTAAATTCGGAAAATATTGATTTCTTATATTCGACTGTTCGTTGTAATCGGATACAAAATATATTTGAAGAAATTTAGGTTGTTCTTCAGGCAAAAGGGACCCTATCAAATGGTAAACCTGACCTTGTACCTTAAAAGTAGGCATGAAAGGGCCTTCTGAGATTTGTTTAGCACCAAAGGATGTCATTTGGAATGCACTATTATAAGTGCGAATATTATCTAAAAACTGTTTGGATTGCAAATGTTCCCCTAAAAGTAGTGATTTAAAGGTTCCGGTGGGTCTTCGAACGAAGGCAAATTTATTTTACCTCCAGAATAACAGAAACCAGCAGACTCCTTCCTCCACTTCGAAGCATTACAAAAGGAACATACTACGTTCATATCGCCTATTTCAGAAGATGATCTGTAATCAATTGTGAGGTTATAAGCAAACCCACTTTTATATTTATCGGACCACGCCACCGAATTTGTAGATTGATCTACCACGTGTATATCTAAGTCATTAAGACCATGTCGAAATCTATCTGAAGTAAGACCGGCCTCTCGCTGTTCTTCTGTTTCAAGCGACCGAATATTTTCAATTCTTAATCTTTCATTAGATAAAGTAATCAATTGTTCTTGTCTCAAAGAATTGTAATAATCGCGTCCCGACTCTAGTCGTTGTTCATGCTCATGTTCATCTTCAAGAGATCGAATCATGTTATGGTGCGCCCTATCATTTGTCAAACGGTCTTGATATTGAGTAAAAGTTTCAGATTCTCGAGACAAAATATGACGTTCGCGATCAGCTGTAAGCCGTAATTCCCTCTCAGTGAAGGTTTCGGACTCGCGAGATAAAATATGACGTTCGCGGTCAGCTGTAAGCCGTAATTCCCTCTCAGTGAAGGTTTCAGACTCACGAGATAATGTATGCCGTTCGCGGTCAGCTGTGAGTCGCAATTCTCGTTGTAAAGCAGTTTCAGCTTCTCGGGATAACGCATGTTGTTCCCGGTCAATGGAACGCCTTAGCTCTCGTTGAGAAGAGCTTTGAGAAGCCCGTGTTGTAGCTCGTCTCGCTCTTTCAGCTGCTAATCGCATCTGTCTTTCTGGAGAGATTTCATTAGCTCGAGATGTTGAGGCACTAACTCTCATAGAGTTTAACCGATGTGCTCTTTCCTCTTCCGATTCTTGAGAACGCGTCATTCTCATTCTCCTAGCTTGACTCGAAGTTCGAGATAAAGATGGTCGTTTTTTAGGTGGCATCGTTTATTTTATTTTTAATCGACGGTAACTCAAATTCTATTTAGTTACCCAACAAAAAACTTACGTCAGAGGTCCTAACTATAGCTAAGTATATAATAAATAGAATATAAATCTAAGTGCCTATTAAAACTAAAATAATATTCTAATCGAATTATAAATATGTACGTAGGTACCTACAAATTACAAAAGAATAAAAAATGAAAATAAAGCTATACTTAATGCGTGTGCAATACTATCTACACTTACCTACTTCACTTAAAAATGAATAATAAGAAATACCTACAACTACTGTAATTAATCAAAGTACCTATGCTAATACAAAAAAAACCTTAGATGTTCTAAGTACAGCTGCTATATAATAAAAAAATATAAATCTAAGTGCCTATTTAAACTTAAATACCTAATATTCTAATAGAATTAAACTAAGAAATATGTACCTACCTACCTACAACTTAGGTACAAAAAAAAAAGAAATGAAAATAAAGCTAAAACACGTGTGCAGTATAGGTAGATAGTAGGCAATATCTACCTATACCTACTTCACTTAAAAATAAATAAAAAATACCTATGAATACTATAATTAATAAAAGTACCTACCTACGCTTTTATCTACTCAATACAAAAAAAACTAAACATAAAATGCCCAAAACTAACCTATCAGTAACTAAAAATCTAACAATAATCTAATCTATCTATCTATTATCTAATCTAAAAATCGAATCTAAATCTACTTAAAAAGAAATAAAATAGGAACTATTAATAGTTAAGAATTTAAACAAAACTAAAACTAATTTAGAAAATAACAACAAAAGAAATTAAAATAAACTATTTAAAGACAAAAAGTCGCGCTGATAAGCACGGTTTATAAAATAACAATTATTGTCTGTCAATAAAGTTCAACACTCTGAACGCATCAACAGCCAAATATTGAATGACGCTTGCGCTCGCCTCCCGCCCCTTTTATACTCTGCCGCCGCGAGCCCCGTCGAGCGCGGCAACCGTTACGCAAAAATAATCCTTATAGCTTGATTCACTATTCACGCGCGATGTCTTGTTGGCGTATTTCATGTAAGTAAGTATAAGTTTGGTGTTTCTATACCGATTTCAATGATTCTTTTTTTATTGAATTGGTGCTAATGTTTATTTTTTTTTTAATTAGGAATGATGGTGAGCATTATTGGTTTTATAAACGTAAAAGTAAACAAATATAATAAGAAATCTCCGAACTGCTAAGCTATCGAGAGTTATGCGTGTTATTGTGAGTTAACTATAAAAGGTAGATATATGCTGTCTTGGAATATTTTTCGTGTATTTTTATGTAGAATATTTCCGTTATACATAGTTTCTATGTAGCTCTAACCATTAAGGCTGCACACGCGACGGAAGCTTAAAAAATCAAGCAACTTCTCCCATTTTCTCAACATTTCCTTTCACTGCTCTGCTCCTATTCATTGTAGTGTGATGAAAAGTATACTATTACCTGCCCAGGAGTATAAAGAATAATTGTACTAAGTTTCGTTAAAATCCGTCGAGTAGTTTTTTTTTCTATAAATAACATACAAACAGACAGACAGACAGACAGACAGACAAAAATTTTTTTAACTGCATTTTTGGCATCAGTATCGAACACTAATCACCCCCTGCTACTTATTTTGTAAATATATTTCATGTACAGAATTGACCTCTCTACAGATTTATTATAAGTATAGATAAATTGCGTTACTATTATATTTAAAAGATTATTATTTATTTATTTCTATTCATACTTCCCATTTATATTGAAGTAAATAATTGTTAGTTAAAGAAAAATAATTTAAATGTTTAATTATAGACTTGAAAAAACTAAGACTATACCATAATATAGACTTCTATTGTTGTTTAAACATTTTGAAAATAGAACACTCATAAATAATAAAAAAAATACTATTTTTTCAGGTCACCTGTCTCTATCCTTCGTGCTTTCTTTCAAAAAAAAAATTACGTAAAATTTTGTTCTTTTACTCTTTTGTATTTGTACAATTTGTACTCTGTGGCACGTCCTTTGTTCTTTCGTTCTGGAAAGAGCTTTTATATTTGAAAATCAAGGTTCATGATATTAAGGATTACATTAATTTACCAAACACATTTTAAATATAATGCCATATAGCAGTGGGATGTTGCAGAATATTTTTTCTTTAATAAGGACAGACAGGACAGAGCTTGTGGAGACAGACTTTGTGGAACTTCTTTTGTACAGCATTATTACAGTAAAGTAATTTAACAATATATTTATATTTTCAACAGAGATATTCTAAATGATGTTAATGACACTAACACTGTCCTGAGGAATCACCCGGAGGTCTCTTGTAAGGGCGATTATAAACAAGGCAATTGAAATTGTAATTTGGAAAAAGTTAACAAGATTTTAATAATATTTCTTCATTAAGGCAGTGCCTGGTAGTTGACAAAGGTTGGTATCCAACCCAGGCAAGAATCATCAATATTCGCATTTACCATGTTTTTTCAGAAAGAACTCTCTAATATTAACCAGTATTAGGTTATATCAGTAAATGTGATATTATACATCTTATAACTTTTTACTTTTATTACGACCAACCTATCAAATCCTACTATTAGTGCAGTTCAGATAGTTTTCCTTATTGCAGAATTCTTTCCCACAACAGCAATGACATCTCACGATAGACTTAGCAGGCTAGAGGATGACTACATAGAAGTAATGTGGCGACGCGGGCAGAGCCGGTCACCATAGCGCTTCATACTGTGGTAATGGAGAAAATTTAGCGAGTAAGGTTTGATTGAAAAAAAAATACTACCTCTGGTAGAGGTTAACGACCTAACATACAAATTAGGACTAAACAAATTGTTCTACTTATAGATATTATTAATGTATGTAAATTAGTATGTAATTTTTGTTTGCCATATATATATATTTAGTACTAGCTTTTGCCCGCGACTTCGTCCGCGTTTCCGTCGTTTTTCGAAAAAAACGTTCGCGATCAGCTGTAAGCCGTAATTCCCTCTCAGTGAAGGTTTCGGACTCGCGAGATAAAATATGACGTTCGTGCTCAGCTGTAAGCCGTAATTCCCTCTCAGTGAAGGTTTCGGACTCGCGAGATAAAATATGACGTTCGCGGTCAGCTGTAAGCCGTAATTCCCTCTCAGTGAAGGTTTCAGACTCGCGAGATAATGTATGCCGTTCGCGGTCAGCTGTGAGTCGCAATTCTCGTTGTAAAGCAGTTTCAGCTTCTCGGGATAACGCATGTTGTTCCCGGTCAATGGAACGCCTTAGCTCTCGTTGAGAAGAGCTTTGAGAAGCCCGTGTTGTAGCTCGTCTCGCTCTTTCAGCTGCTAATCGCATCTATCTTTCTGGAGAGCTTTCATTAGCTCGAGATGTTGAGGCACTAACTCTCATAGAGTTTAACCGATGTGCTCTTTCCTCTTCCGATTCTTGAGAACGCGTCATTCTCATTCTCCTAGCTTGACTCGAAGTTCGAGATAAAGATGGTCGTTTTTTAGGTGGCATCGTTTATTTTATTTTTAATCGACGGTAACTTAAATTCTATTTAGTTACCCAACAAAAAACTTACGTCAGAGGTCCTAACTATAGCTAAGTATATAATAAATAGAATATAAATCTAAGTGCCTATTAAAACTAAAATAATATTCTAATCGAATTATAAATATGTACGTAGGTACCTAAAAATTACAAAAGAATAAAAAATGAAAATAAAGCTATACTTAATGCGTGTGCAATACTATCTACACTTACCTACTTCACTTAAAAATGAATAATAAGAAATACCTACAACTACTGTAATTAATCAAAGTACCTATGCTAATACAAAAAAAACCTTGGATGTTCTAAGTACAGCTGCTATATAATAAAAAAATATAAATCTAAGTGCCTATTTAAACTTAAATACCTAATATTCTAATAGAATTAAACTAAGAAATATGTACCTACCTACCTACAACTTAGGTACAAAAAAAAAAGAAATGAAAATAAAGCTAAAACACGTGTGCAGTATAGGTAGATAGTAGGCAATATCTACCTATACCTACTTCACTTAAAAATAAATAAAAAATACCTATGAATACTATAATTAATAAAAGTACCTACCTACGCTTTTATCTACTCAATACAAAAAAAAACTAAACATAAAATGCCCAAAACTAACCTATCAGTAACTAAAAATCTAACAATAATCTAATCTATCTATCTATTATCTAATCTAAAAATCTAATCTAAATCTACTTAAAAAGAAATAAAATAGGAACTATTAATAGTTAAGAATTTAAACAAAACTAAAACTAATTTAGAAAATAACAACAAAAGAAATTAAAATAAACTATTTAAAGACAAAAAGTCGCGCTGATAAGCACGGTTTATAAAATAACAATTATTGTCTGTCAATAAAGTTCAACACTCTGAACGCATCAACAGCCAAATATTGAATGACGCTTGCGCTCGCCTCCCGCCCCTTTTATACTCTGCCGCCGCGAGCCCCGTCGAGCGCGGCAACCGTTACGCAAAAATAATCCTTATAGCTTGATTCACTATTCACGCGCGATGTCTTGTTGGCGTATTTCATGTAAGTAAGTATAAGTTTGGTGTTTCTATACCGATTTCAATGATTCTTTTTTTATTGAATTGGTGCTAATGTTTATTTTTTTTTAATTAGGAATGATGGTGAGCATTATTGGTTTTATAAACGTAAAAGTAAACAAATATAATAAGAAATCTCCGAACTGCTAAGCTATCGAGAGTTATGCGTGTTATTGTGAGTTAACTATAAAAGGTAGATATATGCTGTCTTGGAATATTTTTCGTGTATTTTTATGTAGAATATTTCCGTTATACATAGTTTCTATGTAGCTCTAACCATTAAGGCTGCACACGCGACGGAAGCTTAAAAAATCAAGCAACTTCTCCCATTTTCTCAACATTTCCTTTCACTGCTCTGCTCCTATTCATTGTAGTGTGATGAAAAGTATACTATTACCTGCCCAGGAGTATAAAAAATAATTGTACTAAGTTTCGTTAAAATCCGTCGAGTAGTTTTTTTTTCTATAAATAACATACAAACAGACAGACAGACAGACAGACAGACAAAAATTTTTTTAACTGCATTTTTGGCATCAGTATCGAACACTAATCACCCCCTGCTACTTATTTTGTAAATATATTTCATGTACAGAATTGACCTCTCTACAGATTTATTATAAGTATAGATGTATATATAGTGTGTAAAAATATATATTCATGGTATGTATTAATATTTATCTATTATATGTGTATATATATATATATATATAATATATGTGTGTATATATATACATATATATATATTAATAATACAACATTTGCTTCATATTTTTTTTTTGTTTTGCATGTTTTTTTTTATGTTTTTAACGTACCAATCCACATTGTCATTTTAATTTTTCCTTTTTGCTGAAGGGTAACTGGCAGAGATCTCTTAAAGAGATAAGGGAAACCTTTGTACACTTTTTTTTTTGTCATTGTATATTTTTCTGTTTTTTGTAAGTTAATGGTACATAAATAAATAAATAAATATTTACTAGTCCAGCTGGTGTTTGCATCAGACTGTCAGCTGGCCGTCTCACGCAGGTCCTGTCAACTACGATCTCTCAAGGAGTACTTCTTCGACAGATCCCGGCGTGTTTGTATAGGTTGTCAATTATTACGGGTAACAATTTTCATGTAACAAATTTAATATCTGCGCAGTAAAGTTTCAAATAACATTAAAGATTTTGTCAATTTTCATATTCCTATTGTTAGTGATATATTGTAAAAACCTAACATATAATATTTTAATATAAACCACCGTCTGGGAATAAACACATATAATTGTGGTCTTAATGACTTGGTAAATTTAACAAAACTTCAATATTAAATCTGGGTATGAAAAGGATTGAAATAGCTATCTCTCATAGTAATGGTCTGCTACGAATAGTTCACAAATATGTACCGTTTGTAAAAGAAATGTCAATATGCTTCACCTGCTAACACAAAAGCTATAATTATAAGTTTTAGGAATTATAACTCTGAAGTTCAACTTACATGTTGCCACTATCTGAACGTGACCTTTGGAAGAGAGTTCAGTCAGGTTAAACTATTAATAAGATAGTAGGAAAATATATAATATAATATAAATCATATAACAACTGAATATTTTAAATGTTCATATTGAATATATTATTGATAAATTACTTTATGTTGTGTAAAAAAAATGTATTTTTAATTTTCGTATTTTAACTAGGATACGCTAACCATGCGCGGCGGGCGTTGAGCTGAGCCCCTCTCCTTTCTTCTTTTCTTGTTAACTTTTGAATAGCTAAACATTTTTTCAATCTGTTTTCGCTATAACATCCTCGTTCGGCTCAAAGATACATGAGAAAATATTTAGTTAATTATCTTGTCGCATTGTGGAGACAACTAAACTCAAAAAAAGGTCTCCCAAACGGTTAGGGCTTCGCTTACGCTCAGTTCAATAAACGATTCCTTGTAATCATCTTAATAAGATTCTTGTTCTTAGAAGGTTGTTATCTGGGTATTGAAATGTTAATAAAACCTCATCACTAAATGTTTCTTTTGAAATGTTTCTAAAATGTATCTAGATTTTCATAAAATATAAATCACTTTGGAAATAATGGTAAACAATAAGTCACAAGCCCATTGTCTGAGCCGATACAACACGGAAAGCCTTTAGTAAAAACCGATCAATTCCGATTCTTTTCATAATACTTTTTATGTTATCTTTAATAAATCGCTTTTACCACAATACAGACAATAAATAATATTAATGTATCATTATCATTTTTTTTCTGACAATTTTATATAAAATGTTTTAACTCTTAAAATAAAATCAAACGCTCCGTTTGTACGTTACCAGTTAACAAAGTTTAAATAGTGTTTATTTCGATACACTCATCCATCCATTCCCCCGGGATCTCTTCTTCATTGATAAGGGCTAGACAGTTCGGTTGTTTCAAACTTTGGTATTTCAACTTGAATATAATAACAGTATCTAATATATTTATAACAAATCAATAATAAAAACGATATATTTTAAACCGATTGTATTTTTATAAAGATAGATGGAATTTTAAACTGATAAATAATGTATTGTACACAAGGTTATGGTACTGAATCAACATGAACCATTTAGATGAGGAAGATTTAATATTGACAGATTTATTGCGCTAACCGTCATACTGGATTACAAATCTAGAGATAATATGAGAATAGTGTTAATTACCATAATTTCCTAAAGAATTATTTTCTATAAAATAATTTTAAGAAGCTTAAACGTTAAATATGTGAGTATCACTTCAGTGAAGTTATTCCCTGATGAAGCAAGCTTATCGAGTCGACGTATGTTGAAGGCACGTCTTAGGAAGTTACTAGAAGCTATAATACAAAACTTCTATAAATATTATCTTCGATTTAAGGCCCTTATGAAAAATAATTCAAACCCTCAAAGTCCTCAAACCCCTTCACCTCACATTGTATCTCATAACTGCGGAGATTCTCACATGAAATGAACAGTGACTTTATATTATTATATTAATCTGTGAGTAACTCACATTTTAATAAGCGTAGTATTGTGGTTCAAGAGGTCAATGTTTTTAAAAACTACAATCTACTAATATAATTGAATGTACTTTCTAATTAAATGTATATATAGTGTAGTTATTTCTCTCTCTCTAGAATTAATCTTGAAGATCTTATGTATAATAATGTTATTGTATTCTTGTATTATAATCATCTTTTATATACAGATACTACAAGGACCAATTCTGATACAGGATAAATAAAATTAATTATTTTAATAAAATTATAAATGGATGGATATAATCTTCATTAACTTCACAACTGATTGTTATTAAATTGTAACTTGCATTTTTTGGTTTCCATTAATTTGTAAATATTTCTTTTCTAATAAATAACGATCGTAAAATTTTTCTTTTCTCGCTTCTTAAGTAATTCCAAGAAATAATACTACTTTTCCCTTTTTTATATCTATTACATTATTCTTTTACGTAACATTTATCTGATAGTTTGTATGAATTCATATTATCATTAAAATTAAGTGTTATATTTGACTTACATATTCGGTAAATAGCTACTGAAGCCAATTAGATGAAAGTTACATTAGTTACAGTATTATTAATTAAACGCTTAATCTGCTTAATTGTGCAGATTAAGACTTTTGATCATTCGATTATAACTTAACAGATTAGGTTAGTTTAATAAACTTATTTAATTAGTTTGTTTTAGACACGAGCCAGATATTAGACTAGTCGCAGATTTAATATTTACGTTGATTACTTAAGCGGATGATAAAACTTAGTAACATACCGATGAATTGCTTCTTAATTTAATTAATCTTAATATCTAAAAGAAGTTAAACAAAAGAGTTCAAAGTAAAGTGAACTTTACAAAAGTTGATTATATCATACTAAAGTGATATAAGTTCAGCTTTATGGTGCATTTTTAAAATATATTCTACACTAACGACCTCTACCGGTTCAGAGCGCGTCACTCTTGTCTTCATTTAAATAACCTATTTCCGATATTTTAATATAATAAGAAAGGTTTTCTTTTTTAATATGGTAAATAAGTGATACTTGAATCATTATATGTATTAAATTTCTATAATATAAAGTTGATACGGTTAGATGTACCAAGCATCAAAGCACTGATATGTTAAGACCAATCAGGGCTAGGAACTGTAAAATATAATTAAGTTTGACAATCAGTGAACTGAAACACAAACGCAACGTGGTACCGTTCTGAAGATCATTAGAGAGAAATCGAACTTACAATAATGTATATATACATATTATCACTTGCATATTACAAGATACTTTTAATATTAACTATTGTACCTTATATTTTTATGAATAATTAAAAATATTGGCATTGCGATGCCAAAAATGTTACTTATTCATGATAAGCATATTTTCAAATTTTCTCAATAAATGTAATAATAGAACAAATTTAATAACAATATACATGTAGATAGTCCATTTATGAAATATAATTATTGCAAGTAAACAAAGGTTAGGTTCATGTTAATGGTTTGCTTTAATGGTTGACAGGAAGACAACTGCCTTACATATGAAGCTATAACTTGAAATATGATAAGAATAATCTTACTTCTTTCAGAGCATTGTAACTGGAATAGAAAGTTATCCTAAATGATACAGAATTTCAATTGCGATGACAAACAAATAGTGTAAATCTAAAAAAAATCTTCAGCTGCAGGAGTGGTAACTTACATTACCCGAGCGATGTTTGCGAATCCAAATTTGAAGAAGAGGAGTTTTGGAGGTCAGACGCAAACCATGTAGAACTATTCATTACAAATAATATAATATTTCTCTAAGGCTTTTATAATTGTTCTTATCATTAGTTCAATAACACTTTCAATATCAATACATATTATTCTCAATAATAAGAGAAAATCTAATATTTTGGTTATAATGTAAATAAATGTTGTTAGTGCTCTAATTCCACTTTTAAGTCCATCGTGAATTGTACCTGCTTTGACACGTTCAATACCACTCCCTAACTCATACATATTTTGTAGAGTCAAATTATTTTATATCAAATTATTATAAATCATACTCAGATTATGAAAAAAATCATCTTCTCATTCTTTGCTATAGTATCATCTTTTAAATTACAGATAAAATGACATCGTTATTACTTATGGTATTCTTGATTTATTTTGGAGCCAAGCTTTACTTGAATCATAATTAGTTCTCACATATCAATTATGGCACTGAAATACATGAAATAAAAAATAATAATACTTTAAATAAATATAAATGATGGAGTTTTTTGCCGGTTCTTCTCCGTCTGGAATTGTGCAACTAGATTCTGATACTTTAATATGATAATGTATGAAAGAGTAACACACGTTGTAGGATAACACAATAATAATGTTATTGCTGGACGCATTTTTGATTATCGACATAAAAGAGTGATTTTGTATTAATTTAATATATATTAACAATTTGTGAGTTGATAATCATGAAAATTGTATTTTATTTCTTTTTGAGTAAGTTATATATATTGAATATTTATGCGTGATATGCATCTTAAACTTCTTATCATAATTTTTTGCGTGATATCTTTATCGATATATAGCCGACGACTAAAGGCGCAAATACATTTTTGTTATAAATCACAATCCGAATAAAATAAAATTATTTCGAATATATAATAAGGTTACCAGAAAAGTTTTCATCCACAAAGATGTATTTATAAGAATTGTAAAGGTACATACATACAAAATTAAACAAACATACAAAATAAATTTTGAGAACAATAGCACTGAAGTTCTTCAAGTCATTAAAACAAACATTACATTATATATATACATATATATTTTTAATAACATATATTATTGAACTTATTACGTTATATACATTTTTTAAACCCAATAATTACTTAGTATATTTATAATTTACTTAATAAATGTACTAGCAAAACTTTTTCATAAATAACTATTCCATTACTGTTTTTAATATTTACTCTAATGCTAATGAATTTGTAATGAAATTATAAGTAATGACTTATAAATTCATTATAAATTCATTAACAGCCGAGCGGACACACTTTATAAGAAAAGTGTAATCCTTTGACTTTATAAAGTTATTAACAACGCAAGAGTCTTACAGAGTTTTGCTTTTGGATTAAAATTTATGTAAATATAATTAAATTACTTCGTAGAAACTCGTTTGTTTTGATACTTGTTGAGGAACTTGACTTCTGATGAGACTTTTAATTGAATAATGTCAGTGTCTTATATGAAGTTGATAGATTGTTTACTGAAAGGTGCGTCGAGTTCGGATGAGGCTAATTAATATTTTATAGAGATGAAACCCGAAGCTGCGCCTTGTACTAAATTCAATCAATCTCCTCTCGTATCGTAAGTTAACAATAGATAGTTAACTAAAATTGCTTCTCGACCTGTCGTGTCTATAATTGACCGACGGACAGTCTAAAAGTTTCTCTTCAAGGTCTCGTCCGGCGTTGGATTATAAAAGTATACTGTCCATTAAATTTATAGATGTCATAGTTATTGTTTGGGTTGTACCATGTTATAGCTTCCTATCTTAGACTATCAAATAATTTTCAATAAACCTAGGCTAGAACTTATTAAGTTACTAAATTTATCAATATATATATTTTATACATAATTCTATCTTCATTGAAATTCCAAATTCATTTATACCAAAAAGGTATGTAAATAATCAGTAGAAGCATATATTTTCTCCAAAAA
Source organism: Melinaea menophilus ssp. n. AW-2005 (assembly GCA_918358695.1). Lineage (NCBI taxonomy): Eukaryota > Metazoa > Arthropoda > Insecta > Lepidoptera > Nymphalidae > Melinaea > Melinaea menophilus. The sequence continues at coordinate 11,801,313 of OU911049.1, forward strand.
TAAAAAATACTTCCCGCCCCTATAGTTATACGAGTATTCGAATTCTCGTTACCGCATTAAAAACCTTATTGTATAGCGTTCTATTTACATTATATATAATTTGGAAAAATGCGAAAACATATTTGAAATATTGTTCAATAAATATTTAAAAATCAGATGTATTTTCATTTCATTCCTTTTATCATTTGCTTTCTGATTTTCTCGGTAATGGTTTTATCCAAGGATTATAAAAATATAAAAATGAAAGCCAGTAATAATGTCTCGGAAGTATAAAACATGAGATATGATAATACAAAGTCATGGTCGTGATTGTTCAGCGTAGCATAAATGTCTTTTATTGTTATCGTTTACAACATGTCAGTTCAAGTTGGACCTCGCGTGATTTACATGTGTCGGTGTCGAGATACAGAGGTAGTGATAAATGGACAGATAGAAGATTCCGTGCACTAAGTATATTAGTACTACTTTGAATATCTACGTAATAAAAATATGTAAGAAACATATATTTTGCACTTCACATTACGATTCCATGTCTTATAATATCTCTTACCTGAATTATATTAAGGTTCTAGTAACACGATTTAATATACATTATATTAATATAACATACACATTATAATAAATATAATGTATGATATATTATATAAATAATATGAACTAATTTAGTTTAGTGTACTCACAACTCACCACACTCTGGTTAGCAATAATTCTATTAATTAGTAAACCAAATCCCAGTTGTAAAATCAGTAGTAATTACCAAAAGTTCCGATATCCACGCAATGCAATTAAGACTACAAAATTAATTGGTAATTTAAATATGATGCGGTTAACAGTTAAGTTTTTGTAATAATTTTGAAAATGAACTAAACGAATGTTATTGACATCGACGCTGGAGTTAAATTTTGTAGTATTAGACGGTTTAGTTTTGATATAAATGACAGTAAAACCTTACAAATTACAAACCAGTGCTACTACCTCCAAGTACGTATGAACTTCTATCATCTATATGTTTTTTTAATAATATAATATACAAAAATAAATATAAATAGTATTAAGATTGTTGGTGTAGCAGTGTACAACCTGTATCAATATTTGTTGTTATATATTGTTATATTTTGACATCTTCTCAAGGACTAAATGATTTTATATTTATACGAAGTATGGGAATAAAATTATTGAAAAGCACATAGAAAAGTAAATTTTATCTTTGAAATAGAGATTATATTTGCGAAAGTAATATCTACTAGGACAATTATTGGTAAAGTCTGAAGTGTTTTGTATCGGAAGGGACACTAAAGAACACATGCTGTGGCTGTGATGACCAGTGGGTGGTTCAGTTTTCAACATAGTTCCTACAATAAAATATGTAAGTTCATCTTCTTGTTTTGTTGTTTATTTGACTACAACTTATTTGACTGCATATTATGTAAGTTTAAAATAATAAACACATGCATAAATACAAAATATATACATTTATATAAACAGTATTCAGACCCCAGAAGAATAGTTTTTCCTTGCACAATACTGGTATTGGATAATGGTTTGAGAGTTTATAAAAGTTGCATGGTACGAGTATGTAACCCGTCAATCCGTGAAGGTGAGTGATGAAGAACCGCAATTTTTCCGTGGTGGAAAAGATCCGAGTCCACACATGGAGTAATTATGGGACTGTACTGAGTAATATTATTGTTATTAGTTTATTGCGACGGTTCTAGTTGTTCCAAAATAGCTTTTAAGATTGACGTTTTGTAAAACAGTTATCACAATATAAAAAATATATATCCGGCTGAGATTGTTGTGTGGTTCTTCTCAGACTAGGACGAGTTTGGAACCCTCATAGTTTTAACATTAAGTTGAACAATGCTTTTACAAAAGGGCTTATTACGATAAATCTGGTTTCGAAATAAGCCCTCACAAGTGATCACTGATAATAATTCAAAGTGGAAAAGTTATAAATAAATAAAAATAAAATAAATAAATAATATATACATTTCTCTAATGACAAATCATTCGCTATATATATATTAATATAAATATAAAGCATTATTTAAACAATAAAAACGTATCATTACGTACATAGAGTAGTTTAATTAAAATATTGTTAACAAAGACCTTGAACTGTATACTTCAAATGTTTTTTTATGAGACCACGCGAAGAGTAATTATATTTATTTATTTTATATTAATTAGCTCCCAAAGGAATTCTCTTTTATATTTCTGTATAAATATTATCCAAACAGGACATGGTTACACATTATTTTATAAAGCTATTCACAAATTAAGAATATAGTGAAGTGAAGTGTGGTGAAGCTGAATAGCTTGTGAATACATGTAAAGAATTTAGAAAATATACTTTTGAAATAAATATGTATACAACAGAATTCAAATATTATTACAATATTTTGAAATAGCCATAATATTTTTGCAAATACTATTTTTATTACATAAATACAAAACTAATGGTAACAAAAAATCCGTGCCCGCAGGGGGACAGGCGTGGGAAGACCTCGTGTGTAACTCGTTTATATCAAAAATGTTCGAGCAAAAGGCGGTTTTTATTTTTTTTCTCGGTAAAGATATCTTTTACGGAAAAACTTTTGGTACTTGAATTTTGAGTAAAAAATAACGTTTCTATTAAAAATACTTGTGATGTAAGAATGTTTACCAGAAAAAAGTTATGAATTTTTTTCCAAAAATTTTCGTTTTTTTGACCCCCACCCCTAAGTTATTGAAGTTAGGTTTTCGGTTTATCTACTTTAGTTATAGGTATTCATCAAACACATCATATAATATAAGCGCCATTGATCTTCTTTGTATAGGGAAAAAGTTATGGTCGAAAAACTGAAATCAGAAAAAGTGAGGCCCTAGCGCCCCCTGTGGTCGGATTTCTTTGGTTAACGAACTTGACCTTCATTTTTGGATGGTTGATTTTTGTGCAAAGTTTGAAAGCGATCCGAGCGAAGTTGTGGCCGCTATCGTGCTGACAAAAGTCGGATCTGGACGCACGCACGCATATATATATATATATATATATATATATATATATATATATATATATTTATTTTTTTGGGTAGACCTCGAAGAATTCGGTCTGCCCATTCATTTGTACCCGACTTTCGAATTTTGGAAAAATTTCTTCACAGGAGGTCTTCTTATGACCCCCTGAGTCCGAAATGACCATTGGTCAAAAAGTTTATATATATATATATATATATATATATATATATGCGTGCGTGCGTCGATTCGACTTTTGTCAGCACAATAGCGGCCGCAGTTTCGCTTGGATCGCTTTCAAACTTTGCACAAAAATCAAACATCCAAAAATAAAGGTCAAGTTCGTTAACCAGAGAAATCCGGCTACAGGGGGCGCTAGGGCCTCACTTTTTCTGATTTCAGTTTTTCGACCATAACTTTTTCCCTATTCAAAAAAGATCAATCGCGTTCATATCATATGATGTCTTTGATGAATACCTATAACTAATGTAGATAAATCGAAAACCTAACTTCAATAACTTAGGGGTGGGGGTAAAAAAATCGAAAATTTTTGGAAAAAAATTCATGACTTTTTTCTGGTAAATATTCTTACATCACAAGTACTTTTAATAGAAAGGTTATTTTTTTACTCTAAATTTAGGTCTGAAAAGTTTTTCCGTAAAAGGTACGGTTTCCGAGAAAAAAAATAAAAACCACTTTTAGCTTGAAAATTTAAGGTAGGTAAAACCACGGCAACTTTTTTCTGGTAAACATTCCCTCCTCGAAAATATTTTTAATAGAAAGGTTATTTTTTACTCTAAATTTAAGTACCAAAAGTATTTCCAAAAAAGATACTTTTTCCGAGAAAAAAAATAAAAACCGCTTTTTGCTTGAAAATTTTTGATGTAAACAACGGCATCATGTTATTCTTAGATAGTGAGTTATATTTTAAACGAGTTACACACGAGGTCTACCCACGCGTGTCCCCCTGCGGGCACGGATTTTTTTAAGTCAAATTATTTTTATTTATTGAAGAAAAGAAAATGTTAAATACATGTTTATTTATAATAACTAAAAAATTACAAAAAGTGTGATTAATAATAACACAAAATAATAATATAATTAAACATGAAAATAGAAAATTTTTCCTTCTTACAGACATTCATCCATACATCTATCTATCCATCCATACATCCATCCATACATCCATTCATCCATCCGAGAAAAGTAAAAACAATACAGAACGAACAAAGTTAGTTATTTATGAAACGAGAATTAAAAGCTGAGCTGAAAGAGATATTGAGCGTGAGTATATCACGAAGATCAAGAACCAATCGATATTCAGTTATGGGAAGTGCTCGCTTGAGAACTGTTGACGTAGAACGGACTTTTAACATACTTAAAGAATTGAAGGAAGAGAGAGACAGCAAATGGATTAAAATAAGGTTTAAATAATATAAATGATTACTAATGCTATAATATACTTTTAAATTAGTTTTAATTTAAATGACAAGACCTAACACTTAGTTTAAGAATTGTTAGATTGCTGGAAATGCAATAATAATAATAATAATAATAATAATATATATTATTTAAGTTTTATTAATTTATTAAACGTGTGACAGGTGTAAATGTTATTTCTCTCAAGTAAAGATATTAGTATGAATATTTTAAGCACAACATTTTTCATTATACGAGTATAAGTATTAAGAAATGAATGTGCAGTACTTTTGTTAGTCGTCTTATTGAAGATTCCTTTTTCTCAATGCGACCGCGTCTGACATTCTCGTTAACTTGAAGAGAGATCAGATAACATTTTGTATTCTCCATTATACATGTTTTTATAAAGTATTGTATAATTTGTCTCTTACTTCAGAAATAACGAACGAATAAACAAACTTTATCCACGATTTAAACACTTATATTTCTTTCTTTCACTTTTGATCTCAATGCAATGTAACATATCTCAATAAAGTTCGATCAATTTCAGTAGTGTTATCAATTATTCGGTTATTTGTAAGACAGATTAAATAGGTATAAAACCGTTCACAAGTCGTTTTCATATCAGGTACTAGAGTGAGGCCGTAAAGTTCGCTGATATTCAGGAACTCTTCCGCATTTAGCAGAAGCTCTGACTGCGGCCTGACGGTGATGGTTAGAATGCAAGTATAGTGAAACTATTTTACAAAGATGAGAGAGTTTATTACTTTGATATTAATAATTATTTGCGAATATATAACAAACAATTAACAATAATCACGAAATCTATTAATATTGTCTTAATCTCATTATTAGTTGTGTATTTTACTTAAGAATTATAATAAAACGACTAGACAAGAGCTCTCTAAAAGGGTTATACTAAAAGCCCTTAATTTGAGACAACATAATAATAAAGACAGTTCCCCGATCCTCTAATGTTATTAACCAACGCGCTTTATATAAATAGTAATTAAGAGTTTTTATATTTTATTTCCTCGTCTGCACTGTGTTGTGTAAACGAGTCTCCGACTTATTTGATTAAATTAATTAGTCAACAACCTTACTAACTTTCATTTGTGTTTTGTAAAAACGTTACGACGTCGCAGTGAAATATACTTTGTTTTTCATTTTATTTATGCTAAGGAGTGTTTTGTTGAGCAAGTCTTATACGAGTATCGCTTGAAATAAACTTTCTCTGAAATGCATTGTTTTTAATTAAACAAGTGTAAACTGTCCTTCACTTAGCTTCATTCTTATAATATTATATTATAAAGTATTAAATGTGTAATTTCCTGGAGTAAAAGGTTTTGGTTTACTTTATTAATCTTTTTTGTGACACTAGTTATAGACAATATGATAAAATATATATATATATATGTGTATATATATGTATGAGTTTAAACTGTCTTACTAACAATTGTAGTTATTTACTAACTTAAAAATAAAATGATAACTGATTTTTTTTATGTACAAACACTAATAATATCTATCTATGTTGAATATTATATGTTCTTATAAATACAATGATGTAAAATTTGTCGTTTAAATTTTCATCTCCAAAATATCATTATATTTTACAAGTAATAATTGCATGGTACCAAAATATGACTACTTAATATTACATGTTTTTAAAAGTAATGAAAATTATTACAATAACATAATACGAGGGTCAAACTGAAAGTTCTTAGAAAATCAAAAACTAAGCATTCTAGCAAGTTATTAGTTTTATTGTAACTTTTCAAAATAGCGTCCATTTACATCAATACATCGCTGCATTCGATGGAACCATTGAGAAAAGCACCTTGCCCACTCGGCCTTAGGGGTCTCTTCGACGGCGTTTTGAAACGCAGCTACTGCTTCTTCGGCGTCTATAAAACGTTTTCCTCGAAGTTTTTCTTTTATTTTCGGAAATAAATAAAAATCGCAGGGTACGAGGTCGGGGCTATTGGGCGGGTGACCCAGTAATTCCACGTCTGAGGTCACCAAATAGTCGATCGCTTGCCTGGCGGTGTGCGACGAGGCATTGTCGTGATGAAGGAGGATCCTGCTGCGAGGTCGTTTCTCTCGAACTTTTTCCAAGACAAGTGGCAAACAATTGTTAGTATACCACTCTGCATTAACCGTTTTTTGATCCTCTAAGACTACTGTCGCGTAATGACCTGTCTTTCCGAAGAACGAGGCCACCGTCTTTTTTCCAACACTTCGACCTCTCTTCACTTTAGTTGGCAACTCTTCGGAAGGAAACACCCACTGAGCAGACTGTCTTTTGGTTTCCGGATCATAACAGTAAATCCAGCTTTCGTCACCCGTTAGTATGTCGAACACAGCATTTGAGTCACCTCCGTTAAATTTTTGGATCATTTCTCGGCACCAATCAACACGGCGGAGTTTTTGAGCCTCGGTCAAATTATGCGGTATCCAGCGGGCACAAAGCTTCCTGACCGCTAAATGTTCATGGAGGATTTTGTGCACTTGACTCATACCTATGCCTAGACTTGTCCGAATCTGCTGATAGGTCACTCTTTTGTCAGTCTCTATCATACGCCGCACAACATTGATGTTATGTTCAGTCGTCGCTGTAGAAGGCCGTCCCTCACGCAAATCATCGGTGAGATTAGTTCAACCACGTTTGAATTCATTAAACCAGTTGTAAACTGTGGCACGAGATGGGGCTTCATTGTGAAAAGCCAATCGAAGTCTATAATAACTTTCTTGTTGGCTTAAATGACATCGAAAGTCATAAAAAATCATTGCAAGAAAATTTTCTCGGTTTAATTACATTCTGACGTGCACAGACAATTTTCAATTTGCCGCCAAATCGTAAAACAAATGACAAATGAATGAAATGTACACTCAATAATATTGGTAAAGAGTTCTATTTTCAAAATTTAAACTATTTTTTTTATATAATGCTTTTAAGTGACCAGTTCTAAAAACTTTCAGTTTGGCCCTCGTATTATATTTATTAAAGTTCACTTGACAGCAGTGCACTATATATGTTGGAGGGAGGGTTTGTGAAAGGGGAGGTACCACACGTATACAAACTCAGTCGGGCGACAAACAAAATTAATGATTTCTATAAATCGTCCACATTGTTTTGCGTCAAGCAATCCCGAGGGATAAAGATTTGTGACCAAATATAGTGTTTCATGTTTCATGTGTAGGTGTTCGGAATAGTTATTAATTAAATGGTACAGTTGCTAATAGCAATCGTCAGGCCCTAAATATATTTTAATTATTAACAAATCGAGGGTAGATGTTACGTTTTTGGTGGTGTGACAAACGCACGCGTAACGGTCGAGACAGTTCTCGAACACAGTTCTCGAAGATAGTTCTCGGTGAGCGGTTCTCGGTGAACCTTGGTGCTTAACGATTTTGCGGAGTAATCATTATCGGTTCTAGAAGTTTCCAAAAGAGTAAATTACATTAGTGTCGAGTGTTTGAATTGTTGGCTGCAGCGCCGAATTGGTGGCTGCCTTCTCACTCGAAGTGTGCGTGGAACCGAAGGTCACGCGACGAAACACTTAAGTATCAAACAAATTATTTGTCCCATAATTATTTCCCTTTTATTAATTTTATACAATTTATCCTATTCTCTGGGGAACCCCAAATCCTTTACTAGTACAGACTGACTATGTGACTTCCTTCTTTGAAGCATAACAGAAGCAGACAGGTAAGTCGTTAGTTTTAATAAGCAAATTAGGGAGTAATCGTATACGTAGCTATTGATGACGTTGCCCGTTTAGAGGTTGTGTCGTGGGGTCAGCCGAGCCCCTTTGTACGATACAATTGCTGGTAGCAGAGCGTGGTTGTTAATCGAGTAGGTTTAAAACGTTAATATTCGGTATTACGGGTTGCATAATCAATTGATATACGTTTGTTATACGCGGCTATTACTAATTAATTATTTTGTTATTTTATTATTAAGGGTTATTTGTTATTAACGTTTAATTAATATTTAGTTGTATAATTTCTATTATTTTCGTAAAAATAAATAGCTAGGATTACTTTCTTTGTGACGTTTATAAAATCGTTATACGCTTACTCGCCACGTAACATATTTTTAAACCGGTTTGTTAATTAGTGTAACTTAATTTATTTTCAATTTAGTTGTTTCAGTAAGTAATTAGTTAGTATTATAATATTCAATATAATCGTTGGTTATTGGCTCACATATTATTATTTTCGGGAATTCTTTATTTTGGATTTAAATTTACTTTTTTTATTTTATTTGATTTTTATTTTTATTTTCGCGATGAGTGCTAAACATACCGCACGAATTGCCGGCGTATTGCGTTGGCTCGGCTCCGCTGTTCTAAATATTGAACGTAAGGATCGTGCTCAGGCTTTATTATCGCGTTATAAATTATTAGATAGTCAGTTGGCTGATTTGTATGATGCGTACCGGTCTCTTTTGGAAATGGACTTGGACGGTGACGTTCTGAGTAAAATCAATTGCGACGTTAATCAAGCGGACGATCTGGCGGATCAATTACGTCAGGCAGTAGGCAATATCAATGCTTCTAAGATAAATGATCCTCGCATAATTCCGGATACGGATAGTTCGCCGGCATTAATTAGTAGGTTGCCAGTCCTCGACTTACCGCACTTCAGCGGCGATTTAGGACAGTGGGTTGCGTTTAGTAACTTGTACGATAGCTTGGTACATTGTCGTAAGGATTTGACCCCTGCTCAAAAGTTAGCTTATTTGATGGCTTCATTGACTGGTGAGGCTAAAGGGTTAGTGCAACACTTGGAGCTCGTCGATGCAAATTATGACATTTCTCGGGACTTACTCAAGCGTAGGTACCAGAATGTTCGACGGCTAGCAGATAATCATGTTTCTGCCATTTTAGGTTTACCAAGGATCATTGGAGCTCACGCCTTACGAACGAAGCTTCTTAACCCGTTGTTAATTGCACTTAACGGTTTAAAGGGATTAGAATTGCCAGTGACGAGTTGGTCATTTTTGTTATTACACATCGTGTTAAGTAAATTATCACATGACTTAAGAAATCGGTTCGAATTGGAATACGGTGGGGACTCCGCCACTCATCTTCCCCAGTTTGATGAATTAATTGTTTTCCTGGAGGAGGAGTGTCGTCGTATGGAGAACGTTCCTCTACCCGGACCCTCAGTTGCTTATTCTCGTATACGGCCCGCAGCTGAAAATCGTCAGATGGTTCGGCCGCGTGAGATACCTCGTATGTACACTGCGGCAGCAGCACAAAAGGATGATCGTAGGTGTTCATATTGCCGAGATTCTGGACATGGTGTTACGAGCTGCCCTAAATTTAAGAATCTTCGTTGGCAGGCGCGGCGCGGTATTGCACGTCAGCGTAACTGGTGTTACAACTGTTTAGGCAGCCATCTCGCGTTTCAATGTCAGTCGGCCCGCCCCTGTGCGCAGTGTAGAGGTAATCATCATCTCCTGCTTTGTGGCAATCGCAATGGATCTCCTCAACCAGTTGCTACGGGTCGAATATCACCATCAAATTCTCCAGGGTGTGATATAAGGAACTCGCCTCAGCCTTGGACCGGAGGCGTCAAGTATGTTTCACCACAAAATAGTAATTCGTTTTCTAATCGAGATGACAATGGTGGTCGTCGTTCACCACCTCGTACGGGCGGGGGTCCTCACGGTTCTCGGAACAAGGCTGGTGCAGATACGGATCGGAACTGCTGGATTGAGCCACAAGCGCAGCTTCCTTATATAGATCATCCTCGCTTGGGGCAACGCAATCAACATTCTCATCGACGTTTGAAGGAAGGGTCTGGTAACGTTCTCTCACCGGACAGCTGTAATCGTGACCAGGATTGTTGACTCCTTCCTCGTTCTCCATGCGTGTCTCCATCTTCTCTTATAACCGTTTTGCTACCTACTGCGTATGTTCGTGTTGGTTCTCTTCGGAGCGAACAGGTTACCGCGCGCGCGATTTTGGATTCAGGCTCTCAGGGGTGTCTTGTGTCAACACGGTTGATGAAGAAATTATCTTTACATGTTGCTCCTGGCGCGAACTTTATTCATGGGGTTGGTGGAGTCAAGGTGTCTGGGTTGGTGGGGAAAGTCTCACTATCCTTTTCTCCATTTCATTCCCCTTCTCCTCGGATCACGACGACAGCGATCGTCTTAGATAATATTTTGGGACAGCATCCAGTTGTTTCATTACCTCCAGGCGTCGTAGATTTAACGTCTAAACTCTCTCTTGCTGACCCAGGTTTCCACATTCCGGGACCAGTTGATGTTCTACTCGGAGCAGATGTTCTTGGATTGTTACGGTTGGAAAGCAGTAAGCTTCTTCAAGCAGGTGGTCTTTCTGCAATAAATACTGATCTTGGTGAAGTCATTATGGGTCCAGCATTTCCAGTACTCTCCTCTCCGGATAACACCAGCTTTCAAGTAGGTCTATCCCTCGCTGACGCAGTTCAGCGATTTTGGGAAATAGAGGAACCTCCTACAGCGCCTCGTGTCAACCCGCAGCACCAGGAATGCGAATTATTCTTCCAGAATAATACCGGTCGGCTCCATTCAGGTCGGTTTGTGACACGGTTGCCCTTCTTGCCCTCTCGTTCTCCCCTTGGTCAGTCCAGGATGCTGGCAGAGAAAAGACTAATCTCCATGGAACGTCGTATGAAACGTGATGTGGCTTTCAAACAAGACTATTTAAATTTCATGAGAGAATACCTGGAGTTGGGCCACATGTCGGTTTCCAAATATGATTGGCGTTCTAAAGAGCATTATTTTATCCCTCATCATGCTGTGTTTAAGGCAGGAAAGATTAGAGTAGTTTTTGATGGTTCAGCACCCACCTCTAACGGTGTTACCTTAAACCAATGTTTGCATGCCGGTCCAAAACTGCATCGTGATATTTCAGACCTCTTAACCAGCTTCCGCCGACATCAAGTCGTTTTTGTTGCGGATATAAGGATGATGTTTCGTCAGACTTTTATTCATCCAGATGATCGGTGTTATCAGCTCATACTGTGGCGAGAGGATCCATCTCATCCAATGACTGTATATGAGCTAAATACGAACACTTATGGACTCAAGTCTAGTCCGTTCATTGCTATAAGGTCTTTACTGGAACTTGCGGATCGCGAGCGTATTTACTTTCCCAGGGCAGCCGCTATTTTATCAAGCGATGTCTATGTCGATGACATATGTACAGGTGCTGCAAGTGAAGAAGAGGCGAAGGTTTTAAGAGATGAGCTGATTGGTATCTTGAGGTCTGGTGGGTATGAATTAAGAAAGTGGATATCCAACTCGCAGGTTCTTCTTGAAGATTTACCGGAAGAGCACCAGCAAGCCCCACATCTCTTTCAAAATATAGAAAATCCTAACGTAGTCACTCTTCTCGGAGTACAGTACCAACCGGTCCCAGATGTTTTCACATTTAGTGTACAGGATATAACTATCTGCAAGGTTTGGACTAAGCGTATGGTACTGTCAACCGTAGCTCGGATTTTTGATCCCAATGGTTGGTTGGCGCCGGTTGTGTTTTGGGCCAAGTGTTTCCTTCAGAAACTTTGGTTGCAGGAATTGACGTGGGATGCCCCTCTCATTGGTGAGTTGCTCCAGGCTTGGTCTCGGTTTGTAACATCTCTGCCAGATCTTGAATTTATTAAAATAGACCGAGCCTTCTTTCCGACGTCTAAATGTCGTGTCAGCCTGCATGGATTTTGTGATGCTTCCGAACGAGGTTATGCGGCTGCCGTCTATCTTCGTGTTATGGACCCGAAGGATAATGTGACTATTAAGTTGGTTATGGCTAAGAGTAAGGTCGCTCCTGTGAGATTAAGGCTCACGATTCCGAAGTTAGAATTATCCGGGGCAGCCCTTTTAACAAGACTTCTAAATCATTTGAATTCTACTTTGGGGCAAGTGGTGGAAATTGAAAAGGTATTTGCTTGGACTGACAGTCAGATTGTTCTTGGTTGGTTAAGAGCATCTGTCCATGCTTTGAAGGTTTTTGTGGCTAACCGGGTATCACAAATTCAAAATTCAAATGCGGTTATTAATTGGAGACATGTTCCCGGTGATTTGAACCCTGCAGATTGTGCGTCACGAGGCTGTGAATCTCCGGGTTTGGTTGACCATCATCTCTGGTGGGGACCAGCTTGGCTTTGTGAACTTGAAAGTTCTTGGCCTCATACGGTTCTGGATATTGTGGAGCCTTTACCAGGTTTACGTATTTGTACGGTACAGAAGGAACTTACTGGTGATTTGCAACCTTTACTAGATCGGTTTAGTTCTCTTAATAAGTTATTGGGAGTTACGGGATGGATTAAGAGATTTATTCGAAATTCACGGCAAAAGTCTAATAGGCTATCATCTCCGGTGCTCGATCCCGAGGAGCGTCGCGAAGCCTTGGTTTTCTGGGTTCGCGTAGTGCAACTTGAAAATTTTAAATCAGTTATTTCCAGTTTGCAAAACGGGTGCGTCAAGTTGAAAGGTGCTGTAGCTCGATTGAATCCGTTCCTCGATGACAAGGGTTTAGTTCGAGTAGGAGGTAGATTGCGTAACGCAGATTTACCTTATGAGGCGCGACATCCTCTCCTACTGCCAAAGGGTGGTTCACTTGTGAACCTTTTAATTGTAGACCGACACGTAAGAAATGCACACGCGGGGCTAAATACGCTGCTAGCTATCCTACAGCGGGAATTTTGGATTTTGTCAGCTAGAAGGGCAATTCGAAAAGTTATTTATCGATGTATGCCGTGTTATAGGTTAAAGGCTACCCTTACTCAACCTCAAATGGGAGACTTGCCTCCAGATAGAGTAAAGATTTCTAGACCTTTCTCTGGAGTTGGTACGGATTTTGCGGGTCCGTTTATGGTCAAAGCTTTTACTGGTCGAAGTGCTCGAATCTGTAAGGCGTACTTGTGCGTGTTTGTTTGCCTATCTACTAAGGCCGTACATTTAGAGGTGGTCTCAAGTCTTAGTACTGAGGCTTTTATAGCTTGTCTGTCTCGATTCGTCAGTCGGCGCGGTTTACCTTCTTTGATTCGGTCCGACTGTGGTACGAATTTTAAGGGAGGAGATAGGTATCTCTCAGAGGTACACAAATTTTTATATGAAAGTCAGGATTGTATAGGTCAAAAAATGTCTCAGCAGGGTATCCGGTGGAAATTTGATCCTCCAGCATATCCTTCTTGGGGTGGCATATTTGAGGCGGTTGTAAAGGTCGCGAAGACACATCTTCGCCGGGTTATTGGAGATACGGTACTCACCTTTGAAGAATTGCAGACGGTGTTTTGCAAAATTGAAGCGGTCCTTAATTCGCGACCTCTTTGTTCAGTCTCTTCGGACCCAAATGATTTGGATGTATTGACTCCAGGTCACTTTTTGGTCGGTGGTCCACTCACAGCTCTGCCAGAATATCCTTTAGAGAATACCCCACTTTATAGGCTCACACGTTTTGAACTGTTACAACAGCTATCTCAAAGTTTTTGGCGTAGGTTTAATTTAGAGTACTTACATTTGTTGCAACAGCGTGTACGATGGACTGATAAAACTGAGCCACCTAAGGTCGGTGATCTTGTCTTAGTTAAAGAAATGAATATGCCTCCACTCTCCTGGAGACGGGGTCGTATTCTAAGGTTATTAACAGGCGCAGATGGAATTCCAAGAGTCGCAGAAGTACATGTGGGCAATTCTGTGTTAAAGCGGGCAGTAGCTACTCTCTCTCGGTTACCAGTAGCTTAGACACTTTTCAGGTGCCTGGTATTACGTTTAGACTCACTCAGGTTTCGCCTGGCTGGGGCGGGGGATTGTTCGGAATAGTTATTAATTAAATTGTACAGTTGCTAATAGCAATCGTCAGGCGCTAAATATATTTTAATTATTAACAAATCGAGGGTAGATGTTACGTTTTTGGTGGTGTGACAAACGCACGCGTAACGGTCGAGACAGTTCTCGAACACAGTTCTCGAAGATAGTTCTCGGTGAGCGGTTCTCGGTGAACCTTGGTGCTTAACGATTTTGCGGAGTAATCATTATCGGTTCTAGAAGTTTCCAAAAGAGTAAATTACATTAGTGTCGAGTGTTTGAATTGTTGGCTGCAGCGCCGAATTGGTGGCTGCCTTCTCACTCGAAGTGTGCGTGGAACCGAAGGTCACGCGACGAAACACTTAAGTATCAAACAAATTATTTGTCCCATAATTATTTCCCTTTTATTAATTTTATACAATTTATCCTATTCTCTGGGGAACCCCAAATCCTTTACTAGTACAGACTGACTATGTGACTTCCTTCTTTGAAGCATAACAGAAGCAGACAGGTAAGTCGTTAGTTTTAATAAGCAAATTAGGGAGTAATCGTATACGTAGCTATTGATGACGTTGCCCGTTTAGAGGTTGTGTCGTGGGGTCAGCCGAGCCCCTTTGTACGATACAGTAGGAATTGTGGTAAATGAGAATCAAAATAATGATAATATTTTGTTTATTTTGTAAAAATATTCGAAACGAGATTCAAAACTTTCTTTTTAATTATAAGTTCTAGGTCAAAATTGTATATCCGATTGTAGTAGGAATTGATGTATGTAATAATGTAATAGGCATAACAGGAGAAGTTGTGAAAATTGTCAAGTGAACATTTTTAATTGTTTACGAGTTTATTATTTCAAAATTATCATAAATTCAGTTTGCCTCAATACATATCATTATTACATAAATTAATCACTACTTTTTGTTAACTTTAGGGAGGAAAGGAAAAGGAAGTAAAAGAACTGGGTACTATGAATTCCTCTACGATGTCGTGTGAGGCGACAGAGGGATCGGTTTTCCGGAGGGTGGACAGCAGCGCCCTCTGCATATCATCACACACACTGCGATCGCCAACCCGCCTGCCAAGCGTGGTGATTATGGCATATCCCCTCATGAATCGCGATTTTTGGGGGAGGCCTATGTCTTGCAGTGGCCGTCTAAAAGAAAAAGAAAAAGAAGAATAGGACAATGAAAACTATGCATTTTTTTTTCAATGCTGCAAAATTTTCTCAGTTTCTAAAACATTTATAATCTCGTAAAGTGTGAATAACTTTATTTAAAAGATATTTAAACAAATTAAAGTATCGCCATTTCATTTTAATGTACCCACCTACTTACGTCAATTACAATGCACTTACACTCAGGGGTGGCTGGAAGAGATCTCTTTTAAGAGATAAGCTATCCGATGTACATAATTTATAATTTTAAGTGTCAATGTAATGATGAGGTACATGAATAAATAAATAAATAAAAATATTTCGAATAAAAAGAGATATAGTACTTACGTTTATTATGAGACAATTGTTTTACTAGATTGAATAAATTGAATTGAATTGTGATTAAATAAATCGTATGAATTATAAAAACTACAAAAAATATGGATTAATTTTAATGTTAATAATTAAATAAAAATATAGTGATCCAAAAAAATATTATTTCGTTTCTGTCTGCGCATTGCAGAGTGTATGTTACGCTGCATGAGGCGGGGGATGTCAGTAGGTTGTATTGTGTCAAACAAAACAAAATAAAAATATAACACTAATATTTTACATAACACTACATAAGCTACATATTTCTCTTTTCTATGGCTTTATATTGGAATTCATAATTGGCAATTAATCTTATTATAATATCTATTATAAGTATGTATAGTGTCTGTTTCAGAGTTCGTCTGTTCGTATCACGTGATCGTGACAACGTGTCATTGAACAATGATAAAGCGAGCCTTGCTTAGTAAATGTATAAAAGACTATCATATGGGACTAAAATGTTTGACAAATTATAAAACTGTGTTAATTTAAATTTTGTAAATGACCCGTAATTACTGTTTAAATCTACAATATAAAATTCACAATTGTTTTTCTCCAATTACTATTTACATATAACAAATTATAAAAGGAAAATGTGAAAAAGAATTTATTATTATAATCTCTAGTAATCTTCTACACATATACAATGAACTATTTATGTACATAACTATCTTTCACATTTATTGAAGTGCCTATAATAGAGTTTTAAAAGTAAAATAGACGGAGTAAAATCAATATTCCTAAAATAGGATACATAGATTTTACCTTAATTTTAATCCAATTTATTACATAAATATATCAAATGTGAGCTCGAGTAGTGACTTGTATCTTATCAAGAATCCGAGAGATACAAAATCCCGAGCAGTGCAGAAGATTCGTTCTGCGCTCGGTGAGCGAATTACTCTCAAACCTCTTGTAAGATCGGCATTAGATTATCAACTAAACTGTCTACGATTATTTCACTTACATCCATGCGTTGACATAAATTGACTCTCATTACTATACGTGATATGTATGTTGTTAAATATAAATAATTAAAATATTTACTACTAGTCACTACGAGAGCAGACTCACGGTAGTGTCCGTGTGTATAATAAATAATGTTTGTTGGCATAAAGCGACCCTGTCTGAAGGAAACTGCAGCAACCCCAATTATAAATATTTGTGTGTTGTTAATGTGACTTATTGCTTGTTAAAAGATGTACTTTTTAAAATCTTTAATAGTTTTAGTATTAGCATTTTGTTTTAGGGTTTACTAAAATAATATTCAAGAACTCGATTATAATGAAAAGAAAAGAAGATTTGTATTAAAATATATTAATATATGATATATTTAACGTTGTTGACACTAATATAGCCTGTTGTTGCCGAACAGCATCTGGATACTAAATGTTAATCTCAAATTCTTCCCCATTGGAAAGCTTCAGGAATGACTATAATAAACTGTATAATTTTTTTACTACATAATGATAAACCAAGAAACACAAGATACATATCCCAAGAGATTTCTTATAAAAGCTTGTATTTGTAATAGTTATTAATATACACGTGGTGTTAAAAAGTGTCAACTTGCTGTTTAGATGTCACGTGAACAATTAAAGTGTATGTTATGATTTTTATTATTATTTATATCGTTCAGAAAATATTTTTTCTTATATTATATAATAAATATATTTATATTAAAAATGAATAGTGTTTAACTAATTGTCATTAAAAAGTAATAGTCCAAATGACTTATTCTTAATTATTAAAATTCTTATTCTTTGTTCTTAATTAAAAGGACAGTATCATTTGCAGGCATCCCCTGGGAATAATCGCGTCGATTCCCGTGTATTCATGACGCACTCAAAATACTTCTCACTCAATGACGATATTCATTGACATGTTTATTGTCGATTATTTTGTCCTCCGCGTCACCGAATATTATATACCTACCTGTTTAATATTATGTTTATTTTATTGTAAAAGTTAAACTCACAATCGCCTTAATTAGTATACATTTATTGGTTTACTGTTAAAATAGTGAATGGTATGTAGCTACTACATATGTATAGTATGTAGTACATATTATACTAATGTATATGGAAAAAACTTTACAACCAAAAATCTATATCAAACTTAAGAGCACTTCGATCTCGTGTTTTATTTTAAACAGTAAATTCATCACGAGAAGTTGTTTTTGTCTAGTCTAATTTGATGTTTTAAATTTCTGTTTATTAAATAATGTATTTTTTTCATCGACCAAGCACCATGCGTTCGTCGATTTTAATAATTGGTTTGAAAACAAGTATTTTAATAAAAATATATACTGGAGACGTACATAAGGTTCACTTACTGTGTGATCACAACTTATAAGAACTTAAAACATATTTATCGTCAAGGGTGCCGTAAGACCCTGCCTAGATACAGGAACAAATATGGGGTGTCCATATTTATCTAATACCATTTATAAGAAAAGTGGCAACAATCCCGCCAACACGTTTTCACGGGGAGCATTAATATCAAACCGGCGGCCGGTCGCCTCGGTGTGTGTGTGTGTGTTTTAATATTATTCAAGAGATTGTATGGGTAGTATGAAGAAAAACTAATTAAATTATTAAAGAGTAATTTAGATTGTTATCTGAATAACTTCTGTTTCAAACTGCAAAAATATATTAATTTAAACTTGAAAATAAAAAAGAAAAAAAATATTATATTGTAGTAATTGTCCTCTTTCTTGTTCGTTGTTTCATGTATATGTAAAGATGAGGTAATAAATAAATAAACAAATAAATAAAAAGACAAACAGGCGGACGGACGGACGGACAGACAGACAGACAATAAGACCAATAAATAAATAATCTGTAAATGGCATTACATCATATAGCGTTGAGGAGCATATCAAAGACACAACCATCACACTTGTTAGTGGTGTGTTCGATTCTCTCAAGCAATCGACGCAGCGTACCGCATGTCGTTTTGTCACGTGTTTTAATGAACCGCTCCACCGACACCGATGCGTTCAGGAACTAGCATATATGAAGACATATACTTCACCGCATTATATATATATATTGTAACTGTACTAAATCCCTTAAATAGATAAAAATAACTATAAAATATATAAATCAAAATACATACGAATAGAGCATATAATAACCAGAGTAATATTTTTTTGCTACATAGAATTTTAATTGTTTGTTTGTTAGGACGTAATTTCTGAAAGAAGAATAAACATTTTAAGTGATATAGGTTTTTATCGCGTTTTGATGAATCAAGACAATAGTTTTATAATTATTTCAGTTCGCTGTGTGTATTAATGTAGTGTCTTTAACACCATTGATATATGTATTTTAATTGTATAATTTCGACAAGTTTGTATAAAGTGTTATCTGATTTCTCCTGTCTATCTATCCCTCACGGTCATTAAGAACGTCGGACGCGATGGCATTACGATAGAAGGAATCCTCATTAAGACGCAGTTGCATAACAAACTGAGTTTAATACTTTAAAGGTATAAATGTAAAGACCGCATACATTTCCGTACAATCGGGAATTGTTTGATTTCGAATGTATAGATTTTGAAAGTGTAGTCTGCATATTTTCTTAGAAAAATTTGGCAAGATCCGTGTGTTACAAAACATTTTACTAAATATTTCAAATAATTATATTACAGAGGTTTAATATTAATGATATAATCATGATTTTCTTAATCAAAGTTACGCTATTCTATTTTATTTATTTATTTTTCGTTTTAATAATACAAGAGCGATTTCATAAAATAAATGTAGGAATGTTATGTTGTTATTCATAGTGTAAAATGTCATTGCTCGTCACCGCTCTTTATATTCAAGTCGAGAAGTAGATTAAAAATATGTTCACCGCTCTTCGAGAGCACTCCTCTGATTGCCTCGCCAAGTATCAGAATACTGGGTCTCGATATTTCGAGCGTCTGTCAGTTTCGTGGTCATCTGGACTGCAAGGCCAAGTTGGCCTCGATGAAATTGGGAGTGATCAATAGAGCGAGGCAGTATTTCAGACCTGGCCAAAGACTTGCGTTCTACAAGGCGCAGGTCCGGCCACACATGGAGTACTGTTCTCATCTCTGGTCCGGATCACCCCAATATCAGCTTCTACCATTTGACCGCGTACAACGGAGAGCCGTTCGGATTGTCGGGGACCCGGTGCTCTGCGAACGGCTGGACTCTTTGGCTTTGGGTAGAGACGTGGCTTCTTTGTGCGTCTTCTACCACATTTACAACGGGGAGTGTTCCGAAGAACTATTCGATCTGATGCCTTCCGCCGAATTTCACTACCGCACAGCTCGCCATCGCCTCCTTTACCATCCATACCACTTGGATGCGTGGCGATCTTCAATTGTGCGGTTTTCAAGGACTTGCTTTCCGCGTACCACTCAAATGTGGAACGAACTTCCTTCGGCGGTATTTCCAGACCGATACGACATGGGTACCTTCAAAAAAGGCTTATATTCTTTTCTCCAAGGCCGGCAACGCTCTTGTGAATCCTCGGATGTTGCAAGAGTTCATGGGCGGCGGTGATCACATATTAACGGTGACCCGCAAGCTCGTTTGACCTCCTAGGACATAAAAAAAAAAAAAAAGCCTTGTCGTACAAAAAAATAGAAAAACATGATTTTATTGCATTTGTTATTAATAGGGTCAGTAAGATAGTAGTCAAGTAGTATCGTGTAAAAATGTTAATCACACTGAAATTTGCATTGAAAATTAATAGTTCAAAAGCGGCTCGACCGATTTTAATAGCATTGCCACTGGTGAGTAACTGATATTATAATGAATAGCTTAAGATACTTTTAAGTCCAGTCATGGACACCGCTAGTGTAACAATATAATTGAAATCAATTAAAATGATATAAAAATTTCATCGACATTTTGTAACCTGCATGCGGGTAATAAAATTTATGAGAGAAAGATATGTTGACAACAGAATTCCACAAAAGAACGACTATTTGGATATTCATATAAGATCGAATACACTACATATATTTACTAACTTGCTACTACATACGTATTTTATATTTTCCTAAAATCAACACTGTTGGTGAATTCCTAATAAAATTTATTTATAGCTGGAATACGCAAGGTTTTCGTTGGCTTCACGATATGTAAACTATATTTGAAGATTGTCGAATGAATGTAACTTCGACTTTAACAAGATAAAATGTTATTAAAATTATTTGACACTTCATAACTTTTAGTGTAGAAAAAATATGAAATGAAGTAGAAGCTGGTTAACAAAATTTTTATTATTTTTACTGTTATGGAAAATCGTAACGGTTTTTCACAAAAAATAAACTGTCATGTTCGTGTGATAATTGCCGCTCATAGTTCGGCGCGAGGTCGGCCTGTGAGGTGAAATAAGCATTGTGATATATATACAGCTATTTTTTTTGTATAATTTTCATAAATGGCTTAATTTGCGAATATAATATAAAAAAATGTTAATTTACAAGCGCATTTTGTAGAATGGTTAAAACTACAAGATAATGAAGGGGTTTCTTGAATTAATGTTCCGATGATCTCATCATAATGGACTGTTAAATAAGATTGCCTCTCAATATTGATTTAGTGCTTTATCTCCGAATCTGCGCGACTCTCTCCTGACTGCCCCACAGGACTCATAAAATACATATTTTCGTCTGGATATTCGGCAGTGATATTTTTAAATAACCAATAATTGTTCTTAGGATTTAAATAAGTATTGAAATGTTCAAAGTTTTTAGTACGGGTGTAACTGTTTTAGTCATTCTGTTGCTATATTGTGTTATACATATACATATAATAAAACATTTATAAAAACTACATATAACTTCAGTCTCTCTTATTTCATTTCAATGGTTGTAAGTTGTATTTATTATTTACACAAAATTGTTTAGACTTTTATGATAAATGTAACACTATGATATTTACACGCTCTCCCTTTATTTAACTTGTATATTGTAAAAGCGCCAGATATGGATAAAAATTATTGTTAAAAATATTTATTAAATCAATTATTATTTGTATACATATATTATATTCAGTTGTGATGCAATATGATGATGTAAATATGATGAAATTATGTACTGATAAGGCTAGGCTATGCACAAGGCTCAAATGAAAGACATGACAAATGTTCATAAATTCTGCGATTTAATCTCCGAGGAGTCAACCAAGCCATGCTACATCAAAGAAACTTTGGCAACACTTGCGCACAGTACGAACCAATTAGCCGTCAGCAAAGCCTCTAACACGCTTTGACGACCGTCAGGGTGAATATCTTCCCGCAGAGCTCAATATGAATACTAAAAAGTGATCGTACTAAAAGGAGTTAAGAATGCTTATGCCACAGCATCCCATCCCACAAAGAAATGTATTTGGGACAGTAACGGCATTCTCAAATACAGACGGTCTTTAGGGAGCCTTAAAACACAAACGGTGACCAATTTCGATGTCCAGTGGCTGTAAATGAAGTCTCAATTATATTTTATCAAATTTCTCAGCTTCAAGGTCTACTAATTTGAAGACAAGATGGACAAAAGCCCCTTCCTGACTATCAATCAATTTGTCTTTGACTTGTCATTGAAACGCCTGGGAAACAAACATTCGAATAGTGACTGTATAAATGAAATTTATTAATAATATTTTTGAAAATTATAAAATACAAACAAACCACAATATATTAAGAAGCGTTAATCTTTTAAGTAGCCTTTTTTAATGTGTAAAAATATATATTAAAGGCGCCAATAGACCCTCAATTTCGACTCGCTGCGCTCGCAAAATCTCGGGTGCCGTTTGCATATTGAGCGAAGCGAGCCTAGTGTAATGCTGAATTATATGCCTTGAATGGTAACCAAATTCGTCTAATGTTATACCAATGCAAAAGATAAATCCAAATATCTCGTAGATCCAGGTGCGTTAGCTAGTAAGATTATATTTAAATCGTAGCCCCAAACTTCGTGAATATATTAAGATATAGATCGACCGGAAGTAATGGCCAATTCCGCCGGCAATAGGCTTCAAAAATTCGCTCGCGAAAAAAAAAACAAACAGGGGGACAGTATAATTCGATTTAAAAAATTCTTCACGAGCTTTTTATTGTAAAGCAAATTTTTCGCGCGATTATTCCTCAACAACATGACATTTAAAAAAAAAAAAAAACCCTCACCTAATGTGTCTTTTTGATTGCAAAATTTCATTATTTTCCGTAAAGTAGCCTATTTTCGAGCCTATTCATGACAAAGAATGTGAAAAATTCTCCAGTAGAGCACTCGCACGCTTCACTTGCTTCGCTCAAAAAATAGCTTTCAATATACCAAATTATTGTTTAGTCGCCATATCAGTAATATTTATATTGAGTTTATGGTAGGTAATGCTGCGGAAGACATGAACTTGATCTGTTTTATCCTGTTCGAAACAGTTGACGACTCGACCACTCGACCACTCGACTCCATTTTGGAATTGTCAATTGTAAAAAAGTTTTTTAAAACACCATTACAATGAGTTAGGTCTGTCTTATACATGATGAATTCTTTAAATGTTGATATAAAGTTAATTCATTATCACTGAATGACCCATACGATTTTTATATATATATTTTTTACATTTTATGTATATTTTTATATTATGGCCTACTTTAAAATTATGTCTGAATATATTAATGTACTGAATTATGAAAATGAATCACTGGTTTTCATGAAATATTCTTTAAGAATTATCACGGCTATAATTATTACATGTAAATTTAAATCAAACAACACCGTTAGTTATATATTTAACACATACAATATAAAATAATATGAACACATCAAATGAGAATTAATTTGTTTTTTTTCATAATTATAATAAAATATGCATTCTTATATTATTAATATAATTTAAATGTGTTTTATCTTATGGAGTGTGCACCTTTTATACAAATACGGGAATATTAAAATACTATTTTGCTAAGAAGAAAAAAAATATGTCTTTAAATTTAATTTGTTAAATAAAAAAATTATACAACGTGTATTTTTGAGTAATAAAGTGCGGCGCATCCGAATACATTTTACCAAAAATGTTAGTAACAAAATATTTTGAGTTCATGAAATATTTTCAAATTAAATATTCATTAACATTATTTAATAGTTTTTGTAACAAATACCAGTAATAAAATATGATGATTTTTATTATGACTTCCGCGTAGTTAACTGTTTGAAGTGTATTATATAATGTTTATAACTATATATAAAATATTAGGAGTACGATATAACGGGGACAAACTAACGTCGTTGTCATGACAACGCCCCGTCTACTAACTGCTAATACTGCCCGTCTGCTTACTGCTGGTACTAACATACTGACATGCCACGTTAAATATAAACATGTTTGCTTTCTTTTATACAAAACTAAGAGTTTCAAAGTTTGTACATAACATTGTAACAATTTAAGTGTTATGTATATTATGTCACTTATTTTTCATTTCAATTTATTAGGCATTTTTTTATTTACATTAATGAAGTCCATTCGATATTAAACATAGTATTTACACTCGAGACTAGAGACTAGAGACTCGTACATTATACCTCATATTGGTAAGTTGTATCGCACAAATGTGAATGCACAAATAACGTAGTCTCGTGCCCGCGTCCCTGACAATTTGTTACAATTTGTTAATGACATGCTTCTCATAGCGGCCTGATCTAATGTTCTGGATATTAATATGTGGATATTAAATAATTAAAGCCTAGAAAGAGAATTTTAATGTTCAAGGTTTAAGTAACGGATTTTTTTGGTATTGTGCGTTAATAATTTCAAATTAATATACATATTTCTTTTTAATTTATAATTGTTATAAATACATATTAAAGTCCTAAATAGTATTCGTTCCCGTACCTCGTTATCCACCCTCTCTTATCTTGATTACTAATATGTTTAGATTATTGTTTGAGGTTTATCATTATTTAGGACTCAGCGACGACCTGAAGTCAGCTCTCTTTGGGAATATGTGTTTGTTTGAGTTTTGTAATCATTTGGATAAGCAGTGTAGGGTAGTATCCATATGTTTTTTGGTGTCTTAGGACACCCTCGAGAATATATGTGACGGCCCTTTATTAAGCCACGAACACACCCATACACCTTACACGTAGAAATAAAAATAACTTACGAATGTAATAGATTTTTTTACTGAAATATTTGTTTTAAAACTATGAATTAAAATTGGTGATTAAAACATGCATGCTCGTGTTTTTTCATAAAGGGCGCGAGCAGTACAGTTAGTGGGTTTTATCAATAAATAATACAAAAAAAATAGACTAGTGACTCTGAAGACGGTAACAGCTTGCCGAAATCTTAATTTTTGTATTGCAGGGGCCGTTTAAACTAAAATACTCATGTGAGTGCTGGATTTGGGATTGCGGAATAAGTTTTTTCAAACCTTACATTTAATGTACTTGTAGTTGGATTTTAAAAGTAAATCTATAAAATGATACCAATTAGGGTTATTCTTGTTTACAGTTATTTAATTTAATTAAAAATAAAATTAACATATATTATTTATACATAACATTATACACTCATTAATTAATCAGTCTTGGACGACAAAATAACCGACAAGCTAATATTCCGCTATTATCCATGAATATCATTAAAGCAGAAGCTTTTTGTGCTCATGAATACGCGGGAAGCGACGGGATTATCCCTAGGGACTGCAAATAATACTGCCCTTTGAGAATAGGCATTTTGAAACATCATTAAAATTATTAATTTTGAATGGACTTAATGTATTAACTATATAAAATATATATATATATATATATATATAGTTATTACATATTACTAGGAATAGAGTGTACCTTCTCTATTCCTTTTAAATGACTAAAATAAAAGCTGTCATTTAGTGAATGGTTCAAAATAATATCAAGAACTATAATATGCCCTTTAATTGTACAATTAACATTTAAATACAGAGGTCATAAAAACTAACACAAACGTATATTAATTTTAATTTTAATTATATTAATATTAATTACGCTTTGTGATTCGAGATTAGCATTTCAGTATCAGATGGTGCTCAACAACAACAGAGTATATTCGTGTCAACGACATTAAATATATTAAACATCCAAATATAATAGTATTCTTCAAAAATTCTCGTAAAGGTATTACGGCCGCCAATACGGCCGGTATTTATAACGAATAATATTACTTAGGTATGTACTTTTGAAGTGGCCTTAGAGTAGAAAAAGAAGGTAATAGGCAGAAAAGACGTAAATAACATACGCTCATTAATTACTATCTTTTTAGATGATTGATGTATGTAATAATCATGATCATTTCACTAATTTAAGTTACACATTATGTTACTTTAAGCTACAAAATACTACAGCAAAACTCTACCATGATAATAATAATAGATTACATAATAAAACTACAAAGTGGACACCTATTACCTAGCAATTACTCATATTAACATAACACAAGTATTTACAGAACGAGTTGCCGCAAGTTTGTTTCTGCAGCATCGCTTTGTGCCAGCAACGATTAATTATTACACTCGGAAATCGTTTGGTGAGTCTGCATTCCTTACGATTACCCACTTTAAATTTTTGATTATAATTATGTTGAAATTTGTAATTAAACATTACACGGTATACGGTCAGCTTTTCTGTTCAATGTTGAAAACACATAAACTCGTGTAAAAAACGATGATAACACCTTACCCAAGTTACTTCGTAATAGTTGAAGTGGTGCTACAACTTCAGTGATAAAATATTTTATTAAATAAATATTAAAAAGCAAACACTACAGAAAAAAAAATACAAGATTATCTTTATGTACTATATACAATTAATTATATTATATATAAGAAAAACATTATTACTTTAATTACATATATAAAAATTCACGAAGATTAAATTCATAAACGTTATAAAAAGATATAAAATATATAACATAATTGCTTCTGTTTCTTTATCCTGAAACAATTATTTACGGAATAACAACAATCTACGCTCCTTATGATATGTAAATTACTCCAGTTTATTATTATACGAGTATTATGATCTCTCAGTAACTTATCGACAGTAACAACCGCCTGAACGTTGGACTTGCTGTTGAGTTTCATAAGCTCTGGGAATTATTCTGTAAATATAGCACTAATTACTGTACTAACATCAATTATACTTTGTCTTGCCATAATTATTATTTTAAAGAAATATTACATTTTTGTTATAAGTAACATATACTTCTATTACAATGTTTTCGTGTAAAAAATAAATAAAAAACATAAAAATATATAAAGCTTATTCGAGGTGGTCTCCATTACCTGAAATATAGTTTTTTAAAGGTCAAGGCCAGTTATCAACAACAGCGCGCACCTTCTATGAGAAAATTCTTCACTGCCAATCATATTAATTGTTTTAGGGACTCAAAATAATTTCTCTCTGACTATAAATAATAATTCAGTTCATTAAGATCAATTAGACGATGACCAGTCTTCAACTCTGATGAAGTTCGGAATGTTTGTTTCTAACTAAGATTGGGTGGATCGAGCTTTATGATACGGCGTCGAGTCTTGCTGAAAAGACCATTGATTGGTTGGTCTTGTTACGGAACATGGTGTCGTTAAAGGGCTTAATTACCTTCTTAAGAATGGTATCTTGATACACTTGTGCCGATCAGTTCTTCATAGCTAAAAACACTGAAGTTGGATATTTCCCATGTTATAATCTTTTAATTAATTGGGAAGCTTCTTTAGAGCTTTCAGTAAAAATACGGTCATGTTATGTATAACATATTGCTCAATTATAAAAACTTTCTCATCTGTAAACAATTTTTTTTCCTCCCTTTGCGTACCGCTTAAGTGATTGTTTTGATTTTACCACCCTATTCTTTTTTAAATTAAGAAATGACCACAGTGTCTCTTATAAGCTACAGGTCCTAAGTCATCTTTTGAAATACATCTTAATCTCCCGACATAAAATCTTTTGCTTTCGAGCAGGATTTCTTCGAATTCTATACCTTAGTGCTTTGATCGTCTTTTTGTATGAATACTACGACCAGATTTTTTTCTATTACAAGCAAAAGAGGTTTCGTTGAAGCTACCAATAACTCGGTACACAAACATTAGAGTAATATCAAATGTATGAAAAATTTTAAAAATTGTATTTGGCTCCACACCTACTTTATATAATGCAATCACAGCTATTCGGTTTTCTTTATCACCTCACTCTATTTTAATATCACAATATATTTTACAATATATTGGTGCAAAAAAAAAGAAATAACAATGAACAATAGTTTAAAAATGTCAGTTTCTAAATTATGTAATATTTTGTTAATTTTTAATATACAATTTATAAATACAATTTATCCTATTCTCTGGGGAACCCCAAATCCTTTACTAGTACAGACTGACTATGTGACTTCCTTCTTTGAAGCATAACAGAAGCAGACAGGTAAGTCGTTAGTTTTAATAAGCAAATTAGGGAGTAATCGTATACGTAGCTATTGATGACGTTGCCCGTTTAGAGGTTGTGTCGTGGGGTCAGCCGAGCCCCTTTGTACGATACAGTAGGAATTGTGGTAAATGAGAATCAAAATAATGATAATATTTTGTTTATTTTGTAAAAATATTCGAAACGAGATTCAAAACTTTCTTTTTAATTATAAGTTCTAGGTCAAAATTGTATATCCGATTGTAGTAGGAATTGATGTATGTAATAATGTAATAGGCATAACAGGAGAAGTTGTGAAAATTGTCAAGTGAACATTTTTAATTGTTTACGAGTTTATTATTTCAAAATTATCATAAATTCATAAAAATTAGGATTATTATAAGTTATATTTAAAGCTAATTCCTCATTCCTACAATAAATGCTTAGATCGTGTAATATGTCAACGTTTTCATAAAGAGGAACAGAATTAAAAAGGTTACATTTTAAATGTATAATTATAAAATATAATGTTTATTTATGTTTGATTTTAGTTTTTGTTTGACTAAATTTAACAGTTTATGTCAGAAACACGGCCTTTGACATTCCACATTAAGCAAATACACGATAAAAAGTCTCATTAATGTGGTAAAACATTTTATATAACTAGTCCAATTATAATTTATTTTATATTACTTGAAAATAAAAGATTTCCTTTGACAGTATCTTCTTTTACCCTTCGATGAGACTTCTTAACAGATTTCTCACATTCCTTGTTCTTGGACGTGTCTTGAAGAGGATGTTCTTTACATGTTTGTCCCTATCATTTTTTTTTATGAAGGTTTGACTGCCCGATGACATAATAATGAAAAAATGATCGTTTGATTTCCGTTTTCTTTTACCTTATTTGAAAAGTATAATAAGGCCCTATTATACATTTTTTATTTTCCAATATTTTTTGTTAAAATAAATTAAATAGCAATAGAAAGCATCAAAGCAAAGAACAAATAGACAATGAGATCCTTTATATTAAAAATATTTGAGACCCCGCAATGATAACAGCTATTTTTTAGCCTGAGGAACGTTTATAAGCTGATTCACTTCATATTAATCATCAACAAATAATGAAGGCTTACTTTGAATTGTTCTTTTTATACAAACTCAGTATAACGTAATCCCTGTTAGCGAGAAATCTGCGTGATATTAAGAAACATTAAAAATGTATAACCGTTTCAGGTATTCTGTAACTAAATAATAATTTATTCACTTTAAACAGCACTTACTTCAGTTCTATCTTTCTATTATCTATAATAGACAATGCTCACTATTCTAAGTTACGTGATTTAGTTCCGCGACATGAGACATTCTATAGCTCTAAATTAAATCGAATCTCAAGAACTAGGTTAATATTTTTGTTTTCACCTAATTCTTTGTGACTTGCGCTTTACATTTCAATGAAAATAATAGTTTGAAAAAATAATACATTACTTGTATATTTTATTGTTTTAGAAAAAAAATACTATATGGTGATGATATGTTTTATAAATAAATAAGAGTAATAAGTTTCTTTGATCATCGGTAACACAAAAATAAACTGAGGGATAAACAAATTACCTCACAGAAAGATACAGAATATTGAGAGACTTGAAAATACTTTTAAGAAACTATTATTAAACGCAAACGTCTCAGTGGTAGTAGTTCGTAGGGTATTTTTACACAATAATAAGGCATCGCCCATGATTTAATAGATTTAGTAAAAAAAAATAGTTTTTGTTATCTGTTAGGAAAAAACTATTGGTATAAAAATAATTTTTACTTTTATTAAACTTTCCATGTTTCGCTGTGATGTCAGGTCGTAATCAGAGAGCGGTATTATTCCTGAAACTCGACGAATTTGACGGGAATTATGGTGCCTATCCTGAACAAATTTGAGAAAATGAATAAAGGCTCCATACAAAACAGGTTTTATAGGAGAAAAACCTTTAATTCTTTAATTGTTTCGTTGTCTTAAATTTATTTTCTTCTTTTACTTAATTTTAAAATTGTTAGACTAGCTGTAGTCTTGGACTTCGCTTCCCAGCTCCTCCTAAAATATTAATGTTTTTCGTCTTACGAAATTGATACAAAGTAGATTCAAAATTTATTGTATAGTAAAGCCATATATTTTTTTGAGATAACATTACAAGCAAGAATTTCGAAAACTTTAAAAACTCGTTTTATCATTTTAATCTAGACTATTGAAATCGGTTCTCTGGGACGGAACCAAACAACCCAACAACGCCGGTAATACAACGTAAAATACTTTTCATACACAACTTGGCCCGTGTTACTTGCCGTAAGTTCTATCGTCATTATTATTTTGCATACCGTCTCCGTTAAACTTCAACTTTTTTGTGGTCAAAGAAATACCGATATTTAAAAAACACTACTTTTTTAAAGAAATGTCATGAATAAG
Organism: Melinaea menophilus ssp. n. AW-2005; assembly: GCA_918358695.1. Taxonomy (NCBI): domain Eukaryota; kingdom Metazoa; phylum Arthropoda; class Insecta; order Lepidoptera; family Nymphalidae; genus Melinaea; species Melinaea menophilus. Next base: position 11,831,923 of record OU911049.1, read on the forward strand.
TTATTAAATAAATATGCATTGTTGCAGTATTTTATATTTAAAATAGACAAAGTCACAGGTAAAGGCATTGTAATAACATACGAAAAAAGGTATCAAATAATTTTCCTATACCTTAAGGGACTCATAGATATAATATTTTAAAATATGCCTAAGGGACTTGAAACACAGCGAATTTAAATCACGTTATCTCTGAGAACCTTTTACGTATGCAAAGTTGGTTCACATTAAATACGAAATTAAAGATACAATATATTCACTCTTTAAATGTATTCGACCGCAATGAAAATAAAAATACTTCTTCGGTAATATTGATTAAAATATGTTGAATTGAAATAAAGAACAGTATGACCTTGTTTAGATCACTTTTTAAATCCGTATCTTGTGTGTTTCAGAGGAGGCTACTCTATTCACGAGACTACATGGTTCACTCTTTGCTCAGAAAGTGAGCGTCCTTTATATTTAATAACTAGCTTTTGCCCGCGACTTCGTCCGCGTTTCCGTCGTTTTTCGAAAAAAAATTAGCAGATGTCCTCCCTCATAGTTTTGACGTAACAGGCAGATTCACTTTCGTATTTTAGAAGGGCAATAGTAATATAATATGCCAATCCACAAAACTGTTGAAAAATATAAGTAACCGCAGAATATTATAATATACCCACGCTATACCCACGACTCGGTCAGCGTGTAACTCCTTGTTTTTTATTAAGATAATATATTGCTAATATTTTTAGATCAAATTAAAATGTTTCAGCGCAAAGCTTCTGGGTAGACTATGTTAAGAGTCGACCCGTCCGGCACGTGAACGTAAAGATTCCTAGAATTGCTAACCCGGGAAAGAGCGACGTATAATTGACCATGCGAGAAACAGCTAACACCGAGATCTACTCCAGCAACACGAAAAGTCTGCCCTTGAGCTTTATTGATAGTCATGGCATAGCACACCGATACTGGGAATTGCGTTCTTTTAAATTGGAATGGAAAATTATTTGGTATTATGGGAATTCTGGGAATAAAGACAGTTTCTCCTGCACCGCAACCTGTTAAAATTTGAGCCTCGATTACATTTTGTTGCAACTGGGTTACTTTTAGCCGAGTTCCATTGCAAAGTTGAGGTGGTCTTAAATTTCGGAGCAGAATTATCGGTATGCCAATTTTTAAACAAATTATATGAGAAGGTAGTCCAGGCATACTTAAAGAATTTAAAAATTCTATCGGGTAATTAGTGGCTTCTTGTTCATCAACCATTCTATTTATTGAACTATAAACTTTGCTTTCTCCCTGTATATTAGACAGTATTTTATTATTAATTTCAGATGCCTGGTCATTGCGAGGAGTCAAAATGGACCTTTCGCAAAGCCAAGAATTGTCCCTATTTAATATAATTGTTATGTCACCGTAAACCGAAGATATAAGATGTTGTTGGGATTGCACTATACAACATAACTCAGGTGTCAGAATAAGTTTTCCTTGGTGTAGTTGTGGATAGGTACCTTCACCAATCTTCAATAATGTATCAGAAAATTCACGATTATCTGCGTTGTCTCCAGTTCTCACTCGCATATTTATAGTCAAATGCACCGATTGTATATCACGCCACAAATAAGAGCTTTTCAGGCAAGCCCTAATCTCATCAGCTCGGGTTCCCCGTGGTATTACCGGTAAGGTTTGTCGGAAATCACCACAAAATAAAACCGTAATACCGCCCATTGGTCGATCATTTTGTCTTATGTCCCTTAGAGTTCTGTCTACTGCTTCTACTCCTTTTCGATGGGCCATCGTACATTCATCCCATACGATTAAATTACACTCACGCAATACCTTAGCTTTGTCGCTATTTCTTGAAATACTACAGGTTGGACTTTCCGTGCGATCTAAATTAATTGGTATTTTAAACATAGTGTGAGCAGTCTTACCTCCTGGTAGCAATGTTGCAGCTATACCTGATGAAGCCACGGCAAGAGCGATTTTACGCTGATTTCGAACATAAGCTAATATTAATTTAGTCAAAAAAGTTTTCCCAGTTCCTCCAGGTGCATCTAAAAACCATATTGTTCCTAAATTATTCTGCACACTCTCGCACACGCGATCATAGACTAAGCGTTGTTCTGCAGTCATCATTGGGACACCGTTTTCTAATGTTACCAGCAGTTCCATTGGGTTGTAACCAATCTCTGCGGAATATTCCCTATTGGTAACCTCTCCGACTGAGGTTGGCGTTGGCAAACCATATTCACAAAGTGATTTACCGCCTACTGCTGTTAAGTCTTCCTGAAGAGCTAATAAGCACTGATTTATAGCCAGATCTCGAAAATTATCATTAGTTGCGCCTTCATTATTGTGAGATAAATTCCGAAGAAAGTCTTCTGCAAATTTTTCTTTATATTTTTCCCATAATTGGACAGGATCAGATAAATTACAAAATGTGAGTAATGTTACAAATAAATGGCGTAACCGTCGTGGATTATCACTAACACAGGATTCTGCTAAAGCGTCATCCCAATGTTGATCATTTTCAAGCAAATGACGCGCTTGGCAAGCTGCATGATAAGTTGGATAAACAACATCGTCTACTTTTCTCAAATCTATAAATGATGTTGGTCCTCGCACTGTATGTAATAATAATCTCAAATAAAAACACTCTGCGTTGTTAGGATGAACAGTATACACTCTACCAAGAACATGTTCTTTGAAAATACCTGTCTCGCCATCTACAGGCCTGCCTCGGCGTCTACGGTTAAAGACACCTCGTTGTTTATCGTAGGTATAATACGATGGAACTTCTTCATACAAAAGAGACTTTGCGAAATTATCAGTTTGGCAAAGTCGAAAGAATGCCAATAAAGTTGTTTGTCTAGGGTTCTCTAATCGTTTTGTAACATTTTCGGCGTTAAAATATATACGTTGACCGCCTTCCAGATGAACATCCAGATGGGTCACAGGTGGATATCTTTCGTGAATATTAAAACTTAAGATCCGCCACACAGCTTCTGAAGAGCTGATATATCTGCCTGACTGAAATCTAGTAACTTCATCATGTTCATTTCTTAACGCAAACGTAGCTTGGTCACTGCCCTTGTTAATGTACTTACAAATATATTTAATTGACTCTACACTATTACACATTTCTACATTTATGTGAGCTTGAAATGCTCTGGACAATACAGGCGAATACGAAACGACCCACCTATTATCTAAAGTAACCTGTTGTCCAGACATTCGCTTTTCAACAGTAAAACCACCATTGTCTCTTGAACGGCGACGATATAATGGGTATCCATCATGTCCTGTTACAGTTTCATCCACTAATGCTTTTGGATACCTTTTAGTGCAACGACCGTCTTGCATGCAAGGAGCATTTGCGTTAAATGCACCACATGGACCATGTATCATATGAGTTTTAACAATGTCGTATAACAGGGGATCTGCAGTCGGATCTGGAATTTCAGCACTGATTAATCTGTCTACATCATTAGGTCGAACCTTATCTTTTAACCAAAGCAAGATATGTGCGTGAGGTAAGCCGCGTTTTTGCCACTCAACACTATACATATAACACAATACTTCTCCAAAAATGTTATCTTTGGTAAGAAGATCTATCATTGATTTTAATTTTAAATGAAACACTCTTGCAATAATATCATGGCGGTCATGCGGTGCCTGACCCTCAAGAAGCTCCCGAGTGATTTCATCCCACTTGGGATTGGTAGTTACAGTAACAAATAAGTCGGGACGTCCATATTTTCTTACGTAACAAAAAGCGTCTTGAGTACGTTCATGCATGTAGCGTGGACCACCAGTAAAAGAAGAGGGTAAAATAACTAAACGACCCATATTCACAGTATCGTTATCTTGCTGCATGGCATCGCGAAGGTGCACGTATTCTTCAGCGCGCAGCTGCCTTTGATTAGATCGTATATAAACTAATCTTTCGGTTTCAATTTTTGCGTACATGTCAACAATAAACTGATTAAATAAGCCACGAAAACGTTGAAAGTATACCAATCTATTCCGTCTCACTTGCAGGTGGTAACAATAAAATTGAAGGCATGACACCTTTTTATTATAATTAGGTGCGCCTGTGCGCGGATCGGTTTGGTATACAGCGAAATTATAACCATCTTCCCCTCGACAGTATATCATAGGATATTGCAAACTGTCGTAAGCCCTGTGGGTTTCGAAAATACGTTGCAAACGATTGTCTCTGGAACGTATAACGATATCACGCCTATCACATTCCTGGTCGACCAGTACTACAGCAACTTCATTCGTGGATGGAACGTTATGACGCCCAGGGTGTTCCTGAGTTGGACGCTTATCGGCATTTATAACAATTTTATAATTGTTATTACCATCTTGAGAAAGGGCTTCTAATGCCGATTTAAAACTGCATACGTACGAATTAACCTGATGTAACATGTTCTGAAGTTGTGAAATGAGTTCAGTATTTAAATTCGGAAAATATTGATTTCTTATATTCGACTGTTCGTTGTAATCGGATACAAAATATATTTGAAGAAATTTAGGTTGTTCTTCAGGCAAAAGGGACCCTATCAAATGGTAAACCTGACCTTGTACCTTAAAAGTAGGCATGAAAGGGCCTTCTGAGATTTGTTTAGCACCAAAGGATGTCATTTGGAATGCACTATTATAAGTGCGAATATTATCTAAAAACTGTTTGGATTGCAAATGTTCCCCTAAAAGTAGTGATTTTAAAGGTTCCGGTGGGTCTTCGAACGAAGGCAAATTTATTTTACCTCCAGAACAACAGAAACCAGCAGACTCCTTCCTCCACTTCGAAGCATTACAAAAGGAACATACTACGTTCATATCGCTTATTTCAGAAGATGATCTGTAATCAATTGTGAGGTTATAAGCAAACCCACTTTTATATTTATCGGACCACGCCACCGAATTTGTAGATTGATCTACCACGTGTATATCTAAGTCATTAAGACCATGTCGAAATCTATCTGCAGTAAGACGGGCCTCTCGCTGTTCTTCTGTTTCAAGCGACCGAATATTTTCAATTCTTAATCTTTCATTAGATAAAGTAATCAATTGTTCTTGTCTCAAAGAATTGTAATAATCGCGTCCCGACTCTAGTCGTTGTTCATGCTCATGTTCATCTTCAAGAGATCGAATCATGTTATGGTGCGCCCTATCATTTGTCAAACGGTCTTGATATTGAGTAAAAGTTTCAGATTCTCGAGACAAAATATGACGTTCGCGATCAGCTGTAAGCCGTAATTCCCTCTCAGTGAAGGTTTCGGACTCGCGAGATAAAATATGACGTTCGTGGTCAGTCACAAAACTGTTGCCCTTCTAAAATACGAAAGTGAATCTGCCTGTTACGTCAAAACTATGAGGGAGGACATCTGCTAATTTTTTTTCGAAAAACGACGGAAACGCGGACGAAGTCGCGGGCAAAAGCTAGTTGAGAAATAAATGTACAGTTCTTTTGTTAGTCGGCGTCTTATTGAAGATTCTTTCTCTTCTTAATGCGGTCATGTTTGACACTCTCGTTAACTCGAAGAGAAATCTGATAACATTTTATCTGTGCTTATATACTTGCTAATTATATGAATAATGATTACAAGCAGTCGATTTAATTTGTTATGGTAATAATTTGTAGACCTACTCTGACTATCACAGAGATCGGAGGTTTGAGTCCGTTTATATTTATTCTTAATTCTGTATGTATTTCAAAATTATCGAATATTTTGTTTCTTACTCCGCAAATAACTGGCAAATAAACAAACTTTCATCCCCGATTTAGCCACTTAGTGCTTATATTTCAAAGTAATTAATTCAATGTAACAAGTTAAAGCTGTTCTCGATCCCATTTTGATCTCAATTCAATGTAACATATTTGATTAATGTTTGACCAATTTCAGTAGTACCATTAATTATACGGTTATTGGTGAGACGGATTGGATGGGGTCTTACTCAAGCATCTAACTTACTTAATACAAACATACCATTGGCATTGCTAAAATATTGTTTCACGTCTAAAATGTTAAGTATATCATAATATTAAAATAAATTATAATGCTATTAATGTACTGCGCTTTTTACTCCTATTTATTATTGTAGAGTTAAATATGGACTTGGACTCGAGTTTAAAGTAACATAGAAAAATTTAGATATATTTATTAATCATAAAATTTTTAATTATAAATTCAGTTATTAATCCAAATTGGTGAGACTTTATTTTTTTTATTAAAAGAAGAAAAAAAAAAAATGTTAATTACGGTGTAATAATTAATATTAATTGAATAACGTAACTGCGTGCTTTTCTACTTTTTATCAACTAGCGATTACAGAAGGGCGTTACATGGCAACTCAGTTCTTTACTACTGATTGAACATCGGCAGGAAACAGCAAAAGCAAAAACCTTCTTTCAATGGTTTACTATATATCTATAAAAATTTTCTTTTCTAATAAGTATGAAATTACTTGCCAGTTCTTTCACATAAATATAAACTTTGGGACTTTTGGGACTTTTAAACTAAAATCTGTTGCATAATAAGGGTAATAAATGCATATTGATTGATTAACATTAATTTTCTAGAGTTTCGTGTTAGAACAAACCAGAACTCTTCAGCCTTATATCATTATTATGGATATAAAAATGTTCGATTGGCTCAATGCGACCTTTAAATATTAAATGACATTCAGGTTGGCCACACATCGCAGTAAGTTAAAAATAGACTTAGTAGGTTAGGTTTATGTCATATTCAGTAAAAAAAAACACTTTTTTGTTACTTAATTATGTAACGTTAAATTGAAAAGTTCTTTAATAGAAAAAAATTGACACTACCAATAAAGTCACCATATTATTATTCGCCTCCATGCATGCTGGCTGGCTCTGGCATGCATCCAACTTTTTTATATTTTTTGACATTTGAGTTTAATTATAATGATTTGAATATTTGAATTTAAATTGTTATTAACGTGTTATCAGAATGTTAATTAATGAAATAATGTATAAATTATATTTTTGACGACTGATTTGGGATGCCCTAACCGGCAAATTTATTTTTTTGTAAATAGTTTTAAGAACTGTGTAAATTAAAAATATTGCCAAATAAACACGAATATAAATTTATAAAATCCGGGAAGTAAAAATAACGGGAAGGAGGAAACATCTATTTATTTGGCGTTGGTTTTGCGCAATGCTTTGTTACCCTTTCAAGGATCAATGTGTGGCCCGAACTTAGTTCAAAAACTGTAAGTACAAAACCTGAATAATCTTCACTTGATACAAATATCCTTAGAAATTTATTCATCCAATTTATTAATTTCACATCCTAATTTATTAAATACTGTATTTTAAAACTTATTCAGTTATTATTATTATTTATTAACTTATATAGTAAATTAAGTAACTATTAAAACAATGTAAATATTAAATTATAATGATAATTATTCGGGAAGCGTATTTTTTTGTTAATTGCAATAGATTGAATATTAACTTTCATGCTAGAAACTTTCATACTAAACGAGTATTATGAATGGCGACTCCTTCTTTTCTTTTTTTTCTTCTCTATGAATTTTTTTTATGTTATCTTTTGTTATTATGTTTGATTATTTTATTTTTTGCATTGCTTTTGCATTACATTTTTTACTATGTTTTTAATTATCTTTTTTATATTTTATTGTTTTCATGAATTTTATTATTTTTATTTTGTCTAGAGGTGTGTCACACATAAATAAAGGTTTTTTGAATTTTGAATTACATAGCTTACTAGTATCATATTATCGTTTGGTGCGATAAAAAATGTATCTTAAAAGTTTCAGTAAAGTTGTTTAAAATTAAACCTGGAGTAAATTCACATTTAACTTACCTACCTTGTTAGATACGACACGGCAGGACTTGAGGCGACGCGGCGCTACACGGCACGGCATGCGACGGCACAGAACACAACAAAATTGTACAACAATATTTTCCTTATGAGTCTAACAAATATTTTACCGTTATTGCTTAGGTGCAGGGTAAATTTACAATTTCTAACAATTTCTTCTATATTATCATATTACAGGATAAAGGTTATTGTACGGGTATACGTGTTTATTTGATTACCTTACTGCTTTTCTAATACTGGTGGATCGGTTTAAAACGAAATTCCAAATTAAATTTTCATGAACAAATATAATAATACATTAAAATAAAAACATTTGCTAGCAGTGGGACATTTGAGATAAATAACTCAAATAATTTTAATATGCACTGCGGACAGTGGACAAGACATACATAGCCCACTTGATTGTCAGTAAAATAAGACTGCAGTTAAACATTCTCCAAATACATGTAGTGTTAAAGAAATGAATAAAGTTGTACATCTCTAGATAACTTCTCAATATTATAACGGGGATCAGGAATGGTATGATTTACATTTTGCTACAGATCAGGATACTGGACAGCCAGGTCGACCCTTCACAGTTTATATCCGCGATAAAAAGATATTCATGTGGAATATATTCCCTTTAAAAAAATCTCTTGCAATTAATAATATAAAGTCACTCCATATTCTATTAAAATAGTATAAGGTTATAATATAAGCCTCACAAGCACTGCAATAACCTACGAAACCTCCTTCCAACAAAGAAGAATTACATTACAACAAACTATTTAATTTTGATTTTTCTTACCATTTCTCAAAAGTGACCAAACATTTATTTGCATTTATTAAAGTTTTTTACAATGAAGAATTATTAATTAATTAATTAATAATATAAAAAGACGATAATATTTTATTGGTCATACATAATAAGCTTTAGCAATCATCATAAACTAGTCAATCGAATGATCCCTGTCTATGATGATATCGGTCCAAAGAGGATTGCGTGGAACAAATATCTCTCAATACACGATCAAAATAATCTTAATTAGTTTCATTAAAAGATAACATTCTATTGTATTCTCAAATATAACTTTTAATTATGTATTTATAATAATTAACAGTCTTGGAATTGTGTTCTGATTTTTTGTTCGAACAAAACATTAACACTACAGGACGGATTTTAATGAAAAATGCTGTTTTAGTTTTAAGCCGTAAACATAAAGTATTTTTACAATGGAAATAATTACACTAAAACTTTAAATGTACAATTATTTTTTTTGAACTACTTTTTAATAAATTATTGTGAAACTGATTAAAATAAATTTTGAACTTTTTAAAATAAAGTTAAGATTTGTTATTGCCAAAAATTACATAGGGTTCGAACTATAATTATCTGATATATGAAAAGTAATTGCGACATCATATTGTCCCCTCCATATTGTTTCCTGTCAGGATAAACCATAAATCTATCGCTTGAAATTTATTTAAATTTATATATTTTGGTTTTATTTTAATCGTAGCTAAAATATGAGTGCATTCGCTTCGATATTAAAGAAAACAATCCTAATTGTTGACTAAGGTTATTAAATGGTCTATTGACCATGATGGTTTTTCAGAACGCGTTACAATTATTTAATTAAAAAATGTATTTAAAAGACAGATTTAACTTTGTTACTATTTTATTATATCTAGATAGAAAGAATTTATTTAATTTAATGTTATTTTAAGTATTAACGGTTGTTTATGTTATAATTGATTATTAACAATGACACTTATACACTGAACGAGTACTTTAGTTAATGTATGTAAAATGTAAACCGCGACGCAAATGAAAGTAATCGCATCCATTTATTATTAATTAATGTATAATTTACCGATGCATGTTTTAAAATGTAGAACGTGATTCATATTTACTAATCTTTAGCACAGCTATTTATGATTATTTATTGTATATTTTATCTGATGTTTTGATATTTTTTAATAAATGTGATAACATTGGTATGCATACTTATATACCATCGTGTATAAGCTCAAGAAGCTACAGGCAAATTGTTCTGTTTTTATTACAGGATCATTTTTCCAGTGTGGGCTATCCTAAATACTATAATAACCTTACAACTAATTTAATAAGTATCGCTAGTAAATGTTGAAATATCTTATCTAAAACTGAATTCTTAAATATATTTACAGGTTACTGATAATTAAGGCTAATTCTTTACACATTAGGTAAAACATAAAAGTGGTAATAGTGTATCATAGATGTAGTCAGAAACAGATACAACGCTCTTGAATACCTTTATGGTATTAAGTTTGTTGTATTAAGTTAATATTTTAGGATATTTTATTAATAATAATCATGATACAATCATATGATTTACAAATATATACAAGAATTTAAATGATAAATTCCACCTGTACCCTTATTAATCATTTCTAAATTAATGTATACGTTAATCCCTCATTTATTTCGAATGAATAATTGATAAACACGGCTGACTAAAGACTGACGTGTATTTTCAAAGCTAATTCACTTGTTCCTTACTTGTACACATCTGTGTCATGTGTGTCAAATTAATTTCAGTTAAATGGTAGTAACCATTTAACAATTGTTTTATAAGTGACATTACAATGACAGTGCAAAAGTATTATTTATTATGTTAATATTTATTGTATTTGGAAATATAGGTTAATTACTATGATAATAATGGTGATTCAGAAGATTAAATTTGAGATTTACATTTAATTTTACAAAATGACTAGATACTATATATTCAAAGAAAGGTTTGATTTCATAACTTGAAATTGATATAAATTTTTTGATCTTACTGAAGGTACTTATTCATGAACGCCTTCTTACATGTTGAAGTTAGATTATAAATATAACGTAACTGTAATCATTAACAACATCATTGTAACATCCGTATGACGTAATAAAGACATAATGGAACTATTTATCTAAATACAATAATTTCAGAAAATTAAATTAAAATTATTATAAACAGTAATAATGAAATGCTTATATTATTTATGATTTATTTAGATATAAAATATTTCCTTTGATCTTATGATCATTGAAAGACTTTACAATGAACTCTTAATTTCTATCGAAAATAATATAAAATGAATATTACATTATAAATAATGTAATATTCTTTCATTCATTCTTTTTGTTAAAAATATTTATATTTTTAACAAAAATGCCCTATTTAACATAAATTATATTACATTACAATTGTACTGTATTTTAGGTCATTACGTTTATCATAAGAGGAAATTAATTAAATTCTGTTATGTAATAGAATCTTATTGAAGATTCCTTCTATTATAATGCTATCATCCGACATTTCAATTAAACTTGGAGCTAGAGAAATAGGAGAAATCAAATAACACTTTATATAATCTTATCTTTACTACTACTCTTAATTATACGAAAACAATAATTAAAACTATCGATGATATCGACGTCAAAAAACATGTAAATAGTTACATTTGTAGATAAAACTGTAAAAAATAGGAAATAGTCAAACAAAATGTATTATATATACTATATGATAACTTTTGCCCTCGTCTTTGTTTATTGACACTAATTAGAAAGTTTAGAAAGTTAAACAAACATAATAATTATGTATAAATAATTTTCGTATAATTATACTTCGTTATATGTATTTACTAAAGTCTACGGGTCGGTTCATATTTCCATGAACTTTCCTTCGTATTTGTTTATAAAATAAATGAATAGAGAAATGTTAAACTGTAAAACTACACTAGTTATATAGGTCGTGTCACTTCTACTGGTTTCAAATTAACAATAATAGCGTTTTAAAATTGAACTCAACATTAATTTGATTTTTTTAAATGAATAAATTTTATTTGCATAGTTTGAATATAGTTTGAAACCAACACTTTCATTATTGATTTGAACTGATTTGAAAAATTCATTCACGTCGTAAATCCCTTAAATGTTATCTCAATGAACATTTACAATAGAAAACTATTTGATTAATAAATCAATAATACTTCTCTTCATGACCAAATGGTCATGCAAATGCATGACTTTAATAATTATATGTTAATAATAATAATTAAGCTGAAACCTATATAGATAGAGACGAAGCTTCTTAGCATTCCATGGGTTCACCGTGCGGGTGGCGGGCCTATCGCGTTGCAAGGAGAGGAGTGCAAGCAATGCCTGGGACTAGCGACCCCGGTGTAGGTTTAAGGGGCTCCTTCACTGTGCGCACACACGCTCATCTTCACTGTCTTCCTCTCCCTACCTAACCAAATATCATAAGAACCTACTAAAGCGGCCTTTGAAATACGTTCTAGAAATGAATATATAAAGACTAATTTAATGAACAATATTTATGCAACAAACGTTATGTTTTAATCCATTTATAAAAATTATGTTAGGACTAATGAAATCCTACTTTCGTTCATAAAGATTACGGTTCAGCAGTTATAACAAATAATAATTATACGAAACCTTTCATAGCCTGCTTACAATTAATTCAGTTCTTGAGCATTAAGAAGAAAAAAATGTATGAAAATATTATTTTTTATATTTTGTGACACAGGGAGAGCTAGGTAACAGGATTTTTTTAGAACCTATGTAGTATTATTATTATGTATTTGTATTTTATTATATAAAATATATATGTACCTTCCTCTGCCCTCTTAAACCGAAATTATACGAGTAAAACTTGATTTATACAATACGCTGCTGCTTTTATACAATAACTGAAAAAAAATCAAAATATCGTTATTTTTAAAGGAATTAAGTTTGGTGGCAGCGAAGGATGCAAAGAAAAACAATTATTTTATAAAATTATATTAACGAGTTACAATTAAAACTTATAATTAATTAATACTAAAAAAGGGTGATTCCAGGTCAGCGATTGACCCAAGAATGAATATATTTTATCCTCGATTCCCATCGACGGTGAGAACGCAAGCCGTATGGTGTCGTCTTCAGGATACTCGAAGCGTGGTGTCAGCATTTAACCGTGTGAAACCAAGTTGTCTCTTACTATAACAATTGCCCTTGGCTATGCTTTCGTAACACCTCCCCCCGTAGAACAGCGACTATTGAAGACCTTCGTTGTAAATTGCGCTGGAAGTTCTGATTCATCCCTTTGAGTTTTTTGGATGGTGTGTTTCGTATGTTTAAGTCGGTATTTCCGGTATGCAAGGCCGCTAATTAGTACACATGCACCGAATAGTAACGCATATAAAGGTATTGTTGTATGGTAGACGCTTATATCGTTGTTCTTGCTTAAGTTTACTGGTGACTGTAGAATAACCTCTCTATTGGTAGCGTGAAGATTAGTCAAATTAATGGAGTTAAATTTGAATATCAGATGTGCTGCTGAACTGAGTGTATTTTCAATAGGGACATCTATTATCTTCAAGGCTTGACCTTTTAGTCGATCGTTGAAGTTCGAGATGATGAATTCTGTTGTTTGAATGAAACAATCATATGGAATTTTAGCGAGATAACTTCCTTGCAACATCTTGTAGATATCTTGATCGCAGGATACTTTAGTAAGAGTTGGAAAGCTGATGGTGTAGTGGCGATCGTCGAGTTTCTCGAGTAAGTAGGGATACGGTGACTGGTTTACATTCGGGGAGTTTTTGCTGCGTAGTAACGAGGGCTGTTACACAATCCGGCGATGTAGGACTATGTATGTTGTGTATCTCTTCACATAGATACCCTTTAGTGAACTTCGGGCATTCAGCCTCTATGTACTTGAAATCTTTCAGATGGATTGCAGGGTATTGGAAGTGAGGGACAGGAATCTCATGATTTTCGTTAGTTACTATGGATATCTTATATAAATCATGTGTGGAATAGAAAAATTAGGAATTGATATACTATGATTATTTCTTTAACTGTATCATATCTTAATATTCTCTCGCTCGTATATTTAATACTTTATTACTGCCATATATACTACGTTACTTATTAATTATAGTTCTATCAGAGTTTAAATTAAAAACTTCATAGTCAGCTGTAAATGTTGTTTACAAAAGCTAAAAAATTCTGTAGCTTAGATATCTCTTATGATAACCTATCAACGTTATCGCTAGTTATGAGAATAGTTAGTCTTAAATCAACAAATTGAAATAATTTCTGGGTTTTTTTTTTAGATTTTGACTTATATTTTTTTACTAATGCTGCTAGGTCTACTTCTACAAACTACAGCTACTCGATTCTTTTGAATAGAAAATCTAAAACTAATTTAAAACACTACAAATAGACAAATAAAAAAGTAATTCACTCAGAATATATCGATGTATGCTTTAAAGTTCTAAGTAACTTCAAAAAATACTTTAAATAGTAATTTACTTGAAATTTAAAAAAATACTTAGATTAGGTAAAGATTAAGGTTAAAAATTAGGAAAGGTAAGGACTTGAAAGATTCAGAGTACTTACATGAACATGATTTTCTTTGCCGAATCGATTTTCGGATTCACCTCCGCTGGCCTCCACGATGTATGTAGATTCGGATACTCGAAATCGGTTAGTCACGCGGGATCTCGCACCGATATTAGGGGAAATCTTGACGCGACGCGTACCGAATATATCTCGAATATCCTACCGACTGCGCCAATTAAGTTTGGTGGCAGCGAAGGATGCAAAGAAAAACAATTATTTTATAAAATTATATTAACGAGTTACAATTAAAACTTATAATTAATTAATACTAAAAAAGGGTGATTCCAGGTCAGCGATTGACCCAAGAATGAATATATTTTATCCTCGATTCCCATCGATGGTGAGAACGCAAGCCGTATGGTGTCGTCTTCAGGATACTCGAAGCGTGGTGTCAGCATTTAACCGTGTGAAACCAAGTTGTCTCTTACTATAACAATTGCCCTTGGCTATGCTTTCGTAACAAAGGTCTGTCTGTAACGTTTGTGTACAACATTTAACACCTTTTCTGCAGTTCTTATTTAGGACTAAGTAAAAAAAGTAAAGTTCTTATTTAGGGGGTTCCTTAAAACTAAATAAATAAATACTTTCTTAAATTCATGTATTTATTTGCCTTTGCACTCATTCTAATAATGCCTGTAGCTTTTATGCTAAGCGCTATTCAGTACGGGGTCCGCAGTAAATTCTATAACTAAGTGCGAAGATTGGGATCGTCACCGACTTAAATTTCTGAAATATATACTTATTAAATACGTTATCTACCCCTATGTTATTTTATTAAGTATAATATATAATAAATGGTTTTTAATAATTGGTAAAATAATTCACAAGTTAACACATCACAACCTTTTAGATGCCTCTTATACTCTTAAGATGATTTATCTATACTTTAATAAAGCATACATTTATATTATTATTTTTTATTGAGATATAATAATATATCGGTGAATTACCCAAAATTCATTTGATATTCAGCATATTATGCCTTTGGTGTTTTTTTAAGAGTATTCTATGAATGGTCATGTTTGTTCGATAAAAAATTGTGTTCGTATAAAAATAATGTATGAATATTTTTTCTACCTCCCAAACTTATAAATTACAAACTAAAGTGCTTAAATTATCAAGTAAAAAGTGAAAATAGAATACTAAAATCCAAAATTAAACATTAATATCCAAATTTGTTAGTTATATCTAATGTAAGTTATATTTCCTGTTACCAAAAAGTAAGGCGATTATTTATAATATTACTTTTTTTATTTATCCTTCCAATGTCATCCCCTTCAAAGAAATCTCCGTCCGATACATCGCACTGTTTCCAACGCTTTTTAAAGTCTTCTAAACAGTAGTTTTTTCCGGTATAACCTCCAAGACCTTACTCAATTCAGATTTTATCTTCTCAATCCTATCAAAACGACGTCCTCACATTGGCCTTTTGAGTTAGCTGAATAGCTGAATTTACATGGAGCCAAATCAGGCCGAGTTTTTACCAAAGAAATTCGTGAAGAACCAATGTTGTATTACATGGTCCGTTATCGTCATAAAGGAATCAAGAGTTGTCTGCCCATAATTCCTATTAACAGTTAATTAAACCTTTTGAAAAACCGACGCTTGGCAAATGTTAAAGATAGTCCTACCAACCTAGGAAAAAACCTTTTCATGGCTATTTTGAGAATTAAAAATAAGATGAAGTTAAGATATCATAGAAGACATTTCATCAAATATATGAGGTACAAAACGTTTTTTGGTATAAAACAGTTTAAAAAATCATTATCAGATTAGGCATTACAATGTGCTGGTAAAGTTCGTTGAGTTTCAAGATTTATACCGCATTTAGCAGAAGCTCTGATAAAGGTGTCACGCTGATAGTTAGATTGTAATTGTAGTGAAACTATTTTGTAAAAAGAAGAGTGATTATTAGTTTTAAATTACTATTTGTTTTCTATATATAATTATTAAATGAAATCATTACAAAATCCATTAATATTATATTAGACGCTTAATTATTTCAGTATTTTACTCAAGAATTAGAATAAAAATATTTTTCCTAGTGTCTTTTTCTACTTGTAATACTGATAAAGTTCTACGACATAAAAGATATATGTTACGAGTATTGTTTGCATAAAAGTTTAAATTTATTTCAATTATATTTAATAAACTTATGTTATTTCTTTGATTTTGTGTTAAAATCTTAAATTATCATAGAATACCCTAATATAATATAAGATATTAAAGCATGTATTTTCAAAGAAAAAATAAAAATATATCTTCTATTACTCTGTCTTAATTGACATGATATCTGATATTATATAGATTTGTTATGTCGTTTAATTTTACGTTACAGATGATTAAAGCTACATCTTATTAATTTAATAATATTTAATAATTTAATACTTTGTTTACTATATGACAATATACAACTTACATGTAATATTTATAAGGACTCTACTGTTTCCATACAAATGAAAAGAACCTATTACATTTTCTATTCCCTCATTTCTTACGACTCAATTCAATATTGAATGTCTGTCCAAAGGATCTATGTCATGCTGCTGAGAATAATATTTATTATATTTTTCAACTACTTATTTTAGTTATATCTTATATTATTGTATTATATCACCTTTTTATTATTAAGTAGGTATTACAAAGTTAATTGTTGTCACGATATTTAAAATTTGGTGGATTTCTTTTCGTGAATAAATATTAAAACAATAGTTTAAAATATATCGAGACTGAGTAATTTATTAATATTTAGACATTATGACTTATTAACGCACACATATAGAGTCTTTAGTGAAAGATCGGCTCAAGTGTTCTCTCATTTACAAATCTCACATCAAACTACGGATGAGATTACGTTGGATCGCCTTTTCAGAACAACTCACAATAAATAACGAGCACCACGTAGAGAATATATTATATACATAATATTACTGGTACAATAAAAATCAGACGAGTCCGTGATTTAAATATAGTCTCATTTAGTGAGATGTAATTAATAAATAAGATTGTAAGTTCAAAATATATGTCAATTGTACTGTATCTCTCTCCGGAACTAATATTCTGTCTACACAACATAATATTTTTACAAATAATAAAGAAAGAAGAAAAAAAAAGTAGCACTTAGTATTAAAAATAACATCGCACGAAAAACTGTCATCTTCTCATATTTACTTTGGCGAAAGTGACACTAACATGAGAACTAAATTGTGAAACTACGTAAATTTTCTATATATAATATTGGAGGAAACAGGTTTGTCATTTAGCGTTTCGTGATGTCTGTCTCAAAAAAAATAAGGGATATATTTATTTAATAAACGTACTAGGCGTCTGTAGTGTGTCCATAGATTACCGCAAATGCCCTTGAACTATTTTTTCTTCTTCTTCTCTAAATTGTATAAAATATACATTATATTAGGTTTGTTTAAAAGATCATGTAACGAATATTAAAAATGACACATGTTAAAAGATATACAATTTATTTTGAAAGATATTTTTCATTGTTATGTTTAATTTGTAATATAAGTATCGTCATAAAACTGTATTATATATATATATATATATATATATATATATATATTTAAAGCTGAAAGAAATAATCGATTAATAAACAAAATAGCTATGCGTTTCTAAAAGAATCATTTTAATTATAAATAAGCACAATATTGACCGACAAGAGACTACTTAGAATTTTCAACGTTTCGAAAAATTGCATCTTTGCAGTTATTCACATTACAATTCATAGAACATGTTCATTTTAGGCAAAAACAGAATAAAAACGAGGACTTCTCCCTCACTTCATTACCATAGAGGTTCAAGTTTTACTATTCAAATATTATTATTTTAGGAATATAATGTGTATTAATAAAAATAGATAAATAAATTCCGAAGATAATTCTAAAGGCAAACCTTGCTTCGTCTCACTAAAGCTATTGTCAAACTAATATATATATAAATATATATGAATTAATATTATTGAAGATAAAACTTTTTTGTATTGCGGTATCTTGTGTATCATATACATTGGGATTCTGCTATATAAAGTGAAGGATATATTTAGATATCACTCGACGTGCGTCCGTAGGCCTAAGTCTACGAGGTTTGTTAATTCCATACCATTATTATATTTGAGGTTCAGTACATTTTCCAATATCACTATAATATTACTGTAAAATCTCACGTTTTTATATTAAATACAATAGTATAGTAGTAGTTTGCATAATTAATGGAAGCTAATAAGCCGGGAGATTCGTTTACACAACATAACGAGGAAATAAAATAGAAAAATGTTTAATCATGATTAGAGGACCAATTTTTTTATGACGTCACAAATTAAGGGCTTTTAGTAAAAGCAATTAACAAAGGTCTGAAATGATGATCTTCAAGATAATCCCTAATAAATGATGATCCCCAGATCGTCTCTGGAATCTCTTTTTAAAATATAAAATTTACTGCATTATGTACAGTATCTTATATAGCAGAGGTCTGTTGTCCCAGGCTTATCGTCGAGTTCTTTAGTTACATCGCAGTTATTAGTGAGACAGGCGCAGAGTCGCTCATGCGTGGCCATGTTTTGGCACTGGAGTCCACAAAGACCGAAGTGTAAGGACACGACGTGGAAGGGAATGATGAATGGATGATTACACGCGACACGGCAACGAAGAACACAGGGATAAATCGCAGCAGTGCGATTTACAATTCGGCGGGTTGAGCTGGGCAGGAAATTTAAAAGACTTCAATAGTCTATGACATTTCATGTTATTTTCCAGCTTGAGGATGCTTCGGATTCTTTGAAATGTCATACTTTTTCATTATTTAGATTTACTGCTATTTTTATGTCATAAATTAAATAAATGGAAGCATACAGCTGTATATTATTTAAAATTAGCTATCATTCGCTTCAGATGTTTAGATACCGCCTACGATGACATATTGATATCTTTAGATTATATTAAAATGTGAATTAATAATATTTATTTTTTCCCAATACATACACGCTATGATGATTTATTTGCGTGAGACAAGCTAATAACAGAGATCGCGATAATATCTCTTAAAAAATAAGACAAAATGAATTAAGATATAAACAAATATTTCCATTTAAGGAATGTATAGCAATGTTTTTTGACAGTATCATATGGAATACTATTTTAATTTAAAGGTAGTCAAAATCTCTACAACTTCTATCCTAAATGTAAATGGATCTCTATACAAAGCCGCTCTGCATATTAAACAAGCTTTCACGTCCTGTCCGTGGTTCTGTCTGCATAATGTTAATTTATTTGTCACTTTCCCTAGTATCATAACGTCTTTATTGTACGATATATATATATATATTTAGATATCACTCGACGTGCGTCCGTAGGCCAAGTCTACGAGGTTTTTTAATTCCATACCATTATTATATTTGAGGTTCAGTACATTTTCCAATATCACTATAATATTACTGTAAAATCTCACGTTTTTATATTAAATAAAATAGTATACAAATGGAAGAAGAGAAACCCCTAACCCGAAACTATCTACATGAAGGTATTTATTTACAAAAGCAGTGTAAATGTCAATGTTATATTTTTAAGAGTTCTATAATATAAACTATTTTAAATTTTTGCATCTATGTTGAAATATTAATTCTGATTATTTAACCAGATACCTCAAAAGAAAGATGTCTCGACAGTAATTAAGTAGAAAGGCTTATTCAAACGTGCCTACTTACATACTAATCACTAGGGTATTTCTAATAGTTTGTGCAAAAAAAAAATGTTCGCATGACTATTGCACTAAAAATATATCATCCGATTAGTAATAAAAATATGTTCGTGTTGGTTGGTGGACTCTATCTAACCTTGAATTAAGCTATAATGTAAAATCTCCTTTAGTATCTTATGCCGGCCATACACGCTACGGTCTACCGGAGAGGTCCACCTGTGCATGTATGCCTGCACAGGTCAACAGGTTCAAAAAACTGCACAGGTCCCACACATATTCCGGTCTACCTGCGCAGGCATACATGCACAGGTGGACCTCTCCGGTAGACCGTAGCATATATGGCCGGCATTACTGAAAAATCTTTAAAAATAGTTACGAACAAGTATTCAAAATAAAACTTTTAAATGAAATAAAACAACAAAATACGTCTGCTCAAACTAATAACGTTTAAATCTAATGAGAAAACTTTTCAGACTCTGAACAATACTCTGACCTGATATTAACGTTCATGATTTTAAACTTCCACATCTAAAACCCTTAATAAACAAACAGCGTTCCATGGAACTCCTTTCCAGGTCTCTGTTAAACTTGTCCTATTTAGTAACAAACGGTAGTAGATGCTTGAAGTACACTTTTATAACTTACGTCGTGAAAATAAATAGTATTCTGTCGTATTATGTCCCGTATCGAAGTTTAGAAAGTCATCGAACAATGGATTATCATTTAGATATATTTTACATCTATTGATTATTTATTATTTGTATATTTTGTATTGAGTCCTCGTATTGAGACTACAAAATGGTTATTTTTTTATTTTAATTTTAATCAAGACTATTAATTCTAAGTACACGTTTTCCAGGACCACACAATCTGTTTTTAGGTTTATAAATTGTATGGTTTTATAAATTTTATAATTGCTATTCCACTATGTAATACCTGTGTGATTTTTCTTTTATGTAACCGATTTTAATTTCCTATTATCTGTCACCATCTAATAATATGTATTATAATTATAAAGCAAATCTAAATATAAGTTAATCATATCTTTTATTAGCTTTGCACTAAGTTTAACAAAGTTCAGCGCTCTGCGTTTTTGCTTAAATAAAGTTTTCCAATCTATAGACAATTTAGCAATTCTAGGATAGTGGCCAATAAAGTATTACACACAATGAATACCAAACACATTTTAGTCACTGTTAGATTACTTATTTACTTAAAATTTTCGAACAAAGTAATACGTACGGTAATGAAACATCTATATAATGAAAAGGCTCTGCACAACTTCATGAAACTTCGTAGAGTTCTGTAACTCCTGGTTTAAATTGTTATTAAATAAATATCAAATAAAATAAATAATCTGCTTGACAATTTTTAAATTTATCAGAATTGAAAATATTTTTTTTACAGACGTAAAATATATATATATATATCGTACAATAAAGACGTTATGATACTAGGGAAAGTGACAAATAAATTAACATTATGCAGACAGAACCACGGACAGGACGTGAAAGCTTGTTTAATATGCAGAGCGGCTTTGTATAGAGATCCATTTACATTTAGGATAGAAGTTGTAGAGATTTTGACTACCTTTTAATTAAAATAGTATTCCATATGATACTGTCAAAAAACATTGCTATACATTCCTTAAATGGAAATATTTGTTTATATCTTAATTCATTTTGTCTTATTTTTTAAGAGATATTATCGCGATCTCTGTTATTAGCTTGTCTCACGCAAATAAATCATCATAGCGTGTATGTATTGGGAAAAAATAAATATTATTAATTCACATTTTAATATAATCTAAAGATATCAATATGTCATCGTAGGCGGTATCTAAACATCTGAAGCGAATGATAGCTAATTTTAAATAATATACAGCTGTATGCTTCCATTTATTTAATTTATGACATAAAAATAGCAGTAAATCTAAATAATGAAAAAGTATGACATTTCAAAGAATCCGAAGCATCCTCAAGCTGGAAAATAACATGAAATGTCATAGACTATTGAAGTCTTTTAAATTTCCTGCCCAGCTCAACCCGCCGAATTGTAAATCGCACTGCTGCGATTTATCCCTGTGTTCTTCGTTGCCGTGTCGCGTGTAATCATCCATTCATCATTCCCTTCCACGTCGTGTCCTTACACTTCGGTCTTTGTGGACTCCAGTGCCAAAACATGGCCACGCATGAGCGACTCTGCGCCTGTCTCACTAATAACTGCGATGTAACTAAAGAACTCGACGATAAGCCTGGGACAACAGACCTCTGCTATATAAGATACTGTACATAATGCAGTAAATTTTATATTTTAAAAAGAGATTCCAGAGACGATCTGGGGATCATCATTTATTAGGGATTATCTTGAAGATCATCATTTCAGACCTTTGTTAATTGCTTTTACTAAAAGCCCTTAATTTGTGACGTCATAAAAAAATTGGTCCTCTAATCATGATTAAACATTTTTCTATTTTATTTCCTCGTTATGTTGTGTAAACGAATCTCCCGGCTTATTAGCTTCCATTAATTATGCAAACTACCTTAGTAATTCAAATTTGGGTTTTATAAAGAAATGTTACGACGTCGTAGTAAAATATATTTTATCTTATTTTTTTTTATTAATGCCAAGGAGTGGAATGAAACCTTCTTCAAAATGTTTTTATTAATACACAAAAATAAGGTGTCATTTACCTAACTTCATCCGTATCTTATTAGTATAATATAATAATATAAGCATTTAATGTTATTTCTTTGACTGAAGGTTTTTTACTTTCTTTAATCATATTTTTGAGGGAATTTTATTTAGTAAGATGTGGTAAATATTATACTTAACAATTATATAATTATATTTAAGTGTATAATTATATTTAATTATGTGGATAAAAACTTTACCAGCATTTTTAATATTCACTAATGATTTTAGATTTTTCTTGCTCTACGTATATTAGTGTTGAATAGCATGTCACTTTAATTAAGTAACCTCAGAGTAACTTGCAATATGTTGCAACATAGTAACTTCTTAAGACATGATGTTGACGTTAAACAAGATGTTAATGAAGTTGGGAGGTACATATAGCAACGAAAGAAGGTAAGTGTAAGAAATATTTCCTTAAAAATTTAAAACATTTATTGTGTAATATTTTAAACGGATTTTTTTATTAACCAGGACCAACAACTAAACAAACCGACCGACAATCCGTTATGTATAATAACAGAGAAAATGTCTATATATAGTAGATTTTCAATATTAAAATAGAGGACTTGTTAAAAAAATTTATAGCCTCCAGTACATTGGCTGAAACTTCTGAACTGTGATTGCATTTTAATAAAGCCTTCTAATAACTACAGAGATGATGCGACCCGTCCTTTATGATGCTTAAGATTACATTGCACTAATTAGAGAATAATAATTTGAGTAGAAAAAATATATATTGAAGATAAAAGTAGGCAAAATTATTTTGTACATGGTTGTATTTTGCAAATGACTGATTTTCCGAACCCTTCGCTCATGGTCTTTCCACAAATCGTATGCAAGAAGTTGTGACTTTCTGAACATTTGTGCGCTCCTGAAGATTCTTCCTAGCAGATTATACAGTGCTCTTTACTTGTTTCTTCGACGTTTATCTTGTTCTCGCTGCAATTCTTAATGTCGTCCATCGATTCAAGTTCTGTAAACATATATGAAAAAAATCGAAATATTTTCGAAAAGGTATCCGTAGACAATAATATCATTTTGAAAATAATTGAAAAAAAAGTTTGGATATAGTCATGGGTACGTGCATTGTACCTAATTTGCTTAAAAGATCATAAAAGTAAAGGCTCTTTATTACGTAGCCCATAAAATGTTCTATTGAAATGATTAGAAAAGAAAAGTTATACATTTATAGTACCTAAAATTTATAACTATTGCTAATAACGGTAGGCCTCGATTGTTCAAAGTTAGTTGAAAAAATTCCAAAATATCAAAAGGTTATTAATAACTTTTCCTTTTCAATTTCATTCATTCATCTTTTATATTGGACGCAAGTAGAGAGTGGCATATAATACGACTCAAACATTAAGATCGCGTTCTGAGCGCTTGACGAACGATAAAACGCGTTCTGGCCGTTCGACAATTACCAGAACGCGATGCGAGCGTTTAATAGCAGCCAAAATGCGTTCTGCGCATTTCAAGACAGCCAGAACGCGATGTGGCCGTTTTTTCCATCCACTGAGCGTTTTCGGTCTTTGGGCCTAACATATATATTTAAAATAAGAGTTTTGATTGCATATAATTTTGTTTTAATTATTTACGAGTAACCCATAAATTTAAATGCTTTTTACCCGAAGTGGAGATGTATGTATCAGCCAGTTAATTAACCTCTAACATTTTCTCATTACGTACCTAAGTATCTGATGCATTATTCCTAAAATACTGAGCTTAAGTAAATTATTCTAGCTGTTTCAACGTTTGTTAACCGGCAAATTCTTTCTTTCGCGTGTGGCAGAACCAACTCTGTTTGACAAATCATATGTATGACCCATTGTAATTTTGCATCTAAGGTAATGCTCAAAATATTGTAGCATTCACTAAATTCAGTTCCTCAATTTTTAATTGCAAATTGATTTTGTTATTTTTCATATTGGGTTAGGTAAATTTAATATTTTTCATTTAGTAAGATATTATTGGTGTCAAACCATTGTGCAACATCAGAGAAAGCATTGTTTACCTCTCTCCATTATTGGTTGTCTTGCATGTCTTTTAATTTTAAAACTAAGAGAAGTATCACAAGGTAAACAAAGCCATTTATATAAATGAGAAACTAGGCAGGTCCTTATAAAGAGCCTTGCATTGCCACGCCCATTTTATTTTATTAATAAATGAACCAAGGGAACGTTTTCCACTGAAGACTTTTTTTTGAAGAAGATTCATTTTGAAGACTTTTTAAGTCTCTCATTTAGATATGATCTAATCAATTCAAGGGCCTTGTATTTAATAACATAATGATGTATTTTTCTAATTAGAGTTTCATACCCTACACGATCAAAAGATCTTACATTAGATTATTTAGTAAAAGTACATTTAAATATTTATGTAAACTACGTTTAAATTTAAGTTGTATATTGTAAAACATTTAATTTTACATTTCAGATGAGTTCGTCAATGATGAGGACCTAACTTTAAATCAGGATCTGTCGAATTCATCTAAATATCAGATAGGTACATGTATAAGATTGATGTTTAAACAAATTGAGCCTTCGAATTGTCTCTATAATTCAGTATTCACATTTTGATTTTGTTAGTAGTCAGAAGTAAGTAAAGAAGAAGTTGTTTGTATTATCAAAAATAGTAAAATTATAGTCATAACATGCAATAAAGTTGATAAATTACGAGTTCATTTTCATAAACCATACCAACATAAGTGTAACCAAAGTAAAATAATATTGCAGATTCTGGTAGACTGACCCTTTTCCCGTAAACATCCCCTTGCTGTTTGTAAAGAAAATATTGTCATCGGAGTCAAAGACAAATTGGCTACCGGGGTTTGACGAACCTATCTTCATAATAGTAGGCTAGAAAATTTTATAAAATCAAAATTGGTCAGCATTATTCAGTTAAGTCTTCTCAAAGACCGGCTGTATTGGTAAATGCCTTACATTACATTACATTACATTACTTACATTTATCATGTTTTCGATTTAAGCTGCTTGTTGTAATCATTTTGAGATTAAATCAACATATACGAAGCAATAATAATTAAGCTGATTAATATTTTTAACAATGCTGTTGTATCTCTGATGACTTACAATAAATTAAATAAAATTTAAACATATATCCTAGACTTACTATAGCTATAAGAATAAAATAAGTAAATACTTAAAGGATTTTTTTATACATTGAGTCAGAAACACTTATTTATGAATAATATACACACAGTCATATAATATATAAATCAATCAATCTTGGTTTATAATTTTCATAAATTATTTAATTCTTTAATAAAATTGTAATAATATTAACATAACGTAATATTTTGTTATACTCGTAATTCTTATGAACTTATGCATTAATAATAATTGTTTATGAATTGATAAATTATTATATAGATGCAAATATGAAAGAATATACTTATAAGAATCGTTAATTTAGTAGATATTTAAATACATGTTATATTCTTAATATGAGAACATACTAACACCGAGTCCCGGAGTAGGCGGAAACGGTTACGACACAGTTTATTACTATTGCAGTCATTTGCGATATATATGTGATTATATCGCAAATGACTACAATACATATGTTTCAAATTTCATCTGTGTGTTTAATAAATAAATAATTAAATAATTAAAAAGGTCTATAAATTGTTATTTACTAAATTTATATTATTTATGCAACAGAAAATACAAAAGGAAGTTTCAATACAAAGAGCAATATTTAAATTTTATAGTAACGTAACTAAGATAACGTAGAAGGAACTCAACATGTTTGAAAAGCGATTTAGTGCCGAGAAATATTTTCTATCAAGTAATGGTGAAACGTTCACAAAACTCGCTTGTAACTTAAATTTCTTATTATGATTGACATTTTCGGACATTTATAAAAATTATGCAGTTAGTAGCTGTCAGAAAGTTTTATAACTTCGTAAGAATCCGATCACGTTCTTAACTGTAAGCGGCAATTTTCATACGAGCACGAGAGTTGCTTTAAAATTTCTTATCTTACTATACACAGTCGATCAAATTTAGAGAGTGGACGATTTATATAATTTAAAATATTATAATACTTGTAACATACAGTTAAACGAGCGTTCACATTCGTTAAATATTAAACTATAAATCATATGGAACATTTTACCTAATATTTCTTTTCTTCCAAGATTAATTTTCAATAATTAATACGTGTTATATTTTGTCAATCCACTGATTAATAAGTTTTTTTTATTTAACGATTTTTTAAGTCTCAATTCACTTTATGACATTTTATTTTAAAGTTTAATTATTTTTAAAACTTAAAATATAGTTATATCTCGAAGTCAGCAAGGCACTAACATTGTATAAATTATATTGCAAATTTAACTATAATATTGTATCGACGAAACCCATCATGTATGTTGTCGCATGCCAGTAAGTAAACGTCTGAAGTAATTTCAGTTTTATATTCATATAAAAATAGTAAATTTTGTTTGGTATTCTGTTGTTATTGTATTTGTAAGCAATATTTTTAGTTTAAAATTTTATTACCCGTATGCAGTTCGTTATGTATCCATTTTTATTGATTTCAGTTGTTTTCATATTTTCGGTAATCATTTACATACTTTCATGATAAGTGACTGACCATCTTATTTATTGACTTTGTAACTTTATTATTTAAATTATCTGTATATACCATTTTAATTAATTGTACTAAAATTGGATACTCCTATTTACCGGATCTTGTCAGTGATATAAAAGACTATGAGAAAACAGTTATCTCAATATAATTTTTGTTATCTTTAATTCAGTGAGTAATATAATTTTTGTATGTACAGCAAGTTTAGGTTTCATAATAAATGACATTATAGCATTATCAATTTATTTTAATATAAGGAACTAAAATTAATTTGAAGTTATTGATGTTCTCTGTTTGGTAACTTTAGTCTTCTTAGAATATTTTTTATGTTGGTTGATGATTTCAAACGCAATATAATCTTATCACTCAATCATATTTAAAATTCATCAGACTCACAGCGATAAGCAATTTATTTACACAACATTAATACAATGAATTATTTATTAACAAACAGTACATTTGTGTATGAATTGCTAAATATATTTACCTCATTGCTAAATTATTTATAACAGATTTACACAAATACGGATTAAAAGCTTATTAAATTTTAAAGTTCTGGGAATTCATCACATGATGATTTTTAATTTTGAGATAAATCAAATATTTACAATTATAAGCATTGGGTGTGAGAAGATTTTGTATATTATATTTCGGTGACATCAAACATGCTATTTTGTTACATTATAGGTGAATGATTATTATTATTAACATCGGCTCAGTAGTTGTTATGTCTATTTTTAAAACAAAAGGAAGTTTTTTTTATTAATTTTAATGAAATATAAATTATTAAAATTATTACTAGACAATGTTTTAAAAAATAGTTGTCTACAGCGTTGAGATATAGCCCTCGTAACTTGGCTTAAAAGAGTGAAGACCTGGAATAAAATAAACAAAAATATGTGATTTTAATTTAGATTGTTATATTACTGAATTGGTAATTAAATAATTTGTAATACAGTAAAAGTACTCAGGATAATTTGGTGTTCATTTTTAAAGTAAATTAAAAATATAAAACCTGACTGATAGTATTTTATTTATGAAATTAAATAATTGACACGAATTTGATGACACTGGTGATATATATATATATATATATATATATATCACCAGTGAGTACTAAATATAAGTAGCTAGATATGTATATATATATATATATATATATATATATATATATATATATACATATCTAGCTACTTATATTTAGATTATTCCACAAAAAAAAATATGAGGTATAATATATGTCAAGTAAATTAACCAAGTATATGTTAGTACTTGGTGTAAAGAATCTTCTACTCTTCATATATCTTAGATATGAATAGTAGAAGACCTCTGTATTTTGACACTGACACATATAAATCACGCAAAGTCCTCAACTTGGACGGACATGCTTTTAAAAGATAAGAATAAAACACATTTATTTTGCGCTTAACATTCATGACATTTTAGTAACTTTTCCTTATACTATTATCATCAGCTCATGTCTTATCAAATACCAATTTATTTGTTATTATTTTCCATCACAAAAGAAAATTTAATTTACTGAATATATAAAAGATTCTATAGTTTTACTGATCTCTTAAAAAAATTTGTTTTTTTTTTTTTTATTTTTTAGATCATAATTTTCTACAAATAGTGTTTATACGTAAAAATAGGTACTTGTTTGAGGTCAAACTACACTGAAAGAGTGCAGAACGGATTTTGATTAAATTTTCTATGGTAATTACTACTTGAGCTTATAAACGGCGCTAACATAAAGCACTTTACATGACAAATTTGTAGAAACATGAAACTTGAAACGTGAAGTTGTTTTAATGTATGATTACATAAACAATAGCGTAAGGATGATGCAGATAAAGTCGTTTGCAGAAACTAATTTTAAATAGAATAGTTTTGTATCCGACAGGTATTTTTTGTAATCAACTCTATTATTTTTATAATAAATATGAGATGTATAGAAAACAACCAGCCGCTGGTGACTTGATTAGTTTGCTCTCCCTGTTATGCCATCTCAAACGGAATTAAAAGAGATGTATCGTTTGAAATTTATAAAAATCGATACAATTATTGTTTTACTTTTTAGTCGTAGTATAACTATAATTGTTATTACCGACAAACGTCTACAACTCAAGACCTTGAATCCTGAAAGAGTCCTTAAATAATATAAATATGTAATTCTTATCAGATACAGTTTTCCCATATGCCAATATTAATGAGAACTAGTTATCTGAATTATTATTCGGCGATTGAATTATTACAAAAATATATAGAAAAAATCCGAGTACATATTATTATTTGATTTACATATAATTTATAATTTATTAACACGTTATAACCTACGTTATTTTTTTAATCTCTCTCTGTCGGTTGTTAATAAATCATTTATTATATTAACGTTTATTTTTAATTTTAAGAAGTTATAAACTAAAATCAGGCCGTACCATGAAATTTGATATATGATTAAAAAAGTGTACAGGTTTTTTAATTTTAAAACTTTAACAACATTTAAAAAACTGCTTTTCTTCGTCGTCTTAATTCACTACTTCGCCTTAAAAAAATCTTTAGGGACCTAATTTTAAATAGCAAATTTCTAAATCAATGACAATATAGTTCAATATTTGTAATATAAGCCCCTTTTAGAATATATATCCTTCAAGTTTTTATCAGTCTCCGATATTAAAGATTAAGTAATTTATTAAAAAATTGGACAGTTTAAAATAATAGTCGGATCTAATATCGCCTTGTATTTTATAACATTTAATATTTAACGATGCGTAATTCTCCATGAAAAGTTAAATTCTTTTCAGCTTAGCAAAATATCTAATGTATCGTATATAAGTTAAATAATGGAAGTAAGTTCACAATCTAAATATTATATTAAATACATTATCTAAAGATAATTTACATTGTAACAAATTTTAAAACTCACTGGTTAATCGTAGTATCAATGTTTGCCTCTGAACTATAAACCCTGGCCTATCTCCGATCGTGACAACTTATATCTACTCAAAGTGAAGTGCAGTAAAATACCGTCAGTAACTTTTTTTATCTTTAAACAATCTATAGCATGCAACTCACTAATCTGAAGTTTATCTGCATGGTGGGTTAAAATCTGCCCCAAATCAGCTGTTATAGGATTTTGTGACTCTCTTTAGGATTTTGATATTGAAATTGAATTTAAATACTGCAAAAAGAAGCTTATATATTTTTATGTAAAAGAATAATTTTGGTTTCAGTATCATAAATTCAAATGACCTATAATTATCGAATATGTGTTTTAAATTTTAAACCTCTACAGTTATTTCGTATTTGAAAAGCATATATTTCTATTTATATTATATTGTTAATTATAAAGACAATTGCGTTTGAAAATTTTCAATATTAAAACGTATGAAAAAAGCAATAAATAACAAGATTAAAAATGTTCTTTCAGTATTAAAAACGATATGATAATATCTTTGAGAGCTTTTAATAAAATTGTTTGCGATTGGTTGTATCACTGACAGCTGTCGCCATTTTGCTTTTTTTTTTTTTCAATCAAGTCATCCATCATGTCCATTTAAATTAAATTAAATACGAAGAAAAAATAAATACGAAAATAAAATACGAGTCGTACATGAGCCAAGAACACTTCCTACTTTAAACAAAAATATACTATTTGTATATGAATACAAGGTTGGATTTGATACAGCTGTTTATTTACCAACGTGCAACATTCATATATGGATTAATTTACATTGTAGTTTAATCTGCAATAAAATTTATTTATTATTAAAGTTAAAACCCGCGAGGTATTCGTTGACTTCGCGATACGTGAACTCCACAAGTTTGGAAAAAGTATGTTCATGTAGTACCACAAAAGATGTATAAATTTACAAGATACAATGATTGAAAGTTTATTAAATACTGGAAAATGTAAGGTTTTAAGAAAAATGTAGAACAAAATAAATATTTTTTCGCAGTCGAACCAACAACTGCTACTTTAGCGAAACGTCCTTCTAATTGTAGTTAGCCTTACAGGCAACCTACAATTAGGCGGCTTTATCATCTAGAGCGATTTCTTACAAGAAATTGCTCTAGATGATAAGGCCGCCTTTGTACCAGTTGTATGTAGCAATAAATTTACTGTTCTTCTTTTATACGTATATTATGTGCTATAAAGTGATATAAATAAATATTATAAGATTATATAAATATTCCGTTCTCTAAATGTAGTCGACTGTGTAAAAGTAAGAATTTTGAAAGCAATTCTTGTGAACATGTGAAAATTGCCGGTTGTAGTTCAAAACGTGACTTGATTTTAAGGACGATATAAAACTTTCTTACATCTACTTATTTGCAAAATTTTTATTAAAAGCCAAATTTGGTAATCATAATATTAAACTCGCAAATCCCAAGTAAATTTCGTAGTATTTTTTAATTCAAGTTCAGGATATTTCAGCATAACAGAGTGTGAAATAAGTTTAATATCAACATCAATTTCGTGCTTCGTTTCTGAAATCCAGGGTCTTATTCGTGACTATCCCGTTGGACAATTGAAATTGATATTTTGGTTCCAGAAAAGTTATGGGATATATATTCGAATGGATTTAAATAAATCCTGAAATATTTCCCATGTAATATGCCCGTGTAACTATTTTAGTCATTCTACTAAATGTCTTGTAGATATATTACATTTTATATTTCCTGATGTCTCATATGTTGCACAAACACAGTAAAAAGTAATCTAATCAACATCTTTACTTTGAATGTTTGTCGACCCATACATACATACATACATCAGTGTGTTTTGAATATTACAAAACTAGCACGTTACGCGCATCTGAAATCTTGGCACTGCATTTGTTTTCAAATAATTTGAATTCTTTCTACATTCTTTTTAATAGCGTTGTAGCTGTACAAGTAAGGGTGTTATAATTAAAATATAAATTTATCTTTCTGTTGGAAACCCTTTTTGTGTATTTCCATTAACTAAAAAAAAAAAATTAAATTAAAAAAACACACACTTTTTTTATTAGTAGTAATAGCATAAGCCACAAGCCATCAAGAAAAAACATTAATTTCTAGAATGTAACGTCCTAAGACTAAATTTATGAGGATAAATTGTTACAGTGTGGTCAGATTAATAGACATGATCTGACTCGTGAAAGTTCTGTATGAATAATGAGTGTGTTAAATAAACAGAATAAAAAAAAACAGAATAAGAAAGAAAGAGTGTTTTAATTTAATCAGAATAAATTTTATAAAACGAACTCCAGCTATAAATTAAGAATAAGAAAATATGTCGCTTAATTTTATCTAGGCACCTAGATAAAATAACAATATTGTTTCTGGCTGGGATTTATTATTTGTACACATAATTCAATGTTTAGAGATTTACGACAAATGTAACACAATGTTATTTACAAACATTTCAGTCTCTTTGTTTGTTCCGAGACAACTCAGAGTATTTACTCGTTCACCCTTAAGTTGACTCGTATATTGTATAAGTGTCAAGTACAGACAAAAAATATTTATAAAAATAATAATCAACACAATTATATTTTTATATTCATTGTAGTTAATATCAGAATATGCTTACAACAAGAAGTTATATTCTTATTTGTGTGCCCTTTGTGGCTTCAATCAAAGACATGATAAATGTTAATAAATTCTGCGATTTAAACTCCGAGGAGTCAACCAAGCATTGCTACATCAAAGAAATTTTGACAACGCTTACACACAGTCCGAACCAATTAGCCGTCAGCAAAGCCACTAACACGCTTTACTTTAGCTTTGATGCCAGTCAAGGTGAATATCTTCCCGCAGTGTTCAACATTGATACCAAAAAATTGACCGTATTTAAAGGAGTTAAAGACGCTTTTGCCATAGCATTCAGTCCCAAAGAGGAAATTTACTTCGGGGATAGTCACGGCATTTACAAATACAACCGTTCTTTGAGAAGTCTTAAGAGACTAGTGATGACTAATTTAGATGTCTGATGGTTGCAAATTAAGTCTCGGTTATACTTTATCAAATTTCCCAGTCAGCTTACTACTATGAAGATAAGATGATCAAGCCCCTCCCTGAATTGAGAAATACTGCGGTCAATCAATTTGTATTTGACTCCGATAATAATATCTTCTTTATAAATAGCACGGGGTTGTTTGGTATCAAAAGTGGAGAGAGTGAGGCGATATTTCTGAAAGATATTCCTAGATTTCTGGGAATGGCCGTTGATAATAACGGCCACGTGCATCTATGCATTGAAACGGGCATTTTTGTGATAATCAAAATAGTGCAAAAGATTAAAAGAATTGTGAATGTGCATGGTGTTCTAGGACTGACCTTCGATAGAAATAATAACATCATTTACTCAGACTCACACGACATTTTCCGTCTTTAGCCCGTATCCAGAGAAGAATATTATAATTTAGACGAAAATCGTTTGCGGTAAAATAACCATCAAATTAAACAAATGTTTAAATAAGAATACCAAAGACAATATTATCAAAATGTTACTTTTTAAAATCCTCTAAATTTCATTTTCACTCATAGCTTATTCATTATGTAAATTGTTTTTGTCACATTCAAGATGCAGCTGTAGGAAATAAACGTTGTTATTACTTATTAAATTTTTTTGAGACCGTTATTATATAATATTAAGTAAAGTATATATAATAAAACTTAAATTTGATCGGACATTCGGTAATAGAAGGAATGGAATTATTATTTTTATTTCTTGTATTTTAAAACTCATTTATGTATATTAAAAATTGATAGATTCGCGATAAGACTACTATATATAGGAATATCAATTTTTGTATTGTCATTTTTTCCCTTTAACTATACATTGTTACATGGTCTCAAATATAATTATTATTACTAGTTATCTGATATTATAAATTAAAATAAATCCAACTACAAATATATTATATATGATATTGTCCTTAACAATTATAAAAAAATGCAATTACATAACCTCGTGTGAAGAAGTCGCACAATGGTTTGTAAGCGGTAATAAAAACCTCAAATAGAATTACTCGTTGTATTCGCGAAGAATAATTCAGTTTAAAATATGAGGAGTTTTGATAGCAGAGTACATTGTACTTAGCATAATATGTAGCTCCACTATAAGTTTAACCTTGGTAATTGTGAAACCTCTGCTGTTATAATAAATATTACATCAAAATGCGGTAGTTATATGAATATTAAATGTAATGGTCAAGTGTGAAGGTATTTAAGTTTGTTCCTTCCAATCTACAGTACTACGATAGTTAATAGGTTTATAATGAAAATATATTTTTGGTTAACATATTTCATACCATAGAGTAGACTGCAATATGTGTAGATTTGGTAGATCATAAAAACCTAACCTAACCACAATGATAGTATATCGTGTAAAAGATTGATGACCTTGTAACAAAAACTTTGCTTTACTTTACTAATTCATTACTCATTTAGGCATTCAGAAACTTTTGTTTTCGGGTAATTTATAGTTACTTTTAGTGACTGTCATGTAGACAATATAAACAAACTTATTTTAAGCAACATTTTGGTTATTCTCTAATATTTCAGTTAAAACTCAGTATTTTTTAAACCATTTTTGCTTCGTAGCCAAACGAAAACTCAAGTAAATTAAACTGGAAACAAATTAAATCAGACGAAGGACAACAGATGTACATTTCATGAAATCACTTTATTTAGTTTAGAAACATGTTGGCAGAATATTATTTATCTATTGTTTACAAACCTTTTTTATAATAGTAAATAAATAATTTCGATATACTTGACATAATATATTGAGTTATTTTAACACCATATAGACTATAGAGAATACTGAATAAACTTGTAAACTTGAAAAAAGCTTAGTACATAGGTATTTATACAATATAACTAAAAAATATATTATCAATAACAGACAAACAAGTAAAATAACATTATTATATATAAGAAGTAATTTATATTAAAAATATTTAAATATGAAATTTATATATATATTCACATTGTAGTGTTTCTTTATTTACTTGATGTGCAAGTCTTAATGGATTACAATGGAATCTATTTGGTGGGATTTGTAACAGCTTTTCCATTTCTATAGGTAGTTATATGTAATACGTAACAGGAAAGGATTTCACAGTTTTGATAGTAAAACAATTTCCAGAATATAAATTATATCTTATGAATAAAACCTACAGTTTGAAGCAACTTAGGTACTCTGCAATGCGCAAACAGAAACGAAATATTAAATTTTTATAATTTAAATTCCCATTTATTAACGTTTAAACCAACCTTTATTCTAGGTACTTTTATCACTTATATTATTTTCTTTATCATAGAGCCTTACTAAACAACCTTGGCCTGATTTAAAATATCTAAAAATAAATTGCATATTAAGTAAATATATTATTTATATAATATTCCATAATAAGGAGGTAACTCATTAACACCAAACCAAACTAAATTAAGTATACTATCTTTACATATAAATAAAAGTGTCTGTTTGTAAATCCAAACAAACAGTTTTTTACTAAATATGAAACTATATACGGTTATTACATAAAAAAAACATGTTTTTTTTTGTCTTTTCAGTCTGACTAATCTCTGGACGGCTAGACCAATTTCAACAGGACTCTCACTGGCGGATAGCTGATGTCATAAGGAGCAACTTGGACTACCTTTATAAAAAAAAAATATTTCGCGCGAACGAAGTCGTGGAATGGTTTGATATAAAACTCATCATTCATATTTAAGTATAGAAAATGACAAAATAAGGAGAAGGAATCTTCACGTACTCTTCGTTATTCACCGCCTTCTCAATTTAAAATGATTTCTTACAAAACTTTTTCACAAAATCTCTTCTTACTTTAGGAAAGAAAAAAATAAAATTATTATTTATATTATTTTTTAATAAATATATGTATTATGTTCTGTTGGTTTCGTAATAAAATTAGCTTTGCTCTTAGCTGTCCAGATTTTGTCTTCTTTTTTTCTACAATATAAAAATATTTTTTTACTATTTTACTTTATTTAACGACGTGCAATGCAATCTTAAACATCACAATGGACGAGTCACATCATCCTTGTACTATCTTCTCTCTACAAGACTTGCAATATTAAAAGATAATCTCAGTTCAGGAGCTTCAGTAGATGTAATGGCGAAAATAAAAGTGCTAAATAAGTAAACTCTTATTATATTGAAAATACCAGTATATAGGAGCTCTATTTACTGTTTCGACTGTTAGTGAATATAAGTATATTATGAATAAGGACTAAAGAGAGATAGACAGATATTCTATTAAATAATTATAGGCATAATTATTTGTTTCCATCACGAGACTTAGCAAATTATTAATTACAAAAAAAATTATATATTTTTACATTTACCTGCCTTTGTCGATTTACAAGTTTTGATTATAATGGTATCAATAAAACATAAAACAGACTTGTAAATTTGAATGTAAATTTTGGTTCGAATACCAGACAATTCTCTATGTTTTCCACAGATTGTTGTTCCGAGTTTGAGTTGTCTTTATGTCTGTTTTGTATAGGTGTATGATCCCCCCCCCCCCACCGTGACTCGAGGGTTTACCAATACAGTTATTTGAAAATGACAGTCTATCTACAGGTAATAACCTATATTTAGGGACATACATTTTAGTATTGTAAGTATATTGGACAAGTCGCAGTTTGTTCCTTGTCTAATCAGATTATGATTGAGTTAATTTGTTAATAAACAAATAATTAAATCGTTGATAAATTTTAAGTAAACAAAAATCATTTGTCGTTTATTTTTACTGGGATCCATATATTAATAATTATAGACTTATTATTATAAAACAACTTTCAGCATTTTAAAAACAAACTCTTAAACTTACTCATTGACATAAGGTTTTCTTATTTTGTCAAAAAATCTGTTGAATAAAATATAAATTAAACAAAAACTTACAATGCTAAAATTCAAGAAACATTCACCGCTGCATAATGTCAGAGTGCATCTTCTTGATAGTATGGTACAGTATTTTTCTCCACTCCACAGCTCCGGGAAGCCAAGACATGAAGTGAGCGAGCGAGCACTGCGGCACTGCATGACAGAGTTATACCTTCGTATATACTTTTTTATTATATCTGACTTACAGGAGCTAAAAAAATTTTACCATTAATTTTTAATTTTTAATTTTCTGATATAGTATATGTAAAAATATTTCTTATACGGGAGTTGTATCACAAAACATAGATAATTTACTAGTTGTGATAGAAGTGTCAATTTGAGAGGTTAGGTTGGATGTTGGAGGTTGTTTGGTGGTTTTTGATTCTTAGTGGTTTTGTTTCGGTGTATTGTTGTGTTGTTTCCGTCGGTGTTATAAAAGGCCCTTTTCAGGGCCCCGATGGTTGTTTTTGTTGTGATTTTTTTCGTGGTTTCGTTGTTCTTTCCGGGGTTTTCTTTCTTACGTGTCAGTCATATCTTTTGTGTGTTTTGTCGCCTTTTTCAAGGCTTTTGTGTATTTGTGTGTTGAGACCTCTGTGGCTCGGACATCATGTCCGACCACGAGGTCGAAGGCTCGCGCAAGCGACCCCTTAGCGGGGTTGTTGACGTTACCAGTGACGTGTCCGATAGCGACTCTGAGCTGAGTGTTGCATTTGGAAAATGCAACACTGCTCGTCGTGGACGCGTCACTGCGAGCATTAGAGGGACTGGCCTCTCTCGGGCGAAGGCCGATCTACGGGCCCTTGCCCTCGAAGCCGAGGATGTGGAATTCGAAAAGGCGCTGGCAGCAAGGGCCTTTCGTAAGGAGGCGCCGTCCTCCGGCAACGTTACCTGCACCGAGAAGGAAGTTCTGCAGGGCTCTCGTAAGCCTGACCCAGAATCCCTGGGGGCGCAGGAGCTACGTGCCGTGGCGGGAAAATGCGCTGCTTCCATCTTGGAAG
This sequence comes from Melinaea menophilus ssp. n. AW-2005, assembly GCA_918358695.1. Lineage (NCBI taxonomy): Eukaryota > Metazoa > Arthropoda > Insecta > Lepidoptera > Nymphalidae > Melinaea > Melinaea menophilus. The sequence continues at coordinate 11,870,125 of OU911049.1, forward strand.
TCAGCCGTAAGTCCGGCAACCTTAAGGGCACGATGATCAAGGCCCTTAAGGAAGCATCGCGGGACTTATTGGAGGTCGTGGACACGCTCGTCAGCCGCACGGAGGCTGACGAAACCCGCCATCTGAGGGCTGCGAACTCCCGCCTGATCCGAGAGGTGGAGGCCTTAAAGGCTGAAATCAAAGCTCACAGGCGGGAGTTCGTGGAGCTCAAAACAGCGGCAGCAAAATCCTCGGCCGCTGCCGTTCCCGCTGCCGCTCCCGCTGCCGTATCCGCGCCCTCTCTGGACGCGGACTGTATTGAGGAGTTGATGCGCTCCATTGTGTCCTCGGTGGGGGTGATGGTGAACGCCCGGTTCGCCAACATTGAGGAGCGCCTCCTCCCTGAGAGGATCATGCGTCCGCCCTTGGCAGCGGACCGCAGGGCTAGTGCGGCAGCGGTTGCTGAGTCGCGGCAGCCGAGGTCTGCAGGCGCGACGGCACGACCTGCATCGGCTTAAACGCCGACAACTGCTCCGTCCGCCGCCACCACCGAGACCTGGTCCTCGGTGGTGAAGCGGGGACAGAAAAGGGCCAACAAACCAGTTGGCCCTGCTCTTGTCGTCCAAGCTTCGGTGGCTCAGCGAGTCGTAACCGCTGGACCACCGAAGCAGGTAAACAATAAGGGGGGCACGAAGAAGGGAAAAAAGTCCGGTCAATCCGGACCGGCCCAAAGGTCCCTCCCCAAGCTGCCGTCCCCTCGGTCACCTGCAGTGGTCATCACACTGCAGCCCGAGGCGGCGGCTAAGGGGGTAACGTATGCCCAGCTCCTCGAGCGTGCCTCCGAGAAGGTAGATCTCTGGGAGCTGGGGCTCGAGGACGGGCTTAAGATCCGGAGGTCGGCCACCGGGGCCAGGCTTCTGGAGCTGCCTAAGGCGGCTCCAGAAAAAGCGGAAAGATTAGCGGCCAACCTCCGGACGGTTTTAGACGGAGTGGCAGACGTCGTCCGACCCGTGAAGAGAGTCATGGTGAAAGTGAGGGGTCTGGACGACTCTGCCACTACCGAAAAAGTTGTGGCCGCGATTTGCCGCGTCACCAATTGCTCTAGCGAATCCCTCCGAGTTGGAGAGATTCGCTGGGGCAACGGGGCTATGGGCTTTGCATTCGCCCGTTGCCCTGTTGACGCGGCAAAATCGCTTGTCGACGCGGGAAGACTCCTGGTGGGCTGGAGCTCGGCCAGGGTCGAGCTTCTCGAAGAGCGCCCAATGAGGTGCTTCCGGTGCCAGGAACCGGGGCACACACGGGCGCTCTGCCCATCAGAGAAAGACCGAAGTGAGGTTTGTTTCCGGTGCGGCTTGTCAGGGTATAACCGTGACAGCTGCACCGGTGTTCTTCGGTGTGCCGTCTGCGCAGACCTCGGTCTCCAGGCGGGACACGAGCTGGGGAGCCGAGCGTGCAAAGCTCCCCGGAAGAAAGGCAAGGCAGCTGGTCCCTCCCCAGCTGCCCCAAGCAGAGGGCGCCTACAGGCGCCAGTTGAAGCCATGTCGTCATGAATAGACGACGACATGGCTTCCTACAGGCGAACCTGAACCACTCCGCCAGGGCCCAGGATTTGTTCATCCAGGCAATGGCGGAGTGGGATATCAGTATAGCGGTGGCCTGTGAGCCCTACTATGTCCCCCCTAATTCCAACTGGGCGGGGGACACTAGCGGTTCCGTGGCTGTGGTTGCGGGTTCTGGTCCCGGTCCCCCTTTCTCCACCTTGGAGACTGGCCCGGGTTTGGTCGTGGCGCGGTGGGGGGAGTACGTCGTCATCGGCGCGTACTTCTCCCCCAATCGTTGACTGGCGGAGTTCGAGACTTTTCTCGACTCCGTCAGTGCGGCGATTGGCAGAGAGGCGTCGGGGAAGCTCATCTTCCTCGGCGACCTGAACGCCAAATCCGCGGCCTGGGGGAACCACGCCACGGACGCTAGGGGTAGGGCCGTCCAGGCCTGGTCGCTCCTCTCCGGTCTGTCCCTCCTCAATAGAGGGACCGATGCGACCTGCGTGCGACAGCAAGGGAGTTCTGTGGTGGACGTTTCGTTCGCCACCCCAGCTGTCGCACGCACGGTTGTCGACTGGAGAGTCGAGACGGAGGTGGAGACTCTATCGGACCATCTCTACGTCCGATTTGAGATCTCCACCTCCCGGCCGGACCAGGCCGGGCCACCGCGGGGGGGGGAGTCGCTTTCCTCGTTGGGCAATAAAGCCTCTGGATCGGGAAATGGCCAGGGAGGCAGCCATCGTTCAGAGCCTTTCCCGATCCGCCCAACGAGGAAACCGACGTGGAGGTGTCGGCTGGCCGCATGCGCGAGGCCCTGTCACGGGTCTGCGATGCGGCCATGCCGAGGGTGGGGTCTAGGCCCCGGCGCAGAGCAGTGTACTGGTGGTCGTCCGAAATAGCCGGACTTCGGACGGCCTGTTGCAGGGCTCGGAGGGCCTTCGTCCGGTGTCGCCGTCGTCACGGCTTCGACCCGGACCTGGAGGCCCAGCTGCGGAGTCGTTATCGCGAAGCGAAGTCGACTCTGCGGCTGGCGATTCGGAAGGCGAAGGACCTGGCTCGGGAGGAGATCCTGGCAGGTCTCGATAGGGACCCATGGGGGCGCCCGTATCGGGTTGCGCGGAACAAACTCCGCGCCGCGTGCGCCCCGGTCATGGAGTCCCTTCAGCCGGATTTCCTCGAGCGGCTGGTGGGGGACCTATTCCCGGAATCCACCGGCCACTCGCCTCCTGTGATGGCCCCCCCTTCTTCTAATGGGGGGGGGGTGGGTTCTGTCCCGGACATCACGGAGGCCGAGCTGGAGGTCACCTTGAGTCGTCTCCGAGCCCGCAGCACTGCGCCGGGGCCGGACGGTATTCCGGGGCGAGTTCTATTCCTCGCCCTGGAATACCTGGGGGGCAGGCTTCGGGAACTGTTCAACCTTTGTTTGCGCACTGGACAGTTCCCGAAGGCCTGGAAGGAGGGCAGGTTGTGCCTGTTGCGGAAGGACGGTCGTTCTGCCGACTCCCCTTCCGCATACAGGCCAATCGTGCTGCTGGACGAGACGGGTAAACTCTTCGAGAGAATTCTCTCTGCCCGTCTTGTCCAACAGCTCGAGGAGGTGGGGCCGGGTCTCTCGGATGCCCACTTCGGCTTCAGGGCGGGTCGATCGACGATCGACGCCCTTAAGGCTCTGAGAGACTCGACCCAAGAGGCAACTCGCGAGGGGGACGTGGTCCTGGCGGTGTCGCTGGACGTCGCCAATGCCTTCAACAGTCTTCCGTTTGAGACATTGGTTGAGGCACTCCGGTTCCATGGAGTGCCTCCCTATCTTCGGAGACTGTTGGGGGCGTACCTGCAGGACAGAGAGGTTCTGTGGGTTGGCGGCGACCAGCAGATATACCGGCGTAGCGTATGCCGCGGGGTTCCACAGGGGTCCGTCTTGGGACCGGTCCTGTGGAACCTCGGGTACGACTGGCTGCTCCGCTGTCCTCTCCTGCCGCGGATGAGGGTGTTGTGTTACGCTGATGACACCCTCGTCACATGCAGGGGAGGGACGTATGCGGAGGCAGCCCGTCTGGCAACAGTCGGCGCTACGCTGATTGCGGACCGCATAGGGCTGTTGGGATTGGAGGTCTCCGTATCCAAAACGGAGGCCATCCTCTTCCACGGCCCTCGCCGGGGTCCCCCTCGCCGGGCATCCGTCTCCGTCCAGGGTGAGGAGGTGGTGGTGAAGGCCCAGCTAAAATATCTGGGCCTCACCCTGGACGGAAGATGGAACTTCGGGGCTCATTTCTCCCTTCTGGCCCCGAAGTTACTGTCCACCGCGGCTGCCTTGGGAAGGCTTCTGCCCAACGTCGGTGGGCCGCAGGCTCCGTGCCGGCGACTCTATGCCGGCATTGTGAGAAGTATGGCGCTGTACGGTGCCCCCATATGGTCGGGGTCCCTCACCGCCGATTCCAAGACCCTTCTGCGAAGGACGCAGAGGGTCTTAGCGGTGAGGATGATCAGGGGGTACCGTACAGTGTCGTACACTGCGGCCACACTCCTGGCGTTCCGTCTTGTGCAGGTGCTCACGGGGCACGGGTGCTTCGGTGCGTACCTGCACAAGATTGCAAGAAGGGAGGCGGCCCCGTCCTGCCACCACTGTGACGAGTCCGTCGACACGGCTCGTCACACCGTGGCGGAGTGCGCAGCCTGGGGTCACCAGCGCGCTGAGCTGGTGGCCGTGGTTGGCGGGGACCTCTCGCTGCCGCGCCTTGTTGGCGCCATGATCGGCAGTGAGAGGTGTTGGGCCGCTATGGCCTCCTTCTGCGAGCAAGTCATCGCCGCGAAGGAGGCCGCGGAGCGGGTCAGGGAGCAAGCCTCTCCCTCTGATCCGCTCCGCCGGGGGAGGCTGGGAAGAAGGAGGCGGGAGTACGCCCGCCGCTTCCTCTCCCAGCAGTAGGCCTTGGTGAGAGGGGGGGGTGACCCCTCTCACCAGCCATAGGCCTACGCCGTGGGGGTGTCCTAAGTTGCTCGGGGCACCCTCGCTCGGGGGGTAACCGCCGGGGCGGCACGGTGAGTGCTAACGCGATCCCGTGTCGTCCCATTAAGGCGTTGAGGGCAACCGTTGGTTTTTTAGTGGGTAGCCTTAAAAATGGCGGCGTCCTCTATGCCGCCGGGTAGTCCCACATAACCCTCCGGCCATCACCTTCCTGGCCGGCGGGTATCCGTAACGGATTTTTCCAACGCAAAAAAAAAAAAAAAAAAAAAAAAGAAGTGTCAATTTAATAGTATTTTTTATATATGTATATTATTTGAGCTTCGGTGACATTCATAACAACTTTAAATTATTGTCACGTAACGATTACTTACTACCTACGAGTATACCTCATCTCATTAAGAATAGTACAAGTCACTGCACGCGACACGCACGTGACTGACGCAATCTGTACACACCCGCTATATATTCGCTTTATGTTCACATTTTATTAAAGACAATATTTTAATATACTTAACTAATAAAAAACGAGTAATTTTGTGTAGATACTTATTATTTTATGTATATTTTTTGCGATATATTATACGAAGAAAATCAACTTACCTATTAATATATACACAAAGAGTAGAATACATAAGTTATCAAAGCTTATACCTCACTATCAAAGGATAAATTAACGTCACCGCACATGTCGTTAGGTATCACATACTAACAAGCGTAAGAACATACACTTCGGACTGTATAACTTTTGGATATTAAAAAAAATCTATCTCTGTAGTCTGTAGTAAACTTGTTCAGTCCATTAAAGATACTAGTATATCATTAAATTTGTAAACAGTAGTAGTTTGATAAATTGTTTTCTTTTTTATAATTTTTATTTGCATGTGCAGTTTTAAATTCTTATTCGTAATTACTTCCAAAAGTTTCTCTTTAACGGACTAAAGTTATCTTGACGTATCACAGTACGGTCACAGACAATAATTTTTCAGTAGAATCAGTGACTCAAACTCTCATTTACCCTCCTCTAACATAAAAAAAAAAGAAAGACATGCCATTACTAATAATATAGTGTTATAAATACACTGAGTCTCAAGTGTAATAATGATATGGGATAAACAAGCCTCGTAAGCTATTGTTAACAAACTAACATTACCTGATGTATCTATAGATCAACATTTATGATTTGTTTTAATGTATATTGTACACACATAAAACTAACGCGTCTCAAGAAAAGAAGGCTTTATATTTTATCAGGTAATGCTTAAAATATGTATATGCTGAGAGCTAAGAGTGCAACGCTTTCTGAATGTATCCGGAAAACCCGATTAGATATACTTTGGATTAGATTTTAAAATTAGTACACTATAGACAATAAAGTTTGTGGAACTACATTTGTGCAATAGATTTAATATGAAATGTTTAAAAATTCAAGAAATTACTGCTTTCTATGAATCAAAAAATAAAGCATTACTTTGACTTACAGGCAATCTTAGTTATAACTAAATTCCGTAAAATAATACGTAATAAAGTCTTCAACGATTCTTAAAGCTAATATTTGCGGAGTTACTCGTATTTACAAGTAGTTAAGTATCTTTAGTGAGAAGAAGCTAGAGTAGGCTCTATTATCGACCCCATTTTCTATATTTTTATTGTGCACATTATGTTTTTTAAAATATATGTAATGCGAATGTAAGCAAAGTGTACGTACAACAAAATTTAAATATTAATTCTTAAATAAGAAAACTTGACCTGATATGGTAATAAGGTAGGTAAGGGATGAGTTCTCGCTTTTATACGGTTTTTCGAGTAAAAATGAATATATTCTATGATATATTGTTATGTGATTAACCGGAAAGGCAGAATGTTGCTAAAGTTAAAAAACCCAAATAAATTGTTTCTCTTCGTGTATTGTATAAATTGTTTTGTGTGTTTTTACACACAACGTAGTGTTGGTACAAAGGTGTATTTAATATTTTGAATTATTGTTTCTTTAAAAGTATTAATATAGTTTTTAAAGACTATTTGATAATAATTATAAAATTATAATAAATAAACCAAACTCGATAAAGAACATATAATAGTTATAGTAAGAATGAAACTGATGTTTTTTCTAAATAGTTTACATATTTTCCGATTTTTTAATTTATCGTCTACAATACAAAAACTTATTATGTCAATAATACCATCAAAGTAAAAACTGTCTTAGCTCATTGCACAAACATTTTAGACAAATAGTAAAAATATAAATAGATAAATGCTGACCATTTTAATTTTCTTACAAATATCAAAATCTTTAATAAAAATCCACTTTATAGCCACAGATCTGAAAAGAGGTGATAGATCCTCAGCGGGCTTGTCATATGTTTTTTTTTTTTGCAAAAAATACTTAAAGCTTAAGTTACATTTACAATAAAAGATGGCCTTGCAGCGACCGAATGAGCTTCGTCCCCATTTGCGTGCGTCATATTCTAGATATTAGGATATCCGTTTTACGAAACTAACGTTGCTTCACAACTTTTTAAAATTTATTAAAGGGTAAAATCAGAACGTTTACTGGGAGTTTGTTCAAGTAGTGTAGCGTACATTGCCCTATAAAAGAGTTACTTACTTTATGGAGTAGAATAAACAAGCTTGTGTTTGTTGTGTCGTATCAATTCAAGCCCCAGTCGATTTTTTCTATTGACTTCAACCTTCTGAATTCTATAACACAAGTAAAACATAAAAACTTTGAGGTCATTGTGTTTAATTCCACAGAGGAACAATATCCTGACTAATGTTTCATGCTGAATACAATTAAATACGAGTATCTTAGTTAATTCACAAAATATTTCAAGAGAATTCTGTGATTCCTCCCAGGTCACAAATTTATTTTTATTATAAAAGAGACACCATCGTCAGTAGCAGACCAATATTTGGTTAAACCGAACTATTTATGATAGAACTAATTATTTTTTATAAAAGATCTAATCCTTGATTATGTTTTTTAATAGTTAGTTACTTAGTGAAGGTAATACCTACCGATATTGTCTATAGCGGAGGAATCTGAATCAGATCTAAAAAGGAGTTCTATCTTACTATGTTTCAGTAGGTCAGAATACAGTACATTAGTTGAAGAAATACACTGTTGGGCTAATCATCTTTTTAGACTCCCATAAGTCGAAGGTCACTCTATTAGTACTACTTAGTAACTTTATTTAAATTAAAACTCAGTAACTTTAAATTGAATATTAAATGAGTATTTGTCCTCAAAAATCTTAACTCAGCACAGAAATCAGTTCAAAACAATATTAGTTATTTTCTTAGTAGTCCTAGTAGCACAAGTAAGTAGAAAGTCTATAGGGTGTAGTACACCTGTAGTTTCAGTATTTGACAAAGACTTCGTCTGCCTACGTACATCTTATGTAAATACACCATACATATGGAACACCTTGTTTTGTAAATATTGGACATATTTATAAATATTATATATTGCTGTCTTGTCATGTCTGTGAGAGTAAAGGAATACGACGTGGGTTAATCTAATTAATTCTTACAATGCAATATATTAGATTTGATTATACCTGTAAGTTCAATCTGTATGGATCAGGAGTCTTGTGTCTGTTGTTGACTCGACGTTATTTAAAGTTAGATATTTATTAAAGCTATATTTTATATTGATATTTTAAGTCATTAGATATAGTTTCCTAAAAACTGGTATTGAATTTTCAATAAACAATAAACACAAATAGGGTGATCAAAAACCAATACTAATTGTTTTATTTTAAACAAGTTATGAACTTCGTCTTTACATTTTACTTAGAGGTGATATGATTCAAAAGCATGAGGACCACCCGGAGGGCATGTATGAAGAGGTTGATGTCTGTGGCCGAGGCGAAAGAGGTATGCAGAGACCGTAGCGTTTGGCGCTTCGTCGTCTCTGGTTACCCCGCAAGGGATATGGCGTGAAGATAAATAAATAATATGAGGCCAATAATTATCTGTATCTGGAACAATTAAAACCTAATTATTTATTTTAATTAAAGGAAAATATAGTTTTTATTTTTATAATATATTTTATACTGAAAAGGATACATTTAAGACTCCAAAAAATATGTAAACGATTTCAAAAAACATCAGTTTAATTCTTAGTATATTAAAATATCTTTATCTAATTTTCTTTTTTTTGTACAACTTTATAATTCTTATATAGTTAAAAATAAATTAATAAATGTTTTTCTCAATAAGAAATAATCGATCAATATATGTATAAAATAAGCGCGCTTATACTATACTCAACGTTTACATAACGCCGATTTCAGTGTTTTAAAACTTTAGAAAAATTTTGCAAATTTTGGTCAAATTCAACAAGTTTCGCATTAAAAGTCATACTCATTGTAGGCGACCAACCGAATAAGGGCGAGGACTTATCATATGAAGTCAAGTTTTGCTCTTCAGCTATTGTACGTACGTATTGTTTTAAATCATCAAATTGTATTCATAAAATAAATGATAAAAGACGGTATCTTGTAATAAAGTCTTAATACCCGTTAATTGTAAATCACACATCTAGAACGTACTCTATAATATTAACGAAGCCTAAATTTTTTTGAACACCGCAAATTTAATTCTTAATTCATACCTATCATCATTTTAATTTTTCACCAATTTCATGTTTCTTAGCCTGTTGGATAAAAGGTTTTCTTTTATGCTTATTTTCTATAACTTAATTGAAATATTTAAAGAATACTAACAGTCAATGATGATTAAAATAAAATAAAAATGCAAGTGATATATAATAAGAGAATCTTCGTACAAACTGTCATTGACTCTAGTTGAGATGTCATGCGTAGTCATAGAACAACCTCACCTACTTCATGTCCCCTGGCTTCCCGGAGCTGTGGAGTGAAGAAGAAGACTGTACCATACACATCGAGTAGGCACATGGCGATTTTACATTGAAACACATTTGCAAAATATTATTACTGCGGAAATGAGCTATTTAGATCTTAAAACAATAATAATTATAATTAATTTATGGATCCAAGAAACGGAAAACGGGAAATGATTCTTGTTTACTTTGAATTTATACGATTGGTTTATTAGTCTGTTTGTTCAACCTACATTAGTGTTTTCAAAATTAAACACAAACAAGAAACAGCCAGCTAAATTAATAAAGTTGTATGAGAATTATATATTTAAATTAATTTGAATTTACTTACTCAAAGCGTGACTTGTTTAATACAAATACAATATTCAAATTAAAATAATTTTGTTTCTCAAATGTACGTTACGTTATCTCAAGGAAAATGTTACATCCCTCTTATATGAGATCCGTTTATTATTTATACCATTATAATTTTAGTTCTGTTCCATTTCTTCTGGAAGTTTTAATGCACCTTGTGTCACAGAGCATCAAGACTCATAACTGAGTTCCAAGAAATATCTTCAAGGATCAGCTCTTGTAGTAAAGGTACAGACCTCTTGACAGACAGCGTCACGGACTTGTTGTCTCGGTCTTTCGTCTTGTCGCACGCAGCTGCACCAGGTTCATGTCGCGGTCTTATTTAGGCACTAGAGGACCGAAGTGCATGGATTAAGCAAAGAGAGGACTCCAAGCTACAGTGTCACAAACTAAACACACGAACGAATAGTTTTGTTTTCTAATCAATATGAACACTACTGTTACCATTCATTATTAAATGCGTGTCAAGTATGTTTTATATTTGATAATATGGTGTGAAAGAAATGCAGCTATACGAACTAAAACTGATTCCGATTTCTTCATTTTCCAAGGGATAGATAATCATTTGTTCTTTTATATCACTAGGCGGGAATAAGACGACATTGTTTTGTAGAGGTCTCGGTACGAAACAAAGTAATGTTATTGTAATATTGAATTGAAATGACAAATTTTTAAGAGGTGGTGACAATCAGCCTGAATTGCGATATGCATCATGCAATCTATGATGATTGCATCACGAGGTTGTTATTTAAAAAAAAAATACAGTTGATTAAAAAATATATAAACTTTACTTAGGTTCCTTTTGTCCAAAAGAATTACTACTAATAAATAGTGGATCATTTATGCTAACTCCTTAATTCCAACTGAAAACTAATTAAGACAAGCCAAAGTTAATTCACGGAAAGTTGAGGTAAGAAAGTTATACCTAATTGAGTAATTTATAAAAGTTTGATTTCAATACGTCTAAAGTTAATTGAAATTGGATTTCAGGTTTTTTCATATTAAATAATGTTTCCAATCATTTGCTTTGAAAACGTATTTTATTTCTGACCTGATTATTTATATTTTATTAAATCAAAATTGTAGTAATCTTATCGCATTTAATATCTAAATGAATGCGCATATTGAGAGTAAGATTTAATTACTTGATTGGTATGTACAATAAGTAATATGTGCAGTGATCACCACTACTCATATTTATTTGGGATATCTATGTTATTTGATATGGAACATCTGAGTAAAGTGTACATAGCATCTATAATCCATTCTTAAATTATCACAAAGCATATATAACCGACACTGACCGTCCACATCGCAAATCTGAAAGAATGAATTGATATCAACAACCTATTATATCCAGTAGAAATACATTAATGATTGTGACATGTAGAGGAAATATGGAGAGGAATCGTAAATGTGTTTATTTCTCCAACTCTCACAATTGTGTGAGTGTGAGTGTGTTAATTTAGTTATGGATATTGATCCATAACTAAATTAAATGACAAATAAGTAAGCATAAAGAAGCGGTTATATTTTTTTACAGAGACGTATTGTGACAAACTAGAGACTAAGCCTTCAGTACCATCCTAGTTTATATTTAGAAGCATCTACTTCTTGGACTAAGTAATTAAATAAAATTAACAGTGAATCTCATCATCAAAGTCTGCAACTCACGTGACCATCTAGATAATGAAAATGTCGTCACCCCTCTCCTCCACAGTTCCTATATTGAAGATGTTTTAGTGGGCACCCCCCCCCCCCCCAACCCGCACCACCCGCACGTAAGCTGCTATGACAGGTGTTCGCGTTAAAAATAGTGATTAAGATCTTAATATTTTATTACTTCGTTTGCGTTATGTTGTATGTATTAAACTAGTCTGCGGATTATTTATTTAATTAAATTAAGTAAACAACCTTAGTAACTTTTGGGTTGGGTTTTGTAAAAAAATTTTACTTTGATTAATTGTCCACATTGTTTGCTTTAATGAATCCCAACGGAAAAAAACTCTCACGTATGTAAGGAGATAATTTATATATTTCACTTAGATACACCATTCAAATTAGGACCCTATAAAATATTACGCGTATTCAAAAGATTTTTTTTTGTTATAACATTACTTTTAATAAAGTCCGACACACACTACCACAGTGCAACATCTATGTTGCAGGAAAAGTTAGTTAAAGAGGAGGTTCCACACGTATAAAATCTCAGTCAAACGACAAATAAAATCAATGATTTTGATAAATTGTCAGATTGCTTCAAAGAATCTCAAAGAAAAAAAACGTGCTTGAATCTCGTTATTCTGTTTATTCATTTCACCAACATGTTTGTTGTGTAAATGTTGTTGTCGTAATTAGAGCGATTTTGGTTGCTTTCAGTAAATGAGAAATAAAATCACGATGTCTCGTTTATTTTCTAATATTTTTAATGTTGTCTTATTGCATTTTTTCAAGTTTCTATTCAACTTTGTCCAATCTCTAAGGTTTCCATGACATTCAAGAACTCTCGTAGGATGAATATCTTGAAATAACTAACTGAATTTAACAGAATATTGTATTATTAACCTAAGTAAGCAATTTTCCATAAGTTTTCACTTACTATTATGTTATTACCAAGTCATACATAGAAAATTTGTGAGATAGATAAAGTGAGGGACTACACTGACTAAACTTAGACTAACAATTTAAATTCTATTACATAGAACTCTTTTAATTTGAAGCTCAACTATAAGTCGGTAAAAGAAAGCAACTACTCGAAACATTAAAATTGAAGATATATTTAATTGATTGTAATCAATGTCTTAAGTTACTTTGGATACCAAATAATACTAACAGATCTAATACCAAAATTACTTTTAACATGTAAATATTAATAAATACAAATAATAAGTCGGTGTTGTCTTCTGGCACACACAGTATTATACCCTTAGAAATACCCTTATACTAAAGACAGGGTGTTAACGTCACACAAGATATAAGTGAAGTTGAAGTGAAGTGAAGAGAAGTAGATATTGAGGCAAATGGGGGTATATATATATATATATATGTTGTAATAATATTCAATTAATAAAATGACGTAGGTTAAAAACATATACGCTTATATTAAAAATATTTAAATGGTGTACTTTATTTCAATTTAAAGTCAATAGGGAAAAACCAGATAGATTTTTTACATCTTTCTTAGATTTACATCTTTAAATATTTTGTCTGCGCTTTTTTTATCTGAATAATAGGTATAAGTACTTAAAATATGTCTTTTGACACCTTCCTCAATGCAATTACCGACAAGTGATCGGGAAAGATCGTATTAGCTTAGGAAAGCTTCCTTTGAGAAAATAAATACATATAATAAATATAATAAAAGTTTAATTATAGTTTCCTTGTTAAGCACTTTTATACTCGTCAGTACATTGACTCAAGCTCCTGAACTGTGATTGCGTTTTAATAATGCAACTAAGAACTTCTCGTAACTACTGAGATGACAAGACCCGTCCTTCATGATGTTTAAGATTATATTGTATAATACTAAATAAAAGAACATTGTATATCGTAGTCAAATGTCGACTTAATTGTATTATGCACAGGAAAGTATTTTATATTTATATACTTTAGTTTAAATACTTACGCTTACGCTTACTTCCTAAAAATATTTAAAAAAAAAACACTAAGTGAATGAAAAAGGGCAAAGGATAAGACAGTTAATAGCTTAGTAGAAAAGAAACTTAATTAATAAAACTACAGAACAACATACAGAATAAATTTATTTGATTCCTCAAATAATTCATTTCTCTATATAAAGTGAGAAAAGGTTTTGTGGAAAAAGTTTAGTAACAAATCATTTCAAATTAGGAAGGCGGTGAATAACGAAGAGTACGTGAGGAAAATATTCTGTTTTATTTCGCCATTTTCTACACTTACATACTGAATAATAAGTCTTATACCAAATAGTATTCTAACAGTGCTTTTGATTTGGTGTTTAATGAGGTAATAGGTTAGAAACACGTAGCCATATGAAAGTACTTAAAATTTTAAAACCGACTGTAGTTGTTCTTTCTCGGTGAAGTTTTTTTATATTATATATACATTATTTATTTTGAACTATACATTAGTTTTCTATAAAAAACTCGATGTATTGAGATGTATGACCGAACCTCTGAGTATTTCACCCTTGGAATCACTCCTGTTGTGTATCAGGTATCAATGAGTAAGATGTTTATCATATTATATGCATATATTTATAATCTGAGTAAGATTGCTTGATTAAGCGACCTTCAAGTTTGGTAATTATATTTAAACTTATCGGTCTCTAAATATTAAATTTAATAAACATGTACTATAATAATGGATGTAAAACGGGTATTCTTTATTATAAATTAATTTTAGAATGCATGAAATCAAAAACAAATATATATGAGAATTACAAAGGTCACGAGTTTTTAATTATTTAAATATAAAAATACAAAATTATATGTGTTTTTAAGTTCTGCGAGAACAGCGTGCACCAGCACGTATTATGTGAGCGTTGTTTAAACAGGTCCTTTTATATATTTTGGCATTTTACTTACAACTAACGCGTTCAAATTGTGTAAAAATAAAGAGTTTTAGGAATATTGTAATCTTTTTAATCAAAAACATTACACGAGTATTTCACACAATACTCAATAAGTGACATATTTCCTTCGTGGCTTTATAATGGAATTTATAATGAATAATACCAATAAATCTTATTACAATATAAATTATAAGCGTATAGTCCTTTATAAAAGGCGTTCCACGTGCTCGTGATTGCATGTAATCGAATATCGACATTACATCGAGCTTTGTTTAATACACGTATAAAATACACATCATATTTATTATATATTGATAGTATGATTTACAAATTACAAAAAACAAATTACGCTTAAATTTGACAAAATACAAAATATTAAGATTTAATTTATATTTCCGATAATGTTCTACCATTAAAGTTATTTAAACAATTTATAACTACTTATAGATATTTAAAGATTGTTATAACACCGAATAGATTCTGTTGTAATCTGTTCATGGAAATTACTGACAACGTTGATTATTGAAATAAGTTTTAGTTGAAACGTTTAATTATATAAACAATATAACTTATATAATGAAGGTGTATTGTTGATTGGTTTGTTATTAATAGTTACCATATTGTATATTTGATAATGTGTTGTAAAATGTATGTTTGTACGTAGTTATTTTACTATATGTTTATTTTTGTTTAAGTTTACTACTCTAAGTATAGCTACTCATACTATAAGTATACTACTTATATTATATACATGGTAGTAAAATAAGACAATATATATTTTATGTTACATGTTTCGACGTTATTTAAAATTATTATATAAATGTTTTTAAGCAATATATTTTGCCAACATCTTTCAAAACTGTCTGAAGTATACAATTTGTTTCCGAACTTGAATTGAAATTGAATTTTCTTTTCGCAACTGAACATAAATGGGGAAAATAAAATCCTTACCGAGTTTTAAGAGGATTGCGAGAAAGTAACATCATAATTTGCTTACGATTCAATTACTAGTAGACAGACAGAGCCAGACAGGAGAGTCACTTTGTTTATACGGCATATATTAAAGTATCTAAAAGCGCATAGTTTCTAAAAATTTCTTCGTTTCTAAAGTTACTGAATCGCTAAATGATTAATGAATTAGTAAAGTAATATAAAGTTCTATTTACAGGTCGAGTGATTTTTATATACTATGATTGAGAGTATTTAAGTTAATCTAGTTACACTTATGTTATTACGAGTTACTTACAATATCAGATATACTTACGGACAATGTATGAGAATAAATAAACTGATAAATATGTTAGGATTAATAATTCAATCAATCTTATAATTTTAGTGTAATTGTATGACATACTGTTGTATCAAATATTTATAATAAAATCATTCGTCTGCAGAATGCAACGAGTAATCCCATCAGACGGTCTGATCCCCGCTTACCAACCATTGTGCGACTTCGTTCCCACAGCTTATGTAATTTCCTCTTTCGTTGGCAACATTTTTTATAATTGTCTGGCGAATTAAGGACAAAGTTGTACACAATACATTTTGTGGTTGTCTTTGATATTATTTTAGAGTTCCTGGGAATTACAAATGAACAATCTACGTCTTATTATTGTGATCGTTCACGATGTTTTACACATGCTGTTAATAATTTATTTTAAATATTTTATAAAATTAAGTAAAGATAAGTGATTTTCCAAAGTAAAATACTATATCCATAAAATGATACAAAGATTTTACGTTGATATTAATCCAATATACTACTCCATGAATAGACCAAATGTGAGTTCGAGTAGTGACTTGTATTGCACTGCAAATCCGATAGGTGCAAGATCACGCACGACCAACATCAACCAATCGGCTTTACGGTCGATAAGCGGATTACTCTCAAACATCTCGTAAGCTCCGAATAATATGTATGATTCCATCGCTTATATTAATGCGATAAAAAATGTTTCTGTCATTTCTGCACGATTTCTGCATATGTTATTAAATATAAATAATTTAAAATGAGTAGTCACAACGAAAGCAGACTCACTACTCGGTGTCCGTGTGTGTAATAAATAATGAATGCTTGCTGGCACACAGCGACTCTGTTGGAACGAAGCTGCGGCAACCCGTACTGTAAATATTTGTGCCTTTTGTCATATGTCTATATAATAAATTTAGTATATATTCTAATTTTATTATCATGTAAAGTCATGGTTTTCTTGATTGTTTTATAAAATGGAGACATCCAACTTATTTGAATGTAAATTATTAAATACCTATTGTAATATTATGTACGTAATATGTAACTTGAAGCAGTGATTATGTATATTAAATACACTTCCATTATTTGAAAACATATAATTTTATTTATCAATATTATCTATCCTGTATTTTTGTTTGTCTTTTTTATGTATTGGTTATTGTAATATTAATCTGTATAAAATCCGCTCCACTTCAATATGATTAGTATAATTAATTAAGAAAGCGTTAAGAAAAAAAAAGAAATACTATTCTTATCAGATTATATCAATATATTTTATATATTTAACGTCGATAACACGAACATAGCCAGTTGGTGTGAATAATAATGTATAATTTATCCCCATCGAATATTTACCGTAGTGAATGATTATCGAATAAATATTTTATTATAGACAATTAGTTGACTCGTTTAAACCCGTATTCAATTTAACATAATCGATTAATATTTAACCGATTTAAATAGTTTCATCAATTATTGGTTTAAGTAATTGTAAATAAGAGCATCTATTAAGTTACTTTTACATATAACCAAAGGGACCAAGTCACGGATAATTACGTCCTACTAATGCGATGAAGTTAACCAATGGGTTTTAGTGAATATTTTGACGTTTCTCTAAACAAACAAGTTTCCCATTTCACTTCCCATTCTCCCTTGACCAGACAATATCCAGTAATAGTTTTCCGATGATGTAAGCAAGAAAAAAATGATGCACGACATATTAAGGCTTGACCATATTGGTATAAAGTATTGACAGAATATATAAATTGGTTTAGTTAATCCTTACTATATAATAATGAGCTAATTGACTCTGTATGCACGCGCATCACTTATCACCCACAAATCACACAATAATGTGTAATACATCACAAAAAAGCTATTGAATCAGGCTACAAAATAGGGTAGGTGCCAACCTCATACGTGACCTTTGACCCTTCCTGGCCCGAAGGGCCGGGAAGTTCCCTTGTATAAATATAATAGTTTAAAATATTTGCAAAATCCCATCTTATACGCGTTTATACAAATAATGACCGTAATGACAACCAGATTGAATAATTTGATAATTTAATTTCAACCAAATCTAAATATTAGTTTTATATTTTCTTTTAAAAATTTATAAAATCATATTTTAGCTACCGTTTTAAAGTAACACCCGTCCAAAATTCAAGCCTCGTAGGCTTGGGATATACAGGGATTTCGTGATGAGTTTGTCCTGCATATGTTGATTACTGTATACGATGACTTAAGAATATTGTTGTTATGTATTTTAATATAACAAATATATAAACATGATATTGTAGATAGTGCCTCATTATATTCACGATTTATGTAATTTATTTGTACTATAAATTAACAAATAAATAAAAATCTGCATTCAACATATTGCCTTATTGGAATCGATTAGAAAAACCCATGTTGATTCTTCTTTTATTGTTGACGTACTTATATAGTGGTTGTGTTACTTAAACAACATTATATAAATAAAACTAAAATCATATAAATACACAATGTGTGTCTGTTATGCAGTGTTTACAAAATAGAAGGAAGGAGAATGAGGGCAGACGAATTCGTAGGTAGGAACATGTTAATACTAAGACTTTAGGTTTTAATAAACCGAGGAGATTAAGACTATTAACAATATAACTTTACAATATGACATTTAACGATACTATTAATAATATACCAGCATTTTTTACTGAAGTTAAACAATCATTTATTGTTAAAATGATGTTCTAAAAAATATAAAATAAAATAATGTTAATTTTTATTTTTTATATCCAGCTTTAGGACTTATTAAATCTTTTGTAACTTTATTGTATTAGTAATTTTCGTCCTTAAATCACTTTCATATTCCCAACAAACAAAACGTACAATTTGAACCAGTGACCATTTCTATGTAAAATAAGGAATTTTCAGTAGGAATTTATATCTAAATGTTATCGCTTCTTTGTCGCTAAAAACATCTTTTTAGTTTTCCGTACCTTAAAAGGGCAAAACGGAACCTTTATACGATCGCTTTGTTGTCCGTCTTTCCGTCCGTCCGTCCATCTCACTGTTTGTTTGTCAAGACCCTTAATTTCGAAATCAAGAGAAGATATTATAATAAAATTAATGCCATATACTGAGGTCTACAGCCCCTTGAAGTTGTGAAAAAATTAAATGCTTTAAATTAAGGTAAAAAACATATGACAATAATTATTTATTATATAGTTAATAATATTTTTTTTATAATATAAGTATAAAATATACTATATAACAAAAGCTTTTAGTATGTTTTAAAAGATTATTATAAAATTACAACATAAAAGACATATGACATTTTTGATGTATTTTAATTTAAAGGAATTATTTGGCTTAATCTATATCTATACTTATAATAAATCTGTAGAGAGGTCAATTCTGTACATGAAATATATTTACAAAATAAGTAGCAGGGGGTGATTAGTGTTCGATACTGATGCCAAAAATGCAGTTAAACAAATTTTTGTCTGTCTGTCTGTCTGTCTGTCTGTTTGTATGTTATTTATAGAAAAAAAAATTACTCGACGGATTTTAACGAAACTTAGTACAATTATTCTTTATACTCCTGGGCAGGTAATAGTATACTTTTCATCACACTACAATGAATAGGAGCAGAGCAGTGAAAGGAAATGTTGAGAAAATGGGAGAAGTTGCTTGATTTTTTAAGCTTCCGTCGCGTGTGCAGCCTTAATGGTTAGAGATACATAGAAACTATGTATAACGGAAATATTCTACATAAAAATACACGAAAAATATTCCAAGACAGCATATATCTACCTTTTATAGTTAACTCACAATAACACGCATAACTCTCGATAGCTTAGCAGTTCGGAGATTTCTTATTATATTTGTTTACTTTTACGTTTATAAAACCAATAATGCTCACCATCATTCCTAATTAAAAAAAAAATAAACATTAGCACCAATTCAATAAAAAAAGAATCATTGAAATCGGTATAGAAACACCAAACTTATACTTACTTACATGAAATACGCCAACAAGACATCGCGCGTGAATAGTGAATCAAGCTATAAGGATTATTTTTGCGTAACGGTTGCCGCGCTCGACGGGGCTCACGGCGGCAGAGTATAAAAGGGGCGGGAGGCGAGCGCAAGCGTCATTCAATATTTGGCTGTTGATGCGTTCAGAGTGTTGAACTTTATTGACAGACAATAATTGTTATTTTATAAACCGTGCTTATCAGCGCGACTTTTTGTCTTTAAATAGTTTATTTTAATTTCTTTTGTTGTTATTTTCTAAATTCGTTTTAGTTTTGTTTAAATTCTTAACTATTAATAGTTCCTATTTTATTTCTTTTTAAGTAGATTTAGATTCGATTTTTAGATTAGATAATAGATAGATAGATTAGATTATTGTTAGATTTTTAGTTACTGATAGGTTAGTTTTGGGCATTTTATGTTTAGTTTTTTTTGTATTGAGTAGATAAAAGCGTAGGTAGGTACTTTTATTAATTATAGTATTCATAGGTATTTTTTATTTATTTTTAAGTGAAGTAGGTATAGGTAGATATTGCCTACTATCTACCTATACTGCACACGTGTTTTAGCTTTATTTTCATTTCTTTTTTTTTTGTACCTAAGTTGTAGGTAGGTAGGTACATATTTCTTAGTTTAATTCTATTAGAATATTAGGTATTTAAGTTTAAATAGGCACTTAGATTTATATTTTTTTATTATATAGCAGCTGTACTTAGAACATCTAAGGTTTTTTTTGTATTAGCATAGGTACTTTGATTAATTACAGTAGTTGTAGGTATTTCTTATTATTCATTTTTAAGTGAAGTAGGTAAGTGTAGATAGTATTGCACACGCATTAAGTATAGCTTTATTTTCATTTTTTATTCTTTTGTAATTTGTAGGTACCTACGTACATATTTATAATTCGATTAGAATATTATTTTAGTTTTAATAGGCACTTAGATTTATATTCTATTTATTATATACTTAGCTATAGTTAGGACCTCTGACGTAAGTTTTTTGTTGGGTAACTAAATAGAATTTAAGTTACCGTCGATTAAAAATAAAATAAACGATGCCACCTAAAAAACGACCATCTTTATCTCGAACTTCGAGTCAAGCTAGGAGAATGAGAATGACGCGTTCTCAAGAATCGGAAGAGGAAAGAGCACATCGGTTAAACTCTATGAGAGTTAGTGCCTCAACATCTCGAGCTAATGAAATCTCTCCAGAAAGACAAATGCGATTAGCAGCTGAAAGAGCGAGACGAGCTACAACACGGGCTTCTCAAAGCTCTTCTCAACGAGAGCTAAGGCGTTCCATTGACCGGGAACAACATGCGTTATCCCGAGAAGCTGAAACTGCTTTACAACGAGAATTGCGACTCACAGCTGACCGCGAACGGCATACATTATCTCGCGAGTCTGAAACCTTCACTGAGAGGGAATTACGGCTTACAGCTGACCGCGAACGTCATATTTTATCTCGCGAGTCCGAAACCTTCACTGAGAGGGAATTACGGCTTACAGCTGACCACGAACGTCATATTTTATCTCGCGAGTCCGAAACCTTCACTGAGAGGAAATTACGGCTTACAGCTGATCGCGAACGTCATATTTTGTCTCGAGAATCTGAAACTTTTACTCAATATCAAGACCGTTTGACAAATGATAGGGCGCACCATAACATGATTCGATCTCTTGAAGATGAACATGAGCATGAACAACGACTAGAGTCGGGACGCGATTATTACAATTCTTTGAGACAAGAACAATTGATTACTTTATCTAATGAAAGATTAAGAATTGAAAATATTCGGTCGCTTGAAACAGAAGAACAGCGAGAGGCCCGTCTTACTGCAGATAGATTTCGACATGGTCTTAATGACTTAGATATACACGTGGTAGATCAATCTACAAATTCGGTGGCGTGGTCCGATAAATATAAAAGTGGGTTTGCTTATAACCTCACAATTGATTACAGATCATCTTCTGAAATAGGCGATATGAACGTAGTATGTTCCTTTTGTAATGCTTCGAAGTGGAGGAAGGAGTCTGCTGGTTTCTGTTGTTCTGGAGGTAAAATAAATTTGCCTTCGTTCGAAGACCCACCGGAACCTTTAAAATCACTACTTTTAGGGGAACATTTGCAATCCAAACAGTTTTTAGATAATATTCGCACTTATAATAGTGCATTCCAAATGACATCCTTTGGTGCTAAACAAATCTCAGAAGGCCCTTTCATGCCTACTTTTAAGGTACAAGGTCAGGTTTACCATTTGATAGGGTCCCTTTTGCCTGAAGAACAACCTAAATTTCTTCAAATATATTTTGTATCCGATTACAACGAACAGTCGAATATAAGAAATCAATATTTTCCGAATTTAAATACTGAACTCATTTCACAACTTCAGAACATGTTACATCAGGTTAATTCGTACGTATGCAGTTTTAAATCGGCATTAGAAGCCCTTTCTCAAGATGGTAATAACAATTATAAAATTGTTATAAATGCCGATAAGCGTCCAACTCAGGAACACCCTGGGCGTCATAACGTTCCATCCACGAATGAAGTTGCTGTAGTACTGGTCGACCAGGAATGTGATAGGCGTGATATCGTTATACGTTCCAGAGACAATCGTTTGCAACGTATTTTCGAAACCCACAGGGCTTACGACAGTTTGCAATATCCTATGATATACTGTCGAGGGGAAGATGGTTATAATTTCGCTGTAAAACAAACCGATCCGCGCACAGGCGCACCTAATTATAATAAAAAGGTGTCATGCCTTCAATTTTATTGTTACCACCTGCAAGTGAGACGGAATAGATTGGTATACTTTCAACGTTTTCGTGGCTTATTTAATCAGTTTATTGTTGACATGTACGCAAAAATTGAAACCGAAAGATTAGTTTATATACGATCTAATCAAAGGCAGCTGCGCGCTGAAGAATACGTGCACCTTCGCGATGCCATGCAGCAAGATAACGATACTGTGAATATGGGTCGTTTAGTTATTTTACCCTCTTCTTTTACTGGTGGTCCACGCTACATGCATGAACGTACTCAAGACGCTTTTTGTTACGTAAGAAAATATGGACGTCCCGACTTATTTGTTACTGTAACTACCAATCCCAAGTGGGATGAAATCACTCGGGAGCTTCTTGAGGGTCAGGCACCGCATGACCGCCATGATATTATTGCAAGAGTGTTTCATTTAAAATTAAAATCAATGATAGATCTTCTTACCAAAGATAACATTTTTGGAGAAGTATTGTGTTATATGTATAGTGTTGAGTGGCAAAAACGCGGCTTACCTCACGCACATATCTTGCTTTGGTTAAAAGATAAGGTTCGACCTAATGATGTAGACAGATTAATCAGTGCTGAAATTCCAGATCCGACTGCAGATCCCCTGTTATACGACATTGTTAAAACTCATATGATACATGGTCCATGTGGTGCATTTAACGCAAATGCTCCTTGCATGCAAGACGGTCGTTGCACTAAAAGGTATCCAAAAGCATTAGTGGATGAAACTGTAACAGGACATGATGGATACCCATTATATCGTCGCCGTTCAAGAGACAATGGTGGTTTTACTGTTGAAAAGCGAATGTCTGGACAACAGGTTACTTTAGATAATAGGTGGGTCGTTCCGTATTCGCCTGTATTGTCCAGAGCATTTCAAGCTCACATAAATGTAGAAATGTGTAATAGTGTAGAGTCAATTAAATATATTTGTAAGTACATTAACAAGGGCAGTGACCAAGCTACGTTTGCGTTAAGAAATGAACATGATGAAGTTACTAGATTTCAGTCAGGCAGATATATCAGCTCTTCAGAAGCTGTGTGGCGGATCTTAAGTTTTAATATTCACGAAAGATATCCACCTGTGACCCATCTGGATGTTCATCTGGAAGGCGGTCAACGTATATATTTTAACGCCGAAAATGTTACAGAACGATTAGAGAACCCTAGACAAACAACTTTATTGGCATTCTTTCGACTTTGCCAAACTGATAATTTCGCAAAGTCTCTTTTGTATGAAGAAGTTCCATCGTATTATACCTACGATAAACAACGAGGTGTCTTTAACCGTAGACGCCGAGGCAGGCCTGTAGATGGCGAGACAGGTATTTTCAAAGAACATGTTCTTGGTAGAGTGTATACTGTTCATCCTAACAACGCAGAGTGTTTTTATTTGAGATTATTATTACATACAGTGCGAGGACCAACATCATTTATAGATTTGAGAAAAGTAGACGATGTTGTTTATCCAACTTATCATGCAGCTTGCCAAGCGCGTCATTTGCTTGAAAATGATCAACATTGGGATGACGCTTTAGCAGAATCCTGTGTTAGTGATAATCCACGACGGTTACGCCATTTATTTGTAACATTACTCACATTTTGTAATTTATCTGATCCTGTCCAATTATGGGAAAAATATAAAGAAAAATTTGCAAAAGACTTTCTTCGGAATTTATCTCACAATAATGAAGGCGCAACTAATGATAATTTTCGAGATCTGGCTATAAATCAGTGCTTATTAGCTCTTCAGGAAGACTTAACAGCAGTAGGCGGTAAATCACTTTGTGAATATGGTTTGCCAACGCCAACCTCAGTCGGAGAGGTTACCAATAGGGAATATTCCGCAGAGATTGGTTACAACCCAATGGAACTGCTGGTAACATTAGAAAACGGTGTCCCAATGATGACTGCAGAACAACGCTTAGTCTATGATCGCGTGTGCGAGAGTGTGCAGAATAATTTAGGAACAATATGGTTTTTAGATGCACCTGGAGGAACTGGGAAAACTTTTTTGACTAAATTAATATTAGCTTATGTTCGAAATCAGCGTAAAATCGCTCTTGCCGTGGCTTCATCAGGTATAGCTGCAACATTGCTACCAGGAGGTAACACTGCTCACACTATGTTTAAAATACCAATTAATTTAGATCGCACGGAAAGTCCAACCTGTAGTATTTCAAGAAATAGCGACAAAGCTAAGGTATTGCGTGAGTGTAATTTAATCGTATGGGATGAATGTACGATGGCCCATCGAAAAGGAGTAGAAGCAGTAGACAGAACTCTAAGGGACATAAGACAAAATGATCGACCAATGGGCGGTATTACGGTTTTATTTTGTGGTGATTTCCGACAAACCTTACCGGTAATACCACGGGGAACCCGAGCTGATGAGATTAGGGCTTGCCTGAAAAGCTCTTATTTGTGGCGTGATATACAATCGGTGCATTTGACTATAAATATGCGAGTGAGAACTGGAGACAACGCAGATAATCGTGAATTTTCTGATACATTATTGAAGATTGGTGAAGGTACCTATCCACAACTACACCAAGGAAAACTTATTCTGACACCTGAGTTATGTTGTATAGTGCAATCCCAACAACATCTTATATCTTCGGTTTACGGTGACATAACAATTATATTAAATAGGGACAATTCTTGGCTTTGCGAAAGGTCCATTTTGACTCCTCGCAATGACCAGGCATCTGAAATTAATAATAAAATACTGTCTAATATACAGGGAGAAAGCAAAGTTTATAGTTCAATAAATAGAATGGTTGATGAACAAGAAGCCACTAATTACCCGATAGAATTTTTAAATTCTTTAAGTATGCCTGGACTACCTTCTCATATAATTTGTTTAAAAATTGGCATACCGATAATTCTGCTCCGAAATTTAAGACCACCTCAACTTTGCAATGGAACTCGGCTAAAAGTAACCCAGTTGCAACAAAATGTAATCGAGGCTCAAATTTTAACAGGTTGCGGTGCAGGAGAAACTGTCTTTATTCCCAGAATTCCCATAATACCAAATAATTTTCCATTCCAATTTAAAAGAACGCAATTCCCAGTATCGGTGTGCTATGCCATGACTATCAATAAAGCTCAAGGGCAGACTTTTCGTGTTGCTGGAGTAGATCTCGGTGTTAGCTGTTTCTCGCATGGTCAATTATACGTCGCTCTTTCCCGGGTTAGCAATTCTAGGAATCTTTACGTTCACGTGCCGGACGGGTCGACTCTTAACATAGTCTACCCAGAAGCTTTGCGCTGAAACATTTTAATTTGATCTAAAAATATTAGCAATATATTATCTTAATAAAAAACAAGGAGTTACACGCTGACCGAGTCGTGGGTATAGCGTGGGTATATTATAATATTCTGCGGTTACTTATATTTTTCAACAGTTTTGTGGATTGGCATATTATATTACTATTGCCCTTCTAAAATACGAAAGTGAATCTGCCTGTTACGTCAAAACTATGAGGGAGGACATCTGCTAATTTTTTTTCGAAAAACGACGGAAACGCGGACGAAGTCGCGGGCAAAAGCTAGTACTTATAATAAATCTGTAGAGAGGTCAATTCTGTACATGAAATATATTTACAAAATAAGTAGCAGGGGGTGATTAGTGTTCGATACTGATGCCAAAAATGCAGTTAAACAAATTTTTGTCTGTCTGTCTGTCTGTCTGTCTGTTTGTATGTTATTTATAGAAAAAAAAACTACTCGACGGATTTTAACGAAACTTAGTACAATTATTTTTTATACTCCTGGGCAGGTAATAGTATACTTTTCATCACACTACAATGAATAGGAGCAGAGCAGTGAAAGGAAATGTTGAGAAAATGGGAGAAGTTGCTTGATTTTTTAAGCTTCCGTCGCGTGTGCAGCCTTAATGGTTAGAGCTACATAGAAACTATGTATAACGGAAATATTCTACATAAAAATACACGAAAAATATTCCAAGACAGCATATATCTACCTTTTATAGTTAACTCACAATAACACGCATAACTCTCGATAGCTTAGCAGTTCGGAGATTTCTTATTATATTTGTTTACTTTTACGTTTATAAAACCAATAATGCTCACCATCATTCCTAATTAAAAAAAAAATAAACATTAGCACCAATTCAATAAAAAAAGAATCATTGAAATCGGTATAGAAACACCAAACTTATACTTACTTACATGAAATACGCCAACAAGACATCGCGCGTGAATAGTGAATCAAGCTATAAGGATTATTTTTGCGTAACGGTTGCCGCGCTCGACGGGGCTCACGGCGGCAGAGTATAAAAGGGGCGGGAGGCGAGCGCAAGCGTCATTCAATATTTGGCTGTTGATGCGTTCAGAGTGTTGAACTTTATTGACAGACAATAATTGTTATTTTATAAACCGTGCTTATCAGCGCGACTTTTTGTCTTTAAATAGTTTATTTTAATTTCTTTTGTTGTTATTTTCTAAATTCGTTTTAGTTTTGTTTAAATTCTTAACTATTAATAGTTCCTATTTTATTTCTTTTTAAGTAGATTTAGATTCGATTTTTAGATTAGATAATAGATAGATAGATTAGATTATTGTTAGATTTTTAGTTACTGATAGGTTAGTTTTGGGCATTTTATGTTTAGTTTTTTTTGTATTGAGTAGATAAAAGCGTAGGTAGGTACTTTTATTAATTATAGTATTCATAGGTATTTTTTATTTATTTTTAAGTGAAGTAGGTATAGGTAGATATTGCCTACTATCTACCTATACTGCACACGTGTTTTAGCTTTATTTTCATTTCTTTTTTTTTTGTACCTAAGTTGTAGGTAGGTAGGTACATATTTCTTAGTTTAATTCTATTAGAATATTAGGTATTTAAGTTTAAATAGGCACTTAGATTTATATTTTTTTATTATATAGCAGCTGTACTTAGAACATCTAAGGTTTTTTTTGTATTAGCATAGGTACTTTGATTAATTACAGTAGTTGTAGGTATTTCTTATTATTCATTTTTAAGTGAAGTAGGTAAGTGTAGATAGTATTGCACACGCATTAAGTATAGCTTTATTTTCATTTTTTATTCTTTTGTAATTTGTAGGTACCTACGTACATATTTATAATTCGATTAGAATATTATTTTAGTTTTAATAGGCACTTAGATTTATATTCTATTTATTATATACTTAGCTATAGTTAGGACCTCTGACGTAAGTTTTTTGTTGGGTAACTAAATAGAATTTAAGTTACCGTCGATTAAAAATAAAATAAACGATGCCACCTAAAAAACGACCATCTTTATCTCGAACTTCGAGTCAAGCTAGGAGAATGAGAATGACGCGTTCTCAAGAATCGGAAGAGGAAAGAGCACATCGGTTAAACTCTATGAGAGTTAGTGCCTCAACATCTCGAGCTAATGAAATCTCTCCAGAAAGACAGATGCGATTAGCAGCTGAAAGAGCGAGACGAGCTACAACACGGGCTTCTCAAAGCTCTTCTCAACGAGAGCTAAGGCGTTCCATTGACCGGGAACAACATGCGTTATCCCGAGAAGCTGAAACTGCTTTACAACGAGAATTGCGACTCACAGCTGACCGCGAACGGCATACATTATCTCGCGAGTCTGAAACCTTCACTGAGAGGGAATTACGGCTTACAGCTGACCGCGAACGTCATATTTTATCTCGCGAGTCCGAAACCTTCACTGAGAGGGAATTACGGCTTACAGCTGACCACGAACGTCATATTTTATCTCGCGAGTCCGAAACCTTCACTGAGAGGAAATTACGGCTTACAGCTGATCGCGAACGTCATATTTTGTCTCGAGAATCTGAAACTTTTACTCAATATCAAGACCGTTTGACAAATGATAGGGCGCACCATAACATGATTCGATCTCTTGAAGATGAACATGAGCATGAACAACGACTAGAGTCGGGACGCGATTATTACAATTCTTTGAGACAAGAACAATTGATTACTTTATCTAATGAAAGATTAAGAATTGAAAATATTCGGTCGCTTGAAACAGAAGAACAGCGAGAGGCCCGTCTTACTGCAGATAGATTTCGACATGGTCTTAATGACTTAGATATACACGTGGTAGATCAATCTACAAATTCGGTGGCGTGGTCCGATAAATATAAAAGTGGGTTTGCTTATAACCTCACAATTGATTACAGATCATCTTCTGAAATAGGCGATATGAACGTAGTATGTTCCTTTTGTAATGCTTCGAAGTGGAGGAAGGAGTCTGCTGGTTTCTGTTGTTCTGGAGGTAAAATAAATTTGCCTTCGTTCGAAGACCCACCGGAACCTTTAAAATCACTACTTTTAGGGGAACATTTGCAATCCAAACAGTTTTTAGATAATATTCGCACTTATAATAGTGCATTCCAAATGACATCCTTTGGTGCTAAACAAATCTCAGAAGGCCCTTTCATGCCTACTTTTAAGGTACAAGGTCAGGTTTACCATTTGATAGGGTCCCTTTTGCCTGAAGAACAACCTAAATTTCTTCAAATAAATTTTGTATCCGATTACAACGAACAGTCGAATATAAGAAATCAATATTTTCCGAATTTTAATACTAAACTCATTTCACAACTTCAGAACATGTTACATCAGGTTAATTCGTACGTATGCAGTTTTAAATCGGCATTAGAAGCCCTTTCTCAAGATGGTAATAACAATTATAAAATTGTTATAAATGCCGATAAGCGTCCAACTCAGGAACACCCTGGGCGTCATAACGTTCCATCCACGAATGAAGTTGCTGTAGTACTGGTCGACCAGGAATGTGATAGGCGTGATATCGTTATACGTTCCAGAGACAATCGTTTGCAACGTATTTTCGAAACCCACAGGGCTTACGACAGTTTGCAATATCCTATGATATACTGTCGAGGGGAAGATGGTTATAATTTCGCTGTATACCAAACCGATCCGCGCACAGGCGCACCTAATTATAATAAAAAGGTGTCATGCCTTCAATTTTATTGTTACCACCTGCAAGTGAGACGGAATAGATTGGTATACTTTCAACGTTTTCGTGGCTTATTTAATCAGTTTATTGTTGACATGTACGCAAAAATTGAAACCGAAAGATTAGTTTATATACGATCTAATCAAAGGCAGCTGCGCGCTGAAGAATACGTGCACCTTCGCGATGCCATGCAGCAAGATAACGATACTGTGAATATGGGTCGTTTAGTTATTTTACCCTCTTCTTTTACTGGTGGTCCACGCTACATGCATGAACGTACTCAAGACGCTTTTTGTTACGTAAGAAAATATGGACGTCCCGACTTATTTGTTACTGTAACTACCAATCCCAAGTGGGATGAAATCACTCGGGAGCTTCTTGAGGGTCAGGCACCGCATGACCGCCATGATATTATTGCAAGAGTGTTTCATTTAAAATTAAAATCAATGATAGATCTTCTTACCAAAGATAACATTTTTGGAGAAGTATTGTGTTATATGTATAGTGTTGAG
This sequence comes from Melinaea menophilus ssp. n. AW-2005, assembly GCA_918358695.1. Lineage (NCBI taxonomy): Eukaryota > Metazoa > Arthropoda > Insecta > Lepidoptera > Nymphalidae > Melinaea > Melinaea menophilus. The sequence goes on from OU911049.1 coordinate 11,899,923, forward strand.
TGGCAAAAACGCGGCTTACCTCACGCACATATCTTGCTTTGGTTAAAAGATAAGGTTCGACCTAATGATGTAGACAGATTAATCAGTGCTGAAATTCCAGATCCGACTGCAGATCCCCTGTTATACGACATTGTTAAAACTCATATGATACATGGTCCATGTGGTGCATTTAACGCAAATGCTCCTTGCATGCAAGACGGTCGTTGCACTAAAAGGTATCCAAAAGCATTAGTGGATGAAACTGTAACAGGACATGATGGATACCCATTATATCGTCGCCGTTCAAGAGACAATGGTGGTTTTACTGTTGAAAAGCGAATGTCTGGACAACAGGTTACTTTAGATAATAGGTGGGTCGTTCCGTATTCGCCTGTATTGTCCAGAGCATTTCAAGCTCACATAAATGTAGAAATGTGTAATAGTGTAGAGTCAATTAAATATATTTGTAAGTACATTAACAAGGGCAGTGACCAAGCTACGTTTGCGTTAAGAAATGAACATGATGAAGTTACTAGATTTCAGTCAGGCAGATATATCAGCTCTTCAGAAGCTGTGTGGCGGATCTTAAGTTTTAATATTCACGAAAGATATCCACCTGTGACCCATCTGGATGTTCATCTGGAAGGCGGTCAACGTATATATTTTAACGCCGAAAATGTTACAGAACGATTAGAGAACCCTAGACAAACAACTTTATTGGCATTCTTTCGACTTTGCCAAACTGATAATTTCGCAAAGTCTTTTTTGTATGAAGAAGTTCCATCGTATTATACCTACGATAAACAACGAGGTGTCTTTAACCGTAGACGCCGAGGCAGGCCTGTAGATGGCGAGACAGGTATTTTCAAAGAACATGTTCTTGGTAGAGTGTATACTGTTCATCCTAACAACGCAGAGTGTTTTTATTTGAGATTATTATTACATACAGTGCGAGGACCAACATCATTTTTAGATTTGAGAAAAGTAGACGATGTTGTTTATCCAACTTATCATGCAGCTTGCCAAGCGCGTCATTTGCTTGAAAATGATCAACATTGGGATGACGCTTTAGCAGAATCCTGTGTTAGTGATAATCCACGACGGTTACGCCATTTATTTGTAACATTACTCACATTTTGTAATTTATCTGATCCTGTCCAATTATGGGAAAATATAAAGAAAAATTTGCAGAAGACTTTCTTCGGAATTTATCTCACAATAATGAAGGCGCAACTAATGATAATTTTCGAGATCTGGCTATAAATCAGTGCTTATTAGCTCTTCAGGAAGACTTAACAGCAGTAGGCGGTAAATCACTTTGTGAATATGGTTTGCCAACGCCAACCTCAGTCGGAGAGGTTACCAATAGGGAATATTCCGCAGAGATTGGTTACAACCCAATGGAACTGCTGGTAACATTAGAAAACGGTGTCCCAATGATGACTGCAGAACAACGCTTAGTCTATGATCGCGTGTGCGAGAGTGTGCAGAATAATTTAGGAACAATATGGTTTTTAGATGCACCTGGAGGAACTGGGAAAACTTTTTTGACTAAATTAATATTAGCTTATGTTCGAAATCAGCGTAAAATCGCTCTTGCCGTGGCTTCATCAGGTATAGCTGCAACATTGCTACCAGGAGGTAAGACTGCTCACACTATGTTTAAAATACCAATTAATTTAGATCGCACGGAAAGTCCAACCTGTAGTATTTCAAGAAATAGCGACAAAGCTAAGGTATTGCGTGAGTGTAATTTAATCGTATGGGATGAATGTACGATGGCCCATCGAAAAGGAGTAGAAGCAGTAGACAGAACTCTAAGGGACATAAGACAAAATGATCGACCAATGGGCGGTATTACGGTTTTATTTTGTGGTGATTTCCGACAAACCTTACCGGTAATACCACGGGGAACCCGAGCTGATGAGATTAGGGCTTGCCTGAAAAGCTCTTATTTGTGGCGTGATATACAATCGGTGCATTTGACTATAAATATGCGAGTGAGAACTGGAGACAACGCAGATAATCGTGAATTTTCTGATACATTATTGAAGATTGGTGAAGGTACCTATCCACAACTACACCAAGGAAAACTTATTCTGACACCTGAGTTATGTTGTATAGTGCAATCCCAACAACATCTTATATCTTCGGTTTACGGTGACATAACAATTATATTAAATAGGGACAATTCTTGGCTTTGCGAAAGGTCCATTTTGACTCCTCGCAATGACCAGGCATCTGAAATTAATAATAAAATACTGTCTAATATACAGGGAGAAAGCAAAGTTTATAGTTCAATAAATAGAATGGTTGATGAACAAGAAGCCACTAATTACCCGATAGAATTTTTAAATTCTTTAAGTATGCCTGGACTACCTTCTCATATAATTTGTTTAAAAATTGGCATACCGATAATTCTGCTCCGAAATTTAAGACCACCTCAACTTTGCAATGGAACTCGGCTAAAAGTAACCCAGTTGCAACAAAATGTAATCGAGGCTCAAATTTTAACAGGTTGCGGTGCAGGAGAAACTGTCTTTATTCCCAGAATTCCCATAATACCAAATAATTTTCCATTCCAATTTAAAAGAACGCAATTCCCAGTATCGGTGTGCTATGCCATGACTATCAATAAAGCTCAAGGGCAGACTTTTCGTGTTGCTGGAGTAGATCTCGGTGTTAGCTGTTTCTCGCATGGTCAATTATACGTCGCTCTTTCCCGGGTTAGCAATTCTAGGAATCTTTACGTTCACGTGCCGGACGGGTCGACTCTTAACATAGTCTACCCAGAAGCTTTGCGCTGAAACATTTTAATTTGATCTAAAAATATTAGCAATATATTATCTTAATAAAAAACAAGGAGTTACACGCTGACCGAGTCGTGGGTATAGCGTGGGTATATTATAATATTCTGCGGTTACTTATATTTTTCAACAGTTTTGTGGATTGGCATATTATATTACTATTGCCCTTCTAAAATACGAAAGTGAATCTGCCTGTTACGTCAAAACTATGAGGGAGGACATCTGCAAATTTTTTTTCGAAAAACGACGGAAACGCGGACGAAGTCGCGGGCAAAAGCTAGTACTTATAATAAATCTGTAGAGAGGTCAATTCTGTACATGAAATATATTTACAAAATAAGTAGCAGGGGGTGATTAGTGTTCGATACTGATGCCAAAAATGCAGTTAAACAAATTTTTGTCTGTCTGTCTGTCTGTCTGTCTGTTTGTATGTTATTTATAGAAAAAAAAACTACTCGACGGATTTTAACGAAACTTAGTACAATTATTTTTTATACTCCTGGGCAGGTAATAGTATACTTTTCATCACACTACAATGAATAGGAGCAGAGCAGTGAAAGGAAATGTTGAGAAAATGGGAGAAGTTGCTTGATTTTTTAAGCTTCCGTCGCGTGTGCAGCCTTAATGGTTAGAGCTACATAGAAACTATGTATAACGGAAATATTCTACATAAAAATACACGAAAAATATTCCAAGACAGCATATATCTACCTTTTATAGTTAACTCACAATAACACGCATAACTCTCGATAGCTTAGCAGTTCGGAGATTTCTTATTATATTTGTTTACTTTTACGTTTATAAAACCAATAATGCTCACCATCATTCCTAATTAAAAAAAAAATAAACATTAGCACCAATTCAATAAAAAAAGAATCATTGAAATCGGTATAGAAACACCAAACTTATACTTACTTACATGAAATACGCCAACAAGACATCGCGCGTGAATAGTGAATCAAGCTATAAGGATTATTTTTGCGTAACGGTTGCCGCGCTCGACGGGGCTCACGGCGGCAGAGTATAAAAGGGGCGGGAGGCGAGCGCAAGCGTCATTCAATATTTGGCTGTTGATGCGTTCAGAGTGTTGAACTTTATTGACAGACAATAATTGTTATTTTATAAACCGTGCTTATCAGCGCGACTTTTTGTCTTTAAATAGTTTATTTTAATTTCTTTTGTTGTTATTTTCTAAATTAGTTTTAGTTTTGTTTAAATTCTTAACTATTAATAGTTCCTATTTTATTTCTTTTTAAGTAGATTTAGATTCGATTTTTAGATTAGATAATAGATAGATAGATTAGATTATTGTTAGATTTTTAGTTACTGATAGGTTAGTTTTGGGCATTTTATGTTTAGTTTTTTTTGTATTGAGTAGATAAAAGCGTAGGTAGGTACTTTTATTAATTATAGTATTCATAGGTATTTTTTATTTATTTTTAAGTGAAGTAGGTATAGGTAGATATTGCCTACTATCTACCTATACTGCACACGTGTTTTAGCTTTATTTTCATTTCTTTTTTTTTTGTACCTAAGTTGTAGGTAGGTAGGTACATATTTCTTAGTTTAATTCTATTAGAATATTAGGTATTTAAGTTTAAATAGGCACTTAGATTTATATTTTTTTATTATATAGCAGCTGTACTTAGAACATCTAAGGTTTTTTTTGTATTAGCATAGGTACTTTGATTAATTACAGTAGTTGTAGGTATTTCTTATTATTCATTTTTAAGTGAAGTAGGTAAGTGTAGATAGTATTGCACACGCATTAAGTATAGCTTTATTTTCATTTTTTATTCTTTTGTAATTTGTAGGTACCTACGTACATATTTATAATTCGATTAGAATATTATTTTAGTTTTAATAGGCACTTAGATTTATATTCTATTTATTATATACTTAGCTATAGTTAGGACCTCTGACGTAAGTTTTTTGTTGGGTAACTAAATAGAATTTAAGTTACCGTCGATTAAAAATAAAATAAACGATGCCACCTAAAAAACGACCATCTTTATCTCGAACTTCGAGTCAAGCTAGGAGAATGAGAATGACGCGTTCTCAAGAATCGGAAGAGGAAAGAGCACATCGGTTAAACTCTATGAGAGTTAGTGCCTCAACATCTCGAGCTAATGAAATCTCTCCAGAAAGACAGATGCGATTAGCAGCTGAAAGAGCGAGACGAGCTACAACACGGGCTTCTCAAAGCTCTTCTCAACGAGAGCTAAGGCGTTCCATTGACCGGGAACAACATGCGTTATCCCGAGAAGCTGAAACTGCTTTACAACGAGAATTGCGACTCACAGCTGACCGCGAACGGCATACATTATCTCGCGAGTCTGAAACCTTCACTGAGAGGGAATTACGGCTTACAGCTGACCGCGAACGTCATATTTTATCTCGCGAGTCCGAAACCTTCACTGAGAGGGAATTACGGCTTACAGCTGACCACGAACGTCATATTTTATCTCGCGAGTCCGAAACCTTCACTGAGAGGGAATTACGGCTTACAGCTGATCGCGAACGTCATATTTTGTCTCGAGAATCTGAAACTTTTACTCAATATCAAGACCGTTTGACAAATGATAGGGCGCACCATAACATGATTCGATCTCTTGAAGATGAACATGAGCATGAACAACGACTAGAGTCGGGACGCGATTATTACAATTCTTTGAGACAAGAACAATTGATTACTTTATCTAATGAAAGATTAAGAATTGAAAATATTCGGTCGCTTGAAACAGAAGAACAGCGAGAGGCCCGTCTTACTGCAGATAGATTTCGACATGGTCTTAATGACTTAGATATACACGTGGTAGATCAATCTACAAATTCGGTGGCGTGGTCCGATAAATATAAAAGTGGGTTTGCTTATAACCTCACAATTGATTACAGATCATCTTCTGAAATAGGCGATATGAACGTAGTATGTTCCTTTTGTAATGCTTCGAAGTGGAGGAAGGAGTCTGCTGGTTTCTGTTGTTCTGGAGGTAAAATAAATTTGCCTTCGTTCGAAGACCCACCGGAACCTTTAAAATCACTACTTTTAGGGGAACATTTGCAATCCAAACAGTTTTTAGATAATATTCGCACTTATAATAGTGCATTCCAAATGACATCCTTTGGTGCTAAACAAATCTCAGAAGGCCCTTTCATGCCTACTTTTAAGGTACAAGGTCAGGTTTACCATTTGATAGGGTCCCTTTTGCCTGAAGAACAACCTAAATTTCTTCAAATATATTTTGTATCCGATTACAACGAACAGTCGAATATAAGAAATCAATATTTTCCGAATTTAAATACTGAACTCATTTCACAACTTCAGAACATGTTACATCAGGTTAATTCGTACGTATGCAGTTTTAAATCGGCATTAGAAGCCCTTTCTCAAGATGGTAATAACAATTATAAAATTGTTATAAATGCCGATAAGCGTCCAACTCAGGAACACCCTGGGCGTCATAACGTTCCATCCACGAATGAAGTTGCTGTAGTACTGGTCGACCAGGAATGTGATAGGCGTGATATCGTTATACGTTCCAGAGACAATCGTTTGCAACGTATTTTCGAAACCCACAGGGCTTACGACAGTTTGCAATATCCTATGATATACTGTCGAGGGGAAGATGGTTATAATTTCGCTGTATACCAAACCGATCCGCGCACAGGCGCACCTAATTATAATAAAAAGGTGTCATGCCTTCAATTTTATTGTTACCACCTGCAAGTGAGACGGAATAGATTGGTATACTTTCAACGTTTTCGTGGCTTATTTAATCAGTTTATTGTTGACATGTACGCAAAAATTGAAACCGAAAGATTAGTTTATATACGATCTAATCAAAGGCAGCTGCGCGCTGAAGAATACGTGCACCTTCGCGATGCCATGCAGCAAGATAACGATACTGTGAATATGGGTCGTTTAGTTATTTTACCCTCTTCTTTTACTGGTGGTCCACGCTACATGCATGAACGTACTCAAGACGCTTTTTGTTACGTAAGAAAATATGGACGTCCCGACTTATTTGTTACTGTAACTACCAATCCCAAGTGGGATGAAATCACTCGGGAGCTTCTTGAGGGTCAGGCACCGCATGACCGCCATGATATTATTGCAAGAGTGTTTCATTTAAAATTAAAATCAATGATAGATCTTCTTACCAAAGATAACATTTTTGGAGAAGTATTGTGTTATATGTATAGTGTTGAGTGGCAAAAACGCGGCTTACCTCACGCACATATCTTGCTTTGGTTAAAAGATAAGGTTCGACCTAATGATGTAGACAGATTAATCAGTGCTGAAATTCCAGATCCGACTGCAGATCCCCTGTTATACGACATTGTTAAAACTCATATGATACATGGTCCATGTGGTGCATTTAACGCAAATGCTCCTTGCATGCAAGACGGTCGTTGCACTAAAAGGTATCCAAAAGCATTAGTGGATGAAACTGTAACAGGACATGATGGATACCCATTATATCGTCGCCGTTCAAGAGACAATGGTGGTTTTACTGTTGAAAAGCGAATGTCTGGACAACAGGTTACTTTAGATAATAGGTGGGTCGTTTCGTATTCGCCTGTATTGTCCAGAGCATTTCAAGCTCACATAAATGTAGAAATGTGTAATAGTGTAGAGTCAATTAAATATATTTGTAAGTACATTAACAAGGGCAGTGACCAAGCTACGTTTGCGTTAAGAAATGAACATGATGAAGTTACTAGATTTCAGTCAGGCAGATATATCAGCTCTTCAGAAGCTGTGTGGCGGATCTTAAGTTTTAATATTCACGAAAGATATCCACCTGTGACCCATCTGGATGTTCATCTGGAAGGCGGTCAACGTATATATTTTAACGCCGAAAATGTTACAAAACGATTAGAGAACCCTAGACAAACAACTTTATTGGCATTCTTTCGACTTTGCCAAACTGATAATTTCGCAAAGTCTCTTTTGTATGAAGAAGTTCCATCGTATTATACCTACGATAAACAACGAGGTGTCTTTAACCGTAGACGCCGAGGCAGGCCTGTAGATGGCGAGACAGGTATTTTCAAAGAACATGTTCTTGGTAGAGTGTATACTGTTCATCCTAACAACGCAGAGTGTTTTTATTTGAGATTATTATTACATACAGTGCGAGGACCAACATCATTTATAGATTTGAGAAAAGTAGACGATGTTGTTTATCCAACTTATCATGCAGCTTGCCAAGCGCGTCATTTGCTTGAAAATGATCAACATTGGGATGACGCTTTAGCAGAATCCTGTGTTAGTGATAATCCACGACGGTTACGCCATTTATTTGTAACATTACTCACATTTTGTAATTTATCTGATCCTGTCCAATTATGGGAAAAATATAAAGAAAAATTTGCAGAAGACTTTCTTCGGAATTTATCTCACAATAATGAGGGCGCAACTAATGATAATTTTCGAGATCTGGCTATAAATCAGTGCTTATTAGCTCTTCAGGAAGATTTAACAGCAGTAGGCGGTAAATCACTTTGTGAATATGGTTTGCCAACGCCAACCTCAGTCGGAGAGGTTACCAATAGGGAATATTCCGCAGAGATTGGTTACAACCCAATGGAACTGCTGGTAACATTAGAAAACGGTGTCCCAATGATGACTGCAGAACAACGCTTAGTCTATGATCGCGTGTGCGAGAGTGTGCAGAATAATTTAGGAACAATATGGTTTTTAGATGCACCTGGAGGAACTGGGAAAACTTTTTTGACTAAATTAATATTAGCTTATGTTCGAAATCAGCGTAAAATCGCTCTTGCCGTGGCTTCATCAGGTATAGCTGCAACATTGCTACCAGGAGGTAAGACTGCTCACACTATGTTTAAAATACCAATTAATTTAGATCGCACGGAAAGTCCAACCTGTAGTATTTCAAGAAATAGCGACAAAGCTAAGGTATTGCGTGAGTGTAATTTAATCGTATGGGATGAATGTACGATGGCCCATCGAAAAGGAGTAGAAGCAGTAGACAGAACTCTAAGGGACATAAGACAAAATGATCGACCAATGGGCGGTATTACGGTTTTATTTTGTGGTGATTTCCGACAAACCTTACCGGTAATACCACGGGGAACCCGAGCTGATGAGATTAGGGCTTGCCTGAAAAGCTCTTATTTGTGGCGTGATATACAATCGGTGCATTTGACTATAAATATGCGAGTGAGAACTGGAGACAACGCAGATAATCGTGAATTTTCTGATACATTATTGAAGATTGGTGAAGGTACCTATCCACAACTACACCAAGGAAAACTTATTCTGACACCTGAGTTATGTTGTATAGTGCAATCCCAACAACATCTTATATCTTCGGTTTACGGTGACATAACAATTATATTAAATAGGGACAATTCTTGGCTTTGCGAAAGGTCCATTTTGACTCCTCGCAATGACCAGGCATCTGAAATTAATAATAAAATACTGTCTAATATACAGGGAGAAAGCAAAGTTTATAGTTCAATAAATAGAATGGTTGATGAACAAGAAGCCACTAATTACCCGATAGAATTTTTAAATTCTTTAAGTATGCCTGGACTACCTTCTCATATAATTTGTTTAAAAACAGTTTTGTGGATTGGCATAATATAATATGCCAATCCACAAAACTGTTGAAAAATATAAGTAACCGCAGAATATTATAATATACCCACGCTATACCCACGACTCGGTCAGCGTGTAACTCCTTGTTTTTTATTAAGATAATATATTGCTAATATTTTTAGATCAAATTAAAATGTTTCAGCGCAAAGCTTCTGGGTAGACTATGTTAAGAGTCGACCCGTCCGGCACGTGAACGTAAAGATTCCTAGAATTGCTAACCCGGGAAAGAGCGACGTATAATTGACCATGCGAGAAACCGCTAACACCGAGATCTACTCCAGCAACACGAAAAGTCTGCCCTTGAGCTTTATTGATAGTCATGGCATAGCACACCGATACTGGGAATTGCGTTCGTTTAAATTGGAATGGAAAATTATTTGGTATTATGGGAATTCTGGGAATAAAGACAGTTTCTCCTGCACCGCAACCTGTTAAAATTTGAGCCTCGATTACATTTTGTTGCAACTGGGTTACTTTTAGCCGAGTTCCATTGCAAAGTTGAGGTGGTCTTAAATTTCGGAGCAGAATTATCGGTATGCCAATTTTTAAACAAATTATATGAGAAGGTAGTCCAGGCATACTTAAAGAATTTAAAAATTCTATCGGGTAATTAGTGGCTTCTTGTTCATCAACCATTCTATTTATTGAACTATAAACTTTGCTTTCTCCCTGTATATTAGACAGTATTTTATTATTAATTTCAGATGCCTGGTCATTGCGAGGAGTCAAAATGGACCTTTCGCAAAGCCAAGAATTGTCCCTATTTAATATAATTGTTATGTCACCGTAAACCGAAGATATAAGATGTTGTTGGGATTGCACTATACAACATAACTCAGGTGTCAGAATAAGTTTTCCTTGGTGTAGTTGTGGATAGGTACCTTCACCAATCTTCAATAATGTATCAGAAAATTCACGATTATCTGCGTTGTCTCCAGTTCTCACTCGCATATTTATAGTCAAATGCACCGATTGTATATCACGCCACAAATAAGAGCTTTTCAGGCAAGCCCTAATCTCATCAGCTCGGGTTCCCCGTGGTATTACCGGTAAGGTTTGTCGGAAATCACCACAAAATAAAACCGTAATACCGCCCATTGGTCGATCATTTTGTCTTATGTCCCTTAGAGTTCTGTCTACTGCTTCTACTCCTTTTCGATGGGCCATCGTACATTCATCCCATACGATTAAATTACACTCACGCAATACCTTAGCTTTGTCGCTATTTCTTGAAATACTACAGGTTGGACTTTCCGTGCGATCTAAATTAATTGGTATTTTAAACATAGTGTGAGCAGTCTTACCTCCTGGTAGCAATGTTGCAGCTATACCTGATGAAGCCACGGCAAGAGCGATTTTACGCTGATTTCGAACATAAGCTAATATTAATTTAGTCAAAAAAGTTTTCCCAGTTCCTCCAGGTGCATCTAAAAACCATATTGTTCCTAAATTATTCTGCACACTCTCGCACACGCGATCATAGACTAAGCGTTGTTCTGCAGTCATCATTGGGACACCGTTTTCTAATGTTACCAGCAGTTCCATTGGGTTGTAACCAATCTCTGCGGAATATTCCCTATTGGTAACCTCTCCGACTGAGGTTGGCGTTGGCAAACCATATTCACAAAGTGATTTACCGCCTACTGCTGTTAAATCTTCCTGAAGAGCTAATAAGCACTGATTTATAGCCAGATCTCGAAAATTATCATTAGTTGCGCCCTCATTATTGTGAGATAAATTCCGAAGAAAGTCTTCTGCAAATTTTTCTTTATATTTTTCCCATAATTGGACAGGATCAGATAAATTACAAAATGTGAGTAATGTTACAAATAAATGGCGTAACCGTCGTGGATTATCACTAACACAGGATTCTGCTAAAGCGTCATCCCAATGTTGATCATTTTCAAGCAAATGACGCGCTTGGCAAGCTGCATGATAAGTTGGATAAACAACATCGTCTACTTTTCTCAAATCTATAAATGATGTTGGTCCTCGCACTGTATGTAATAATAATCTCAAATAAAAACACTCTGCGTTGTTAGGATGAACAGTATACACTCTACCAAGAACATGTTCTTTGAAAATACCTGTCTCGCCATCTACAGGCCTGCCTCGGCGTCTACGGTTAAAGACACCTCGTTGTTTATCGTAGGTATAATACGATGGAACTTCTTCATACAAAAAAGACTTTGCGAAATTATCAGTTTGGCAAAGTCGAAAGAATGCCAATAAAGTTGTTTGTCTAGGGTTCTCTAATCGTTCTGTAACATTTTCGGCGTTAAAATATATACGTTGACCGCCTTCCAGATGAACATCCAGATGGGTCACAGGTGGATATCTTTCGTGAATATTAAAACTTAAGATCCGCCACACAGCTTCTGAAGAGCTGATATATCTGCCTGACTGAAATCTAGTAACTTCATCATGTTCATTTCTTAACGCAAACGTAGCTTGGTCACTGCCCTTGTTAATGTACTTACAAATATATTTAATTGACTCTACACTATTACACATTTCTACATTTATGTGAGCTTGAAATGCTCTGGACAATACAGGCGAATACGGAACGACCCACCTATTATCTAAAGTAACCTGTTGTCCAGACATTCGCTTTTCAACAGTAAAACCACCATTGTCTCTTGAACGGCGACGATATAATGGGTATCCATCATGTCCTGTTACAGTTTCATCCACTAATGCTTTTGGATACCTTTTAGTGCAACGACCGTCTTGCATGCAAGGAGCATTTGCGTTAAATGCACCACATGGACCATGTATCATATGAGTTTTAACAATGTCGTATAACAGGGGATCTGCAGTCGGATCTGGAATTTCAGCACTGATTAATCTGTCTACATCATTAGGTCGAACCTTATCTTTTAACCAAAGCAAGATATGTGCGTGAGGTAAGCCGCGTTTTTGCCACTCAACACTATACATATAACACAATACTTCTCCAAAAATGTTATCTTTGGTAAGAAGATCTATCATTGATTTTAATTTTAAATGAAACACTCTTGCAATAATATCATGGCGGTCATGCGGTGCCTGACCCTCAAGAAGCTCCCGAGTGATTTCATCCCACTTGGGATTGGTAGTTACAGTAACAAATAAGTCGGGACGTCCATATTTTCTTACGTAACAAAAAGCGTCTTGAGTACGTTCATGCATGTAGCGTGGACCACCAGTAAAAGAAGAGGGTAAAATAACTAAACGACCCATATTCACAGTATCGTTATCTTGCTGCATGGCATCGCGAAGGTGCACGTATTCTTCAGCGCGCAGCTGCCTTTGATTAGATCGTATATAAACTAATCTTTCGGTTTCAATTTTTGCGTACATGTCAACAATAAACTGATTAAATAAGCCACGAAAACGTTGAAAGTATACCAATCTATTCCGTCTCACTTGCAGGTGGTAACAATAAAATTGAAGGCATGACACCTTTTTATTATAATTAGGTGCGCCTGTGCGCGGATCGGTTTGGTATACAGCGAAATTATAACCATCTTCCCCTCGACAGTATATCATAGGATATTGCAAACTGTCGTAAGCCCTGTGGGTTTCGAAAATACGTTGCAAACGATTGTCTCTGGAACGTATAACGATATCACGCCTATCACATTCCTGGTCGACCAGTACTACAGCAACTTCATTCGTGGATGGAACGTTATGACGCCCAGGGTGTTCCTGAGTTGGACGCTTATCGGCATTTATAACAATTTTATAATTGTTATTACCATCTTGAGAAAGGGCTTCTAATGCCGATTTAAAACTGCATACGTACGAATTAACCTGATGTAACATGTTCTGAAGTTGTAAAATGAGTTCAGTATTTAAATTCGGAAAATATTGATTTCTTATATTCGACTGTTCGTTGTAATCGGATACAAAATATATTTGAAGAAATTTAGGTTGTTCTTCAGGCAAAAGGGACCCTATCAAATGGTAAACCTGACCTTGTACCTTAAAAGTAGGCATGAAAGGGCCTTCTGAGATTTGTTTAGCACCAAAGGATGTCATTTGGAATGCACTATTATAAGTGCGAATATTATCTAAAAACTGTTTGGATTGCAAATGTTCCCCTAAAAGTAGTGATTTTAAAGGTTCTGGTGGGTCTTCGAACGAAGGCAAATTTATTTTACCTCCAGAACAACAGAAACCAGCAGACTCCTTCCTCCACTTCGAAGCATTACAAAAGGAACATACTACGTTCATATCGCCTATTTCAGAAGATGATCTGTAATCAATTGTGAGGTTATAAGCAAACCCACTTTTATATTTATCGGACCACGCCTCCGAATTTGTAGATTGATCTACCACGTGTATATCTAAGTCATTAAGACCATGTCGAAATCTATCTGCAGTAAGACGGGCCTCTCGCTGTTCTTCTGTTTCAAGCGACCGAATATTTTCAATTCTTAATCTTTCATTAGATAAAGTAATCAATTGTTCTTGTCTCAAAGAATTGTAATAATCGCGTCCCGACTCTAGTCGTTGTTCATGCTCATGTTCATCTTCAAGAGATCGAATCATGTTATGGTGCGCCCTATCATTTGTCAAACGGTCTTGATATTGAGTAAAAGTTTCAGATTCTCGAGACAAAATATGACGTTCGCGATCAGCTGTAAGCCGTAATTCCCTCTCAGTGAAGGTTTCGGACTCGCGAGATAAAATATGACGTTCGTGGTCAGCTGTAAGCCGTAATTCCCTCTCAGTGAAGGTTTCGGACTCGCGAGATAAAATATGACGTTCGTGGTCAGCTGTAAGCCGTAATTCCCTCTCAGTGAAGGTTTCAGACTCGCGAGATAATGTATGCCGTTCGCGGTCAGCTGTGAGTCGCAATTCTCGTTGTAAAGCAGTTTCAGCTTCTCGGGATAACGCATGTTGTTCCCGGTCAATGGAACGCCTTAGCTCTCGTTGAGAAGAGCTTTGAGAAGCCCGTGTTGTAGCTCGTCTCGCTCTTTCAGCTGCTAATCGCATCTCTCTTTCTGGAGAGCTTTCATTAGCTCGAGATGTTGAGGCACTAACTCTCATAGAGTTTAACCGATGTGCTCTTTCCTATTCCGATTCTTGAGAACGCGTCATTCTCATTCTCCTAGCTTGACTCGAAGTTCGAGCTAAAGATGGTCGTTTTTTAGGTGGCATCGTTTATTTTATTTTTAATCGACGGTAACTTAAATTCTATTTAGTTACCCAACAAAAAACTTACGTCAGAGGTCCTAACTATAGCTAAGTATATAATAAATAGAATATAAATCTAAGTGCCTATTAAAACTAAAATAATATTCTAATCGAATTATAAATATGTACGTAGGTACCTACAAATTACAAAAGAATAAAAAATGAAAATAAAGCTATACTTAATGCGTGTGCAATACTATCTACACTTACCTACTTCACTTAAAAATGAATAATAAGAAATACCTACAACTACTGTAATTAATCAAAGTACCTATGCTAATACAAAAAAAACCTTAGATGTTCTAAGTACAGCTGCTATATAATAAAAAAATATAAATCTAAGTGCCTATTTAAACTTAAATACCTAATATTCTAATAGAATTAAACTAAGAAATATGTACCTACCTACCTACAACTTAGGTACAAAAAAAAAAGAAATGAAAATAAAGCTAAAACACGTGTGCAGTATAGGTAGATAGTAGGCAATATCTACCTATACCTACTTCACTTAAAAATAAATAAAAAATACCTATGAATACTATAATTAATAAAAGTACCTACCTACGCTTTTATCTACTCAATACAAAAAAAACTAAACATAAAATGCCCAAAACTAACCTATCAGTAACTAAAAATCTAACAATAATCTAATCTATCTATCTATTATCTAATCTAAAAATCGAATCTAAATCTACTTAAAAAGAAATAAAATAGGAACTATTAATAGTTAAGAATTTAAACAAAACTAAAACTAATTTAGAAAATAACAACAAAAGAAATTAAAATAAACTATTTAAAGACAAAAAGTCGCGCTGATAAGCACGGTTTATAAAATAACAATTATTGTCTGTCAATAAAGTTCAACACTCTGAACGCATCAACAGCCAAATATTGAATGACGCTTGCGCTCGCCTCCCGCCCCTTTTATACTCTGCCGCCGCGAGCCCCGTCGAGCGCGGCAACCGTTACGCAAAAATAATCCTTATAGCTTGATTCACTATTCACGCGCGATGTCTTGTTGGCGTATTTCATGTAAGTAAGTATAAGTTTGGTGTTTCTATACCGATTTCAATGATTCTTTTTTTATTGAATTGGTGCTAATGTTTATTTTTTTTTTTAATTAGGAATGATGGTGAGCATTATTGGTTTTATAAACGTAAAAGTAAACAAATATAATAAGAAATCTCCTAACTGCTAAGCTATCGAGAGTTATGCGTGTTATTGTGAGTTAACTATAAAAGGTAGATATATGCTGTCTTGGAATATTTTTCGTGTATTTTTATGTAGAATATTTCCGTTATACATAGTTTCTATGTAGCTCTAACCATTAAGACTGCACACGCGACGGAAGCTTAAAAAATCAAGCAACTTCTCCCATTTTCTCAACATTTCCTTTCACTGCTCTGCTCCTATTCATTGTAGTGTGATGAAAAGTATACTATTACCTGCCCAGGAGTATAAAGAATAATTGTACTAAGTTTCGTTAAAATCCGTCGAGTAGTTTTTTTTCTATAAATAACATACAAACAGACAGACAGACAGACAGACAGACAAAAATTTTTTTAACTGCATTTTTGGCATCAGTATCGAACACTAATCACCCCCTGCTACTTATTTTGTAAATATATTTCATGTACAGAATTGACCTCTCTACAGATTTATTATAAGTATAGATAAGTATGTAATGAGAAATGTTTTGGTTAAAATATTCAAACTAATATTTTCACTCGAGACAAATAACGGTTACATCTACATGTCCTAAATAATAATTAATATATTAGAATTGTACTTTAAATTAGAGTTGTGCTTTAAATTATCAAGATTATTTTTTTTACATTTTTAATAATAATCATTTTTTTCTTTTTCAAATATATAATCGTAATCGGTGTAACGATTTTAATTTTAAAAAATATGCTTAAATATGCCTATGTATTATTACTTAGTATTGGCGCATAAATATAACATCTCGCAGTTAAGCTCTGGCTTATATTGTAAACATAAAGTCACTGATAAGGTGCGGTTCTCCACCCACAATATGCTCACCTTCACGGCTTGGCTTGGAACTCGTATGTATCCCATATACGAGTTCCATGTAACTTTAGTTAAAACAGAAAACCGTTGTCGACCACTCGTATTGTGCAATTAAAAATATATATTTTTTAGGGTCTGGATACTGTTTATGTAAGTGTATATATATATATATTATATTTGTACATCTGTGATTATTATTTATAGTAAATCTTTTTAAAAATAATCTCTAGACTAATTAGCAACAAAATAAGCAGATGAACTTAAATATTTTATTGTAAGGACCTTAAAACTGAACTGGACACATGTTATTTAGTGTCTTTTCCGCTGTAAAACACATTCAAAGCCAACATATTTCTTAGTAGCTAGTACTGTCACAAAGGTAATCTGTATTCAAAAAGTAAGTAAGATTTATATTAATTTATATTAATGACATGCTGCGTATACATTAAAACCATTTAAAATTATTTAGTCTCATTTCCTTGAAAAGATTTAATAATTATTAAAACAGATTACAGCAAATATTGTTACAGGTCGTACACTGATATACTGAAAATCTTAATACTATCTATATTTATGTTAACATACTATTATTAATAAGGGACATTTATATAAATGATAGGAGTTTAGACGTACATAGTACTAATTAGAACATGATTTGTAGTTTGGAAAGTTTTACTATAATGTCTATCACAACTAGACCATTTAATACTACAAAAAAAAAAACTTTAGCTTCGATGTTAATAACATTTTTGGAGTTCATTTGCAAAACTATTACACAAACTCAACAGTTAACTATATCATATTTAAATTACTAATTATTTTGTTATCTGAATTGCATTGCGTGGATATCGGAACTTTTGGTAATTACTACCGATTTTACCACTGGGATTTGGTTTACTAATTAATATAGTTATTGCTAACCAGGGTGTGGTGAGTTGTGAATACACTAAACTATATTAGTTCATATTATTTCGATAATATAGTATACATTATATTTATTTATTATGATGTGTATGTTATATGTTCCAAATATATAATAATGAATATAATGTATATGTACAGGTATTATAAGACATGAAATCGTAATGTGAAGTATGGGTAAAGATCTAAGACAATAAAGTATACTTTTTATGATAATATAAACACAAATATTTATAAAATCCCAAATAGCAGTAACTACGTATTACATTAAAAATTAAAAAAGGTTAAGTGCACAAAAATATATATATGTATATTTCTTAAATATTGTTATTAAGCAAATATTCAAAGTAGTACTAATATACTTAGTGCACGGAATCTTCTATCTGTCCGTTTATTACTACCTCTGTATCTCGACACCGACACATATAACTCACGCGAGGTCCAACTTGAACTGACATGTTGTAAAGGATAACAATAAAAGAAATTTATTCTGCGCTTAACAATCATGACCATGACTTTGTATCATCATATCTCATGTTTTATAGTTCACAGACATTATCACTGGCATCCATTTTTATATTTTATTAATTCTTGGAGAAACCATTACAGAAAAAAAACAGAAAGCAAGTGATAAAAGAAAGGAAATGGAAATACGTCTGATTTTTATCACTTAAATATTATTAGAAGAAGAACGTGCTCAGGTGGTTTGGGCACGTCGAACGAATGAGTGATGAAAGAATGGTAAAAAAGATTTATATGGGAAAAGTGAGCGGTAAGAGAGACAGGGGGAGGCCTCGAGTGACCTTCGAAAACACAGTAACTACGATACTGGAGGAAGGTCACGTAAAAAGCATGAGAACCCCCCGGAGGGCATGTATGAAGAGGTTGATGTCTGTGGCCGAGGCGAAAGAGGTATGCAGAGACCGTAGCGTTTGGCGTTCCGTCGTCTCTGGCTACCCCGCAAGGGATATGGCGTGAAGGTAAATAAATAAATAAAATAAATATTATTAGCTAATCCATAAGCATATAATAATATAATTAGAATATTTTTATATCTGTAAGCAAACAAATTACTGCTGAATCGGGATATGTAATATAGACCACGAATATTTGTACCGGAATTGAACTTACTCGACGCTTAGCAGTCAGCACCACTAACAGATACATTGAACTCTTTATGTGCTCCACGTATGGTTGTTCCAAGTCTGTACTTATTAGTCTTATCAGTCAAGAAAAAGTAACAATGAATACTTGACGGAAAAGATAAAACATGTTTTTATAGTGGTTTAGAAAAATTAATTCATAGGTCTAATTTCACAATTCAAGTATTGAGCTTAAGGGTGATTATATTGAAAAGTAAAAATAGTTTTGTTGCTTTATTTTATTTAGATCCTTTTCATTCCACGAACTTTTGGACCTCCCCTCGTATGAGTTGAAAATCATTTCTCGATATTCGAAGACAAAAAATGTTGTGGATGTACAAAAACTTTTATCCTTATCACTTCAACAGATTGCGACAAAGCGTTCTTTGTTATTACTTTTCAGATGCTCCATCTTCAAATATGTTGGTAATTTATCTAGTTTATGCTTCCCAAAAATGTGTAACTTTTTCATACATTTAACTTATTAAAATGTCAGAATATAGTTACACAACACCAAACGGAGAAGAACCAACAAGAAACTCCATCATTTTAACGTTTTATAAATTTTTATGGAATTAATGTCAGTGTCATAATTGAATTGTAGAACTTATTAGGATTCAAGTAAAGCTTGGTTCCAACATAAATCAAGAATACTTAATAATGATTCCATTTCTATTTAAAATTTAAAAGATACTACAATATCAAAATATAAGAAAATACTTTTGCAGTCTGAATTATCAACATACTCTGAGTATATTTCATAACAATTTTATACAAAATAATTTAAGTCTACCAAATATTCAATGGTTTTGTATTTTTCGCGGAAAAATAGTATGTGCTTAAAATCGAATTAACCTACTAACGACATTTATATACTTTATTATTGAAATGTTACAATTTCTAGAGTTAGTTGTGGAATAATATATATTTTTCAGATAAAAGTCAACTATTACTTTTCCGATTAATGTCGACGAATACATAGACTTTTTTTCGTTTAAAAAAAACGGCATTATTTGAGAATGTTCATGAATGTATTGTAACAGTTGAAATGTCTCCTGGCGTGATTTTCAATGGCATTAGAAATAGAAGTTGATGAGTTCTTTTCAATATATTCAATTTATATTTTAATATGGAGAGGTTTCAAATGTAATTATGTTATATTCATGAATGAATTCACAGAAAGTGTTATTGAACTAATTTTTAAAACAGTTATAAAAGTCTTAGAGAAATAATATATTATGTAATATTTATTATAAATAGCTGTGTGTAGGTCATCCTGACCTCGTTTGCGTCTAACCCTTAAAACTCCAGTTCCTTTTCAATTTAGGGTCTGCAAACATCCGTCGGATAATGGAGCTTACCACTCCTGCAACTGAAGTATTTCTTTTAACTTTACATATTTTGTATGTCATCGCAATTGAAAATCTGTATCTTTGAGGATAATTTTTATTCAAGTTAAAATGCTGTTAAAAAGAAGTAAAAGTATCTTTTAAATGATACTCAAGCTTATTCTCATCATATTTCAAGATATAGCTCAGCATGTGAGGCAGTTGTCTTCCTGTCAACCAGTTACGCAAACAATTAACAAGAACCCAACTTTTGTTAATTTGGAATAATTATTCTTCATAAATGTACTATCTACGGGTATATTAATATTAAATTTGTTATATAATTTCATTTATTAAGAAATTTTAAAAATATGCTTATTAAGTAGTAAGTAACATTTTTGACATCGCAATGCCAATATTTTAAATTATGTATTAAAATATAAGGTATTATAGTTAATATTAAGAGTATCTTGTAATATGCAAGTGACAATATGTACATATAGTTTATTGCATGTTCGATTTCAATGATCTTCCACGTTCAATCGTACCACGTTGCGTTTGTGTTTCAATTCACTGATTGTCAAACGTAATTATAATTTACAGTTGGCTGATTGGTCTTAAAATATCATTGCTGCTTGGTACTTCTAACCGTATCAACTTTATATTATAGAAATTTAAAACATACAAGTTATATTTTACTATAGTTATAAGTTACTGAAAAAGATTACAATCTTTTTAATATGTTGTAATATCGGGAATAGGTTATTTAAAATGAGGGCAAGAGTGACACGCTCTGAATCGGTAGAGGTCGTTAAATATTTTAAAATGCATCAAAAACCTGTACTTATATCATACTAACATCAACTTTTATAAACTTTCTTTACTTTGAACTGTTTTGTTTAACTTTTCGATGGGGACATATACGGAGATGACTTATTTTGCAAGACAATTCATCTGTATGCCACTACAGTTATCATCCGCTTAAGTAATCAACGTTAATATTAAATCCACGACTAGTCTAATATCTGGCTCGTGTCTAAAACAAACTAATTAAATAAGTCTATTAAACTAATCTAATCTGTGAAGTTATAATCGAATGATCAAAAGCCTTAATCTGCACAATTAAGCAGATTAAGCGTTTAATTAATAATACTGTAACTTTCATCTAACTGGCTTCATTAACTATTTTCTGAATGTGAAAGTTAAATATAACACTTAATTTTAATCATAACATGAAATCGTACAGATTATCAGGTAAATGTTAAGTAAAAAAATTATATATAATGGATATCAAAACGAAGAAGAAAACAAGATTTTTTCCTGGAATTACCTAAAAATCGAGATCAGAGATATAACAATAATTCATTATTAGAAAAGAAATATCTACTGTTTAATAGAAACCAACAAATTCAATTACAATTGAATAAAAAACAAGATGGAAAAATAAATTCTCAAAATTAATTCACGGCTCATTATAATTATAACTTAGGCATAAGATAACTAACTAACTAACTGTTGAACATTTACTACAACTAAAGTTCGTCGAGATACTCGTATTTTAGTTTTCTTGGGAACAAGAAATATTCTTGGAAGGGAATATAAAACATAGTTAAAAACTTTTCTTCTGACTTAAAAAAGTTGTAAACAAATAAAGTTCAAGAAAGTTGTAGGTGTTATACGAGATCTAAAAGAAACTGATAAATGAAGTTGTCTCTCGTTTCATCTTAAAGAATATAAGAGGTTGGTTTTATGTTCCATTTCTTTCTTTGTATCCTTTTATATACTATCTGATGCGGTGTGTTAATGATTCTGTAATATCTGAACTTTTGAACGACAGTATATATATTCATGCAATATGTACATTAAGTTGCGATGAAATTTGTCTGCATGTTGGTTTATAAATAATTTCGCTAAATGTGGCTCCACATCACAGGTGCAGACATACAGTTAGTTAATTCTATTTTTATAAAATGAATGTGAACACAAATTACACTAAACAATTATTGAAAAAAAAGCTTACTTTTGTAAATTATTAGAAGATATACCGAAAAGGTTTCGCATGTTTCTGTAAACTATAGTCAAAATGATGTTTTATACTTCTGAAGTTTTAACTAAATTGTTTTTTTTTTACTAAATTTGTGTTAAAAATTATATAGACGTTGAAGAATTAGGCAATCCTTCAATAAAATTCTCGCGCTATAATATAGCAATTATATTACATTTACATTTTATTACAAAGTATATACAATATTAATAATAGATTATAGTATTGAACCGGCGTCTAGGACAGCCATTCCAAACAATTCATTTCACCCAATCTCGCAGTACTTTACTTGTGACTTCTTATACTTTTCTTTATAGATTATTATTTTTAACAATTACTAAGAAATAAATAAGAACACTTTCACATATTATTCGGTCTTATTTTAAATTTCAAACACTTCAGATTGTAGTTTACAAACGGATAGCCGATATTTTTTTAAAAATACCGATTTTATTCTGAAGTTTTGTTGGAGTCTAAACAAAATCCACATTCTTAAAATATCCAATAATTTAGGAATACATTTTATATTTATTACAGTACATTTTATTCCCAAGTAAAATACTTTATTAATAAACATTTTTATAATACCATCTATAATCTATTAAATTATTTTATGTAGGGATTTATTATTAATACGTTGAGTCGGTAACAATGGCTTTTAAAAACTTATCAAACAATGACTCCTTGAAACAAATAGATTTATTTGATAGACTTTTAAAGGCTCAGACTTCAAAATACCTGCTTATTTTAATTTGTAATAAATACAGTTACAGAGGACATCCTTTGATGGATAAAATTATTTTCGAGAAGTGCCTTAAATCATAATATTTATGTCGAACTTCTGTTTTATGAACTTGAAGTAACTTTCTAAGTCGCTAAAATATATTGAGTCGTTGGTTTATGAGAAAATTATTTAATTTAAGAAACATTACTTCAATGTAGTTTAAAAAGTATGGTTCAATAATTAAACTTGTTTATGTTATCTTTAGAAAGTAGCACTAACATTTTATAGTGATCATTAAATTTATCGTCCGGTATGACGGTTAGTGACATAAATCTGTCGATGTGACATTTTTTAGCAAACTTTAAATCCGATTTTGGTTTTAAATCATTGATTATCTGTATAATAGTATATTGTGTGCAAAATCTCATACATGCACATTCAGTATTTTTTTAAATGAATGACGTCAAAAAATCAAACATTAAAATTAGTAGTACAAATAGGATATAAAAGTAAAGTACAGTGCCACAAAATCTTCTTGAAGAAAAAATATCATTTTATTTTTTTTATGATTATTATGATATCAACTGCAGATTCTTTTGTTACTCAGGTAGATGCTTAACAAAATCTTTAGAATAACCTTAATTATGATTTAGAATCGAAACAAAAAAAACAAGTCATACTTTCTTCATGAACACTGCAAAATAACAAAGTTATTTCAAAAATTTCCAATGGTTTTTTTTCTTCTGTATCTTTGTAAAATCACACTCCGTTTTATATATATATATATATATATATATATATATATATATATATATATATATATATATATATATATATATATATATCCTATTTGTTATAAATATATTATACACTGTTATTATACACAACTTTGTTTTTGAGGTCACCAAAAACAAATTTTGAAACGTATCGAGATAAATAATATCTAGTCTTTGGTAAATCACCTTACATTTTTTAATTTGAAGCGTTAAAAGATTGCATTAAAATTGTAGGAAAAAATATATAAATATTGTGTATTGTATTGTGGTAGAAGAGATTTATTAAAGATAACTCAAAAAAAGTATTATGAATAGAATCGATAGTTGTCGGTATTTACTGAAGGCTTCGGTTTGAATAGGTACAGACAATGGTCTTTCAACTTAATGTTTCCCATTTTCTTCAAAGCGATTTACTTTTTTATGAAAATTTAAATAAAGTTTTAAAATATTTCAAAAGAAATACTTTGTGATTATGTTTCCATAATACTTAAAAAAACATATAGACAATGCGATTATTTAAATACGCCATTAATTCACAAATGGTACATATTTGTGTATTAGTTGCAGTAGACCATAACTATGAGAGACAGCTATTTCAACTATTTCAATCTTACATATATTCTTATTAAATATTGAAGTTTTTTTGAAATTTCCAAGTCCTTATATACTATACGTGTTTACTCCAAATACAAATGGTAGTTTATATTAAAATATTTTATATAATTTTTCCTACGACCTAAGATATGTTAAGTCTTTAGAATATATCTCTAAGAAAAGAAATAAGACAATTATAAAAATCTTAATCGTTATTTGACATTATGCTACTATACTCTGGTGAAAAACACACAGTAGATCTCCGGGTGATACCTAAAGGTCAACGTTAGTATAGTTATCATAATTTAGAATCTATCTGTTAAACATTGTTAAATTACTTTACTACAATAATGCTGTACAAAGTAGAAATAAAGTAGAAATTTATTTGTAACAACCCTGTGTTGTATGGGGATTATACTATAAAAGTTGTTGCTAAATTAATGTAATCCTTATTATCAAGCATCAACGTCTATTCAAATAAATAAGCGATTTAAGAATGAAAGAACAAAGGATGTGCCACAGTTTGAAATAAGAAGTATAACATTATTTTTCTAATAATTACTACCAGTTTAGTAACGTCTATATATAATAAAAATGAATAATGCTATAACCTTTTAAATAAAAAATTAGCGCAAGATATAACAAAATAACATTCAAAATAATTTTTTTTCGAATATGAACTGAAAAAACTAATTAAGTTCTTTTATAAACAGACACTTCTATTTTATTTATAGACTAGCTTTTGCCCGCGACTTCGTCCGCGTTTCCGTCGTTTTTCGAAAAAAAATTAGCAGATGTCCTCCCTCATAGTTTTGACGTAACAGGCAGATTCACTTTCGTATTTTAGAAGGGCAATAGTAATATAATATGCCAATCCACAAAACTGTTGAAAAATATAAGTAACCGCAGAATATTATAATATACCCACGCTATACCCACGACTCGGTCAGCGTGTAACTCCTTGTTTTTTATTAAGATAATATATTGCTAATATTTTTAGATCAAATTAAAATGTTTCAGCGCAAAGCTTCTGGGTAGACTATGTTAAGAGTCGACCCGTCCGGCACGTGAACGTAAAGATTCCTAGAATTGCTAACCCGGGAAAGAGCGACGTATAATTGACCATGCGAGAAACAGCTAACACCGAGATCTACTCCAGCAACACGAAAAGTCTGCCCTTGAGCTTTATTGATAGTCATGGCATAGCACACCGATACTGGGAATTGCGTTCGTTTAAATTGGAATGGAAAATTATTTGGTATTATGGGAATTCTGGGAATAAAGACAGTTTCTCCTGCACCGCAACCTGTTAAAATTTGAGCCTCGATTACATTTTGTTGCAACTGGGTTACTTTTAGCCGAGTTCCATTGCAAAGTTGAGGTGGTCTTAAATTTCGGAGCAGAATTATCGGTATGCCAATTTTTAAACAAATTATATGAGAAGGTAGTCCAGGCATACTTAAAGAATTTAAAAATTCTATCGGGTAATTAGTGGCTTCTTGTTCATCAACCATTCTATTTATTGAACTATAAACTTTGCTTTCTCCCTGTATATTAGACAGTATTTTATTATTAATTTCAGATGCCTGGTCATTGCGAGGAGTCAAAATGGACCTTTCGCAAAGCCAAGAATTGTCCCTATTTAATATAATTGTTATGTCACCGTAAACCGAAGATATAAGATGTTGTTGGGATTGCACTATACAACATAACTCAGGTGTCAGAATAAGTTTTCCTTGGTGTAGTTGTGGATAGGTACCTTCACCAATCTTCAATAATGTATCAGAAAATTCACGATTATCTGCGTTGTCTCCAGTTCTCACTCGCATATTTATAGTCAAATGCACCGATTGTATATCACGCCACAAATAAGAGCTTTTCAGGCAAGCCCTAATCTCATCAGCTCGGGTTCCCCGTGGTATTACCGGTAATACCGCCCATTGGTCGATCATTTTGTCTTATGTCCCTTAGAGTTCTGTCTACTGCTTCTACTCCTTTTCGATGGGCCATCGTACATTCATCCCATACGATTAAATTACACTCACGCAATACCTTAGCTTTGTCGCTATTTCTTGAAATACTACAGGTTGGACTTTCCGTGCGATCTAAATTAATTGGTATTTTAAACATAGTGTGAGCAGTCTTACCTCCTGGTAGCAATGTTGCAGCTATACCTGATGAAGCCACGGCAAGAGCGATTTTACGCTGATTCCGAACATAAGCTAATATTAATTTAGTCAAAAAAGTTTTCCCAGTTCCTCCAGGTGCATCTAAAAACCATATTGTTCCTAAATTATTCTGCACACTCTCGCACACGCGATCATAGACTAAGCGTTGTTCTGCAGTCATCATTGGGACACCGTTTTCTAATGTTACCAGCAGTTCCATTGGGTTGTAACCAATCTCTGCGGAATATTCCCTATTGGTAACCTCTCCGACTGAGGTTGGCGTTGGCAAACCATATTCACAAAGTGATTTACCGCCTACTGCTGTTAAGTCTTCCTGAAGAGCTAATAAGCACTGATTTATAGCCAGATCTCGAAAATTATCATTAGTTGCGCCTTCATTATTGTGAGATAAATTCCGAAGAAAGTCTTCTGCAAATTTTTCTTTATATTTTTCCCATAATTGGACAGGATCAGATAAATTACAAAATGTGAGTAATGTTACAAATAAATGGCGTAACCGTCGTGGATTATCACTAACACAGGATTCTGCTAAAGCGTCATCCCAATGTTGATCATTTTCAAGCAAATGACGCGCTTGGCAAGCTGCATGATAAGTTGGATAACCAACATCGTCTACTTTTCTCAAATCTATAAATGATGTTGATCCTCGCACTGTATGTAATAATAATCTCAAATAAAAACACTCTGCGTTGTTAGGATGAACAGTATACACTCTACCAAGAACATGTTCTTTGAAAATACCTGTCTCGCCATCTACAGGCCTGCCTCGGTGTCTACGGTTAAAGACACCTCGTTGTTTATCGTAGGTATAATACGATGGAACTTCTTCATACAAAAGAGACTTTGCGAAATTATTAGTTTGGCAAAGTCGAAAGAATGCCAATAAAGTTATTTGTCTAGGGTTCTCTAATCGTTCTGTAACATTTTCGGCGTTAAAATATATACGTTGACTGCCTTCCAGATGAACATCCAGATGGGTCACAGGTGGATATCTTTCGTGAATATTAAAACTTAAGATCCGCCACACAGCTTCTGAAGAGCTGATATATCTGCCTGACTGAAATCTAGTAACTTCATCATGTTCATTTCTTAACGCAAACGTAGCTTGGTCACTGCCCTTGTTAATGTACTTACAAATATATTTAATTGACTCTACACTATTACACATTTCTACATTTATGTGAGCTTGAAATGCTCTGGACAATACAGGCGAATACGGAACGACCCACCTATTATCTAAAGTAACCTGTTGTCCAGACATTCGCTTTTCAACAGTAAAACCACCATTGTCTCTTGAACGGCGACGATATAATGGGTATCCATCATGTCCTGTTACAGTTTCATCCACTAATGCTTTTGGATACCTTTTAGTGCAACGACCGTCTTGCATGCAAGGAGCATTTGCGTTAAATGCACCACATGGACCATGTATCATATGAGTTTTAACAATGTCGTATAACAGGGGATCTGCAGTCGGATCTGGAATTTCAGCACTGATTAATCTGTCTACATCATTAGGTCGAACCTTATCTTTTAACCAAAGCAAGATATGTGCGTGAGGTAAGCCGCGTTTTTGCCACTCAACACTATACATATAACACAATACTTCTCCAAAAATGTTATCTTTGGTAAGAAGATCTATCATTGATTTTAATTTTAAATGAAACACTCTTGCAATAATATCATGGCGGTCATGCGGTGCCTGACCCTCAAGAAGCTCCCGAGTGATTTCATCCCACTTGGCATTGGTAGTTACAGTAACAAATAAGTCGGGACGTCCATATTTTCTTACGTAACAAAAAGCGTCTTGAGTACGTTCA
The DNA here is from genome assembly GCA_918358695.1 of Melinaea menophilus ssp. n. AW-2005. Classification (NCBI taxonomy): domain Eukaryota; kingdom Metazoa; phylum Arthropoda; class Insecta; order Lepidoptera; family Nymphalidae; genus Melinaea; species Melinaea menophilus. The sequence continues at coordinate 11,928,093 of OU911049.1, forward strand.
TGCATGTAGCGTGGACCACCAGTAAAAGAAGAGGGTAAAATAACTAAACGACCCATATTCACAGTATCGTTATCTTGCTGCATGGCATCGCGAAGGTGCACGTATTCTTCAGCGCGCAGCTGCCTTTGATTAGATCGTATATAAACTAATCTTTCGGTTTCAATTTTTGCGTACATGTCAACAATAAACTGATTAAATAAGCCACGAAAACGTTGAAAGTATACCAATCTATTCCGTCTCACTTGCAGGTGGTAACAATAAAATTGAAGGCATGACACCTTTTTATTATAATTAGGTGCGCCTGTGCGCGGATCGGTTTGGTATACAGCGAAATTATAACCATCTTCCCCTCGACAGTATATCATAGGATATTGCAAACTGTCGTAAGCCCTGTGGGTTTCGAAAATACGTTGCAAACGATTGTCTCTGGAACGTATAACGATATCACGCCTATCACATTCCTGGTCGACCAGTACTACAGCAACTTCATTCGTGGATGGAACGTTATGACGCCCAGGGTGTTCCTGAGTTGGACGCTTATCGGCATTTATAACAATTTTATAATTGTTATTACCATCTTGAGAAAGGGCTTCTAATGCCGATTTAAAACTGCATACGTACGAATTAACCTGATGTAACATGTTCTGAAGTTGTGAAATGAGTTCAGTATTTAAATTCGGAAAATATTGATTTCTTATATTCGACTGTTCGTTGTAATCGGATACAAAATATATTTGAAGAAATTTAGGTTGTTTTTCAGGCAAAAGGGACCCTATCAAATGGTAAACCTGACCTTGTACCTTAAAAGTAGGCATGAAAGGGCCTTCTGAGATTTGTTTAGCACCAAAGGATGTCATTTGGAATGCACTATTATAAGTGCGAATATTATCTAAAAACTGTTTGGATTGCAAATGTTCCCCTAAAAGTAGTGATTTTAAAGGTTCCGGTGGGTCTTCGAACGAAGGCAAATTTATTTTACCTCCAGAACAACAGAAACCAGCAGACTCCTTCCTCCACTTCGAAGCATTACAAAAGGAACATACTACGTTCATATCGCCTATTTCAGAAGATGATCTGTAATCAATTGTGAGGTTATAAGCAAACCCACTTTTATATTTATCGGACCACGCCACCGAATTTGTAGATTGATCTACCACGTGTATATCTAAGTCATTAAGACCATGTCGAAATCTATCTGCAGTAAGACGGGCCTCTCGCTGTTCTTCTGTTTCAAGCGACCGAATATTTTCAATTCTTAATCTTTCATTAGATAAAGTAATCAATTGTTCTTGTCTCAAAGAATTGTAATAATCGCGTCCCGACTCTAGTCGTTGTTCATGCTCATGTTCATCTTCAAGAGATCGAATCATGTTATGGTGCGCCCTATCATTTGTCAAACGGTCTTGATATTGAGTAAAAGTTTCAGATTCTCGAGACAAAATATGACGTTCGCGATCAGCTGTAAGCCGTAATTCCCTCTCAGTGAAGGTTTCGGACTCGCGAGATAAAATATGACGTTCGTGGTCAGCTGTAAGCCGTAATTCCCTCTCAGTGAAGGATTCGGACTCGCGTGATAAAATATGACGTTCGCGGTCAGCTGTAAGCCGTAATTCCCTCTCAGTGAAGGTTTCAGACTCGCGAGATAATGTATGCCGTTCGCGGTCAGCTGTGAGTCGCAATTCTCGTTGTTAAGCAGTTTCAGCTTCTCGGGATAACGCATGTTGTTCCCGGTCAATGGAACGCCTTAGCTCTCGTTGAGAAGAGCTTTGAGAAGCCCGTGTTGTAGCTCGTCTCGCTCTTTCAGCTGCTAATCGCATCTCTCTTTCTGGAGAGCTTTCATTAGCTCGAGATGTTGAGGCACTAACTCTCATAGAGTTTAACCGATGTGCTCTTTCCTCTTCCGATTCTTGAGAACGCGTCATTCTCATTCTCCTAGCTTGACTCGAAGTTCGAGATAAAGATGGTCGTTTTTTAGGTGGCATCGTTTATTTTATTTTTAATCGACGGTAACTTAAATTCTATTTAGTTACCCAACAAAAAACTTACGTCAGAGGTCCTAACTATAGCTAAGTATATAATAAATAGAATATAAATCTAAGTGCCTATTAAAACTAAAATAATATTCTAATCGAATTATAAATATGTACGTAGGTACCTACAAATTACAAAAGAATAAAAAATGAAAATAAAGCTATACTTAATGCGTGTGCAATACTATCTACACTTACCTACTTCACTTAAAAATGAATAATAAGAAATACCTACAACTACTGTAATTAATCAAAGTACCTATGCTAATACAAAAAAAACCTTAGATGTTCTAAGTACAGCTGCTATATAATAAAAAAATATAAATCTAAGTGCCTATTTAAACTTAAATACCTAATATTCTAATAGAATTAAACTAAGAAATATGTACCTACCTACCTACAACTTAGGTACAAAAAAAAAAGAAATGAAAATAAAGCTAAAACACGTGTGCAGTATAGGTAGATAGTAGGCAATATCTACCTATACCTACTTCACTTAAAAATAAATAAAAAATACCTATGAATACTATAATTAATAAAAGTACCTACCTACGCTTTTATCTACTCAATACAAAAAAAACTAAACATAAAATGCCCAAAACTAACCTATCAGTAACTAAAAATCTAACAATCTAATCTATCTATCTATTATCTAATCTAAAAATCGAATCTAAATCTACTTAAAAAGAAATAAAATAGGAACTATTAACAGTTAAGAATTTAAACAAAACTAAAACTAATTTAGAAAATAACAACAAAAGAAATTAAAATAAACTATTTAAAGACAAAAAGTCGCGCTGATAAGCACGGTTTATAAAATAACAATTATTGTCTGTCAATAAAGTTCAACACTCTGAACGCATCAACAGCCAAATATTGAATGACGCTTGCGCTCGCCTCCCGCCCCTTTTATACTCTGCCGCCGCGAGCCCCGTCGAGCGCGGCAACCGTTACGCAAAAATAATCCTTATAGCTTGATTCACTATTCACGCGCGATGTCTTGTTGGCGTATTTCATGTAAGTAAGTATAAGTTTGGTGTTTCTATACCGATTTCAATGATTCTTTTTTATTGAATTGGTGCTAATGTTTATTTTTTTTTTTTAATTAGGAATGATGGTGAGCATTATTGGTTTTATAAACGTAAAAGTAAACAAATATAATAAGAAATCTCCGAACTGCTAAGCTATCGAGAGTTATGCGTGTTATTGTGAGTTAACTATAAAAGGTAGATATATGCTGTCTTGGAATATTTTTCGTGTATTTTTATGTAGAATATTTCCGTTATACATAGTTTCTATGTAGCTCTAACCATTAAGGCTGCACACGCGACGGAAGCTTAAAAAATCAAGCAACTTCTCCCATTTTCTCAACATTTCCTTTCACTGCTCTGCTCCTATTCATTGTAGTGTGATGAAAAGTATACTATTACCTGCCCAGGAGTATAAAGAATAATTGTACTAAGTTTCGTTAAAATCCGTCGAGTAGTTTTTTTTTTCTATAAATAACATACAAACAGACAGACAGACAGACAGACAGACAAAAATTTTTTTAACTGCATTTTTGGCATCAGTATCGAACACTAATCACCCCCTGCTACTTATTTTGTAAATAAATTTCATGTACAGAATTGACCTCTCTACAGATTTATTATAAGTATAGATAGTGTAGACGTATAGATTATGGAAAGGCTTATGAGTGTTTCAAAATAATATTTTCAGCACACATTATATCTTACGGTCAGTAAATTACCAAATAATGCGCGTAAAGCCTTATCGTTACGAAGTTGGGCTTAGAAACAGGCTGGTAAGCCTGACAGGCTATAAAAAAAACAATACGTCCACCCTTGACCCTCTTAAATTGTGCGAAAACTAACAGTAATCGAGATGTTTGGGAGCTTTATGTGGATTTTAGTTTTTATTGACATTCTTAGTTTTATCTTCACTATTTATACTCAGACTAAGTATAGCTTAAAAGCTAATGATTCCCTAAAATGTTTTTAAAGAAATTGGTATTCTTACGGTAACCTCTCAATACAAGTTTAACAACATATTATATATAAGCCATCATTTTATAATATATAAATATATATATAAATATATATATATACAATGCCTATTCGCCAAGGCATCGTCAATAGTTGACGAGACTTTGTGAGGTTTTTTAGCGAACGTGACGTTTTTGACGTGGCAAAATGGCTATGTTACAAAGACTAATTGTATGGTGTTGAAAGTGAACCCGTATGGAATGACATACCTTTAAAAAGATTTATGTTTTTTATTTATAATACTAAATAATAAAGCAACTTCAATGTAAATAGATTGAATGGTGTGATTCAAAATAGTTAAAGTGAGGTTTGGCTTAAAAGTTTAATTTCATATAATATGTATTTCTAATATGTTAACGGTTTTAATATTAAAGGTTCTGTGTTAAACGTGTCGTTATATATCCGAGTTTGTACAAGTTTCAATAACAAATATATCTGTAAATTAATTAGTAACTGTGTTATCAAATATTAAAATTATTTATCAGGTCAGCGTGTAATCTTTAACCTAATTTCGGCTTCACATAAATAGATTCTTATCGCGTACAAACATTCTCGAAATATAATTCAATCGTGCGGTCCTTGAGAACAAACAAAGGGAATTCTACCTTACAATGGCTTTGTGAAACTCTATTCTACATGCGTATAATATTATTAATTACATTTTCGTAATCTTATTATAATACAAGTCCATAAATCGATATTTTTTTAAGAATGGCCTAACTCCATTTGTCTTCAAATTGATTTATTAAAGGGTTTGCTTTTCCGTAAATTTAAAAATATACGTAAAGAATACAAGATGTAATTGTTTGTAAGGGTGGTAGATTTATAGTTCCTATTAAAATAGTGGCAATTGTTATGTTAATAATATGCGATTTCTTAGCAAAAATATCGTCCATCATTGAAGGTGCGAAAGTTCAATCAACAGAATTGAAGATGTTTCTTATGTAAAAAGAAGCAATACTGAATATATATTACATATCATTAATCCACGTAACATACAAAACATAACCACCTTGTGTGTATGAACACTATTTGTAGAAGTCATGATGTTCCAATGGTATATATTGTTATAGGTTAATTATGTCCTTGAATTTTGATATTGTATGTTGTAATAAGTAAAGGGTTTAATATTGAAATTCTTATTCCTCGATGAATTTTTTTGTAGTTTATTTCTAACACTTTGCATCCAACAAATTACTGATTCTACATCATGCGCCTTCTAATAATTTTGTTGATATAAAATCATCTTGTCTCATTTCGTTTACAGAATATGTTTCACCTCTCCGACACTTTTTAATAATTTTATAATAATCCTGGGGAACTAACAGTATATTATTAAATATGTATACACCAAAATCTCTATTATTTACTAAAAATAAAAGTCCTGATATTTAAAACGAATATTTTTCCATTATTATGTTTCTCTTTCGATTTTTTTTTATCATTGATTAATATTTCTCCTCCATTGTCTCAGCTAAAAGGTCTTGTTCTGTACTTTTCAATGGGTAAAATAATTTCTAAAATGTTATATAAAAATTACAGTTTTATTTATCAATTTAAGCGTCTATATATAATGGTCTTAAAACTTTTAGTTGGTTTCGTTCTATTAATTAATTCTATTAAGATAATCCACCTCACAAAAGCGGATAAAGAATATCGTTTTGTATTTAGCAAAGCTTAAGAGTCAACCAATATTCCGTTAAGTCCCTGCGGCGGAACTGTAACACGATTAATTACTTTAAAAACTAATATATAATGTTGATCATTGTAATGTTCACAAATTGATATTTATCCTAAACAATAAGTTAAACTCTATTAACTCGATTGGACCCGAGTTCAATTCAATATTCGATGAATGTTTAATTGATTTCAGTAGTTTCACCAATTAATGATTTTAGTAATAGTAATATCTCTTAACTTGTATCGTCTATCTAAATAGATGTATTTCCATTATTTTATTTGTATATTAGTGTTAGTTTGTATATGGTATATATGTCATGAATTAGGAATAAAAATGTGCTTCATACGTAAACTAACGTATAAGTAATCTTTAAACAACTTTAAGGCACCAAGTCTACGCACTGAGACACTGTGAACAGTGTGAACTACGCACTGAGACACTGTGAACAGAACACAATTATATTTAAATGACTAATTAATTTATTATAAAACTAGCAGGTTACCCGTGCTTCGCGACGGACGACGAAAGTGAAGAAGAGAGAGAACGGGGGGTAAACTTTGCAGTTTTTTGGCTGTAACTTTGGAACGGTTTGAACTTTTGCAAAATCCTTTCTTATTACACCTATTCAATATGTCAGGAATCTTGTATCCAAATTTCAGCTTTCTAGGTATTACGGTTTGGGCCGGAAAGCGATAAATGAATCAGTGAGTGAGTATCTTTGTGCTTTATATATTAAGATTTATACAATATAACATCCAGGGTGTGCAGAATCCAATAAATATCATGATGCAAATTACATTTTAACAATTATATTTAAATAACTAATTAATTTATTATAAAATTTATATAACATAACATTCAGGGTGGGCAGAATTCTAGAGGAAGGCTGGGAAGAAGGAGGCGGGAGTACGCCCGCCGCTTCCTTCCCCAGCTGTAGTGCCTTGGTGGGAGGGGAGGGTGACCTCTCTCACCTATTACAGGCCTACGTCGTGAGGGTACTCTTAGTTGCTCGGAGCACCCTTACACGGGGGGGGGTTACCGCCGGAGCGTCACGGTGAGTGCGCAAGCGATCCCGTGGCGTCCCATTAAGGCGTTGAGGGCAACCGTTGGTTTTTTAGTGGGTAACCTTAAAAATGGCAGCGTCCTCTATGCTGCCGGGTAGTCCCACATAACCCTCCGGCCATCACCTTCTTGGTCGGCGGGTATCCGTAACGGATTTTTCCAACGATAAAAAAAAAAAAAAAAAAAAAAAGGGTGGGCAGAATCCAATAAATATTATGATGCAAATTACATTTTAACCACAAAATCTGTTAGAATGCAACTGTATTTGTAATACTGATTAAAATTATGAAAAAAAAAGTATATTGTTAAATAAAAGTTTAGTTTAAATTCGTATAACATTTACTTTAAATTTAATTTTCATTTAAAGTTAAAGTTTATTAATGTTTCTTTATGGCTCTTTTGTTGTGAAGCCACAAATTTCTTTCTCTGTTAATTTTCACTCTCTCAACCACAAATAGTAGATAAAAGTAGCTAAATGTAAAAAAAATGGATTATGCTCGTTATTAAATTGGTAAACTGATTACTATAAAAACACAACAAAAAGTTTTCAGGTCTTAAGTAAGCAAATACGTTGTCAGAATTGTTACTTTTATTTGTTTAATCTTTATCCTATTAATGATAATACACCTAAGTCTGTTTTTACACGGTAGATTGGTTCCAGAAAAAACCGTGTAAAAAAAGACATTAATCGTATGCAAAAATAGGTGATTGATTCCTAATCTCTAAAACTTATTAAAATTAGTGAAAAACAAGGATTTTTTAAGAACACGTATTCATGTTTATTTAATTAAATCACATATACAATGTATATTTTTAGAAGCATAGTTATTGAAGATTATTCACAAAATATTAACACATTTCAATTGCTCTGACCAGTAAATTTCCTTGTATGCACAAAAAGTGAAATCTCCTATTTTTGTGATATGAATATATTTCGCAGAAATTAAATTTGACAAAAAAAATATTAAGCCCAAAAAATGTTATCGTGCTAAATGGAATAAAATCGTATTAAAAATTTAAAAATATTTTATTTTCAAACCGTGTTATATCAAAACCGTGTAAAAAAAAACCGTTTAAAAACAGACTTAGGTGTATTTGTATTATTATACAAATGGTGGACATGTTTACATTTAAATATTTAATTGAAATGCTTTTATATTTTTATGCTTATACTCTCGTGTCTATGTGTCTTGCAATGATTTTATGTTAGCAGATAACGATAAATATAAAATAAAACTATATTAATCAATATATCAAGGAATGATTAATCACGTTACCTCTGTAAACACAAGACTTACCGGTCTGTAATTTTGAATGTTTTAATTTTAAGATGTAGGTGTCTGCTGTAAAGTGATTTTGTAAAGTTCTTCGCAAGTGGGTTAAGAAAAGGAGCATTAAAGTATGTAAGATGTTTTCACCGACTTCATAAGAAAAACAAGAAATTTATATTAAGACTTTTTGGTAACAAAATAATTAACAAATGAATCAATTAGATCACGCCATTGCCCTGAGCATGCCCTAGTTGCTGGCGAATAGCTAAATAATAGCTGGAATAGCTGGCGAATATAAAGTTATATGTTTTACATGTATTAAAAAAAAACTCGAACACGAGCACAACTTAAACATAACTTATTTTGTAAAATTATTTTATGTAGTAAAATATACTTCAAAATTTGTTATTAAAATATCAAGCAACACTGATGACAAAGAATCCATATGCTCAAGTTAATAAAATGAGAAATATATTACTTCAACTAATACCTTGAGAACTTACCACGTAACCATTATTGGTCTATGATTTATATTAAAGGGAAACAGAAATCTTCTTATGTCTAAAATATTACCATTTTAAACTAAAATTAAAAGATGAATAGCTTAAAATTTTTTTTTCATAATTTTTATTATCGTTTTTTTTAAATAAATTATTATTATTGTGTTAAAAAAATTATAGTGAGCCTCGCCTTAAATAATGTCGACAGCATTTGATTTATATGTTTAATCCGTATCGAGTACATATCTTCTGTCTGCGGTTCTATCGTTGACTTGACATTTATTAAATTTCAATGTTTATCCAAATTATGTGTTATGTATTTTATGAAATACGATAATTTAGTTTATTAAAAAACTGTTATTAAACATTTTAAATAGGAATTTTATTATAATATTTTTGTTATTCATTTTCATCAAAATACTGAAAAGAAACTGTCAAAAACAAAATTAATGATTTATTTCAAACAAAATGTGTGTAACTTTCTGAGCCTTTAAAGTACTCAGACACGATATAATTAAAATTCTGCAATACATACTTATATACATAATATTATATATTTGTCTCTTCATATCTTGTGATCTTCTCCAAAACTGCTCATAATTAACATCCATTATCTACGGTGTATACGATGATAGAGCAATTAGAGCAACTAATTAGATCTGTATTACATTATATATATATATATATATATATATATATATATATATATATATATATATATATATATATATATATATATATATATTGTACGGTGCAACACCGCACATTTCGCCAAATCAGCTTTTTAATTGTTTCGCTATAAATCATAATTGACATACTTTTCAGTTCGCATTAAGCAAGCATCGCGCGCGTTCTCTCTATCATTTCTATCATTATTTTATAACCAAAATATATCAAGTATTATCAAGCATAGCAATTATCATTTTCTATCATCAAAGACGTATGAAAACCCCATACATCTTTTTGGTCCTTCGAACCTTCTCGCATGTGTAAATTAATTTCGAATAATTTCTTAACATTTACCACGCGGGTGTGAATCAAACCAGCATAGCAAGCATTTTATAAGTGTTACGGACATTGACTCTAATACGTGTACTACGAGGATTGTATTACGTGTTATTAAATATCATCAAGAAGCATTTACAATTAAATATATTAGCAACGATTTGTGTGAACGGTGTAAGTAAGATTAAATCAAATCGGGCAGCACCGGTAAGTCAATCTTATTATCCTATTACGTCGTGATCACCAGAAATCTTAAATATCAGAACAGCAATTTATATAAATTTTAAGCAATTAACATATAAAAAATATAACAATGGAAGACATTTACGCTACTCAATGTCAACTTATGCAAAGCATTGAGAAGCTACTTGTGAACTTCAAGAAAGATGGGCTTGAGCGCAAGACCTTCTCCAATATACAGAGACGGTTAACAACGCTCAAATCCTATTGGAATGAATACAACAGCAATCATACACAGCTTGTTGACTATCAAGACATTGATCATGATTATTTTATACAAAATTGCTATGAAAAGACAAAGGAATTTTACCTCAAACTTTTGTCTTATTTAGAAAATTACTCCTTGTACATAGAGAATCCAACAGCCCACGACATACCATCGACTCCGCGACCAGGCGCTATATACTCGTTTGAGGTACCACCCACTGTTAAAAGTAGGCAATTTAAGATTGATATTCCGTCGGTCGAAGTCTCTCAAACAACACCGACCCCTACGACGTCAGCCATTCGAGCTTTACCATCGCCACTCAACGGAGTCAACCCAGCATCGCAAGAAAAAGTAGGTGAGTTTTTAGACCGCAGCACCCCTAGCAAATTAGAAGAAATGCTTCGCAAGCAAAAAAGCAACTTCAAAGCGTTTTCTCGCACTATCACGAGCATAGAAGAAGATTTGACGGAAAAGTGGGAGTTTGAAGATGTTTTAAAGACCATAGAATCACGTTGGAGAACCATTGACTCTCTTCACTGGGAGATTGACAGCTTTCTTTGTGAAGAAGATGAGGAGTACATGCGTTTATTCAACAGATATGAAAAAGAGTATAATGATATCAAGAAAGTGTTGACTAAAAAGATGTGGTCATCATCATATAAGACCAAGATGACTCCAACGATGGACATTCCTACTTTTAATGGAGACTATCACAAATGGGTATCATTTAAAGATCTCTTTTCTGAAGCGATTCACAGCAACGGGTCCATATCGAAGGCGCAAAAGATGCAGTTCTTGAAAAATAAGGTCAAAGGCGAGGCAGAAAAACTTATTCAACATTTAAAAATAAGTTCAGAAAACTATCAAGTATGTTGGGATATTCTCAACCACAGATTTAATAACGTTAGAAAAATATTCACATATCATATGCAAATTCTTCTGTCTCTACCTACCATGCAACAACAATCAGCAGCGTCAATAAAGAAAATGCATGACACTACAATCGAGTGTATAAATGCCATCAAGCCACTCGGCGTAGATATATCGTCATCGGACCCTGTACTCACTCACATTTTGTCGCATAAATTAGACTCAGAGACGCACTTGGAGTATATAGAATCACTTAAGAACCCCCGAGAGCTGCCGACTTTAAGCGAATTCATCCAATTCCTCGAGAATAAGTTTACATCACTGGAGGCGTCCCGCCGAAAACAAAATACCATTAATCAGAAGCCAAGTGTATCTCCTTTTTATACGAAAAAACCATGGCAATATCAGTATAGCAATAATAACAACTATAGCAAACCTCCAACTAGCAATTTGAACGCAAATTATAATCAGAAACCAAAATCATTTTACGTGTCATCAGCTAATAAATGTCCCCACTGCGATGGCGATCACGGTATTTTTATATGCAAGGAATTTCTTGATTTACCTAATGAAATGAAAGTGAAGACTGTAAATAAATTACGACTTTGTGTAAACTGTCTGTTTGACCACAAAGGTAAGAAATGTTTATCTACGAAAACCTGCCGGAAATGTTCGGGGAAACATAATACTTTGCTGCACGAAGCGTACATCAACCAACCGTCCAGCATCCCGAAGCATTCGTAAGATAACGTCTATGTCTCACAGAGTAAATTGTCTGAAATTCTTCTGGCAACAACACTTATCAAAGTTCTGGCACTAGATGGAACCTATCATATTATGAGAGCGCTTGTGGATCAAGGGTCTCAAATCTCCTTAATTACTGAAGATGCTGCTCAGAGGTTGGGACTAAGACGGCGCCATTGCAAGGGTGTCGTATTCGGGCTCGGTTCTCAACTAAACAATTGTAAAGGTGCATTACAAATTACTGCCTCGGCGATCAAGGGCGACTTCAACTTTAACACCAACGTAGTTATTATGAAGAAACTAATGCATAGCCTGCCTAATCAAACATTTGAAAAACCAATATGGCCGCATTTAAAAAATATCGATTTGGCAGATCCAGAGTTTCACATCAGCGCTCCTATAGATATACTATTGGGAGCGGAAGTTTATTCTCTCATCATGATGGGCGGAATCATCAAGGGCGATAGCAAGACCGAACTTATTGCTCAACAAACACATCTAGGATGATTATTGTGTGGCAAGGTCACGACTTATCATTGCAATGTGGTTCTGAACAATTTAGAAGATATTCAGAGATTTTGGACAATTGAAGACATCGCAGATAATCCGTCAGACCTAACAGCAGAGGATCACTATTGTGTGACTCAATATCAAGAGCAGACTACACGTCAAGTAGACGGGCGATACGTCGTGAGATATCCCATGAAACCCAACTTTACAGAAAAATTGGGCGATTCTAAGAATCGAGCAATAGCGCAGTTTTTACAATTAGAGAAAAAGTTTTAAAAAAATCAGAAGTTATCAGATGGTTACAAATCTTTTGTAAACGAATACGTTAGTTTAGGACACATGCACCAAGTTCACAATGACTGTAATGTGAACTCGCCGGCCTCGTGCTACCTTCCGCATCACTGTGTATTGAGCTCTGACTCTACTACAACCGCGCTGCGTGTAGTAGTAAATGCATCATCGCCTACAACATCAGGTTGCAGTTTCAATGACCTTATGTACAGTGGGCCAAACTTACAACGTGACCTATTATCTTTGATAATAAATTGGAGGCAGTACGAAATAGCATTTACAGCTGACATTGAAAAAATGTTCAGGCAAATCATGGTACACCCTGAAGATCAGAATTTACAAAAGATAATCTGGAGAAACAACAGTCAGGAACCTTTACAAGAATACAATCTAGCAACTGTCACCTATGGTACAAAGGCCGCACCCTTTTTAGCCATGATGACTTTAAAACAGTTAGCAAAAGATAAAGGTCACAATTATCCATTGTCACTCGCCAGGCAAACATTAGAAGATAAATTCTACATGGATGATCTTCTCTCGGGGAGTCACAGCATCCCGGCAGCAAAGCAATTGCAATCAGACTTGTTAAAGTTGCTTAAGTCTGGTGGTTTTCATCTTCGCAAGTGGGCTTCCAATAAGCAAGAACTTTTAAAAGACGTCGAAACAAATACAAAATCATTTGATTTCAAACATCCAGAGTCAACAAAAACTCTCGGCTTACAGTGGAATCCGAAAGACGATCATTTTTCGTTTAAACTCACGCTCAGCCCGCCCTCACAAAGGTTACTAAGTAAACGAATACTATTGTCAGAAATATCCAAAAGTTTTGATCCCCTAGGTTGGCTTTCCCCGGTAACCACGAAATTGAAATTGCTATTTCAAAAGGTGTGGCTACAGGATATTCAGTGGGATACTGAGTTACCAAAAGAAATAAGCAAAGAATGGCAGAGAATTCGAGATGATTTATATAACATAAATGATTTTAAAGTACAGAGATGGCTAGCAACTCAGGAAAACGATAACATCGAACTTCACGGATTTTGTGATTCATCAACCAAAGCTTTCGCCTGTGTAATTCTTTGTAGGGTGAAAAAACCACATAACACAATCAACATTGTGGCAGGAAAATCACGACTGGTACCCGTAAAGAAAACTATCACTCTACCACGACTCGAGTTAATGGCTTGTCATCTATTAGCGAAACTTATGAATACGGTACTTAAAACCTTACAAAATCATAACATTAAAATATACGGTTGGACAGACTCGACTGCAGTGCTAGGATGGCTTCAAGGAGACTCTAGTCGCTGGCAAACATTCGTAGCTAATAAAGTAAATCAAATCAAAGCAATCATGCCTTCGGAAAAATGGCACTACGTGAAATCAACAGAAAATCCCGCTGACTGTGCCAGCCGAGGTATTTCAGCCAAACAATTGAAAGAGCATCAACTGTGGTGGACGGGACCTATATGGTTAATCTCGTATGAGCCTGAAGACAATCAAAAGCGCCCTGTATACCTAACTGATCTAGAAATGAAACAATCACACCAAAGCAATGTCACGACCATAAATAATTACAATATTATAAGTGACATAGTTAACAAACATAGCGACTTCGCACGTGCAACAAGAATAGTAGCGTGGGTATTACGTGCGGTGTCACGCAGAAAATCAAAGAAATCATTTTTATCGGTTGACGAGTTATCAAAAGCAAGAAACACAATAATTGTTTGTTTCCAACATTTATCTTTTTCAAATGAAATTAGCAGATTAGAAGGTGGAGATAAAATAGACAGTAAAAGTAAAATACTCAGCCTAAATCCATTTTTAGGTAAAGATCAATTGCTGAGAGTTGGTGGTCGTATTAAACACGCAAACATACCTGAGGAAATGAAATACCCTTTAATCATCCCGCACGATAGTCATCTGACGAATTTGCTCATTGATCGAGCTCATAAAGACACATTCCACGGTGGAGCACGTTTAACACATGCTCGGCTTCGACAGCATTACTGGATAATAGGAGGAAACCGAGCCGTTAAGAAACGTCTTCGCAGATGTCTTATATGCAGACGTCAAGACCCTGTGAAACAAACACAACTTATGGGGGATCTACCGACGGCACGCGTTAACCCCAGTCGACCATTCCACAGTAGTGGCGTGGACCTATGTGCTTACGTTGAGGTCAAGGCAAATAAGGGAAGAGGAATTAAGACTACAAAAGCATATGTTACAGTATTTGTCTGTATGGCAACAAAAGCAGTGCATTTGGAGCTTGTTTCGGACCTCTCTTCATCAGCATTTCTAGCAGCACTACGACGAATGTCTGCTCGACGAGGAACACCAAGACATATCTATTGCGACAATGGTACAAACTTCGTGGGGGCTAATCGCATCTTAAAGCAAGGATACATCAACTTACAAGCAATATTAGACAATGAATTCCATTCCCAAGTATCTGACATGGGCATCGAGTTTCATTTCAACGCCCCAGCATGGCCAAGCGCTGGGGGACTGTGGGAAGCAGCCGTAAAGAGTCTGAAATACCATCTGCGAAGAGTGCTCGGTGATCAAAAGCTCACATACGAAGAGTTCACCACATTGTTAGCACAGCTAGAGGGATGCTTAAATTCTAGGCCTCTCGGCGCTCTGACAGAAGATCCAGAAGACATCGATTTTCTAACGCCATCACACTTTTTATCAAGTGGACCTACCTTGACAGTAACAGAAACGGAAAAGGATGGCCGGACTCGATGGCAACTTATACAAAAAATGGTTAATGACATTTGGAAGAGATGGCAGAATGAATATTTATGTAAATTATCATCACGGTGCAAATGGCAACAATATGAAAACAATCAGCGAGTTGACGATATTGTGATTATTCAAGAAGCAAACTTACCACCAGGAAAGTGGGCTCTCGGCAGGGTAGTTGAGCTGCACCCTGGTAAAGATGGTCATGTACGAGTAGCAAGTGTGAAAACCAAGAGCGGCATCATCAAACGACCGATAGTAAAGCTATCACCGCTTCCGGTACACGACGAGATAAGCCACCACGTGCCATCAAACAAACAAAACAATGTATCAAATGTCATAACTTTGAAACCAAAACATACAACAACATCGTTCAAGAATATGTTTATCACATTACTTACCTTACTATTAATCTTGCCGGTACAGGGTGCATATAATATAGCACAACTGAAGCATAATCAATCAATCTATTTTGACAAAATCTCAGACATGAATATTAGCAGAGATGAATGGAAGTTAATAGTCTATTATGATATGGATCCATTCTGGCGTGGGTCTAAAATACTCACGGAGTACGTCGACAGTCTTGAAAGCATTTGCGAAAAATCAACAATACCCTCGCTGTGTGACATAGTACTGTTACAGCTGCATCATGCCTACAGTGAACTTGAGCACTATAACCATATCTTACTCGGTCACCAGTTTACTGGACGCAATAGTCACCGTGTGCGTCGTGGTTATATAAATATAGTCGGTAATCTTGCAAGTACACTATTTGGAGTACTTGATGATAATTTCGCAGAAAAATATGAAAAGGACATTGATCAGATTAGAGCAAACCAGAAACACTTATCACTGTTTTGGAAAAATCAGACCTCGATCATCGAAGCACAGTACAATGTATTACAACGAGTGGAAGATAACATGAATAAACAACATAAGCTTATCAATCAGCACATCAACAACATCGAAAATACTTCGCGTTATCTGCTATCGTAACATATGGACTACTTACCAATCTTCGAAACATACAGGAATACCTACTCGACACACTGGTTGATCTTAATCACGGAACGTTCAACTTCCATCTCATAAACCCTGAACAACATAGACATGAATTGAATACGATATCTGGCCAATTACCAAAGGATTTGGATTTACTAATAATAATTTATTAATAAGGCTACGTCGCCTATCTGTCATATTCGTTTTAGTTATATTAGTTAAAATATTTAAGTCAATGACATGTAAATATTTAAGTATCAGTCACCATCATAATTTTATTGTATTATCATTACCATCTTCACTACCCTACTAGCATCTCTTCCTCTCCTCTCCCGGAAGATGTACGGTGCAACACCGCACATTTCGCCAAATCAGCTTTTTAATTGTTTCGCTATAAATCATAATTGACATACTTTTCAGTTCGCATTAAGCAAGCATCGCGCGCGTTCTCTCTATCATTTCTATCATTATTTTATAACCAAAATATATCAAGTATTATCAAGCATAGCAATTATCATTTTCTATCATCAAAGACGTATGAAAACCCCATACATATATATATATATATTTGATTTAAGATATCATTAAATCAATATATAGGATATACATATTATGTACTTAATAATATATCGTTAACGTGTTGGCTACTAATATACGAGTATATATATATATCTTCGCAGAATATGCGGAGGCAGTCTAGCTAACCGAATCCGTAATGAAGAGATCCACAGAATGGCAGGTACTAGCGAAGATGTCACGGTGAGAATGAAGAAAAATGTAAAAAGCATGAGGATCCCCCGGAGGGTATGTATAAAGAGATTGATGTCTGTGACCGAGGCGAAAGAGGTATGCAGGGACCGTAGCGTTTGGCGCTCCGTCGTTTCTGGCTACGGCTACGTTTCTGGACATGGCGTGAAGTTAAGTAAGTTGGTTACTATGAAGTAACATTTATAAATATATTTAAATTACTAATAGTTTATATCGTATAATAAAACTCAACCGTCGACTGTAAAGTATGGGTACCAATGCTTGCCTTTGAACTCTAGTTCCGCTCCTCTTCTCGGATGTGACAACTTTTATTTTTCCGGGTGTACATATGTATACGTGTATGTATATGTGTATGTATAGGAACACTGCCAGGAACCTTTTTTCAACAATCTATGTTATGTAGTTCAGCAGCAACATATTATACTCCAGCCCAATTATATTATTATAAGGATTTTGAGTCTTCATAGGTTTTCCCCTTCAAAAACGAACCTTTAATTTAATTAACATCACAAATACAAACTAACTACAACACGTATTGTTATTTTAATCGTATGTAATTTCGTATTTCAAGAGAATATTTCTATTTATATTTCAAACTTTGATAACAATAGTGTATCGAGATAATTTTCAACATTTATTAAAACTAACGCTTTATTGAAAAGATAATTAAATAAAAAACAAAAAAATTATAATAGTCAAACGTAGTTTCAAAATTAAAACCGATATAAAATCTCTTTGAGAGCTTTTCATGCAATTATGTTCCTTATTGATTTTATCAACGACAAGTGACATCGTTTTGTATTTAAATTTTTCATTCAATTTAACAAATACTTCCATGTAAATTGATGTTACTTTGTAAATTTAACAAATGAGTTTGTATCGATTTCTTAAATTTTTATATTACATTTTTTTAATGGTATTACGTAAATAAATATAAGGTGACGAGAAAAAGGTTTGAATTGCATTGCCTCAAATACTTAATGAGTTAAAATTAATATACGTGCTGGCTCGACCATTACCATACATTAGTCTTTTGTAATGTATTTATTATAACTACGTGTCTTATGGTGTTCAAAAGAGTCCGAATCCTAAAAGGATCCGCTGCTAGACCCATTTTATCTCATCTTAAGTCTTATTTTTTCCCGTTCATAAAAGGATTAAACACAGTCGCCTTGCTCAAGGTGTGAATGTCTATGGGTGACTGTAACCAACTATCCTTTAAATAGACCATCTGTTTATGTACCCGTCACAAAAAAGTGCTCCCAAATGATTACATAATATATTTATTTTGTAAATAATACATCCATTCAACATGTAATTTTTATATAATGAAAAGTAATGAAAAGTCAATTGATTCAAAAATATTTTATGGACAATTTGTTTTTTTATCAAATTTAATAGTGTATAATATATATTTTCCCTGAAAGAGTTTAGCTATTCCTGAAACGTGCAGAGAGGTAACAATTTAAGAAAAAGAAATTTGTGGATTTCTGAAGTAAGTGGCAAGAAAGCTTTTTGAAATTTACTTTATAATATTTTAATGGAGTGTAAAGTAAAATAAACTTCAAAAGTTTAGATCAAGTATTTATGGAGATTTACTGATGTCAACAAACGTATCTACAATAAAAATATATGTATATAATATTTAAAAATATGTATATTATTATATGTCAGCAGAAATTATTAAAAATAGAGTAAATTGAAAATGAATGGCGTGACTCCAGGTGTAATTTTGCACGTGCATGATAAAGGAGTAAACTAGTAACGGCACGTCATTCTGTCAATCAGGATAACTTCGGGAAAGGCACTCATCCTAGTCGCACATCTAATTGTAAAACGGCTCACGCTGATTCACATACGTCTTTATAATAGTTGAAATATTGTTAGAATTGTTAAAATATTATTTGTTGCAGTTGTTTAGTTAAAATATAATTGTTAATTTTTATTGCTTAGTTATTATTACAAAGTTTTAATTTTAAATATTTCGTGCTAACTCTGAAACCACATATTGCAGAGACATTAATGAACGAACTAATAGGCAGATTTCTCCATATACCAATATATCAATACTCGCCTCGACAAACATAATAAACTAATTAATAAAAAATTTAATACATTTTTTCAAATGAAACACGGCAATATCTTTAGTGAAGTCTAAAAAAAATGTGAATCAATTTCTTACATACAACCCCAAGGTGAGTCTTCAAGTGAATATCAGTACGCTCATTTAAATTACGAAATTTAAATATTTATTACCATTTGATTGTGGCTGTCATTTATAAAAATAACTAATTATTACATATATATGTGTCTAGTTTAGTTTTCAAAATTTGGATAATTGGTAATTATTCCATAACACTTTTTAAGTATGACTAAAATTCTTCACATAAAACACTTCGCAACTGTAGTCCAGCAGTACTGAAAGAAAACTTTCATGGAACGGATAAAGTATTTTCACCCGAATATTATCATATTATCAAAAACATCAACATTATTAAAACTTTTCTTCTTATTAAATGTATGATGCGGCATAAATGTAAGGAATAGTAAATTAGGGAAGCACGATTACAATATTTTTAAATAAAAATTGGAAAAGATAGATTATGTGTATATGATAAAACGAAGTGATGTTTTTTGTTGTTGTTAAAAAGTTTAGAGCCGTGGGGTGAGGTTAACATTGTTTTCTTTCTGCTAAATAAATACGCCACTGCCAATAATAAAAAGTTCAAAGAGGAAAACCGTTTGGTTTCCTTTGCTTTTCTTTGCTTATTAGAAAAAAATGTTAAAGTCCAGCCAACATCAAGGAAAAAATTAGCTTAACTAATTTAAAAATTAGCTAAATGTACAATATTTATAAAACCAAAAATAAAAATATAAAATGAATAAATAATAATAGAATTTATGAAAAATTTAAAAACTTTATTTTTGTGATATAATAAAAAACTTTTAATTGATATGAGGAAAAATGTTATATTTTGTATGTGTTATAAATGTAAACTTGTTTATATTAAGATTATAGGGCTAGTTATCGACTCTATTAATCTATACATTTTATTATAGATTAAAAGATTAATTTTTAGCTCCATGTTACCTGTCATTCCAAAATAATGACACATAGTGTCTTCAATAGTGACAGTTTTTGACGATAACATTATGTAAAATATATTAAATATAAACTGAAATATAATTAATGTTGATTTTTCATGATAAATGGAACAGAAATATTATAGAATTTCTGTTCAATTTTTATGAATACAATGTACTTGTGTTTACTATATAATAATAAAATATTATTAATAATTCTTTACATTTTCATTTAATACACATGATTTATCAGAAATTATAGAAGTGTCTAAATAATCATGAACTTTACATATATACAAAGTTCAATTATCATTTTCATTAAATTTTTGGAAGAGTTTTAATCTAATAGAAAAATATTATTTAATAGTCGCTTCTATATTAGTTACTTCGAATGGATCATAATTAAAAGGTGAATAAGAACTTTGTACAGCTTTTGGGCTAATAAAAGACTGCTTAGTGCCTATATAAATTAACAAGAGGTTTAAGAGGTGGATTTGTTATATTTATATACGGTAACTGTTTTGTATCTGAATTGAGGTCCTTTCGAAAATGCTTATTTGGTATAAAGTCGTGAATATTTGTATTAGCTCGATTATCGTGTAAGATTCTGAACATTGGGGTGGTTCGTGATACTACTTAATATAATAGACAATAGAAGGTAGTCATTGTAATAGACATTTTGGTTATATTTATTGTAAGGGTCATTGAACTCACGAAAATGTACATTTCTAGATTTAAAATAATTTGTAGGTGGCGGATTACCCAATCTAGACCAATTCCAAGGTTGGCGATTTCGTATCAGTTTAGGTACATAGTGGCTTACACAGCTCATAGGCTGTGTTTAACAATTGTTATTTTATTTATTTTTCGATGGTGACATTTTAAATAAGTTACTTTAGATCTGTAATTTAGTGGTGGTGCACCGAATATTTGTTCAGTTCTGGTTGGGTGTTAAGGTGCTTAGAGCCGCCATATTGGCTGACGGTTTTTGCATATAAAAAGGGTTTAGGGGGTGTAAAATTTGACGGTGAGAATGGCATTGAAAAATTTTTGCGTATGGCCAAAATATTTAGGAAATACACTGACCTGATGATTAGGCTGTGATCTCTTTTCAGACACATTTTCATTGCGTTGCCGTAAGTATAATGTATTCTTGAACGAATTCTATGTCATCGTTAATATTCTCAGGTCGCATGCACCTTTGTCATCGTTAAAAATATTTTAATGTAAAAATTTGAAATATCTGCGTTTTGATTCTCTTATGCCCGGTTTCTTGTAAAATGACATATGTCATTATAGTACTACATACATTTTTAATTTATTTAAAATAACATATACAAACCCTAGGTTTTGTGACTCTTGTCCTGGCTCAATGGTAAAAAAAGTCATTACCAAGCTGATCACAAATTCTTATAAACCTGCGAAAGAGATTCCCGTGAAATTCAGGGATTATCGAATAGCTTTAAAATTATTCTCTAAATTAGTCATATTGTCAACACTACTATTATTTGAATTTCTATTAAGATCTATAATACTGTTTCTCTTATTATTATCTAACCCAGGGATCCCAGATTGCCGTGGATAGAAACTATTAAGTATTTATAAGAAGAGCTTAAGAATAAGTGGAAGCAACTTCAGAAAGATTCTTAAGTAGGGGAACGTAGGGGGCTGGTTTTAACGGAGGTAAGAATTAACAAGCTTATTCCCGCCAAACGTGAAGTGTTAAAAATATGAGACTCTGTTTAGAAACCCTATATACACAGCCGAACGTGTCCTGATTTGCCAGATATCGGCCGGTCATCGCTAGTGATAGTTATGCGCAGTGACCTCAGATTGACTGGTAAACGAACTTTTCGTACTTCGTAATAAATTGATTTAAGATTTATTTATTCGTTAAACTGAATTATAGTTAATCCTACATGCAACTCTATTTTATTCACATTAAAGCTGAGAGCTGAGAAGTTCTGATAAAAAACTGAAAATATAGAGATGTTGCTACCGAATACAACATTTGTCATGTAACACTGTTCAAATACGTAAAGATAAAAAGGGAGGGAACTTCTATTGAAGTGGGTTATAAAAAAACCGTCTAGTTTTCAATTCTGAGCAAGAAGCAATGATAACAGATTATTTAATAAAATGTGCCAATATCTATTTCGGATTGCTACCTGATGATGTCAAAAAATTTGCTTACGAACTTGCCATTCGATACAAGATAGATAATATTCCAGAATCTTGAAAAAGAGACGGAAAAGCTGGCAAAGATTAGTTTTCAGGATTTATGAAGCGCAATGCGTCATTCTCTATTCGGACTTCAGAGGCTACCAGCTTAAGCAGGGCAACGTCGTTTAACCGTACTAATGTTCATTCATTTTTCGAAAAATATCGACAAGTGCTTCACAGATACAAGTTTCCTCCGAGTAGAATATGGAATGTAGACGAGGCTGGAGTTACAACGGTGCAAAAACCTAAGAAAGTGGTAACACAACGAGGTTCCAAGCAGGTAGGAGCAGTCACATCTGTTGAACGGGGTACTCTCATCACAATTGCGGCAGCGGTAAATGCTATTGGAAATTTCATACCATGTATGTTCATTTTTCCCCGGATCAGATATAGCAATTAATTTGTCCAAAATGGACCGCCTGAGTCCATAGGTGCAGGTAATAATTCTGGGTGGATGATTGATAATGAATTTTCAAAATTGAATGTAGATTTAAAAGATTATACTATATTCTTTCAGTTCCTATAATAAAAAGTACGGATTTATTAAACAATAAAACCATTTTCATTAATGTAAACGACATTTTATTTAAGTATTTGATTTTAGTCTCTGTTAATAATTGCCCCTAACGTTAATACTTACCCCAACTCTGTTAATATTTGCCCCAAATACGGGGTATATATTAACAAGTGACTTTTGGGTAGACCTCGAAGAATTCGGTCTGCCCATTCATTTGTCCCCTACTTTCGAATTTTGTAAAAATTTCTTCACAGGAGGTCTTCTTATGACCGCCTGAGTCTGAAATGACCATTGGTCAAAAAGTTTATATATATATATATATATATATATATGCGTGCGTGCTTCCAGATTCGACTTTTGTCAGCACGATAGCGGCCGCAGTTTCGCTTGGATCGCTTTCAAACTTTGCACAAAAATCAACCATCCAAAAATGAAGGTCAAGTTCGTTAACCAGAGAAATCTGGTCACAGGGGGCGCTAGGGCCTCACTTTTTCTGATTTCAGTTTTTCGACCATAACTTTGTCCCTATACAAAGGAGATCAATCGCGTTCATATTATATGATGTCTTTGATAAATACCTATAACTAATGTAGATAAACCGAAAACCTAACTTCAATAACTTAGGGGTGGGGGTAAAAAAACCTAATTTTTTTGGAAAAAAATTCATAACTTTTTTCTGGTAAACATTCTGACATCACAAGTATTTTTAATAGAAAGGTTATTTTTTACTCTAAATTTAGGTACCAAAAGTTTTTCCGTAAAAGGTACCGTTTCCGAGAAAAAAAATTAAAACCACTTTTAGCTTGTAAATTTTAGGTAGGTAAAACCACGACAACTTTTTTCTGGTATACATTCCCTCCTCGCAAATATTTTTAATAGAAAGGTTATTTTTTACTCTAAATTTAAGTACCAAAAGTATTTCCAAAAAAGATACCTTTGCCGAGAAAAAAAATTAAAACCGCTTTTTGCTTGAAAATTTTTGATGTAAATAACGGCATCATGTATTATTCTTAGGTAGTGAGTTATATTTTAAACGAGTTACACACGAGGTCTACCCACGCGTGTCCCCCTGCGGGCACGGATTTTTTTTGTTTTTATGGTTCTCTTTCTGAAATTATTTAGCTAGCTGTTGGTTTTAGTTAATAATATCATAACTGAATGACCAAAGCATGTTTTCGTTATTAAATAAAACAAAAAAGTTAATTATTATTGAAAGTATAAAGCATAATAAAAAAATTTTTAGTACCAGCCTCGCTCTCCCCTACTCATAAAAAATTGTACCTTTTGATGTTTAAATTTTCGGAAACTCCTTCTACTGCAATATTGTGTAGATTCGAGATAGCCAAAGTCCTTGATAAATTCACCGACCTTAATTAATTTAATTTTATTAATTAATGTTCGGCTATTACGTCGGTCACAACCGGAGGTCTCCAAAAATACAAATTTATTAACCTAAAATTTTAAACTTTTACTTAATTTACAAATCATGTTTTCTATGCTCAAAGTTGGAGACAAAAATGAATATAATAAAATGAAATTAATTAATATGAAATGAAATTTATTTATAGAATCATTAAGACTGTCTTTTATAAGAACAATAATCAATATCAATAGAAATTAATTGTTATCTTCAAAACTTATTGTCATAAAGTGAACACCCTAAAGGCATAATAAGTATTATATGAAATGCAGTTCTGAGTACTTCAATGAAGGTAGTGGAATATTATTTTATCTTATATAATATTAATCTATTAAACTATTCTCTTTTCTAGATACAAGAATTATACAATGAACGACTTGAGTTATGTTTTTTTGCCATAATTAGCATGAAAAAAGGATCTTAAAAATTGTTATATGTTAAATATATGATTTAATTTACCATTAGGTTGCTGAGTAATTTAATTAGCTACTATTACACTCTTATACTCTTTATTTACTCAATATGCAATAAATATATATATATATATATATATGTCGGGAAGTCATTAGTACGGGAGCTAAATGACAACGAGGCGCAAGCGATACGTCATCGCTTCGGCAGAGTCCGGTCTTAAGTTTGTGCGGGCCGAGTTGAAGATATATTTCGAGTCACCAGCGGGACTCACTTTACCTTCAGCCACCGTGCGAATAACAAGTCCGGGAACTGTCTTACGACTCGTTGTGACACGTACATACTTGTTGATTACAAAGTTGTGTAATATAATCATAGTTAATAAAACATTGTAAGAAGATATTTTGTTTTCTGCTCGTTACTCTCATCAAGCCCACAAATATGTTCTCTGGTGGAGATCATAACTCTGAACGGTACCCTGAACCAACATCAGAAGTGGGATCCGAGCAGGTAAACGGAAACCATACTGAGAACACGACGCATTGTGAAAGAAATAGAGGGAATGAAGATAACTGGAAGTTATTATTCGAAATGCAAAATTCGAATATGAAAGCCCTAATCGAAGCCCTAAGCAAACCGCAACGTTATTCTCAGTATGTGAACCTACCGGAATTTGACCCAGATAAGAATGATGCCGATGCAGGGTCATGGTGTGCAACTTCGGACCTGTGTTTCGCTGATAACCCTATGGAAGGAGGCCAACTTATCGTCACTATCAGTAAGGCTCTTAAAGGAGTGGCATCAACGTGGCTATCTTCAATTACCTACCTCGGCATGACATGGTCGGACTTTAAAGAATTATTTACTGCAAGATTTGTTAGTACGGAAACACCTGCGGGATCTTTATTAAAATTAAATACTGACAAACCCAAAGAGGGTGAAACCTTGGCGGCGTACGGTAATCGTATTATGTCACTGTTATTTAATCGTTGGAAGAATCTAACCATTGAACAGATTGTGGTGGCAACAACAGTGGCACACATTTCTCAGTTCGATTCAAAATTACAAAGAATGGCTTTTACATCGGAAATAAATAATCGCCAACGATTACAACAAGAATTGCAAGCTTTTACTTACCTGAAGCGTAAATCAAGTACAGTACCGGATCAACAAACCTTTGATCCCAATCGCATGAAGGTATCTAAAATTTCATCAATTAAGTGCTTCCACTGCGGGAAGGTTGGCCATAGATTAGCAGACTGCTTGCATAGGACACATGCAAAAGAAAATTCGACGAAACCACACCACGTTCAAGCCTCTAGACCCAATGCTCAAAGGCCAGTTGCTAGTACTAGCTCCGTTATCTGCCACATAGTTTAAATAACGATCGACAGGTGAACATGTGCGTTGTCTCTCCCCCGGCAGGAACTCTAAAACATCAAGGTCAGTCTTTTACATTTCATTATGATTCTGGTTCCAAGTGTTCGCTTATTAAAGAGAGTATATCAAGTAAAATTTGTGGTAAACGAGAACAAAATGTAATAAATTTGAAAGGAATTAGTCAGTCAAGTGTATATAGCACTGTTCAGATTTCTGCTGTTGTTGAAATCGATAATCATTTAATCGAGATTTTATTTCATGTTTTGCCTGATTTTTATTTACGATGTGATATAATGATAGGTCGTGAAATACTGTCGGAAGAGTTCAGTATTAATATGACCGCGACACATTTTAAAATTTCAAAAGCGCATAATGTAAACAACTGTAATTTAGATCTGCCCTCGACAAATAATCTAACACTAATTGATACGGATGTTACTGCAGAACATAAGTTGTTAATCATTAATGTGCTAACTCGATATTCGGACTATTTTATTACTGGTATGCCGCGAACGTGCGTTACAACGGGTGAACTTGTTATTCGTTTAGTTGATCCTAATTTAACCGTACAAAGGCGTCCCTATCGAAAGACGAATAATGCGCAAACGTGTAGACGAGTTATTACGTGCGAATATTATTAGACCTAGTGATTCCCCATTCGCGAGTCCAGCTCTTTTAGTTAAAAAGCGTGATGGTTCGGAAAGAATGTGCATAGACTATCGTGAACTTAATAGTAATATCGTTCCCGATCGGTATCCTTTGCCACTTATATCAGACCAGATATCGCGTTTACATAGTGCTCAATATTATTCAAAACTAGACTGTGCTTCCGGTTTTCATTTAATTCCTATTAAATCTGAGGAATCTATACAGCGTACTGCGTTTATAACACCGGACGGTCAATACGAATATTTGACTATGCCCTTCGGACTTCGTAATGCCATATCGGTTTTTCAACGGGCCATTATAAGAGCTCTAGGCGATTTAGCAAATACATACGTCATCGTATATGTCGACGATATTTTAATTATCTCGGAGACTATTCAAGAAGGTATCGAAAGACTCGGCGTAGTTTTGGAAACATTAACAAAAGCCGGTTTTTCCTTAAATTTGGCAAAGTGTTCGTTCTTGAAAACGCAACTAGAGTTTCTAGGGTATGAAATCAAATTAGGACAGATTAGGCCTAACCGTAGAAAAGTAGAGGCGTTATCTACTCTACCTCCACCATCCACTGTATCTCAGTTTAGGCAATTTATTGGCTTAGCAACATATTTCAGACAATTTGTGTCGAACTTTTCTCGTGTAAGGGGTCCTCTCTATAAACTGACGTGTAATAAGGTTCCGTTTACATGGCAACAACGTCACGAAGAAATAAGAAACGAGATAATTTCCATTCTTACAAAAGAGCCTGTTTTAATGATTTATGACCCACAATATTCAGTAGAATTGCATACTGATGCTAGTAATGATGGGTACGGGGCTATTTTATCCCAAATAGTAGAGGGCAAACGTGGAGTGGTTGCATACTTCAGTAAAAGGACCACACCTGCGGAGTCGCGTTATCATAGTTACGAGCTTGAGACCTTATCGGTTGTTAATGCAATTAAGCATTTCCGGCAATATTTACACGGTAGAAAATTTACAGTTGTAACTGATTGTAATTCGCTCAAATCTTCTCGTAAAAAATCGACTTGACACCGCGAGTCCACAGGTGGTGGGCATATTTACAGTGCTTTGATTTTGATGTCGTCTATAATAAAGGTAAAGATATGGCACACGCCGATTTCTTGTCGAGAAATCACCCACCAGTTATTGATCATAAAGTTAGTACAAATTTAAAGCCCTCTAAAGACTTAAAGAAAATAGTTAATTTAACTGAACTCTCCGGTAATTGGTTACTTGCTGAACAAAAGCGAGATTCTGATATTTCGAAGCTTATATCGGACTTAAATAATAGACGGTTAAACGATGACGTAGCTAAGACGTATGAGATTCGTAAAGGTGTCCTTAATCGAAAGATTCAGCGCAACGGGCGTTCTAAGTGCTTACCAATACTTCCTAAAGCTATCAGGTGGTCAGTAGTTAGTAACGTTCATGAATCACTCGTTCATCTCGGTTACGATAAAACTTTAGAAAAGCTATACGATTTCTATTGGTTTGAGGGAATGTCTCGTTACGTTAAGAAATTTATTGACACTTGTGTTACGTGTAAGGTAGCGAAATCACACTCGGGTAAGGTACAAGCTCAATTACACCCCATACCTAAAGTAGGCTCACCCTGGCATACCATACACATAGATGTGACGGGGAAATTAAGCGGTCAGAGCGATCATAAAGAATACGTTTTTGTTATTATTGACGCGTTCACTAAATACGTATTGCTATTTCACACGGCTAGTATCGATTCCAAAAGTAGTATTAGAGCGGTAAGAGATAGTGTAGCTCTGTTTGGTACCCCGACTCGAATCATCGCGGATCAAGGTCGTTGTTTCGCGAGCAAAGAATTTAAAGAGTTCTGTGTTACTAGCAACATCAATTTGCATTTGGTCGCGACTGGTTCTTCGCGTGTAAATGGACAGGTAGAGCGAGTAATGTCGATATTAAAGTCAATGTTAACTGCGGCAGAGGTAAAGGATTGTTTATGGCAGGACTGTTTAGGCGATGTACAACTTGCGATTAACTGCACGGTCAACCGAACGACAAAAGCTAGTCCGTTAGAATTGCTAATCGGTAAGGTAGCGCGACCTCTATCGTTGATGGCTACAGATAACGTAGAGCCGTTGAGAGATGATGTTGATTTAGATGCTATAAGGGAAGATGCATTACATAATATTGAGAAAGCGGCGACATATGAAAAACGTAGGTTTGATTATACAAAGGCAAAACTAAATAAATTCTCGGTAGGTGATTTTGTTTTAATTATGAATGAGGAAAGAAATCAGACAAAGTTGGATCCAAAATTTAAAGGTCCGTACGAGGTCATAGAAGTTCTGGAGGGTGACCGTTATAATTTGAAGGCACTTAATTGTAATCGTACCTACAAATACGCTCACGATAGGTTGCGAAAAATACCAGACCACCAGGGTATAACTGATGAGATCGATGTAGATCAAAGTAATGATGAAAACGAACAGAGTACTTAAGCTTGCATAGTGATTGGACCGTACCAGAAGTTGTCGTGTAGCCGTAGCTCAGTGGAACTCGGTGTCTACTAGTTGTAGTCCGTGAGTACACGGTAAGCAGTCAACTCTGGCGGAGGTCAGGTTCAGTAGGAACCATGGAGTCTAGGAGAGACTCGGCGTTCAATTAGGTTGTTCGCATAAAAGATTTGTAACTGGAGGTTACTGGACTATGTTTAGTCAGGAATCACATGTAGAGCTTAAGTTTTTCAGTGAATTTGGACCGCAATAATTAAGTCAGTTATTCTCTGAGGGTAATTTAATACTCAAATGTTTATTATACTTTGAGCATTCTAATTGTAAATTTAATCGGAAGGGTTATTGTAAATTATTTTCTCTCGATTGGTCAATGGGAACTAACGATAGGTCAGGAGTGACCGAACTATATGATACTGTGTGCTAAATATTGTTACAGAATAACACACAGAGACGTGTGTCCCGTAGGATGGCCGTGTCGGGAAGTTATTAGTACGGGAGCTAAATGACAACGAGGCGCAAACGATACGTCATCGCTTCGGCAGAGTCCGGTCTTAAGTTTGTGCGGGCCGAGTTGAAGATATATTTCGAGTCACCAGCGGGACTCACTTTACCTTCAGCCACCGTGCGAATAACAAGTCCGGGAACTGTCTTACGACTCGTTGTGACACGTACATACTTGTTGATTGCAAAGTTGTGTAATATAATCATAGTTAATAAAACATTGTAAGAAGATATTTTGTTTTCTGCTCGTTACTCTCATCAAGCCCACAAATATGTTCTCTGGTGGAGATCATAACTCTGAACGGTACCCTGAACCGACATATATATATATATATATTTGCTTTCGATATTTCCATTAAAATAGATAATTGAGTTATTGAGATATTATTTTATAATTCCTGTTTCATTTAACCTACTATTTATTAAATATAAAGACCCAAAACCTAAAAACAAACTTAAATAGTTAGGTAGCTTATTTGGTTGCGGTTGGTTGTAAAAGTACCAAAAATCGACAAACTTTTTCAACAACACCAGCTCCCTGTGGCAGAACATCCAAAAAATTTATGACTGGTTTCTTATTAACGTACGGATCGAATTTACACCTAAATTTGTACTAAATATATAATTGAAGAGGTTTACTAGTTTGATACAATTTAATGGATAACCATATTTTATAAAAATGAGTTTGTGGTATCTTATTCTTAAATATTCCGTTATAATTAAACAAGTTTTACGTAGGTGCCTCTACTTATAGATAAATTAGTGTATAACTTTAACAAGATAAAATGTTATGAAATTTATAATTTAGTTTAGAAAAATCCGTGCCCGCAGGGGGACACGCGTGGGTAGACCTCGTGTGTAACTCGTTTAAAATATAACTCACTACCTAAGAATAACACACTACCTAAGAATAACACATGTCGTTGTTTACATCAAAAATTTTCAAACCAAAAGCGGTATTTATTTTTTTTCTCGGAAAAGGTATCTTTTTTGGAAACATTTTTGGTATTTAAATTTAGAGTAAAAAATAACCTTTCCATTAAAAATATTTGCGAGGAAGGAATGTTTACTAGAAAAAAGTTGCCGTGGTTTTACCTACCTTAAATTTTCAAGCTAAAAGTGGTTTTTATTTTTTTTCTCGGAAACGGTACCTTTTACCGAAAAACTTTTGATACCTAAATTTAGAGTAAAAAATAACCTTTCTATTAAAAATACTTGTGATGTAAGAATGTTTACCAGAAAAAAGTTATGAATTTTTTTCGAAAAATTTTCAGTTTTTTTACCCCCACCCCTAAGTTATTGAAGTTAGGTTTTCGGTTTATCTATATTAGTTATAGGTATTCATCAAAGACATCATATGATATGAACGCGATTGATCTTCTTTGTATAGGGACAAATTTATGGTCGAAAAACTGAAATCAGAAAAAGTGAGTCCCTAGAGCCCCCTGTGGCCGGATTTCTCTGGTTAACGAACTTGACCTTCATTTTTGGATGGATGATTTTTGTGCAAAGTTTGAAAGCGTTCCGAGTGAAACTGCGGCCGCTATCGTGCTGACAAAAGTCGAATCTGGACGCACACACGCATATATATATATATATATATATATATATATATATATATATATATATATATATATATATATACAACATAGATTATTTAACTGATAACGCCACAGTTAAAAAACTAAAAAACTTACTTTTAAATTATAACTTAAAACAAATAGTAGACAGTGCTACGAGGACGGACCCGGTCACAGGTAGGCAAAGTTGTTTAGATTTAGTAATTACAAATATTGATTGTATGCAAGCCCCTGAAGTGCTTGACTTAGGAATATCAGACCATTGTGCAGTTTTTTCTACCTTAAATAAATCTTGTAAAAAAATTGATTCTATTGAAAAACCATTATATAAAGAAATTAGGATATTTAGCGAAAACAACATCAATCACTATTTAGAACAACTAAAAAATACAAATTGGGAAAAATTATTAATAAATACAACGGATATAAATAAAAACTACAACATATTCCACAATTATATATGCACTATTTTTGATAATACATTTATTAAAAAACGAAGAAAAATAAAATTTAATAAAATAAATCCGTGCCCGCAGGGGGACACGCGTGGGTAGACCTCGTGTGTAACTCATTTAAAATATAACTCACTACCTAAGAATAATACATGATGCCGTTGTTTACATCAAAAATTTTCAAGCAAAAAGTGTTTTTTTTTTTTTTCTCGGAAAAGGTACCTTTTTTGGAAATACTTTTGATACTTAAATTTAGAGTAAAAAATAACCTTTCTATTAAAAATATTTGCGAGGAGGGAATGTTAACCAGAAAAAAGTTGCCGTGGTTTTACCTACCTAAAATTTACAAGCTAAAAGTAGTTTTAATTTTTTTCTCGGAAACGGTACCTTCTACGGAAAAACTTTTAATACCTAAATTTAGAGTAAAAAATAACCTTTCTATTAAAAATACTTGCGATGCAAGAATGTTTACCAGAAAAAAGTTATGATTTTTTTTCCAAAAAATTTCGGTTTTTTTACCCCCACCCCTAAGTTATTGAAGTTAGGTTTTCGGTTTATCTACATTAGTTATAGGTATTTATCAAAGACATCATATAATATGAACGCGATTGATCTCCTTTTTATAGGGACAAAGTTATGGTCGAAAAACTGAAATCAGAAAAAGTGAGGCCCTAGCGCCCCCTGTGACCGGATTTCTGTGGTTAACGAACTTGACCTTCATTTTTAGATGTTTGATTTTTGTGCAAAGTTTGAAGGCGATCCGAGCAAAACTACGGCCGCTATCGTGCTGACAAAAGTGAATCTGGACGCACGCACGCATATATATATATATATATATATATATAAACTTTTTGACCAATGGTCATTTCGGACTCAGACGGTCATAAGAAGACCTCCTGTGAAGAAATTTTTCCAAAATTCGAAAGTAGGGGACAAATGAATGGGCAGACCGATTTCTTCGAGGTCTACCCAAAAAAGTATGACATTAAATAGCAGTCGGTGAACAAATGTTCTATGATATATTGTTTTTCTATGTTTATGCATAATCGTAATGATTTTTGTCCAAAGGAACTCTCGTGTTTGTGTGAATATTTCGGCACGTGATCGGGCTGTAAGGCGATATAAAATTTCTGACACTACTCTTTTTGCATAATTTTCATAAATTATCCAATTTTTGAGTCATAATATTATATGAAATAAGTTTGATTCTCAACATTGGTCAAAATCCAACACTCTGGTACTACCTCATGGGACAAATGAAATACATATTTTCGACTTGATATTAAACAGTAACAATCATTGGAGAGAGTGAGATATGTATATTTCTAGATTTTTGGACATGGCCGTTGATAATAATTGCTACTTGTATCTGTACAGTGAAACGATAATTTTTGGGACTTTCCTTTTATAGGAATAGTAACACCATTTACTTTCACGACACTGCCCGGCTTAAACGCGTATTAAGCAAAGAATTTATGATTTATATGATAAACCCCTAAAGTGAAGAATCATCATCAAAATGATACATTAATTTATGGAAATAATTATGGTACAATATTACTTGATTTGATTACTAGTTTAAATGCAAATTTTACTTTATATTATATTTTATGTATTATGTAGGATTTTTTTGTCACATTCAAGTAGTGACTGAAATATTTCAAAATTTATATTTTGTATAAAATTTTTGAGAATTTGATGTAAAAATAATGATTTATTTATGATAAATATAAGATGTCTTTGTGTTTTATTTATTTTGAGATATGAAAACTACAATATACACTTTCTTAGATCATTGACTTACTTTACAAAGTAAGTATTCATCAATATTTTTTAAAGTGGACGTCGTCGATCTTCTCATAATTATCATAAAAATATAAAATAATATGAACATAATGTATAATTATTATAATAAGATCAACACTAAGAACTAATTAATTAATATAATTTAAGTATTTTGAATCTTTTGGAAATGTGCACCTTTGACATAAATACGAGATTATTAAAATAATATTTTCGTAAGAGGTTAAAATTATATACTTTAATTACATTTTTTGAATAAAAAAATGTTATCACGAGAAGTTTAAAGAAATAAAAAGCAGAAAATATTATCAAAAATGTTAAAAATTACTGATTTTCTGTGCATAAAATTATTTGCTATCTTCAGTAACATTATTTCAAATTTTCTGAAATACGTACCGTAAATAAAATGTGATGTATTTAAATATGATTTTCTCATGCTTAGCTGTTTAAAATTAATTATATTATGTTTATAACTATATATATATATTAGGATGGTATAACGAGGGACAAACTGACATCGTTGTCATAACATCGCCCCGTCTGCCCCTTTGGACTCGGGACTCTAAAAGCATTACTGAGGAGTATTTAACATAAATGATGGATTAAATTTAAAACGAATTACTACTCTAAGAAATGCTCTATAATATAATAAATATGTGTTTTTTCTATAAACTTTAATTATATAAATTTAATTATTCATACGAACTTAACTTAGCTTAACACGGTAACCGATTTTTAATATCTTTACTACTGGTACGAAAATATCATATATAAAACCGTGATTGCTTTCTTTTGTCACAAAGTTACGAATTTCAAATTTGTTTATACATAACATTCTTATATTATTAAAATATAATTTATATTATTTATTATTAAGTTTATTAGATAATAAACAAATAATTTATACTAGAAACTTATAGATTGTACTCATATTGCTAAGTTGTATCGCTGTTAGTAAAAGGGATGTGAATGTACAATTAATGTAAATTCTGGTGCTCGCGTCCCCTGACAATATTATTAATGATGTGCTTCTAAAGCTGATGTAATATTCTGGATATTAATATGTGAATAATAAATAATTTCATAGAGAAAGACTACAATATTCCATATAATTATTTTTTACATAGTTTCAAGGTTTAATTAACAAAATAATTTCGTTACTTTTCTTATACTCCTTACAAATACGTATTAAATTTCCACATTCGCACACGTATCTCATTACCAACCCACTCATATAGTAATCAGTCAAGTCATAGTAATATGTTTAGATTATTAATTGATTCTCATTTTAGAACTTTTTTTAGGACTTTTTTTTAGGACTGTCGTAATCTTTTGGATAAGTATTGTTCCTACACTACGGTCTGATAAGTAATATCCATTTGTATTTTTGCCTCTAGGGATACCCTCGAGAATCTTGTGATGGTCCTTTATTAAGCCACGAACACATTGGACACATATCACACACACACACATACTTAGAAATAAACCTCCATTATTATTCATACATAACGAAATCATGTGGTAGGAGTTTCTACTGTAAAAGTATTTGGTAGACAAAAGATATACATGTTTTTCATAAACAGTGCGAAAAGTTAATATGGTATAAAACAACAGATTGCACTAGTTATATGTCCTGCAGACGGTAACAGCTTGCGGAAACCTCAACTTTTTTCTTATACAAGCACCGTTAAAAATAGAATACTCATGAGATTGAAGTGCTGTATTTGGGATTGCGAAATATTTTTCTTGAAACCGTACATCTAATGTAATTGTTTTTTTATAGCAAACCACTTACAATTTTTTTATTTAATAATGGAATAAAATTCACATTTATAATATAAACAGATATGAAAGTCGGTCATGCGGACGACAAAATAATCGACAAGCTATTATTCCGCTATATTATAAACATGTTGATAAAATGTTATTTATTGACACGTTTGCCTGTCGCATAAAAAGCTTCTACCTCAATGGTTTGAGGCAGACGCTTTTTATGCGACATGAATACGCGCGACGCGGAAGATAAGGCAATTATCCCTTCAGATTGCAAATATTACTGTCCTTTGAGAATAGGCATTTTAAAACGTCATTAACGTTATTCATTTTGAATAGATTTAATATATTGTATTGTAATCCATAGAATACACTCTATTCATTCGGAACGAATAAAATTAAAATTAAAATTTAGTTCATTAATTTAGAATAAATACGGAGTTGGTCAAAAACTATAATATGCGCATTAATTACACAGGCACACAAAAAAAAAATAACGTCATGAACCAGAGGGGAGACCCCATTATTCCTAGGTTTTTGGGATCGCTGAAACCGAATATGACAATAAAAACTAATTTTAAATGCCAGTTTTCCCGCTAGCACCCCCTTACTACCTCTTAAGGGGTGAAAATTGAAATTTTTGTAAAAAATCAAGATAGATGTGTCTTTCTACGTTTTTTGGGATGCTAAAACCGAAAATGATAACTAAAAATAAATTCATGACCACTATCGCCCCCTACCATCCTTTACAGGGGGTGAAAATTTCATTTTTTTCTATAAAATCAAGACAGATGTGTATTTCTACGTTTTTTGGTATAATGAAACCGAAAATGACAACCAAAAGTGAATTTGATACCTCTTTTACTCAATATCACCCCCTAACTACCCCTAACGGGGGGGAGGGGGTGGGGGTAGTTTCAATTTTGTATAAAATCAAGATGTATGAAGAAATTTTGACGATTTACAGTAAATGACATGTTTATCAAACTAGTTTGAAGTTACTCTTAGCTCTTATATTAGAAATTCAAATGCTTTATCGATCAGAAGTATCTGATATATATTCATGATTTAATTCTATTCTTAGCGTAACCCAGGAACAACGGCGTGGACGTAGTAGATTTCTGTTCCCTTTTGGAGTGCTGGATTAAAGTGAGTCCCCTTGCCTCTCACTATCCGGGGTGCTGAATTAAAGTGAGTCCCCTTGCCTCTCACTATTCAGCGTCTACCTGTTTCTACGATAACGAACTCTCTTGTTGTCAAAAGTTCTTCTAAGTGGTTTCCTTTTATTGGTTCTTTTCTGTTCTGGCAAATCTCTTTTTAAATTCCAACAGTAGTCTGCTAACATATTGACATCCCATTTACCCTGATAGCGCTGTTCCATTGTCTTAAGATCCTGTCTGATGGAACCTTTCACCTTGCTTCTCACTGTAGTCTCCTAAATTGGCCGAAAAATAGTAACCTTTCTATTTCGGAGGCATAGAATTAGGTTCAGCATCTTTTAAGCGTTTTACAAGACTGCCGGATGGATAACAGTATAAACAGAATTAAATAGAAAGCAAAAAAAAAACAAAAAATGAAACAACTTGTTAAGAATAGGACAAAAATCATGGTTCAGTCTTAGTATCATAATAACAAATATATGCATACAATAAGGTTACCATATACTTTATAATAATTTTTTCTCTCAGCATCTTGAAAAACATAGAAATTCACATATTGTCGGTTCCAGCATCCTAAAAAACGTAGAAATACACATCTATCTTGATTTTATAGAAAAATTGAAATTTTCACCCCCTTTAAGGGGTAGTAAGGGGGTGATAGTGGTCATGAATTTATTTTTAGTTATCATTTTCGGTTCCAGCATCCCAAAAAACGTAGAAATATACATCTAACTTGATTTTAGAGAAAAATTGAAATTTTCACCCCCTGTAAGGGGTATTAGGGGGTGATAGTGGTCATAAATTTATTTTTAGTTATCATTTTCGGTTTCAGCATCCCAAGAAACGTAGAAATACACATCTGTCTTGATTTTATAGAAAAAAATGAAATTTTCACCCCCTGTAAGGGATGGTAGGGGGTGATAGTGGTCATGAATTTATTTTTGGTTATCATTTTCGGTTTCAGCATCCCAAAAAACGTAGAAAGACACATCTATCTTGATTTTTTACAAAAATTTCAATTTTCACCCCTTAAGAGGTAGTAGCTAGTAGAGGGGTGCTAGCGGGAAAACTGGCATTTAAAATTAGTTTTTATTGTCATATTCGGTTTCAGTGATCCCAAAAACCTAGGAATAATGGGGTCTCCCCTCTGGTTCATGACGTTTTTTTTTTTTTGTGTGCCTGTGTTATTTATATAACATTAAAAAACAAAATTTTAACACTAAGCGTATATAAATTATACTTAGAGACACACACCTCCATTAACAATTCATTTTACTATTTAGTGATAAAATCATTCCTGTAGTTACTGAATGCGGATAATTCAAGATTATCAGTTTAGTATTTAAATGGTGCTCAACAGGGACAGTTTATATTCGTGTCAAAAATATTAAATATATAAAATATCCATATGTACTTATTATTATAAATATCTTTTATTTTCTTTTATTAAACGAGTTCTTGAATAAATTCTCGTAAATAGAGTAGAAGTAGAATAAAACCAATCCATATAGAAGACAGACCAGACAGAATAGAATGTTTAAATATAATAATATATTTAAACATTCTATTCTGTCTGGTATACCCCTCTTTAATTATTATTTTTATAGATGATTGTAGTGTATGTGATAAAGATGATCATATATCACGAATTTATGTTATATATTATGTACATTATATGCTCCTAAGTTTAAATAAGCAGGTTGTTGCTTTTTAGAACATACTACAGCATTACTCTGACTTCACCCACCACCCACTTTAAATTACTTATATTATTAACATGCATATTACGTAAAGTTAATACTGACAATTTCTTTTTATTGTATTGATATAACCGATAGAATTGTTCAGTTAGTTGGTTATCTGATTCCGAGCTTACAAGATGCTTGAGAGTAATCCGCTTACCGACCGCAAAGCAGATTGGGTAGCTGGCCGTACGTGATTTTGTACCTATCGGATTTGCAAAATAGAAGTCACTACTCGAACTCACAATGGATATTCATTATATTGGATAAGATCAACGTCAGATCTTTGTCTGTTATCATAAATTTCCAAAATAAAATAGACATCATGTGTGTATATTTTATTTTGGAAATTTAATAATAAATACGTAAACCTATAAAATGTGACCATTAAAATGAATAACAATGCATGTGGGAAAAAATATCGGTAAATTATAATAACAAGGCATAAATTATTTAATTAGAATTCAAATAAATTCTAAAACTATACTTAAGGCAACCACGAATGTTTTCAGTATAATCTTAATTCATCAGACAATTGTAAAAGTATTGTCGAAAGAGGAAATTACATAAGCTCGTGGGGTCTGATGGGATGACTCGTTGCATTCTCCTGACAAATGATTTTGTTTAAAATATCAAAGATTTTCATAAGAGACTATTATACCAAATATTACATCAAGATATGATGGAAATTTAATGTAATAGTGAAGTATGAAGGAGATTTGAAGGTGCTCATTTTCTTACTTTAGCTTAAGTTTCTAGTTAGTTAGTGTAAAAATGTCCTACGAAAGAGAGAAACCTCTTCGTTAAAACTTAGGAGAGGTTTCAAACCTAATAGCTAATCTATAAAGACATATTTGTGGTTAATATATATTTTATTAATAATTCCTTTTCCTTTTTATAATATTACATCAATTATTGTAATATATATAAAATAAATGACACTTTTTGAATAAATCTATTTTCTACACCTGCCTTTTTTTGTCGCTCTATGTACCTTTTCACTTACATCCTAAGTAACTCAGTAAACACAAAACGCGATACTTTGCCCGCCTAAGATACGATAGGCAGCCCGAGCAAAATCCGAGAATCATTTCGTCGATTTTGCTCGGAGAAGGGTTCTCCGACTTCGTCAAATCTGGTACCCTCTTAGGGTATATTTTTAGAGACATTGTTGTCATGGTTGCCGGAGGAATAATTCGGGCTTCCGGATTCTCTCGCTGACCAATGGAACAATGAAGGAATGAAAACCAAATTAATTTGGTTACTTCACAACGATCTTGCGCGAGAGGTAGGCCCTTTCCCGATCGAGCCAGTCCAGTACGAGCTGCAGTTAAATGACTACAGCACGGTTCTACCACCATAGAAAACACTATTCTAAAAATTATGTATGTGATTATGCAGTGTGTTGTTTTGGTGCTGTAGAACTCTTCTACTATTCACCTTTAAATAAATCTTTCATCCTCCAATCCCTATTCTACTTTATATTTATCTTTCGTTATTTTTATTCTCTCATTTTTTGCACCAGATTTTACATACTATTTCGTGAGAATTACACAACTTTTCTAAATATAGCTCGGTACAATATGTAAAATAATTCCAGTATATTTTAAGGTTATAATTGCAAAGTTTTTAATAAGATTATTAATCCAATACTATGTTAAATGAAGTAAGTAATTTCAAGATATTCACGCTTCGAGAGTTCTTGAATCTCATGGAAACTTTGGAGATTTGGTTTAATTGGAATTATTGAGAGGAACTTTCTAAATTTAATAAATTAGAAATTTATAGTCAGTTTATTGAAATGTGACCAATATTTACTTTTTATATAGTAATATTAACTATTACTAGTAGTATATATTGATAATATTAACATAATATAATATAATAATATAATATTAACTATTACTAGTAGTATATATTGATAATATTAACATAATATAATATAATAATATAATATTAACTATTACTAGTAGTATATATTGATGTGAACTATGAAAATATATTTGAAATGGAGCAATTCTGTACTTGAATCAAAATATCTTAAATTGCACATAACTTTTACAAGTAAATTACTACTGAGAAGGTAAGTTGAGGCTCATTTAGAATATGGTTAGCCAATAAACAAACAATAATTGTGTTTTAAATTCTCTTTTTCTGAAGATATTAGAGTAGCTTTAATTACGACAATAACATTTATAAACAGAATCATCATATTGGAGCACAAATATTTATCCTTCGGGATTCGTTGGTGCAAACAATGTGGACGATTTATCGAAATGGTTAATTTTGTTTGTCGCCCGAATTTTATTCGTCTTCACGTTTACAAAATCGTTGTTACGTTGAATGTCCCCTTTTTGTCCGTATTTTATTACAACTCGCAGCGATCGTGTTTACGGGAAGACGAGTTATAGGTGTCCTTAAGACGAGTGGAATACTTGTAACAAAATAATATATTTAGCCTAGTTATATCTTACTTATGTATCATCCTATTATTATTTCTATAAAGTACGTATTTAATATATATTTTTTATTATAATATTAACCATGTACTACTTACTGGGCGAAGGATGAAAATTAAAAAAAAGAATAAAAATTCTTCATAAAGATAAAGCTAGGTTAAAGACACTCGATTGTTGTATAATGAAATAAGAAGCTTTTGATTTATTATTGCAATTTAAGAGTTTTTTAACAAAATATTTCCTTAAACAAATGATAAGAGATAATATAAATTACATTTTACTGCGAGGCGCTAGCAGGATCCCGTCGCCCGTCGCCGTAAAGCTGCTGAATTACAGATATCAGGACTAAGCACGGAATCCATTATGATTATTTAGTCTTTCATTGTTAATTATATCATATTAAAAAATTTCATTATTTTATCTCCAATCTAGTTAGGAAAACACCTTTTTCCTTTATTCTTGTAATTTTAAATAAATAATTAATAATGAAAACCCTATCCTTATCGTCTGAGCATAACTGAGGTTGTTTGTTTAATTAATTTAAATAAATAAGCCGGAGACTCGTTTACACAATATAATGTAAACGAATAAATAAAATAGAAAAAATCTTAATCAGTATTTTTATAATGCGGGCTGGCTAATACGATTAGATGAACTTAATTTATTTTTATGATGTCTCAAAGCAAAGGCTTTTGGGATAACCCTTTTACAAAGATCTCTTCTAGTCACAGTAATCTTATAAAAGAGGCGTAATAAATCATTTGGTCATGTAAAATAATTTACAATACTTACTACAACCTATTACAACCTTATTAATTATACTAGGTATGTTATGTGGATGACAATTTGGTATTTTAATATCAGCCAATCGAATTCCCACCATGACTGCCATAAATCTGGTCAAAACCAATCTAAAACCTAAAATTGTAAAATCAAACAATTAAATAAAAGTAAAGGTTTTTTACTTACCTTTACTTTTGTTTTTAAATTTAAATAAAAATCTGTCTTTCATTTTATAATTGCAATATGTAAAAATATAAACGGTCTAGTCTAGTTGCTCTAGTGGTTAGTGACCGTGACTGTTTAAACTAAAAGCCATGAGTTCGATTTCCACACAGTTACTTGTGTGTTCCGTTATATCTCTAATATGGGAATTACTGAATACTTGATATTCTGCAAAAAAAAACCATTACGTAAAATTGTTAACAAATACGATGGTAAAATGGACAAAATCTATCCTCAGCTGCTTGATGCAGGCGTGCGTCTTTTCGATTTATACGGTACAGTCTTCTGCTCCTAGGGAAAAATTAGGCTGTAGTGATTGGCGGTTTGAAGAATCTGGAGGCACGGTTAGATTTCCTCTTCAGAGCTCTAGAATTCGGATCCTTAATGACTAACGCAATAGCCCAAGCTTGTTACGCCATTCGCCGGCTGCGCAGTCTCTAGATGATAGTGGATATTGTTAGATGTATCAGTATTTTAGTTTGACAGCAAGTTTGCCAATGGATATAATTTTGTTGCCGAACCATGACCCTTGAAAATACACAACTTTTATTTTGAGGATATAAGTTTTATGAATAAAAAATTGATTAAAAAAATTTAAAGTAAACTATTTAATATAATTATTTCTTATCCTGTAGATCATCATAAATGCAATATGCACATCCTAATACCGCCGTATAAGCTCTTCTCTATCTCATCCCATTCTTATTTACTTTAGCGACTTCAACTATATTTACCCAGTAGTGTCCCTAAACGCTCCTGTGTAAAGTTAATACTTTTGATAGTCCCTCCGATAAATATAACTTCTACTTAATATTTTTATTATTCTAGCAGCATTGTTAAAGAATTTTCTGCCAACCCATGTAACATGCAGCTTTTCCGTCATTTGTGTAATTTTTAACACAACGAGCTAAAATATTGTGTTTAATAAAAATCTTTACAAGAATATGGTGTAACACACCGCCTGTGTTGGTTTCGTCGTAAATTACGTGCAGCAATACACATTTTTATATGAATTTAAACTTATAATATTAATATTTTAAGTTATTATTAAAAATTTTAATTATCGATTGTTTATTTATGTTAAATATATATATATAACAATTTAAAATTCTGAGACGGTGTAAGATCTCTAGGAATATATTTAATCTATATACAGGTTGTCCAGAAAACTATGGATAGTCTGCGAAAGGCTAATAGTAGAAGTAAAGGCAAGCCTGAAAAAAAAATTTAGAAAATTCACACTTACACACACTTACACTGCTATAAAAATTGAGCTTTAAAAAAAAACATCATTTTTTTTTAAAAACCATTACCTAATGTGTGTCTTTTTGATTGCAAAATTTCATCGAATTTTGGAAAAATTTCTTCACAGGAGGTCTTTTTATGACCCTCTGAGTCCGAAATGACCATTGGTCAAAATGTTTATATATATATATATATATATATATATGCGTGCGTGCGTCCAGATTCGACTTTTGTCAGCACGATAGCGGCCGCAGTTTCGCTCAGATCGCTTTCAAACTTTGCAAAAAAATCAACCATCCAAAAATGAAGGTCAAGTTCGTTAACCAGAGAAATCCGGACACAGGGGGCGCTAGGGCCTCACTTTTTCTGATTTCAGTTTTTCGACCATAACTTTTTCCCTATACAAAGAAGATCAATCGCGTTCATATTATATGATATCTTTGATAAATACCTATAACTAATGTAGATAAACCGAAAAGCTAACTTCACTAACTTAGGGGTGGGGGTAAAAAAACCGAAATTTTTTATAA
The DNA here is from genome assembly GCA_918358695.1 of Melinaea menophilus ssp. n. AW-2005. NCBI lineage: Eukaryota > Metazoa > Arthropoda > Insecta > Lepidoptera > Nymphalidae > Melinaea > Melinaea menophilus. The sequence continues at coordinate 11,971,520 of OU911049.1, forward strand.
AAAAATTCATAACTTTTTTCTGGTAAACATTCTTACATCACAAGTATTTTTAATAGAAAGGTTATTTTTTACTTTAAATTTAAGTGTTAGAAGTTTTGCCCGTAAAAGGTACCGTTTCCGAGAAAAAAAATAAAAACCACTTTTAGCTTGAAAATTTAAGGTAGGTAAAACAACGTCAACTTTTTTCTGGTAATATTCCCTCGTCTCAAATATTTTTAATAGAAAGGTTATTTTTTACTCTAAATTTATGTACCAAAAGTATTTCCAAAAAAGATACCTTTTCCGAGATAAAAAATTAAAACCGCTTTTTGCTTGAAAATGTTTGATGTAAACAACGGCATCATGTATTATTCTTAGGTAGTGAGTTATATTTTAAACGAGTTACACACGAGGTCTACCCACGCGTGTCCCCCTGCGGGCACGGATTTTTTTTTGTTATTTTCGTCATCTACAAAGAAGCAAATATTGTAAGATAATAATTTCTTTTTTTAAATTCCAATTTGGCGCTTGCTTGATTATTTTCAAACAAAACACGAATTGCGGTCACAGAATTTTAGGTTTTTTATTGGTTCTGCTCGGATTCATGGCAGTCATGATTGAAATTCTAATAACTGATATAAAAAATACTAATTGGGATCATTTATTTTAAATAGAGTTATATTAGGAGGAACGAAAATAATATATCCCCCGCTATTGCCTTTCATAATCTTCCCTAGAAAAGAGGTAACTACTTCGCGCATAGACAACTGTATATAAAAAAAAAATCCGTGCCCGCAGGGGGACACGCGTGGGTAGACCTCGTGTGTAACTCGTTTAAAATATAACTCACTACTTAAGAATAATACATGATGCCGTTGTTTACATCAAACATTTTCAAGCAAAAAGTGGTTTTAATTTTTTTTCTCAGAAAAGGTACCTTTTTTGGAAATACTTTTGGTACTTAAATTTATAGTAAAAAATTACCTTTCTATTAAAAATATTTGCGAGGAGGGAATGTTTACCAGAAAAAAATTGCAGTGGTTTTACCTACCTTAAATTTTCAAGCTAAAAGTGGTTTTTATTTTTTTTCTCGGAAACGGTACTTTTTACGGACAAAACTTCTAATAATTAAATTTAAAATAAAAAATAACCTTTCTATTAAAAATATTTGTGATGCAAGAATGTTTACCAGAAAAAAGTTATGAATTTTTTTCCAAAAATTTTCGGTTTTTTTACCCCCACCCCTAAGTTATTGAAGTTAGGTTTTCGGTTTATCTACATTAATTATAGGTATTCATCAAAGACATCATATAATATGAACGCCATTGATCTTCTTTGTATAGGGAAAAAGTTATGGTCGAAAAACTGAAAACAGAAAAAGTGAGGCCCTAGCGCCCCCTGTGGCCGGATTTCTCTGGTTAACGAACTTGACCTTCATTTTTGGATGGTTGATTTTTGTGCAAAGTTTGAAAGCGATCTGAGCGAAACTGCGGCCGCTATCGTGCTGACAAAAGTCGAATCTGGACGCACGCACGCATATATATATATATATATATATATATATATAAACTTTTTGACCAATGGTCATTTCGGACTCGGGCGGTCATAAGAAGACCTCCTGTGAAGAAATTTTTCCAAAATTCGAAAGTAGGGGACAAATGAATGGGCAGACCGAATTCTTCGAGGTCTACCCAATAGAAATGGATAAAAATATTAATTTCAAATATCATAAATTGAAGATACAGTAAATAAGTTTCGGTATACACATAAATCTTTGTTTTGCTTTCGTTGAAATTCCCGCATCGATATCTACTTTAGCCGATCTTCAAACCGCGATCAAGCAATCTCTTAAACGAACCTCTTTACAAACATAACATTGACTATGTTATAATATCCTAATTTATAATGTAGTTATCCGATTCAGTAACATTAATTTTTAAAACGTGTTTTAGACACGATTATCTCGGGAAGATGCAGTTTATAATTATAAATATTATTATCATATCATAAAGGTTAACTATTGTTATTGTGACTTGATAATAGCTTTGGGAAAGGGTTATCCTAAAAGCCCTTAATTTGAGACAACATAAACATAAATTGGGTTCGCTGATCCTCTCTAATCGTTTTAACCAGCCCACTTTATACAAATAGTGATTAATATTGGGTAGACCTCGAAGAATTCGGTCTGCCCATTCATTTGTCCCCTACTTTCGAATTTTGGAAAAATTTCTTCACAGGAGGTCTTCTTATGACCGTCTGAGTCCGAAATGACCATTGGTCAAAAAGTTTATATATATATATATATATATATATATGCGTGCGTGCGTCCAGATTCACTTTTGTCAGCACGATAGCGGCCGCAGTTTCGCTCGGATCGCCTTCAAACTTTGCACAAAAACCAAACATCTAAAAATGAAGGTCAAGTTCGTTAACCACAGAAATCCGGTCACAGGGGGCGCTAGGGCCTCACTTTTTCTGATTTCAGTTTTTCGACCATAACTTTGTCCCTATAAAAAGGAGATCAATCGCGTTCATATTATATGATGTCTTTGATAAATACCTATAAATAATGTAGATAAACCGAAAACCTAACTTCAATAACTTAGGGGTGGGGGTAAAAAAACCGAAATTTTTTGGAAAAAAAATCATAACTTTTTTCTGGTAAACATTCTTGCATCGCAAGTATTTTTAATAGAAAGGTTATTTTTTACTCTAAATTTAGGTATCAAAAGTTTTTCCGTAGAAGGTACCGTTTCCGAGAAAAAAAATTAAAACTACTTTTAGCTTGTAAATTTTAGGTAGGTAAAACCACGGCAACTTTTTTCTGGTTAACATTCCCTCCTCGCAAATATTTTTAATAGAAAGGTTATTTTTTACTCTAAATTTAAGTATCAAAAGTATTTCCAAAAAAGGTACCTTTTTCGAGAAAAAAAATTAAAACCACTTTTTGCTTGAAAATTTTTGATGTAAACAACGGCATCATGTATTATTCTTAGGTAGTGAGTTATATTTTAAATGAGTTACACACGAGGTCTACCCACGCGTGTCCCCCTGCGGGCACGGATTTTTTTTTTTACTTTTTGCCTCATTTAAATTATATTATGTAAACGAGTCTCCAGCTTAAGTGTTTAGCTTGTTTAAGTTAAACAGACAAACGTAGTGTCTCTGGGTTTTGTAAAATGTTACGACTTCGTAGTAAAATATATTCTATCTTATCACATATTGTTAACTCCAAGGCGTGCAGCTAAAAAGCTTTTTAATGTAAAGAATTCACCTCAATAAAATACAGCTTTATTATTGGATTAAACGAAAATAAAACATCATTGACCTAAATTCAACATTTTAATATTATATTGTGAAGTATCTCATATCTAATTAAGCAAAGCCATTAGGGTGATAAAGGTTTTCTTTTAATCTTATTTCTGAGGGACGTTGTATCGTAATTTTAAAATTATAATATAAAAAAATACATGTATAAAATTTAGAAACCTGAAACAGATATGTATAGAATCGCTAACGTAAAATAATTAAAACTATTTTTGGTTTATTCTTAATATTTGGAAAACTTAGGTAAACTGCGAGTAAAATCAACAGCATTCAAATGACTAGTAAAATCTCCAATATTTTTTATTAGAACTATTAGCAAAATAAAAACGATGTGAGTGGTATTAACATACTGAAAAATATAATAATGATTAATTGTTAGTAATAATTATATAGTAAAGGCGGCCATCATAATATTTTCTAATAAGTACAATATTGTACAAGTTTTTATTTATGTATGGATAAGTAGTAGTTATAAGTGACCTAATATTATTTTTAATAAAGTTTGACAAATTACCACAGATAAGTTTACATATCTGTGTCGGAGGAGAGTTCGTTTTTTAAAGAGGAGATTATACGTACAGAACCTCAGTCGGGCGATAAACAAAATTAATGATTTCAATAAGTCGCCCACATTGTTTGCTCCAATGAATGCTGTGGATAAAAGATTAGTGCTTGAATCTCGTGATTCTGATCGTACTTTTTATCAAAATATTTGTTGCGAAAATTTTATTGTCGTAATAACAATTGTCATTCCTGTTAGTAAAGGGGAAGTAAAATCACGTTGTTTAGTTTATTTGACAATATTATTCTAAACACCACTCAAATTGTTTTCTTTGAATATGTTTATGAATAGTTCACATTAATTCCATGTTTATAAGACTCATTGCATTTTTAATTTATCAGATTATAAGTTTCAATTATTCATTAAAGAACTATCGGAGCGTGAATATCTTGACATACCTAACCTTATTTAACAGTGTATTAGATTTTTAAGCTGTAAGTAATAAACATGGCGATCAAGAGCAACTTACGGAAGAAGACATTGTGTGGATGTCAGGTGAATTAGAATAGAGACAGGTAAATTGAAATGACACATGTGGGTATATTAGGATCTACCGCACCACCACCAAAACACCATAATTTTAAAATTGACGAAGAGTTAATATAACCTAGCCTAAAAATTTTCACCATATATTTTCTATATACTTCGGGACAATTTAAAATCAAAAACATTTTTTTCATAAAAAAAGTATCGTGTAAGACCCATATATAAAGTAGATGAATTGTTAACCTCTTTTTTTGAATTCGGTTAATATCTACCAAAATAAATATAAAGAAAAGTCTTTGAATATATTAAAACATATGTAATTTTACTTCACTCTTGACCATACTTTTAAGAAAGAGATTATAAATATAGGGGCTAAACTGGCTAAGCTTAGACTAATAATTTAAATTTTATTACAACTGTTTAAGTTCGAAACTCAACTGGATCTCAGTAAATATACCCAACTGCTCTAAACCTTAACATTAAATAGACAATTGATTTTTATAAAAGTCAAATACATTGTTAATAATAATATTACCACTTTTAATACCAATATTACTTTTAACATGAAAACATTAATAAACGCAGACCCTAATATTCGGTAAATCGACTCGGTTTTGCCAACTAGTACTCACAATATTATAAAATGATTTTAGATCTCTCATAACCTACGTATATTCGTGTCGCTTGTATCTAGTAAAGTAACTTCAATGTAACTTGTAATACCGTTATGGTTAACACACAATGTTAATGTCACATAGTATGTAAGTGACGTTGGAAGGTACATGTAGAGACAAAAGAAGATAGGTGTAGAATACATATTTCTTAAAAAATTTTGAAACACTTGTTATGTTTTCAAATTATTGAACATTTATTCAATTAATGAAACGTAGTTCAAAACTGATATTCTCCAATAAAAGGTTTTAAAAGTGTGTGCTTTAATTCAGTTGCAAATTTTATGCTCGACTTTTTAAAAAAGAAATTTATAAGAGAGCAGATTTTTAAAACTTTTTATAGAAAACCAATAGTTTATTAAAACTTTATGAGGTATTAATGAAGTTCTCGTTCTTCATAGAACCCGGTTAGAATCTTTTTATACATTTATTTGATTCCTCTTTTTTACATCTTTAAATAATACATCTGTCTGCGCTTCTTTAAATCAGAATAATAGTTATAAGTATTTATAATAAACCTCAATACAATTACCGAATAAATAATCGAAAAATTAGTTTATGAAAGATTTATTTGAAAAAAATAATATCATTATATAATAGAGGTAGACTTATATTTTTTTTATTAAGCACTTCTATACTCGTCAGTACATTGACTCAAGCTCCTGAACTGTGATTGCGTTTTAATAATGCACGTCTTCTCGTAACTACTGAGACGACGTGACCCGTGCCTTGTGATGTCTAAGATTATAAACCATGAAATAAAGTAACACGATGACGAATAGAGGTGAGATATTTAAATAAAAATAATATCGAAATCTTAGGTATCTGTCAGTAAATAAATTTTAATCTACCTCTTATCTTTCTCAGTTATAGGTATTGCTTACATTCTAAAAATATAAAAAAACTCCTACAATGTAAATAAGTAAAGGAATTCCGAACAGCTGTGCTAATAAGCTAAACTAAAAAAGCTAAAATGAAACTAAATTAATAAAACTGCAGATTTGTTCTGAGAAAATATAAATATTTTACTGTTTCAATATATATTTTTTATAAACTAATAAAAAGCTTTGATAAGGAGTTTTCTAACAAATCATTTAAAATTAGTAAGGCGCTGAATAACGAAGAGTACAAGAGGAAAATTTTCTTTTTATTTTGCCATTTCCTATATTTTCATATTAAATTATGAGTCTTATATTACTGAAAACTATATATACGTACCTATATAAACATATTGGAACTTTAAAAACCAACAGTAGATATCCTTTCACTGAAAAGGTTTTACGAGTTTATGGTATATAAACATGTTTTTTTCAACAATATGTTAATTTTATGTTAAAAACGCCTTGGCATTTCATCAACGGACCTCTGAGTATTTGCAACCACTGTAATGGCTAGTGTTGTGAATCACATCATATATTATGCATCTAACTAAATACCAGTAAGTAGTATTGCTTTAATAAGCGTCCTTCAAATTTGGTAATAATATTTCTTACTTACTTATTAATCTTGTATAAGGTTTATAATTTAATAGGGGGTTTACCGTAAAACTGCTATTTTGTATGTATATTATTATATAGTATTAATAATTAAAAAAAAAACACCATAGGTATAAGATTTGTAGTCACGAATTTTTAAATTAATAATATTAAATTTAAAAAATCTAAAAATATATGAACTTAATTAAATTTAGCGGGTACAGCGTTTAAAAGCACGTATTATGTGAACGTTGTTCAAACAAGTCTTTTACAAATATTTTAATTTTACATAGTACTACTGTTTTAAAACGATGTCATAACGGTTATAGAACCGTAAATACTAACTATAATTTCTTTTCTGTTTGCGCACTGCAACGTGTATGTATAAGTTGCTTGAGACTCTCCAGTCCTCACATCAGTCACATCCCCATGGGGGTGGGTTTTATGATGTTCGAATACGAGTAAATTAATCTTTTCAATAAAATATATTACACTAATATTTTATATAACACTTTATATAAAAATATACTAATATATATAATACTTTGTTATTTTCTTTTCTCATGGCTTAATACTCGAGTTCATATTTGATAATACCAAACAATCTTTCTTATAACAATATAAATCATAAGCATATCGTTTGTTCATCAGGGTGCTTTACGTGCTCGTGACGGCATGTAATCGAAAATCGACTTAATCGACTTTGCTGACTACGCGTATAAAATTGCATGTGTTGTTAGTTGTAGTTTACAAATCATAAAAATATATAAAATTTAATTTACCTAAATATAAAGTATTAAGATTCAATTTATATTCCTGGTAATGTTTTACCCTTCGAGTTGTAAAACCCTTTCCAGCTATCTATTTATATATATTTATAGAAATGAAAAGGTTGTCATGACACCAAATAGATTCTGTTGTAATGCATCAAGGTAAATTACTAAACACTCGAATGTTGAATATTGAAATATAGTTTAGTTTAATTATTTATATTACTTAATACATTTATATAATATATATTATTATAGTTACATATTTTATTTTTGATAATTTAATTATAAGTAGTGTGTAAGTTTATATTTGTATAAATACGTAGACAATAGACAATTACTTGACTATGTGTTTATTTTATTTAAGTGAGTTTACAAAATAAAACACTATATCTATAAAATGATAAAGATTGTACATTTCTATTATTCCAATTTACTATTCCATGAATAGACCAAATGTGAGTTCGAGCAGATACTTGTATAGTACCGCAAATCTGAAAGGTGAAAACCACGTACGGCTAGAACCACCCAATCGGTTTTGCGGTCGATAAGCGGATTACTATCAAGCATCTTGTAAGCTCCGAATCAGATTACTGACTATGTTTTTTTATTGTGTAATGTATTTATGTTATTTAGAATTTAAGAAAAAAAAAAAAAAAACAAAAACAAATCATGACAATCCCGCTGAGTTTCTGTCGCCAGCTCTTCTCAGGTCTGTGGAAATAATTTTCCGAGCTGGTGGTAGCTTTGACAATGAAAAAATGTTTTGTATGAAACTTATTTTCAATAAAGATTTTTGATTTTGATTTTGTTTTTTTTGATTTTGAAATTGTCCATGATGCTTATATCTATACGATAATAAAAAATTAATGTCGTTTCTGTATGAGATATGAATGTCATTAGTTATAAATAATTTAATGAGTAGTCGTAACGGAAGCAGACTCACCACATCCGTGTGTATAGTGAATAATGAATGCTTGCTGGCACAAAGCGACGCTGTTGGAACAAAGCTGCTCCAACCCGTACTGAAAATATTAGTGTGTTCTTTGTGTGAGTTAGCTTGTTAATGGATTTAACTTTCGTCATATGTCCATTTAGTAATTTTACAGTGCATTATAATTTTATTATCGTTCATCAATATTTAAAAGTATACTTATATCAAGAAAATTGTTTAACATAGTAAACGTCGAAGCTGTCAGTTTGTTAATTTAGGTATTTCAAATCTTCGAAGAACCCGGGAAGCATTTTGTTTTCTTTTAAATATACGTTATATACAATAAACTGCACACTACTTATTTTATAATGAGTGACGTCCATCCACACAGACAGAGTTCTTGACTCCCTTTGCTTGACAAGTTGGCATTGGTAATAGTTATTAATACATTATAATTATTCAGGTATAAAAAATTAAATTATTTACTTTAATAACAAGTTATATATACCATTAATTATTCACAAGTAAACTGATTCATTGTAATTTATTTATATAACTTTGACATACTCTCATTTTTATTCTTTTATTAACTCTTTTATCTGAGTGCATATATTTTCTTTTTTTTTTACAACAACTGTTGCGGGTGCAACGCTTTTTTAAGCACATGCACTTGCACATTTATAGCGCATGAAAGAAGTCGCAGAATATAATTAGTGTGTTTTTTGCGATTTATCCAAGGCTTTTGATTGCGTAAATCATCAAACATTACTATGCAATCTTAACCACTATAGTGTGCAAAGTGATGCGTTTGATCTTAATGCCTCTTACCTGAATGAAAAAATCGGTAGATGTAAATGATTCTAAAACGGCTTCTTCTCAATTAAAATGGGAGGTTCTTTCTCTATTCTTTAGGTCTATGTTACATTGTATGTATGTAACACTTTTTGCTGATGATACCTCGCTTAATGTGCTCTGTCACGTGTTCTTCATCGGTTCGAATTAATGAATTGGTCTTCAATGCTAATAAAACTAAATACATAGAGTTTACACTTCCCAATGTAAAAAGTCAAAATTGTAGCTTACTTAGTCCTTCACCTTAATTCCTTATGTTAGAACTAATTAAGTCAATGATTCTCTTAGGTATATATCTACATATGGTCCATTTATTGTAGTACCATATAGTGTAAGTCCATTTTCTCTGGTTTCGAGAATATTAAAGGTTAACATATCTGTTGACTAAAAATTTAGACAAATTATATGGAGTCTGGGAGTATTTCTCCTGTTTTATCGATATTTAATTAAGACTATATTAATAAATATTTATAGAATGTAAATTTACTTACACCACTTTCAAAATAAATGGGCCATATATACCATCATAATCATAATCTATTATTATTAGTAAAAAATTACGTCTGCTACAACCGGAGAATACAAAAAAAATACAAAAATTAAACAATCATATACTAAATAAGAATGTAAGAAATATTTATTAAATAATCACACAGTGACATAGAAATACCACAAGGTACTAGTGAAAGTTTGTATTTTTCTTGTAACGAAGCTAGTTTATATATTGTTTGTTATTAACATATATTTATTTATTGTAAGCTCGTAATTAAGCTTAAGACATTTATAAAAAACGTTAAACATTAAGTATTTATGTCATTGTACAAAAAGCAAACAGGTAGCAATTCTTGAAAAACAAATACTGTTATAATAAAAATATAAATCTTTCTATGAGTGATATTAAAAAAATCATTTTTTTCAGTTATTATTTCTTTTGTTCCTTAAAAAGACACACTTTCTTTAATAAAATATACATTTATGTTGCCATAAACATCTCTAACAGCTTACATATGTATGTATCTTAACTGGAGAGTTTATGTAGGTTAATAATATTTTCTCTAAATTTTTAAGGGCACACTGTAGCTTAGTTTCATATATTTAAATCATAAACTATTATTCAAATCAATTATATAATTTAATATTCACTATATCCGCTAAGTGGTGCACGAAATTATGAACATTTGTAGTAAATTAATATAAGTGGAGATGTCACGTAATCTCATCCATCTTTTGATGTAAAATTTGTAAGTAATTGATCACTTCAGCGTATCCTTCACTCAAAATAAGTAATAATTAGTAGTAGTTGTAGAACCATTACCAAAAGATTACTTGTTGATTGTTTTCTGTAATAAAGAAGGGAAATTATATATTATTATAAAATAAAATATGTATTATCGAAGTAAGATTTTTAGACATCATTCAAGACACTTAATATTATTCTGAGTGTAACGTGATGTAAGTTGTCAAAGAGAAAAACTACTAAATGAATATAAAAAGTAATTTAATCTATACGCTTGTCTCGAAATAGAAGAAACTTTAAAATCTTTTACGTATGTTTGTCTATTATATTATGTTCAGAACAAATTATTATATTCAATATTATTAAATAAATATGTTAATCATCGGTAACACAATTTTAACCCGAGGGATAAACAAATGAATAAATAGAAATAAATCTTTTGTGCATAAAAATAAGTTGCATAACTCTAAAAATCATGATTTACTGAAGATACCTACAGAACTTATAGGAAATTCAATTATTTACATTATTACAAGTAACTTCGTAACTAAATCATTGATAACTTGAATATTTAGCTAACAAATAATTATTGGATGGTGTCTGTCCATAATATTGACAGATTGTATGGTAATAATTCTTATCTTAAAAAAAAAACGTTCCTACGTTCATTCAAACTGATGATAGTGAGTTCGCAATCAGAATGCTAAATGCAGTATAATTCCTGAAACTAAGGAACTTGGTGGTGCCTTATCTAAAAATATTATGTATAAAAACGGTTTTAAAGGAGAAAAGCATTTCATTGAAACATTATTCAGGTCATACATTTAAATTAAATATATTGTTTTTGTAATTACCAAATGGAGTATATACGTACATATGTTATACATTATTTCACTCTTATGCTTTTGAGGTTTAATCTGAAATACCAGTTATTTTATATTACACTTCTTAAGTTGTAGCTGCTAAGGGTTAATATATGACTTCGAGTAAGGAGCTTCAGCTGCTTTTCGATTCAAAATAAATCTCGGATCCTTAATGATTTGTATAAGAATTATAGCTAGACTTGTTATTTATACATATAATAAATATATAACACATGTTTACATTGCAGATATTTAAAAACATTGAGAGTATAGTACAAAAATAAAGAGTCTACTTAATTATCAGGTAAAAGCAATAAAACGTATTTTTAATTTTAATAATTTTTACTGAAACATAATAACTTAATATCTAAACAATGAAATACGACAATTGAAGGCATTATTATAATATTATAATATATTTATATTCTGCATATATAATAACATGTCGTCGGTAACAACACAGTACAGTACAGTAGTTCAGATCTAGAGTTTTAAGAGCATGCCTTCATAAGACGAGTTTTATTTGTAAACTCCATTTTATGAAGGTTAGTTCATATTTATATCTATAGTAATGGGAAAGCAAAAATTTTTTTGATCTTGAGGAAACCACAATTTTATTTTTCTTTTAAATTTTTGACCCTTTTAACCTTTGAAAGTTTGGGAAAAAATTAAATATTTAAAATTTTTAATAATGGTTGCGGTTATATCTGTAATACGAGCTAGCACTTTGGTACGATTACAGGAACAAGAAAATATACATATTTTATTCAAATATATTTTTTATGCCTTTATGTAGTATAAAATATAAATTTACCATGTGCTCATGACATGGTAAATTTATATTTTATATATTTTTTTTTCAGAGAGTTTCACGGATTTTTACTTGGTAACAAATACATACGTAGTCCAGGCATTAATTTAATATTTATAAACTGAGCTGACATTCGACATATATTAATGAGAAGATAAAATGGCTTTTGTTATCAAGGAATATTAATTGTTTTCTAAATTATCTTTCTTTTACATGTAATTAATATAGATTATTTGGAAAATAAATCTATATTATAATATTTTATAAAAACTTTTTTGTGTGGATAATTCATCAAATGGACTGTCTGTCCATAGACGCTTACAACTAAACCACTATGGTTAGATATTTTGTAGATGGGCCAAGCTAAGTCGAAATAAGACTAAAAATGGGTATATCCCCACACCCTTAGGTATCCGCATACGAATTATAGTTCAATAAATATTTATGCATATGCATTTTTTATAGAAAAGGAGAAGATACAATTCATAGAAATAGTTGAATAAATATAATATCAAAATGTTTTTATAACCCTTATATGTTAAATTTAAAAGAAAACATTAATTTAATGGATATTTTTGTTAAATTGACTGAAAAAAGCCAAATAAAGCTGTTGTTCATTAAACAAATTATAAACACAATTTTACTAAAAGCTCTCAAAGATATTATCATATCGTTTTTTAATACTGAAAGTAAATTTTTTATCATAGAAGTTTAAATAATGAATACAGCCAAATGCAATTATTGTTATAACTAACTTTGAAATATAAATAGAAATATATCCATTTATGAAATAAATGTAAAGGTTAAAATAAGAAACACATATCCGATAGTTATAGTTAATTTGTATTTTAAATAAAAAATACATATGCTTGCTTTTTTGTAGTAACTTGGGTATTTTAAAGTTAATTTTTTATAGAAAAATGCTAAGAACTCACAAAATTTTATAACAATTGACGTGTTGTGAATTTTAACTTGCCATGTAGACAAACTTCGGACTAGCAAGCTGCATGACATAAATTGTTTAAAGATAAAAAGTTTACTGACGGTATTTTACTTCACCTCACCTTAGTAGATATAAGTTGTCACGGCTGGGGATAGACACGGGATTAAAGTTTAAGTACAGGCATTGAAAGGACGGTCGACCATTAACTTTTAAAATATGCATAGGAATTTTTATTTTAACGTTTGTTTATATAAAATTTCCATTGCATTTAAACTTTCGAACAAATACAGAACAATCACTTTGACTTTTTCTGAAAGGGTTTTGTTTTTGGCTTCATATAATAAAACATTAAAAATCTTACTCTGGAAATAGTGTTGATTGATTCGGAGTACTTTATTTAGTTATTGGCTACTACGTCTGTTTTATTTAGTTTTCTTTTTACGCATGGCACGAGCGAACGGATTACTTGGTGATAAGTAATATCGTTCACTTATGGATCTACAAAAATTAAGATTTGAAAATACATTACCAATCCCTTGCGAATGTAAAAGGGTAGTAGTACATATGAAAAGCAGGGGAAGCGTTTGGACATAACCTAAAATAATGACTGTGCACCGATTTCCTATATGAGGTTTGTACTGTCGAGCCTGACTGTATACAAGTGGCAGTCCAGGACAATCAAGCCAATAGATGTCGTGGTATATGGTTGACTTAAAACTTGAATAACAATGGTTATTTCCATGTGTTTGAAAACGAATCAAGTAAGATAACCAATGGCTAAAGCGAAATATCCAAGCCAAGCATTATTAGATTAAGATTTTTAAAAAAGGATTTTTGTGCCCTTTAATCACTGGTTTTCTACATTCCGTATAAAACTTTTATTCCACTGTCTAGTATTTTTTATGAACAACGCCGGTAAATTTTAGACTCCAGAATCAACTAAGGTATTTTATAGTGCTTATTTGGTTGCATTTAGTTGATAAGTGCCGTTCCATCTCAAAATATAAGTAAGAAGTAACATTATTTTTGCGTATCACACCAACTATTCCCAAAGGTCAACAAACTTTTCCGACTTCCTAGTAGTTGTCAGACCAAATTTAAAATTAGTATTTTGTTACTTTATAGTATGGAACGTACTTATATAAAATAGTGATAAATATATCCAATTAATTTTTATTTAACAATTTATTAATTCTTTATTAATTCATAATCATTAATTGGTAAATTATAAACAACTAATTATTGAAATATTGAAAAACTAACAATTATTATAAAAATGTATAAAAAATTAAAAGTATGTTTTTTTGTTCCTTTCCTTTCCTTTCCTCAATTCTTAATTCTTAAAACTCGAATGTTATTAACAAACTTAAAATTTTAGTTAAAAAACTTTCCGTTACAGATATATACCATGATTTTGTTTTTGTTTTTAATGATAATGTATGTAATAATTCCTTAGAAGATTTTCAATAATTAAGATACGGTGGTCTATTTACGTATACGTATTCATTACATATTAAACATAAAAATCGAGCGATGTAGGCGTTATTTAAAGTGAGAGCTGTGTCTTTTTCAAAACTTCAAAAAGATTAAAATTTTGTTCAATTTCGACCACTACTCGATGTAAAAAATTGCCTATGCTTCTCACTATAAAGTGCAGCTTTCGACAGGTAAAATAATTTTAAAAATGAATGAAGTAGTTTTATTAAATTGTTTAAAAGTTATTTTTTTCATATTGACTTATTCAAATTATAATTACAAGATATTTAAAAAAGAGTTCAAATTACCTTCTTGCCAAATGGTCCGGATTTCTAACCGTTTAGTCTATTGTAAATGTAAAAGTTGCCTTTCCGAAGTCGATAAAACAAAAAAGTAGAAAAGAAGCTTTGCAATAAGACATCGGAGATAAATGAAATCGTTCTCAGAGATTCGCTTTAAGAATTGAGATTGTTCTATTTCTTTTAAATGTTAAAGAGGTTTTAGATAAATCGCTTTAGTTTTTATTGTTTTTTTTTTGTTATTTGCTCTTTATTTTATCTCCAGCTTTTGACAATCGCTTCGCTCGTTGTAGCTATAGGAAAAAAACAGATTTGTTATATAGCTGTGTAACTGTTATAATATAACTGCTATATTTCTATCAGTACTTGTTTTGAGGTGAAATATACCTATCTTTATACGTATATCTTTTTAAGTATTCATAAGTTAAGAGAATATGGTATACGGGAAAGAAATAAGTTTGTTTCAACAGACTTTTTCCTATCCACTGCATTATCAAAGTAAATAGCTCTAATATTTTTAATCCTGATAATAAAACAACTTATATATATAAAGATATATAAGTTGTTATTTAAGTTAAGTTATTAAAAAACAATACCTAACATAATATAATCTAAGATAATATAGCGATATTATCTTAGATTATATCGCTATATTATCTTAGATTATATTTCACTTTACTAATATACTAAATACTCACTTTACTAATATAATAAATGAAAGTGTCTTAAAAATCTTATTCCTCACAAAAAAATATTTGATTAGCGGCTTAAATTAACTTATTAATTACTGACCCTTAACTTGGGTTATTTTAGTGCTATTAATTTACTATATAAACATGGGCTGAGTTTTATTATCGTCATCAAGTCGACCCGCTATTTGATCTTTGTAAGATCTGGTATAAAATGAATATTTCTTCTTCTTTAAATATGTCTATTTTATTTATTAGTTTTCTTTTATGTCTACTTTTTAAAACAATATATATTTATTGATACTAATATATACATTTCATTATTGTCATGTAATTGTATATGAAAATGGAGAAAGTTTCTTATACTGCAATACATAGTGGAAGGTATGAAAATGTAATAATAAATTTCGTAAACATGGTCTTTGATGTAATCACTGGACATAATAATATTCACTTAATAATTTATGTCTGTTTGTTCAACCTTATATTACTATTACTTTCTCACATGTTATTCTTGTGTATCACATTCGTTATCAAATACTTTCGACTAAGAAGCTTAGGTCAAGTAGGGTCAAGTACCTTATATTTATTTGGGAAGCTAGACTGTTAATATATCATTTAACCCAGAGAACATGTATGTTAATAACCAGTACTACATTTGGGGACATCGGTTGGAATTCCTTTATGGATTTCACAAGGTGATTTACCTTGTCCTTGGAAGGACGAAAATGGATATGTAGAACTCGCTGGTATAGAGGAAAGTCAATTTTTTCACTAAAATCCAATGGTTAAATTCATTGCCTTAGTTAGACGCCACGAGATCTTTGTTCACCCTTACAGTGTACAGTGACTGGGTCAATAAGAAGATTGCTTAGAGATGATTGGTTTTTATTTATGGAACAGATTTTTATTTCCATTATTCGGGACCTTTAAAAAAATATATTATGTTTGTACAGCCTTCATAATACTTGTAATATATAGGCGCCTATAGTCCTATTTAATAGTTACCAAAACCAATATTTGTTTAGACTATTGAAATATAAATAATACTCAAATAATTTTAAATTGAACACGGGTCTAAACGAGGTCATAGGATATTTAATTTTTGGAATCAATTTGTGAACTTTATAATATTCAGTATTACATGTTAGGTGTGATATTTTGTAGTTTTGAACATAAGGATTATAATTAATATGTCTGATAAGAGAAGAAAAAGCGACAGTTAATATTCTTTGTAATTATGGTTAACAAAAATGTAAATATGTTATGAACTATTTCTAGAATCTTCCCACTCTTTATTATTTTTACAATTGAATTAAGCACTAATATAAATAAACACATTCATTAAAGTTTATTTTTGTTATGATATTGTCCAAATCTAGAAGAAAGAATAAATATCAGATCTAGAAATTTATCTTGTTTTAACTAAAAGTCCCGAGGATTAAAATGCTTATCGGTAGATAAACATAATAAATTTCATTTGTTTATGAAACTCGGATTATCTCAATGGAGCTAAGTAATAGGAACTAACTTCAACGATTAAAGCGATTGTAGACTTTAAATACACGAGGCTTAATTCATCAAGGTGTTTTTCACTATAATGAATTAACTTACCACAGTTGGCATAACGAATACAACTGACTATTATTATATTTTAAGAAATAAATTCTTGAAGAAGACGCTGCATTTTATTTTTAGTTCCTCAATGCGAAAATTCTGTAGATTTAAATTGTATCGAGTCGGAATATATAAGAAAATACCAAATGTAATTAGTTCCTTTTATTTTTTTTTAATATAGATAAATATTTGCAAAATGTTATATTTTAATTTCATGTGTGATCTGTAAAAAGCAAACTTAAGAATCCTATGTCTTAGAATTTTCAAATTATATTTCAAATTATAAATTATAAAATCCTTCAAACTAACTGGAATATGTTCATTTTAGATTAATTGACACGAAAGTTTCACAAATTTAAATAAAATTAAAGAGTTTTTAGACAATATATGACTGAAATTTCTGAAATTATTATTACCAACCCAAAAAATAAAGTTATACAACTAATAATACTAAAAAAAAATCAACATTTTGAAAAGAAGCTATTATTCGTATATATCTTAAACCACAAAAATATATAATTCGAATATAAGTATAAGCGATATAACAAATGTTGATTGATTGATCGATTGACACCGTTTTGGCTTTTATTACCATACGTTATTCTCATAGTTCGGATATAATATAAAATTATATAAAACAAAAGGCGAATATTGCACCTGACTCTTAATTTAAACTGTTCACTTATTTCTTTATTTACCTGTCCGATAATGTTCGGCGGCCGTAACTGATAAAATCCTTATAGACATATCCTAATAGCTTTAAACAATATAGAGCCATTTTACCCAGAAGCAGTATCATGCAGTTTAAAAGTTCGTTTTCTTGATGAATATAAATTCTATTGCATTCCTTTGTTTCAGCATGTAAGTATTTAAAATAACAAATAAATGTTAATATAAATGATTTTTTAACAACAACAAAATTAATTTTATTATTTCAAAGTTATATTTACCTATTCGCTGATTTGTAACAATAAGGATTACGTTTCACCAAATCAATTAATATAAAAAATTTACGTAATTTTTTAATTTTAAAATTGTAGAACAATAATTCACATAACATCGAAATATAATTCTCAATTACATTAACATATAGTAAAATTGCTTGTATTCAATTTTACATATATATATATTATATTACAGATTGACCACCTATTATTACGAGTCTTTGAGTGTTAACAACAATTATAATTGTAATTAATATAACTGTACAATAAAACAATAGATGTATAGATTTTTATAAATTTCAAGCGATAAATGACTCATAATTAAGTCTGAGAAGGGACAATAATAATTTCAACACATCATGTATTTGTACTCGTACCTCAGGTTTCAAACATTTGTGTTATAAAAAAATTAGAGAATAAAGACGGGTGTCATACATAAATAATTTATTGAATATTATTTTTTATCAACAATTTTATCTGGATCATTTTACATAATATTTGTACACTTTGCAAGTTTTATACGTTTTACAGCTGAAACAAATTGGTCATGATAATGCTTTATGTTATTTATAACCTCGGGCAGTAATTACCATAACAAATGTAATTAAAATCCGACCTGCACTGTTTAATTATTTTTTGAACAAACAATCGAATAACGATTGTTTCATATAGACACTAAAACAGCAAACAGTGTTTCAACAATGCTTATATAATTTACATTACATATTTACATTATTAGGAAAAAAAATAGCTTCTAGAGATAAGTATATATATTTAAATCCAGTTAATTAAAACTTACTTTTGGTGGAAAATAACAGCAAATAAATTGGTCTGTGATAAGACTTCAGCTGCTGATAATAGGACAACAAAAATTTCTCACTCAATTTTCTGTGAAAAAAAATCTAAATTAAAATAAAATATAGCTAGAAATAAAACTTAAGTATATAGTTTTATATTCGTCAGTGTCTCGTCTATCATTTAATTTGATAAAAAAATGGTTATTTAATTTTGATTATTAATTTCCAACAGAAATTAATATAAAAAGAGAACGACACAATGGACTTGTTATTAGATATGATGTGGTCCGCTACTTCAGATTATAGTTTAACAAACGAACTCTAACATATGTTTCCAAGACATATAATATTTGAAGTTATTATTAGATATTAATTAGATCATGATATTACTATCAGGTACAATTAATCATTAATTGCACCAGTTGCTGCTGCTATGGAATGAAAATTCATTTGTTATTTTACTTTTGTTGAATTATAAAAATATTACATATATTCCACCAATCCGAACTGGAGCAGCGTAGTGGGTGAAGCTGGTCGTCTTTGGCCAGAGGACTTTAGGACATCCACAGGCTTTGAAGCGAATAGAATCCACTTTTCTTTTCAATTGGCAGATATATCAAAAGATTTATATGTATATAATGTATGTATAAATGTATAATAATAAAATTATATCATTTTTTGTATGGACGTCAATGAGATATTTAACAAATAACAATGCTTTTGGGTCCTTTTGTTATAAGAAATGTAGCGGTTAGTTATTGATAGGTATGTTATTGGGTAAATGATGGATGATGTTGTGATTAATTATATATGATGATATAACTTAGTTGTTTTGTTAGTTATATGAGTAATTAGGAATGAATGTTACAGAAATACAATTATCTTTACTTATAATCTCAAACAAAAATCGCTGTTGTGGCAACGCGTTTAGTTGTTTTATTTTTACTTTCCGATAAAATTTTATAATTTGAAATGATTAGTTTTTAGATTATTAGTACAAAAAAGAACAGATTTCTTGCTAATTTCTATTATATAATATATAAAATATTTTGCAACATAGAAGTTACTAGAGCGGTAAAACCAACCCTACTTCATTGGAATACTTATTGGGGAAGTTCTTTACTAGAATAATAAGGAAAATATTGCAGTTCTCAGTTGTGTATTTTATAGTCGAAGGGACACTCACGAACATATTGTTGCTCGGTTGTTGGCTCAATTTGACAATTTTGTGCATAGTTGAGTTAATTATTTTCTTTGTAACTAAAATTGCTCTCATATTTTGTCCTATAGTGTTTAATAAACAATATTGTTTTTAAAATTTGATTCATGTTCTTTATAATTTAGTTACTTGGAGTGATAATTTTTTTATACTTTATTTTACAATTTATTTTAGTTTATAGCCCTCGCTAAATTATATTTTATATTTTTACTTTATATATACTTTTTGTGAGAAATTTGAAAATCAAAATGTTAATATGTTCAAAACGTCACAAAAATCTATCTTTAAAGATATTCTAGCCTATATTAACGTTTGCCTCAGGAGTGCTACACGATGTAATACACTTAAAATATTCGTAGATTTCAACAGAGACAGATATTTTAACAATGGTGTTGATTGAAAATAAAATTATTTAAAACAGGTTGTTCCATATTTTAAGTAGTAACAAAATATATAGAGTTTTTATAGTTAAGGAGCATAAAAGCTTTACCTCCGTCATTTTATTATTCAAATTTTTTGACGTCCAACATATCAGCATACGAATTAGATTGCAACTTTATTACCTTTTTTTTCAATGCTTGGGACGTACGAAGGAAAAGTTAAATCTAAAATTTTATTACTTTATCAAATAAAACAACATTTAACTCAGAAGCAGCTTTAATTTAATTTAGGGATCGTCAACAAACACTCTTGAAATTAATTTCATCGATTTCAATAAAAAGAAACGTGGATAATTAAATAATTTGATAGTATATTGTACAATTTTCATAATGTTTCAAGATATGGTTGATCTATTCTTCAAGTTTACATCAAGAGTATGTATAACGATTATCACAACATTAAGTGGGGATGTACAAGTAATCAAAAACTTATCGTTGGCTTACAGTCTTGGTAATCATATTTATATACGAGTATAACAGCAAAAAAAACAGTGAAAAAAAAATCTAATTCGGAGATTGCAAAACGTATTAAATTATTTTATGACATGTTACAGGTAAACTTTCAAACTTTCATTCAACTTCAATATTAAAACTTCAGTTTATGAAAAAAGAAATAAATAACAATTTATTAAAAATGTTCTCTCAGTATCAAGAAAAGATATGATAATATCTTTGAGAGATTTTATTAAAATTCTTCATTTTGCTTTTTATTTTTCAATCAATTTATCCAACATGTCATTTTTAATTAATAATCTCTTTTAAGTTTTACTTAAAGGTCTATTACATTTTGATATCAATATTATTAAATTATTTCTGTGAATTGTATTTTTTCCCATAGAAAAAGCATTGCCATATAAAAGGGGACTCGACCGAGGCTTCACTTTTACTAAAAACTAAAGAAGTTATTATCATTATGTCGTTCGGTATGTGAGACAGGCCTACAAGGAAATAGGTGTGGGAATATTCGTAGTTTTCGTCTTATTTCGTCTTAGTCTCTACCACTAACAAATAAATGGTTTTAGCACAGTATTAAGGTGTTGTAAACGTCTACCGGTGTCTCTTGACCCACGACATAGAAAACAAACAATCTACGCTAATATTTTTTAATGCATTTTTCTTATTGAAAAGTATTATAAATAGACAAAATAATTAATGTTCTTTAATATGAAAAACAACTTTGGACCTTTAATCTTTCTCTTTTATAGATTTTGCTCAATCTATAATATTTAATGTTTTTTTAGTTAGATTAACAATGTATGACTTTCTCTAATAAGATATTTTATAAAATATCAATGTGCTGATGTAAGTACATAAAGGAATGAATAATATTTTTAGAGAAAAAATAATTAATTAATTGATATAATTATTTTTTGTTCCTGTAACACCAGTACTTTTCAAATAATTCGGCTATAAATTATTTTTTCCCCAGTCATGGAAAGGCGAAATATATAAAAAAAAATGTTTTTCTTGAAGATAGTAGCATTAAAACATTTTTAGAAAACTAGTTTACAATATTAGAATGGAACGCGAAGTGAGACAAACCTTACAACGCTTTTTCAATCAGGCTTAATCTTTTTACATATAAAACTAACTCTATAGAAACTTAAATATACTTATATATATTTATAAGTTTCTATGTATATATAGTAAGAATTTTATGACAAGGCATTAGAGAAAAATATATGTTGGCTTGTTTTCATTACCATAAGTCTTGATTATTATAAACTATTTCCGGTGAGAACATAGAGGTTCACAGAGGTTGTGTCGTGTAAATTCTGCTTGTTTCAGGAAAGTTGCAATTTTCGAGAAACTTACTTTCTACTTATTGTAGAGATATATCTATAATAAATAAACAATATATATTTATATTTTTTTATGTTAAAACATTTTATAAAAAAAGATACTTTCATGTCATTAAATGCTTATACATATTTTTAATATTGGCAATACAATTTAATAAATTAACATCCCACTCTTGTTTTGCTTGAGAGATTGTTATTTATATATTATTATTATTACATTTTAAAATGTATAATGAATTTGATAAAATCTAAAGTCGGCAAATATGGTATGCTGTATACCAAGCGGGTAGATTTTACCTAAGCTAATACAAATCGTACATGTACCGCATGTTGTATTACAGTACGATGTTGGTTCAATTGCGACGGTCTAGGTTACAGCAACATAATTTTATAGTTTTCGAAACGCTTGCTTCTTTTGAAATCTCACAAATATGACTATGATATATATGTATATTAAAAGTAAAATATAAATATTTCTGAGATGACGAATTAATATTTTAGTAGAAGGGAGGGGGACGCGGGCTAAGACGAGTCCCTGATCACAACTTACACTTTTAAATTAAATAAAAGAAATCAAATTAAGGTTAGGGGACAGTTACGACAGGATGAAATAATCTGGTTACTACTTTAAGAAATAAAGTGAGTTAGAATCTGTCCATCATAATATATAATTATAATTTATAATAAGATTGACCAACATAATTATTACAATATAACGTTGCTTTGTAACAGCAAAAGTATTAAAAACCAACTTTTGATAATCTTATAAATGTCGGTCTTTTCAAGTTTCTATTATCGCTTTAAAAGGTGAAATTCATTTTATGAATGAGAACTTAACAGATAATATAATAGTATTATAGTTTCTGATAAAAAATTTTAAATATAGGGTCAATTACCCTATATTTAAAAACTTGTCAACTACACTGCAACAAAAATATAAAATACTTATATCTAACTTGATTCAGCGAGTGGGGTCACCGTCCGCAGTAAATAATGTAACTCCGAGCAAGGTTTACGATCATCACCGACGTTCGCTCTGATGTTTATACCTGATATAATCCGGCATAATTATAACCCTTGTCAACCAAATCATTTATTTCAATGGAAGTATCGGAAACATAAAATAAATGCGTCGTAAATATCGATTGAATAACATTAATGAGTGTAGTATAAAATAATTGTTATTAAAATTCAAACCTGAAAAACAGGACAGTGAAATAATTGTGGTATACTTTATTAATACTTATCGGATGTATGTATAATTTTATTTTCTAATTACAAAGAATATCAAGTTATCAGAAGACATTTAATTTAAATGTATGAGCTGTAAATTGTTTCAACAAAAGTTTCTGACATAGAACCATTTTTTACAAATCATTTTCAGATAAGGTACAACAGTGAGCCCGTAAAGTTGGACGAATTTTTAAAATATTAATAATATTAAAATTTTAAAAGTACAATCAATTAAAATCCAGATAATTAATAAATAATTGCAAGTTTAATATTTTTTTCATTCTTCTGTATGTCTTGTTAGTCTTTTATATTGTTGAGATTATTTCTGTTGTTTTAGCGTGAATTAAATATTATCGAAGTTAATTTTTCAATTATATGTTAATACATATTAATATTGCTTAATAGCTACTTACAAGTTTGTAATTCGCAACGAAAGAAAAAATATTAGAAATAATCTTAATCAACACACTGGTAGATGCAATTTTTTAGCTACCCATGAGGAATGAAAAGGGGTTTAGAGATCATTAAATTTATGTTAATCTTAATATTTTGCTCTATCAAAGAGCAAAATAATTGAGACCTAAAGATTTATAAATAAGTCTTATAAGATAATATAAATATTCCACTCTCTAAATGTAGTCGACTGTGTAAATGTAAGAATTTTAAGAGCAATTTTAGTAATCGTGTGAAAATTGCCGTTTATAGTTCGAAACGTGACTTGATTTCAAGGACGATATAAAACTTTCTTACAGACACATATTTGCATAATTTTCATAAATTACCAAATTGGACAATCATAATATTAAACTCGCAAATCACAAGCACATTTCTTAGATTTCTTTCTTTCTACATTATTTTTATTATTCTATTCTATTTCTATTGGGACCCCTTTTTATGTTTTTCCATTATCTAAATAAAATAAAAAAATAAATAAAAAAAATCACATCTTTTTTTATCAGTAGTAATAGCATAAGCCACAAGCCATCAAGACAAAACATTCACTTGCAGAAAGTAGCGTCCTAAGACTAAATTAGTGAGGATAAATTGCTACAGTATGGTCAGATTTATAGACTTAATCTGACTCATGAAAATAATGTATGATTGTGTCGAATAAACAGCGTGAATAAGAGAGTGTTTTAATTTAATTACAATATATTTCATAAAATAAACTCCAGCTATAATTTAAGAATAAGACAATATATCGCTTAATTTTACCTAGGCACCTAGATAAAATAACAATATTGGTTCTTTCTGGTATTTATTATTTGTACACATAATGCAATGTTTAGACTTTTACGACAAATGTAACACAATGTTATTTACAAACATTTCAGTCTCTTTGTTTGTTCTGAGACAGCTCAGAGTATTTACTCGTTCACCCATAAGTTGACTCGTATATTGTATAAGTGTCAGGTACAGACAAAAATATTGATAAAAATAATAATCAACACAATTATATGTATTTAATCTTAGAATATGCTTACAACAAGATGTTATATTCTTATTTGTGTATACCCATTTGTGGCTTCAATCAAAGACATGATAAATGTTAATAAATTTTGCGATTTAAACTCCGAGGAGTCAACCAAGCGGTGCTACATCAAAGAAACTTTGGCAACGCTTGCACACAGTCCGAACCAATTAGCCGTCAGCAAAGCCTCTAACACGCTTTACTTTAGCTTTGATGCCGGTCAGGGTGAATATCTTCCCGCAGTGTTCAACATTGATACCAAAAAATTGACCGTAATTAAAGGAGTTAAAGATGCTTTTGCCATAGCAGTCAGTCCCAACGAGGAAGTTTACTTCGGGGGCAGTCACGGCATTTACAAATACAGCCGGTCTTTGAGAAGACTCAAGAGACTAGTGATGCCAAATTTAGATGTCTGGTGGTTGCAAATTAAGTCTCGGTTATACTTTATCAAATTTCCCAGTCTCAAAGCTTACTACTATGAAGATAAGATGATTAAGCCCCTCCCTGAATTGAGAAATACTGCGGTCAATCAATTTGTATTTGACTCCGATAATAATATCTTCTTTATAAATAGCACGGGGTTGTTTGGTATCAAAAGTGGAAAAAGTGAAGCGATATTTCTGAAAGATATTCCTAGATTTCTGGGAATGGCCGTTGATAATAACGGCCACGTGCATCTGTGCAGTGAAACTGGCATTTTCGTGATAAGCAAAATGGTGCAAAAGGTTAAAAGAATTGTGAGTGTGCATGGTGTTCTGGGACTGACCTTCGATAGAAATAATAACATAATTTACTCAGACTCACACGACATTTTCCGTCTTAAGCCCGTATCCAGCGAAGAATACTATAATTTAGACGAAAATAATTAGCAGTAAAATAACTATCAAAATGAAAAATTGGTTTAAACAAGGATACCAAAGACAATATTATTAAAATGTAACTTTTTATAATCCTCTGAAGTTCATTTTCAATCATAGCTTATTCATTATGTAAATTGTTTTTTGTCACATTCAAGACGCAACTGTAGGAAATAAACATTGTTATTACTTATTAAATTTTTTTGAGACCGTTAATCGAAAAGTATTAAATAAAGTATTTGTGATAAAACTTACATTTCGGACATTTGGAAATAGAAGGAATAGAAATATTGTTTTTATTTTGTTTATTTTACATTTAAAATTCATTTATGTGTACTTTTAATATTGATAAATTTTGCGTTAAGACTGCCCTACTGTATTTAAGAGTTTCAGTTTTGTTTTTTCATTTTTTTCCCTTTTTTATACATTGTTGTATGGTCTGAAATTTAATTATTATTACTAGTCATCTGATATCATAAATTAAAATAAATCTAACTACAAATATATTATGTATAATATTGTCCTTAACTCGTTAGACAATTATAAAAAATGCAATTACATAACCTCGTGTGAAGAAGTTGCACAATGGTTGGAAAGTGGTAATAAAAACCTCAAATAGAATTACTCGTTGTATTCGCGAAGAATGATGCAATTTAAAATATGAGGAGTTTTGATAGCAGAGGGCATTATACTTAGCATAATATTTAGCTCCACTATAAGTTTAGCCTTGGTAATTGTGAAACCTCTGCTGTTATAATAAATATTACATCAAGATGCGGTGAGTAGTTAAATGAATATTAAATGTAATGGTCAAGTATGAAGGTATTTGACGGTGCTTATGTTTTTACTTCTGCTTAATTTAGTATATGCTAGTTTACAATTTTTTCTGTTCTTTACAATCTACAGTACTACGATACTTAATAGATTTATAATCAAAATATATTTTTATTTAAAATATTTTAAACCATAGAGTTGACTAAATATGTGTAGATTTGGTATGTAATAAAATCCTAACGGTACCAAGAATGATGCAGACACACACAATGATAGTATATTATGTAAAAGATGGATGATCTCGTAACTAAAAGTTTGCTTTACTTTCCTAATTCATTACTTATTTAGGCATTCGGAAACTTTGGTTTCAGAGTAATTAATAGCTACTTTTAGAGACTTTAATGTAGACAATGTAAACCAACTTACTTTAATCAAAATTCTGGTTATTCTCGAATAACGCGTTTAAAACTCAATATTTTATAAACCATTTTTGCTACGCTGTCCAATAAAAACTCAAGTGAATTAAACTGGAAAAAGGTTGAATCAGACAAAGCACAACAGATGAACATATCATGAAATCACTATATTTAGTTTAGGGATATATTGGCAGAATATTATTTATTTATTGCTTAGAAATGTATCTTATAGTAAATAAATAATTTCGATACGCTTAACATAATATATTGAGTCTTATTTTAAAACCATACTAACAATACTTAATAAACTTATAAACTTGAAAAAAAAGTTTGCAAATAGCCAAATAAATACATACCTATTTATACAATATAACTATAAAATTAATTATCAATAATAAACAAACAAGCAAAATGACATTATTATACATACGAATTAATTTATATTAAAAACTAGCTTCCCCTGCGAACATCGTACCACCATATTTTATTTCTCTATTCACGAACAAATTTTGTTGCCTTGCCCTCGAAGTCGTTGCTATGGGTTCTTCTGATGTCGTGTTATTTCTCGCTTGAGAAATTCTTATTTTGTTTGAGTCCAAACGCTGCCTGCGTTCTTTTTCCATCTCCCTGTTTCGAAGATTGTAAATACAATTTACATTACGCGTACGCCGACCGATATTCGAACGCATGATGGCATTTTCTTATTAACACAACGATTATCCTCTAATCTTTTCAAAACACACGAAAACTCTGCACGGTCTGTACTTAGGACACAAATTCACTTTTTATATTAGAAGAACATCTATTCGACAGTGAAATTTGTAATGACTTGTAATTAGTAGGTAATCTTATTTGACTACACACTTAATACTTATTTGATGTAATAAGTAAAACGATTCACTTAATAATATTTATTATATGTATGTTAATCCGTTACCCAGTTATCCATAATTCAAGTCTTATTTTCTTGTGTGAAAATTACTATAATTATTATCTAACCTTTTTGT
Organism: Melinaea menophilus ssp. n. AW-2005; assembly: GCA_918358695.1. Lineage (NCBI taxonomy): Eukaryota > Metazoa > Arthropoda > Insecta > Lepidoptera > Nymphalidae > Melinaea > Melinaea menophilus. The sequence goes on from OU911049.1 coordinate 11,999,471, forward strand.
TACGTGGATTATATCTTAATGCTGTAAATATTTCATTATTATCTTAAATATCATCATCTCATCATTATCAATCATTATAGTTATCTATATTTCTACACTAACGCCATATAATGGAACTTCAATAATGTTATAATTAAATAAGCTTTTAACCCTACTTGTGCAAATCTGTTCGTCACTGATAAATCATTTTGAGGTAAATCTATTTATCAATCTACACACAAATATACTGTTTGTTATTAAATAATTAACTGTGGTAATGTTATGTAAATAAATTACTATAAAATAAATTATCAGTAATATAATTACTTGATATCTCCGTTATTGACTGGTTTAAAACATATATTTTCGGTCGTCAGCAGATTGTGAAATCTAATGAGCATTCTTCTGATTGGATGAATCTGTCTACTGGGATACCACAAGGCGGCGTCCTATCTCCATTACTCTTTTCAATTTTCATAAATCAAGTTTCCAAGATTATATCTTCCAACTACCATCTCTATGCAGATGATTTTCAGCTATATAGACATGCCAAATTATCTGACCTAGCAGAGGCTATTGATGTCATAAACATCGACCTTGAAAAGATTCACTCTTGGACGCAAGACTATGGCCTATTACTTCCTTCCTCTGAAAACTAAAATTATACTATCACAATCCCTCCTCCACCCTCTACTGGACTACGCTGACGTTTGCTATTTAGATGCGACTAATGAGCTTAATAAATTAGATCGACTCCAGAATTTGTACATTCGTTTTATTTTCGGCTTGCGCAAATTCGATCACGTTTCCGAATACCGCCGTGAATTAAAGTGGCTGCCCATTCGCCTTCGCCGGAATATGCATGTGCTAACACTTTTATACAATGTTTTAATAAGTTATGGTCTGAGATACCTTCAGGAACGCTTCCAATCATCCTCCCCTAGAAATCGATCTGAACGCTCTTGTGTTGCACTGAAATTTCTTGGAGTGCCAAAATACAATTCAAATTTTGATCGCAAGTCCTTTTCTGTTCTTGCTGCGCAACTTTGGAATTCACTACCTGATTTTATTTATAAAGTCATTCCTACTACTACTGTTGTTTAAACTGAAAATGCACGTATTTTTACTTTCCTCGTATTAATCGGCATCATTTATTTACTTACAATATATTCATTAGTTATATGTATTTGTGTAGACAGTTGTGTATATAAGTATATGTAAATATATATATCTATATTTATGAATATTATTATGTAAGTATATAAAATATTGATATATATAAAAGCCATTATATTTTATTTATGTTATATGTACCTATACCCCATATCAATAAATATTTCCAATAACCAATGGTTTCTGGCAGAGATCTCTTGCAAGAGATAAGTTATCCTTCGTGTAAATTTTCTTTGTTTATAATGTCTTTGTTTGTAATTTATGGTACAGAAATAAATAAATAAATAAATAAATAAATTACTTTATTATACATATATCATATACAAAAATTATTTTTAGAACGTTATAAAGTTCCCACACAGGAAAGATCAATAACTTCTACATACTATTACTGCAAAGATCCGGAAAAATATGAATATCTAATAAGAACAGGTAATTTGGTAAAATTAAGTAAAATTCTGTAATGATAAAAATTTCCATAATAAAGCAAAAAATATAAACTGGTACATGGTAAGTGTGATAATATTATTACTGTAATTAAAACAATAAGAATACAATTGAGTATAAGAATGAGTGATGAAAGAATGGTAAAAAAGATTTATACAGGAAAAGTTAGCGGTAAGAGAGACAGGGGGAGGCCTCGAGTGACCTTAGAAAACAGTATCTATGATACTGGAGGAAGGTAACGTAAAAAGCATGAGGATCTCCCGGATTGCATGTATGAACAGTTGATGCCTGTGACCGAGGCAAAAGAGGTATGCAGGGACCGTAGGTAGCGTTTGGCGCTCCTTGGTCTCTGGCTACCCCGCAAAGGATATGGCGTAAAGTTAAATAAATAAAATAAATGAAATCAATAAAAATGGGTACAAAACGAACTGCACTCGGGTAATAAAATGTATAATCCAAAAATACTTCTTACGGACATATTTACAATAAATAGAATTGCAATCAAAAGTGACTATTTGTATATGAATATAAAATTGAATTTACTTTACTGATTTTACTGGCATGCAACAACATACATGGATGGTATCATAAAATAAATACCATATTTGAATTTGCAATAACATTTATTTAATACTAAAACCTTATTTCTTAAATAAATGTACAGATGGGTAGCGATCCATTTAATGTTTGATTTATTGATGTTTCTCTTGATTATACAATATCAATATTATTTTATTTTAATGACTTGTGACTAGACCGTCGTCGTAGTAATGTCACTGAAACTACAAAATAAAATGTCATAAAGTAGTAGTATTTGACACTAAGTAGATTCAAATTTTACAAAAACCGTTAAACAAAATAAATGTTTTCAATCAGAGGATTAACAAAATATAACACGATAACCGATATATATTTTCTGAGACAGTTTTTTTGGAGGCAAAAGCTATTGGGCATAAATGTTCCCTATAATGTACAGTTTTAAATATACTGAATCTAAACGCTCATTCAATCATATCTCACACTATAACAAGTAATATAATAATTTAAATTTTATAAGTTATACATTTAGAAAATTTAATAGACTGTGTATAGGAAATTTTAAAGCAACTCCCGTTCTCGTATAAAAATTTCCGTTTACAGTTAAGAACGTGATCTGATTTTAAGACGATATAGAACTTTCTTATAGCTACGTATTTGACATAATTTTTATAAATGGCTAAGTTTACGAATCATAACAAAAAAAAATGCAAATCACAATCGAGTTTTATAGATGCGTTAAAACTACGTTATAGAGTTTTAATTTAAATATTTATTTATCTTTGAGTTACTGGGTCTATTCCACTAGTCCCATGACGATGCCGCCATGGCACGATTGTTACTATAATGTATCAAAATCGATAAAATCAAAATGGATTCTTTGGTTAAATTAAATACATATTTTTGACTGAACATTACGTGGCAATACAATTTAAATATCCAAAGAAATGGAATAAGTCTTGAAAAATATCCAAAGGTTTGTATGTATACACGTGTAAATATTTTAGATATTCTACTAAATCTCTTGTAGGTATGTTACATTCTACATTTTCTTCTCTACACATATTGAATACAAAGAGGAAACAAATCAATGTAATTTATTCACTTGATTTGGAATTTACGTCGACACATACACTATTAGTTTCTATTGACTATCACCGACCTAGCACGTTGGGTCCGAGCATTCGAAACATAGATCTCGGCACTAAATTGCTTCTCAAATATGTTGAGGACCTTCAGTGGTTGAATTTTCTAAGAAAAATCTAAATCGTTAAATAAAAATTATGAAATTCTTATTTTAAATATACGTATGCAGTGGTATATTCGTAATTTAGTTATTTCTGATAATACAAATGTTTGTTAAGATAATCAAATCAATTAATGTAGTATGATGAAGAAGGAGTTATCGAACCTAGTAGCTGTGAACTTATATAATTCTGACCATTAACAAAAGAATATAAAAAGCGTTTGTTTTACAATTTTTATAATTAAGTTATGTTATAGTTTTTCATGAACAAATGAACATCCAGATATCGATCAACGCTTTTCTTATGAACTGTTTAAGACTGAGATACTAATATTACATATACAAGTAGCTTTAAAATTGTGTGTAAATATACTAATATTAAATATTAATGAATTAACAAAACTACTGACACAATGAAAACTATCTTATATATTTTCACCAAACAGCTAAGAACAGATGCGGCTGATTAAGCTTTTCGATGAAAAAACTAACCTCAAATCCACAACAGACAGATAGACAAATGCACATATATCTATCTAGATACAATAAACGTTAAACTAGTTGAATACTGTATAACTGTATAACCAAAACTAAACACTGTATTATTTCTCTTTAAGTATTATCGCTGCAAATAATAACTATAGTATGTAAAATTGAAGTAAATATTAGTGTAAATTAATTTAATATCGTGTAAGAAAAAAATGATAAATGCGTATAAAATATTGTTTTACATTTGTTTTATAATAATATAATTTAATCAATACCAGTCTTTTAACAAAGAAATTAATGTCAAGTACTAAATCTATTTAGAATAAAGGTCTGCCAAAGTATTTATAAAATTATGGTAATATATACTTTAACATATATACGGAATTATTCAAATAACATTTTTGTAAGTGGTTAAAACTACATTTTTAAATTAAATATCTTTAAATAATTCTTATAAGCGTTTGCATTAAACGAGGTGCAAGTATCACAGGAAATATGAACATGACTAGGAATATTTTTATACATAAAATAACTTTAAAATCTTCATGAGTGTTATGTTAAAGTTTCAAAAACATGTTCCATAAATAAAATGTGATGAATTTATCTTACATTTGCCTAGTTAGCTATTAAAAATATATTTCTTTCATATCTATGTCTGTCTGGACTCTGACAAAATAAAATGAAATAGAACTGACATCGTGGGCCTAGCAACGGTCCCGTCCGACCCTTTGAACCCAAACCTCTAAGAGGATTACTACCTTCAATATTTAACATAAATGATGGTTAAAAATTAAAAGAGATTACTGAGTAGATCTAATCACAATATATATGTTTAGTAAATTTCAATCATTTAAATTTATTATTCAAATAAACTTTAGGTGCACTTCACTATAAAAATACAAAGTTATATAAAGCATTTAAAAAAATAATGTAAACCTATTTTATGAAGAAGAAATATCATTAGCAAATATTAAATATATTATTTTGTTTCTTGTATATTACCCGTACGCATAATTTTTTTGATTAAAACTGTTTATATGTTCCAATTTTTCAAACTGTTATTATATTAACCATGAAAGCTTATAATTTAGCTTGTAAATATATGGCTTATATTTAATTAAGTATTTAATTAGTTGTTTATATTCTTGTCTATATCAGTGAAGTCCATTAAATATCAATACAGTATTAATACTCGACACTCGTTCATTGTACCTCATATTGTTAAGTTATGACGGTATTCGCAAAAGCAATGCGAATGCACCAATAATGTTGTCTCGTATTCGCTGCCCCGGTGAATATTATTAATAGCATGCTTCTCATAGCTCCTTGACGTAATGGTCTACAAATTGTTATGTTAATATCCAATAATTTCATCGAGAGAATGACAACACTTTGGATATAAATATATTTATATTTTTGTAATTTGAAACAGAAGTCTGAAGAATAATCTGAATGAAACTGAAATTAATTGTTTTTATTCATACTACCAGTCTAATTTCTTAATTTATTTTGAACCCACACAGATACAGTCATCCAACCAGTTGACCAGCCACCGTCAGCCTGATATTAATACTCCCTGGGTTCGTGATATTGCTGCCACCTTTCGAATAAGGTGTAGGATGGTATCCATTTTAATTTTTGTCTTGTTGTATTTATAGTTTGTAAACAAACATTTCAATGAAAAAAAAATCCGTGCCCGCAGGGGGACACGCGTGGGTAGACCTCGTGTTTAACTCGTTTAAAATATAACTTACTACCTAAGAATAACACATGATGCCGTTGTTTACATCAAAAATTTTCAAGCAAAAAGCGGTTTTTATTTTTTTTCTCGGAAAAGGTATCTTTTTTGGAAATACTTTTGATACTTAAATTTAGAGTAAAAAATAACCTTTCTATTAAAAATATTTGCGAGGAGGGAATGTTTACCAGAAAAAAAGTTGCCGTGGTTTTACCTACCTTAAATTTTCAAGCTAAAAGTGGTTTTTATTTTTTTTCGCGGAAACGGTACCTTCTACGGAAAAACTTTTGGTACTTAAATTTAGAATAAAAAATAACCTTTCTATTAAAAATACTTGTGATGTAAGAATGTTTACCAGAAAAAAGTTATGAATTTTTTCCCAAAAATTTTCGGTTTTTTTACCCCCACCCCTAAGTTATTGAAGTTACGTTTTCGGTTTATCTACATTAATTATAGGTACTCATCAAACACATCATATAATATGAACGCGATTGATCTATTTTGTATAGGGAAAAAGTTATGGTCGAAAAACTGAAATCAGAAAAAGTGAGGCCCTAGCGCCCCCTGTGGCCAGATTTCTCTGGTTAACGAACTTGACCTTCATTTTTGGATGGTTGATTTTTGTGCAAAGTTTGGAAGCGATCCGAGCGAAACTGCGGCCGCTATCGTGCTGACAAAAGTCAAATCTGGACGCACGCACGCATATATATATATATATATATATATATATATATATATATATATATATATATATATATATATATATATATATATATATATATATATATATATATATAAACATTTTGACCAATGGTCATTTCGGACTCAGGGGGTCATAAGAATACCTCCTGTCAAGAAATTTTTCCAAAATTCGAAAGTCGGGTACAAATGAATGGGCAGACCGAATTCTTCGAGGTCTACCCAAAATGGTAATTTATTATTCTGTAAACATAGTGTGCACTAACGAACATAGAAAGACAATATTATACAAGCGTAGAAAATCAGTCATGCGAACGATAAAATAACCAACAACTGAATTTTCCGCTATATTTATTATAAATGTCAATGAATTCCATCGAGGCAGAAGTATTCTGAGTGCGTTATTAATACATGGAAAACGACGCCATTATTTCTAGGGATTGTCTGCAAATAACTGTTCACGTAACATTTAAACACCAAGTTGACACTTTTAACTCCACGTTTATATTCATAACTATTACAAGCACAAACCTCTGTGGAAATCGTTCTTTGGCTTTGTTATTTCTTGGCTTATTATAATGTAGTAATAAAAAATCATTATTTATAGCCCTTCCTGTAGCTGTTGCTACCCAATGGCAATGAATTCGAGATTCGTATCAGTATCCAGATGGTGTTCGATAACAACAAGCCGTATTCTTATCAACAACGTTAAATATATCATACATACGTGTATTTTAATACACATATTTTACTCGTTTTTTTCACAATCGAGTTCTTTAATATTTTTTCGGTGTATCCTCAAACAATATGCAAATTGTAAAACTATCAAATTTGCATATTAAAAATGCATACCTGTAATAATAACTCATATTAACACGACACAAATTGTTGCAATACGGGTTACCAGAGTTTCCTTCCGACAGTATCGCTTCGTGCCAAGAATTAGTTATTACCCACACGAATATGGTGCAATGAGTCTGCTTTCGTTGTGACAACCCTCCTCAAATTTATATTATATATTTATATTTAATTTATTTATCTATTTATATTTAATAACATGACACATTTTGTATAATAATGACAGACAATTTGTTTTTATTACATAGATATAGACAAAATAATCGTACACACTTTAGTTGGTAATCTGATTCTGAGCTTACAAGATACTTGAAAGTATGCCGCATGTCGATCGCAAAACCAATTGGGTGGTTTTCGCACTTGCAGTACAATACAAGTCACTTGTACTCATATTGGATCTATTCATGAAATAGTATATTGGAGCAATATCAACGTAAAATCTTTGTATTCTGTTGTAGAGATGTTGTGTTTACTGTGTCTATTTAACTTTGAAAACTCAATGAATGAATAAACACAATTAAACAACTCTGAAAAAGAGGAAATGAACAGAATTTTGTTATTTGTGAGCGATGTTAGTCCCATATACTCGTATATATATATATATGTTGATAGATCGTCAACCATTTAATAAGCAAACTCGCTTTGTCGTTGTTCAATTACATGCTGCCACGATCACGTGATATGAACAGACGAACTCTGATCACTGACACACAGACGAAAAACGTGGTGTCATAATAAACGTACTATACGTATTTTATTCAAAATTTTAAAATATTCGTAAATTGTTAAATGAAAAGATCTTTTGAAGACCCTGTGTGAACAATGGTCCTATAATACGTGCTTGTTCACCCCGTACCCGCAGAACCTAAAAGTACATATGTTTGATTTTACTTTATGTAATTTAGAAACTGGTAAATTTTACCAATCTTATATAAGTTTGTATTTTTTCGTGTATATTAAATTGTATATGGCAAAGATATATGTATGTGATCAATGTGAGTCACAACACTCGCAATATTAACAATTGAGATATATATATATATATATATATATATATATATATATTATATTTTGATATTGAGTTTCTGTATTGAAAATAATATCGATAAACAGTTAGAAAATATTTTTAAACCGTTCAAATAAAATATTTAATAAATATATCATATTTATTTTATACTCCCTCCCTCCCTCATCGAGGTCTTACTTCGTAAACACCAAAATCAAGATATCACACTCATTATTTAATAAGTATAGAAAATGGCTAAATAAAGAGGAAATAAAATAAAAGAATATCTTCCTCACGTACGCTTCGTTATTCACCGCCGCCTTAATTTGAAATGATTTGTTACAAAACTTTTCTATGAAACCTTTTCTTACTGTATAAAGGAAAATGAGTTATCTGAGAAGTAAAATAATATATTTTATGTGTTCTGTTATTTTATAAAGCTTTGCTATTATTAACTGTCCCAATATCCTCTGTGTGACCTCTGTCATTTATTATAATAGAGAGAATGCCCTTATGCACACTTTTTTCAAGTTGTTTTTAAAAATCAGTGCATAACATATAATCGACAGACAGATTTACAGCATATGTGATTAACCAGAGTGTTATTTCTTGACACTACTTCAGTACGTAATTAAAATAAAAAGAAGTACGAACAGAACTTTTTACATTTATTTAAGTATTTCATATCTATTTGAACCCCATCTCTTATCAATAGCACAAAATACAATAATACTTTTGTCTTCAATATAAAATAAAATTTTTATCTAAAATATTACTGTATATATTTTGTGCAATGTACTCTGAAAGATCATTAAGGACGGGTCGCATCATCTCAGTAGATTGTAGAAGAGATGCATTATTAAAATGCAATCACAGCTCAGAAGCTTCAGTAAATATACTGAGGGGTATAAAATTGCTGAATAAATAGTTTCCTTAATATTGAAAGTCTACTAATATAGCTTTTTTCAATTGGATTATATATATCGTACTGTTGGTTGGTTTGTTTAGTGGTTAGTGGTCCTGATTGCTTAAATAAAGTTCTATTCTCACAGCGAATAGTTGTTTGTAAGATTCGTGAATTGTTGTGCCGCATCTGAATATTCTAAATTTAAGTCTGTAAATCCTCGGCAACATAGGTATAATTCTTAAGTACACGAACAATTTTTGCAAGAAGACACTGTGACTGATTCTACCATAAAAAAGCACTAAAGAGATATCTTATTAAATGGTTAGAAGTAAATTGAAGGAATCAATTAAATATATGGAGTAAAAACCTTTTTATTTATTACTTTAAGCTCCTAAAATTTCAATACTGTATTAATTGTCTATGGTTATTTTTAAAACTGCGTTTTTAGTAGGCACTTATTTTTTTTTTTTATGAGAATTGCCATCTTAATACCTGTAAGCTTTGTATTATTTTACTTTGTCATTTGAGAGTTTTAAGTTTGGCTTTTAAAATATAAAAAAAATATTCATTGTGTTTTTAAACATAGTAGGTTATATATGTAAATTACACCTACAATTGAATATAGTTTTTACCTAGAAATTATTATTAAAGAGGAGATTTTAAATCCCTTTTAGAATATCTTTACAAAATAAACGAAATATTGGTTATACAATTTGTTTCTTATTAACATCGTTTTAACAAAACCGATGTTTGTTTAATTAAATTAAACATATAAGGCGGAGACACGCTTACATAATATAATGCAGTCGAGAAAATGAAATAAAAAAAACTCAATCATTATTTGTATAAAACGGGCTGTTTAATATGGTAAGAGCGGATCGGGGAACTCAATTTATTTTTATGTTGTCACTAATAAAGGCCTTTTAGGATAACCCTTTTACAAACCTCTCATCTAGTCGCGATCACTTTTATGTTTCACGATTGTTATTTTATAATGGTCATGATGATGAAAATTTGCTGCATCAGGCACTACATCATATATAGCAGAGGTCTATCGTCGTGGTCTGTAGTCGTAAAGTTTATATAATATATTAAATCTGTAATTTTCGATGTGGTTAAAATCGCATTTCATTCGATTAATCCGTGGAAATGAGCCACAACCAGAAGGAAATGGTATAACAGGGAAAATAAAATAATAAAATTGGCAGAAATGCTCTTGTTTAATTTAATAGCTATAAAACAGAGGGCCTGACTGTCGGATTCTGTTTCCACTCGAACTATTTAAATTGGAATTGTTATAAAATTAACAAAATTCGTTAACTACGTTTTAAGATTTCGGTTGTATTATATAAGATCTAATTGTATAATTTATAATAAGTTTGATTAAGTTTTTGTGTACGCTTTTTTCATATAAAAATGAATGAAATATATAAATGTCATCTATCATTAGCATTTCCAATCATTTGGTAATTAAGAGGCAAATGCTAGTAGTATTTGCTTTTAAATTTCAAATGACTGTCCTAAAACGAATTTGCCACCAGGCTGGTATTTTCAGCAAGGTAACGATCTTAAGCACTAGTCGAAGCATGTAAGTGACTTCATCAGTGCCGACTTAAACCCGATAGAGCATCTTTGGGAGTAATTGGGTTGCCGCATAAGATGTCGGAATTATTCAAACAAGGAAGCTTTGAACGAAGATTTAACTAAAGAATGGAGCCTAATTCGTATTGATCGTTTGCAAAAAATATTTAACTCAATGTCGGCGCTGTGTGAAGCGGTATTGAAGGCGAATGGATATGAAACAAAATACTCATTAAAAATTCTAAATAATTGGCATAATATATAATATAATATTTAAATTAAAAAAAATCCGTGCCCGCAGGGGGACACGCATGGGTAGACCTCGTGTGTAACTCGTTTAAAATATAACTCACTACCTAAGAATAACACATGATGCCGTTGTTTACATCAAAAATTTTCAAGAAAAAAGCGGTTTTTATTTTTTTTCTCGGCAAAGGTATTTTTTTTGGAAATACTTTTGGTACTTAAATTTAGAGTAAAAAATAACCTTTCTTTTAAAAATATTTGCGAGGAGGGAATGTTGGCCAGAAAAAAGTTGGCGTGGTTTTACCTACTTTAAATTTTCAAGCTAAAAGTGGTTTTTATTTTTTTTCTCGGAAACGGTACCTTTTACGGAAAAACTTTTGGTACCTAAATTTAGAGTAAAAAATAACCTTTCTATTAAAAATACTTGTGATGTAAGAATATTTACCAGAAAAAAGTTATGAATTTTTTTTCAAAAAATTTCGGTTTTTTTACATTAGTTATAGGTATTCATCAAAGACATCATATGATATGAACGCGATTGATCTTCTTTGTATAGGGAAAAAGTTATGGTCGAAAAACTGAAATCAGAAAAAGTGAGGCCCTAGCGCCCCCTGGGGCCGGATTTCTCTTGTTAACGAACTTGACCTTCATTTTTGGATGGTTGATTTTTGTGCAAAGTGTGAAAGCGTTCCGAACGGACCTGCAGCCGCTATCGTGCTGACAAAAGTCGAAGCTGGACGCACGCACGCATATATATATATATATATATATATATATATATATATATATATATATATATATATATGCATATATATATAATAAAATAAAATATATATAAGTCGGGTACAAATGAATGGGCAGACCGAATTCTTCGAGGTCTACCCAATACGTATGTGCCTACATACCTAAGAGACACTTCCTGAATGTATACTTCTTACTAGTATCTTCAGTAAGAAGAAACTAGGTTTGCCTGGAGTTAGTTTAAGACTCTTCCTACATATTTCTAAGAAAATAAATCATGACATGTTATTTACTACAATTATTGTTTATAATTTAAGTAATAATTTAATCATAATTCTATGTATTTTAATATCTAATTATATATTTTTATATATTACATGATCAATTATTCACAATCATCAATCAGTCATATTTATATATATTTTATCACAAGCATAGTCAGGGCAAATCTATACAATAAGAACCAATTCATTTCCCACGATAAGTTGCAATAAAAATAGTTGCAGGCCATTTGCGATAATCTTTTGATATCTTAAAGATATCTTGTACATTTAACAAATAAATGTATATCTTATTTTTATCAAAACTGACTCAGGTACCATGAATGTATGTAAGGATATGTACATGTGTGTGATAACTCTTACCGTAATAGAGAGTATTCAGTGCAGTTAAAAGTTTTATACTGTGAAAGCATACTAGAAAAATATCTTGTTCTAATTCTTAGGAAAAACATACAAATAATAAGGTATCTTTTATAATATTAACAGGTTTTTCGATTAATGTTAATTGTTTATTGTGTTATCGGAAATAAAAATTTATTTCAAAGTAACCTCTCTCATCTTTACAAGATAGTTTTATTACATTTGTGCTGTAACTACACTCGCCAAACGGAGTTTCTGCTAACAGCGGTATAGTTCCTAAAATTCAACGACCTTTACCTGCCACTGTAGTGCCTAATCTGTAAATGCTTTATGAACGGTTTTATACGATAACAAACATTTTCTTGAGACATTTACACCTCATATAATTGAAGAAATGTAATTAAAAGTTTATTTCAAATTATTTCTAATTCTCATAATTGCTCTTAAAAAGTGATTTGGTAAAATAACACAGCCTAAACTATGTGTATAATTAAATAAATACCAGTCCATATAAACATGAGTAACAAATTCGGATATTCATTTTTAATGTTTGATTTTGGTCTTGTATTTTTACTTTCAACTTGTTTGGCGTTAAGTAAGGTAGGAGCTTAAACGTCTGTGAAGTAGAAACAATATTATTAAATATTACATATTACGTTATTCGAACACAATATTGAATAGAACAAACGTGATCTTTACTTCATACCCTATTCTTGTAAACACCCCAAAAGTCATAATATGTTGGATATCTAATGAGTTCTGGGTAATTCACCGTATCATTACCAATATATTATTATCATTAATATTTTGCTGATATTATGATAAAAATAATAATATGAATGTAAACTTTATGTATTTGTATTAAGGCTTAGAGAAATAACGGCATCCTAAAATTTGTTTAATAACTCACATAGTTGATGTATCACAAATTATACAATATAATATAAGTTGGAGAATTTCAAAACTTAAAATCTCTTAATATTTCCTTTAGATACTTGGATATTTAATATATTGAAGGTAATAAGAAAAAAAACGGTTTTCAATTATATAGAATCCTTAAATACAAAGATACTCGTATGACAGAATTAAAGGAATAAGACAGAAATTATTAAGGAATAAGTTGGAGTAATATATGACAATTTGGTTTATTTAAGCATAAAGATTCTTACCCTGAAGACAATTTCGAAATTCTTTCTATCCTTATCCTTTAAAATACATATTAAAAATATTATATTTTATAATAAAAGACATAATATCTTTTCATATTTATAGTTAGAATAGCACAAACTATTTCCTGTCACTACAGAGTTAACTTGTTCCGAATTAGAGGTACCACAATAATGAGGGAAGCTGTAATAATGTAAATATTGATATATTTTCTAATAAAAAAAGGAAATATGTTTCTTTATTGAAATTTCTTAGGAAAATGCATGTTGACTTTTTATACTGTCGGCCTTACTCTATATTAGATAATGTTGAATTTTACATAAAAATCACATATAATATGTGTATTTATTTATTTTTATTTTATTTTTATCTAAAGTAACATAAAACTCACATTTGTTAGTAACAATTTTATCTTAAAAACTATGTTAGTATTATTATTTCTTCAAACCACTGGATATGGCGCAGCAATGATTTAAATATACACAATCCAGCCTGTTGCAAATCATATTTAAGATGCTGTTGGTGCTATCACGTAGTCTTTGACCTAAAGAGCTACACTTTTTGCGCATAGTAGTGAAAAAACAATTAACTCGCGCCGTAGCGAACATCCCTGACGCACTACAGAACCGCGGCAACCCCAGCAGCACCCTTAATGCGTTATTATATTGAACACGAAGAGTGTTGTAAGATTTCTGTGAATAACTGGCCCACAGATTACATAGGTAAAAAATTGTGCAGTATGCTCTCAACAATGTAATTTTAACGCCGGTCGAGCAGCGAGCAAACCTGCGAGCCAGCATATTCATCCTCACCGACAACGCCCTCCGTTCTCTTTCAATATCGTCATCGTCTCTGAGGCCGGGTGTCAACACATGTCCAAGGTATTTAAATTGGTACACTCGTTCGAGTCTATTCCCATCGAGAAAAATTGAGGGTACTATATTTGGTGCTTTACCACCTGCCTCAAAAACCATAACTACACTTTTTCTTCCATTATAGATCAGACCATGTTTTCCCGCATAAGCCTCACAAATTGCTATCAACTTCCTAAGGCCACAAATTGAAGCACTTAATAGAACCATATCGTCAGCATAACTTAAGTTATTAACACAAATACCATCAATATTACAACCTACCCTAGTGTCATTAAGCTCGCCAATCAAATTGTTCATATACAAGTTAAATAGTGTTGGTGAACTTAAGCCTCCCTGTCTGACCCCACACTCCAAACGATATGGACGTGATAAAACTCCCACCCACCGAACATAGTTCACCTGGCTACTGTACCAGTACTTAAAAATGTTTATAAGTTCAGACGGCATATTAGCTTGCTCCATCTTTCCCCACAATACATTATATGATACCAAATCAAATGCCTTTGAAAGATCTAAAAAACAGGCATAGATTGGTGTAGAAATCTGTTCCGGTTTAAACAATCCACCGACGCTTACGGGAAGGGAAGGCCGAACATTCATCCTGTTCGTAGCTCTCCAAAATCCGCGGAAGTTATTTTTAGAATGATATGAGGCCAGAATGTCCATTTTAATTTGCTCTTCATGGGTTTGACACCATTTTAAACGAGACTTAAAAATTTTTCTGGCCTCACACATTTCATTATAAACCTTACCTACGGTAGGTTTCGCCTTGCCTCCCCGTGGGCCCCCAGCCACGTGTTTATTCCAACCTACGACTTTTTTCTTCCTAACACAATTACCATTACTACTACCACGAGTCACCGCGGCGGACTCCTCTACATGAACTACATTATCATACATTTTTGTAATCATTTCATTATGTTTCGAGTTGTTACAAGTATGATTATCGCAATCACAAAGCTCACGCGGGCAGTCAATCAGTGTCAATCGCTCATGACATTCCCTCCGGTATAGGTTAATTTCCTCTTCGCTTCTCTCTCCCCAATAAAACAGACTTCGAGAAGTATTTGGTATCGATGTCTTTAATACTAACGTATTGAAGTTACATTCCACAACCAGAGGGAAATGGTCTGACCACATTACATCGCTTAAAACAAAATGTTACGAATAGACTCCTGGGCGGCCTTAGTAACTAAACAATGATCAAGCCAACGTTTTGACCCGTTAGCTTCACTTAAAAATGTAAAAGTGTCCGACTGTAAGCCGAGAAACTCCGCATCAATACAACACCATTTCTGCTCAGTACAAAACTGAGAAAGTTCGTGATAAAACCGCTCTGACGGATGTGCATTATAGTCTCCCAAAATATAAACACAGTTCTCCTCGTAAGAGTTTATAATAGTATTTACCGAGCTAAGTACGTCCGTAAAATCCGTTAGATTAGCCAGTGCATCCGTAGGCATATACACACTAAAAATTAAAAACGATTTCCCTTGCAACACTACATTTATCGCACAAATGCGCGTATTATTACACTCAACCACAGACACATATTGAAAAACACTACTCCTCCAAAGCAGCGCAACGCCTCCATACGGTCTTCCACGTAGAATACCCGCAGACGTATCAACTGCAGATACTCCTGTAGAACTGAAGTCGTTACTTAGCGAGTCAAGAAAGGATAACTCTTCTGGCATAAGCCATGTTTCTTGTAATGCCATTATATCGCAATTTTTACATAGTTCTTGAATATACTGTGCAGAGCGCTTTACACTTTTACAGTTAAAGGAAACTAATTTACATATAGTGTTTATATCCATTAATTAATTCGTTTATTGCTCGTTTCCTCAACCGAAACCGGTGTTTCAGTTGGTTTTTTAGGCTTAAAGTGCACAAATTTTCGAAAGATAATACCTCGAGGTCATAGATTCTCATCCAAGTATAAAGGGAGCTTGCTTTGAGATACAATAACTTTGTATGCATCGTATTGACAATTTCGTTTTATTGACATTTTTTCTAAGCTGACCTCTTTCTTCGTTTTATTTTTTATATACGTAATTATATCAATTTCCGACGTGTCTTTATGAACGTTTGTAATAAATAAGGGTATTTTACGATCTGCAGCTCTAAACTTCTCCTCCGTTTCTACCAATACGTTTCCCATTTTACCCATAAAACGATTTTTAGATTTGTGCAACTTTTTACGCACTACAGTCCAACCTTCATTTGTATTGACGCCTTTAACCTGCGACGCATAAGTTTGCTTTTCCATTATCTTCGAATGTTGAACACTCTTCTTTTTTATCAACAAAGATGAATCATTCTCGTCGACCGGTTTTTGTTTCAAGTTGCGTCCGTTGTTAACATCGTATCGTCCAGGCGATTGATGCAATATTTTACGTTGTGTCTCTGTCTGACTACCCTCTAAGTTTTTTATATTACTTGATTGATTTTATTTCCGCTTGTACTAACAACAGATCTTTTAACAACTTGGAGACATCCAAATGATCAAATGTAATGGGGGGTAGTTTCTTCAAATCCCGTGCCACAAAAATTGGTAATACGTTTGGTTCAGTTATCTTAAATATGTTGATGATATCATATAGCAAACGATTTTCTTTGCCTTTACCTTTACGTACAGTTTTACGCATATCCGAAGGTAATGAATCCAAGAGTAAGCTGTTAGCTGTCTCAATTTTTTCGCATGAGAACGCTGACGAACATATTTGCACTATAGTCACTTCATCCGCGATCGAAACTTTGTTCTGAATGTAAGCTAAGAGCTCATCAATCACTATATGACAAGCATTACACTTAAGCGTATTCGACATTTTACTTAGTTATTTTTAATTTTTTTACGTCATTTGTTACCACGACCGACTAAGCGCGACCGACCGACCGACTAAGACCGACGGACCGGCAAAGCGTATTGTTCACAGTATTTACGAAATGCTACAAAACTTGAAGGGCCTCCCTTAAGACTAAGACGAAGTTTTGGCAACAATTTGTTAATACCAAAACTTTTGATTGCAGCACACCATATCCGCTTTCTCCCTAATTGTATTTTCTGTTAATCTCGTGTTATCAAATGTTACAACAAGTATTAACAATTTAACAGACTTTAACTTCTGTTCATTATTATTATTCGTCTATCACTTTTGATTCATCTTCAAACTATATCACGTTTGAATCATCTATAACTATAGTTAAAGGCCGCTTCTATATATAATGTATTGTCAAAAAAATATATAAATAAATGTAATCGTGCCTTGTAACTTAAGATATTAAATATCTTTCACAATATTTTTAAATATATTAACTTATTGAAAATTACGGAGGTGGATTTCGATTACTTTTGATCTATAGCAATTATTTTCTTGGAATTGATTTAGCTGTAATATTAATTAGTTTTTTTACCAGTACTTTTTGAACTTGCTCTCTTGTCATTTGAGTTTTTCTTTTTTTTAACATAATATATGACGCTATTTTTTTATTAAATGAATAGTGGGCAGCTACTTCCTGAGCAAAAAGAAACTAACTTAAAAACAGTTATAATCGTTGTTCAGTGTTTGCATAATATTTAACCTACAAAGGACGAGCATTTAGATGAAAGGACTAATTAAAGGTCATATTATTTTTATATACGTATCTAGCTATGTTAACCTTATTTTATTTATATTTTCCCTCTTAAAATTAATACTTGTGGTGGCGATCAGTTCAGCATTCTATATATGATAGTCTCTGAAGATGAAGGAAGGTGGCGACATCTATTATGATTCTTACGAAACTCCAAACCGATGTTTTAAATTTTACTGTTACTGAAAAACATTACAAAGAATTCACAATAATAATATGTCCTATACAGAAACATTAATTTCAATTGTGTATACTCGTATATATGTAGTTATATTGTTAAAAAAGCTATTAATTTATTTAAAAAACGAATAAATTATATAAAATAAAAATTTATTTAAAAACACATGAATTAAACAGGAGTAAAAAATATAATTAAAGTAGTAATTATAATTAGTTTTAATGTTAATAAAAGAGATGATATCATGAAGTTTTTAATTAAGTTGTGTTCCTAATTGGTCTAAGACAGCGAGAGTTTAAAGATTTTAGTTTCATATTTTACCATTAACTTTAGTAAAAAAATGGCGATTGGAATATTTTAATTAAGTAATTTAAAAGGAACTGATAATTGTCGATACAAAATCTATGACATTTCGATTCTTTTGAAGAATATATATATATATATATATATATATATATATATCAATAAAATGTTCACAATTTAGATAGTTTAATTCGAGGTGCGTGTATTTTATTTCGAGATATCTTATAAAATTGCATTTGAACCTACAATTTTCAGTAGCTTGGTAAATATTTCGAATTTGAACACTAATTATATGGGATTTCTGACAGTAAAATACTTTAGTACAGGAGAGGTTAACTTCTCCTGTATGAACAGAATGGCCTAAACAACAATAAGTGTTTACAGTTATTGAAATATGCGGACCAAACACATGATCATCTTTAATGTCTCTTTTTCAAGTTCAGGGGTCGTCACTGGAATGCAGTGTTATCGCTAGTAATATATATAGTAGTTCAAAACACACTCCACACCAATTTTACAGATACAAAAACCGTAACCCCTAAATTATGGCAGATTTCCAGATAGCAGCATTTACACTTTTTGCAGCAGACGTTTGAATTGTTCATACTGCGGCGATGTCATCCTCGAAATATCATTAGATGTGTCCAATGCCAACTATCAAAATTGTATGGTGTTTTAGTTAATCCACCTTCACTATTAGTCATTATATTAGTACCTAGTAGTAGTAGTAGTAGTAGTATATTAGTACCTACAAAGTCAATACAAATAGTCTTTGCATTTGTTGTATAAAATAAATGAAACTACTCCTCTTTGTAAAAACTTTATACTAAAATCGGTACATGTTAAACTGTTATTAAAATTACATATGTATATAAATCATTTTTTATCCTAATTAACTTTAATTATTCAGTTTCCCAATTGATTTTTATTATTCAGTATGAGTCATTTCATTATTGATAAAAAAATCGAAAAGAAAGCATCGAAGATTAATGAAGTGTTTGTAAGGGATTTGTTGAGATTGAGATTGTTCTATTTCTTTTAAAGGTTAAAGAGGTTTAACTAGATTTTGACAACAGTTCCGTTCCACGTTAGTGTAGGTAAAAAAAACCCCATATGTCAGACTATTTCTATAACTCGCTAGAAGTATTTTGTTTCGGGATGAAAGGTATATCCTTTTATGTATTCCAGCGCGTGTAAAAATTGTTTGATGATGGGTTGAGCAGTTAAGGCATGAGAGCGTAATTAACATACTTACAACCATATTATATATATATATATATATATATATATATATATATATATATATTATTAGTCAGGATATAATGATGTCCTGATGCTAGTTAGGATATCGCAAAAGCAAACACATAAAACATTATATAAAACTGTATTAAGAAAATAACTTAAACATTATTTACTATTTTGTATTATTAAAACAACAAAAGTAAATAAGCTTACGTTTATTTTTTAATTCTTCTGGCTTAAAACATTTCAGGACAACGTAAAAAAGTTAAAACAAATTATTTATAGATTTTCTTCTTACGTAAATTTTTTGACAACTTTGAAATTTATTATATTTAATATACTCGTCCATAATCTCGGCCTACCTTCATTTATAATTTCAATGACATGACATGGATGTATGGATTGCAGTCTATGCGAATACTAGTGAATAATAACTTAATTAAAATGACATTCGAAGTCATTTGAATTTTGACGGAGTTGATAGATTTTTAAAATAATTACCCTGGTATTGTAAAGTTTCAAATATTTATATTATATGAAGAATTATTAAGGAATTCAAATATTCATACATCTATTTGGCAAAGTAATTTTAATAAGAGAAACTTATTTTCCTTTCAAAAGTCCCCTTCAAATTGAAATAGAACTGTGTCATATTTTCTGTCTGTCATTTCAAAGCTGTCACTCATTCAATTCACCACACAGCTTGAATAGGAAGTATGTTTTTAATTTCTCATTGTTGATACGTTATTCATTTTATACGAATACTAGTACATATTAGATACACTACATATTAAACAATCACATACCCTACATATTAGACAATAATTGATGAAATTTACTTATGAAAAAAGAAGGTTTTGAGGAAAAATTATTTTCTCTAACAATAAGGAACACAATATAAACGTACAATTAAACAAACAAATTGTGATGTTCGCAAGTAATTTACACAAGTTTATATACACTGTCAGCATTTGTAATATCGAACTGATTTTCTCAATAAAGTAAGTTCATAAGCGCTTAGTTGTTTTAACTGAGGATATACAAATATTTTATAGGTTGTATTATATTATTTGAAATAATTCTTACAAATTGCAAAGACTTATTTGTTTCTCAATATAATTTCAGCGGCGGTGATCATGTATCAACTGTGACCCGCACGATCGTTTGCCCTCCAAACAAATATATATAAATAAATACATTAACGCCTCCAGTCCAGATGTAAATTTTCCTCATGTTGAGTTTAGCGGTAAATTAAATCAATTAAAAAGATATTAGAGTATTTGTCTTGAAATTTAAAAGTTGATTCATTTGAAAAACGATTCGCGTATTACTTAAAATCGAATCCTCTCTTTTTATTTATACTTTTTTATTTTTGTATTTTAAATTTTATTCTTTATAATTTTAAGACAAACATTTTAAATGTTACGTCTACTGCTGATATTTACTTACTGTATGAATTTTGAGAGTATTGGTTTACAAAAATAATAGTATTATTAAATATGGAAGGTATAATTAAATATACTATTTAATTATTGTTTCTCCTAAAAATAATATACAAGTTTATGATAATAATATATGTACCGGTACTAATATTATTAAAGCGAAAACATGCATGCTTATACATATGTATGCTTCGTTTGCATATCAAAACAGAAAAAAATGATTTTAGTAATTCTTCATAGACGAGCATGGATGGCCATGGACGGACGGAGGCCACGTTTCGTAGTAAATTAAGTCTTGAAGGGCTCAAAATAGAGGATGCAATAAACTATGGGGATATACTCGTAAATACATATATTTTTAAGGTAAGAACACAATTTTAAGTTTTCGTATTTGATTGTTTGATATAACAATCTCGTAAATGAATATTTGAAAAGAAATTTGGTAATACCACGACCACGCACGCAATTATAAGGAAACTTAAATTTTTACTTACGAAGTAGCAATACTTATGTATTTTGTTCACAATAATATCTGTTAAACGAATGAATATTAAAAAATTATTCCAGAAATAACATCCTTAAAATGAGATAGGAGGGGGTCGAATATTGTTAATTTTATTTTTATAAGAATCCTTATCTCTATAAAAAAATATTTATTGAAATTTACTTTTAAAAAATTCCTTTATTCTAAGAAATTAACACAAAACAGTAAAATTTTCCGTAACAAGCAGCAGTTAAGACATTTTTCAAAAGAAAAGTTGAGTAAGTTTAGTATGATGTTTTTTAAAATAAAAGTTATTTTCTTTTGTTTCATACTTTTAATTAACCTTTGACAATAATACAAGGTTTTTGTAAAGATAATGACTATCCTAATTTATACATATTATAAAAGAAAGTCCTCTAAATTTGTCTATCTGTAATATAATATCGATAATAAATTTTCTTAAAAAATACTTAAAGGATTTTTATAAGGTTTTTACTAAGAGATAGGATAAGAAAAAAATAATTATATAAATGACTAAAATATAACAATTTCTGTTAAAAAGTCCGCGCGATATTAAAAAATAACACTTGCTGGGAGCTTTCCTCGCGTGTGCCACGTAAATCAGAAGAGATACACTAAATTAATGTAGTAGAGAATTGCAGATATACAAAGAAATCTGCGATATCATGTCTTTCTCTTTTATGGTTAACTCACAATGGCTATGTTAAATAAATTCTTTAGAAGAGATTATAGTTTTAAAATTATATGCTAACCAAAGATTTATTAGGTCGGCTCTATCCATGGTATGCAGAGTAAACATTTTAAGAATCAAATAGGAGATCCCGAAGTAAAAGAAAGAAACTTACACTTATTTTACAATCTTACTTAAATACTCAAGAACATATGCATACGTAAGTACTTACTCAATGAGTTCAACTGATAATAATTGGAAGTTATGAAATTTATATCGTTCTTTGAATATCATATATCTTATATATCATTATATAGCAATATTATTCTTTTAATTAATCAATTCATAATTTAAGCGTAAATTTAAAGTTTAATAAACATTAAAATAATGAATGGTGGTTTATAAACTGACAGTGTACTGTTGAAACCATAATTGTAAAATAGATTTACCTGAAATTAATTTGACACACGACACAGGTTGTACGGGTAAGGAACAAGTAAATGAACATTGAAAATTAACTTCAGCTTTCAAGTGTTGATTAATTGAAAAAAGGTTACAAGTATAAAATAGGAGTTGGTTTCAATGGACACATTTAGTTTGTATATCTGACTGTTAAGCCGATTGCAATTCTTACTCATTAGAGGAAAACTTATTAAGCCTGAAGCATATATGCTACCGTGTATTATAAAATTAAACAATTAGCAAACAATAATTCTAGTGCGCAACAGTTAACATTCATTGAAAACACAAGGATAGAGATCAAGTTGTACTCAATTCATTAAATAACTTTAGTACTTTGAGATCGCGTTATCTTTATTGCATTATTAAATAAGAAAAGTTTTTGGACGAGGTTTTAAAAAATTAGTTAAGAAACTCTAATGAATCATAAAATTTGAATCTTGCTTTTTGTTAATATATTATGCTAATTGTCTTCTTTTACTACCGTAACTATAAAGAAATGACTTACATATCATAATCACCACAATAAAGATAATTTTGTGATGTATTATCACAGTGGCAGCTACAAAATTATCACAATTGCAAATTAAAATATTTATTTTTTTCTGTACTCCGCTTCTAGGGAAGAATATATCTTAACGCTGTACATATTTGATTATTATCTGGAGTAATCATTATTATAGTAATCTATATTTCTACACTAACGTCATAAAATGGAACTTAAATAATTTTAAAATTTAATAAGCTTTTAATCCGTATTTGTGTAAATCTGTTCGTCATTGATAAATAATTTTGAGGTAAATCTATTTATCAATTCATACACCAACGTACTGTTTGTTAATAAATAATTCATTGTATTAATGTTGTGTAAATAAATTGATTTATGATACATAATATTAAAAAAATATTTAAAAACATTATAAAGTTCTCACACAGGGAAGATCAATAACTTCTACATAGTGTCTTATAGTACTGGCAAAGATCCGGAAAAATATGAATATCTAATCCGAACAGGTAATTTGGTAAAATTAAGTAAAATTCTGTTATGATGATAATTTCTATAATGAAGCAAAAATATCATAAACTGGTACATGGTTAGTGTGATACAAGAGTATAGTATAGTAAGAGTATAGAGTAAAAAGACTACTCTAATTACAAAAATAAGAATACAATTGAAATCAATAAAAATGGATACAAAACGAACTGCACTCGGGTAATAAAATTTATAATCCAAAAATACTTCTTACCGACATATTTACAATAACTACAATTGCAACCAAAAGTGACTATTTGTATATGGATATATAATTGAATTTACTTTAGACATTTACTGACATGCAACAACATACATGGATGGTGTTGTAAAATAAATACCACATTTGAATTTGCAATAAAATCGATACAAAACGAACTGCACTCGGGTAATAAAATTTATAATCCAAAAATACTTCTTACCGACATATTTACAATAACTACAATTGCAACCAAAAGTGACTATTTTTTAATGAATATATAAATGAATTTACTTTAGACACTTACTGACGTGCAACAACATACATGGATGGTATCACAAAATCAATACAATAGTTGAATTTGCAATGGAACCTTATTTCGTTATAACTTCATTTTAAGTTTCAGAAATGAATGTGCATACGGGTGGCGATCCATTTAATATTTGATTTATTGATGTTTCTCTTGATTATAAAATTTTATAATAATATTTATTGTTGTATATTTTAAAATTATATTTTTTTATTTCTTTTTTATTTATTCATAGTTCGTCTTATTTATAATCATGTTACGTGATATGAACAAAGTAATAGTGCGATTGTTCATCGCTTAGTATTTTAGTTTACGCGTTAACAAAGCAGGATGATTCGCATTTGATCGCTGAAGTAAATGAAGATTTGTACTCTGAAGTATTATTCTGATCATATTACAAATTAAAAGTGATTATTATATTGAGATATATTAAACTTTAAAAAAAAGCAAACAAAGTAAGTGTGACAATGGATTAGCGCCGACATACAAGTAGTGTCACTGAAACTACAAAGAAAACTGTCATAAAGTTTATTTGACACTAAGTAGCCGTAAATTTTACAAAAACCGTTAAAAAAAGTAATGTTTTTGATCAGAGAATTAACAAAACAACACGATAACCGATATTTATTTTCTGAAAATGTTTTTTGGGAGCATAGAATATTAAGCATAAATGTTCTATATAATGTATAGGTTTAAATTTAATGAATCTAAACGCTCATTAAATCGTATCTTACACTATAACAAGAAATATAATATATTATTTGATATTTTTTTATAAATGGCCAAGATTACCAATCATAACAAGAAAAAATGCAAATCACAATCCAGTTTAGTAGACGCGTTAGAACTACGTTATAGAGTTTGAATTTAAACATTAATTTAGTTTTTTAACTTTGTTGATTGTTACTATAATTTACCAAATTCGGTAAAATCAAAATGGATTTTTTGGTTGAATTCAATACATATTTTTTATTGAAAATTACACAGCACTACAATTTAAATGTTCACAGAAATAGAAAAAGTCTTGAAAAATATTCAAGGCCATGTATACACGTGTAACTACTTTAGATATTCTACTAAATTTCTTGTAGGTATGTTACATTCTACATCTTCTTCTCTACACATATTGAAAACAAAGAGGAAACAAATCAATGTAATTTATTCACTTGATTGGGAATTTATGTCGACACATACACTATTAGTTTCTATTGACTATCACCGACCTAGCACGATACGTCTGAGCGTTAGAAACATAGATCTCGGCACTAAATTGCTTCTCGAATATGTTGAAAACCTTCAGTGGTTGAATTTTCCAAGAAAAATCGAAATCGTTAAATAAAAATTATAAAATTATTATTTTAAATATACGTTTGCAATGCATGATATATTTATAATTTAATTATTTCTGATAATACAAAGGTTTGTGAAAATAATCAAATCAATGAATATAGTATGATGAAGAAGGAATCGTCTAACCTATTAGTTGTGAACTTTTATCATTGTAACCAATAAAAAAAGAAGATAAAAATCGTTTGTTTTACATTTTTTTAACTAAGTTACTTTTTCATGAACAAATGAACATCCAGATATCGAACAACACTTTTTTTGTGAACCATTTAAGAATGTGATACTTATAGAACCTATAAACATAGTTTTAATACATAAAATATACTAACTAAATATTAATAAAATAAAAAACTACAACACAACGAAAACTACTCGTATCTTATAGATTTTCACCAAACACCTAAGAACTGATTTGATAAACTAGCCTTTCGATGAAAAAAACTAACCTCAAGTCCACAGCAGACAGATACACAAATGCACATATCTATATAGATACCATAAACGATAAACTAAACTTAACACTTTATTATTACTATTTAGATATTATCGCTGCAAATAATATCAATAATATGTAAAGTTAAAGTAAATATTAGTATAAATTAAATGTCTATCGTGTAAAATTAAATAATAAATACGCAGAAAATATTGTTTGTTTTAATATAAATATAATTCGATCGTAACTCTTCAAAGTTTCAAAAACACGTTCCAAAAATAAAATGTGATAAATTTTTCTGATATTCGTCTTGTTAGCTATTAAAAATATATTTCTTTCATATCTATGTCTGTTTGAACTCTGACATAAAATGAAATAGAACTGACATCGTGGGCATAGCAACGGTCCCGTCCAACCCTTTGGACCCGATTCTCTAAGAGGATTACTACCCTTAATATTTAACATAAATGATGGTTAAAGATTAAAACAGATTACTGAGTAGATCTTATCACAATATATATGTTTAGTACATTTCAATCATTTAATTATATTATTCAAATGAACTTTAGGTGCACTTCACTATAAAAATACAAAGTTATATAAAGCATTAAAAAAATAATGTTAACCTACTTTATATGTACTATGAAGAAGAAATATCATTATCAGAGAAATAGCAAATATAAAATATATTATTTTGTTTCTTGTATATTACTCGTACTCATAATTTTTTGATTAATACTGTTTTAATTGCAAACATAATAGGTTTATTTTGTTCCAATTTTTCAAACTATTATTATATTACACATGACAGCTTGTTGTTAAGTTATGACGGTATTCGCAAGAGGAATGCGAATGCACCATAATGTTGTCTCGTTTTCGCTGCCCCGGTGAATATTATTAACAGCATGCTTCTCATAGCTCCTTGACGTAATGGTCTACAAATTATTATGTTAATATCAAATAATTTCATCAAGAGAAGGACAACAATTTGGATATAAATAAATTTATTTTTTTGTAATTTGAAACACAAGTTAATAATCTGAATGAAACTGAAATTAATTGTTTTTATTCATACTATTACTATAATTTCTTGATTTATTTTGCACCCAAACTCACACAGCCATCCAACCAGTTGACCAACCGCCTTCAGCATGATATTAATACTCCCAGGTTACTCAACATCCACCACTTTTCGGAGAAGTGGTGTAGGATGGTACCCATTTTAATTTTCGTCTCTTAGTCGGTCCAAAGGTGCACTCTTGAAAAACAATATCATTTTATTTATTTATTTAAACAGTCAAACCTTATATAGCTCTGTGGTACAGTTTTCTATTTGTAATGTATGCAATTAAAGTAAATTTCACGAGATCGAAGTGCTTGTAGGTTTGATATAAATTTCTGATTGCAACTTACGTTTCTTCGTGCGGATTCAAGCACTGTAGTCTGTAATGAACACTAAAACAGTTAAGGGATACTAATTAAGGGGGTTGTGGGTTCCAGTTATTTAATATATTATAAAGAAATAAAATTATTATTTATTATTCTGTGAACATATTGTATACTAAAAAGGACAATATTATACAAGCGTAAATCAAGCGTAAGTCATGCGGACGATAAAAAACCAACAACTGAATTTTTCGCTATAATATAAATGTCGATGAATTCCATTGAGGCAGAAGTATGTGTGCGTGCGTTATGAATACATAGAAAACAACGCTATTATTCCTAGGGATTGTTTGCAAATAATGCTGTCCTTTTGAGAATACGCGTTAGTAAGGCATTTGAGCTATTAATTTTCAATGAGAGTTTACCCACTTGTCAATATATCAAATATTAACAAGTGGGTAAACTTTATTAATTTTTAATATCAAAATCAATATTTTGTGAACGGTACAAAATAATGTAAACCAGTGAAGATGCAAATACCCAGGGTATTTCCCGAACGAACTTTAACGAAAATATAAATGTTAAAAAAAACAATTGATTTTTACGAAAAATTATTATTATTTATTGAAGAAAATAAATTTTTAAATACATGTTTATTTATAATTACTAAAAAAAATCAAAAAAGTGTGATTAATAAAAATACAAAATAGTAATACAATTAAATATGAAAATAAACTAAATCAGTAAATTACAAACAGCGCCATCTCTCAAGAGTATGGATAAACTAAATCAGTAAATTAAAAACAGCGCGATCTCTCGACAGTAATGAAGATTTTTCCGGTCCACAGACATCCATACATCCATCCGAGAAAACAATACAGAACGAACAAAGTTCGTTCGTGAAAATCATAAAATAACATTTTAATTTTCCACATATTTAAACACGTTGACACTTTTACTCCACGTTTCAATTCATAACTATTTAAAGCACTAACCTTTGTAGAAATTGTTCTTTGCCTTTGTTATTTCTTGGCTTATCATAATGAAGTTATAAAAATTCAATATTTATAGTCCTTCCTGTAGCTACCCAATGATAATGAATTCGATATTAGTATTTCAGTATCCAGATGATGTTCGAAAACAACAAGCTGTATTCGTATCAACAACGTTCAAAATATCATACATCCATGTATTTTAATACACATATTTTCCTCGTTGTTATCACAATCGAGTTCTTTAATATTTTTTTCAGTATATTCTCAAACAATATGCAAATTATAAAACTATCAAATATGCATATTAAAAATGCATATGTAAATGCAGGTTTGTAATAATAACTCATATTAACACGACACAAATTGTTGCGATACGGATTACCAGAGTTTCCTTTCGACAGTATCGCTTTGTGTCAACAAGAATTAGTTCTTACCCACACGAATACCGTGCAATGAGTCTGCTTTTGTTGCGATAACCCACCTCAACTTATTTATATTTAATAAAATGCACATCTTGTATAGTAATGACAGACAATTTAGTTTTGTAACATAGATATAGACGAAATAATCGTATACAATTTAGTTGGTCATCTAATTTTGAGCTTACAAAGTGCTTGGGAGTATGCCGCATATAGACCGCAAAACCAATTGGGTGGTTATCGTACTTGCGGTACAATACAAGTTACTACTTGAACTAACATTGGATCTATTCATGAAATAGTATATTGGAGCAACATCAACGTAAAATCTTTGTATTCTGTTGTAGAAATATTGTGTTTACTTTATCTATTTTACTTTGAAAATATAATGAATGAATAAAAACAATTAAACAACTATGAAAAATAGTAAATGAACACAATTTTGTAATTTGTGGGCGATGTTAGTCCCACATATGATAAATCGGTAACCATTTAATAAGCAAACTCGCTTTGTCGTTGTTCAATTACATGCTGCCACGATCACGTGTAATGAACAGGCGAACTCTGATCACTGATACACAGATGAAAAACGTGATCTCATAATAAACGTTAGTAATATACATCTTTTTATTCAAAATTTTAAAATATTCGTGAAATGCAAAATGTAAAGATCTCTCGAAGAACCTGTGTGAACAATGGTCCTATAACACGTACTTGTTCACCCTGTACCCGCAGTTTTTTATTTCATTAAGTAACTTGCGAATTTTACTAATCTTATATATGTTTGTATTTTTTCGTGTATATTAAATTGTATATAGTAAAGATCTAAGTGATCGATGTGAGTCACAACATTCGCAATATTAACATTTGAGATAATTAGAGTTTATATTTTGATATTGAGTGTTTATAGTGAATATAAAATCGATAAACAGATAGGAAATATTGTTAAAACGTTCACTTAAATTACATAATAAATATATCATATTTATTTTATACTCCATCATCGAGGTCTTACTTCGTAAACACCAAAATCAAGCTACTTTAAAAATACTATTTGATACCACACTCATTATTTAATAAGTATAATTTATCAAACATTTATCATATATTATGAGAAATGTCATAAAATTTTAAGCAAATATTTATCGTACGCCTATCTTTTTTTGTCGCTATATGAACCTTCAGTTATATCTTATGTGACTTCAACATTATGTTTTAAGAAGTTACATACAATGTATTACAAATTGCTTTGTGGTTACTTAACTAAGTTACTTTTGTGATTTGGTAATCGTTGGTGAAGTTAGTTATTCGGACATATTCACACTTTGAGAGTTTTAAACTTGGCTTTTAAAATATAAAAAAATATTAATTGTGTTTTTAAACAGAGTAGGTTATATATATTACAACTACAATTGCATATAGTTTTTACTAAGAAATTATTATTAAAGAGGAGATTTTAAATCCCTTTTAGAATATATTTACATAATATTGACTATATAATTTGTTTCTCATTAATATAGTTTTTACAAAACCGTTGTTTGTTTAATTAAATTGAACATATAAGCCGGAGACACGTTTACATAACATAATGAAGTCGAGGAAATGAAATAAAAAATCTCAATCACTATTTGTATAAAGCGGGCTGTTTAATACGATTACAGAGGATCGGGGAACTCAATTTAATTTTATGTTGTCACAAATAAAGGGCTTTTAGGACAACCCTTTACAAACCTTTCATCTAGTCGCGACGACTTTTATGTTTCACGATTGTTATTATATGATGGTCATGATGATGAAAATTTGCTGCATCAGGCACTACACCATATATGGCAGAGGTCTATCGTCGAGGTCTCTAGTCATAAAGTTTATATAATATATTAAATCTGTAATTTTAAAAGTAGTTAAAATCGCACTTTATACAATTAATTCGTGGAAATGAGCCACAGCCAGAAGCAAATGGTATAATAGGGAAAAAAAAATATAAAATTGGCAGAAGTGCTCTTGTTTAATTTAATAGCTATAAAACAGAGGGTCTGACTGTCGGATTCTGTTTCAATTCGAACTATTTAAATTAGAATTGTTATAAGATTCACAAAATTCGTTAACTACCTCTTAAGATTTAGGTTATAAATTATAAGATTTAATTGTATAATATATAACATAAATTTTCTGTAAGTTGTTTTCATTTTAAATGAATGAAATAGATAAATGTCATTTATCATTAGCGTTTCCAGTCATTTGATAATTAAGAGGCAAATGTTGGTAGTATTTGCTTTTAATTTTCAAATGACTGTCCTAAACCCAATTTGCCACCTGGCTGGTATTTTCAGCAAGATAACAATCCTAAGCATCAGTCGAAGCATGTACTCGTAAGTGACTTCATCAGTGCCGACTAAAACCCGATAGAGCATCTTTGGGACGAATTGGATTGCCGCATAAGATGTCGGAATTATTCAAACAAGGAACCTTTGAACGAAGCATTAACTAAAGAATGGAGTCCAAATCTTATTGATCGTTTGAAAAAATATTTAACTCAATGCCAGTGCGTTGTGAAGAGGTATTGAAGGCGAATTGATATACAATGAAATACTAATAAAAAAATCTAAAATAATTAGCATCATATTAATTATAATTTAAAAAGATTTCTCTGTCAAATTACTTCTGAGTTGTCCTTGAGCGACCTTTTGTTTATTATTTTTGTTTTCCATTTCAATCCTTTGAGGTGTCTTAATTTGTGAAACATGTAGTTATTCAAAACAATACTGTTTTTATTTTTTTTTATTTGTAGTAAAATGTAAATGCAAAATTTTGCACGCTACTGTATACTTATCATTATTTTCAGTATCGTAATTGAAACATTTGTTAAGATGACATACGCCTGTGGCGTCAGACCTAACCTCAACAACTCTATAGTCGCGGCTTCACAGCATGCGAATAACAAGTGGTGTGGATTTAATATCAGGAATCAGGTAGCGTACAATATACAAGAACTCGAATATTTAAGAACATATTGAAATTTATTAAATTTATGTATTTTATTTTTGTTTTCACTAAAGTCATAAACACATACACAAGCACATACACAAGCGATTCAAATGCGCGTCGGAACGTCCTGTGATGGAAGGGGCACGGAGGAATTCGATCGTGTAATTCCAGCGCACACTCACCAAAATGTATCCTATAGAATACTGAAAGACAAGCAATTCTACGCCTATAATCAAGGCTGTGGATGTTGGCTTCTACCAATTCAGGATCGCCTATAATCCTCTTTGCTCGCCTCTCAATTGAGTCCAGAACCGAAAGAGGAAAATTTGCGGCACCAGCACATATGTGACCACAGTACTTATTCCACACACGACCGGATCAGTGCTTTGTATAATAAAAAAGCTGTCCCGGTGTAAAGTACTGACGGACCTTCGCAAGAACGGCAAGCTTACCTGCAGGTCCTGCTCTTGCTCTTGCTTGCTTTTGCTCTTGCTATTGTTCTGGATTCAATACACCGACCAAAGTTGAGGTTCGAGGAAATCTCTAAGCCTAACTACTGAAGCCGGTAACTGTTTTCCAAAGATACACTCTGGAAAGTAGAAGTTAAGGTAAGGACTCCTTTTGGCGGTGAACAGACACGTCTGCGTTTTGGTGGCGATGAATTTGACAAGATTGGCATTGCCCCATGCGGAGACTGCCTGGAGTTTGTCACTCAAACTTTCAACCATGGCTTCTCTTTCTAATTGTACTTGATCTCTACTAGCCCGCCTGTTCGGCAGATATCTTTCTACAACTGTGCTGTCGTCTGCATACCCATAGTACGCTAGAAGCCGCGAGTTCAATACACGCTCCATAATCTTGGAGAGTACGGAGGTGATTGAAATTGGTCTATAATTTGTAGGATCGACGCGGCTGCCTTTTTTAGGCACTGGTTGTGCGCTGGCAAGCTTCCAAGATTTCGACATTGTTGCAGTCTTGAAAGAGAGGCGATACAAACGTGTCAATACAGGAGCAATATTGAGCAGAATGTCTGGTATACCATCAGGACCACTGGCTTTATTCACATCAAGGCGACACAATGCTCTCCATATCTCTTTGTTTGTGATGCGAATTTCAGGCATCGAAATACCGCAGTGAGCAAGATGTGCTGGAGAAGCATTGCCAGTGTCTAAATACGAATTATCAGCGAATAGAAAAACAAATATATTTGCTTTCTCTGTCGCTGTATGAGCCAGAGATCTATCTGGCTTCAGAAGAGCAGGTAGTGAGGGTTGGCAGAAGTTCGACTCGATTACTTTGGCAAGAGACAAGAAAGCTCGACTGCCAGTAAGTCTGACAGAGAGCTTTTCGCCATTCTTAGCGATTCTATCGCGTCGAGCCTTCCGTAATGCTTTTTTATTTGCAGCTTGGTTAAAGGCTCTCTACTTTAAACGTACATCCGGAGCTTTGCGGCTTCGAGCATCAGGCCAAATGAGGTATGCCGTATGTTTTCGGTCTTCAGCATGACCATTCGGCATTAAACCATGGGCGAACTTTGGCACCGATGGGTACGTCAGCAAAGAAATGAAATACTCCATTACCTGATGTACCACATCGGTTATAGCGTCCGCGCAACTCGACGGATCCAAAGAAGAGAAGCAGATCTGCCTCCAAGGATAAGACGCCAAAAGTGCCACATCTAATCCCAATCTGCTGACTTGTATTTCCTATATCTCCTAACACCATGTCGTTCGAAAGCTGGTGGGGAACATGTAAACACAGATTTCACCAGACAGTGATCAGAGGTTTCCAAGGGAAAGGAGACCTCTACACGATACCTGTCCGGATTGGATGTCAGCAGAAGGTATGTATGGCCTACTACATCTGGTGCCCTTGTCGCTTGCTTCACCAGCGGGAAGAAGTCGAAGGACAACGCAAAGTTCCGCGCTTTCTTCCAGCATGGTCCGTCTTCTGATACGGAAACAGCCGGTCCTGATGACAGGCATTAAGTCCCCCAGAAAGACGAGCCTCGCTGAAGGATGATGCAGAGCCGTATCAGCAGCCTCACCGAGATACTCAAATAATCTATTTATCTCCTGGTCACAGCTATGCGAACGGTAGACACAGGAATACAGGATTTTTTTTTCTTGTATCTACTGTAACCCATAGTGAAGAAAAATTGGGGTCTTCAAGGTGACTGAGACGCAGGATACAGAGGTCGTTCCGCGCCTTCACACAGACCCCGGCACGTGAGGGAAAGTTGTACTCTAACGAGTAACCGGGATGATCCAGATACGCAGCTCTCAAAGGACATTGTATCTGTGTCTCCGTCAAAAGAGCAAGTGCGGTTGCTCTGTCTCCAGGTGGTGGTAGACAGGTAGGAGATAAGAGTGCAAGCCCCCGATATTAGTGAGGTACACTTTGAATGAGGAGGAGTGCAACCACTGTAAAAACTTGTTCTTTTCTTTGGACTTTTTCATAAAAAAATATAAGAGTGAATAGGACGAGAAATGACAGTTGAACGAGGCGATACGTATCGAACCCGACGTCGAAATTGGTGATATCATACCACTGGGAGGCTAGTCTGGAAACTGCGGGGACGCCCGAACCCCTGCAGGGATCGCCATCGGGCCTCCTCATCTGGTCGCCAAACAGCACGATGGAGCCACCCTGGGATTTTTCGCAGCTGGCAGGGCAGCCTTTCTGGGTAGCTAACCCACAGAGGAAAGTTATGTTGACAAAATATCTCCGAAAAAATAAGTCATCCTTGATTTAGATATATAAAGGCATTTTAACTTTTAAAAATGTATAATAATAATGGTTTGTATTTTTATACGATATTGAATGTATGTATGTACATGTATGAAGAGGTTGATGTCTGTGGCCGGGGTGAAAGAGGTATGCAGGGACCGTAACGTTTGGCGCTCCGTAAGGGCGCTCTGGCTACCCCGTAAGGGATATGGCGTGAAGCTAAATAAATAAATAAATATATTTTACAATAACAGGATATGACTGATTTAATGTTTTTCATCAGTTTTTATAATCAGATAATTGTTCAAAAAATATTTAGGATATTGTTCAATTAGAACCATAATTTTTAATGACGGTTTCATTTCTTTAAAAAATATAAAATATATAAATTCTCAAGCGGATATAGAACCAAATTTGAGTTTTCGGAAAAACCATTTTATTAATTTATACTTATGAAATTAACTAACTTTACACAATACTTTTATAAGTACGTTAAAGATAAAATATTCATCTTTTGTAATTTCATTCTTCTAAACTTAGTCTAGTGGTACCGACTAGTTTTAAACCACGAGTTGTGAGTTTCTTTTCCACACAGGAAAAACTATACTTTTATTTTGTTAAGTAAACTGTTTCTTTTTTTTCAAAAAAATACATGTTATATTAAATATCAAATTACCAAATACAATGGTAAAATGCACGAAAACTTACAGTTACTACAAATGGTTTGGTATTCATTGCGTGCCATTAATCGTCTGCCATAGAATTGTTAAATTGTTTATAGATTGGACAACTTTGTTCAAACAAAATAGAAGATAACGTTGTTGATTATTAACAAATGTTGTATGAAGCTAATAAACGATATAAACATTATTTATGTTAATTTGTCTTCAAAACTACCCAAAACTATTTTCACAATGTTTTCAATATCTCAAGGTAACTGATTATCTGAAGATATCTAAATGATAGCCTATTTAATATCTTCAGTACCTTCGATAAGAAACACAGTAGAGTTCTATGGAGCGCTAGTTGTATATTAAAGGCTTTAGATATGGAAGTTTCTAACTCAAAGCATGAACGTGTATACAAATGGGTGTATTCATCGAAGCCTTCAAAGTTATATCCTTAGATTTGAACAGTATTAGTTTAAGGAAACATTTTTTTGTTGTTTTGTTTGATTTATAAGATTCGTTTTAAATTCTTACTTTAATTTTCAAAGAATTTCAGTAACATACTAAAAAATATTAGATAGATCAGAATAGATATATTTTCAAGTTGAATTTGACTCCCTCAACCAACACCATCAACAATTTTTTGAAATTTCGACACTTTTTTTTTTTTTTGTTAAATTAGCCCCAGAATATATTTCTTGAATAACCCTGCCTACGTAATTACTTTCGTGACATCTAAGATGTATTCTCTATTTTGTTGTCTAGTTAAATTTTCAGGACTATTGCTTCAACAGCGATGCAGGAGTTTAAAACAGTCAATTTTCTAATACTCGTAAAAGCAGTTAAGTTCAAAGGTGGTAGAGCCTAGCTGTAGTTTTCCGACTGCAGCTCGTATTGGGCTGGCTCGACCGGGGAAGGACCACCCTCTCACAGAAGACCGACGTGTAGTAACCAAATTCATTTGGTTATGTTCCGTCGGTGAGTGAGAGAATCCGGAAGCCCAACTCCCCCTCCCCTGCCAAACATGATAGCGATGCCTCCAAAAAGTATACCCCAGGAGGGTACCGGCTTTGATGAAGCCGGGGACCCCCTCCCCGAGCAAAATCGGGGGAATGATCCTCGGATTTTGCTCGGGCTGCCCGTCGTATCTGGGGCGGGCAAAGTATCGTATATTTGTGTTTTCTGAGGGCAAACGACGGCAAACAGCGGCACCCCGCTCCACTCTAGATGTGGACTTTTGCAACATCCGGGGGTTTCACTTGAACCTAAACGCCGTCCACTACCACCTTGAGACGGCGCAGCCGGCCTTGTTGTTTTTGACGGAGACGCAGATATCTCAACCTAGCGACACAGCGTACCTGTCATACCCCGGGTATAAACTAGAACATCATTTTATACCACACGCCGGGGTATCTGTGTTCGTAAGGGAGGATATCTGCTACCGTCGCCTTCAGGTTTTTGAAGGTCGGGACCTGTCTGTACTCTGGCTACGCGTGGACATGGACGACCATGTCAGAGTCTACGCGTGCCTCTACAGGTCCCATAGTGGTAATGCAGAAACGGATCAACTCTTGGGCCATGTTCAGGCGAAGATTGACGATCTGCTTTCACAGACTCCCTCCGCCGAAGTCGTAGTCCTCGGGGACTTTAATGCGCACCATGCCGATTGGCTAGGGTCACGTGCCACCGACTACGCGGGGAGATCTGTGTTTGACTTTGCTCTGGCAAATGGTCTGTCCCAGCTGGTAAAGACGCACACTCGTCTACCGGACGTGGACAGCCACACGCCCTCTTTGTTGGATCTTCTGCTGACTACACGTCCAGAAAAGTACCAGATCACTGTCGAGGCTCCCTTAGGTTCCTCTGATCACTGTCTGGTACGGAGTGTAGTGCCCATTCGACGTCCTGATCGCACAAGACCTGCGACTCGACGCGTTTGGCACTACAAGTCAGCGGATTGGGATGGAATGCGGTCCTTTTTTGCATCCTACCCATGGGGGCCGATTTGTTTCCCTTCCAATGATCCTAGTGACTGCGCTGCGGCTGTAGCTGATGTGATACTTCAGGGCATGGAACTATTTGTACCAAGCTCTGTGGTACCGCTTGGCGGCAGATCGCGGCCTTGGTTTGATGCGTCTGTCAGGGCTGCAGCAGCTGGCAAACGGCAGGCTTATCAAGCTTGGGCTAATGCGTTAGTCACTAAGGATCCGAACTCTAGAGTTCTGAAGAGGAAATACAACCGCGCCTCCAGATTCTTCAAACGGCAAATCGCTAGAGCAAAGTTTAAGCATGTCGTCAAAATTGGGGATCAGCTGGCAAAGTACCCGCCTGGCACGCGCAAATTCTGGACGCTTTCCAAGGCCACTCTGGGCAACTTTAGCCAGCCTTCCCTACCGCCGTTGCACATGCGGAATGACTCTCTGGCCCACACGGCAAAAGAGAAAGCCGATCTCTTGGGCACTCTTTTCGCCTCCAACTCGACTTTGGACGGCCAAGGGAAGACACCGCCTACCATCCCGCGGTGTCAGAGTTCAATGCCGGAAATAGTTTTTCGCCAAAAAACTATCAGGCAGTCTCTATTTTCCTTGGACGTTCATAAGTCGAGTGGGCCGGATGGCATTTCTCCAATAGTGCTACGAACGTGTGCCCCTGAGTTGACTCCAGTGCTAACGCGTCTATTTCGGTACTCCTACCTTAGAGGCGTAGTCCCGGTCTCATGGAAGCGTGCCCTTGTCCATCCGATCCCTAAAAAAGGTGATAGCTCGGACCCAGCTAACTACAGACCTATCGCCATTACCTCCCTTCTCTCCAAAATAATGGAGATTATCATAAACCGACAGCTCCTAACGTACCTAGAGGATCACCAGTTGATCAATGACCGGCAGTATGGCTTTCGCCATGGTCGATCAGCTGGTGATCTTCTGTTATACCTTACGCACCGTTGGGCAGCGGTTATTGAAAGCAAGGGAGAAGGTCTGGCAGTTAGTCTGGATATGGCAAAAGCCTTTGATCGTGTATGGCACAAGGGGCTTCTTTTGAAGCTACCTTCCTATGGGCTTCCCGAGGGTTTATGCAAGTGGATCACCAGTTTTCTCACTGGGCGGAGCATACAGGTCGTTCTCGACGGTTTTTGCTCGGACCCCAAGCCCGTGAATGCTGGTGTACCCCAAGGCTGCGTGCTATCCCCAACTCTGTTCCTCCTGCATATCAATGATATGTTGGATATTTCCAACATACATTGTTATGCGGATGACAGTACTGGGGATGCGGTATATTCCGGTCGTGCAGGTCTCTCTCGGGAAAACGTCGACGAGTGCCGAAAGAAACTTGTGTCATCAATAGAGACCTCCCTGGGGATGGTCTCTGAGTGGGGTGGACTGAACCACGTTCAGTTCAATCCCCTAAAGACACAGGTTTGCGCGTTTACCACTAAGAAAACCCCATTTGTCGTATCACCGCTCTTCGAGAGCACTCCTCTTATTGCCTCGCCAAGTATCAGAATACTGGGTCTCGACATTTCGAGCGATTGTCAGTTTCGTGGTCATCTGGAGAGCAAGGCCAAGTTGGCCTCGATGAAATTGGGAGTGATCAATAGAGCGAGGCAGTATTTCAAACCTGGCCAAAGACTTGCGCTCTATAAGGCGCAGGTCCGGCCTCACATGGAGTACTGTTCTCATCTCTGGTCCGGATCACCTCAATATCAGCTTCTACCATTTGACCGCGTACAACGGAGAGCCGTTCGGATTGTCGGGAACCCAGTGCTCTGTGAACGGCTGGACTCTTTGGCATTGCGTAGAGACGTGGCTTCTTTGTGCGTCTTCTACCGCATTTACAACGGGGAGTGTTCCGAAGAACTATTCGATCTGATGCCTACCGCCGAATTTCACTACCGCACAGCTCGGCATCGCCTCCTTTATCATCCATACCACCTGGACGCGTGGCGATCTTCAACTGCGCGGTTTTCAAGGACTTTTTTCCCACGTACCACTCAAATGTGGAACGAACTTCCTTCGGCGGTATTTCCAGATCGATACGACATATGGGTACCTTCAAAAAAGGCATATATTCCTTTCTCCAAGGCCGGCAACGCTCTTGTGTATCCTCGGATGTTGCAAGAGTTCATGGGCGGCGGTGATCACATACCAACGGTGACCCGCAAGCTCGTTTGCCCTCCTCTAACATAAAAAAAAAAAAAAAAAAAAAAAAAAAAAAAAAACATAGTATTCACATTTATGATTTGTTTTTAGTAAATACTACTACGTAGGTAACTTCGGGTTTCTCTCTTACAGTTCTATATAATAACAAATATAATAGTAGTAATAGAAAGACGTGGGATTATACAGTAATAATATAGAGATAGTGCTACATGTACTGAATCTCAAATGTAATAATGATAAGGGATAAACAAGCCTCGTAAGCTTTTGTTTACGGACGCACATCACGTGATGTATCTATTGATATAGCATAATCCCGAAGGAAAGCAAGCTTTATTGTTAAAAGATAATTGCCTCTTGCTGGAGGATTTCGAAATATATTGGATATTATAACATAGTCTTAATATAAAAAAATCCGTGCCCGCAGGGAGACACGCGTGGGTAGACCTCGTGTGTAACTCATTTAAAATATAACTCACTACCTAAGAATAATACATGATGCCGTTGTTTACATCAAAGATTTTCAAGCAAAAAGCGGTTTTTATTTTTTTTCTCGGAAAAGGTATTTTTTTTGGAAATACTTTTGGTACTTAAATTTAGAGTAAAAAATAACCTTTCTATTAAAAATATTTGCGAGGAGGGAATGTTTACCAGAAAAAAGTTGCCGTGGTTTTACCTACCTAAAATTTACAAGGTAAAAGTGGTTTTAATTTTTTTTCTCGGAAACGGTACCTTTTACGGAAAAACTTTTAGTACCTAAATTTAGAGTAAAAAATAACCTTTCTATTAAAAATACTTGTGATGTAAGAATGTTTACCAGAAAAGGGTTATGATTTTTTTTCCAAAAATTTTCGGTTTTTTTACCCCCACCCCTAAGTTATTGAAGTTAGGTTTTCGGTTTATCTACATTAGTTATAGGTATTTATCAAAGACATCATATAATATGAACGCTATTGATCTCCTTTGTATAGGGACAAAGTTATGGTCGAAAAACTGAAATCAGAAAAAGTGAGGCCCTAGCGCCCCCTGTGACCGGATTTCTCTGGTTAACGAACTTGGCCTTCATTTTTGGATGGTTGATTTTTGTGCAAAGTTTGAAAGCGATCCGAGCGAAACTGCGGCCGCTATCGTGCTGACAAAAGTCGAATCTGGACGCACGCACGCATATATATATATATATATATATATATAAACTTTTTGACCAATGGTCATTTCGGACTCAGGCGGTCATAAGAAGACCTCCTGTGAAGAAATTTTTCCAAAATTCGAAAGTAGGGGACAAATGAATGGGCAGACCGAATTCTTCGAGGTCTACCCAAAAAATTAAAAATCAAAAATTTTACAGGTCTAGTGTAAATTTATAGTATTTCTATGTATATTGTATAACATTAAATTGATCCATCCAACATAACTAGGTGTCACAAGGATGTTGTTAAACTTGGTGAGGTAATGCTAAAAATATGTATGTGCTAAGAGCTAAGAGTGCGACACTTCCTGAATGTATAGTTCTTATTACTATCTTCACTAAGATGAAAGTAGGTTTGTCTGGAGTTATTTTCCGACTCTTCTTATATATTTCTAAGAATAAACATCATGACATGTTATTTACTACAAATATTGTTTTTAATTTAAGTATTAATTTAATCACAATTTTATGTATTTTCATATCTAATTTATATTTTATATATTACATGATCAATTCACAATCATTAGTCAATAATATTTATATCTAATCTATCACAAGCATAGTCGGGGAAAATTCATATAATAAGAACCAATTCAATTACCACGATAAGAGTGCAGATTAAGTTAAGTGCATATTAAATATTGTCGCAGCATCTTATGTTAAACGAAGACGACACCGACCGCATTCCCGCAATTGGAAGCTACTGGCGCTACGGGCATTATTCAGTCAATCACTGACTGACAATCACCTTTTCTTGAATATTAATTAAATGTAAATTTAAATTGTAATTAATTAACATAATTTTATAAAATTTATTGATTTTAATAGCATGTTGTTTATTAATAAATTGTTTAAAAAAATAATTGTTAATTTTTAAAAACTATATATTAATTATGGATTTGTGACGATGTAATTATTATACAGGTGGGCCAAAAATGTTTGCAAATAGCAACACTTGATTTCTCCAAAACCGTGAGAGCAAGGGGCGCGCGGGTGGCGGGGAATTGTGCGTTGTTTAATGCAATTTTGGTCACAGTGGAGCGCTTCACGGGACAACAGCGTGCTTTTTGCGTAAAACATTTGTACAAAAACAACGATTCCTACATTACTGTACGACGCCTCTTTAGAGTTGAATACGGATTAAAACGTGTAAGTGAGTGTCCAAGTGTTAATTTAATTAAAGCTTGGGTTAAAAAGTTTGAGCAAACGGGATCGACAACGAATATTAAACAAACTGGGCGACCACGTTCAAGAAGAAGCGAAGAGAACATTCGGGAGGTTGAAATTTCTGTAAGGGACGATCCAGAATCATCTACGCGTAAGCGGTCGGCGGCTCTTGCTATACCAAGAACTAGTCTGCGGCGAATCTTGCATTTGGACCTTAAACTGCACCCATATAAGCTTCAAATTGTACAGGAGATGAAACCAAACGATTACATTCAACGCAAGTTATTTGCTGACACTATACTGGAGCGATTCTCTAGCCTTGAGAATGTATTGTTTACGGACGAGGCCCATTTTCACATTAATGGTCTCGTAAATAAACATAATTGTCGATATTGGAGCACGGAAAACCCTCACTATAAACACCAAAAGCCTCTTCATTCACCAAAAACAACAGTGTGGGCTGCCATATCCGCAAAGGGCATAATCGGTCCATACTTCTTTGAAAATAATCAAGGAAATAACGTAACTGTGAACTCAGTGGAATACGTGAAAATGTTGCGAGAGTTTTTGACACCACAGTTGCATGAATTTGAAGGATACAATAGCCGGACTTGGATGCAACAAGATAGAGCAACATGCCATACATCAAACGTGACTTTACCGGTGGTCAAAGAAATGTTTCCTAACAAATTGATTTCTCGCAGAGGTGATATCCCATGGCCTCCCAGAAGCCCGGACCTTATACCTTGCTATTTTTTCTTGTGGGGATATCTGAAGAGTCGAGTATACCTTAATAAACTGATGACCATATACCAATTAAAAGAAAACATCCACGAGGAGATAGCCGCGATTCCTCGCAGCATGTGTCAACGAGTTTTCCAAAGTTTACGTAGTCGATTGCAGGAGTGCCAACGACGAGACGGAGCACATCTCGACGATGTCATTTTTAAAAAATAAATTTTAATAAATGATAATTACGTTACATAAATCATAAACAAAATAACATTTGTACTTTTATTTCTAGACATGTTTCAAAAGTGCAAAAATTTTTGGCCCAACCTGTATTAAGGAATAAACGGATGTTTCTTAAAATAGTTTATATATTTTCTGGACTCTGAAATTTATGCTTTTTAAATATTTTGACAAAACGTAATGTATGTTTTATTCAAATATTAAATAGCGTCATTACATGGGCTACAAAATGCAATAAAGTGTAGTTTTAATAACTAGTTTCAGGCCATTTGCGATATTTTATTGACATCTTAAAGTTGTCTAGTACGTTTGACAAATAAATGTATCCCCTATTTTTATCAAAACAAATATTCGCTGAATCAGGTACCATGATTATATGTAAGGATATATGTATGTGTGTCATTTTTTTTTTGTTAACATGACAAATTCGGATATTAATTTTTAATATTGGATTTTGATCTTATATTTTCACTATCAACTCGTTTGGCGTTAAGCATGGTAGGAGCTTAAACGTCTGCG
Source organism: Melinaea menophilus ssp. n. AW-2005 (assembly GCA_918358695.1). Taxonomy (NCBI): domain Eukaryota; kingdom Metazoa; phylum Arthropoda; class Insecta; order Lepidoptera; family Nymphalidae; genus Melinaea; species Melinaea menophilus. Next base: position 12,042,739 of record OU911049.1, read on the forward strand.
AAGTAAAACAATATTAATACATATTACATAATACATTACTCGAACACAATTATGATAGAACAAACGTGACCTTTACTTTATACCATATTCTTGTAAACACTCTAAAGTCATAATATGTTGGACATTAAAGAAGTTGTGGGTAATTCACCGTAATATTACCAATATAATATTATCACTAATCCACTTTGGTTGATATTATGATGAAAAAATTATAGAAATGTATTCTTTATTAAGGCTTCGACAAAGAAAGGCATCATAAAATTTGTGAAATAACTCACAAAGTGTATATATTACAAATTATACAATGTAATATAAGTTGAAGAGTTTCAACATTTAAAATCTTTTAAGATACTTGGATATTGTATCAATAATGTTAAAGGTAAAATGAAAAAAAAAACAGTTTTCAATTATATAGAATCCTTAAATTCAGAGATATGACAGAATTAAACTTAAGGAATAAATTGGGGTAATAATTGATAATTTTGTTTATTTAAGCATAAAAATTCTTACCCTGAAAACAATTTCGAAATTCTTTCTATCTTTATCCTTTAAAATACATATCGCAAATATTATGTTTTATAATTAAAGACATAATATTTTTTCATATTTATAGTTAGAATAGCGCAAACTATTTTCTTTCACTACAGAGTTAACTTGTCCCGAATTGAAGTTACCACAAAAATGAGGGAAAATGTAATGATATTGTTATATTTTGTAATAAAAAAGGAAACATGTTTCTTTGTTGGAATTCCTTGGGAGAATGCATGTTGATTTTTTATACTGTCGGCCTTACTCTATATTAGACAATACCTTACTCTATATTGAATTTTACATAAACATCACATATGATGTGTATTGTTCGCAGTATTTACAAAATACTACAAAACTTGAAGGGCCTCCCTTCAGACTAAGACGAAGGTCTGGCAACAATTTGTTAATACCAAAACTTTGAATTGCAGTACACCATATCCGCTTTCTCTCTAATTGTATTTTCTGTTAATATCGTGTTATCAAATGTACCAACAACTGTTACCGATTTAACAGACTTTAATTTCTGTTGATTATTATTATTCGTCTATCACTTTTGATTCATCTTCAAACTATATCACGTTTGAATCATCTATAACTATAGCTAAGAGCCGCTTCTATATATAATGTATTGTCAAATGTTATCGTGCCTTGTCACTTAAGATATTAAATATCTTTCTTAATTTTTTTAACAATATTTTAACTTATTGAAAATTACGGAGGTGGATTTCGATTACTTTTGATCTATAGTAATTATTTTCTTGGAATTGATTTAGCTGAGAGAGACGAAGCTTCTTAGCATTCCATGGATTCACCGTGCGGGTGCCGGGCCCAACGCGTTGCAAGAAGAGGAGCGCAAACAATGTCTGGGACTTGCGACCCAGATGTAGGTTTAAGGGGCCCCTTTACTATGCGCATACACGCTCACCTTCACTGTTTACGCTCCTCTCCCTACCTAACCAAATATCGTAAGAACCTACTAAAGCCGCCTTTGAAATACGTTCTAGAAATGAACTGATGATCGTTCTAGAAAGGCCGAGATCCTTAAATAAGTTGTAGAGAGATTTTGCTGTTATACCTCTCGCTACTACTTCTACAGCGTACAAATTAACTATAAATTTATTCCTGATCAGTTCGTTACATAGTTCGTAATACTTGTTAAGCTTAAATATATGATCTTTGGGTATGTTTGTTTCCCAGGGTACAGTAAGCTCCACAAGTATAACGCGCCTTAGTTGTTTTGAATGCAAGAATAAGTCCGGCCTAGATGACGAAACACAAACATCCCCGGGGATTTTGTGTTGCCTTTCATACGTGTCCATCATGAGAGTCCAATCAGGAGACGCGTCCAAGATGGAATAAGGTTTTAGTTTTCGTTTTTTGGACGAACCCGCCTTTACAAGCTCTACTGATATTTTGGTGGTTGTTATACCCTTCTGCGCTCTTGCTACAGAGAGACTAACCGCTTCTCGTACGATTTCTAATACTTTATCGTGGCGACGCGAGTATTTACCTGTATTTAGAAGTACTCTACACCCTACTAGTGTTTCGCGGTTCCTACTGCCTCCCCACAGATGTTGTAAGATTTTTCGGTGGCTTTGCCCCATCTTACTAAGTTACTATGATCTGAGAGAGTCATTTGGAATGCATTAAGATAAAATTTTAATAATGCTGGGGACCAATCATGAAGCAGGGTGCGCTATCGTAAAGTTAATGGAATACAAAAATCCCCTATGGTCACCCATTCGTTTTGCAATTCTAGGCTCATCGCGTGCAACCGGTAATTATCCTTTTCATCGTGCCGAATAAAGGATTTTATTATTTCTATGTCTGGTTCTTTCCTACTCGATCTTAGCCCTGCTTTATTTGTTTGAGCACCTATCATAAATTGTTTATGGAATTGAAGTCGTGACTCCAGATCTGCGGCAATTTTATCTTTTGTTAGAGATGTTACAGTATCATCATTCGACTTTGAGATGATATGTCTCTCGGTCACTCTTAGGTATTTATAGAGTTCCGATGGTTTCTTTAATTTTAACCCAAAATTGTGTCGGTCTCTTAATAAGGTAGAAGAGTCCGCTGGATGCGCTAACCCGAGCCATGACTTCAATGTCCTTATGACGCTTGCATCTAACTTTAACAAAAGGGTCTTATTAATATCGTAAACGAGGAAAGGCCAATTTAAACGTGATGTTAAATAATTATCATATATCCAAGCCTTTTTGATGTTTCTTATTGGCTGATTGTCTACCTTTTTAAGATCATTCAAAAAGCTATCGACTATTATATCTAAAGATGGAGTACGCCCTTGGTAATCGATTTTTTTGCCTAAGAATTTGAACGGAGCTGCGTCGGTAATAGTAGTAACGCACTTACCGCCTATTATAAGACCCGGATCGTAAGAGGTATATCTGGTGTTCCGCCTACCCAGACACAGACTGTAGCATTTATTGGGTTTTGTCTTCAATCCGTCCGTCCAAGCACAGAAATCCTCCACAACATTTAAAAGTAGCTGACATTGTTTTGGATTACGTGTCAGTATCGCGAGATCGTCTGCGAATGCTAGTATGGATTCTGTGTATTTATTGTTAAACTTAAACCGATAACCCCATTTCTTTTCGTTTTTAATTAATTTATCTATTAAAATATTGATCACTATGTTAAATATAATTGGAGGAATACAACAACCTTGAAATAAACCTATGTTGTAATTTAATGGTTTGGAATGATTTTCATTTGTAATTATGGAAAATTTTAATTTTGAATAATATGATGCAATCATGTCACTTACTAACGTTGGAAAGTTATACCACCTTAGCGCGAACATCATCAGTTCATGTAGTACCGACCCGAAAGCGTTATTAATTAGTTTTTTTACCAGTACTTTTTGAACATACGCTCTTGCCATTTGAGTTTTTCTTTTTTTTAACATAATATATGACGGTATTTTTTTATTAAATGAATAGAGGGCAGCTACTTCCTGAGCAAAAAAACTAACTTAAAAAAAACAGTTGTAATCGTTGTTCAGTGTTTGCATACTATTTTAACTACAAAGAACTAGCATTTAGATGAAAGGACTAGTATTATTTTTTTTTATGACGGAAAAATCAAATCTACGTACATGAATCGTATATCACATAATTATCTGAAAAACAGGTCGCAAATGCATTTCTATAAATATGAATTTCTAAGCTATTAATTTATTTAAACAATAAATTATTTATATAAATTATAAATTTACTTAAAAAATAAATTAATTAAACCGGTAAAAAATATAAATATAGTAGTATATTGTAATATTAGTTTAAATGTTATTAAAAGAGATGATATCATGGAGTTTTTAATTAAGTTGTGTTCCTGATTGGTTTAAGACAGCGAGAGTTTTAAGATTTTAGTTTTAAATTTTACCATTAACTCTAGTAAAAAATGGCGATTGGAATATTTTAATTAAATAATTTAAAAGGTACTTGATACTTGTCGACACACAGGCTATGAAAATTTAATTCATTTGAAGAATATAAAGGGTGTTTTGTAGAGGCTCCGTGAGTGAGAGTATTCAGGTATCTATTAAGAGAATACAAGTTGGTCAAAAAAAAGCCCTGACCTTTTTATTTTTAAAGATTTTTTTTTGTAAATTTTTCGTTTTTCATCGAAATTGTATCTAATCACTTAAATAACATTTCTAAAATCCGTTTTAGACCAGATGTTTTCATGTAATTTTAGTCTCAAATGCGCGCTTAAGCCACGAAGATCAAAATTTGATACAATCTGAACTCCCTAACTGATGTAGAACTCATAAAGTGAAAAAATAAGTTTAAGCTTGACATCCAAGTTCAACTTTCACAATGATTAAAAAAAAAATCACTAGCGATATTGGAGGTAGTACGCATTAAAAAGGTTATCCGTTTATCACTTATTACAACTACATAAAAAATGCTATAATACTTATCGGCTTGTTCAATAAATGGGGTACCAACAAAAATACAAAAAACAGAAATTAATTGATTTGTTGAACTGTTGCCGTTGTTGACTGTCATCCGTTGTTTTCTTTTACTGTTGTTAACGTTGACTGTTGTTGCTTTTGCTGTATGGATTCTTTCTGTGAAGACATGACGTTTAATAACGAAGAATACGCCGACATGGTTTTTGTCTAAGGCCGAGCTGGTAGGAACTCACGTGCTGCACAAAGAATGTACAGAGAGTCGTACCCCGATAGACGTGTGCCTCATCACACCACATTTTCAAACATTTTTCAGAGACTACGGGAAACTGGTACCCTACATTTTAGGGAACCACGCCTGAACAATAGACAGCATCGTGTCGTTGTAGATGAAAATATTCTACAAGAGTTCGATGCCGATCTCACTACCAGCGTCAAAAAAAGAAGCAGCATGCTTGCAGCTTGCAGCATACGTTTAAATTGTTCATACCGCGGATGTCATCCTCGAAACATCACTGAATGTGTTCAATACCAATCATCAAAATTGTACGATGTTTTAGTTATTCCATCTTCACTATTAGTCAGATCGATATTAGTACCTACAAAGTCAACTCAGTCTACAAATAGCGTTTGCATTTGTTGTATAAAATAATGAAAGTAATCCTCCTTGTAAAGATTTTATATTATAATCGGTACATGTGTGTTATAATTAAACAATATAAATAAGATTAAACAAAACTAACTAACTAACTAACTTTTGACAACAGCTCCGTTCCACATTAGTGTAGATAAAAAAAACACTTGTAATGTCAGACTATTTCTATAACTCGCTAGAACTATTTTGTTTCGGGATGAAAGGATGTCCTTTTATGTAGTCCAGCGCGTGTGCAAAATTGTTTGATGAGCGGTTGAGCAGTTAAGGCATGAAAGCGTAATAAACAAACTTAAAACCATATTATATATATATTATTAGTCAGAATATAGTCCTAATGCTAGTTAGGCTATTGCGATAGCAAAAACATACGCAACATTTCATCAAACTGTATTAAGAAAATAACCTAAACCTTTTTTATTATTTTGTATTATTAAAATAACAGAAGTAAATAAATCAATATTTCAATCCTACAAAGTAAAATCTAGTTGCACTTTATAAATAAAAAAAACCTGATCAGTGGCAATGTTTTGTACGAACATAACGATGACCATTTTTAAATATTTTAATCAATTAGTTACTATTATCACATTGTTTAAGCGTTTGCTTCTTTATCCTTCTGACTACAACATTTCAGAACAGCTTAAAAAATGTTAGATCAAAATATATCAACACTAAACAAAGACAAGTCATTGAATTATTTATAGATTTTCTTCCTACGTTAATTTTATGTAAATTTTGTATTAACGTTGAAATTTACTACATTAATTATCATTTTATTTTATTATACTTATCTATAATCTCAACCTACCTTCACTTATAATTTCTGTAACAATTCTATGACATGACATGGAGTGTATTCCAGTTTATGTGGATAGAAGTAAAAAATAATTAAATTAAAATATTTATTTATTTATTTATTTACCTTCACGCCATATCCCTTGCGGGGTAGCCAGAGACGACGGAGCGCCAAACGCTACGGTATCTGCATACCTCTTTCGCCTCGGCCACACACATCAACCTCTTCATACATGCCCTCCGGGGGGTCCTCATGCTTTTTACGTGACCTCTAGTAACATTGATACTGTGTTTTCGAAGGTCACTCGAGGCCTCCCCCGTCTCTCTTACCGCTCACTTTTCCTATATAAATCTTTTTTACCATTCTTTCATCACTCATTCGTTCGACGTGCCCAAACCACCTGAGCACGTTCTTTTTCATTCTCACCGTGACGTCTTCGCTACTACCTGCCATTCTGTGGATCTCCTCATTGCGGATTCGATCAGCTAGACTGACTCCGCATATTCTGCGAAGAGATCGCATCTCCACAGCATTCATCTTTCTTACATTCTTCTTCTGTGTTACCCACGTTTGGCTGCCGTATAAAAGCGTCGGTAGCAAAACTGCATTGTGTACAGCCAAACGTGCAGCTATACTGACGTTTTGCCGTCTCAACAATGCAGTTAAAGCACCATTGACTCTGTTACCGGCAGCAATACCACTTCATTCACTTGTTCTATTATCTTATCACTCACGTTGATCTTACATTCTGTTCTTTCTTCATTTCTTTCAAATATCAGAACCTTCGTCTTATCTACATTCAGGCTAAGACCATTAATTTCACACCCATCTTTCAGAGTGGTGACCAATGCCTGCAAATTGCATTCTGATGATGCAATGAGCACTGCATCATCTGCATATAGCAAGTAATTGACCTTAAGGTCACCTACTTTCACTCCCATGTCACTATCTTTCACTTCTTGGAGACAACTATCCAAATACAAATTGAACAATCAAGCTGACATAGCCCAACCTTGCTTAACACCCGATTGGATGTCAAACCAGGGCAACATGCCAGCTCCTACTCGCACACAGGCTGAGTGATCTCGGAAAAGAGACCTTACAGCCTGTAGCAAGGGTCCGTTCATATTGTATCGGGGCAGTATCTCCCATAACTTCTTTCTCACAACCCTGTCAAACGCCTTTTCCAAATCCACAAAAGCACAGAAAACCTTTTGGTTTAGGGCCAAAAACTTTTCCGAATCACGCTCTCTACTTCTTCCAAACTGATTTCACCATCAGCTACATCTTGACTCAGCATTACGCTTGTAGTCAAGACCGAGGCGTCCTCACGTTCTTACATCTCCTTATAGAATTCCGCCCACCGCTGCAAAACGTGTGCTTGCTCAGTTAAAATTTCACCACTCTTCGAAAGCACCCCTTTCATTTTACAGGTTACCGAACAACCCCGGGAACCACTAACTTCTCGCCAGAAAAGCTTCGTGTTTTCCCGGAAGTTGTTCGTCATTCTTTCATCCCTTTCTCTCTCAGAATTTTCACGCTTCATCTTTATAAGTGCTTTAGTTTTGTGCTTTTGCAGCTTGTACGCTCTTTTTCTCATCTCTCTCATACTTTTATCCTTACCAGAGGCTTTATAATCCAGCCATGCTTTCTTCTTTAACTCTACAGCGTCTTTCCCTTCATCATCCCACCATTCATCGCGCTTTTTACTAAAACCTTTTTTCCTTTTACCACATATTTCTGTCGCTACTTTCACCATACCATTCCTAAGGTTCTGCCAGCATACTTCAACACTTTCATTTCCAGAATCACAGCTTTCATAAATTAAAATGTCATTCGAAATTATTTGGATTTTGAGGGAGTTAATAGATTTTCAAAATTTTTATCCTGATATTGTAAAGTTACAAATATTACTTATTAAGAATTCAAATATTCATACATCTATTTGGCAAAGCAATTTTAATAAGAGAAACTTATTTTCCTTTCAAAAGTACCCTTCGAATTGAAATAATTAGAACTGTGTCATGTTTTCTGTCTGTCATTTCAGAGGCTGTCGCTCATTCAATTCACCACACAGCTTGAAAAGAAAGTATATTTTTAATTTCTCTGTGTTGATACGTTATTCGTTTTATACTTATACTAGTTATGTTGGATAATCATTATCAAAGCAAATATTAAAATATACCTACCTAGAATATAATTTTAATGTAATTTTAATATAATTTTATATATAAAATTGGTATTCCACTATCAATCCGTTTCAGATTTAGAATTGTGAAATTAACTTATCATAAAAAAAAAGAAAGGTTTTGAGGAAAATTATTTTATCTGACAATAAGAAACACAATGTAAACATAGAATAAAACAAACTAATTGTGATGTTCGCAAGTGATGTTTGTATTTGCAGTGATGGATTTTTATTTTTAGTTAAACTGTAACTTGTAATATCGAACTGGTTTTCTCAATATAGTAAGTTCATAAACACTTAATTGTTTTTAACTAAGAATATACAAATATTTTATAGGTTATATTATAATATTTCAAATAATACTTACAAATTGGAAAGACTTTCTTTTTTATTTTCTAAAATAATTTCAGCGGCGGTGATCGTGTATCAACTGTGACCCTCATGCTGGTTTGCTCTCGAAACAAATATATAGATATATATATATTAACACCTCAAGTCAGCCTATTTGTTTAAGACATACGGTGTAAATTTATCTCATGTTGAATTTAGCGGCAAATTAAACGAATGAAAAAGATATTCGAGTATTTGTCTTGAAATTTAAAAGTTGATTCGTTTGAGAAACGATTCGCGTATTACTTACATTCCAATGTTCTCTTTTTATTCATATTTTTTTATTTTTGTATGTTAAATTTCATTCTTTATAATTTTAAGAGAAACATTTTAAATGTTACGTCTACTTCTGATGTTTATTTACTGTATGAATTTTGAGAGTATTTGCTTACAAAAATAATAGTATTATTAAATATAAAAAGTATAATTAAATATACTATTTAATTATTATTTCTCCTAAAAATAATATACAAGTTTATGATAATAATATGTGTACCGGTACTAATATTATTAAAGCGAAAACATGCATGTTTATACATATGTATGTATGCACCGTTTGCCTATCAAAACAGAAAAGTTGATTTGATTAATTTTTGCATAGACGGATATGGACGGACATAGACGGACAGAGGCCACGTTTCATGGTAAATTAAGTTTTGAAGGGGTAACAATAGAGGATCTAATACACTATGGGTATATATGAATATATTTTTAAGGTAAGAACACAATCTTAGGTTTTTAAATTTGATTGTTTTATATAATAATCTCATAACTGAGTACTTGAAAAGAAACTTTAGTAATACCACGACCACGCACGCAATTGTAAGGAGTCTTACATTTCTACTAAGAAAGTATGAATACTTACGTGTTTTGTTCACAATAATAGTTTTTAAACCATAAACATAAACAATTTATTCCAGAAATTACATCCTCAAGATGAATGATTGATGAATTGATTCTAATTAATTAACACAAAAGAGTAAATTTTTCCGTAACAAACAGCAATTAAGATATTTTTCAAAAACGTTGAGTAAATTTAGTATGATGTTCTTTAAAATAAAAGTTGTTTTCTCTTGTTTCATACTTTTAATTAACCTTTGACAATAATACAAGGTTTTAGTAAAAATAATGACTATCCTTATCTATAAATATTATACAAGAAAGTCATCTAAATTTGTCTGTCTGTAGATAATTGATTTTCTTAAAATTACTTAAAGGATTTTTATAAGGTTTTAACCAGGAGATAAGATAAGAGAAAAATAATTATATAATTTGACTAAAATATAACAATAACCGTTAAAAGTTCGCTTGATGTTAGAAAACCTCACCTGCTGGAAGCTTTCCTCGCGTGCGCCACGTAAATCAGAAGAGATACACTAAAGTAGCTAATGTAGACTGTAGAATATAATGATGATGATGTAGAATGTAGAGAATTAAAGATGTACAAAATACCTACAAAGAAATCTGCGATAGCATGTCTTTGTCTTTTACGTGTAACTCACAATAGCTATTTTATTTTTTAAAAAATATTAAAAGTGTTACGTTATTTTCAGACTGTTTTCGTCTATTCAATATTAATCTAAATTGTCTTTTACGTTATATTAATTCAATTCATTCTTTAGAAGAGATTATAGTTTTTAAATTAAACGCTAACCAAAACTTATTAGCTCCGCTTTGTCCATGGTATGCAGGGTAAACATTTTAAGAATCGAATAGGAAATCCCGAATAAAAAGAAAGAAACTTACACTTATTTTACAATCTTACTTAAATATTCAAGAACGTATGCATACGTAAGTACTTACTCAATGAGTTCAACTGATAACAATTTGAAGTTATGAAATTTATATCTTTCTTCGAATATCATGTAGTATCAGATCATTTTGTACAATTCAAATAAAATCCCATTAATTTTACATTATTCTTTTAATTATCCAATTCATATTTTAAGCGTAAATTTAGAGTTCAATAAACATTAACATAATAAATGAGAGTTTATAAACTGACAGTGTACTGTTGAAACCATAATTGTTAAATAAATTTACCTGAAATTACTTTGACACAAGACACAGGTTGTATGGGTAAGGAACAAGTAAATTAACATTGTAAATTAACATTAGCTTTCAAGTTTTGATTAATTATTAATTTGAAATGAATGAAGGATTAACATACACAGATTTAGAATAAATTATTAATGAAGGTGTGTGTGATAAGTTTTTCAATTAAAGTCTTGAATTTATTCTAAAATCATATGATAATATTATGATTATTATTCAGATAACTTCACAAGTTAGTTCCTTAAATCATCAACATATAACTTACACTAACACATTACAAAATTACCATTCTTATTCATGACTTGACGCCTAAAACCTTAACAATAATTATCAGTAACAATTATAGTTGTATTATTTTATTCAGATACGTTTAATACTGTTATAAATTTTAAGGTATTACATTTCTACGTAATGGTATATAATATTTAAAAATACGTGTTCTTTTTTGTCCTTTTCTAAATAATAAAGTGACCTTGTTAATAATCAATTGTAAAATAAAATAAAATAATACATTATAGTGCTATAGCTATCTAAAAAAGTGTATTTCGTATCGAGTGATATTTGCTCCACGCAATCCTCTGTGGGCCCATACCATCATAGACGGGGATCATTCGTTTTACTATTTTATTATGATTTCTAAAGCTGTTAAGAATGAGCAATATAACATTACTTCATTTTTATATTATTATTAATTGTTCTTGTCGTGTAAACAGCAGTATTCTAGTAGGGGAAAATGTTCGGCCACCCCTGAGGAATGAAAAGAGATGTTTCATCTTCTTTCGAAGTTCGGAGCGGAAGATAAATGTTTGGTCTTTCATTCACGTGCGAAACATTGAAAGAAGATCGGATTAAAAGAGTTCTTTTACGCTGATCGTAATGCTATGTTGATAAAAATTACATATCATTGTGTAATTTAAAGGAAATACAAACATATCTGACATAATATATTCTTTAGAGTTAAATAAATATTAATTTATTACATGAAATAAGTTTTTTTTCAATTTTTGATGAGGATAGTATAGCAAAAAGTTAGAAACATCATAAATGTTCATCAACAAAATAAATGTCTTTAATTCTTATATCTATACTATAAATGATATGAATGAAAAATAGACAGGTGAAAGATTTTTATCCTTAAGTGTATTTAGTATTAGTATTTTATGATGATTTCTAAAGCTGTTAAGGATGAGCAATATAACATTACTTCATTTTTATATTATTATTAATTGTTCTTGTCGTGTAAAAAGCAGAGTTCTAGTAGATGAAAATGTTTGGCCACCCCTGAGGAATGAAAAGAGATGTTTCATCTTCTTTCGAAGTTCGGAGCGGAAGATAAATGTTTGGTCTCTTATTTACGTGCTTAATAGAAGATCGGCTTAAAAGAGTTCTTTTACGCCGATCTTAAAGCTATGTTGATAAATATTACATATCATTGTGTAATTTAAAGGAAATACACACACATCTGACATAATGTATTGTTTAGAACGATATAAATATTAATTTATAAGATGAAACAAGTTTTATTTCAATTTTTAGTGAGAATAGTATAGCGAAAAGTTCGAAACATCATAAATGTTCATCAACAAAATAAATGTCTTTAATTCTTATATCTATACTATAAATGATGTGAATGAGAAATAGACAGGTGAAAGATTTTTAACCATAAGTGTATTTATTATTAGTACTTCAAATAATTTTTCGCAAAGCAATGGTAAAAAAATGTTTCACATTAAAGATATTAAGTATAAAAGTAAATGGTTAGAATTAATTTTATACTTTTTAAATATTTAATATTTTAAGTGTTCTAAGTTTTCATTTCCATTCCATCTTATTTAAAGTTCTTATTTACTGGTATGAATATTTTCTGAGGGATATATATTATTTTTATATTTGTCGGTGTTTTCTTAATTACTATAATAGACTACTGCACAATATAATTACAATTTGATTAAATAATATTCAATACCAATTTATTGTATTGCGTTATATTTAATTTGAATCCCGAGACACACGATTGAAGATTTACTATAACTTATATCGTTTCATTTATCGTACTTATATCGTTTCTTTAATTTCTATTCAACAATGGAAACAACAAGACTTAATTCCATAATTCTCTAATTATTCTACAAAATATTAAAATTCAATATAAATCCCAATTATAAGCTAATAGTATAATGACTTTTTTTTAGCGCTATTAAAATACAATTCATACCTAGTTATAACAAGAGAAACCAAATAATATCAGCTCTTTCTTCATTCAGTAGATACTAAGTGACAAAACCATAAAGTAATATCGGTAAAATATACCAGTTCTAATATGAATGAAAAACGCAGATTACAAAATATAATCTGAACGTTAGTTTTAAATTTTCTATAATAGTTTTGCAAATGAATTTCATGTCATTACAAGCTAAGATGAATTTGAATTGTTTTTTTTATTTTAATTTTCTAACACAGTTAGAAATCATAAAATCATTTTTCATATCATTCGATAACCTTTGGAGGATCTAATTATTTCGCTGGTTGCATTACTGTTGGATAATAGGAAATTTATCTCTATCTTTTTCTCCTTTCTCCGTTTAAATTATTAGGTCATATTTGAGGCTGTGAAATTGACGAAATAATTTACTAAAAACAAAAGTTACCGGAAGAACCGGAAATATTAAACCTAACAATTATAATAGAGGTCCATGTGTTCAAATCCATCTTATAACTTTTATATAACTTTAATTTCTACTTCCTAAATCAACGTGTTCTTAAAATATATGCTCTTGACTCTTAAGACACAATGTTTTGCTGGGGTATTTATGTCGCCGGGGTGTTTGTGTTCGTAAGGGAGTATATCTGCTACCGTGGCCTTCCCAATTTCGAAGGTCAGGTTCTATCAATACTCTAAATGCGTGTAGATATGGACAATCATGTCAGGTTCACAGAAGGAAAACCATGCCTTTAAAAGCTTCAAATGGCAAATCGCCAAAGCAAAGTTCAAGTATTTAAGGTACGCGGAAATACTGTTCCTAAAAGCACTCTAAGCAATCAGCCATTGCGTATGAAAAATGATTTTTTAGAAAACGAGAAAGCCCATCTCTCCAGCACTCTTTTTACCTCAAACTCGAGTTTGAACAACCAAGGTCCATCGGCCGGCAATATTCTATCTACATATATCTCGAGGACCTTTGGGCTGCAGTTATTGAAAGCAAAAAAGGAGGTCTGGTCTACCAAACCAAAATATTGCTATATTTCACTTTGGGTATTTGGTATTGAATATAAATGTTTTTGTTTATTGGACGTCGAACGTAACGTATGCCAGTTGAAACGTGTATAATAATTTCGAAGTTTTCTATTAACTCGTTCTTTATTTGCACAGCGAATTTTCGGATATCACTAGACGATAATCTTTTTATCAAGTTATTTTCCTTCGTAGTAGCTTTTTTCAGACGATTACTTAGATGCTTATTTCCCACAGTTTTACGTTTAATATACTTATACCACGGACTAACATGTTGTCCAGACACTTTAAACAAACGAGTAACTTCTGCTTGAGCCATTCAACTTTGTACGCCGGTTATCCCAGCACTTTTAAAATCATTTAAATATTCATTAGTCTTGGGCATGATTAATAAATTATACATAACTTCTTAAAAGAATTCTTATTACAGTGCGAGCGGTTCCGCTGACAATCTGGAACTGAACTCTTGTCAAAATACTTATGGGCACAAGTTTGAACGTGTTTCCGTGTTTACGCAAAAGACAAAGAAATATGTTTCGACTTGTACCTTACAGTAGTTAAGGTGCGTTCTAAACAATAACATAGAAATAATCGCACCTATTTAGATGAACTCAGAAACAAGATAATAAAAAAATAAGCCTTGTCAAAATACTTTTCAGCGTGATAGAATAGACATAAATAGATGTATAAATATGAAAAATTACATGTTCAAAATAAAGCTGAGATTATAGATGAATATTTAACTTGTGTCATTAATCAACCTGCTGTAATATTTGGTTAAGAAATGATTTGACTACACTGAAGTTCTCAAATTATTGTTTAAAATATAAATTGGATGTCTAAATATACGAACAATGTTTAAAATAATCATAAAATTATAAATAATGACTAAAATAAAACATTACATATCAGGTTAAGTGGAATAAACCTGATGATTATATTTTATAAATCTCTCGGTTGATTTAAAGTTACTATTTCATCAATTAATAGATAATTTACAATTTTGATGTGTAAATATATGTTTAAAATATTAACATATATATATATATATATATGTTAATATTTTAAACATATATATAATTATGTATAATAATTGTAATATACAATGGATATCAAGTTGTATTGTAAGTCTTTTAATATATAATAATTACATATTATTAACCAATCACTTATCTCAAAGTTAACATATTATCACTAAATGGATGAATCATAAATTATATGTGTACTTATAAGAAATATTTAATATAATAATAAAATTATAGATAACTATTTCATTACATGATACTCTTAATATTAATGCAATATTTTATTAATTATTCAATTTGACTGAATTTTAAACTGTGATGTTAACATGTAATAAATATAATTTAATAGTTAAATTAGATATATAAGAATAAGAAATGTATGTGTAAATCAATGAAACTATTATATGATTATTAAATATCAAAATAATATACAATATCTTGAGAATATATTTAATTAAGTAGTAATTTGATTTTGCTACGAGTATTCGGCTATGGTTCTTTGTTATTAAAACGGTATAAAAGGATGAAAATGCTGAGAATAATCATCAGTTACTCTCCGGGTGTCTCCGTGGTGTCTTCCAAGTGAAAAAAAAGTGAAAAACAAGTTCGAGGTGAAAAAAAAGTGAAAACCAAGTGACAGTGAAAGTTATCATAACTCAGTGCGCGTAAAGAGACTACAAGTACAACAATGTGAAATTATAGTCTGGACTTAGCATTTACAGTTAAGGTACGATATAAGGGTTTTATTACTGTTAAAACAATAATTATTTAAAATCTTGTCTTATACTACGAAACGTTAAATTTTACTATTGTATAAGATTTAGAACGGTTTAATTGTTATTAAAGATTAAATATATGTTATTAAAATTCAATATGTTGTTTAAAATTGCAGTTTCTATTAAACAATCACTGATTTATTATTATACATTATAACAGAATCTTACAAACGCAACTGTATATCTAATTAAATTTAGAAGATAACTTTAAATAACCTATCATTTTATATTCTGGAGAGAATGGATATTTATTATAAGCATTTCCGGAGAGAATTATCACAATTACGAAAATAATATTATGTAACACATGTTAACTCATGTTTTTCTTGGAGGATCATATCAAGTTTTCTTCATTCAAAGCTACCCAACCGCCTTTAAATGCAACGTGCACATAAAAGACTGCGCAATTTATACGTGTGCTTGAAAAAAAATAATTTTTGATTAGTACTTTCATTGTTGAATTAATAACTGAATTATTTATTATAAAAGATTTCCTATAAAAAAATGAAACCAGTTTAGAAAAATATATAGTATAGTTTTGTTTTATAAAATCAATATAAATACAATATCAATAAATCTGACTTTAAACAATGTCGAGTCAAAACCGCAGACACGAGAGACGTCATCGATACAGATTAAACATATAAATCAAAGCCCTTATTTAAAGCGAGGTATGTGTTATTTTAATTTGTATATTTACTAAAAATACAGTTATGTAAGTCAAAAGTATCTAGGAAATAGCTTAGAATCTACTAATATTTGCTTGAAATACTCGGATATTAAACATTTTAAAGGTAATAAAAACATTGTCATAGCTAATTTATATAATATAGAATCTTTAAATTCGCAGATATGACAATTTATTTTTTTAATAGAAAAAATTATAATTAAGAATTATATTGAAAAGAAAGGGACCCCTTAAGGAATAATTTGGGATAATGTATTTCTCATTTTGTTTCCATCAGCATAAAGATTATTACCTCGCAAATAACTGCGAAATTATATCTAACTTTATCAGCTGTGTTTGTTTGTTATATTAGTTATATAAGTTTAAATTTTAAGTAACAATTTCTAACATCCGTTGCTTAAATGAAGCTAGTTTTAGATTTCATAATCTATGTAAAAAATTCAACATCATACTAGCAATTCTCCAGCAGTTCTACCTATGTAAGTAGATGTTTACTGTTATGACATTAATTATGGCATAATAATAGATACATTTAATTCGTAAATACTAAAAAAATTAAAGTTATTGCATTTTAAGGAAATTTCTGACAAAGTTAACCTTTTTCCCTTTGATGATAGAATTCACAAAATAAATTTTAAGCACATTAGCTTTCGATAATAAAGACACAAAGCATATGGTTTCTTCATCATGCATAATCATATTTTTTCAATATAGATTTAGTAATCATATTGATAGATTGAATACCACGATCTATTGTTTTTGTCATCATAGATTTAACTGCTGCTTTGTTCCGAGTACGATGAACCGCAAAAATGGGGAAAGCTGTAATGATCTGTGAATACTCGTATATGTATAGATTAATAAAACAAGTTAAGTAATTCTTGGGACTAATTAGAAAAACCTATCGTAGCTTTATACAATAATGTCAAGTGTTAACAAATCATGTATTGTTAGTAATCTTAAATGCATTTTTCACATAAAAACCACATACGAAATATGTATTGTGGTAGTATTTACAAAGTAGTACAAAAGTGGATGGAGGCAGACAAAGTCACTGTCAACAAGTTGTTAGTACTAAAATTCTGGTTATTTATAAAAAATAGATTAAAAAAAAATCTTTTTAATAAGAGTTTGTAAACTAATGTTATGTTATTTTCATTAAAAACATTAGCACTGTTTTTGACATTTACTTTTTTACAAATTTTATTACTAATATACTTACTATTGAAATTTACGGGAAAGATTTCGATTCCTTTTGATCCATGAATAAAATAATTTTCCTTCGTTAAACATCAAAACAATATATTCCTGGTTTTCATGGAATCGTTGATACTACTGATATATTCGTTTCTTTTTTTGTACTTTTTAAACTTTTGGCATTCATTTTTTTTTAAATTTTACACATAATATGGGACGGTATTTTTTTATTAAATGAATAGAACACGGCTACTTCCTCAGCGAAGCGTAAATAATTTAGTTATGTGAATAAACCAACCTCATTCAACCAAATCAAAAAGGAACAAAAACAAAGCCCTTTAAGCCCTTTGCTCCGTATTTGTTCACAAGTTTAAGTACAAAACACTGGTAATAAGATAAAAGAGTTAGTTTTAATTTATTTATTATTATTTTATTTATTTAATTCTGCATTGCACAATATACAAAATAATGCACAAAAGGCGGGCTTAATGCCATAAATACATTCTCTATCAGCCAACTTTAGAGCATTCTAAGACACACACATACATTCTCTCGTGTACATACACGAGAGAATATAGGTAGGCGTGCAAAAAAAATTACAAAAAGCTAAAAAATAAATAAATCCAGATACATAACTATCATATAATATAATAATAAACATAATACACTAAAATATAACATAATATATATTATTATATATAATAATAATATAATATTTATAATTTATACATACATACATGCATATTATACACATGATAAATTATTCATTGAAATAAAGTTATTTTACTTGGCGTTTGAATGAGTCACGAGACGACGCTTTTCGTATATATTGTTCTATAAAGGAAAAAATTACCCAACCTGCTAACATGAATCGTGGATCACAAAAGCTAACAGAATAAAAAGAAATATTATTTATTAATTACTAGAAAAATTCAAAAACATGGTCACAAATTATCTAAAATGTTATTTTCTCTATTAAATTTAGAGACAGATAGTGTTGTATCTTTTCTGTAAGAAGAGCATTTGCATATTGATTATGTTCAATATAGTTTTCTAAAATCGTGTCTAGTTATGTTTTGTTTATTTAAATAAAAAATATGTCTTAATATGGAAGGTTGCGACATCTACAATTTTTCTTTCGAAAAACGTAATATTTTTTTTTAACTTTACAGCATAGAAAAACATTAAAATACACAAAAAATTGTAGCAGTAAATATATAAGCTTAACATGGCAAAACACGTTTATAGTAAATAACAAACATACATTATGATGTGTTTCTATATACTTTCACAGTTGAAAAAAAAAATATATATATATATATATATATAAAATAAAGCTGGAAAATAATATCAATAGATAAGTAAAAATTTCGTTTTAATGTTAAAGATGGAGATGATATCTTCGAGAGTTTTTAATTAAGTTGTGTTCCTGATGTGCGTTAGATACCGAGAACTGAACTGGCAAATGAAAAATTTTTATTAAGTAACTGAAAATGAACTAATAATTGTCTGAAAATTCAATTAATATTTTATATTATAAATACTTTTATAAAAAAGGAGCGTTAACTTTATTTACGACGTAGGCTATAAAGTTTACATTAAATCTATGACTATACGAACTGGATGGCTAAAAACATTTTGGGTTAGAACACGAATAACACGAGATTTCTGCCCGAAAAAAAAACAATAAATTCTAAACGGGTTACGCAGGAAGATCTAAAAAAATAAATTTTTAACGTCTCATTTTCAAGTTCCGAGGGGTATTTTGAAAGTAGTGGTGTCGCCAATGGTTGTATATCAGTTCAACGCACACTCCGCAACATTTTTACAATCGGTAACTAAATAATCCTTGTAAATACTGTATACTATAGTCGGTACCGGTGCATTATTGTTACTTGTATGGTATCAATATATCAATTTACCATTATATCATTGATAATTATAATTGTTTTAGTTTAATTGGTAGTAATACGAGTATTATAGGTAAGATTATAAATCTGATATTTAATAAAAATATCGGACGTGATGACATTATTCTAGAAGGAATCTTAAATAACACGCTACTGCATCACATAACTTAATTACATCTACTTATATATAAATATAATGACCTAAATTAAGTGTACCTGTAAAATAATTTGGTAAAGAAATTAAGAATGTCATATTTTTATTTAGTATACATTATTTTTGATGAAAATTAAAAATAGTAAGGTCTTTAAATTATCATTAGATAAAAGATAAGATTTTACTAGATACAAGTTGTATATTTATAAAAAGCAATAGAAAAAGTTTTTGTTGAAGATAGATCGTTGTTATTTTGCTAATTATTTCTCACTTAATTATACTTTAACTGTAACTACTGAATTGTTTTTTTTCTAAATCGAAATTGTCTTATTTATATAAGTAATTCATGAATCTTTTGTTATATATGATCTGTGTCATGTCTATGTCATTTTTAGCCAGTTCAAAAATTAGTCAGTAATTAAATTTTATTAAAGCAATCATGTTATAGTGATGCGGTTATTTTCATTTGCGTTGCGGTTTATATTTACACCAATTTACTTAAGTACTCGTTCCATATATCAGTGATCTTGTTTATAATAAATTATAAAACAAAATAAAATCATACATTCCTGGAACAGCTGTGAATATTTTATATATCATTCAATGAATCACATCTATAGACATAATAGGAATGAAGTAAAATCTGCTATCACACAAAATCGAATACCATCATTTTAACATTTTTTTGTTTTGCTATAATTTTTAGATAATAATCTATAGATTTCTAAATATTTCAATTATTAGATTTATGATTGATCTTGGCAGAACAGAGTATTGAAGAAGAGATTATGAAGTTACAGCTAGTTTTAAAATATCAGATATTCATAACTCGATTAAATTTGACATTTTTGCCAATAACAAACCTAATTACATTACATTTGTTATATTCTTATATACTTGTAATTATTAATTAAATATTTTTTATATTCTTATCTATACTTATAATAAATCTGTAGAGAGGTCAATTCTGTACATGAAATATATTTACAAAATAAGTAGCAGGGGGTGATTAGTGTTCGATACTGATGCCAAAAATGCAGTTAAAAAAATTTTTGTCTGTCTGTCTGTCTGTCTGTCTGTTTGTATGTTATTTATAGAAAAAAAAACTACTCGACGGATTTTAACGAAACTTAGTACAATTATTCTTTATACTCCTGGGCAGGTAATAGTATACTTTTCATCACACTACAATGAATAGGAGCAGAGCAGTGAAAGGAAATGTTGAGAAAATGGGAGAAGTTGCTTGATTTTTTAAGCTTCCGTCGCGTGTGCAGCCTTAATGGTTAGAGCTACATAGAAACTATGTATGACGGAAATATTCTACATAAAAATACACGAAAAATATTCCAAGACAGCATATATCTACCTTTTATAGTTAACTCACAATAACACGCATAACTCTCGATAGCTTAGCAGTTCGGAGATTTCTTATTATATTTGTTTACTTTTACGTTTATAAAACCAATAATGCTCACCATCATTCCTAATTAAAAAAAAAATAAACATTAGCACCAATTCAATAAAAAAAGAATCATTGAAATCGGTATAGAAACACCAAACTTATACTTACTTACATGAAATACGCCAACAAGACATCGCGCGTGAATAGTGAATCAAGCTATAAGGATTATTTTTGCGTAACGGTTGCCGCGCTCGACGGGGCTCGCGGCGGCAGAGTATAAAAGGGGCGGGAGGCGAGCGCAAGCGTCATTCAATATTTGGCTGTTGATGCGTTCAGAGTGTTGAACTTTATTGACAGACAATAATTGTTATTTTATAAACCGTGCTTATCAGCGCGACTTTTTGTCTTTAAATAGTTTATTTTAATTTCTTTTGTTGTTATTTTCTAAATTAGTTTTAGTTTTGTTTAAATTCTTAACTATTAATAGTTCCTATTTTATTTCTTTTTAAGTAGATTTAGATTCGATTTTGAGATTAGATAATAGATAGATAGATTAGATTATTGTTAGATTTTTAGTTACTGATAGGTTAGTTTTGGGCATTTTATGTTTAGTTTTTTTTGTATTGAGTAGATAAAAGCGTAGGTAGGTACTTTTATTAATTATAGTATTCATAGGTATTTTTTATTTATTTTTAAGTGAAGTAGGTATAGGTAGATATTGCCTACTATCTACCTATACTGCACACGTGTTTTAGCTTTATTTTCATTTCTTTTTTTTTGTACCTAAGTTGTAGGTAGGTAGGTACATATTTCTTAGTTTAATTCTATTAGAATATTAGGTATTTAAGTTTAAATAGGCACTTACAATTATATTTTTTTATTATATAGCAGCTGTACTTAGAACATCTAAGGTTTTTTTTGTATTAGCATAGGTACTTTGATTAATTACAGTAGTTGTAAGTATTTCTTATTATTCATTTTTAAGTGAAGTAGGTAAGTGTAGATAGTATTGCACACGCATTAAGTATAGCTTTATTTTCATTTTTTATTCTTTTGTAATTTGTAGGTACCTACGTACATATTTATAATTCGATTAGAATATTATTTTAGTTTTAATAGGCACTTAGATTTATATTCTATTTATTATATACTTAGCTATAGTTAGGACCTCTGACGTAAGTTTTTTGTTGGGTAACTAAATAGAATTTAAGTTACCGTCGATTAAAAATAAAATAAACGATGCCACCTAAAAAACGACCATCTTTATCTCGAACTTCGAGTCAAGCCAGGAGAATGAGAATGACGCGTTCTCAAGAATCGGAAGAGGAAAGAGCACATCGCTTAAACTCTATGAGAGTTAGTGCCTCAACATCTCGAGCTAATGAAAGCTCTCCAGAAAGAGAGATGCGATTAGCAGCTGAAAGAGCGAGACGAGCTACAACACGGGCTTCTCAAAGCTCTTCTCAACGAGAGCTAAGGCGTTCCATTGACCGGGAACAACATGCGTTATCCCGAGAAGCTGAAACTGCTTTACAACGAGAATTGCGACTCACAGCTGACCGCGAACGGCATACATTATCTCGCGAGTCTGAAACCTTCACTGAGAGGGAATTACGGCTTACAGCTGACCGCGAACGTCATATTTTATCTCGCGAGTCCGAAACCTTCACTGAGAGGGAATTACGGCTTACAGCTGACCACGAACGTCATATTTTATCTCGCGAGTCCGAAACCTTCACTGAGAGGGAATTACGGCTTACAGCTGATCGCGAACGTCATATTTTGTCTCGAGAATCTGAAACTTTTACTCAATATCAAGACCGTTTGACAAATGATAGGGCGCACCATAACATGATTCGATCTCTTGAAGATGAACATGAGCATGAACAACGACTAGAGTCGGGACGCGATTATTACAATTCTTTGAGACAAGAACAATTGATTACTTTATCTAATGAAAGATTAAGAATTGAAAATATTCGGTCGCTTGAAACAGAAGAACAGCGAGAGGCCGGTCTTACTTCAGATAGATTTCGACATGGTCTTAATGACTTAGATATACACGTGGTAGATCAATCTACAAATTCGGTGGCGTGGTCCGATAAATATAAAAGTGGGTTTGCTTATAACCTCACAATTGATTACAGATCATCTTCTGAAATAGGCGATATGAACGTAGTATGTTCCTTTTGTAATGCTTCGAAGTGGAGGAAGGAGTCTGCTGGTTTCTGTTGTTCTGGAGGTAAAATAAATTTGCCTTCGTTCGAAGACCCACCGGAACCTTTAAAATCACTACTTTTAGGGGAACATTTGCAATCCAAACAGTTTTTAGATAATATTCGCACTTATAATAGTGCATTCCAAATGACATCCTTTGGTGCTAAACAAATCTCAGAAGGCCCTTTCATGCCTACTTTTAAGGTACAAGGTCAGGTTTACCATTTGATAGGGTCCCTTTTGCCTGAAGAACAACCTAAATTTCTTCAAATATATTTTGTATCCGATTACAACGAACAGTCGAATATAAGAAATCAATATTTTCCGAATTTAAATACTGAACTCATTTCACAACTTCAGAACATGTTACATCAGGTTAATTCGTACGTATGCAGTTTTAAATCGGCATTAGAAGCCCTTTCTCAAGATGGTAATAACAATTATAAAATTGTTATAAATGCCGATAAGCGTCCAACTCAGGAACACCCTGGGCGTCATAACGTTCCATCCACGAATGAAGTTGCTGTAGTACTGGTCGACCAGGAATGTGATAGGCGTGATATCGTTATACGTTCCAGAGACAATCGTTTGCAACGTATTTTCGAAACCCACAGGGCTTACGACAGTTTGCAATATCCTATGATATACTGTCGAGGGGAAGATGGTTATAATTTCGCTGTATACCAAACCGATCCGCGCACAGGCGCACCTAATTATAATAAAAAGGTGTCATGCCTTCAATTTTATTGTTACCACCTGCAAGTGAGACGGAATAGATTGGTATACTTTCAACGTTTTCGTGGCTTATTTAATCAGTTTATTGTTGACATGTACGCAAAAATTGAAACCGAAAGATTAGTTTATATACGATCTAATCAAAGGCAGCTGCGCGCTGAAGAATACGTGCACCTTCGCGATGCCATGCAGCAAGATAACGATACTGTGAATATGGGTCGTTTAGTTATTTTACCCTCTTCTTTTACTGGTGGTCCACGCTACATGCATGAACGTACTCAAGACGCTTTTTGTTACGTAAGAAAATATGGACGTCCCGACTTATTTGTTACTGTAACTACCAATCCCAAGTGGGATGAAATCACTCGGGAGCTTCTTGAGGATCAGGCACCGCATGACCGCCATGATATTATTGCAAGAGTGTTTCATTTAAAATTAAAATCAATGATAGATCTTCTTACCAAAGATAACATTTTTGGAGAAGTATTGTGTTATATGTATAGTGTTGAGTGGCAAAAACGCGGCTTACCTCACGCACATATCTTGCTTTGGTTAAAAGATAAGGTTCGACCTAATGATGTAGACAGATTAATCAGTGCTGAAATTCCAGATCCGACTGCAGATCCCCTGTTATACGACATTGTTAAAACTCATATGATACATGGTCCATGTGGTGCATTTAACGCAAATGCTCCTTGCATGCAAGACGGTCGTTGCACTAAAAGGTATCCAAAAGCATTAGTGGATGAAACTGTAACAGGACATGATGGATACCCATTATATCGTCGCCGTTCAAGAGACAATGGTGGTTTTACTGTTGAAAAGCGAATGTCTGGACAACAGGTTACTTTAGATAATAGGTGGGTCGTTCCGTATTCGCCTGTATTGTCCAGAGCATTTCAAGCTCACATAAATGTAGAAATGTGTAATAGTGTAGAGTCAATTAAATATATTTGTAAGTACATTAACAAGGGCAGTGACCAAGCTATGTTTGCGTTAAGAAATGAACATGATGAAGTTACTAGATTTCAGTCAGGCAGATATATCAGCTCTTCAGAAGCTGTGTGGCGGATCTTAAGTTTTAATATTCACGAAAGATATCCACCTGTGACCCATCTGGATGTTCATCTGGAAGGCGGTCAACGTATATATTTTAACGCCGAAAATGTTACAGAACGATTAGAGAACCCTAGACAAACAACTTTATTGGCATTCTTTCGACTTTGCCAAACTGATAATTTCGCAAAGTCTCTTTTGTATGAAGAAGTTCCATCGTATTATACCTACGATAAACAACGAGGTGTCTTTAACCGTAGACGCCGAGGCAGGCCTGTAGATGGCGAGACAGGTATTTTCAAAGAACATGTTCTTGGTAGAGTGTATACTGTTCATCCTAACGACGCAGAGTGTTTTTATTTGAGATTATTATTACATACAGTGCGAGGACCAACATCATTTATAGATTTGAGAAAAGTAGACGATGTTGTTTATCCAACTTATCATGCAGCTTGCCAAGCGCGTCATTTGCTTGAAAATGATCAACATTGGGATGACGCTTTAGCAGAATCCTGTGTTAGTGATAATCCACGACGGTTACGCCATTTATTTGTAACATTACTCACATTTTGTAATTTATCGGATCCTGTCCAATTATGGGAAAAATATAAAGAAAAATTTGCAGAAGACTTTCTTCGGAATTTATCTCACAATAATGAAGGCGCAACTAATGATAATTTTCGAGATCTGGCTATAAATCAGTGCTTATTAGCTCTTCAGGAAGACTTAACAGCAGGAGGCGGTAAATCACTTTGTGAATATGGTTTGCCAACGCCAACCTCAGTCGGAGAGGTTACCAATAGGGAATATTCCGCAGAGATTGGTTACAACCCAATGGAACTGCTGGTAACATTAGAAAACGGTGTCCCAATGATGACTGCAGAACAACGCTTAGTCTATGATCGCGTGTGCGAGAGTGTGCAGAATAATTTAGGAACAATATGGTTTTTAGATGCACCTGGAGGAACTGGGAAAACTTTTTTGACCAAAATAATATTAGCTTATGTTCGAAATCAGCGTAAAATCGCTCTTGCCGTGGCTTCATCAGGTATAGCTGCAACATTGCTACCAGGAGGTAAGACTGCTCACACTATGTTTAAAATACCAATTAATTTAGATCGCACGGAAAGTCCAACCTGTAGTATTTCAAGAAATAGCGACAAAGCTAAGGTATTGCGTGAGTGTAATTTAATCGTATGGGATGAATGTACGATGGCCCATCGAAAAGGAGTAGAAGCAGTAGACAGAACTCTAAGGGACATAAGACAAAATGATCGACCAATGGGCGGTATTACGGTTTTATTTTGTGGTGATTTCCGACAAACCTTACCGGTAATACCACGGGGAACCCGAGCTGATGAGATTAGGGCTTGCCTGAAAAGCTCTTATTTGTGGCGTGATATACAATCGGTGCATTTGACTATAAATATGCGAGTGAGAACTGGAGACAACGCAGATAATCGTGAATTTTCTGATACATTATTGATGATTGGTGAAGGTACCTATCCACAACTACACCAAGGAAAATGCAATCCCAACAACATCTTATATCTTCGGTTTACGGTGACATAACAATTATATTAAATAGGGACAATTCTTGGCTTTGCGAAAGGTCCATTTTGACTCCTCGCAATGACCAGGCATCTGAAATTAATAATAAAATACTGTCTAATATACAGGGAGAAAGCAAAGTTTATAGTTCAATAAATAGAATGGTTGATGAACAAGAAGCCACTAATTACCCGATAGAATTTTTAAATTCTTTAAGTATGCCTGGACTACCTTCTCATATAATTTGTTTAAAAATTGGCATACCGATAATTCTTCTCCGAAATTTAAGACCACCTCAACTTTGCAATGGAACTCGGCTAAAAGTAACCCAGTTGCAACAAAATGTAATCGAGGCTCAAATTTTAACAGGTTGCGGTGCAGGAGAAACTGTCTTTATTCCCAGAATTCCCATAATACCAAATAACTTTCCATTCCAAATTAAAAGAACGCAATTCCCAGTATCGGTGTGCTATGCCATGACTATCAATAAAGCTCAAGGGCAGACTTTTCGTGTTGCTGGAGTAGATCTCGGTGTTAGCTGTTTCTCGCATGGTCAATTATACGTCGCTCTTTCCCGGGTTAGCAATTCTAGGAATCTTTACGTTCACGTGCCGGACGGGTCGACTCTTAACATAGTCTACCCAGAAGCTTTGCGCTGAAACATTTTAATTTGATCTAAAAATATTAGCAATATATTATCTTAATAAAAAACAAGGAGTTACACGCTGACCGAGTCGTGGGTATAGCGTGGGTATATTATAATATTCTGCGGTTACTTATATTTTTCAACAGTTTTGTGGATTGGCATATTATATTGCTATTGCCCTTCTAAAATACGAAAGTGAATCTGCCTGTTACGTCAAAACTATGAGGGAGGACATCTGCTAATTTTTTTTCGAAAAACGACGGAAACGCGGACGAAGTCGCGGGCAAAAGCTAGTTTGTAATAAAATTGTTAAATTCGCATTTATTATATTCTCACGAACCGTGGAAACGCTGATTAGACGCAGGTGCATTGTATCATGTTAAAATCCCAGAATGTAATATCTGAAACTTTTGTTAGTTACATTTATTTCCCTGTATTCTTTTAATTATAATTTCATTTTATTATATTCATTCTTGTCTCCAACTTTGAGCGAGTATCACGTAGTTTAATTTAATTATAATTATTAAATTTTAAGTAATAAATTTGTATTCTTTTGGATCCTCCGTTTGTGACCGACGTAATTGGCGCAGTCGATAGGATAGCCGAAAAATAAATTTTGATCATTATCGTAGTAAAAGAGAAATGATAATTCTATAAAAAGTATATCTGGTAATCAGAGTTATACCAATTCCGTCAAATATAATAATGCAATTCAATCTCTACAGAGTAAAGAATTAAATTTAAAATCAAAACTAAACTAACATATTAGTTTAACAAAAGAACGTTGTGTAATTCTAAAACATATAGACAGTATTGTAAAAAAAAACAGAAAAATATTACTAGATCACTAATCTCTATTACTAATAAAATGAGTAACGAGGAGACTTACGTCCATATGGCTAAATATTTAATTGTTTTAGGTGATAATATAGACAACTTATCGGACGAACTTAGAAAACTAAAAAATTTTCTAGTTTTATACGTGCATTGAGCACATCTCAATCTATTGTTAGTATTGTAGATTTTGATAACATATTAAGGAAGCTAAGGATTTTATATTCAAAGAATGAAATCCTTAGTTTAGAACTTAGATATTATTATGATATAATTAAATAAGGTTATTTCTATA
Organism: Melinaea menophilus ssp. n. AW-2005; assembly: GCA_918358695.1. NCBI lineage: Eukaryota > Metazoa > Arthropoda > Insecta > Lepidoptera > Nymphalidae > Melinaea > Melinaea menophilus. The sequence continues at coordinate 12,071,009 of OU911049.1, forward strand.
TCGGTAATCAAATAGTTATAGTTTTAAAAGTACCGATCGCCGTACCTTTGTCCCATAACCTTTACCGATTATCAATTGTTCCTAATAAATATAATCAAGTCCTCATCCCTAGCCTACCCTTTATAGCAATTTCTAGTGAGAATTCTATGTAGATGGAGGCTGAATGCCCGAAGTCCAATTCTCTAACAAAAAACTAACTATGTGTCTCGAGATAAACCTGACTGCATCAGAAACCTGATTGAAAAGCAAGAACTTGACTCAACTTGCAAACTAACATCTGTTATTCTTAATAATGAAGCTCTGGAACAACTAGACAAAAAGTGTATGTCTTCAGTTTCCCTACCCTTACGAAAATCAAGATATCTGGTGGTCAAGATTTGTACAAGATACTTCAAGGCAGCTTTCTACTAGAAATCCCGCTTAAGTGCTATGTCAAGACACCTACAATCACGATTATAAATTCGAATGACTATTTAATAGGATACGCCATAAGGATAATAGATTTACCTAACCTTCAAGAGCAAGTGCACACAAATGTATCTCCTGTAATACTGAATTCAATAAATCTTCAAAAGCTCCATTTAATAAAGTCAAAAATGTCCCTTCAAGCTCCAGTTAATTTAACTCAACTAGAAGATCATAGCGCTATATCATACAACGATTCCTGTATATTTAATGCTACTTGGAGCGAGTACACTCTGCATATATCTAGCGTATAGAATATTTGGTTCAACACCTTAAAAGAAGTTATTCCCCTGAAAGTAAAATTCAAGATAAAAATGAAGTTCACCCCCACGAAATAAGAGTGGATCACAGCAACATCTCAGCAACTCTGTCACGGAATAGTTGCTGATCTATGGAGGGAGTTGTTATATTCCTATATACTTGTAATTATTAATTAAATATTTCTTATATTCTTATTTGTTATAAAATTGTTAAATTTGCATTTATTATATTCTCACGAACCGTGGAAACGCTGATTAGACGCAGGTGCTTATCATGTTAAAATCCCAGAATGTAAGATCTGAAACCTTTGTTAGTTACATTTATTTCCCTGTATTCTTTTAATTATAATTTCATTTTATTATATTCATTCTTGTCTCCAACTTTGAGCGAGTATCACGTAGTTTGTAATTTAATTATAATTATTTTTATTTATTATAAAATTTTAAGTAATAAATTTGTATTCTTTTGGATCCTTCGTTTGTGACCGACGTAGTTCATTACAAAATAATTTAGTAATAAAACTAGTTCCCACGTACAATATGTACAAAATAATTATACATTTCAAGATTAACTGTCATTATTACGTTGTGAAAAGCTTTATGTTACGTTACGTTTTGAAAAGCTTTATGTTATGAATTCTATAGTTTTTTATAAACTGACACAGTAATTATCCTAAAATGTTAATATTTTGTTCTAACAAACAGACAGACAATAATTAAAAATATTTTTAATTATTACAAATAAATAATTAAAAGTTATACATTAAGATACAAAATAATGTTATCTTTTGTATCTTTTATTGAAAGTATTTAAGATTGTTGAGATCAATTCTGATTTTTTAATGTGATACGAATATCTAATGTTATTTTTATCTAATACTAGAGCACTTTAATGTTATGTAATAGTTATCTAAAAAATTGTTATTCGTATCGAGAGATATTTGCTTCACGCAATCCTCTATGGACCCATACCATCACAGATAGGGATCATTCGTTTTACTATTTTATGACGATTGCTAAAGCCATTATGGGTGACCAATACAAGTTTTCCTCGTTTTTATATTATTACATATTATTCTTGTCGTTTGAAAAACAATACAGATGCAAACTTTCGGCTACCCTTGAGGAATCGAAATACGAGTAGATAAAAGTAGTTAGGAGCGAAAAGATACGAGTATATGTTTAGTCTTCTGACACTCGTTCACGTGCGAAACAGTTAAAATAGATTCTTTATGCCATTCTTATACTAATATTGATAAAAAATTAATATCATTACGTAATTTTAAGTAATATATATATTACTAGGATCCGCCAACCGGGTGTTGAGCCGAGCCCCTCTCGTTTCTTCTTTTCTTGATAACTTTTGAATGGCTAAACGGCTAAACGCTAATAGCTAATAATCTCGTCGCATTCTGGAGACAGTTAAGCACAAAAAAGGTCTCCCAAACAGTTAAGAGCTTCGCTTACGCTCAGCTCAATAGTATATTTTTTATTTCATATATTAGAATATTGTTGTTGTTAATTTTGAACTAAATTAACATTTTCGGTGATCAGTAAATCTATGTAAATATTAATATAGTTGTTGTATATTGTATGTGTTATAAAACATAACCTGATGAGAATAGAATCACGAAAAGTTAGAAAGATTTCCTAATGTTACTAACATTAATAAATGTCTTGAATCCTTATCGTTCACAAATATGTCCGTCCGAGTCGAAGTCGGAGTCGGAGGCCTTGCGTGATTTATTTGTCTACTACTGGATAGATAAAAGATTCCTAACATTAAGTATATTAGTACTTCACTAAATCTTTCGCAAAGAAATGGAGATTTTTTTACGTTAAGTAAAATAGACAATAAACAGAACAATAGATGGTAAGAATTTATATTATCTAAGTGAGATTCTATGGATTGTCAAATCTCATATTCGTTGATTATTTGTTAGTTATTTAAATTGACTAAAAAGATATTATTTTAATTTGATAAATTCTTCTTTAATACTGTTTATAGTGGATAAAACAATTTGAAATACGAATCCTCAGGCACATAATTGGACACTTACTATCGTATCTAAAATCAAGTCATCTTTTATATTTTAAATTCTATTTAACAGGTTACGCGACAACATTTAATTTCAAAGTTCTCTAACTGTACCACAACATATCAAAAACCCAATTATATGAAGCTCTCAAATGTATTAAGTTAGCTCTTTATTATTAAAATATAATTATATCCTAGTTAAAACCAGTGAAACTATTTCATATCAGCTGTATCCATATCAGTAGATTCCTACGTAACAAAAACCAGACATGGCATCGGTAATATTGACTAAAGTCCTGATATGAATATAAAAACGCAGATTATAAAATGAACTTGTAATTTGAATGTTAGCTGTGAACTTTAGGGAATAGTTATGCAAATGAATTCATATAATTAAAATCTGAGAGAAATTTAAATTGTTTGATTTCAATTTAAAATTTTCAGCTAAAATAAAAATAATAAATAATCGTCGTAAAATAAAATTAGTTCCCTTGTTCACTTGTTATAACTTCATTTTTTTATAAAGATCTTATATTTTCAGGTAAAATCTAATTATTTGAAATAATATGTAGATGGCTATAATATTTAAAAACACAAATTATAAAGTTATTTTTTTTTTTGTAGGATTTTAAATATTTGTGACCACAAATAAGAGAATATGTGACTGACTACATATTCTCATTTTGATGACGTTTATCGATCGCCCAGTCTGAAGACATTGAGTAAATCAATTAGCTGCTGACAGTTAATTTATAAATTCTTACCTAGTCTATGATATTTGGAACTGTTTTTTAAATTAGATTTTGTCAGCTTCTCCAGTTTCCTGATCTATAGTTGTACCGTAATGTGAAGCTTGCAATTATATTCATTGTCCTAGTTATATTTTTAAGAAGATATCTGGTGATGTAAAACTTATTTTATATGTTAAGCACTACATATAAAGTTTGACTTCTTATAGTGACAAATAAGGGGTGGGTGTATGTATGCTTTCGTTTATCAGCAACTCACTCACTTACTCAGCAACGTCTGGAATTTTAATTTAAAAGATCATACTATTCAGGAGAAGGAGAAACTAAACGTATTTGATTTGTTTATGCAAGAGACCATCGCTGAGTATATCTGGCTCAATTTCTATATGTATTACGAAAAAAGAAAAACATAAGAAGATTATAAAATAAAACACACGTATGACATAGGGCTCATTGTTTTGATTTCTTTTAATATTAGCGGAGTTCAGATTAAACTTTATAATAATAAATAATAAAAAGTCACCAGAAGCATTATAATTTATTTACAAATTAAAATACACCTGGATTTTAAGTTGTAAAGTAATATTTTAGCAATGCCAAGGGTATGTTTGTATTAAGTAAATGAGGTAGATTCTTGAATAAGACCCTATTCAATCCGTCTCACCAATAACCGAATAATTTATGGGACTACTGAAATTGGTCAAACATTAATCAAATATGTTACATAACATTGAAATTCAAACAGGGTCGTGAGCGGCTTTAACTTGTTACATTGAATTAATTACTTTGAAATATCATCAATGAATGGTAAAATTGGGTATGAAAGTTATTGGTTCGTTATTCCTAAAGTAAGACGTAAATTAAAATAAATTATACGATTTTTTATAAATGCTCATTGAATGAAAAATACATCTAAACGGGGATTACTTGAATATGCCATGTTTCTTGACTTTCAATGTTGGTCTACAAATTGCCACCATGATGAAATTAAATCGACTGCTCTACTCATTGTGTTCATAAAATTAGGTGTAACATATATGAGCACAGATAAAATATTATCTGAGTTGTCTTCAAAAATGTTAGACGAGATCGCATTAAATAGAAGGAATCTTCAATTAGACGCAGACTAACAAAATAATTGTATATTCATTTCATAATACGTATATAATGAGAAAGGTGCTTAAAATATTCGTACTGATATCTTTACACCTACAAGTGTTCTAAACTTTATAAATTAGGATATAAGAGAAAATGATAAATTAAATCGACTGCTCTACTCATTGTGTTCATAAAATTAGGTGTATATAAGCACAGATAAAATATTATCTGAGTTTCTTCAAAAATGTTAGAGGAGATCGCATTAAATAGAAGGAATCTTCAATAAGACGCCGACGAACAAAAGAATTGTATATTCATTTCATAATACGTATATAATGAGAAAGGTGCTTAAAATATTCGTACTGATATCTTTGCACCTACAAGTGTTCTTAATATTTTAAATTAAGGTACAAGAGAAAAGATAAAGCATTATAACTACAGTTAAATTTAAAATTATTAATATTACGAGTAAGTGTTATGAAAGTTATTATAGATGATATTTTTTTTTATCATTCACAAATTTATTGTGGATTTCAGTCTTTATTATTTTAAATTCGTAACTTTTGAGTAATAACTAGATAGTTTAGTAATAATACATTTATTATGATATTATGATGCTCTATAGGTATGAATATATACTTGTGAAGTATTTAAATTTTTAGATCAGGAAGAAAGAAGAGTTCACAACACAGATGCGACTTTTTGAGAATTCAATTCATTATTTAAATTTTTTTATTAGGTGTCTTTATAGTTTTGGTTCGTACATTTCAGTAAAAAATAATTATTTACGTCAATGACTCACCTGATTTTTATTTATATATTAAAAGCAATATCATGTATACTTACGTTAAGTGGTACTCATTATTTGTTGTGAGTTGTTCTGAAGAGGCGATCAACCGTAATCCAGTCTGTAGATGTAAGATACGTAATAATTTCTTACCACTATCAAAACATTACCCAACTTTAGTCTTAATTGTTCATATGTACTGTTACTCGTACATCTGATTACAATTATGTTTAATACCGTAATTTCATGCGACATGGTGTGATGACTGAGTTATCTTCTTCGTCTTCTGTTCCGATAAGGACTATTAAATGTAGAATGATGAACGACACAATAGCTTAATTAGCAAAAGGACTGAAGATTATCCAAGAGAACGCAGCTTCAAACACTGCTGTTGATAATTTTATCATTGTATATTTATTTATAATTAAAATGTTTATGTAATTAAATTTTCAAATTATGATTCAAAGTAATCTCGTTTAAAAAGCCGTACCGCAGATTAGATATAATTTTTATTTTGTTTTTGTTTTTAATAATATAATATTGAAATAACATCCCCTTTGCACGTGTGAGATACAATAAAAATTATATTAAAGAAACTAAGTATTAAAAAATATCCATAATAATCATTATAATTACAATAATATTAAAATAATATTATTGTAATTTATTATTATTATTTAAAAGATTATTTAACGGAAATAACAATAAACAATATATAAGTTAAATTCATTTTTATTCTCGAAGATAAATACAATAAAAATTTTGTATTTATTAAAAGTATCCTTTAACACAATAACAAAATATTTAAATGTATAGTACAATTTAGTTAACAGTAATTGTCACAACAATATAAATAAACCAAACATAATAACAATAACAATTAACAATATAAATAAATCAAATAAAATAGTGTACTTAACTTTTCTATCACAGATGAATCGTTCCTCCTTCACTTTGGTTCACTAAAACTTCACTTTGGTTCACTAAAGCTTCGTAGCTTCGTCGGTATTGCACTGAGTCCAGATCACAAACATCTATCACCTTTATACTCAATAATTGGTTGGTTCGATTTTTCATGTACCCTCATAATATTTTCTCAACACAATGATCACATAATATCTCAATAATAAATTATAACAAACACTATAAATGTTTCTAAAATATATATAATTATTTCAATGACATTACATTAATTAATTTATATTTATAAGTACATCAGTCTTAAATAATTATAATCAATACAACTTCTCTTTATAATCATAATAACATTATCAATTCTTTTTATTTCACATGTTTTATATATTATATATTATTTATACATATTTATCACACGCGTCATCGTGTAAAGTCGCGTCATTTCTTTATAAGGCAGCGCCGGACAAAGAAGCGCTCTCTTCTCACGATAGTGCTGATGCAGTTAGGACATGTTAGAAGTATAGTTCGTTGGTCATAATTGTACTGATAGAGCTATAAATAGGTTGATTTAATATTCGTAATTATGTTGTGTACTTTAGTTAATTTGTAAATTGTTTAAAATAAAGTATTTTTATTGTTATACAGGTAATTTTACTTTTATTATTATCTTTTAAAGCAACCCTATTTCTGGTTATAAAAATAAGATATTATTAAAACTTTATTTTATTTCAATAATTTCCAGCTAATACCATGAGTTCACTGTATTTTAGATTTTAATGAATCTAAACCAACGATAATTTATTAATATATACCTTTTCCACTTGGAATCAAAACCAGTGTGTACGTTAAATGAAAGTGGCAGGAGGGCCTACTTAGATAATTAATAAAGGTTTAGTCTCAAAATATATGTTCTATTTAACTTTATTACGTACCATTTAGTTTTTATTACTTTATATTTTGAAATATTTATATGTTGTAAATACATTTCTTAAAATCAACCAAGGAAACGATATTTTATAAAATCAAATATTTCTATACTGGTGTCAACAAAGAAATAAATTTCGAATGTGGTTTTTCGAGTTTTAACCCTATATTATGTATCTAGTGAATTAACACAAAAGTTATTTTTTTGCTGATCTGGGATACATTTCATCTATATGGAAGAAAGTGCTTAAAAAAAAAATTGCAAGAAATATAACTTAAATCGATTATCCATTTACATCATTATATTATAAATATAAAAATATGTCACATCAAATTCATAATAAAACAATGCATTTTATTGTAACTATATCAATCTGCGTCCTTTTACCTTAATTAAACTTTATAAAGAATAACTAAATTCGACATATCTAGTTACGAGTATCTTGTTCATACCAAAACACAAAAGATTTTTAAAAGTTTTATTGTTAATTTTTTATCCCCTCGTGTGTAACTTGAGTACACTGCGAATAGCGAGAACATTGGAATGACTATTGAATACTAGAGTTTTATTAGCTCTGGGGATTTTTTCTATTGTAGAGTACTAATAACTGTGCAAGTTTTGATTATGTGGTTTTTATTATATAATATTAAAGATGTTTTATCTATACTATTTATGTGATGGAGACTGATAATCTCATTATATCTGTAATAAAAAACTTAGGATATTATGCTAACATAAACATAACGATATTAGAGTTAACTTTGAAATTAATTAAAACGTTATAAAATTTCATTGTGTGTTATTATTTTCATGAAACTCTTTTATGCTAGAAGCCGATTTATTTTATATTTATTATTAAAATTTAATCTACGATCTTTTTAATATAAACTCAGTAAAACGGGGATTATCCCCGTTAGTGCGTAAAAGTAACATACATTAAAAATATAAAATGGTTTTGAAGTGGTTATTTGTAATTTAAAATAAATATTACCATAATTACTTAAATCTATCTATCAATCTTAAAATGTTTACTAGCTGTGGTAAAGCATTATGAATATGCAAAATATTTTCCTTTTGTCTTATTGATTTTTACAGACACGACTTGAAAGAAGAAATCTGTACAGAAATCTGAAGTTTGAGTATATATTCCTCTTATAACGTATCCACTAAACCAGGATTTACTTAAGTTATATACACTACATCTTCAAATAAAGATAAATGTGTCTAACAAGATGAAATGATATAAAACTATTTTCTGTAATAAAAAACCAAAATAATATAATACAATATATATTACTGAAATAAGTAGGTACATGAAAAACATAAAACATATTATTCTCAGTGGCGTGACACAGTTCCATGACATGAGAGATTCAATATCTTTAAAGTGAATTGAGTCGCAAGAACTAAGGGAATAGAAAATGTAATTTGTTCTTTTCATTTATATGAAAATAGGAAAAACCTTAAAATGATAACGTGTAAGTGGTATATTGTTATATAGTAGAACAAAGTATTATATTCAGGAAATGATTATTAAATATATAACACGCACCTTTAAAATATAATGAAATCAAGTTATAAATAAATATCCTACTAAATAGAGAAATTTAAAGCATGTGGCTATCCATGTCCCATAGAAGAGTGTGTCCAACTGAAACAGACTATTTGCCAGAGCAATGTTAAACACAGATGTCGCCGCGTAGTCGTTGACACGCCACCCTACTCGTTAGCCTAGCCTAATCGGCACCGTGCACGTTAAATTCTCCGTGGACTACGAATTTTGCGAAGAGGATTTGTGAGAGCATTCCGTCAATCTTCGCTTGGACATGGCCCAAGAGTTAGTAAAGACACGTGTAGAAACTTACATGATCGCCATTGTCTACAGCCAAAGTACAGTCAGGTCCCGACCTTCAAAATTCTGAAAGCAAATACTCCCTTGCGGATACAGATACCCCGACGTGTGGTATAAAATGATGTTCAAGTTTATATCCGGGATATGATAGGTACGCTGTGTTGCTAGTTTGATATATTTGCATCTGTATCTGTAGGTGACCGTGGACGGCATTTTGTTTGAAATGAAGTACCCCTGGTGTTTATTTTATAAAGGCATATCTCTCATGTTTGGCGGGCATTAGACTTCCAAATTCACTCACTCACCAATGAAACAACCAAATGAATTCGGTTCCTACACATCGATGTTCTGTGAGAGGGTGGTCCTTTCCTGGTGGAGCCAGCCTAATACGAGTTGCAGTGAAATGACTCTGTACAGCTAAGCTCTTCCACCTATAAAATTTTTTTTTAATAATAATATTAAATTAAATTCTATTCAGAGTTATTTGGTTATTAACAAAGTCGAAATTATTTTTATAATTATTATCCCGATTTCGTAACGATTCTTAGAGTATGAAAAAGTAGAACTGGATATAATAGTTTTTTTCAAATATCAACACATTTTTTCCTGTGAAGCAAAACATTTTCTCATAAAACTCCGTTTCGAACTGTAATAGTTAGAATTGTGTCATGTTTTTCTGTCTGTCATTCTAAAGCTGTCAATCATATATATTACCAGCCAAGTTTGAAAAGGAATTATTTTTTTATCTCACATTGTTGATACGTTATTCATTTTATAGTTGTGCAAGCCAAATAAGATAATCACTGTCAAGGTATATAGCATAATACGAGTATATCTTGAATATCAAAAATATTAATTTTATATACCACTGTTAATGCGTTCTAGATTAAGATGTTATTTACTTATAAAGAAAGAAATAAATACGTTTAGAAAAATTTAAGGATATAACATCTTACCATATAAAATCGATTACTTTTTATCTTTCTTGCACTACTCCTCCTAAACCGGTTATCCGATTTTTATAAACAGGGTATCAAATGAAAGCTTATAGTCTCACGATGCCAGGGTTATGTTTTGGCGACGCTGTAAGGTCAATAAGGTCACCAAATTAAAAAATAAAAATAACGGCGAGCGAAGCGAGCCCTACGGCTAGTTTTATATAATCTCTATTTCATACTTAATAAAAATATCGGACGTGATGGCATTATTGTAGAAGGAATCTTAAATAACACGCTACTGCATCACATAACTTAATTACATCTTCTTATATATAAATATAATGACCTAAATTAAGTGTACTTGTAAAATTATTTGGTAAAGAATATTAAGAATGACATATTTTTATTTAGTTTACATTATTTTTGATGGAAATTAAAAATAGTAAGGTCTTTAAATTGTCATAAAATAAAAGATAACATTTTACTAGATTCAAGTTGTATATTTATGAAAAGCAATAGAAAAAGTTCTTGTTTAAGATAGATCGTTGTTATTTTGCTAATTATTTCTCACTTAATTATACTTTAACTGTAACTACTGAATTTTTTTTTTTTAATCGAAATTGTCTTATCTATATAAGTAATTAATGATTTTTTTGTTATAGATCTGTGTTCAGCATTTTTAGCCAGTTTAAAAATTAGTCAGTAATTAAATTTTGTTAAAGCAATCATGTTATAGTGATGCGGTTATTTTCATTTGCGTCGCGGTTTATATTTTACATCAATTTACTTAAGTACTCGTTCCATATATCAGTGACCTTGTTTATAATCAATTATAAAACAAAATAAGAGCACACATTCCTGGAACAGCTGTGAATATTTAATATATCATTCAATGAATCACATCTATAGACATAATAGGAATGAAGTAAAATCTGCTTTCACACAAAATCCAATACCATCATTTTAACATTTTTTTGTTTTGCTATTTAAATAATTATTACAATAAAACAAAAAATTATAGATTTCTAAATATTTCAATTGTTAGATTTATGATTGATCTTGGCAGAATATATTATTGAAGAAAAGATTATGAAGTTACAGCTAGTTTTAAAATATCGGATATTCATAACTCGAATAATTTGTCATTTTTGCCAATAACATTATATTTTCATTACATTGCATTTGTTATATTCTTATATACTTGTGAATGTTAACTTCCCAGAATGTAATATCTGAAACCTTTGTTTGTTACATTTATTTCCCTGTATTCTTTTAATTATAATTTCATTTTATTATATTCATTTTTGTCTCCAACTTTGAGCGAGTATCACGTAGTTTGTAATTTAATTATAATTATTAAATTTTAAGTAATACATTTGTATTCTTTTGGATCCTCCGTTTGTGAGCGACGTAATTGGCGCAATCGATAGGATAGCCGAAAATTAAATTTTGATTATTATCGTAGTAAAAGAGAAATGATAATTCTATAAAAAGTATATCTGGTAATCAGAGTTATACCAATTCCATTAAATATAATAATGCAATTCAATTTCTACAGAGTAACGAATTAAATTTAAAATCAAAACTAAACGAACATATTAGTTTAACAAAAGAATGGGCTTTATGTAATTCTAAAACATATAGACAGTATTGTAAAAAAAAAACAGAAAAATATTACTAGATCATTAAACTCTATTATTAATAAAATGAGTAACGAGGAGACTTACGTCCATATGGCCAAATATTTAATTATTTTAGGTGATAATATAGACAACTTATCGGATGAACTTAGAAAACTGGAAAATTTTCTAGTCTTATACGTGCATTGAGCACATCTCATTCTATTGTTAGTATTGTAGATCTTGTTAACATATTAAGGAAGCTAAGGATTTTATATTCAAAGAATGAAATCCTTAGTTTAGGACTTAGATATTATTATGATTTATTAGGTCTACAACTTTGCTCCCGCCGTTTTTTTTTTAATTTTAAAAATCATATAAAAAAATGGTATCTTATTTATGTTTCAAAGTATTGTCGGTCACTTTCCACTACTTTGGCCCATCTTTCAGGCAACAAACGAATCCCGCGTCGGAAAAATTATTCATCCTTTGACAAGATCCAAGAATCGATTCATTCTTTCACTTTTTCAAAAGAATCGAAGCACTGGCCCCCCAGGCCGTGTGCCATCGATCTAAATAAATGGTAATCAGATGGAGCAACATCTGGAGAGTATGGCGGGTGAGGTAGAATTTCCCATTTCAGTGTTTCGAGGTACGTCTTGACTACTTTCGCCACGTAAGTTCGAGCATTGTCGTGTTGCAAAATTACTTTTTCGTGTCTATCAGCGTATTGCGGCCGTTTTGCTTTTAATGCACGACTCAAAAGCATTAATTGCGTTCGATAAAGTGCACCAGTAATTTTTTCAGAAGGTATTAGCTCATAATAAATTACGCCAAGCTGATTCCACCAAATACACAACATGACCTTGGATCCGTGAATATTCTGTCGAGGTTTCGCCGTAGGAGTGTGGCCGGGCAATCCCCATGATGTGCGTCGCTTAGGGTTGTCGTAGTGCACCCATTTTTCGTCCCCAGTAACAATACGATGAAGAAATCCTTTTCGTTTTTGTCTTTCAAGCAGCTGTTCACAAGCAAATAAACGTCACTCAACATCTCTTGGTTTCAACTGATACGGTACCCAGTATCCTTGTTTTTGGATCATCCAAAGCTGTTCCAGGCATTTTGATACTGCTTGCTGAGTTACTCCCAATGATTTTGCTAGCTGTTCTTGAGCTTGGCACGAGTCTTCATTAAGTAAAACCTCCAGTTCATCATCTACAAAACTTTTTTCTCTGCCACCGATATGCCGATCTTCGACAACAAAATCACCGCTTTTAAAGTGCTGGAACCACTCGCGACACGTTCTTTCACTAGTATCATCACCATAAGTACTTGAAATAACCCGATGTGCCTCAGCCGCCGATTTTTTCATGTTGAAATGAAAAAGTAAAATCTCCCGCAAATGACGTGAATTCGGTTTATAAGTTGACATATTTAATTAAATGTAAGTAAAATGTAAATTTTACTTACATTTAATTAAATATGTCAACTATATGACGCAAACAAAAATTAACTAATATCGATGTAAGGTTATATTTATAGATGTCAAAACTGATGGAAAACAACTGTGATTTATTTATTTGAACTATTACTGGCTACTAGCGCCATCATTTGGAAAACGGCGGGAGCAAAGTTGTAGACCTAATAATTAAATTAGGTTATTTCTTCTTCTATATCGGTAATCAAATAATTATAGTTTTAAAAGTACCGATTGCCGTACCTTTGTCCTATAACCTTTACCGATTATCAATTGTTCCTAACAAATATAATCAAGTCCTCATCCCTAGCCTACCCTTTATAGCAATTTCTAGTGAGTATTCTATGTAGATGGAGGCTGAATGCCCGAAGTCCAATTCTCTAACAAAAAACTAACTATGTGTCTCGAGATAAACCTCACTGCATCAGAAACCTGACTGTAAAGCAAGAACTCGACTCAACCTGCAAACTAACATCTGTTATTCTTAATAATGAAGCGCTGGAACAACTAGACAAAAAAGTGTAGGTCTTCAGTTTCCCTACCCCTACGAAAATCAAGATATCTGGTGGTCAAGATTTGTACAAGATACTTCAAGGCAGCTTTCTACTAGAAATCCCGCTTAAGTGCTATATCAAGACACCTACAATCACGATTATAAATTCGAATGACTATATAAAAGGATACGCCATAAGGATAATAGATTTACCTAACCTTGAAAAGCAAGTGCAGATAAATGTATCTCCTGTAATACTGAATTCAATAAATCTTCAAAAGCTCCATTTAATAAAGTCAAAAATGTCCCTTCAAGCTCCCGTTAATTTAACTCAACTAGAAGATCATAGCGCTTTATCATACAACGATTCCTGTATATTTAATGCTACTTGGAGCGAGTACACTCTGCATATATCTAGCGTATAGAAGATTTGGTTTTCAACACTTTAAAAGAAGTTATTCCCCTGAAAGTAAAATTCAAGATAAAAATGAAGTTCACCCCCACGAAATAAGAGTGGATCACAGCAATATCTCAGCAACTCTGTCACAGAATAGTTGCTGATCTACGGAGGGAGGTGTCATATTCCTATGTACTGGTAATTATTCATTAAATATTTCTTATATTCATATTTGTTATAAAATTGTTAAATTTGCATTTATTATATTCTCACGAACCGTGGAAACGCTGATTAGACGCAGGTGCATTGTATCATGTTAAAATCCCAGAATGTAATATCTGAAACCTTTGTTTGTTACATTTATTTCCATGTATTCTTTTAATTATAATTTCATTTTATTATATTCATTTTTGTCTCCTACTTTGAGCGAGTATCACGTAGTTTGTAATTTAATTATAATTATAAAATTTTAAGTAATAAATTTGTATTCTTTTGGATCCTCCGGTTGTGACCGACGTAATTCATTACAAAATAATTTAGTAATAAAACTAGTTCCCACGTACAATATGTACAAAATAATTATACATTTCTTATGCTTTATGTTATGAATTCTATAGTTTTATATAAACTGGCACAGTAATTATCCTAAAATGTTAATATTTTGTTCGAACAAACAGACAGACCATAAATTCCAAAACTATTTTTAATTATTATAAATAAATAATTAAAAGTTACACATTAAGAAACAAAATAATGTTATCTTTTGTATCTTTTATTGAAAGTATTTAAGATTGTTGAGATCAATTATGCTTTTTTAATGTGATACGAATATCTAATGTTATTTTTATCTAATACTAGAGCACTTTAATGTAATGTAATAGTTATCTAAAAAATTGTAATTCGTATCGAGAGATATTTGCTTCACGCAATCCTCTGTGGACCCATACCCTCACAGATAGGGATCATTCGTTTTACTATTTTATGACGATTGCTAAAGCCATTATGGATGACCAATACAAGTTTTCCTCGTTTTTATATTATTACATATTATTCTTGTCGTTTGAAAAACAATACAGATGCAAACTTTCGGCTACCCTTGAGGAATCGAAATACGAGTGGATAAAAGTAGTTAGGAGCGAATAGATACGAGTATATGTTTAGTCTTCCGACACTCGTTCACGTGCGAAACAACTAAAATAGATTCTTTACGCCATTCTTATACTAATATTGATAAAAAATTAATATCATTACGTAATTTTAAGGAATATGATTGCATCATATTATTCAAAATTAAAATTTTCCATAATCACAAATGAAAATCATTCCAAACCCTTAAATTGCAACATTGGTTTATTTCAAGGCTGTTGTATTTCTCCAATAATATTTAACATAGTAATCAATATTTTAATAGATAAATTAATTCAAAACGAAAAGAAATGGGGTTATCGGTTCAAGTTTAACAATAAATATACAGAATCCATACTAGCATTCGCTGACGATCTCGCGATACTGACACGTAATCCAAAACAATGTCAGCTACTTTTAAATGTTGTGGAGGATTTCTGTGTTTGGACGGACGGATTGAGGACAAAACCAAATAAATGCTACAGTCTATGTCTGGGTAGGCGGAACACCAGATATACCTCTTACGATCCGGGTCTTATAATAGGCGGTAAGTGCGTTACTACAATTACCGACGCAGCTCCGTTCAAATTCTTAGGCAAAAAAATCGATTACCAAGGGCGCACTCCATCGTTAGATATAATAGTCGATAGCTTTTTGAATGATGTAAAAAAGGTAGACAATCAACCAATAAGTAACATCAAAAAGACTTGGATATACGAAAATTACTTAATATCACGTCTAAATTGGCCTTTCCTCGTTTACGATATCAATAAGACCCTTTTGTTGAAGTTAGATGCAAGCGTCATAAGGACATTGAAGTCATGGCTCGGGTTAGCGCATCCAGCGGACTCTTCTACCTTATTTAGAGACCGACACACTTTTGGGTTAAAATTAAAGAAACCATCGGAACTCTATAAACACCTAAGAGTGACCAAAAGACATATCATCTCAAAATCGAATCATGATACTATAACGTCTCTCCCAAAAGATAAAATTGCCGCAGAACTAGAGTCACGACTTCAATTCTATAAACAATTTATGATAGGTACTCAAACAAATAAAGCAGGGTTAGGATCAAGTAGGAAACAACAAGACTTAGAAATAACAAAATCCTTTATTGGGCAAGATGAAAACGGTAATTACCGGTTGCACGCGATGAGCCTAGAATTGCAAAATGAATGGGTGACCATAGGAGATTTTTGTATTCCGCTAGCTTTGAGATGTCGCACCCTGCTTCATGGTTGGTCCCCAGCATTATTAAAATTTTATCTTAATGCATTCCAAATGACTCTCCCAGATCAAAGTAACTTAGTAAGATGGGGCAAAGCCACCGAAAAATCTTGCAACATCTGCGGGGAGGCAGTAGGAACCGCGAAACACTTGCTAGTAGGGTGTAGGGTACTATTAAATAGAGGTAAATACTCGCGTCGCCACGATAAAGTAGTAGAAATCATACGAGAAGCGGTTAGTCTTTCTGTAGCAAGAGCGCAGAGGGGTATAACAACCACCAAAAAATCAGTAGAGTTCGTAAAGGCAGGTTCGTCCAAAAAATCTAAATTAAAACCTTATTCCATCTTGGACGCGTCTCCTGATTGGACTCTCATGATGGACACGTATGAAAGGCAATACAAAATCCCCGGGGATGTTTGTGTTTCGTCATCTAGGCCGGACTTATTCCTGTATTCAAAACAACTAAGGCGCGTTATACTTGTGGAGCTTACTGTACCCTGGGAAACAAACATACCCAAAGATCATACATTTAAGCTTAACAAGTATTACGAACTATGTAACGAACTGATCAGGAATAAATTTATAGTTAATTTGTACGCTGTAGAAGTAGGAGCGAGAGGTATAACAGCAAAATCTCTCTACAATTTATTTAAGGATCTCGGCCTTTCTAGAACGATCATCAGTTCATTTCTGGAACGTATTTCAAAGGCACCTTTAGTAGGTTCTTACGATATTTGGTTAGGTAGGGAGAGGAGCGTGAACAGTGAAGGTGAGCGTTTATGCGCATACTAAAGGGGCCCCTTAAACCTACACCTGGGTCGCAAGTCCCAGGCATTGTTTGAGCTCCTTTTCCTGCAACGCGATGTGCCCGGCACCCGCACGGTGAATCCATGCTAAGAAGCTTCGTCTCTCTCTATATATATATATATTACTAGGATCCGCCAACCGGGTGTTGAGCTGAGCCCCTCTCGTTTCTTCTTTTCTTGATAATTTTTGAATGGCTAAACGGCTAAACGGTAATAGCTAATAATCTCGTCGCATTCTGGAGACAATTAAACACAAAAAAGGTCTCCCAAACAGTTAAGAGCTTCGCTTACGGTCAGCTCAATAGTATATTTTTTTATTTCATAGATTAGAATATTGTTGTTGATTTTGAGCTAATTGAGCATTTTCGGTAATCAGTAAATCTATGTAAATATTAATATAGTTGTTATATATTGTATGTGTTATAAAACATAACCTGATAAGAATAGAATTACAAAAAGTTAGCAAGATTTCATAATGTTAGTAGAAAATAAATGTCTTGAATTCTTATCGTTCACAAATATGTCCGTCCGAGTTGGAGTCGGAGTCGGAGGCCTTGCGTGATTTATTTATCTACTACTGGATAGATAAAAGATTCCTAACATTAAGTATATTAGTACTTCACTAAATCTTTCGAAAAGATATGGAGAGTTTTTTTACGTTAACTAAAATAGACAATAAACAGAACAATAGATGGTAAGAATTTATATTATCTAAGTGAGATTCTATGAATTGTCAAATCTCATATTCGTTGATTATTTGTTAATTATTTAAATTGACTAATAATATATTATTTTAATTTGATAAATTCTTCTTCAATACTGTTTATAGTGGATAATACAATTTGAAATACGAATCCTCAGGCACACAATTGGACACTTACTATCGTATCTAAAATCAAGTCATCTTTTATATTTTAAATTCTATTTAACAGGTTAAGCGACAACATTTAATTTCAAAGTTCTCTAATTATACCACAACATATCAAAAAATCCGTGCCCGCAGGGGGACACGCGTGGGTAGACCTCGTGTGTAACTCATTTAAAATATAACTCACTACCTAAGAATAATACATGATGCCGTTGTTTACATCAAAAACTTTCAAGCAAAAAGCGGTTTTAATTTTTTTTCTCGGAAAAGGTATCTTTTTTGGAAATACTTTTGATACTTAAATTTAGAGTAAAAAATAACCTTTCTATTAAAAATATTTGCGAGGAGGGAATGTTTACCAGAAAAAAGTTGCCGTGGTTTTACCTACCTAAAATTTACAAGCTAAAAGTGGTTTTAATTTTTTTTCTCGGAAACGGTACCTTTTACGGAAAAACTTTTGGTACTTAAATTTAGAGTAAAAAATAACCTTTCTATTAAAAATACTTGTGATGCAAGAATGTTTACCAGAAAAAAGTTATGATTTTTTTTCCAAAAATTTTCGGTTTTTTTACCCCCACCCCTAAGTTATTGAAGTTAGGTTTTCGGTTTATCTACATCAGTTATAGGTATTTATCAAAGACATCATATAATATGAACGCGATTGATCTCCTTTGTAAAGGGACAAAGTTATGGTCGAAAAACTGAAATCAGAAAAAGTGAGGCCCTAGCGCCCCCTGTGACCGGATTTCTCTGGTTAACGAACTTGACCTTCATTTTTAGATGTTTGATTTTTGTGCAAAGTTTGAAAGCGATCCGAGCCAAACTGCGGCCGCTATCGTGCTGACAAAAGTCGAATCTGGACGCACGCACGCATATATATATAAACTTTTTGACCAATGGTCATTTCGGACTCAGGCGGTCATAAGAAGACCTCCTGTGAAGAAATTTTTCCAAAATTCGAAAGTAGGGGACAAATGAATGGGTAGACCGAATTCTTCGAGGTCTACCCAAAACCCAATTATATGAAGCTCTCAAATATATTAAGTTAGCTCTTTATTATTAAAATATAATTATATCCTAGTTAAAACCAGTGAAACTATTTCATATCAGCTGTATCCATATCAGTAGATTCCTACGTAACAAAAACCAGACATGGCATCGGTAATAATGACTAAAGTCCTGATATGAATATAAAAACGCAGATTATAAAATGAACTTGTAATTTGAATGTTAGCTGTGAACTTTAGGGAATAGTTATGCAAATGAATTCATATAATTAAAATCTGAGAGAAATTTTAATTGTTTGATTTCAATTTAAAATTTCCAGGTTCTAAATTAAGTAAGTAAATTACAGCCTTTTCTTTCTCGATTGTAATTTAGACCTCGTAACCACATCTATTATTTGAAACAGCCAAACCACATTATAGAAGCCTTTAATTTAAGAGATGTCCCTAGTTAAAGAAATTAAATTTTTAGTAACTTAGTTATTTATATATCATTTAGTTATTTACAGGTATTAAATAAAAATAAATCACAGAAATATACTGCCGTCGTAAAATAAAATTAGTTCCCTTGTTTATTTGTTATGATTTTTTTATAAAAATCTTTTTCAGGTAAAATATTATTATTTGAAATAATATGTAGATGACTATAATATTTAAAAACACAAATTATAAAGTTATTTTTTTTTGTAGGATTTTAAATATTTGTGACCACAAATAAGAGAATATGTGACTACATATTCTCATTTTGACGACGTTCATCGATCGCCCAGTCTGAAGACATTAAGTAAATCAATTAGCTGCTGACAGTTAATTTATAAATTCTTAACTAGTCTATGATATTTGAATCTGTTTTTTAAATTAGATTTTGTCAGCTTCTCCAGTTTCCTGATCTATAGTTGTACCGTAATGTGAAGCTTGCAATTATATTCATTGTCCTAGTTATATTTTTAAGAAGATATCTGATGATGTAAAACTTATTTTATATGTTAAGCACTACATATAAAGTTTGACTTCTTATAGTGACAAATAAGGGGTGGGTGTATGTATGCTTTCGTTTATCAGCAACTGACTCACTTACTCAGCAACGTCTGGAATTTTAATTTAAAAGATCATACCATTAAGAAGAAGGAGAAACTAAAAGTATTTGATTTGTTTATGCAAGAGACCATCGCTGAGTATATCTAGCACAATTTCTATATGTATTACGTAAAAAGAAAAATATAAGAAGATTATAAAATAAAACACACGTATAACATAGGGCTCATTGTTTTGATTTCTTTTAATATTAGTGGAGTTCGGATTAAACTTTATAATAATAAATAATAAATAGTCACCCGAAGCATTATAATTTATTTACAAATTAAAATACACCTGGATTTTAAGTTGTAAAGTAATATTTTAGCAATGCCAAGGGTATGTTTGTATTAAGTAAATGAGGTAGATTCTTGAATAAGACCCTATTCAATCCGTCTCACCAATAACCGAATAATTTATGGGACTACTGAAATTGGTCAAACATTAATCAAATATGTTACATAACATTGAAATTCAAACAGGGTCGTGAGCGGCTTTAACTTGTTACATTGAATTAATTACTTTGAAATATCATCAATGAATGGTAAAATTGGGTATGAAAGTTATTGGTTCGTTATTCCTAAAGTAAGACATAAATTAAAATAAATTATACGATTTTTAATAAATGCTCATTGAATGAAAAATACATCTAAACGGGCATGACTTGAATATGCGATGTTTCTTGACTTTCAATGTTGGTCTTCAAATTGCCACCATGATGAAATTAAATCGACTGCTCTACTCATTGTGTTCATAAAATTAGGTGTAACATATATGAGCACAGATAAAATATTATCTGAGTTGTCTTCAAAAATGTTAGACGAGATCGGATTAAATAGAAGGAATCTTCAATTAGACGCCGACTAACAAAATAATTGTATATTCATTTCATAATACGTATATAATGAGAAAGGTGCTTAAAATATTCGTACTGATATCTTTACACCTACAAGTGTTCTAAACTTTTTAAAGTAGGATATAAGAGAAAATGATAAATTAAATCGACTGCTCTACTCATTGTGTTCATAAAATTAGGTGTATATAAGCACAGATAAAATATTATCTGAGTTTCTTCAAAAATGTTAGAGGAGATCGCATTAAATAGAAGGAATCTTCAATAAGACGCCGACTAACAAAAGAATTGTATATTCATTTCATAATACGTATATAATGAGAAAGGTGCTTAAAATATTCGTACTGATATCTTTACACCTACAAGTGTTCTTAATATTTTAAATTAAGATACAAGAGAAAAGATAAAGCATTATAACTACAGTTAAATTTAATACCTCGTTCGACAGCGTCGATCGTGTTAGGTAGATTCCCGTCGGTCGGATCGACAAAGAAAAACTAGCCAGCAGTATTCTACTGGTCATTACGAGTCTTAAGACGGGTCACTCTGCATATATTGGGTGAGCGGGGAACCACCCCCCACCCCTAATTCCTAAACGAGGGGTCCCATCAAAAAACTTTTCGGACAAAAAAGTTTCCTCTTTTAATTTGTTAATTTTCTAAGATTTTTCCGACGGCAAAATTTTGCCTTCTTCTGTGACTTTTTTCGGTTTTTAAATTTCAACCCCCCCAGCTCCTCAACCCCTAGACCGATTTCCCCCGTTCAAGAACTTAACCTTCATTTTGTCCTTAAGAATGTGTATGCCGAGTTTGAAAATCCTCCGCCAATATTTGCGACCTGTAGCGTGTCCCAAAGATTTGCACTTTCACCCCCCCTCCCAGCCCCCCCTTTCACTTTTTCCAAAAAATCGAGATGGTACGTTTGTCCTACTAATTTATCCTATCGACCTGTGAAGTCAGATTTCGCCTACGATGAATTTGGACTGATGGATCATATATACATATAAATATAGAGGGATATATAAATTTTTTTTTTTCGACGGATTCTCAATCTCCAGTTCATAAACGGCGTAGCGCCCCTACTCTGGTGTCTGGGTCCCGTCATCGCATCGATTGCAATAGGTAGATTCATCTATGGAATCTACCTAAAATTATTAATAAAAAAAAAATAAAAAAAAATATCAAAAAAAAATAAAAAAAAATATCACCTATAATAACTTTCATAACACTTAATATTAATAATTTTAGGTAGATTCCATAGATGAATCTACCTATTGCAATCGATGCGTTGACGGGACCCAGACCCCAGAGTAGGGGCGCTACGCCGTTTATGAACTGGAGATTGAGAATCCGTCGAAAAAAAAATTTTATATGTCCCTCTATATATATATGTATATATGATCCATCAGTCCAAATTCATCGTAGGCAAAATCTGATTTCACAAGTCGATAGGATAAATTAGTAGGACAAACGTAGCATCTCGTTTTTTTGGAAAAAATGAAAGGGGGGCTGGGAGAGGGGGTAAAAGTGCATACCTTTGGGACACGCTACAGGTCGCAAATATTGACGGAGGATTTTCAAACTTGGTATACACATTTTTAAGGACAAAATGAAGGTTAAGTTCTTGAACGGGGGAAATCGGTCTGGGGGTTGGAGGGCTGGGGGGGTTGAAAGTTAAAAATCGAAAAAAGTCACAGAAGAAGGCAAAATTTTGCGGTCGGAAAAATCTTAGAAAATTAACAAATTAAAAGAGAAAACTTTTTTGTCCGAAAAGTTTTTTGATGCGACCCCTCGTTTAGGAATTAGGGCTGGGGGGTGGTTCCCCGCTCACCCAATATATGCAGAGTGACCCGTCATAAGACTCGTAATGACCAGTAGAATACTGCTAGCTAGTTTTTCTTTGTCGATCCGACCGACGGGAATCTACCTAACACGATCGACCCTGTCGAACGAGGTATTTATTTATATATTAAAAGCAATATCATGTATACTTACGTTAAGTGGTACTCATTATTTGTTGTGAGTTGTTCTGAAGAGGCGATCAACCGTAATCCAGACTTTGATGTGAGGTTTGTGAGTAAGTAAACACTTGAGCTGATCCTTCACTAAACAGTCTGTAGATGTAAGATACGTAATAATTTCTTACCACTATCAAAACATCACCCAACTTTAGTCTTAATTGTTAATATGTACTGTTACTCGTACATCTGATTACAATTATGTTTAATACCGTAATTTCATGCGACATGGTATGATAAGTGAGTTATCTTCTCCGTCTTCTGTTCCGATAAGGACTATTAAATGTAGAATGATGAACGACACAATAGCTTAATTAGCAAAAGGACTGACGATTATTCAAGAGAACGCAGCTTCAAATACTGCTGTTGATAATTTTTTCATTGCATATTTATTTATAATTAAAATGTTTATGTAATTAAATTTTCAAATTATGATTCGAAGTAATCTCGTTTAAAAAGCCGTACCGCATACTTTTTATTTTGTTTTTGTTTTTAATAATATAATATTGAAATAACATTTCCTTTGCACGCGTCATCGTGTAAAGTCGCGTCATTTCTTTATAAGGCAGCGCCGGACAAAGAAGCGCTCTCTTCTCACGATTGTGCTGATGCAGTTAGGACATGTTAGAAGTATAGTTCGTTGGTCATAATTGTACTGATAGGGCTATAAATAGGTTTATTTAATATTCGTAATTATGTTGTGTACTTTAGTTAATTTGTAAATTGTTTAAAATAAAGTATTTTTATTGTTGTATAGGTAATTTTACTTTTATTATTATTTTTTAAAGCAACCCTATTTCTGGTTATAAAAATAAGATATTATTAAAACTTTATTTTATTTAAATTATTTCCAGCTAATACCATGAGTTCACTGCATTTTAGATTTTAATGAATCTAAACCAACGATAATTTATTAATATATACCTTTTCCACTTGGAATCAAAACCAGTGTGTACGTTAAATGAAAGTGGCAGGAAGGCCTACTTAGATAATTAATAAGGGTTTAGTCTCAAAATATATGTTCTATTTAACTTTATTACGTACCATTTAGTTTTTATTACTTTATATTTTGAAATATTTATATGTTGTAAATACATTTCTTAAAATCAACCAAGGAAACGATATTTTATAAAATCAAATATTTCTATGCAGGTGTCAACAAAGAAATAAATTTCGAATATGGTTTTTCGAGTTTTTAACCCTATATTATGTATCTAGTGAATTAACACAAAACTTATTCTTTTGCTGATTTGGGGTACATTTCATCTATATGGAAGAAAGTGCTTAGAAAAAAAAATTGCAAGACATATAACTTAAATCGATTATCCATTTACATCATTATATTATAAACAATACATTTTATTGTAACTATATCAATCTGCGTCCTTTTATCTTAATTAAACTTTATAAAGAATAACTAAATTCGACATATCTAGTTATCTTGTTCATACCAAAACACAAAGGATTTTTAAAAGTTTTATTGTTAATTTTTTATCCCCTCGTGTGTAACTTGAGTACACTGCGAATAGCCAGAACATTGGAATGACTATTGAATACTAGAGTTTTATCACCTCTGGGGATTTATTCTGTTGTAGAGTACTAATAACTGTGCAAGGTTTGATTATGTGGTTTTTATTACATAATATTAAAGATGTTTTATCTCATTATATCTGTAATAAAAAACTTACGGTATTATGCTAACATAAGCATAACGATATTAGACTTAACTTTGATATTAATTAAAACGTTATAAAATTTCATTGTGTGTTATTATTTTCATGAAACGCTTTTATGCTAGAAGCCGATTTATTTTATATTTATTATTAAAATTTAATCTACGATCTTTTTAATATAAACTCAGTAAAACGGGGATTATCCCCGTTAGAGCAAAATCTGCGTAAAATTAACATACATTATTATTTGTAATTTAAAATAAATATTACCATAATTACTTAAATCTATCTATCAATCTTAAAATGTTTACTAGCTGTGGTAAAGCATTATGAATATGCAAAATGTTTTCCTTTTATCTTATTGATTTTTAGAGACACGACTTGAAAGAAGAAATCTGTACAGAAATCTAAAGTTTGAGTATATATTCCTCTTATAACGTGTCCACTAAAACAGGATTTACTTAAGTTATATACACTACATCTTTAAATAAAGATAAATTTGCCTAACAAGATGAAATGATATAAAACTATTTTCTGTAATAAAAAAACAAAATAATATAATACAATATATATTACTGAAATAAGTAGGTACATGAAAAACATAAAACATACTCGTATTATTCTCAGTGGCGTGACACAGTTGCATGACATGAGAGATTCAATATCTTTAAAGTGAATTGAGTCGCAAGAACTAAGGGAATAGAAAATGTAATTTGTTCTTTTCATTTATATGAAAATAGGAAAATTCTTAAAAAGATAACGTGTAAGTGGTATATTGTTATATAGTAGAACAAAGTATTATATTCAGAAAATGATTATTAAATATATAACACGCACCTTTAAAATATAATGAAATCAAGTTATAAATAAATAGAGAAATTTAAAGCATGTGGCTATCCACGTCCCATAGACGAGTGTGTCCAACTGAAACAGACTATTTGCCAGAGCAATGTTAAACACAGATGTCCCTGCGTAATCGTTGATACGCCACCCTAGTCGTTAGCCTAGCCTAATCGGCACTGTGCGCGTTAAATTCGCCGTGGATTACGAATTTAGCGAAGCAGTTTGTGAGAGCATTCCGTCAATCTTCGCTTGGACATTGCCCAAGAGTTAGTAAAGACACATGTAGAAACTTATATGATCGCCATTGTCTACAGCCAAAGTACAGTCAGGTCCCGACCTTCAAAATTCTGAAGGCAGATATTCCCTTGCGGACACAGATACCCCGCCGTGTGGTATAAAATGATGCTCAAGTTTATATCCGGGATATGATAGGTTCGCTGTGTTGCTAGTTTGATGTATCTGCATCTTCGTCAAAAGCAAGCTGTCTGTAGGAGACAGTGGACGGCATTTAGTTTCAAATGAAGTACCCCTGGTGTTTATTTTATAGAGGCATCGCTCTCATGTTTGGCGGGGGGAAGGGGGGGATTGGACTTCCAAATTCACTCACTCACTAACGGAACAACCAAAAGAAATTCGGTTCCTCCACATCGATGTTCTGTGAGAGGGTGGTCCTTCCCTGGTGGAGCCAGCCTAATACGAGTTGCAGTCAAATGACTCTGTACAGCTAAGCTCTTCCACCCATAAAAATCTTTTTCTTAATATAATATTAAATTAAATTCTATTCAGAGTTATTTGGTTATTGACATAGTAGAAAATACTTTTATAATTATTATCCCGATATTTTAACGATTCTTAGGGTATGAGAAAGTAGAACTGGATATATTAGTTTTTTCAAATATCAACACATTTTTTCCTGTGAGAGTGTGTCCTGTGTGAGTCTGAGTGTCAAGATATAATTGTCTTCCGATACAAGCTTCGATTCATTTAAAAAACAAATCATGTATTATCTACATTTAAATCATGTTTCTTTATTAGCAAAAAGCATTTTTTATAATTTGTAATTCCTTAATAGCTACTAAAATACTTACTTTATAATTATCAGATTTTAATTGTATAACGTCTATTTCATATTTTATTACTGTATTATTTTCTTACAATTATCTATTGGGGGATGCATTAAATTGTGTATTATTATAATTATTCCTACTAATATAATAATGCGAACGTGTGTATGTTTGTATGTTATAAAAAATATTATGGATACAAACAAATGATGCAGAATGGGGATATATAATAACTGTCAATATGGCAGGATCACGTGACAGCTTTGATTTGACTAATAACTTTAGTCAAATCAAAGCATTAGAAATTATTGAAACCAATCTTTCATTAGACTTATTCTTAAATGTTGTTATTGTTATTACCTTATTTATTTTTACTTAATTTATCTTATTTTTGTAACCTCATTAACTATTAACAAAATTTAATTACCTAACAAATTATTATTTACCTGCAATATTTATCAAAACACAATCCATTTATAAAAATAATAGGACAGGGGAGTAGTCTTACGAGTAAATCTACCTTATACCATTTTACAAACTATTTGTAAATATGTTGCAAATAGTTAATATAACAATGAGGTCTTTAAAGCTCAGTGGTGACATATATATTATATTTATATATATTCTATGACATGCATCTGTAAGGAATTTTAAATTATTAAAAGTAGGAATACTTACGTGTAGTTTACAATTTTATTAGTTTCAAGTCAATTTATTCTTCACCTGTTTAATGTCAGTTGACATACAATACACAATATTACCCCAGTAACCTGAACTTGTGCCATTTCAATACTATTAACTTACTATGTAACTAAATGTTAAGGTTTATGATCGTCATCAAGTTGACCCGCTGTTTGCACTTCGTAAAATGTATATGGTATAAAATTAACCTTTCGTTAATATTTCTTAAATGTATGTACATTTTATATAAGATTTTCAAGATTTATATATATTTTATACAGTATTTATACATAACGTGTTTATAATAATTGATATTAAATTAAATGGTTTTATTTTGGGGGTCGTTATGTTATTAAAAAATATCTTTTGATACTCTTATGCTATATTGTATTGTTTGAATAAGATTTAAAATTATAAACATAGTATTTGATGTGTATTATTGGATTCATCATTTACTAAATAATGATCTTATGTGTGTGTAAATGAATGCACACATTATTAATAATATTTATAACACTCTCGTGTTCTGATTCACTTGATACTAAATACTTTCGGCTAAGAAGCTTAACCCAAGTAGAGTTTCATCATGAAGCTGAATAAATCACATAAAGCTAAGTTATATATTATTAATATTTATTTTTTTAACCCAAACAGTTTAACAGTAAACAACCAACGGCTACATGTAACTCGCTTGTGTAGAGAAAAGGATATTTACTAAAACCCATTTGTAACCTTTAACGCATCAGTCGGATGCTACGGAATCTGTTCACAGTCACCACGGTCAGTTACGACTCTCTTTTTTTAAAAGATATTTTTATGTTAGTTTAATTATCACATACATTTTTATGCCCATTCCTATTGCTTACTAAATTTTAGAATTCGGTATGTACAGAAAACAGAAAACAATATATAATTCAAAATGTTGACCTATTTGGAATTAAATATCGTCTTTTAAGTGATAATTATAATTAAATGAAAACGTTCGATGGCGACTGTCCCCGATGGTTAATTAAAAACCACATCAGTTAATTAAAGATTAAGTAATGTACAATTCAGATACGAGTACTTCAATTATAAAGAAGATTGGAGCTTGATATCGTTAATGCCTTTAAAAAAAATCCATTTTAGCTAAAAGTGAAATAAATATAATTATTAGTGTAAAAAAGTAACAATGTAAAGTTAATGTAAATATAAAGTTTTACTAGACTTTAGGGGTGTTATATTATATTTTTTATTTGCTAACTAGAATACTTTATACAGTTAACATATGAATTCTGCTACTTATACTAATATAAACATTACATTTTGTGAAGATATATCCATTCTCTTTTATTCAAAATTTCATGAACGGATTTTGATAAAGTTCCTCAGAATATCATCTCCAAAAAAATATTATTTAAATAATATTTAATTAAATCGTAAAAAATCCTGCCATCTCGTTCTCTCTGTGTTACGGAATATAAATAATATATTTTCACATAATTCTTTCTTTCTTAAGGTGCTCAGGTGCTGATTAATTACGCTATCAATGATTGCGTTTCTAATTTATTATAAGAGCTCAGCCCTAATCCTTATAAACGCAAATTAACGTTGCTGTGACAATTAATTATAATATAATTGTTATAAATGGATTAAGATATAATGTACGCTTATTACATTAATAATGTTCATTAAATGATATTACATATCACATTGAATCCAATAAATAGCTTTCAGCGTGCAGGGATGTCGCTTTTAACTAAAATTATAAATGTTAACTGCGAAAAATTCTTTATTTCCATGGGATAATACATAATAAGGTTTTGAGTTTTGGTTAATAGTTATGTCATATATTGTTTTTGTTTATACTTTTTCTCTTGCACTTGCTCTTTCTTTCTTGCTGTCTTGATATAGTAACCATACAATTGCTTTGCAAAAACGAAATAATTACAATATTTAATTTATTTTTTTAATTTCTATGTAAATAGTGAAACAATCGGAAATGTTACATTTTAAAGTAAACCTTTTGATTGTAGTTAAAAAAATTATACAAATAATATAAAAATTCAAAAATATAAACTAACACTTGACTTACTGTAACTAAATACAGCATAGTGTAAATTGTAGTACGTAGATCGATACGGTATCGTACTTCGTCAAAACTATTTACTTCATTAAAAAAAAACAAACAATGGTAAGTTCAATTTTAAAATGATATTAATATTTATTTTAAATCCATACAAATCACAACGACTATCTAATAATACAATTTCATATTTATCTATTAATTAATTTTTATCTACAACAAACAGATTCTTAATAAAATATTTGTAATAATTTCATCTATGATAATCTTTCGGCAGCATCTCTCCAAATGTAATTAGAACACAGTTTATAAATGAAGTTTCACTTTGTATATTCATTTGGAGAAGGAAGTTCATGAAAATATGAACCGACCCCGTTGACCTAAGCGTTTGATTTTAACCAATATATATATAACGAAGAAAAATATTTCTCAAGACACTATAATCTGATCTAGAATGTTAAAATTTGGTAATATATTGCTTATTACCATTTAGATTTATTATTTTTTTAATAAATACAGTCAACAAACCAAAACGAGGACAAAATTATATTATATAATATATTTAGCTTATTTTTCCCATTAATATATATTTTGATGTTGATATCATTGTTTGGTCTAAATATTTTTTTTAGTATAATTAGAAGTAATAATATAAGTAAAACTATATAAAGTATTATTTGATTACTCTGATTTCTCTATCTTCAAGCTTAATAAGAATGTCGGATGCGATGGCATTATGACCGTAAGAATCTTCAGTAAGACGCTGCTGTATAACAAAATTGAATTCATTTCTTCTTTTGTGTAAATATAAATACCCAAAAGGGAAGGTATTTGTAATAGATTGTATTAAGATATAATATAATTTCATTTCATTTATATACATTTATATAGATTGTATATAAATGAAATGAAATTATATTATATCTTTATTCATTTTATTATTTAAATTATTTTGATGGAAATTAAGAATTCATTGTAAGGTCTTTAAAATATCATAATATCAAAGCCTTGATTTTTCTAACTTCAAGTTGTATATTTATACAAGGATTAATTAATTACTTTTGTCGTAGAGTGGTTATATTGTCATTTATTTAATTAAATTTTAATTATCCTAAACTCAATGTACAGTTCTTTCAATTTAAGTCTGGAAGTAGGTTAAAAGTGAGTTGTGCCATCCAACAGGGCTGAGACGAATACTTAACTGAATACTCTTGATCTTTGTGATAAACATACAGGCGGTACCTTTTATCTCTTTTATTCGTTTAATGTCAATGGAATCTTTTAGTTAATACTTGTATGTACCTTACTCAAAAAGTAAAACACAAGATCTTTATGTATGGAATAGATGAATAAGGATTATTTCAGTTAAAGAATCAGTGAAAGAATAAACGTCACGAGAACGAATTAATATGAATAATGATTTTATTAACAAATGAAATAATAAATTTATATGAACAACTTCTTCCTTTGAAAAAGGTGCAAATAAAGGTCATTGAAGTTTGTCATTATTCTATGGATATTTATTAGAGATCTTAATCAATATTGTTATCAGTATCTAAACTAAATGTTGCCCTCAACTCCAATCTGCTTAGATTGTGTAGGATTATAATAAATTTAAATGTTCTTGCTGGTATGACGTGAATAAAGATGTCCTTGCTGAAATCAAGGAATTTAGATATTGCAGATCTTACAAGTACCACTATCGTAAAACTAAGAATCACCAAAACTTAATTTTTGTTAAAATATTTAAATAAAACATAAAAATAATATTGCGTAAACTTAAATTTTTATAATTTTATATTTAAATCTTACTTAAATATGTAAGAACTTATGCTTGAGTGAAAACCTATTCAGTAAGTTGAAGGAATTGATATTAATTTCAGGTTACAAAATTGTTATTATTATTGTAAATATAAACGCATATCAAAGCGGGCGTTAGCTAGCTCAGAGTGACGAAAGCACCCATAGTGCTGAAAGTCTAACTCTGTATATATACGCGCAATATCGATTTTTTTATACACGAGACCTTCTGGTACGAGTGTGGTATTTTTAGAAAGCCCTTGGCTCATAGACCCAGAAAATGTATTTACACTTAGCAATATACCTACCGCCTCACCTCTACGGCCGTTTGAAAAATGAGACTAAAATTTAGTTTTTGGCTCCGCACCAGTATAAAATCACTTATTTCCACCTTGAAAAAGTTTTCCTAAAGGTCCTCGTCGAGACCTTTTCAACAAGCTCAAAAACGCCAAAATCCGACCACCGGTTGATGAGATATGACATTTTGAAAATTTTGACTGGCGCCTCCATCGATGATTACTTTGTCTGTGTGTGGGTATATTCGTAGTTTCAACTGATTTTGTTCAAACTTTCAGGGATTGAAGTACATCAAAAACGAAGACTTTTTTGTTCTACGACATTTCGATTTGGCCGCCATGTTGGCCGTGGCCAGCCCTCGAAAGGCCAAAAATAGCCATTTTTCGTACAGGGACTGTGGCCAAACCAGTTGACGTACATTGACAAATTGGGCATCATTGGAAAGGTCTCAAGCTTATCTTTTGAATAATGTCCATTTTAATGGCAAAAACATTTGTTGGCGTGACATTTTTGGTCAAAAGGCAAAAAATGGCCACCTGGCAGGGGACAGATCGGCCATTTTCTCGAAAACGGCGCCAACGATTTTTTCGAAAATTTCCTCATTCGTAGCCCCAAATTAGAGCTAAAATTTGGTATATAGCATATATCTGGGAAAACTCGTTATTTTGAGATATGGCCGTGAGAAAAATCATGAAAAATGACCAAAAATTGCCAAAAAATGACTTTTAAAGCCAGAATCGTACTCACAACACGGTTAAAATTCAATGCTAGTTGCCCAGTGAATAAACTCACTAACGCATTGCCGTCTGTAACAATAAAACAAAGTTTACAGAAAAAAATCCGAATTCTGAAGAAATTCTGTTTTGAAGCAATGAATTAAAAAAATAAATGGAAACTGAAAAAATCAAATGAAAAAAAAATCGGGCATCTGTGGGAATCGAACTCGAGGTCTCGTCTTTGTCGTTACAACGCTCATCCTCTGAGCCAAAACACTCTCATTTTGTCACAGGCAACTATTCCAAATAATAATAATAATAATAATAATAATAATAATAAATCAATTTATTTCAGATAATTCATCCATAAGTGTTAGTAACATTTTAACTTAAGTAACTAATGTTATAATAGTACTCGTAGTTAGTATTCAACATAACAATCTCAAATTATACAGAAAAATAAAATTAATAAAATGCACAAAATTCATAAAATTATTAAAATTAAATATAAATTCAATTCAAATAAATATAAATTAAATTCAAATCAAATATAATTAAAATCATAAAATACTATTAAAGAAATAAAATAAAATAAAATTCATAGAAATCATCGTTCTAAATATTATTATTTTTTTTTAATTCTACAAATAACTCAACGCTATACTCCTACAGTCAGTATACGCTACGCTTCGATGCTACGTGTACACTATCCCAGGACCTCCAGAGGGGAGCGTCTAGCTTTAACGCCAATATGCTGAGAAGACTATTGGAGCTGTTCAGTAATCTTGTCATTGCGGACGCGGTCCGCTTTCGTATTATCGCATAGAAGTCGTCTACACGAGCCTCCGCAAACATTGCCGATGCACTGCAGTATCGAGGCTTCCTCAACAAAGCCCTCAGCACATTGTTGTACTGAACACGCAGTGCGCTATATGTCCGCCGCGTATAGTTCTCCCATAGGCTGCACGTGTAAAAGGACTGGCAATAGGCTTTAAATAATATTAATTTTACCTGTGTCGAACACCGTGCAAACCTACGGGCCAACATATTGCCTCTAACCGACAGAGCCCTGCGCTCCCGCTCGATATCACTATCATCACCCAGGCGTTCATTCACAATATGACCAAGGTATTTAAATTCAGATACTAGTTTCAGAGAAGTTCCACACAGATGTATTTTAGGAATGAAATTTAACTGTTTGTTTATTCCTCGAAAAATTAAAATTTCGCTCTTTTTAGCGTTATACCTCAGTCCATTCTCCTTTGCATATTCCTCACAGATTTTTATCAGTCTTCGAAGACCACTGACCGACTGGCTCAACAGAACCATATCGTCTGCGCAACTAAAATTGTTCATCATTACGCCATCTATCGAACAACCGACGCTTACCCCGCTAAGCCTCTCTATGAGCCCGTTTATGTAAAGATTGAACAATCTGGGTGACGTCAGGCCCCCCTGTCTTACTCCACACCCTAATTTATATGGTTCACTAAGTGCATCACCCCATCTTACCACATTACTTTGGGCACCATACCAGTACTTTAATAGTGATATCAACTCCGGTCTTAAACTGCTATCCTTTTCAAGCTTCTGCCATAAAATTTTATAGGATACGAGGTCAAATGCCTTCGACAGATCCAAAAAACACGCAAACACATGGGTCTTTCTATCCGTGTAGTACCTTACAGCTTGCTTGAGACACAATACTGCGCTCTCAGTTGACAGCTCTGATCTAAAACCGAACTGCGCATCGTGTATGTTAATTGTTCTGCTAAGTTGAGTATCAAGCAAGCCGTCAAGCACTTTGGCTATGATGGTAACAAGAGATATCGGTCTGTAGTTGGTTCTGTCCGCCGCATCCCCCGCCCTATTCTTGATTATAGGCACGACTATTGTCCTTGTCATCGAGTCCGGCAGAATGCCGTGGCTTATACAAATATTGTACAACAAAACTAGGACTCTAGGAAGGTGCATACCAGCGTGTCGCAGATGCTCAACACTCAGGCCATCATGTCCAGGCGACTTTCCACGCTTCCATGTGTTCGGAACGTTGCCAAACAAGCAAACAAACAAAAAAAAAATACAAACATAAAATGTGAATGTGCTCGAAACGTTGCACAAATTGCATTTTTGATTTTATTTTATTAGATTGATCAAGGCAAGTTGGCAACGTTCCGAACACATTCACATTTTTTGTGTTTGTTTACGTTTGTGAATAAAAATGTTCGTGGTTTTTTTCGTCGCAAAATTCATATCAGGAGTTTTGTCAGTGGATTCGCTTTCGTCACTCGGTATTTACTTCGTTGAGAAGTTTTTGTTTTGATTTCAATTACTTTAATTAATTAAATTAATAAATTTAATTTGCTACCTATATTATTTTAAATTATATATAACATACATCTATTATAGTCTCCTAAAATGAGTTAAATATTCATAAAATAAAAACACAACAATACGTTTATTTGATCACTGATAATTAATCAAAATTGAAAGATTAAAAATAGTTATATAAATAAAGATAAAAAAATATTCAGTAGATCTCTTCTTATTACCTAAATCAACAATTAGGAAGCGATTCACTATAGACATTATTTTAATTATCAAATTAAATCACTAAAATTGCATTTAGCTATATATACAATAAAACTCAAAATGTTTATATTTATTTTTATATAAGCTAATGGATTAATGAATTTGAATGACAGGACAGTCAGGATATTTTCTCTCTGCCTTGTTTATTATGGTAAGGAGGGGCAGGTTATGAAGTCATAGCATAACAAGTAGCATAGTTTTAGTATATCAGATATTCCTAACTCGAAACCTTTTACATTTTTTATTTACCAAATTGAGTATATGCCTGACAACATAGTGTACTATGCACATATATAAAATATTGGCCATTTTAAGTTTTACTGTTTTATAGCCAAAACAATTTCCTCCTATGTGAAAAATCTTTATGTTTTTTTCGCTGCTTTTAATAAACTACGACATTAATTAACACAATATTTTTCATTAAACGCCGTCCTGAACTGTTAACGTGTTTTTCTAACAAACAAACGACATTTCCAAAACTATTGTTCTTTATTAAAAATAAGTAACTAAAATTTTAACATTTTTTAATATCTTTTTTAGATAGTAGAGATTGTTGAGAATTAATATTTTTGTGTTAATTTTTCATCACTACTATGCTAGTGCACTTTAATATATTGTAATAGCTTTCACGAAAATTGTATTTCGTATCGAGATATATTTGCTCCATGCAATCCTCTGTGGACCCATACCATCATAGACAGGGATCATTCCTTTTACTATTTTATGATGATTTCTAAAGCTATTATGACTGATTTTATATTATTAATTCTTGTAGTTTAAAAAGCGTTATATTCGTAGATGCAAACATTGGCCAAAATCATTTTAATAATCAGTGTAAATATTAATTTATTTATGTAATTAAAACTTATGCTGAAATATAAATATAAGTATATAATTTGAAAACTGTCATTCTAATTGTAAAATAATAGTCTTTATTTCTTAACATTACAAATGTCCGTCCCATTTAGAGGCTTTGCGTGATTTATGCCTCTAGATACTGAAACGACAAGACCTTAACAAATTCCAAAGTTCTTAAAATATTCCACAAAATATCAAAAACCAGTCAGTCAGTTATTTATAGAGTATAGCTCTGCGCCGATAACAATCAGTATTAGAAAAACACTTTCTTTTTAAATATAACAAAGCATTGAAAGAAAGTTTCTGTTGCTTTTTCCTTCCCAGGTTCAATCACCAGTTATGAACTTATGTTTTGTGCTACCAAGAAATTAAGTATTAACCACTGAAAGAACGAGGAAAATCATATAATTACTATATTCCATTATTCTTTTCTGTTTATTGATACAAAATATGCTCTAGCAAGATATTAAATATTTGTGACCATATAACCACTGTTAACATAGAAACAGACCTCATTTATTTAATAGGTCGTCTTTTATTTTATATGGCAAGTAATATTGATGCCGCTATTGTTGCAGGACCCACAGAGCATTGTTTCTTTTTGACTTCATTGAACCTGAGATGTTTAAGATGATGAAAACTTTTATCATAATAAAGGTTTCAACACAACAAGATGTTGCGATATATAAGTATATTCTAATAATTAGAGAACGATAATTTAGAATAGAATATAGGAGAAATTTACGTATTGCAACTTTTTGGTGTGCGAGACAATAATAACTTATTTATTGTTTTTATAATTACTAGATGTCGCAAGAAGTTAATATTATTTATATAAATGTACTATTTTATATTTACAGTATTTTAATATGAGCTTTTGATAAAATTATCAAAAGCTCACATCTAATAATCAAAAGTGACACAACTTTTGATTCGGGTCAAAGTCCGGACTAATTCTACAATAATACATATTATAATCAACTTGAAATTCACTTTTAAAATAATACTTTACCAAAGCCTATGTTTGTATTAGGTAAAGTTGAAGATTGAATGATACCCTATCGAATCTGTCTTACCACTAACTGAATAATTGATGGGGCAACTGAAATTGGTTCAACATTAATCCAAAATGTTACATTACATTGAAATCAAAATCTAGTCTGGAGCAGCTTTAACTTGTTACATTGAATTAAATATATTGAAATATCATCACTGAATAGTTAAATCGGAAGTAAAAGTTTGTTTATCCATCCGTTATTTCTGATCTTAAAATAAATTATGAAATAGTTTTAAATAAAATGAAGAATACATTTATATAGGCAGGACTTGACCTTGTGATTTTGTGCAACTGTCCCCGTTGCGTAATATAGCCACCATGATCAAATTAAATCGACTACTCGACTCACTTCATTTAATTATATCTTGTTCATACATCAGTATGGACCTTAAACCACACTGTTGTATATAAGCACAGATAACATGTGCTGATTCTGATTTTTTTTCTAGTTTAACAGGAATGTCAGACACGATCGCATTAAGAAGAGAAGGAATCTTCAATAAGACGGCGACTAACAAAAGAATTGTAGATTCATTTCTCTTAATATTTACAATGAGAAATGTTGAGCTTAAAATATTCAGACTTTAGAGAAAATAATATGTTCACCTATCAGGTGATAATCATAATAGGTAATCATTTAAATTATTTAAAACTAATTACTCGAGAAAAAATATAGGAATATAATTAGAGTTATATTTCAAATTATCAATTTTAAGTTTTATTTAGTTTTTTATTATTTTTTTAAATATATGTTGATTACTCGTTTTATTAATTTTAAATAGCATCATTTTTTTAAGTTAAAAGTTGAATTTCTGTCCGAAAAGTAAATCGATTATTAATATAACAACAATTTTTCTTTATTATTAATCTAAAATTAATCAAAATTATTAATCTAATAATCAAATAGAAATAAAAGGTATGAACATAAAGTTGTACATTTTTATTACATTTTCAGCAATCTATCAATTCTGAAGCTGACTCTTAGGTCTCATCATTTAAATTAAAACTAATTTTTGGACGTATATTATAGCATTAGTAATCATTTATATTATTTAAACATAATTTTAATACATTTGCTGTCTCTTTCTTAGCTCAAGTCTAGAAGTAGGTTAAAAGTCTGTTCTACGTCCGACAGTTCTCAAGCGACCACTTAACTGAATATCGGTTTGTTCTCGATCTTCGCATACTACTGTATCTACTCAACTATACTGTACTCTATTCAAGTTAAATATTTTTATCAGCTTTTACTAGTTGTTTTATTTAATTTTTCAAATTAAATTTAAAATCGTTCTCATCGTACTTGGATACACTTTTTTCTAACGATCGGTTTTGTAGTTATGTAATAAGAAATAACTATTGCAAAGGACGCTATTACCGCAATTTCAAAATATTGTTCAGTATATATATTCATTTCAAAAGTACATTATAAATTACTATTGTAACTATGTACGTATGTACTATTTTTCAGCATTCCACTTTATTCATATAAGCTGACAAAATATATACATTTAATTATATAGCGATAGCATTTCTTAAAATCAAATGGACCGACTGCTCATTATAAAAAAATATCAAAAAATGTGTACAAAATATTCACCCAAACGATTATTTGATCATTTATCTCATTTCGTAGGATCTTAATAATTTACCTATTAAAATATACCTTGAGTTATCGCAAACATTTTATAAAAAATAATGGATAACCTTGTCCTTTTTAATAATATTTATATAGAATTATAAAATATAATTTCTATGGTAGCGCGTTGTCTCATAAAAGAACATTTGAATTATACAGTTCGAGCTCTTTGTTAACAATCTTTCATTAAACTACTCTATGTACATAATGGTACATTTTCATTGTTTGAATAATTCTTTAAGCTTATTTTAAAATAAATATATAAAGAATAATTTATTATAAAAAAAATCCGTGCCCGCAGGGGGACACGCGTGGGTAGACCTCGTGTGTAACTCATTTAAAATATAACTCACTACCTAAGAATAATACATGATGCCGTTGCTTACATCAAAAATTTTCAAGCAAAAATCGGTTTAAATTTTTTTTCTCGGAAAAGGTATCTTTTTGGGTAGACCTCGAAGAATTCGGTCTGCCCATTCATTTGTCCCCTACTTTCGAATTTTGGAAAAATTTCTTCACAGGAGGTCTTCTTATGACCGCCTGAGTCCGAAATGACCATTGGTCAAAAAGTTTATATATATATATATATATATATATATATATGCGTGCGTGCGTCCAGATTCGACTTTTGTCAGCACGATAGCGGCCGCAGTTTCGCTCGGATCGCTTTCAAACTTTGCACAAAAATCAACCATCCAAAAATGAAGGTCAAGTTCGTTAACCAGAGAAATCCGATCACAGGGGGCGCTAGGGCCTCACTTTTTCTGATTTCAGTTTTTCGACCATAACTTTGTCCCTATACAAAGGAGATCAATTGCGTTCATATTATATGATGTCTTTTATAAATACCTATAACTAATGTAGATAAACCGAAAACCTAACTTCAATAACTTAGGGGTGGGGGTAAAAAAACCGAAAATTTTTGGAAAAAAAATCATAACTTTTTTCTGGTAAACATTCTTGCATCACAAGTATTTTTAATAGAAAGGTTATTTTTTACTCTAAATTTAGGTATCAAAAGTTTTTCCGTAAAAGGTACCGTTTCCGAGAAAAAAAATAAAAACCACTTTTAGCTTGTAAATTTTAGGTAGGTAAAACCACGGCAACTTTTTTCTGGTAAACATTCCCTCCTCGCAAAAATTTTTAATAGAAAGGTTATTTTTTACTCTAAATTTAAGTACCAAAAGTGTTTCCAAAAAAGATACCTTTTCCGAGAAAAAAAATTAAAACCGCTTTTTGTTTGAAATTTTTTGATGTAAACAACGGCATCATGTATTATTCTTAGGTAGTGAGTTATATTTTAAATGAGTTACACACGAGGTCTACCCACGCGTGTCCCCCTGCGGGCATGGATTTTTGGAAATACTTTTGGTACTTAAATTTAGAGTAAAAAATAACCTTTCTATTAAAAATATTTGCGAGGAGGGAATGTTTACCAGAAAAAAGTTGCCGTGGTTTTACCTACCTAAAATTTACAAGCTAAAAGTGGTTTTTATTTTTTTTCTCGGAAACGGTACCTTTTACGGAAAAACTTTTGGTACCTAAATTTAGAGTAAAAAATAACCTTTCTATTAAAAATACTTGTGATGCAAGAATGTTTACCAGAAAAAAGTTATAATTTTTTTTCCAAAAATTTTCGGTTTTTTTACCCCCACCCCTAAGTTATTGAGGTTAGGTTTTCAGTTTATCTACATCAGTTATAGGTATTTATTAAAGACGTCATATAATATGAACGCGATTGATCTCCTTTGTATAGGGACAAAGTTATGGTCGAAAAACTGAAATCAGAAAAAGTGAGGCCCTGGCGCCCCCTGTGACCGGATTTCTCTGGTTAACGAACTTGACCTTCATTTTTGGATGGTTGATTTTTGTGCAAAGTTTGAAAGCGATCCGAGCGAAACTGCGGCCGCTATCGTGCTGACAAAAGTCGAATCTGGACGCACGCACGCATATATATATATATATATATATATATATAAACTTTTTGACCAATGGTCATTTCGGACTCAGGCGGTCATAAGAAGACCTCCTGTGAAGAAATTTTTCCAAAATTCGAAAGTAGGGGACAAATG
Organism: Melinaea menophilus ssp. n. AW-2005; assembly: GCA_918358695.1. NCBI lineage: Eukaryota > Metazoa > Arthropoda > Insecta > Lepidoptera > Nymphalidae > Melinaea > Melinaea menophilus. The sequence goes on from OU911049.1 coordinate 12,111,353, forward strand.
AATGGGCAGACCGAATTCTTCGAGGTCTACCCAAAAAATCTGTATATTATAACTTGGTCTATACTTAGTCTTCACTCACAACTCAATTCTCACCTTTAGCTACTGGCGAGTTACATACTATGTAACCTTACTAAAACCTCAAACCATTATCAACCAGTACCGTGCAAGGATAAAAACTATTTTTCTAGGGTCTAAATATTGTTTATTTAAATGGATATATTTTATATTTGTGCATGTGTTTAATATTGTTACTTCATATTATATTTTGCACAATAAGCTGTAATCAAATAAACAACTAAAAAGCAGATGAACTTATGTATTTTATTGTAGGGACTACAACAACGTTGAAAACTGAACCACCCGCTGGTCATCACAGCTAAACCATGTGTTCTTTACTGTCCCTTCCGCTATAAATCACACATCAGACTGCAAATAATTGCCCTAGCAGATGTAATTTTCGCAAATGTCATCTGTATTTCAATTATAAGATTTACTTTTACACTTTCTTTTCTTTATACTATAAATTATATACTGAAAAGCTTCAATTTTATAATAACTTTATCCTCATATTTCGTATGCATACAAAATTATATAAAATAAAACTTAGTCTCTGAGAATCTTAGTATCTTGAAAAAATACAACAGATAACAACAAACATATATATAGGCCACATACACTGTGTCACTGGAATTTAAATATACTGTATGTATTTATATTATTATAAAAATTATACTTTAAGATAGTCCTCGTTTTTATTATTTGATTTGTAATGTTTAAATATTTACTATGATTTCTATCGAAACTGGACCATTTACTAGTACACAAAATAATTAAAATTAAACATAGGATGATAATGATATTCGTAGAGTTCATTTGCTATTAAAATGTTATATATTTATTAGTTAACCGCATGACATTTAAATTACCAGTTAATTTTCGAATCTTAACTGCATTGTGTACATATTGAAACTTTTAGTATTTATTACTGCTTTACCACTGGGATTTGGTTTACTAATTAATAGAGATATTGCTAACCAGGGTGCGGTAAGTTGTAAGTACAATAAATTAAATTAGTTCATATTATATCGATAAAATAGCATACATTATATCTAATACAAAATTGAATAGTGTTTCTAGAACGTTGATTTCATTTAGGTAAAAAATGGAATCGAAATGTTAAGTGTGGGGAAAAAATGAAGACAATAAAGTATACTCTTTACGATTATAAGAAAACAAATATTTATAAAATCCCAAATTGCACTAACTACGTTTTTAATTATTATTATTTAATTAAGTGCGATAAATATATTTCACACAAATTTTTAATAAAAAAAATATTCAAAGTAGTATAATTAGTGGAAAGAATCTTCTATCTGTCCATCTACCATTACCTGAGTATCTTGGCACCGATACATAATTCACGCAAGGTCGCCAAGTTGGATGGACATGTTTTAAACGATAAGATACCTTCTGCGCTGAACAATCATGACCATGACTTTGTTAATACAATCATACCTCATGTTTTCGAGCACTCATACATTATCACTGGCTCTTATTTTTATATTTTACTAATCCGTGGATAAAACCATTATCGAGAAAAACAGAAAGCAAATGATAAAAGGAATGAAATGAAAATACATTTGACTTTTAAATATTTAATGAACAATATTTCAAATATGTTTTCGTATTGTTCAAAATTGTATATAATGTATATAGAACGCTATACAATAAGTTAAAAGCCCTGTTCGCTTATTTTAAGCCTTAGCCAAGGTTTTTTTGTGCGGTAACGAGAAATCGAATAATGGTCTTCACAAATAAATTATAATAACTTTAGTTGCGGGAAGTATTGGTTATTTTTGTAAAAATTTATGCTTCAATAGATTATTTACATTTCTAAATAAATGTTTTCAATGAGGATATAATTATTATGTAATATATATATGTATAATTATTAATAATGTCTATTTAGTTATATTAAATATGAATATGTTATTAAATTATAAATTCTTGTGGCTATTTCGTTCATCACTGTCAAGTTCTACAAGTTCTTAATTCACAGCTGTAAAATATAATGTTTAAAAATATAAAACTTTGACTCGTTGCTAAAGAACTTAAAAGATATATTGAAATACACATCAATAATATTGTTGAAAGTAATATTTAATCGGTTAAATTCATTGTTCAATCGTTTTTAAATTTTACATCGTATTTTTCTTACAAGCAAATATATTATACCAATGGTCCGCTTTATTTACAAAAACAGCTCATAATAGGAAATAGCAAAATAAATAAAGTATTTAGGTACAGTTAAGACACAGTGATATTAAAAATAATAAACGTCGATTAAAATCTCACTATTTGGTACAATAGTTATTAAAACGTTGAGTATATAACAATATATCTACATAAATAGGTCTTTATAACTTAACATCGTGATATCAATTAAAGGTTCAAAATTATTGCATTTCATGCGTCTTCTTATTTCTACGAATGATTTTGTAATATATTTTTAACAAACAAGTATCCGTTGTCATAAATTTAAAATAAATTGCCTAATATCAGTACATTAGGTTACAATGATTTACATAAGTATGTGGTTTATTGATAAATTTAGTAACTTGATAAATTCTAATCTAGGTTTATTGAAAATTATTTGATAGTCTAAGATAGGAAGCTATAACATGGTACAACCCAAACAATAACTATGACATCTATAAATTTAATGGACAGTATACTTTTATAATCCAACGCCGGACGAGACCTTGAAGAGAAACTCCTAGACTGTCCGTCGGTCAATTATAGACACGACAGGTCGAGAAGCAATTTTTATTAAGCTTTTATTTAACTATCTATTCTTAACTTACGATACATACAAAAATAATAACACCAAGAATAAAAGAGTGCTGATGATATGTTTCTAGTGATTTTAGTAACTGTTGAGATATAAAATTATTAATGCTAATATTTTTATTTACATTTTCAAATACTTTATATATAAAATGAGAAAAATGCTCGTTTATTATAGAACTAACCAAGGCAGCGAAATAAGAAAGACGTTAAATAAAATTTGATAATAACATTTGATTTAGAAACAAATTCATTTGAATTTTCATAAATTAAAAAGATTTTTGTCGAAAATTAAATATAATTTGACTAAACAAGCATTTTTCTGCTTTGGACTGTTAAAATTATATCTAATAGTAATCTATAATTATTTTTCTATTGGTCACAACGACCAGGACTAGAATGGAATACAGCAGAGTATGAGTTATATTTTATTGCTTTATATGCATTTTAAACATTGCTTCTATCTAATATAGTTAATAAATAATGAATATACAAGTATTCTACAATATTCATTGTTTATTAAAAGAATAATATATATTTTGTAGACAATGAATATATAAGTATTCTACAATATTCATTGTTTATTAAAAGAATAATATATATTTTGTAGACACATTTTAGTGAAATCTATGTTATGAAACTAAAACCACCAATTTATTACAGTTTTTTTTTTAATAAAAAAAAATATCTACAATTGAACCTAAAAAGCAGAGATAATAAAACGACGGGTAAAATGGATTGACAGTATAACAATGTACTCGGAGACAAGAAAATAAGGATGTTATTATGAGCATCTTATTTTATAGAAAATGATTTAGGAACTGTCCAAGATGAATTCTTGAGAATAATGAATTTATAACTGAGTTCATCTTAAAATGGTTATCTGAAGATCTAATATAAAATTTATTAATTACAAAATATATCAAAATTATTTAATTCTTAATAATAAACTTAAGACTATCACGGCCTTTAATGCTTAAAAGGTAAAATATCATTTAGTAGTTAAGTACAGGTTATATTAGTTTTTAAATACAACAAGCTAGTGAATTTATTTGATTTCAGAATGCAATTATGTTTTATAAATATATTTGTTGACAAATGTAATTGTCACGATATATCGCCATTTTACCCGAATCGCTTTACCCTTAAAATAGCGTGCTCGAATAAAATCATCCTTAATAATATTGGTCTCACTAACTTATAAATAGATATTGAATGTTATATTACAAATGAATAGATTATAACATTTTTATATTCATTATGTAGATGCTGATGATTTTCGTTTTTCTACCTTGTTGTCTCTTAGTTTTGTTTCATCGAGTGATTCAATTTTGTGATCTCTTAATAAGGGTGTGCGTGCATCTGTTTTTTCTTCACTTTTTTCATATTCATTATTATAATTATTTGCTTTTATTGTATCATTACTTTCAATAGATTCTTGTCTACTTGTGGTGTTGCTTTCGTCTTTGGATTTGTCTTCTATTTTTTCACTATTGTATGCCATGTTGTCAAAGCACTGTGCCGGTACTAAATTGACTGACTTCATCATAGGTATTGCTAATGCAAGAGCGGGACTTATGTCACGAGGACTCGGAGTTAGACGTGTGGCAACTGTTAAATCCAGTCCTGGCATTAGGCTGGCGACTGCGGAAAAAAAGCATTGAAATAAAAACAAAACTGCAATTATACATTTTAAGGAAAACAAGTTTAATATATTTAAAATAAAATACCATTGATGTATTTAAAAATTAAAATTTGAAATATATAATATGCTTATAGCATGCGAAATAATATACATAAAACATTGAAGTTAGTATTTTGAGGGAACTTTTGAATTAAACTTGAAGCTTAATGAATATTTCTACTCTACACCCATTCACGATGACATCACAAAGAAAACGGACGCTGACATTTCCACTCAGCAACGAGGACGTATACACATGTACACGGTAGCGTTTATACAAAATGGCAAGTGTGTTAGGTTTCGTGAAAACTATCGCGTCAATTATTCATGACAAACAAGCTTGAAATAAATTACAGGTAAAAACTGTATTCATTTCAACGTCTTGATATAAAATGAGATAAATGCTTCGTAAGTAAAAGACTTTCTCATTCTTTAGGTCTAATTTGAATTTTAATAATATTCACGATAGCGTTCACAGAAATTTTTGAGGTTAGTTTGCGATATGATTTTGTACTCACTTTATGAACTGTTAGTTTACAGTACTATTTACAGTTATTAATGATATTGTTACATTGATTTTTATAACAGTTCTTATAGTAAGTACCATTGTAATATTGAGTTTAAACTTGTACCGCCGTATTGAGTAGTGCTTGAGTTGCTTGAGGTGTGGAGTTACAAATAGTCGATGTATTCAAAAGATTTCCTGAAATTATACTATATTGTGAAACATTTCTAATATATTTACACATATAAAAAAAATACTGTAAATAATTATACGATTCCAGAAGATGTATAAATTTGTGATAAAATATTAAAAGGTTATGTATGTGATATGTAAAGTTTTATTAATGTTAAATACAATGAAAGTACCAAACTGAGTTAGGATCTAATGACTACTAACAGTAAAGACACAGGCAGCAAAGCAGCTAAACTAAAGGCCCCACACAACATTGAAATCCGAACCTTCCTCCTCATGAATGAGGCAATGGGACCTATGGATCCGAGTGCTGCTTGAAGATGCCTTGGTTTGTGCATATGTGAGTTAATTAATGATCATTAGTGTGTAGTAATATAACATTCCCATAAGCTAATTCCGTTTGTGCAGGCGACATAGTAAGCCCGTTCCCGGAGCCAGCCAGTGTCGCTTTTTAAAGCATATTTAAATTTTTTCTTTTGCAGTTGTTTGGTGTTGTTTGTATCATAGCTTCAAGCTCGCTACGATCACCATCTGTGGAGGATTACACTGCATAAGCCGTTAGTTTGGTGAACTCCTAAAATTATTTTACACTGCCGGGATAATTTTAGCTATACCCATAAAATATTTTTTAAAACAACCCTTTGACAAAGCCAACTTTAGGGTCACTTTTATAAAGTTAATTTCAGGTACTCTATGTATTTGTAAAAAAAATATATAAAAATTCTCATAAAATATTTAATTACAATGTCTTCTTTGCTTATATTTATATTAAACTGAATACAAAAGAAAATTAACGTTTGTACGAAATTATTTTTTTTTATATTGCTAAGACTATAAAATCATGTTTATTGATTTCATGAATAATAAATTTCAGTAAAGCAATGCTAAAAGTATCCCTTAATTATAAAATGTTATTTGTAATGTGATGACTAATTGACTAATGTCTATACAGTTATCGTTTAAACATTATCAGTAAAGCCATAAATTAAAAAAAAAATAATAATAATTAAATAAGTTTTATATTTTTTTACGTCTGTAACTTTTTGTCTTTACTGAAAATGCTTGGTGACATCTAAGTCACGAAAATTTTGTTATTGACAGTTATTGATTGTTATGTGATTTCGTTCAGTTTTATTTTTAGTTATATTTGAAATTATTTTGAATATGTTTTTTGGTATGCCAATATGGAGTGCTGAAAATCTTAAAAATACATTTATTAATATTTTATGTTATTTTTTGTCGCTAGTTGAATTACTTACACTTATCATAATTTATTTGCTGTATATAAAGTTTTGGAAAAAACACATTTATTTCACAACATATTTCATATTGTATTTACATTAAACTTAAACTTGATTCATACTTACCCATATTAGGTCCCATCATATCCTTCGGATGGTTTGTTTTAATCGCGTTCATTCTTCTATTTACAGCTTGCTGCCCCATTCCAGGTGCTATTGGACCAGTTTGTCCGCCTGGAACCCCTGGTGCTCCTAAATTCGATAAATTAAAAAAATAAAGTCATGATATTCTTACACAATTTTTAAATATTTTATTTTTATTTTCTTTTTCTTGTTTAAACTCACGTAGCGGTGGCCTCGTAGGCTCCACGTTTATGACTCTTCTTCGCTTCTTAGGCAGTTTTGCTCGAGCCTGTGTATGCGAGTAGTACATGGCGAAGTTGGACACAATAACCGGTACTGGCAGAGCTATTGTAAGTACCTGATATATAGATGGAAACAATTTGGCTCGATTAGTTTGAACAAATACATTATACATATAAAAAATAATATAAAATTCTTATAGACAACTGGCAGATACTAGTAAATGGCAGCTTTTATCTGACCTTATTGATTTATGTTAATATATGAAGCTATTGATCGGTTAAAATTATAATTTTAAAAATAAATTAAATATAAATAAACTACTTACTCCAGCTAAAGCACACAGAGCGCCGACAAACATACCGACGTAGGTTTTAGGAGCCATATCACCATAACCAACAGTTGTCATAGTAACTAACGCCCACCACAACCCTAGTGGTATGCTGTTGAAGTCGTTGTGAGGATTGGTTTGAATTCTTTCCGCATAATAGACAAGACTCGCAAAAATTACAATACCAAGCACCAAGAAAAACACTAATAGCGTCAGCTCTTTGGCCGACGCTCTAAAAGTCTGAATAAGGATTTTCAGACCGGACGAATGTCTAGTCAATTTAAATAATCTCATAATTCTTATAATGGAGAAGAACTCGAGGATGTCAGCGTTCTCTACGTGAGAAGCATATTTCTGGAGAATTAAGTCGATGTAAAAGCTCATGGTTGCGATGTAGTCTATGATATTGACAGATGATTTGATGAATTCACACTTATTAGGCGATGATATGAATCTAACGAGAATTTCAAGAGTGAACCACGCATTGCACACACACTCTATGTAAAAGAACGCTATGTGGGCGTTTGTTTGCACTTTGTCCAACGCCCAGCTCTGGGTTTGATTCGCGGTCGTCACTGTATAGTTTCTGATCACTGGCACTCTCATGTCCGGGTGTGTTTTTAGACAGAACGATATAATTGATACGCAAATAAAAAACACGGATATCACACCAATTATCTGAAAAGAAAGACATTTAACATTTAAATCTTATCATTAACATATATTCCAGAATATACTGCTATGGGACAACGTTTTCAAAGTTTCAGCTACATTCAATATTAATTAGTCTCATCAAAACTTGTAGTGCGTGTAGGTAAGCAACCTATCAACTAAATTTAAGACACTCAAATTATTCAATTAGAAGTATCATCTAAAGTCAAGTTCCTGTGTATCAAAACAAAGGAGTACTACAGAGTTAATTAATTCCGTTTACATAAATTTGAATTCAAAAGCAAGACCCTGTAAAACTCTTGCGTTGTTAATAGCTTTATAGTCAAAGGAATACACTATTCTTTTAAAATATATCTACTCAGCTCTTAATGAATTTATAAGGAGGAGGAAAGTATGGAGTAAATATTAATAACACAAATGGAATACTTATTTTAATGAAAAATTTTGTTAATATCTACAATTTATAAAGTTAACTAAATCATACTTGTTTGTTAAAAAAACTATATACTCGAATATAATATTTTATTGTAATTTCGTATTGCTTTTATTTGTTTATTTATTTATTTGTTTGTTTATTTAGTTTAAATATATATATATATGTGTATCCTAATTGATATGCTTATCATAAGTTCTGTTACTAAGCTGATCTGCGTCATTCAGTACATTTACTAAGTTGATCGATTCGTTTTCTGTACCATTTTGGTACCATTAAACTCAATTTTAATTGCGTTTTTATTTGTTACATAATATTAATACAATTCTCATGTTTACATCTTATTAATAGTATATATATCCTAAACATATCAATGCCATTAGGGATCTTAGAAATATAAAGGACATACAGCATATAATCGGGATATGTAATATAGACCACGAGTTGTACCGAGTTTTTGTAGTTGGTACCGAAATTGAACCTAGTCGTAGCTTAGCAGAATACGGATTCAATTCTTGGACAAACTCTTTCAGTGATCTACATATGATTATTCCGAGTCTGTACTTAGCGGTCTTATAGGTTTAAAAAAATTATTAATAAATACAAACCTTAGCTGCGTTAGAACTATAAGGTTCATCAAACAGAGACCACATTTGAGGTTTGAGCTGCTGCCACCAGGAAACAGTGCCATTGTAATAATCTTCCTCGAACCCAAACTTTCTGGCCACCTCCTCATCAGAAGGCTTCTCCGTGTCCAAATCTAAGCGATCCAAAACTGCCAAGGTTTCTTGGGTATCTCGATGCTGAATAAAATAATTTTATCTATAACTTTTATAAAAAATATATCATGACAGTAAATTTCAATATTTCCATTTAAATATATAAAGTCAGTCGTAAGCAAACAAAACAAATTTTTATTTTGTTTAAAAACATAAAAAATAAAAAAACGTTGAATGCGAATTCACATCGGGTAGATTTTAATCAAAGTGCTTTTGAAATATAGATTTACGATGAACTTTGACCTATTACGTGACATTCAAATCATATTTTACTTAACACTCAATAAATGCAAATATTATTAGACATTTAAATTTATTTATGCTAGTTATTTCTTGAAATCGTCTACAAAACATGTTTTTTAAATAAAAATTGTAGTATTTCTTCAAACTTAGCATTATATCACAAAATATGTTATTAAAAGACCGTCATTATTATCATCACCAAAAAACTATCACATTTAAGTTATTAATTCCTAGTCATGTCCATAAATATATATAACATATACAATAAATCTTCGTCTCAATAATTTTATTTCAATGGTAGGGATTCATTATTAAGTATTCGAATCCTGAAGTCTTTTTACAACCTCAAATGTATTTAATTTCAAACAACTTTTAGGACCGAGAAAATAATGTTTTAAATATTATTTCATATGATAAAATCTTTCTGGGTGAAAAACTTTTCTGGTAATCTTGTTATATACTCGAAATTAATTTCAGCACAGTGATTGTGATTTATATTACAGACTTGTATAAATAATTGTATGTATATACATATATATGTACTAGTAAATAAATATATTAAATAATTTATTTATACTGCTTTGAAAAGATTCTAGATACATATTATTGGTTTAATATTTAAAATGTATATTATATTTGCGATTATAATATAACTCAAATTGAAATACAACATAATATAATGGTTCTAAATTTGATAAATAAATTACTACTTCATTGCATTTTAAAAATACGACTACATTATCCAAATATTACAATACTGCTGTTTATTTCGATTATCACAAACACCTCAAGCAATAACATTCGCAAACTATACAATGTTTACCTGTAAACAGCATAACAGGTCATTGCTATTTACCGACGTATCGATTACCAGTTTTATCACATCACTAACATGACATTTTATGTTACTTTTTTAACGTATAATAAACGATGCTGTCTTGATAAAGGTTAGATTCGATAACGGAGTCGTGAGAAGAAAAGCGCTTATCGATATTCAAAGATGGAAAGTTTTGGATGTGCAAAACTTTTGTTCTTAACGCTTCAACAGATTTCGACAAAACGTTCTTTGTTATTACTTTTCAGGTGCTCCGTCTTCAAATATGTTGGTAATGTATCTAGTTTATGCTTCCCAAACGTCTGCTACTCTTTCACCCACTACACTTATTAAAATATCAGAATCTAGTTACACAATTCCAAACGTAGGAGAACCGGCAAAAAACTAAGTCATTTTAAAGTATTATTAATTTTCAAGTCATACAATTTTCACTATTGAGTCATAGTCATAATTGATGTGTGAGAACTATTTAGGATTCAAGTAAAATTTGTTTTAAATAAATCAAGAATAGTTAATAACCAAATACCATTTCTAACTGTAATTTAAAAGATGATAGAATACCAAAGAATTCTTCTTAATTCTGAATTGTCAAGATAATCTGAATATATTTTATAATTTTATATGAAATAATCTACAAAATTTTCAATGCTTTGTACGAACTAGGGTGTTGTATTGTGCGTGGAAAATAAGATTCATGATAGGCTTTTGTTGAATAAACGCAGTAACAACATTTACATTATAACCGAAATGAATATTTCGGTTATAATGTAAATGTTGTTAGCAAAACATTTTCTGGACTTATTAGTGGAAAAAATATATATCTTGCAGATCAATTATTATTTTTTCGATGAATATTAGCGATTATATAGAGGGTATCTTTTCTCTCTAAAACAGCATTATTCAAGGATGTTTATGAATGTATTGTAACAGTTGAAATGTCTCCTGGCGTGATTTTCAATGGCCTTAGAAATAGAAAACAATTTGTATTTTAATATGAATGGGCTTTTAATGTAAGTTATATTCATAAATGAATTCACAGAAATTGTTATTGAACTAATGATAAGAACAATTATAGAAGCCTTAGAAAAGTATTATATTATGTAGAATTTATTTTAAACCTGTGTGTAGGTCATCCAGCAGCATGGTTCCACCTGGTTTGCATCTAACCCCCAAAATTCCAGTTCTTCTTCAAATAAGGGTCCGCAAACATCAGTAGGATAATGCAGCTTACCAGTCCTGTCGATGAAGTAAATTTTTTAGCTTTATATAATTTTTCACCGTTGCTATTTAAAAATTGTAGCTTATAGGATAGATTTTCTTTCTAGTCAGAATATTTTATAAATAAAAAGAATGGGCTCTTGTATGGTACTCCGGATCATTCTTATTACATTTCAAGTTAAATCTCAGCATTTTAAGCAATGGTTTGCCTTTTAACTAGTTTTATAAACCATTTACAGAAACCTAACCTAGCTTTTCTTTGGAGAACGCTCACAGGCTAATGATTATTGTTCATAAATTCACTACTAATGATATATTGTTGAGAAATATGCTTATAAAGGAGCTAAGTGGCGTTGTTGATACGGAAATATATTTGTTTGTATATAAAAATGTAAGGTATCATATGCACAAATAAGATTTATATTAACTTGTAATAATTATGCAAGTGACAATATGTATATATAGTTTATTACGTGTTAGATTTCTGCCTAATGATCTTCAGAATCGTACCACGTTGCGTTTGTGTTTCAGTTCACTGATTATCAAACGTAATTCGATTTTACAGTTCCTAGCCCTGATTGGTCTTAACATATTAGTGCTTTGATGCTTGGTACATCTAACCGTATCAACTTTATATTATGAAAATGTAATACATATTATAATTAAATTATCATTTATTTAACATATTGAAAAATAAAACCGTCTTTTATTATATTGAAATATCGGAAATGGGTTATTTAAAATGAGGGCAAGAGTGTCGCGCTCTGAATCGGTAGAGGTCGTTAGTGCAAAGTATATTTTAAAAATGCATCAAAAGGCTGTACTTATATCAGACGTTAGTATGATATAATCAACTTTTGTAAAGTTTACTTTACTTTGAACTTCTTTTAGATAGGGCTACATTACATTGAGAAGCAATTCATCAGTATTTTACTAAATTTTATCATACGCTCAAGTAATCAACGTAAATATTAAATCCACGACTAGTCTAATGTCTGACTCGTGTCCAAAATAAACTAATAAAAAAATCTATCAAAATAACCTAATCTATGAAGTTATAATTGAATGACCAAAGACCTTAATCTGCAGATTGATCATTTAATTAGTAATACTATAACTAATGTAACGTTCATCTAATTTAATAATTATTTTGTGAATGTGTAACACATAACACGAAAATGTAATGATAATTCGATTTGGTACAAACTTTTAGGTAATGTAATAGATATCAAAATAAACAAGAAAACAATTATTTCTTAGAATAACTTAAGATGCAAGAAGAGAGAAATTATGACAATTTTGAATTATTAGAAATGTAATATCTGCGAAATAATGGAAACCAACAAATGCAAATTAGAATTTATAATAATCAGTTATGAAATGTTGAAGATTATTGTCATTGAAGTTAGAGCGTCTCATTGTATCTCATTTGAAACACTGCTCCATAGTTTTTTGCATTTTTTCATCAAAGGTTTATTTTTAACATTCAAGTGACAGGTAAATTTTAAACTTAAATTATTTTATAAAAATAATTTAATTTTTTTAACAGAATTGATCTGTGTCATATGTGTATATATATATATATATATATGTTTTTATGTAAATTATAACATAAAAAAACATTGCTATATTTAAATATCTAAGATCCATTTTCAAGATTAATTCTAGAATTTCATGATTATATAAACTTATGCTGTTCGTCGAGAAATTTTAGTTTTCTTGGTAACAAGAAATATTCTTGGAAAGGAATATAAAACATTGTTAAAAACTTTTCATCTGAATTAAAAAAGTTGTAAACAAATAAAGTTCAAGAAAGTTGTAGGTGTTATACAAGATCTAAAAGAAACTGATAAATGAAGTTGTCTCTCGTTTCATCTTACAGGATAGAAGAGGTTGGTTTTATACAATTGTATTGTTCAATTTCTTCCTGAGATTATCTTTGTATATTCTAGTCAATGCGACCTGTTAATGATCATGTACTACTTAATAGATATATTCTCTGAGTATGTATATTATTTTACGACAAGATTTCACATGTTGTGGCTTTATAAATAATTTTGCGAAATGTAGCTCTGCATCACAGGCATACAACTAGTCATACGATAAATTATTTTTAAAGTGAGTGCAATGCTAAAATAACATTTGGTTTAATAATAGTTAGCCCATTTTCATCATATGAATAAAAATGATATTAGAGAGACACATACAATTATAAATACCCAATAAATATCCAACTTTGGAAAGAATGCTAACCCTTGTAAATTATTCGAAGATATGCCCAAAAAGTCCCAATTCCCTCAAACATTCAAGGCATTTGTATTGAACAGATCTAAAAGTATAAAGTTTGACATTCATTAATCTTGTCAATTTGCCCCACAGTTTTGTTAATTGAGGTCTAATGGACCCCATTTCTGTTTTTATTTCTGCGTAAGGCTCACAAAGTGTTGACCCAAATTATTGACAAATATTGAAATTTTAACCGAAAACGTTAAATATTTTGTGACTGGTTCATAATCTAAATTTATATTATACTTGCGATGAAAATGTTTAAGAAATTGAGGAACTAGGCAGTTTTATTTCCTGGAATAATATTCTATTAAATAAAACTGCCTTACGATATAAGACAGCAATTAGAAGTATATTTATTAGCTAATATATGCAATTATATTTGTAGATTATACCGCTTAAAAAATATCAAACAATGACGAAAATAGAAAATAATTTAAAAACTTTTAAGGACTCGGAATTTAAAATACTATCTGCTTGTTTAAATTTGTAAGAAATACAGTTTTTTGTAATAATATTCAAGTTACTAATAATCTCATATGTGGAACTCTCCAGTTATGACCTATAGTATAGGGTATAAAGGAAAAAAAAAGAATATCTTGAGACGAATGAAATTATTTTTCAGAAATGTCTAAATGGTAGATATATTTATGTTCAAGTTCTGTATTATGAGTGTCAAGTGACTTCACATTATACAAGGTGTCTCAAAAGAAAGTTCACATTTGGTTTGATTATTGTGTAAACGCAAGTATTTTGAGGGTCGCGGGGAGTGTATTAATCAATAGCCTAGCTCTTGGAAATTAAGTCATTATGGAGCATTTCTTGGAAGCTGATTGTGCGTTGTACATACATGAGTTTTATATAATCGGTAATTAAGCGACTGTAGCGCGAAGAAAATTCTGCAACATTCGACATATTTGTCACTTGAACGATGCACCAAGTACCACACTCATTGCAAAATGGGTCAAGAAGTTTGAAGAGACGGGCTCAACACTGGAAAACCAAAATTTGGGCGTCCAAGATCTTCAAGAACCATCGAAAACGTAGACAGTGCCACCCAATCTTTTTGGGACGATCTGAACTTTTCAATTAAGAAGCATGCTGTTCCTTGAAACGTGCACAAATCGTCATTATGCCGCATTTTGCATAAATATTTAAACCTTTACAAAATTCAGTTGGTGCAAGAATTAAAATCTCAGGATGCTGATAAGAGGCTTGACTTCGTAAACCAGATGACTGAGAGTTTTCCGACTTCGTCTTGTTTTCAGATGAATCCCATTTTCCGCTTAATGGACACGTTATCAAGCAAAATTGCCACTACTGGAGTGCAACCAATTCAAAACAAAAACATCAGAAACTCCTACATTCGCCTAAAGTGACCGTATGGCGTAATGTCGGCGCGAGGAATTATCAGCCCTTACTTTGAAAATGATAAGAAGTATGCGGCCAGTTACGGCAAATTTAAAGCTTTATGTGGAGATATTAGACAACTTCTTTGTACCTGAGTTGCAAAACTTTCCTGGTTATAACCAAAGAATATGGTTCCAGCAGGATGGTGCAACTTCACACACGTCCAATAGGTCTCTGCCAAAAGTTTGTGAAATTTTTCCTGACAAGTTGATCTCTAGGAGAAGTTATATAAGTTGGCATTCACGTAGTCCCGATTTGACACCTATGAACTTTTTCCTGTGGGGTTATGTAAAATCGAAAGTTTACGCCAACGAACCGACTTCCCTGGCACAATTAAAAGAAAATATCCGTCATGAAATGGCATCCATCTCGGAGAATACATACCGAGCCTTCATAGGCAATTTTAGTACTCGATTAAATGAATGCCGTGAACGCAAAATATATATATATATATATATATATATATATATATATATATATATATATATATATATATATGGACGATGTCATTAAAAAAAAGTCCCTAACACTATATTATATTACCTAAGAAAAATTTTTCAAAAAACTTCCAAATAAAAAAAAATAATTATAATATGAATTTTCTTTTGAGACACCTTGCATTATAGAAAATAATTATAGATAAATATATTCACCTTCATAACGAAATTATGTTTAAATAATTAAACCTTATTTTCATGTTATCTCTAGAAAGTAGCATTAAAATTTTATAGTAATCATTAAATTTATCGTCCAGTATGACGGTTAGTGTCATAAATCTGTCAATATGAAATCTTTTAGCAATCTTTAAACCCGATTTTGGTACTTAATCAATATTTTATCAATTTCAATCAATATTCAATGGTATATATTATTCTATGTGTGCAAAATCTTATATAATTCCTCTCAGTACTCTCTAGTGTATGACGTCTAAAAATACAAACAGTATTTAAGAATAAAGTACAGTGCACATATATAAAAAAAAAATCTTATTCGAGAAGAAATATTATTATTACCTTTATTTTATCTTTTGTCTTGCATATATTTTGTATACAATAAAATTTAAAGTTCTATCTTTTTTTATTAAAACACATATATCCGTCATATATATATATATATATTGTGTTTGTTATTGATTTGTTATAAATATATTACATACTGTTATTATATACAAGTTGAAATACCAAAGTTTGAAACAACCGAACTGTCTAGCCCTTATCAACGAAATTAATTCGACCTCAACAGCTGCGATCCCGGGGGAATGGATGGAATGAGCGTATCGAAATTAATTTTGTTTAGACTTTGATGACTGGTACGTACAAAAGTAGCGTTATATTTATTAATTTTAAAAATTAAAAGATTTTATTAAAATTGTAGGAAAAAAGATAACTCTAGTGTATTGTCTGTATTGTGGTAAAAGAGAATTATTAAAGATAACACAAAAAAGTATTATAAAAAGTATCGGTATTTGTCGATATTTACAGAAGGATTTTCGTTTTGTATCGTTTAATACAATGGGCTTGCGACTTATTGTTTCTGATTTTCTCCTAAGCGATTAATTTTTTACGAAAATCTAGATAATATTCTCAAAATATTTCAAAAGAAACAATCAATGATTACGTTTTTTTATATTGCAATACCCAGGTTACAAACTTTAAGTACAAAACTTATATTAAGATTTTTAAAAGTAAAAAAAATATAAAAATATTGTGTTTTTATACGAGTAGAAAAACACAATATGTTAAAGTAACATATCGTAGGATTATATTTGAAATATATCGAATAAGAACATGATTTAAATTATTTAAATGTTATATGATTTGCCCAGTGTCCTAATAAGTAATTTAATCTGACTAAATTCTCGTCCAAAGATTACTTTCAAGTAGTAACAAGATTTAGGTCGAACTCTGGAATTATAATACTAATAATACTGATATTCTAGCTTTTTTATAATCAGGTGAAGAATCTTGAAATTTCTATTGCATATGGTACATATTTGTGCACTATTCACAGGAGACCATAACTATGAGAGCCAGTTATTTCAATCCTTTTCATAGCAAGATTTAATATTGAATTTCATTGAATTTACCACGTCCTTAAGACCAAAGTTATACGGGTTTATTCCCAAATAATAGTTTAAATTAAAATATTTTTATATAAATGTCATATGTTAGATCTTAAGAATATATCACTTAAAATAGGAACATGATATTTGACAAAATCTTTATCTTTATTTAACACTACACCACTTAACTCAGCTGAAATAAAATTTGTTTGTTTTAATTGTTACCTGTAATAATTGAGAACCTGTGCAAACACGCCGGGATGTCTGTCGAAGAAGTACTCATTGAGGACGGGGTCGTAGTTGGCGAGGGCCTCCGTGAGACGAGATAACCGCGTTGCGGGGATCTTCTTTAGGGTTGCTTTGTAGGTCTCGTGGCGGATACCCCCTACGTTCAGCACTACGCGGTTTTCCGCGTCCATATTGAGAAGATTCATTTCTGTTAAAACAAATCTGTTTTAGCTGAAAAATTGTTCGTATTACTTATGACATCAAAAAACATTCAGCAACCGATTTCATGCAAAATACAGCTGCTAGTTCAGCTGTGTTTTTTTAATAATTTCTAGAAAATACCTATTTACGAGTATATTTCAGAGATGTAATATTTAATTAATTAACCATTTGTTTAGCTCCAATTTGTAGGTTTAAAATTAAATTAGTATAGTAATTGGTATTAGATAATTGATCTCTAGCAGAGGTAGGATTTTTTAATTTCAATCAAACCTTACTCGCTAAATCTCCTCAATTCCCACACTATGAAGCGCTATGGTGACCGGCTCTGCCCGCGTCGCCACATTACTTCTATGTAGTCATCCTCTAGCCTGCTAAGTTTTTCGTGAGATGTCATTGCTGTTGTAGGGAAGAATCCTGCAATAATAAAAACTATCTGAACTCCACTAACAGTAGAATTTGAAAAATATTTGATCGGTAGGTCGCAATAAAAGTTAAAAGTTAATCGATCTATAATATCATATTTAGTGGCACAAACTAATACTGGTTGGTGTTAAAATGCGCCTTGTAACAAAACATTGTAAATGCTGATATTGATGTATCTTTCCTGATCCTTTAGATATAAGTTTTTCTCAAGTACTAAACTCTGTCCTATTGTAATTAATTTATAAATAACTCGGACCGAGTTGTGGGTAACAGCTAGTAGCAGTAATGAAATCTTATTAACCTTTTTTCCAATTTACCATTAAAATTGCGTTATTTATAATCGCCTGTACAACTGTAACTACTCGTCAAAATAGATCTCCCGGTGACGCCTAAAGGACGAGTTAGAATGTCATTATCGTAATTTAGAATATCTCTGGTGAAAATATAAATACATCGTCAAATTACTTTAATGTAATAATGCTATACAAAGTCTGTCATTATTAAAATAGAAATTTATTTTGCAACATCCCACTGTTATATGATATTATATTTAAAATGTGACTGCTAAATTAAAATAATCCTTATTATCGAGCTTCAACGTTTATTTTTAAATATAGCTAATAGCTCTTTTTAGAACGAAAGAACAAAGGACGCGCCACAGAGTCAAAATTGTACATATAAAAAATAGTAAAAGAACAAAACGTTTTGTAAATTTTTTCAAGTAAGTATAAAGGATAAAGGTTGGTGACCTAAAAAATTTAATATTTTTTGTATTATTTATAAATGTTCCACATTCGAAACGTTTAAAAAACCAATAGAAGTCTATATTGTGGTAAAGTCCTGTTTTTTTTAAAGTTTAAAATAAAATATTGAATACCTCGTTCGACAGGGTCGATCGTGTTAGGTAGATTCCCGTCGGTCGGATCGACTAAGAAAAACTAGCCAGTAGTATTCTACTGGTCATTACGAGTCTTATGACGGGTCACTCTGCATATATTTGGTGAGCGGGGAACCACCCCCCACCTCTATTTCCTAAACGGGGAGTCGCATCAAAAAACTTTTCGGACAAAAAAGTTTCCTCATTTAATTTGTTAATTTTCTAAGATTTTTCCGACACCAAAATTTTGCCTTCTTCTGTGACTTTTTTCGGTTTTTAACTTTCAACCCCTCCAGCCCTCCAACCCCCCGACCGATTTCCCCCATTCAAGAACTTAACCTTCATTTTGTCCTTAAGAATGTGTATACCAAGTTTGAAAATCCTCCGTCAATATTTGCGACCTGTAGCGTGTCCCAAAGGTTTGCACTTTCACCCCCTCTCCCAGCCCCCCCTTCAATTTTTTCCAAAAAAACGAGATGCTACGTTTGTCCTACTAATTTATCCTATCGACCTGTGAAGTCAGATTTTGCCTACGATGAATTTGGACTGATGGATCATATATACATATATATATAGAGGGATATATAAATTATTTTTTTTCGACGAATTCTCAATCTCCAGTTCATAAACGGCGTAGCGCCCCTACTCTGGGGTCTAGGTCCCGTCATCGCATCGATTGCAATAGGTAGATTCATCTATGGAATCTACCTAAAAAGCTTGATAATTTTTCTATAACAAGTTTACTAACAATTATATATTCCGAGAGAAATACAAAGTAAGAATAGAAATAATAATAACCTTTTGAATTACAAATTAACGTTATTCATAACTAAATAATATTTCAAATAGTTATTTTCAAACATGAATTACTTATTCACTGAAAAAACTAATTAAGTTGTTTAACGTATAAACTTATAACTTTAAAAATAGAGCTCGGGTGAGAGCCGCAATGCAAAAACCTTTTTCTGAATAAGTCATGAGTGTTCAGAGTTTACTTTAAAGTACTCATTAAAGGAGGTTCCTCGGGTTTTCAAACTTCAACGACGTGAGGGAATATAGTCTAGAAAATCTAACTTGGTATTAACATTAAACGAGTTGAAATTATCTGCTAGAGTAGAAAATATTACAACAAACTTGGTGTTTGATGTTGTTTTATAAATTTATATCATACCAGCTGTGTTCACGTTCACGCAGAATATGTTTTTTTTAAATAAAAGTTGCCAAAGTTACTCCCTATAACATCAGGTAAAAGTTTTATAAAATTGATCCATCTGATTCAGAGATTAGCAGAAACAAACAGCCGGAAAAGATTAAATTGATTTTTTATGAAGTAGAAGTATATACTTTTGTTAATTTGAATATACAAAAAGACACTTCGATGTTATTTATATGTATAACGTATAGATTACGAAAAGGCAAATGTCTCTGTTGAAGTTTCAGCCTAAGTCATCTATTACGGTCAGCACATTACGAAACAATAGTCATAAAGCATTATTATGTAGTTAGGCTTAGGAAAAGAATGGTGGCTATAAAAAAACTATACTTCCGCCCTTGATCGAGATGATCAAAATCAAATTGTTCAAAAAACTATCAGTATTCGAAACGTTTGGGATTTTTGTGTGAATTTTGGTTCTTATTGACATTCTTAACTTTATAACCAGTTTTATCTTCAGTATTATTTATTATAGCATCCTAGTAACATCCATGCTGTCGTTTCCTTGATTTATTCTGAAATTTTTAAGATAAACCTACTTTTATCAATGCTAAAAACTATATGATATTTATACTGCTAAGACTTATTTTACTTGAGGCGTCTGACAATAAGGACATCTGTTCAAACTTAAGGTGGCAGTATGTTGGCACTATGTAGACAATATTTACTTTAACTACGTATAAAGAAGTTACATTATTATAATGTATAACTTTAACTAACTTACTTAATTTAGTTAATTTCTCTTTAGAAATAAATTATATTACAAATAACACATTAAGAAATTAACTTATGAAACTCCAGCCCGTTTGCAAGGTTTTAAAGCGGTTTCGACAAGGGCATGGAGCCAAAAAATACTTAAACGTGATTGCTATTAGTAACTGAAAAAACGAATACTGTATTGATATTAATACACACATATAAAGACAGGTAAATAAATTGGCTTCTAAGGTGCTATTTGTATAATTACTCATACAACTCTAACAATCAACTTAAAGATCGAAGTGACGAAGTGTGACGTTTCAACTTATTATAAATTATAAATTATATACCATTTTTACACATAGCATCAGATATCAATATCTACAATATATAAGAAAAACTTATTTTAATTTAATAGAGGCAGGACTAGTACCCGCGACTTCTGGTCTCAAACTTCTGCCAATTAATCTACCGTGGGTGTAAATATTGCCTTGGTGGATCTAGTTTTTATACATATATAATCTTGATGCGGACGAAAGTAAAATTTATTAGGCTTCTTTCGAAACTTTCTGTATATAATAATGACAATGGATTATGGATGGAATGAGTTGATAAGTGCAAGAAGTAATCTTTTTATAAAGATAAAGGGGGCTGTAGTTGCTCTGCAGTTGCTTAGCGTGAATATTTAAGTTCGTCAACTTTTCCATAATTCCAATTTTGCGGACTTTTAATTTTTTGTAAGTAAAACAATCAATATATTATTGATTTATTTCAATAATGTTACGGTTTTATTTACCTATGTTTTTAGTCCAAATTTAAAAACATTAGTTATGATTTTGTGTTTTGTTTTATACAATTTATGGTCCAACATTCATGTTATCTTAATATTTACGTACCTTTTCTGCCTTACATATCCTAATCTGGTAAATCTTATTAAAAAATATTAAGATTAGGTGCTACATTGTGACAAAAAAGAACCAAACAAATATTTATTATTGGTGTGTCTCATGTTATATTTTAGTAAGCTAAGTATATGTCTGACACACAATCGTTGTCAAAATCGATCTAACACTACGTAGGCATCGTCAATAGTTGACGAGACTTTGTAAGGTATTTTTAACTAAAAGTGCCGACGTTTGCCACAGGCTTTTGACGTGGCAAATGGGCTACGTTACAAAGACTCAAATTGTCTGGTGTTTAAACTCAACCTGTATAGAAAGTTATACCCTTTTTAAAGTTCTACTTGTTTTCATTTACATTATAATAAGAGCAACTTCACTGAAAATAGATTGAATGGTGTGATTAAAAAGAATTAAAGATTCGACTTGAAAGTTTAGCTTTAAACATGAAATAAGTTTACGGTTGTAATAATAAATATTTCGGTACTAAATGTTTCATTGGATATCTGATTTGCCATAAGTATTCAATGACAAATATACTCATAATCTAATAAGTGAATATGTCACAAAATATAAAACCTATAATAGCATAACTATTAGTATTTGGGTCAGTATATAATCTTTAACATAAATTCGGCTTCGGATCAATACATTTTGATCGCATACAAACATTTTCCAAATAATATTCAATCATGAATCTTTGATAACATACAAAAGGAATTCCGTTAACAATGGCTTTGTGTGACTTAGTTATACATGCGTATAATATGATTAATTACATTTTCGATAATCATATATAATTAATTATAGTTAGTATAATACAAATTCCACGACCTGATTTTGGAATAATAATAAAACACCTACCAATCGTAATTAAAAGTATTTCATTAGATTGTTTACTCAGTAACGTGTAACGTAAGGTTACGAGCCATTTCGACGGCCGTTAAAATCGTTTTATCGACACTAATTATTCTATGAGAAAGATTCCACAATTAAGACGAGTTCGAAGTGGATTTTTACTTATTAATATTCGTAAGCAGCTGTTGATTTCTTACAATTGAAATATATATTATTTTTACTTCATTTATTTATAATTTAATTAGATATAAACTAATTATTTTGTTCATTTGAAAATGAAATTTAGATTTAAAGGGTTGCTTTTTATATCTATTTACATTATTTCTTGATAAAAGATAATCGGTATGAGATCAATAAAGTTACATGAAGGTATTTAATACGTGATAGCAAATGTTAGCCAAATCAGTTAATACGAAGCTAGGTTAAAGGTTCTAACATAATACAAACTATACCTTAACACCTTTATTTGTATGTGAATAAGCACCCTTAACTTAAAACTATGTTGGACTATCGAGCGAGTAATTTACCTCACCTTGAACACAACTATTGTTTTTACCCCGTTGCCATGGCAACCGTGATACAAGTGCCTGACACTGAGGTGCGTGTCACACCAGATCAAGTCTCGGTTTTCAGGACAATGTTATATAAATAACATTTGCGTCAAATTTCAGTTTTGTGAAACGATATTATTATGCAATATTCTAATTCTACTAAAATTATTTTTAGTAATGTTTATCTTTTGTTGCAAAAGTAAAACATAAGGCAAAAATATATTAACAAATTTTAAGCTTTAATACTAATTGAAATTATACATTAAATAGTCCACGGCGCGCTTGCTTCCACATAGAGTCATTACAGCAGCGAGTGTCACTTGACGAGAACGGCATAATAAGCTGCCGTGTTCTCGGAGCGTATTCTCGAGTTTTGCAGCGATTCGTAACTCACTGACGGAATATTCGCTTTTTGTCAAGATAACTTTGTAGACAGTATTGCGACACACCCGAGAGACTCCTTTAGAAGTTAAAGATCACGCCACAACATATTCACCAACGTCATAAAACCTTCAAGTTTTATATTTGTGTTAGATATTTTATTACAGAATTCAACAATATTTATTCTCGAGGTATTAAATGTGGAACAATTTTATTCACAAGTATATTTAAATTAATCCAGCATAAGTTTTCGAGGTCGGCGCTTCATAAAAATGAAGCCATGACTATTCTATGTTTCATTTTGTTAGTGGAAATAATATCTTTAAAATTGTAAATATAGTCTAAATTTTATATACATGTCACTGTAAATTTGAATTTATGTCAAAAATAGTTTAATATACTTTAAAGCTAGAGATAAAATTTCACTTCATATGAGTAAACTTAAGACAACTTAACTCGAACTTCAATTAACGACTCAATCTAAGTAAACCGGAACTAGAAACTAGCGGTAATAGTGTTATACACTTTCAACGAACTTCACAGATTTATCTCAGGACCACTCATCCGTAAGTGTCTTGAGATTTATTGTACTTCAATTGTCTTATAAAGTGGATTGGATTTTCTCCAGATTTTTGAAATAAAAGTTCAGTACAGTGAAATAAAAAGTATTTTATCAAAACTTATTTTCCTATGTATTTAGAAATGTCTTACATAATATTTGGTTATAAATCTATATTCCCAATATTATGGTTTATTCAAAACGTTAGAAAAGTATGAAAAATTTATAATAATACATAAATACGTTTTACATAACCCTCACATTAAATTGGAAATATCTTTTTTCATTTGTGGCTACAGTGGTACGCAGTGGTTAACTGAATAATTTAGATAGAAGGTTATTTCTATTTATACTTTATATAAAACAACATACAAGAAAATTCAATCGCAAGCTATACAACATATTATTATATATTTACATACACAAACTATTATATATTTAAATAATCACAAGTAAAGATAGTATATATGTTTTATATTTTATATAATTCTCTAAAGAATACTCTATTGTAATGTTTTCCATTATCTTTTATACATAAGTACTATAAATAGTAATTAAAATATTTTGTGTAATTAGAAATAATTTGAATGGTTATATTTCAGTTTAAAGCGTTATTATAGTTATGAGTTTTAAATTATTTAAGATGTTACAAATGCCTTCCCAGAGAAATTATCTAGCTTCTAGCTTGGTATTAAAAATAAATAAAAATAGTTTTCTTATACTTTTTATAAACCTAAGTTCTCGCCCCAGCGAAGTCTTCGAGGCATAATTAAGATGAATCTTGTAAAAAATCTTAAAATGATGCCGTGAGTTTCGTAGCGTCTGTAATATAGTTACAGCAACTTCTTAATTACGCTTACTTTGATTGAGTCGTTAATCGAGTCTGTATTAAGTTGAACTGTTTGTCCCATGGCTTATTATTTAATCAGGAGCGGGATGGGATGATGGAGCAGACAAACTTGTTGACAGGAGCTAGTTTCTTTTAAAAAAATCTGAATAGGCCAGTTATTAATATACATTGCATCATTATTCGTAATTATAACATAATAAAAAGAGTATAAATATGCTTTAAATATAGGAGTATAGAACCGAAAAGTAAAATAAAAAAAAACCGTATAACAAAACCAACAAAACAAATGATAAAACGTAAATTCTGATTTCCATAAAAACGTTAAAATATGCACAGGTGTCGAAAAACGAATTAAACCTCACATTCGCATACAAATTCATGAAAAGTATTTTTCTAATTAAGGTCGTATAAGCGACGTAGCAAAATACATATATAAGAGAATATATTAGAATATCTAACTTATATTTTTAATTTTTATAGTAATAGATATTCTTACAATCGCTACTCAATACATATTTAATAAAATATTATTTATGCGCTAAAATTTTATTAGTTATATAAAAAACAGTGACAGACACGATTAAAACGAAAAATAAAAACAAACTTGTAACACCAAATTTCGTCTTCAAAAAGTTAACAAGTCCTTCATGGTCTAGAGTATACGCATACGAGTATATAATAAAGTTTCATAAGATATCTTAGACCTTCCTTTTCTTAGTATTAGTTCTAAAATCAATCAAGTGCATAATTAAATATATCTTATTATAACGTTCAAGAGTTTTTAGATGAACGAAATGTGTTGGCTTATTTGCAGGGTTCATATTGTAATGTACATCATTTAAGATTGTTAAATTTCTTTTAAAAAGTGCAATTTTTCAGTTTTCTAGCCGGCTCTTCTTAGCAGAGCAGCCTTGCAAGAAGTGATAGCTTACCGACGGACTGACTTCACTGACTTTTTTTTGTAATAATTGACGATTCAAAGGTACTTACTTGAATAAACATACTTGGATATGTTTTGGGAATTGCAGAGAATTGGAGATGATCCGATAGAATTTGATAGATTTTTGGATACTTAATTTATTTTATTATACTTAACATTATAAAATATTTTGTATTTTATATTACTCCGGTATTTAAAATTTTAATTTAAGATTGTCTGATCAGAATAACACAGCGTAAATTTGATATTGTCTTTAATGTAGAATGTTTGAACAATGGTTCTTAACTTTTCTTAAAACTATGTCTATTAAATATTTGATTAAACAAAATATATTCGTACCTAATTGTACTTTAATGTTTCTTAAAGGGCCTCTTAAGGTAAATTGTAATTGAGCCTTTGATCTAGTAAATTAATGAGATACAAAATAACCCTGAAAAATCAAAGACCTTTTAAAAAAGTAATTGCCTAAGAATTTAGAGTAAGATTAATTTAAAGAACTGTTTTATTTTTATGTGATAATTGAATTAATTTTATATTTTTTTATAAAATCATCATGATCACTGTTACTATCATCATCATCATATTAGCCAATTGTTGTCTACTGGTGAAGTAGGTAATCAAAATCGTTAACAAGAGCCGCATATAAACCTGTTATTTTTTTATTTTTCTATAATTTATTACCTGTTATTTTTTTATAATTTTATAAAACCGTCAATCTGTCATTATTTCTTTTAAAGTCTTGAACATAAACAAAGTTTTATTGACAGACATGTGTTAACATTACTTAATTTAAATTATTTAAAAATGAGCTATGTTATATCCTAGTATTATATTCCTAGAACATGATAGCATATTACAAAGTTCCTAACTTGCTGACTGGATTCTGGTAAGCGGAATATTAAATTAAACCGCGACGTTGGTTATTTTTTGATGATACAGACGGAATATATTAAATATGATAGGCGGTACACGTGTAAGTTATATGAATTTCAGATCTTGAAATGCATATAATTGAAGAAATGTTGCTTTTATTTTTTATTAAATTTAATTTAGGCAATCCTATCTATTAAAAACTGAAACCAATGATAATAAATAGAAATATTAAGAGAAGGTTAAGGAGAAAATGACAATAATAACAAGGACATTGCTTTTCAAAACTTCAATAAAAATAATATAAATATTTTCTACATATTAAGTTATATATATATATATATATATATATATATATATATATATATATATATATATATATATATATATACAAATATTATATAAACTCAATTATGTGAATGAAATATTGTATTTATTGGACGTCAGTGAAATATATAAACCAGGTTTGAATACAAAAAATACTATCATCGAATACAAAAAAAAATACAATTTCTGTCGTGACCTTAATAAAACGGCTATATAAAAATAGACTCTAAAGGTTTAGTACAAGAGTTGCTAATCGTATGTCAGTTAAGATGAGGTTGAGATTCCTCTAATAAACTAAATGCCTATTTCCCATTCGTTTTCGCAAATGTATATTATTATGTATTTTCGTCTGATCTCCGACCAGATGGTGTCTGAACAGTGTTTTTGAGGAAAATGTTTTGATAACATAAGTTAATGTTAGGAGCTTCTCCATCTTTATACATTATATTTATAAAGAAAGACTTTTTGCATGTTTCTTTGAAGATGAAAGAATATTTGTATGAATAACTTGTTTATAAATTGAAAATTTTCATAAGTCTCGCGTTATATGAAATGAGTATTAAATACTGAAGAATTAGTATTTTTTCTCTTTTCTTTTGACTACAAAATTCTTCGAAATGAAGTCCGAAATTAAAGTAGACCGTGATGTCTCTCTGTTGCTCTCTCATTAAACTTAATATATTTTGTTAATTATATAAGAAAAAACCTTTCTTTATTTCAAGAACATAAAATTTATATAATAATTACTTTAAACGGAAATTCTTGATTATTTTCAAAAAAATTGGTCTCAAATATCCATATATCCATATATAAATGATAAGTTAAGTTTTAATAAGAGATAGTTCCTCATGACTGATTTCACAAGGTCATATATTTTCGTATATTTTTCATATTGTTATTAATTAAATTTAGAATCATTTTTGTTATAAGGTATAATGGAACCGGCGTATACTTTTATATAAAAGATCCGTAAACAAAATAATACGACAATAAAGTTGAAATAAAATACTTTAAATCTAACACACTGTACCAGAATTTTTCTAAAAACTATTACCCTTGAGGAAATTTAAAGCGACTACACAACACCAAACAAAAAGGAGTTAGGAAACTTTTTTTTGTTGTATAGAAAATAAAATTACATAAAATAAGAAATAAAGACAGCAGATTAAAAGTATATTTTTATCTATCTGATATATCATTGGTAATTTGAATAAACGATTACATTATCAAAAAAATATAATTCAACTTAAACGTTCCCCCTTATCTAATTTATAATAATTTATGCCTTTGAGTATATAAGGATAGAGAGTTATCAAAACTTGTTCTTAACAAGAGAATAAGGTAATCAATTCACAAACTTTTCATTGGTTCGAACATAAGTTATAATTTATAAACAAGAATAACACATTATTCATAAGCTGCTGTATTCCTCATTGAAACTTAATTATTTAAGAATGAATTCTACTTTAATTAAGATCATAATTCATTTTATAGATACAATATTTCAGAGAATTATAATATTTGTGATAACTACTAATTTCATAAATTCCCTTAAAACCCTTTACACTAAATATTTGCTGGTTTTTGAGGCTTCTCTGCCATTTCTGTTTGTGACAAAACAAAGACGATTTTAGATTAATGTACAATGTAATTTTTATACACTGTCATATATAATCAAAATCAATACATTTTTAAAACAGTGAGTAATCACAACCCTTCCAAGGGAGATTTTACTTTTACATTTAACTTTGCCTTTATTGATTTTTATTTGAGATTAAAGGAATTAAAATGTACAATATGTTCGAATTAAGTTGTAATTCGTTATGAATTTGATGTTTGTTGAAAGTTTTGCAACAACCCTGGACCATTTTTTATTTTATACAAAAATGCTTTGATTATTTTAACAAAGTTATAATTTATCGATGAGAGATATAATGTACCTACGAGTATAATAAATTAACATATTTTACCCTTTATTATTAAGAAAGAAAGAATTTATAAAAATACATTTTGAAATAATATTTTATGTTGAGTTTTATGAAAATGGAAAATTTAATTTTCTTTGACCTCCATTTTCTTTAGTTATTTTATTAAAAAAGCTTTCATTCACAATAATAATTCTATATAACACTTTTATTCTTTTCTTGGGTTTAGGAAAAAAATATGTTGTGTGAATACACAAATGAATATTTATAGTGGATTCCTTAATAATATTTCTTGTTTTTATCGTACTTCATAGAAAAAGAAATAAACGACAAAATAAGTAGTGTGCTTGAAAAGTTATATTTTTAACAAATAGATTGATGACATACTTCACGTTGATGAAAACTACATAATTTATACAATAATACAGAAAAAAATATTTAAAAATATTTATAACATAAATTATTAAATTAAATTAATCATAAAAAAGTCATAGATCTTCAATAACTCTTTACATTAAAAACCAAAAAATATTTCATTTTAATCAATACAGAATATTGAATTTCAGATAAACTAGGATCCGCCAACCGGCGGGTGTTGAGCGGAGCCTCTCTCCTTTCTTCTTTTCTTGATAACTTTTGAATGGCTAAACATTTTCAATTCAATCTGTTTTCGCTATAACATCCGCGTCCGGCTCAGACATACATGAGAAAATTTTTAGCTAATTATCTCGTCGCATTCTGGAGACAACTAAACACAAAAACAGGTCTCGTAAACGGTTAAGAACTTCACTTACGCTAAGCTCAATTAGGTGTACATAGAAAAATATTAAATATCCAAAAGAATCCAAAAATCAAAGAAAAGATTCCTAATAAATGAGCGAACGTAAAGCTTGTACTAAATCGTAAATCCAAAATGATGTCAATTTAAATTCCAAGAGAGATAATCCAGAGAAATACTCTTAATGTTTTTACAATGTCTAATATCAATACTTCAAATAAAAAATCTTAGTATCATGATACGGTTTTAAATTATTTTTCATGTGAAACAAAATAATTTATTTTCTCTTAATATCAGTAAAGCCTGACCTGTTGATCAGATAATGTGGTGTTACGGTAGAACGAAAAGATTCAGAATAATGAGTTGTCATTTCATCGAGATTATAGTCGATTTTTTACATTCCGAGATATATTTTCCGAATTTGATACAATAATTCTCATTTAATCAAAGGTCCGACGATGACATTTACTCAAAGAGAAAAACATTAAAATGTAAAAGATTATGATTTAAAATTTATTTGTTTACAAAAGTAATCTAAAATTCTTCAATATCATATAGACAATTGGTTCTAGATTTAGTATTAGCATTTTTTTATATATTTTATTTTAAAACCATAAAATTAAATAAATTTTCTGTGTAATTATTTTTTAGTAATAAAAATTTACGATATTAGTTTAATATTTTCATTTTCAGAGATATCATGTTAATAAAAATAATATCGAGGACTTTAGATGTAAGCTTTGTATTTTATATAAAAATAAGCAAATTCTTTCACTAATAATTTAATAGCGGTATCAAATAAAATCTTAAGTAATAATAAAATTAATTGTTAAAATGAAAGACATTATTAAATAAATTAAATTGATTGTTATTGGGTCAAATTATTTTAGGTTTTATTAATTGATTAGTTCAACCGTTGTTTAATTAAAATGATTTTCGAACCAAAGGTTCGCAACGGGTTCTATTCCCAGAGGAGTCAATTTCTTTCTTTCTGTTTCTTACCGTGACACAGAAGCTTTTTCAGAGCCTGTGTTATTAATAAAAATAACAATAAAAAGAAAATAATATCGAATCAATTTAAGAAAAGTATAAAGAAGAAATTTATATAACATTTTCAGTAATAAGGCTATTTGAGATGACAAAAATATTACAAGAATTCTTCATTAAACGAATTCTTTATTTGAATGAAGATAATAAAATTGGTCCTTACTTTTTATGACCTCAAAGTGAATGGAGGGATAAATGGTAATTATAGACCATTTTCTTAATGGTTACAAATATTTAAGAGGTCAACACCCGGTTTTCGAGGGCTAATTATAAGAAGTAACATTAGTAATCCCGTGTTAAACTTTCTGATCTGATGAAGGATAGGTCATCAATCACAGTTCTTGACAGCCCTGCCAAATCACTTCAATCGTCCTGCCAGACATTTTTTATCTTTGGGTAGACCATGAGGTTTCTGAATAGAAAATGTATAAGAAAAACGTGTTATGTTTATTTGGGGATTCTTATTTGTAACATAAAGACCTGTGTATTACATGTTTATGTGGACTGTGCTGACATTGTATCTACGGCTAATGGGTTTGACCTCCGGATGGGAGCAACATTTATAATGTGATGAAAACGTCACAGCTTTTGGTTATTGTTTCATATCCTGAGTGTTCAAAGACCTACAACAATATTAATCTAATAATGAGCCTTTCAATGGAGAGGATTTATGAAAGCTACGTATTTATATTTATTAATTTATGATTAATATTAAATGATTCGATGTATACAAAGGATCATAAACTATATAAACAATAAATTGATGTTCTCAATTGTTTTTAATATTAATAGAAACACAAAAAAAGCATTAAATCATTTGAATATGGATAAAATCACCCCGATTGTAATTATTCTTTATTATTTTTTATTACATACATCTTAATCTTTTGCATTTTATATACCACTGATCAAAGCCGTTATAAGTTTCAACCGTCTTATCGAGGACACTCGAGATTATATCATTATCGAATACCAAGTTCAAGAATAACTTGAAAGTATTTCGATTTAGTATGAGCATGTATTTAAAATTGTTGCATTTTTTAATAGTAAAATATATATTTTTTCATATTAGAGGAATATAATCTGTAAATATTTATCTCCTATATTTCCTTGTCCTTGTCGTCAAATGTAAACAATATATAGAAGTTACAGAGACGTTGT
Source organism: Melinaea menophilus ssp. n. AW-2005 (assembly GCA_918358695.1). Lineage (NCBI taxonomy): Eukaryota > Metazoa > Arthropoda > Insecta > Lepidoptera > Nymphalidae > Melinaea > Melinaea menophilus. The sequence continues at coordinate 12,143,262 of OU911049.1, forward strand.
CACCTCCAATATCCTGCTTTTATAGGCCTGAAAGAGCAGGAATAGGAATGAAGTAAAACCTTAAGTATCCTGCTGCATTAGACTGCTAGAGAGAAGGTGCTAGTATCCCGGTCAAACCAGCCTGTATACGATCTGCAATAAATTAAATACGGGAAGGCTTATGATTTCTTGATTCTATTATTTCTATCGCTAAAACTATCACTGTTTGTATAAATTACAATCGCTATTATCGATGTTACAAATGAATTAATGTTGATTTTAAATTGACCATAAATTTTAGTCATTTAATGTTATATATTGTAAATATAAACACATTTTCATAATTCAAATTCATCTATAAAAATATATTTCGTATTTGTAAATAGTATGACTATTTTAATTTTATTTTTTAATGTAAATAACTCCTAAAACAATATTTTTTTGTATTTATTTATTTGTTATAATGAAAGTTTTTAATTTCTTTTGACATTCCAAATTGTTGGCGTTCAGTTACAAATTTTGACACCTCATTAATAAAACGATTTTATCTTGTTTTAGAAATACTTTGTAACTTTTAGTGTAACAAAGCATTTTCTCCGATACTTACCTTAATGAGATTTACTTCAAAATGTTTCTCAAAGCGTCGTAATTAAATAACAACTAACAAGATTGCAAGCGTGGCGCGTCGCTAGACTCCTATTCAGATTTTAAATTGAATTTCCAACATATTAAGTCACAGAACGAATAATTCATTACATATTACATGACAACATTGGAAATTACAAAAAATAATTATAATTTTATTATTAATAACAGATATTAACTACTAAGTATAATGAATAACGTTACAATTATTTTTCTAAATCATTAAATGCGATACAAAAAAGCTTTCAGATATATTAATATCACCTAAAACGATTTGTGTCAAATGTTACGCGATTATAAATTTATCTTAAAAAGATTGAAAAGTTTCATATTTTTTTCTCAATTTATCAGCAATAATAAACAAATATTTTTGTATAAGTTTCGAAAAATCTAAACATTTGAGATATGATTAAAAATAATTAACGCATTTAAAAGTAAGTCAGCATTTCGTCTGTTATTTTCTTCTTATCTTATTTATGATATAGTACATTTAATTATATTTTCAATGGGGGCTAGTGCTATCGTCTTTCATTTTACGTGTCAGATTGTCACGCCTCGGAAATAGAGTCACGCTTGAACAGTCTTTGCCCCAGTTGTCGAGATAAGTTAGAATACGTTCAGATTTATCCCATTTCCTTACAACCTACATCTGGAAATTTCAATGCATTGTGAATTTGAAATGTTTTGTATTTCAAGCCGCTAAGCTACTGAATTTTATTTCATAATATTTAAATCTATATTATTGACATTATTTTATTTATTTATAATTAGGTTGAATAAATATAATTTGTTTATTGATTTTAAGTATATATTCAATTTAGTTCACTGACCACCGCAGTATTATGATCTGGTACATATTGAGGTAAACTGATGTAACTGGTACAACACAATAATATTATACAATTATCATAATATTTACTTTAGATGAATAGAGCAAAAGTTGAAATAAGAAAATCTAATTCTAATCCATTATTGCTTAAATGTCAAACGATATTATGAAGATAAATAATAAGATGTTATTTATTCAACAAACATGTAATATATGATATCTCGATCGTAAAAATGTTCATGTGAATATATTTGTTACATTGCATACGTCTTTAGGCTCGTGGCGTGTCAGGGGTGTCACGCTGAGCAGTCTCGGGACATTCATTCCAACGAAGAAGAGATTGTGTACGCAATTTCATTCCCGTGTCCCACATTTAAAAGAAAACATTATTATGTAGCTTGTATTATCTATTGTACTTTGTTACTTTAATAACGGCATAAAAATGGTATAAAACAGAAGAAATCGGTAATTCAAAATTTCATTTTTACCAGATCAGTAACATTTTTTTTCCTAAATTACGTTTATTAAAAATGTTTCTTATTTTCTTTTACAATATTATCCACAGAAGAAAACATCCTACGTAATAAAAAATAAAAGAGCTACATTATCGATACTATTAATGTTAAAAGAATAATTTCCTTTCTGCTCAACGAGCGTCAAATAAGGCTGGCTGAAGGCCAAAGATAATTTTTATGAACTGTCCGACCGACGTATCCTATCCGATCTCTGTTATTTCCATTTATATGGAAAATTTACCGTCTATTTGATGATGTGTGAAATTCTGTATAACTTTACACGTATCTTGTGTAAGGACGAATTGACGTATCAATTTCGATGAAAGGTTCTCTTGAAGAATTTTTGTAGAGAAAAATATTTATGATCGTAACATATAGGTTTTACCTAAAATAACTTGAGATAATTTTTTAACGTTTCATTTTATTATCTGTCTGTATAATTCCCAATTTGTTTGCATATAATCTATAATATATAGTCCATTTACTTGAATGTTTTATAAACGTTCTGCACAAATAACTTAAATATGAAATGATGAAACAGTCATCAACAGACTTTAACCTGGGATCTTAGGGATACCATGAACTTCAAGAACTGTGATATCGTGCCAATATTCACTTTAATGCTTTTAACATACTTTCAAAATATTCGTTCCGTTACTCATTAGCTAAGTAAAATATAAAATAAAAACATTATTAATTCAAAACGGAATATTTCTTTTCATAACAGTAAATATTGCTAGAGTTTGTTAATTTATTGTACGATTGAAAAAAAAATACAATATATTTTCTCGTTGCTCTCTTACTATTAATTGATATTTTGTACTGTGTTGGTGGACTTAAGCACCGAAAATTGGAGTGCCCGAATCATACCAAATTTTAAGTTAGTATTTTTACAAGTCAGATTGTCTGTTTACTTGTTCCATTACGAAATATGTTGTTACAAATAATTAATGAATCTTAACCTCAATAAGGATTTTATTACCAAAATAAATTTTGCAAACTTGCTAATTTACATATATTTATAATTTTGAATTACTTTAAAGTATTTTTCCACAATAAGTTATAAGAATTACTTTAAAGTATTTTTCCACAATAAATAACACATAAATGTTTCTGTGGATATATTGAGTTATTTTCAGTATTTGAAGATCAAAGAAGAGCGAAGTGAAGTGAATCGTTCTATAAACAGGAACGTCTATCCTGTACATAAGATGTGGAGATTATGGTGATTTATAAGTATTTAAAATTGTATATAAATAGATTATTTTATACTGTATCGTTGAATTATTTTGTGTAACGTCTCAAGGCCGCAGATGTTGATTCTATTCGCTGATATTTTTTTGGTATCGATACCAAATTTATTTAAAATATATTGATTACTCCTGCCTTTGAGTACTATGAATATATGAATGTAATTAAAAAGAGATTAAAGGGGGAAATTGTTAAAGGTTGTTAACATTTATTTTTCCATTTTGGTAACATGTACAAAAATAATGGTTATTAGAAAATACTCATTTTGGAAATAATAAATATAATTTTAAGAATTTTAATTGATAAATTATGAAAATTATAATTTAAGTATTGATTACTTACAATAATAAAAACTTATCTTAGTATAACTGAAAGTCTTAAAAGTAAAATGCATTATAATCTAGAGAAAAATAGCTGTCTTATATCTTATAAATTAAGGTTTCAGAAAGAGACTTGATTAAATTTGAAAATCTCTTAGATCGGATTTTCCATGTAGTTTCTCTCTGAAAGGAACCTTATTGGCTACACGTAGATAAATAAGGCATGATATCCAAACCTTATAAGCGCCTCTCCATTCAAAGGATACGCCCTTATCTTTCGCTATACCTTGACGTGAAACATACTTGTTTTGTAAAAGAATATATATTTAGTCTCAGTTGAATTAGTATCAATAATAAACATATAGCTTAGCGAATCGGTTAAACTTTTTAAATATATTCTTATATTTATATAACAAATTTGTTTTGTTGAGATAATATTTGGTAATAATTAAAGCTAATATTTATGTCTATATTTAACGAAAATTACTTCAAAGATCTATATATAATAATTGGTATGTATTTTAGAATATATTTTTATGTCAAAATTAAATATAAATTATGTCCTCTAACTTGATATTGATACATTTTGTCAAATAAAATTCACCATACTTAATTATTTATAAAGCGCAAATTTTTATGATAATTCTTTGTCAATATTTGTATCTGAATCGAGAATAACTATGCAATTAACATCCGAACTCGAGTCAATAGCACTCATCTCTAGGGTCCTTCACCTTACCGCCCATTGAAAGCCTTTTGTTTATGATATCTATAGACCACGATTGGACTACACTTTCTTTGGTATGTGTACTAATTACAGTTTTATAATTATCTAAATAATGAATGTCTTTACTCTTGGTTTATATTTATTAAGTATCAGTATATCTCACTACTATACTGTGGCACTGCTAAAGTGTGACTTCATATAGACAGATAATATTTCAACTGATTTTTTAAGAGCTAAAACCAAACCAGGTTAGTTTCCTTAAAGTGTGTTCATTTCGGTCTGGACTGGACAAATAAGTATATCATATGAATATTTTGTATTGAGCGTAGGATTTTATACTTTATTTTATAATAATGTGTAAATAACTGGAACTTTATATAATAGATGTGTTTGTTTCGAGAAAACCAGTTAAGTAAATATTCCCATTTTGTAATATAAATACATCCAGAATGTTCCATGCACTTGTGAAGTGACAAGAACCAAACTTCACTGATATAAAATAAATAGGTGGGTTAAATAAACAATCAATACTATACCAAACATTATATTATATACTTACATGTGTGTAAAGGTAATATAATAATATTTACCACTAAAATAATAAACTCAAATGTTGATTTAAAAAAATTGGTTATGTTATTTAAAATAATAAAGTTTTCTATTTAATATTGTTTTACATCTTTATACAAATATATATATAAACTTGATTTTAAAATACATTATTAATCTAGAAATGTTATATAGTTTGTCATTTAAATGTGCTTAGTGAAAACTGAGCTCTGGAACTTAGAACCTTAGTTACAAAGTAAGTTTAGTGCTAGTTTTTACGAGGGTCCATAACTGTATCAATGTAGTTAGATACAAATCTGATGTTCAACTATTTGTTTATTTAACTTACCATAAAAGAATTTGTACAAGATAGAATATTAAATTAGATACATAGACAAAAGGGATTCTGGTGCCTGAAAAGTATAAACCAGTGTCACAGGTTACCCATTATAGTGTAGAAGTCAATAAATCTAACAAACTTTGGATACAGCTATTTTTTTTTTTTTTTTTTTTTTTTTTTTTTTTTTTTTTTTTTTTTTTTTTTTTTTTTTTTTTTTTTTTTTTTTTTTTTTCACCTTCACGCCATATCCCTTGCGGGGTAGCCAGAGACGACGGAGCGCCAAACGCTACGGTCTCTGCATACCTCTTTCGCCTCGGCCACAGACATCAACTTCTTCATACATGCCCTCCGGGGGGTCCTCATGCTTTTTACGTGACCTTCCTCCAGTATCGTAGCTACTGTATTTTCGAAGGTCACTCGAGGCCTCCCCCTGTCTCTCTTACCGCTCACTTTTCCCATATAAATCTTTTTTACCATTCTTTCATCACTCATTCGTTCAACGTGCCCAAACCACCTGAGCACGTTCTTCTTCATTCTCACCGTGACATCTTCGCTAGTACCTGCCATTCTGTGGATCTCTTCATTGCGGATTCGATCAGCTAGACTGACTCCGCATATTCTGCGAAGAGATCGCATCTCCACAGCATTCATCTTTCTTACATTCTTCTTCTGTGTTACCCACGTTTGGCTGCCGTATAACAGTGTCGGTAGCAAAACTGCATTGTGTACAGCCAAACGTGCAGCTATACTGACGTTTTGCCGTCTCAACAATGCAGTCAAAGCACCATTGACTCTGTTACCAGCAGCAATACGCCTTTCCACATCCATTTCGTATCTTCCGTCTCTGCTAAACATACTTCCCAAATATACCACTTCATTCACTTGTTCTATTATCTTATCATTCACGTTGATCTTACATTCTGTTCTTTCTTCATTTCTTTCAAATATCAGAACCTTCGTCTTATCTACATTCAGGTTAAGACCATTAAATTCACACCCATCTTTCAGAGTGGTGACCAATGCCTGCAAATTGCATTCTGATGATGCAATGAGCACTGCATCATCTGCATATAGTAAGCAATTGACCTTAAGGTCACCTACTTTCACTCCCATGTCACTATCTTTCACTCCTTGGAGACAACTATCCAAATACAAATTGAACAACCAAGCTGACATAGCGCAACCTTGCTTAACACCCGATTGGATGTCAAACCAGGGCGACATGCCAGCTCCTACTCGCACACAGGCTGAGTGATCTCGGTAAAGAGACCTTACAGCCTGTAGCAAGGGTCCGTTCACATTGTATCGGGGCAGTATCTCCCATAACTTCTTTCTCACAACCCTGTCAAACGCCTTTTCCAAATCCACAAAAGCACAGAAAACCTTTTGGTTTAGGGCCAAAAACTTTTCCGTGATCATGCGGAGGGAAAAGATCTGATCTATACACCCTCTTCCAGGTCTAAAACCTCCTTGTGCCTCCCACAACATCCTTTCAGATCTCTCTTGCATTCTTCTCGCTAAAATTTTAGCATAAACTTTACCGCCCAAGCTAATCAAACTGATGGCCCTATAGCTTGCACAGTCTATCTGTGAACCTTTGCCTTTATACAAAGGTACGATGACTGCACTTCGCCAATCGTCTGGGACCTCCCCAGATTTCCAGCATAAATTGCATAAAAACCAGAAAAAGTCCCAGACGCGTGGCCCACCATATTTGATCATCTCGGCAGTAACTTCATCTGCTCCCGCAGCCTTACCACATTTCAGACTTCGAATCACGTTCTCTACTTCTTCTAAACTGATTTCACCATCGGCTACATCTTGACTCAGCATTACGCTGGTAGTCAAGACCGAGGCGTCCTCACGTTCATACATCTCCTTATAAAATTCCGCCCACCGCTGCAAAACGTGTGCTTGCTCGGTTAAAATTTCACCGCTTTTCGAAAGCACCCCTTTCATTCTACAGGTTACCGAACAACCCCGGGAACCACTAACTTCTCGCCAGAAAAGCTTCGTGTTTTCCCGGAAGTTGTTCGTCAACCTTTCATCCCTTTCTCTCTCAGAATTTTCACGCTTCATCTTTATAAGTGCTTTCGTTTTGTGCTTTTGCAGCTTGTACGCTCTTTTTCTTATCTCTCTCATACTTTTATCCTTACCAGAGGCTTTATAATCCAGCCATGCTTTCTTCTTTAACTCTACAGCGTCTTTCACTTCATCATCCCACCATTCATCGCGCTTTTTACTAAAACCTCTTTTCCTTTTACCACATACTTCTGTCGCTACTTTCACCATACCATTCCTAAGGTTCTGCCAGCATAGTTCAACACTTTCATTTCCAGAATCATAGCTTTCAAGCTTCTTGGAAACCCTCTCTTGATATTCCTCTCTGATCGGTGGATCCTGAAGCTTCCAGCTTCTTATGCGATAATTCGACGCCAAGCTTGGACACGTCGTGCGGCTGCGCCAACCTGCGAACAAACCTCTTATTCTAGCAACGACTAGATAGTGGTCCGTTCCCAGATCAGCACCTCTGAACACTCGCGTGTCCATAACTTGACTTCGAATACGCTGGTCCACTAGGAATAAATCAATCATACTTCTTTCTTCCGCTCGCTCCCATGTGTACATGTGAATTTGTTTGTGATCAAACATCGTGTTTGCCACAAACAAATTTTTCTCCTTACAAAATTCCAAAATAAGCTTTCCAGCCTCATTTACCCTCTTATCACCATATTTGCCTAGCACGCTTTCGTAACCGCTTCGCGCGGTTCCAACCCATCCATTCATATCTCCACATACTATCAACTTTTCATTATCTCTGACACTACTTAGAACATCCCTGACATTCTCCCAAAACTCCTCGAGCTCGCTCATTTGAGCTGAGGATACTGGCGCATACATGGCTAACAAGAATACTCTTGTTATCCCCAGCTTAAAGCGAACCCAAAGAAGCCTCGGGTTAATCGCCTTGTATTCTACCATTGCATTAACCATTCGAGAGGACAATAATACGCCTACACCTTGGCAACCTCGCTCACCCTCTGGAACCCCAGCCCAGAAAGCGACCCGGTTGCCAGGCAAATCGGTCGTATCATTGCCTTTTCGCTTGGTCTCAGACACACAAATAACATCCAGATCTTTGTCATCCATCACATCTAATAATTCATTCATCTTCTGTTCCATTCCTCCCCTTACATTCCACGTAGCTATTTGTAGCTCCCTCCTCCACCTTCCGCCGTTCGGAACATGGCGTGTTGGTTGGCGGTTCCCAACGCCGCATTTGTTCATATTATATTACATATTATAAATATACATTTTATTTCAACATACAATTATAGTTTTAATTCTAAATACAAAATACAAAAATATTAATATTTTAAATTATTTACATAAATATATATATATATATATATATAATAAAGTAAAGTAATAAAGTACTTTTTAAATTACAATAACTAAGTTTATAATATTTTACACATGAACATTTCGGTTTTTATTCTGCAGTTATCATAAAGCTTATCTTCTTGTAACATTCACAATATGAAAAAAACGTTATAAGAAAATTGTTTTTTACAGTTTATAATTTTATTCATATCAACAAGTACTGATACTAATAACTTCGGTTAGTGATAAACATATCAGTAATAAAATATTCAGTTTGATCATCATAATCATAATATATATTCTTTTCTTTCTTGTCCAAGGTTTCTTTTTTTTTGTCCAAGGGAGGCCCTTAGACAAAATATTCAATTTCACTATTTACACTTTAACAATACAATTCAACGTCTCACGGATCACGTCCAGCTATAGAAATATATAATAAGAATAAAACTATCTACAGACACTGGGTAGTTTGAATTTGATTATTCTAACAATTAAAGATTCCTCACTGTTAATCAAAGTGTTAATTATTTATTTAAATTACAAATGATATAACATACATATAATTTTATATATGTTGTTCAAGCCACTACAGAAATATAGCCGATACCCAATCAATATATGATGAATGTTACGTCATTGTTTCCAAACCATATCAGATCTATTTCTTGATGCATAGTTTTTATTTGTATATGTATAGATAATGGGTCACGAAAATCTAATATTATCTCTGTATCGTTTACGCTAGCTATTAAAAATTAAATGCTTCTATGTAATTTATTTCACAGACTGACAGTTTTGATGAAATTTATGCGTATTATTTTTTTTTAGGGCTAGAAATATAATGATAGTAGCATTAACTCCACAAAAAATAAAGTTAAGCAGTTATTTAATTTATACGTCGTATTATAAATTATCACAAAATGAAAAAAATATTACAAAATGTTACTCTATAAAAGTCATGGCACGTAGTATAAATATACTTAGCTCCACTCGACGCTTGGCCAAGCAGGTACTATCTATTTAAGAGACCAATACGTCCTGTCTGTCCGTAAGCCGACTATCTGTTTGGTCAGCTGCCTTGATTGTGGTGGAATGTTTGTCTGTCAATACATCCCGTGATTGAATATATACGAGACATCTAGATCATATAGTTTTGAAGTTTAATATTAATAATAGAAAAAAGATAAATTCAAAATAGTAACATAAAAAATAAAAACATGTTTCATTTATATTTAAGATAATAAGAAATCTTTCAAAGGGTCTAGATTAAATCAACTGAAACGTATTTTACTGTTATTGTCTGTTATCTGTTTATTTGTTTATGTGTATATCTGAGCACGAGTCGCTCTAAAACAATTTTATAAAGAGGCAGACGTATTCGGGCACGAAAGAGTGTATAATAAATATATTTCATCGTTTATAAAATATTTTAAATAAACCTTGAAATAATAGTAGAGTTACTTGAATAGAATACATTATAAAATTCAGAAAACAAAATCACCTTGAACTCTTTTAGTATATTTAGTCTAAATGTATCTGTTCTCAAAACTAAAACAAACTGAAGCGGATGATAAAGGTTATGTTATGATAAGATAAAATGTTATCATTATGCAAATAAATAACTAGAGTTGTTATTATTATTAACAAAATATACAGATAATTTATATTAAAATATTTTTTTACAACCGGTTTTATAAGATATTTTTCTGTGTTAATGATAAATTTGGTATTTACAAGTATATCAGAGTTTCCACATGTATATGTGTCTGGTCCAATTGTGTTTCATTGGACACCCATGCTGTTGAAATATCTTGTCCGTTTATGGTCAATTATTAAAAAAGAAAAGAAACTAATTTAGTGTTTGGCCCTATGACAACAACTAATAATATAAATTTTTTTTCAGTGACCATTCATCATAGTTTGGTTTGCTTTATATTGTTTTGGAATAATTTTTGCGATATCCAATAATACAGCTTACTATAAAATGCTCTTTTGTCTAATTAGGCTGCCAGATATATAAATTAATTAAATGTAAAATTAAGTCTCACAAGTGAAGTAACTTTTTTCATTTACTAAAATTTTACTGGAAATTGTAACTTGTGATAATTGATGGAATAATCTGTTTGTTTGTACTATGATTCCTTAGCAACCGATAATTTGGACAATTTTGTATCGATCAATAATAATTACATCTTCTCAACTTTGTGTGTTAATAAAATTGATATGTTATTGGTAAAAAGAGTATTCGGATTAGAGATAAATATTATAATAATTTTATTTTAAATTTCTACTCTAAAAGTACATAGACTTACAAAATTAAAAAATAGACAATTTAATTTGAAAATGTGGCAAAAAAAAAACATATAGGAAATTATTAAAAACTCCTTTATATCTACGTTTATTAATTGTTTGGAATTAATATTATTATGTATATTTTCTTCATTTTTCTCCTTCCTTGTTATTTTAATAGCTCCGAATTATTCCATCCCCGTACAAAACTTAAATGGAATACAACATGATACATTAAGTTAAATAAACTATCTATAAACCCTAGTTTCGATATTAAGTTACGACAAGAGATATATCTTAAATAACCGCTAAACCCTGCCGTTATCTACAAAACTGATACAGGCAATCTACCTTTTGAGAAATATTGAAAGATATAGGACAAACCCTTTTCCCTAAGGTTTAATTTAATCACATAAATATATATACATAACATAACTAGACTTATATACATAACAAAAACCATATAACATAAGTTTATCCTTTCGTATTATGCAACTATCTATACACATGCTAGGAAATATCTCAAAGAGTTGTTTATTTGCATATAAGTCACAGATACATAAAAGTTAAAAAAAGGTTGCAGGAAAATGTAAATTTGTTACACCACTAAGCCGATAGGAAGACCTAAATGGTGTCATAAATATAATCCGACCTCGATACTTCGAAAGTATCTAATGGTGATAACAATATTTGATAGAATTCCGTATCTATATTACCGTCAGAATCTATTACTATCAGAATGTGGGTCATCCTAGTGTCATTGCTGTCTCGATACAAACTTTATCTAAATGTTTTTATTTCTAGAAATTCGCAACCTAGAAAGCTGTCCGGTGGTTTATATCTGCGATATTGAAAGGTTAGAGCTTTGTATTAGATGAGAGCAAAGGTCATTCAATTTATTTGATGTATTTTTGATCTACATAATGTACCATTTTAATCAAGTACAATAATATTTCTAATGTATTTTACTGCATTTTTAGAAGTATATCAATGTTATAAATATTTGTAATATGAATATTGAAAAATGGAGCAAAGGAATGTCTGGAAAATGAACAACGACGTGAATCAAAGTTAAAGTAATATGAAATGATAAATGGCATTTGTTACGAAAAATGGAACTTTAATTTCAGCTTCAATTTCACGGAACGTTAAATCAAATGTTTTTTTTTGGAATTCCAATAAACATTGTCGCGGATATTAATCTTAATTTGCAGATAAAATTATCATTTCTGCTTATTTTTGTAAAACTACAGTTACGTAAGCATATTATTATTTGTCTTTACCCAAATCTATTTAATGCTATCCTAATTAATATTTCAAATATATATAATAAACCTTATCTTAGGTTAACATTTTAACGACCTAAATTCAAATGACATAAAGCATATAAAGTATTCCATTAACACGATTCAGTATCCAGGAAAGGTAACATAATTATCATAAAAAGGTTTGCTACACGAATGTGAACTGAACACGCTCTGACCCCGTTTTAGACTTGTCATTAGAAAAGGTTGTAGAACTATGTAATAGAAAACCAGATTGTCCTGAAATATACTTTATAACCAATTTAATAATTCATATAATCTTGTCGGTATGAATAATTATTTGCAGTCAAAGATTTTTTTAACTAAAATATATATTTTTATACATTATTAACTTGATAGCAAAATGTAATATAATGTAGCGGGATTCCAATCTGTTAACTTTAGGAGTCTTCCTCTATTTGTATACTTAATAAAATTTAATCGACGGTTATTATCGAAGCAGAAAATGCTTTATAGACAAGCGATACAATCAAGATTCCTTTGAATAAAATACATTAATTTAATCAAAGTGTCAGTTTATCTTAACTATCGAAGTCAAAAGCTTAACGGATTAATGTCTTTGGGTAAACGAGGTACTAATAGATTCATCTTAATCTAAGGATTAAGATACGCAATAATGTACGTGACGTCAATTAAGTTCGCTTTGTACTGTAATTAGTCTCACATTACCGGATACCAGGTAAGCATTATTAGTTTCGCATCTCTGCGATGATAAATTCGCTTTTTGTATTATATAAAAGATAAAAAATAATAAGTATAATATGGTTTATGTATAGAATCATATAGTTTAAGATGTTTGTCATTTCCATCAGAATGACAGAAACCAGAGTTAGTATGACTGTAAAGTACATATAGCGTATGCAAAAGTATATTTGCATTGTAACAGATGTTAGTTTAAGTAGTTTTATATAATTGTTTATATTTAAAACATTTTTTCTATTTTGTTTAAATGTAATAAATTGATTTACAATTATAATTTGTAAATTTAACTTTAAAATTATACTTGTAAATCATTTTATTTAAGAATTATGAAAGAACATAGTGTATCAACATAAATCTTTTACGAATAATGTTTATTTAAAATATACTAAAACATACCAAAATATGCAAATCCATCAATCACGGCGCCGGTACGACTCGCCCAGCTTCCATAATTCATTACAATTAATAGTTTAATGTGTTTTGAATTTCATTACATTCAATTACTATGAAATAGAAAATATACTATGTTTTGAGATTTATTTATTTATTTCTCTGTAGTAAAATTTTAATTGAATGAATGTAACTAGTTTTGATGTGGTGTAAGCTGTAAATATAAATAAAGGTAATAAAAATTTATCAATTATAAGAAATATGATAAAACTTTATGATTCGTCCAAAAATAAAATTTTGAAAAATATATTACAGATAAAACAATAAATGTTAAATATTAATATCATATCTTTTTAATGCTAAGATAACTCTTAAAAAAGCCTTCACCATAAGCTAAAAAAACAATACTGCCTCCAACTGTTGTTTTTTCGCGTACTCCATGGACCAACAGTCATGACCGAATCTCCAACAAGAGATACATATTTAGGTCGCCACGAAATGTAATTTACTGTCGGCTTTCCGGATTTTACTGCTGTTTCTATGACAAGGGAAACAGCCAATGAGTCATCGTGTAATAAAGACTTTCGTTTCCTGTCCGGCGAATCAGTGAAAGATTAGCAGGACTTATCTCAATTGATTACCGAAGTATAATAACACAAGAAATGTCAACGATAACGAGAGCTTCATTGATTTCAATATATTTTATACAACAGCGCTTTGTTATTAGATATTAAACATGAAGATATTCATTTTGATCTGATTTTATAGTTTTACTGCAAAAAGTTGCAGTTTAGAAATTTTATAGTAACTATCTACCAAATTTAAATCCATGTAATATTGAAATATAGAGATTATGTTAAGTGGACAAATATTTAAGATTACGTACTTTATCCCTTTGAATAACAAAAATAGGAATGTTGTCAAGCATAATGCTAATGCATATATTTTTTAAAGGCCAATTTGTCAACGTAATTCCCCGGATACGTAGTGTATTACAAAATAAACAATTAAGACTCAAATAAAATAATCTACGGAATGTGTTCTGTTCTCAGTTCAGTTAAATAAATATCAACAAACCAGAAGTTTTATAAATAAACTAATCCTGAGGTAAACCGACACTATGTAATAATGCATCCGCGGTCATAGCGGGGTTTATGACACCATAAAGATATAAAAAAGTCTTTCAGTACGCAGATTAAACAAGGTCGTAAAATTTGGTCTTGTGTTTTAGAATTTGTTTACATGACGTCATATAGTGTACAAGCCGAGTTCACAATTTCGCTTCCAACAGGCCGTAGTAAAACACGAAGCCGACGCGACTACAATTCTTTTAGTTTGTGTCAAAAGCATATTTCTTTTTAAATACATTTTATTTTACAAACACATGTTACATAAATAATGTTCAGGATATTTATTATTTTAATATTTATTCATGAATGGTTGTTTAAAGTAAACATCCTAGTATTGTTTTCTTATAAGACAAAGTACTTTATTGTAATCTTTCACGTCAGTAAGCTTGCAAGAGTCAAGTATCTAAATAACTAAACTAAAAAGACGCCAGAAAGACAGACGATAAAGAAAAACTAAAAAGACCATTATTCAACGAGTAAAATACAAAAGATGGAAATAATTTCTACACTTATATTTTAAAGTAATAGTTTGAACATTTCTAATCTCTGGACTTTCTTTTCACCTGAGAATACCCTTTGTCCTGAGAAAATACCACATTATATAAATCACGAGACTCGTTTAGATATCAGAGTTCGCTTAAATTATTATTTATATTTGTGAAGTTTATTTTTAGGGAAATACATTACAAGGTAATGGAAAAAAATCTTTCTAATAGAAAATATCTTTTCCCTATAAATAACAGTATTATTTAGAATTTTTTATGTAGTTTTCATAATTCAAAATGAAATCTGTTTATTTAGTAATATGTTCTGGATACAGAGATATAATATTTGCGCTGGATCGTTTAACCTTAACCTTATTTATACAAAATATTCGACTGTTACATTATTAAATTATTTTACAGTATTATAATAGTTTTCCATTGCATATATATATATTAAAATTTTTCAATCGCTACAAATTAATATTTAATTTTAGTAAGAGCTCCATTTTACTATTTTACATTGTCTGAAATATAAATAAAAAGACTCCTCCTAGTAAAACACAATGTATCTAGTTACTTTAATAATAGTATAGACACAATAACCATGTTGAAATAAACAGCTTTCAAATGCATTTAAAAATATAAAAAGAGCAGTCAAAGGCATTTTTCTAGAATTCTTAGTACAAAACGAGATACTTGACTTGTCTCGACGGAATGACAAAACAAAAGAGCTAGCATAACTATTTCATTGTTGGTAAATTGTGTTACAAATGATCGAGATTCGGAAATAATAATAGAGTCAAATGATATGTGTCATTGAAATTTATCTTAAATCTACTTTTTCTATGGGTGACTGGTGTCTAACATTCTATTTAAATAATAGTTTTGTTTGCGTATTTTTTATTACACAGGATGGAGAAAGAACGGATGGTGCGTCGCCGATGTTCAGTTGCAAATTCAGACGCATCTATCTTCTAAAATTTTGAGTAATTAAGAGATGAATCAAGCTAGGAAACGAAAGGAATTGTGAGTATTTAGTTCTCTTAGGCAAAGTACGAATTATGGCTATATTACGTTTATCTCATGTTGGTTAAAATGTTTTAAAAAATATAAACTATTAAATAAGAGAGTGAATATAAAAACAATTGCTTATTGATGGCCTTACTAATAATTAATAGGTATATCCGATGACATGTGCTTAAAAAAACATATGCTATTAATAGGGCTTTGGTAGATTTTCTTTGCACCTGTCTTTTAATTACTAAAAGAAAAGAGTTATCGTTCAAACCGCAATCACGATCATAGTCTTAATTATTAATATTTTCAAGTAGTGCAGGTGGGGAGAAGTAATCCGCCTTTGTGTTTAAATATTTAATTCACAGGAACTTTTACTACAAGTATAAAGATTAAAATAATGAAAGAGTCGGTTATTCTCATTCAATCACGAAAATCGTAATTAATAGCAAGATTTTCACTAACGTTTTACAATATATTTTTGATATTATTAATATATTTGTCTTACAATATTAATTAATTAATACTACAATGCATTTTATAATTAACATAAATATTCTTAATTTTCCAAATGCATTTATTTTAATTATTAATTAAATTAAATTTACTTAATATCTATCTAATCTCCCACTTTCGTATTACCGATACTATTCGAGTGCTCTTTCGCTAAGTATGTTTGAGTCATGTCTATGTCTATACATTGGATCATAAATAACACCCACACATTCACGTGTTCTAATGTAACGGTTACATTGAACAGTGCAGCTAAACTTTATTATTAAATATCACATGTTCGATTTATGTCCGGGATATGACGTTAATATTATCTCGTTTACGAGAATAATGCGAAAATGATTATATTATTTACCAGAAAACTATAGTATTACGTTTTTTGTTTCTTATAAATACTTAAAATAATAAAACGCTAAGCCTTCCGTGTTCTTTGGAACTCAACAACATTATTTCTTATGTCATTAATGTAAAATGTGAAACATATTTTGATGGTTTTAAAAGCGTAAGTAAATATAATTTTATTAGGTTCGTTGCATGATTTCAATGCGTGACCGTCGACTCGTTATGTCAAAGATTATTAACTTTGCTTCCATTTACAAGCTTATAATAATCAGTCAACTGTCAGATTCAATTCCATTCCGGCAGAACTTTGTTTATTCATATTTATTCAAAGTTAGACTGTCACTTTTAGTTAGTAACAACACCTTGATACAAAAACTGTGAAGATCAATATCAAAAACCATATTCAATGTGCAATTTGCAAAGCATTATTGTGTTTCACTGTTTATAATTATTAATATCTAAATATAGTTAATTTGGGGCTGATAATAAAACTAGAACCAGTAACTGTTTCAAATTTAGGTGTTCATTATTAACCAGAGTTACTTCACCAATACATTCAAGACAAGTCGACGCCAAGTATAAAAGTATAAACAAGTTCATTACTTAACGTGCAGGTGAACTTGGCGCGGTCCCAGCATGTCAAGTTGTATAGCGTATGCATTTCACTTATGTGTCCTCGAAAATGTTAATACCTTGCATAAACGAGACCGTTTATACCAAGTATTTTCAAGCACAGATGGATTATTTTACATCTTGGCTATTATAAACTATAAATCACAGAATTAGGCACAATTAAAAGTGACTAATGGTATTTTAAACGTCAGTGTTGTTTAAAAACATACAAAATATTTTACAATGTTTTTTTCTTAACGAATTGTTTTTTATGAAACTTTATTAATTTAAAAATATAAAATTTTATTGTTTTGATTAAAAATGAGGTTGCAATTATTTATTTTTAAATTTGTGGCCTGTCTGATTTGTCTCCTTCATAACCTAAAGAATTTGTATATTTTAAGCACGAAAAGTTCTTCCCGTTAAACAAAAACCCTAATAAGATTAACAGCATTACTCTAGTGTGCAATAAAACACAGCTGAAATAAGATTTCAGCGACTCCAATTATACTCATTCAGCTCCATTGTTAAACATTCAATAGTCATCTAATCTTGTGCAAGCCAACACAAAAGAACTAAAATCATCAATTAAAACAAAGCAACTATGAGTACATATTGATAGAAAAAATATTTGTATTATTATTTACCATTTCCTTTTTAAGGAAAAGCAATTAAAAGTATAAATGAATTATTTGTAATACAATCAAATAGTATGAAAAAATATGTTCCTTAAGTAATTTGTTCAAATTACCGCATCTCTCGAGTAAATAAAATAATACAAAAAGTAATTTAATATTTCTAACCAAATCAATTGATGCCAGCTTGTATTCACCATCTAGTTATGATTGATCGCCCGACAATCCCACAATCCCAGGGCGATGAGTTTAAAATTAATTATAACTTGTAATTCGATTAATAGTTAGAACTTCAACATAAACTGCAGTAATATATTTAAATATTATATATTTTACTAAATATTATTAATAGTGCCATCACAATTTTCAGCGCTTTCAGTGCTTTAACGGCTATTAGTTTAAGGATTTAAATCACGCTGACGCTGTTGTGATTACGGTAGAAAAAAAATTTTTTATATCATAAATTTATCAGACTTCTAAAAAATATGCTATAACTTTTTTATAGAAATACAAAACATATAAAAACATTTATGATAAATCAAAAAGAAAGGTAAAAGGTATCATATTAACATTATACTATAATTTTTTTTAAGTCATCTAACAAAACATATTATTTTTATCTAAAGATTATACCAATGGATACTTAATTATATTTTATAATTTCACATCATGTCAACTAGTCAGTTTTATATATTTAATATCAATGTTAAAAAAAACTTTATTTTTTTTTTCTACACCTTATAAAATTTATGTCAAATTGCAGTAAAGTAGATTTGCATTTTTTTTATTATTACTAACCGCAAAATAAATGACGTCATTATTTTTTTTATATTTATCTGAAGAATTTATTAACGTGTACCAACAATAAAAAATGCATTTAATGATGAAACTTTGCAATTATATATTTAAAGCGTTAATGAAGTTTGGAATTAATGTTTCATTTATACGGAATTGTATTCAAATTAAGTTTATCTTCAACTTGAACTCAGACAATACAAAATACTTAACATAATTTGGAAACAACAGTGACATTGCCTTGAAATTTTAATTTTCCTGCTCTACTTTCATATGAGGAACGAGATTTTTGTATTCCAAGTGTTTGTAATTAAAAACACATAACAATAGGAATTTATTTTTATATTATTTGCAATAGACTTTTCAAACTTTATATAATACTACAAAACAATAATAATTACTAACATAATTCTAGTAACTCTGCGATAACTATCTGACCGAATTTAAAGTTCATTGCAGGGTAGTTTCAAACACACGCAACAAAGTAATTTAATTTACGAACCTGTATCAGAAAAGGGCCGCAATTTTCACATACAGAAACACGCTACCGCCACTGCAATATTAAAAATTCAAAAAAGAAATCCACTCACATAGACATCCCGTGGCACTACACGAACTGATACAGAGCAACCATTAGTTTATCATTAGCGGCGTAACATCGTTCACTTTTTGAATTTCATTTTAGGATCCGAGCGCGTCAGTACGCGGAAAACCGCGCGCGCCTCTGGAGGCATCCGACGCGTCACTGACGTATAGGGAACGTCTTACGCATGCGTATTGTAACAAGTGTGCCGATACCTAGGCACATTTCATTTTGTAATGAATCTCCCTACTTGCCACCCTAGAACTTCAGTAGTAAAAAATAGAGCCTATTTTTCCGCGACGCATTATATAAGAGGTACGCTAACTTAGAAAATGTTAATGTTTTCTATCCTCGTCCCACTCGAGATCTGTACAATGCATTTAAATTTTAATTGAAAAATATGTAGAAATATAAATTAAGATGTGCCAGCGATTTCATAACTTTTAATATATTAAGATTTTAATACATAATATGATTTGAACGTACACTAAAGTATACTATTTGAATGCATGATTAAATAGAATCAGATAACTGTGGTCTGAAATTTATCTATAGGTGGGTCAATAAATTCAAATAAACGGCCTTTGGGCTCCAAAAATAATCCTTAACCTCAGAAGTAACTTCAATTGTCAAAGCTCAACCACGCACATTTTGTCTTTCGGATATGGAGCGGAACCACGCGTCCTCACTAATGACTTCCCACACCCGGCGGCATTAACGAAAATTCTTGCAATTCAGTTCGGCTTTAATGTGGCCGGTGCGTTAGAAGTGACAAAGACCCTTGATAGGTTAGGTCACTGGATTAACACTACTGTAATTTTTCGTTACAATACAAGGTTATTTACCCAGTTCTACTCACAAATTGTTATTGATATGGTAGAGATATTTTAAAACCCTGAGTTAGTTTATTTAACAAAGAAAAACTTAAAAGACTTTTTCTTTCTTTTGCTAATTACCCAAACAATCATTGAGTCATCATTGAGAAAAAATACTCGTTAAAGCATAGAATTTTGGCATAATATTCGATAAATTACGAAGTCGTTAGTCGTTACAATCACGAACAAAATTGTCCGCAGCGTATGATGAAGCTACACAAAAGATCGGGTTTATTATATTAAAAAAAAATATGACGAAGGTTTGAAAGGAAAAAGAAAAAAAAGTAAAGTAAGTACTTCACATTTTTTAAGGCAGGAGTTTTTTATATTTATGGTAAATATAAAGTCAGTAACTTAATTGGTTCGAATATACAGCACTTGTTATTTTTTATTATATTTTTTATAAAATTCGTTCAAGAACTCTTCACTGTTTAACCTTCGAATTTACTGATGTAAAATACAATCAAATATTTTTTTAGGTTTAACTTTCAGTATTAAAATACCTACAGTATTATATTGGAATAAATTTCAATATTAATACATTTCTAAACACATTTAATATTTAAGTGTTTTATTAACTCTTTAGTTTCCATCAAAACCAAAATGCAATATACATAACACGAGAAAAGTCACCTAGTTTCTAAAAATATTATATAATGTATGGTTCGGTGGAAAGCATAGAAACTATAATTTCCCTCGGGAACGTCGGAGTAATTGCATTCATTTCAGATAATTATATGATACATAGCTTCCAATGCGAGTATTACTTCAAATATGTACAATAAAATGTTGGAACATCATTTATAGCAAAACTAAAATGAATATTATATAAAAAAAAATGTTTTATAAGTGAATCCAAACCATATTTACCAAAATATGAATGTCAATAAATTGCGATCCGTTTTCTTTATATTAAGACAACAAAAAGTATATTACATTTCTAGTACAGCTTCTTTGACAGAACTAGCTTTTCCCGCGATTTGACATAAAAAAATCGAACCCCCAGCAAAAATAGCGTATCGTAAATTTGCTAGATTATATACATACATATATTAAGGATTTTTAATACTCGTATTGGTGGTTATTAGTTTTAAATATAACAACTAACTCCATTCCTTTATTTCCTCAATGGCTCTTATATCAAGTGTAACTTCCAACCAAAATAACGTCTCCTTCATGTCATTCCAGAAATTATTGCTTTTGGGACAAACGAACAGACTGATTACCTTAAAATTATGTTAGAAAAAAAGATATTTTTTTCACCAGATGTAGATGCTTTTCACAGATATGTGATGAGCATCTACATCTGGTGAATTACAAAAACTATATGCTAATAATTCCTTATTTTAGTACATTCATTTTAATGTCACAAACGAGTATGTTTCAACATAAAGCAATTTCCATTAAAGTTGTACACGTGAATGTTCGTAATAATGACCGAAATTTCTTTCATATCAGCAAAACATTAGAGCCATATTTTATTCATATTTCCTCCTTAACACATTACAGTCTACTAATTCTTATTTCATTACTTTTAAGGTTGATAATTCAATAACAACCTTCATACGTCTTCCATATTCGGGAATAAGGAAAAAATTTATGTCGTAAAGATACGAAGAGAGGGATTTTATGGGAAAATAATCGTTTATGGCACATTGAATATAATAAATACTTCATGTTATGGAGTAGGATATTAAATAAATTAAACTAAGTATTTCATATATAATTTAAAGAAGTAATAACCGAAATAAGGACATTTCTTTTAATTATTTCAGTAATATGTTGTAAACCACGTAAAAGGATGGAATAATTTTTATGTTTGAAATATTTATAAGAAATGTCATAAGAACAAAACATCAACTGACAGTACAACGTAAACGCAAAGTGCGCTTCTGCTGAAACTAGTATTCTTCTTCTGCTAGTCCAAAAAATGGAGTGATATGGGACTCTTGCATCATCGGAAAGAAACGACGGACGGACCGACAACAGGAATCTATAAAGCGTTCCACATTTCGTTGTATTAGTTATAAGTTAATCACTACTGTAATAAAGACTACTACAATGCATAACAGAGAAGATTAAAAACGGACAATTTTATATTACTACATCTGAAATATATTCATGTAAATAATATTTTACAATAAATATAAACAAGATATGTCCACAATTGTTTTAAGCACAATTAACATTAACATTTTCGTATCAATATAAATATATAGAAAGTATACATAATGTGTATGTTTATAAACACAACAAACAGACAGATATATATATATAACTAAAAGTAAAATACGCTTTGGATAAAATGTTTCACATTATGATAAAAGTAACACTAAACTCATAAAGAAGTTATACGCTAAAGTTACCCAATTTTGGGGTTGTTTTAGCGGATCCACGAATGACTTTGTTTTGACGATGCAATGCATAATAAGGTGGGCAAGAGTGTGTTTATACTGATTAAAAAATAATATTTAAAATGTTCTTTCAAATTTAATATAGAAAATTATTTTCTTTACCAAAAGCCATACTCCTCTTTCTAAATATTAATACTATTCTGGATACAATACAAAATTATCTGCTATTTGCGGTCTAGTAACTCAATAAAGTGGGAGGAATTAGACCGAAGAATAGTAAAGTCTTGTTGAATCATTTATCAATTTAAGGATCGATTGCCGAAGTGAAGCTTAAAGCGAGGTCGACCAAGTTAAGCTGTTGGGAGAAGATGATTACTTGGTTTTATTCTTGGCAAAATACATTAGCTTCAAATAATATTAAGATTTCGTCTACATCTGTACGTCTATACATGTGTACATATTTACTTATATCTTAATTTTTGATATCACACGATCTAATATAATAATGCAGAAAAATCTAAAAATTAAGAGCAGTCTTATCTTAATTCTCTTGAGGTTGGTATAATAGCTTCCTCTTTCATCCGACTGTCAGACGTTATGTCTGTACTTACATCTGATTATGTAATCTTTCATGCAATCCATCCAATTTGTTCTTAGTACATCTACTAACTCACTACACATTCATACACATAATCTTTTTGTTACGTGTTCCTCCGAAACTCCGAAATTCTTTTGCAACCACGAAATATAAGTTAAATACTTTTTCGCTGCCTGTGGGACTAATTTTATATTTTTTCCTTTATCTTAATCTCGTATATAATAATATTATTCGGAGAATAGATGTGCACATTAAATATTTTTAAACTCAGTATGAACTAACCCTAACATCAACATCGTAACTGCTAATAAACGAAGCAAAGGCAACCTAATTATTGGTGCTTCCTCCCCGAGCTTGGTTGTTGCACGTTGCTGTTGTTTCTAGCTCTTTGTAAATTAAATATTTATATATTTATATATACCCATGTTGGTAGAAAGTTGTATGATAATTATGTAAAACTAAAGATATTATAGCACGATATTATCTATACAAATGAACCAAATTGAAGTGTCTGTTTGTAATTCCAAATTAATAGCTTTCATTAAATAAAATTATAATTTTTTTTCTCTGTCGCTCTGTTTGGGTCGGCTAATACGAGTATCTAAAAGGAATGGACTGATTTAAAAAAAAAATCACTTGCGGTTAAGATTTTTAAGGACTAACTGAAGCTACTTTTATTTTAAACAACATTCCGCTCAAACGAAGTTTTTGGCACAGCTTCTTTTGAATAAAAATAAATGTATATGTAATGTTTTCTATATGAATCTTCTGCCAAAATAACTATTTTTATATTGTTATATTCAATGGACCCATAACATACTTTATAATTGTAATTTATTTTTTGTTCCGTCTCCGGAAAACATATTGGTTTTACCTTCAAATATAATTGTTTGACGACCTTTTTTGATATATTCGTTTTTGTACAAATAAATAAAAGTAAAATTATACCAGAACAATAATATAAAGTGTTTTTTGACATTTACTTTAATATATATTATATTAACAATAATAATAATACTTATTAAACCATATTATTAATATTAACAATAATACTTATTAAACTATAATAACGAACTAAATTTTAACTAAAAGTATGTAGATCCAGTAGTTATCTGCTTATATATTTTATAAAGAATACGAAAATCAGGAAATGTACTCAGATACGTTCCTTCCAAATAATGTTCGCCAAAGAATGCTTCATAGCATCGTAGTTACAAATGCTACGAGATTTGCTACGAGAGTCTACAGCGCTACGTGACTTGGTATATACTTTAGAGCCTAATATAAATACGAGTTGCTCGTGGTAAATATTCTCTTGGTTTTATTTTTATTAAAATCCTTTGCTTATTTCAGCTGTATATTTCTAATGATGTATTCATTTCTTTTGATATTTATTTTATCCGTAGTATATATATTATTGTATAAGTTTAATTACATACAGTAAATTGAAGTTAACGGTAAATTTTGTAGATACTATTATAATACACGAAGCATTCTTGAATATTGTCGTAACATTAACAATATATTAAACTATTAGTCTCGGACTAATCTACAAAAGTTAGAAATTATAAAATATATAATACTTATAAAATAACTCTCTTATTTATTTATATATTAAAAAATTAAACAGAGATTTGAAATTTTATAGTGAAATCCGTATTACGGCAGCAAAACATTTGATATCTTAGAAGAATATAGATAACTAAGATAAGATAAATCTATATAAAATGGTATTCAATACAATATTAATGATTAAAAAGATAAGTCAAGATTCTAACTAAAAAAGTGATTCCAAACGATTTTCTATCAATCTCAGAGTCAATATTGGCTCGGGGTATTGGTACACAATAATTTCTCCGCCTGGTTTATTGGGTCACTTTCCTGTTACACTCAATATTTACTGCGCAATTGATTAAGACAGTGCAGACAGTAAACGAGACATATTGGTAGATTTTTATTGTTTCACAGAACACATTGTATATAGCAGTTTAAATAAATTTATCAAAACTAATTGTTTAATAATCTATTATTAATAAGACTTTATTGCTGGATTATATTATATTTTAACATTTTATAACGATATTAGTAAACAAGTAAGTGTTTGTTGCAAGTTGTTTCAAAGTTAATTCTTTTTAATTCTTAAGTAGCCATCCGATTTAATTATCTGAAGTCTACGCTTCTCCTTAGTGTGCGATTGACTAGAGGTTGTCCAGTGAAATTTAATTACGCGCCTCTGATGCCGGCTTTGTACAACAGCCACGATCCGCTCAAAGGGATCTTTACACGTTAATAAAACCATAATAATATTATATACAAATTAATTTAATTTATAAGAGAAACGATATTATTCAGTTGTTCCATACAAATGATTCTCCTTATACTTTGCTTGTTTTATATATTAGTTATTATCGAGTTAATTGTAGTTTCTCTTTAATAATAGGCAAAGTGAGAAAATTGAGAAAATAAAACAAGTAAATGCAGTTTCATTTGATTTATTTAAATAACAAAATATTTTTCACATTTAATTATCTATTTCAATATTTCAAATAGTAATTTTAAGATAGTAGGTAACAGCAATTTATTAAGGATTCAAATAATAAAGGTAGTTTTACAAAAATATGTATTTCTAGATTATCGAATGTAATATTAGTACCGGCAAGAATTTGAATATTTTACATAATATTAGCAAGATTTTATCCTTATTATATTATTTATATTTTTTATTTATCATGTAAAAGTAATATAATTAACAACAAAAAATATTAACATAAAATAATTTTATCTCTTACAACATACTGCACAATATCTATAAACTTTATGTCACATTTATCATCTATATCTAAAGTATATATTACAGCCACGACAACTTACCCTATTGACTAGTTTACATTTTGGCACATTCGCTACATTATTTAGTTTTGGCTTTCGGAGAAAATTCAATTTTTCTTATCACCCCAAGGGCGCATATTTCATGACTAAGAACTCGCATAAATGTATGAAAATATGACGTATGAATAAGGTAAGATCAATATTAATATATAAAGAATCTTAATAACAAATAGTTGTTTACTAGCTGTCTTCAATTTATATTTGCTACAAACCTGCCGCTATTAAGTATTCGCAGGATTATAATTCGGTATATCAAATTCAAGAACCTATTGATCTCAAGAACATAGCTTTACAAATATACTGAATAAAAGTGGAAAATACTTGTAACTAATTGAACATATATTATAGACAGAAAAGTTACCAGAACTAGCAGAAATCTTAAAAAATAAAAAAACGAATATGATAAAGGAATTTAAAATTAAACAATATAAGTTTTTAACAAGTATAACTGGTACTTACAGTATAGTACAAAGTATAACTAATGTGTGACGAGAAGTGGTAAAAACTAAATTCTTCATTCCATTTTTATCAAGACTGAACGCGTAAAATGTAATATTGAAATAGGTCTAGCCATCCGGGCCTAGTTTAAAGAAACAATTATATTAACTTATCCTTTTTTCCCTAAAATAAAAAAAATACAATCCTCATCCCTCGTCTTAGTGGGACATCCCGGGATCTCTTATACACTCAACCAAACTAACCTTCAATAAGTAATGTCCTATATTCTTCAAGTCCTTCGCTTAAATAAATGATGCGTTAAATATTAGATCAACTGATTTCATTATTAAATTCATGATCAATTTTTTTGTTTTTTGGCATATTCAGGTGAACAGGTGATGTTCGCGAGTATCGAATTAATTATTTAAAATTGTAGAATCTAAAAATGTGGAGATTAAAGTTCATCGTGGGTTGTGATTATTTATAAAAATGTTTTAAGGTCATATTAGATGCAACAACTGTACATGTTATTGATAATAATTTAAAATATAAACGAGTTATAATTTACATAAATTTACATTTTCATCACTGTTACGTCTTTCGTTTTACAAAATATACAAAAAAATCTACAAACTATGAACTATATTATTTTGGTCAAGACAAAGATTGATTTAAGTTTTTTATGAGATAAATTATTGAGATTGTTAAAATTGTTATCTACTTAAATATTGAAATTACAAAATTTATGATGTACGCTAATTTTAATTTATAATATTATGATCTAAGTTAGTATAAATAAGGAATCCTTTTAACCACCTTTGGAATTAACTAATTTGACATATTCAATAATATCAACGTTTCTCTAAACACTTATTCTAATACGAATTATTATTAGGACTATTATCATTGGAACTGCAATTTAAACTCGTATCAACTGTATTGATATCTATAAAATTAGAATTCATTTCATCTTTATGATCAACTTCGTTCGAGTTTTGTAAAATATGGTTATCATTTTCTTCTACATTATTAACACTATCTAAATTTTCACAACTACCATTGTTTCTCACAGTGTCTAAAACGAACTCGTGTTCAACAATAACTTCAACACTTGGTCTGTAATAATCAGTTTTGCCATTCTTGGGTAAGTCTGGAGGTCGAACAGTTGAGAGGGTACTGGATAGAAAAGATGATTGTAAATTGTAACCAGGTAATAACTTTGGTTGCAAAGGTAACATTAAATCTAAGGAGCCGGTGGTTGCGGGTCTTGGTTGCAGGGGTGGGGCAGTCATCAAAGGTGGTTGTAGCGACGCCAAAGATATGGCACCGCACTGCGTGTTGATTATTGGACTCTCAACTGCAAAAAAAAATTTGAACTTTAGTTTCTTGCTCGACCATGCTATCGATATTCTTATTCTCTTGGAGTTTGATAGAAGCTCTTTCTGAATGAAATACTTTCATTATCTAAACATTAATATGATCTAAAAATCTATTATTTTTTGGGTAGGTTTAATTAGGGGTCTATGGCAAGGAGAAGCGACAAATATAATGGCAGGTGGTTTTAGGGATTTACCTATAGGTGCTCTAGCCTGAAGGGGTTGGGTGGTTGGTGGAGGACGTAGAAGGTTCGATGGACCCTGCAGTGCCAAGCTGATCATGTTCATGCCGTTAACACCTGTGAAAGTTAAATTGACTGTTAGTAAAAGCCAGCGCTAGAGGATTACATAAATTGATGTGCAATAAGTAAAAAAAATTGTAAATATCTAATAAAATTAAACGCAAACCTTTTAAAAACAAAAAATTATAGAAATATTTGAATTTAAAGCCATCTAGCGGTTAATAATGATATGTTTTGAAGAACTCACCAAATTTGTTATTCACAGGTATCTCCTTTAGCACAACGGGATGTTTTACTGCATTCACACGACGGTTGGAGGCGCTGATGTCGCGTTTCCTTCGAGGTTGTTCTACAGGCAGAACTCGGCGCCGCTTTTTAGGAAGCTTTGATCGTGCCTGCAAACAGATGGCGCTATTATAAATTTGTGTTAGAAATATAACATTTTTTAAATTTACTATCTGTTTACTATGATGTTATAGTTCAATTAATTCTATTATAAAACATATACTGTTTGTCTGTCTGTGTATTTGCGTGTGTCTTTTTAGAGGTATGTGACAAACAATGTTTATAATGCGATTACCGTCATTTCCCGCTAGGCTTTTCTGCCATGAAAATAACAATCTTCTTTAGTGATGCAAATTTACTTAATCATTTACACGAAGAATATAACAACTACCTTCAATAGGGAAAAAGGTATTTCTTATTTTTGACGTTATCGCAATTACATTATCGTCAGAGGGAACGTGATCTTTGTCGTGGGTCCTGAAGAAGGAAAGATGTTGGAGTAAATATTTTAAATAGTGACCTTGTAAGAAAATGTTTACAATTTTTTCCTTTTGTAGTAGGGAAAAATATATATAATTATATGTCATACTTATAATCATATGTTGCATTTATCATTTAGTAAATATATTGTTAATATAGATATAAATCAAATCAAATGATTTGATTTAAAGTACGTTTTGACAAAAAACTCTTATCAGATCAGCTAGTGGTAGTTTTAGCAATTACGTAGTTTTGTAGAAATCTAACTTTTAATTCATGAACGGTTTATCTTTTCTCAAATATGACGAAATGTTTACATCAGATTATTATTAAGTCTTTGTTTTGTTTGATGCCACATCTACTAACAATATAACTGTCAAGGTTAGTTTTTTTGGATGCTAAGAAGTTTATTCCTTATTCAATTAAAAAGCGACATATATAAAAAGGACAGACTATTTAATAAATTAAGTTTTGCAGCTTACGGAAGAATCGAGTTTATAATAATCAAGAATAACCTATACTTGTACAGAAGAAACAATTTTTAAAAGAATCCAAGAAATTTCCACAAGGTTATCAACGTTACATCTCACAGGCAGGCGTAATGAAATAAAGCGCTTGAATTTACTGCTTATGTTATTTTCCACTTACATCTGACTTGGAAACATACGAGCTAGTAAACGGTCAAACCCTTTTTTTATAAAATGAAGAATTTAAAACAAAATAACATTAAAATATAACTTGTTAACTTTAGATTTAAAGTCTAAATGGAAGCAAGATCGTAATTTTTCACCAATTATGTTTTAATTTCATATCTATTTATTTATTTAACTTCCCGCCGTATCCCTTGCGGGGCAGCCAGAGACGACGGAGCGCCAAACGCTACGGTCCCTGCATACCTCTTTCGCCTCGGCCACAGACAGCAACCTCTTCATATATGCCCTCCGGGGGGTCCTCATGCTTTTTATGTGACCTTCCTCTAGTATCATAGACACTGTGTTTTCGTAGGTCACTCGAGGCCTCCCCCTGTCTCTCTTACCGCTCACTTTTCCTATATAAATCTTTTTTACCATTCTTTCATCATTCATTCGTTTTAATTTCAAGATTTATTTTATATATATTGCACTTTGTTACTCTGTAATTTTTAAGTTTTATGTATAAAAATTAACCTTTTACGCGACCTATTCAAACTAATAGGTTGATTTTTATTTTTTCACAAAAGAGATAAATGTCACCTGATCGAAGGCAGGTTGCCTAATAAGATATAATCCTTTTATAAATATATATATTAATGTTTCTCAAAAGTTCGGTGTAATTACAATCCCTATTTTTCTAAGAGGTGGATGAAACAAGTGATAGGTGAAAAATAAAGGATGTCTTCCCCAACACCTTGTGTGAAATTGTGTACAATATTTGAATATGGGTTTCAGTGTTTAGATATTTATTTCTTATGGAAAACGGGTTTGGCTTATCGTATATCAAGGTTTTGATATAAGATTTTTTTTGTGGGAGTAATATTGTATTATAATATTTTTTGTGTGGTTTTACAGTTACATTACATATGTAGGTAAGTAATACGATTTAATTAGTAAGTAAAATATATCTCTAATACCGCTACAGTTTAGAGTTTACTGTATCACAAATCAACGGGGGCTGAGAATTTAATCAAAGACGACGCAAATTGCCCGTCACCTACTAATTTACGATCGTCTTGTGCTTACCATTACTATTTGTTTAAGTTTCTTTCTCGGACTGTTTTTCGAATATTATAATTTCTATAATATCCAAATATTATTAAAGTATCAGTATATACTTATTAGATTATAAAGATCTTTTTTGTTTGTAATTTATAGGTAACAGTTAACAGAAATATATGAGTAAACTATATAATTCAACAAAAGCTTCGCCCTCTTGCAAAAAATATTATTTATAATATAAAGTAGTGAAATAGTAAGAGAAAACTTAGAGTAACTAGGAAGTGATAAAGTGATTTACACGAAGCTTGATCAGAATGTTTAAGGGTTCCTGAAATCTTCTACATTTGTTGAGTCACAACAATTGTAATATCTTCTGTCAATTTTAAGGAAATTAATTGCAATATTATCTATTTTTGATAAATGAATCATTTTAATATTTTTTCTAGAATGCAGCCATTAGAGATTCACAAAATGAAGTTATTATAAATAAATTACATATTAATTTTCGCAAGAAACTTCCTATAAACCTCTATATCATTAGTGTTATGATTATATATTTTTTAAATAAATATACATAGATATTTTCAACCTATTCGAGACCTATATGGAAATATAAGATATATTTCTATATAGGTTGTTGTCCAATATTATGTTGTCTCTAGTAATACACTTAGATCACCGTTAACTGCAGGTTAATTTTATCTATAAAGTCCGACTAAAATTCAAATAATTAACGTTTTAGATTGTTTGTCTTCAAATATCT
Organism: Melinaea menophilus ssp. n. AW-2005; assembly: GCA_918358695.1. Lineage (NCBI taxonomy): Eukaryota > Metazoa > Arthropoda > Insecta > Lepidoptera > Nymphalidae > Melinaea > Melinaea menophilus. The sequence goes on from OU911049.1 coordinate 12,174,610, forward strand.
AGTTAGAATTAAAAAATAATGATACATTGTTAAATATTTAATAATATCCTTTGAAATATTTAGCTTATTACTCTTTATATTAGTTAGAAAACAATGAATTGTTACTTTGAATATGCCTAAAAAATACATACACCTATTGTAGTGTTTCAATTTCGATTATTGCTTTAGTTAAAAAATTATAATCTATATATAAAATTTTGCCTGAAAGCCTTTTATAATTTACTTTCTGAACTCCTAGAAGTGCATTATAATATAGTACTGTTGGAATAATTGATGTATAAAACTTCACTGTTACAAACATTCCAGCCTATTAGAGGCACCAACGAAGCGAGGCATGACGTCACTAAGTAAACTGAGGGTGGATTTTATTATCAGCATCCATATTTATTTATAGAATAAATATGTGACCACCGATATAGGTTAAATAAATATTGTCTTATTATTAATATTAGTAACATTACAATATAAATAGCTTATATACTGAAATGCTTGAAATATACCTCTTTTTAAAGTTACTCAAATATAAAAGGTAACGGAATTTTATACACGTTAAACATTTCCTCAAAGCACACAGAATGTAGTCTCTTATACTACTTTATATATACTTTAACCCATTTCACACCCACTTTCATTAGTGTATTATATTAATAACCGTGACTTGGAACGCGCATGAGAGTTGGAACCGAATAAATTAAGATGAACGACGTAGACCGCAAATCACAAGCGGTAGCTTCGGAATAATTACATATTATTATTAAATATTATTATTATTAGTACGAGTACGATTTTATTCAGCAGGTAATATCAGTGAAGAAGGGTTAAATAAAAAAAAAAAGAAGAAAGGTCAATAAACCGTTCTAGATTCTGCTAACCATTACAATATATTGCAAGAAGCCTTAAAATAAAAAATAATGCATTTGTTTAAAACCAACTTTGTATAATTGAGATAGAAACACCATTTTTGCTTAATATTTTTGCTTTAGTAAATATTTTGAAGATGATAACTTTAAATTCTTTTATGGATATATCTTTTATTAAAATTATCCGTTACTGTTTTTTGGCATTTAGATAACCGCTTTCAGGGAAATAAAATCAAACCCGATGGAGCAATGAAAAACGCCCATTAACCTTTTAACTGTTTCTTGAACGAAGATTTATAAAGCAATAATATTGTATTTAAATTACAAAAGTGCTTTGCCAATAAGTACCTGTACATTAATAAATTAAATGTTCTCATTAAAACTAATCTCTTTTAGCTAATAATAGATAAAACCAAATTGAGACTACGTAAGTGAGATTTTATAAATAGCTACCATAAAGTTTTGAACAATGTCGTTATTTTACAAAAGCGCCGTAACAACATATGAAACCGAATAATTAGCATCCTTTATATATTTATTCCTTGTCACTTAGTTTGCTAAGAATTGCGTTCGAATAACAACACGACACGACACGACACGACACGACACTACGCATGGCACGGGGCGTTATGAAATGCAGGCAGGTACGACATGACGCGACATGATGTGACATGTAATATCCAACAGATAATTAACATAAGATTATAATATGGAACCAACGTAACATAATATTTCATCACATAATTGTATTCCGCTACCAGCTATAACTTGATTCCATTCATGCTCGTTATGAGCCTTTAATACCGTTTCTAGTTCGCATTTTCGCTAACTGGTTCGATTAAACTGCACGTCTGCTTCACCGTTAACACAGAACGTAGAGCTATTGAATATAGAAGCAATGTGTGGATGTATTTTGGTCTAGGCAATACATAGATTAGATGAAACCTTGTTAGTTTAGATGGGAACAACCACTGTGGTTGAATATCAATTTGTCTGGTTGGAAATTGCGCGGTTTTGTTGATAAATGTAGTGTGGGATTTCAATTCATAAAGTTACAGACTATGTTAGTAAATTTCTTATGGTCCACTTGGTTAAAAACAATTAATATATCATAAATTTAACAACGCCAATTTTGTTAAACATAAAATCTTTAATAATTTAGAAATATTATAAATTAAAAAGTATCTTTACATGATCAGTGTTTAAACCTGCGAATTTTGCTATACTCATCGTAATTTAAGCAAGCACAACATATTTAACTATATACTTTTATTAAAACAAGAAAAAACAGTATCATTTCGCGTTATCTTTTTAAATATTATTAAATATTACAGTATATTTATATTTATTTATATATATTATATATACAAAAGAAACTATTCACATTCACGCTAGTATCTTCAGTTAAGCAATAAGATACCAACATCATAAATGGTAGCTAGTAGGCTGATAGCACATTGAGAATAAAACCACATATCTTGTATAGGTCATAGCAGCCTAGATCTTTCCTTTCCTTTCTTTGCTTGAAAGATAGAGGACTGTATATTGTATTTAGTTCTGACTTAGAAAATGTGGAACTTGTCTGAAATAAATTATTAAGTACATGCAAAACAGAAAGCTCTTTTACTTCCTTTTCGTGATATATTAAGGTTTTGAACTCATTTTGATTACACCTTCTAAATATAATATTCTTAAAGTATATCTGGTAATCGTTTTTAATTACAAGGTTAATAATAATAATAAGGTATATAAGTTGCGACACTAACAAATATTATATTTTAATTAACTGAATTTATTAAATATTCCATTCTAAGCAACATCGTCTAATCCAAAATACCGCAATGTCTGAAGACGAATGTCTTTGACCAATTGACTGTTGCCAGTGACGACTTATAGCTCTGAGACGTAGTCGTTTACGATGGCCTTTATTAGAACGCTCAATATCACCCAAAGAGTGATGGAAAAAGCTATGCTCAGAATTTCGCTGCGTGATCGAATAAGAAACGAGAAGATCCACACGAGAACCAAGATCACCAAAGAATTGCTCGTCTGAAGATGCAATCGAAGGGGCACATCGCTCGTGCAACCGACGATCGTTAGGGCCAAAAGGTTTTCGAGTGCCAACCACGAGTCAGTAGACGCGGCGTAGGTAAGCCGCCACTGGACCAATGACATAGTCCCGGTCGCGGGAAGTCGCTGGACGCAAGTAGCGCAAGATCGGTTGTCGAGACGATCTTTGGGGTAGGCTTATGTCTTACAGTAAGTGTCTATAGGGTGACATGATGATGATGACATTCTATGAAACTTGGCGCGACCTAACTCGCCTCGCCTTCTTCTTTCCAGGGTAACATTTGTTTATTAAAAAATGTAAAAGAATATTGAGTTGAGATGACATACGTTTTATTTTATTGTAAGTAAAGTCAGTCAAGTTATATATTTTCCCTCTTTTTCAGAGAAGAAGTTTAGAGCCACAGAGACCTGGTAAATAGTTAATTAAGTACTTGAGCCTTTCTAAAATAAACTTTCCTTATTTGAAGAATACGTTTGGGAATTTTCACTCAATTATTAACTTTGCCATGTCATGAATAAGTTAATTAATTATATTTTGGTTGCTATTAGAAATTGTTAATATGGCTTTGAATAAAAACTTATTAATAATAAATTAATTAAAATTTCTATCTATATTAATATATTTAAAGCTTTTTTTTTTAATCCATGAAAGATATTCATTTGATGTTCTAAAATATTGTTATCTTTTAGAATTAAATATGGAAGCTAAGAATGTTGTGTAATTTTACATATTCTGTACAATTAGTAATCGTTGAAATTATCTTTCGGGGACAGCAAAATAAAAAAAAATATTAAAAAAAATAAGTGGAAGTTTGAAGAACCTTTTATTTCATTTAAAAAAAGCAACTGTTGAGTTTCTTTCCGGCTCTTCTCAACAGAGCAGCATACCGCCTGTGAAATCTTACTCACGGACTGACTACACTGACTTTTTATGTATGTATGCCTACTTAAATAAAAATATTTTGAAGTTGAATAACAACCAATAATATAATAAAAAAGTTAAATGAATTATTTTAATGTAGTGGATTCTTAGCAATGATAATATATGATCGAAGATGAATTTATTTATTTCGCCTTATGCGAGACTGTATAGTGATCATGATACAATCGTGGTATTTATATATTTTATAAATTGTATAATAAATTTAAAACAAAAATTCACCAAAGTAAGTTAATTCTAATAGTTAATCTTGTACCTCCAAAACTAACGTATAATAAAAAAAACCTAATCTGGATAATTTACCGGGAATATACCGCACTTGTTAATGTCCGGTTCAGGAATATAAATCTCTGAAAAAGGGCTATAGTAAGGTTTACAGTATAAGAGTATATGATAAGCACAAATTTAAACTAATAAAAATATATTAACGTTATGATATGTTACGTATTTATTATATAATTTTATTATGAAGTGACTATGTGTCTATTTATCATATGTATGATTTTTAATTTTAAAATGGTACAAACAAAATAATAGACTAAACGCTATAGTGTCATAATTGCAGTAGAGTTTCTTGTAGAGATTAATGCTTTCTATAATACTGTACAACATTTTTTTGTTCTATCATCAATACTTTTTTTTTAACCAATTTTTTAACACCTTTTACACATTATTGTAATTTTATTAGGGATTGCTATTTTTTTAATGTAATCTAGCCTATGCCACTTAATAAAGATGCAGTTTACTAATTGTCAAAGAATTTTTGAAACCAGTCCAATAGTTTTTGTGTGACAACATTACAAAACATACATACAATAAAACAAATGTTTCCTGTTTATAATATTAGTTTGATATAATATACATATATATATATACAATATATTTTATTTCTATTTGTTTTTAAAACTTTTAACAAATGTAATAGTAACCACTGCAATAAAAACAATAGTTAACAATAATTGCAACGACTATCAGAACAGGTAGACCTTTGAAAACACACAACTTACCGTTATTGGCAATGACATAAGAGATTGTTTATTCCAAAATAAAAATTAATTTAGAATGAAAGCATATATTTATTTCAGTGACATTGACGTTATAAATAAACAGCAATGCAAAAAGCTACAAGTTACAAATATTCGTCTTAAAGAAGTAGAAAATAACAAATATAAACAATTTATCTTAATAAGCAAAGTCACGCTTTGATGATGTCTCATCATTAAAGCGAATCATTTTTCATAATTTTATAATCGACTCCATTTTTCATAATCGATACATTTAGCGCTGCTCTTAGTATGAAAAATTTAGTGAACAGAATATATCCAATAACCACATTCACTCGTTCATTCATTACTACACCAAGATCAGTTTAGTTCGTAAAATGTTCCTTGAAAATAATGGAGGATGAGTTTTTTTTTAATTTTGCTTGATATACCACAATATTTATTCCTAATAATGATATTTCAGGTAGTTTGTTTATAAGTATAATAATATAGTTGAAAATGCAAAATATATTTTAAAGTGTCGTTGATATAAGGACCCTCAGGAAGTAGGGGGTCTTAAAAAAACTGAAAGGTAAGTACAAAAATAAACATCTTCCCTAATTTTTATTATAAAATAATTATGGGTAGACTAAAGTGACGTACATACATATGACAGTATGAAAATTATAAAAAAAACTATAGATATATAGCTTATATCTTTATACTTTGTTTATCAGTTTTGTTTTTGTATGTAAATATTATATTTAACAAACTTTTAAGTAATAACATCTCACGGTAATCCAATTAATAGATATTACATATAATGAAGATTAACATTCTATCAAAACCCAACGAACACAACGAACAAAAGTCTACTATTATTTGTAAACCATTTCATCAAATGGAAAAACTATTTATAAGCAAAACTGATACCACTAATTGATTTGGTTGTAGGTAATAGATTGCTTTTATAACAATTTATTCGCTATTGTGTAAGCATTATAGATAATACCTTTTTTTCTAAAGACAAGTGAATGTACCCTTCATAAATTATCTTTATAAATAAATTGGTAATAAATATCTGATATTCACCGACGATATTTATAAACAATTCTCATTAAAATCTTTCCCGTGACCATACTGGATAAATTATATGAATTAAAATATATATATATATATATATATATATATATATTTTGAATATGGTTGTATAAGAGATACATATTATTGAAAACACTTCCCTATCATATTGCGTCGAAGCGAATCTTTTTTATTTGTAAACTATCTGTGCCCATGACTTAGTTCGAGCAGAATGTTTTTTAGTATAAAACTAGCCTATGTTACTCCTTGTAACTTCAGCTGTTTGCCAGTGAAAGTCAGATTAGCCAGACAGACATACGGAAACTGTTATATTTTTTTATGTCAGTACCGTATATACTTTCATGTTCATTATTAGAAAAGCCGTTTACTTGAAATTACAAAGAGACACCTAAATTTTAGTTATATGTATAGATGAGACTAAATCAACGTATGCGTGGCTAATTAATTGCTTAAAAGAAATAATAGAAAATATTAACTATTTAAAGGATATATTTCGATATAATATACATTATCTAACGCACATACAATTTTATTCGCGGATGACATTTCAATTATTTTTAAGACAAAAAATGAATTAAACTTGACGACTCAACTTTTATCAATTTTTGAAATTGTTACAAATTGGTTATCCAACCACAATCTGATTATAAATTTTACAAAAACTAAATTAATACAATTTTATCCAAATCAAAAACCAGCAATGAATTTTATGTTTAATTTTAATAATAATGACATTTCACTAGTTGACAATTTTAATTTATTAGGTATAGGTTTAGATAGTAATATGACATGGAATTCACACATTGACATAATTAAAAATAAATTAAATAAATTCATTTACGGTTTAAGAGAAATAAAAAAGGGGGCGAATATAAATGTTGCTCTTTCTGCGTATTATGCTTATGCGTACGCCTGGATTAAATACGGTATTGTTTTATGGGGAAATGCTACAAATGCCCAAGAAATATTTATCTGTCAAAAAAAATGTATACGCGCAATAGCGGGTATAAAAATTACAGATAGCTGCCGGCCTTGGTTTGGAAAATTTAAAATATTAACAATGCCTTCCATTTATATCCTAGAAATGTTAATGTTCACACGGAAACAACGCCACTTGTTTCACTTAAATGAAACTACATATAACAGTCGTAGAAAACAACATTTAGATTACCCTCGTGACAAAATGATGGCTTTAGTAAAAAAAGGTTCTTATTGCATGGCTATAAAGACGTATAATAAGTTACCAAATCAAATTAAAGAAATTAAAAAGGACACTATTTTTTATAATAAGATCAAACAAATGTTGACATCAAAGGTTTATTATAGTTATGACGAATTTTTAAAGGATAATTTGAATAATATTGACATACAAATATTTTAATGACACTCGTATTTTAAATTTATTATTATGATTTCGGTATTTTACTTTTTTTTTTAATTATTCATTTATTAATTTTTTTTTCTTTACATTTTTGACATTTTAGTTTAATTATAATGATTTGAATATTTTAATTGATATAGTTATCAACATTTATCAGAGAATGTTAATTAATGTAGTGAAGTGTAAATGATAATTTTGACGACTGATTTGGGACGCCTTAACCGGCAAATTTATATTTTTGGAAATAGTTTTAAGAACATTGTAAACCAAAAATATTACCAAATAAATATGAATATGAATATGAATATTAAGCTTTTCATAATGAAGAGAAAATGTGTAGGTAGGAAGCATAAAATATTTTGATAATCTATTCATTGATGTTTGATATCTATCATACTGGGATTAATTATTGAATAATATTTAAAGATAGCTTACATAATATACCTTTTTTTATATATTTTTTTAAATTTCTGTTTATTTTATATTATTTTTGTCGATTTTTAAACTTTTTTAAAAGAAAAAAATATATATATGTTCATTACGTGTTGAGATAGTTTTATAGTAGGTATGTTGTCTGGTACTTTGATATGAAGAAACTAATCTATAATACTTATACAAGCGCCTATAAAAGATATGAAAATCTTATATTAGTTAAAAATAAGCGGACAACAATAGAAAATATTTTAAATTCAAGATGACGTGAGCAATATTTCTTTATGAGACTTTTTCTTGAGATACTATTTCTATATAAAACTGCCATATCATGATCTAATCGCATATGATGAGAAAATTTTGAAATACCTTGAGCACAACACATAAAAGAGTCTCGGTACACAAAGTGAAAAGTTTCTAAATAATTGACATAATATAATAACGTGGATCCCCTGAGGATGTTATTAATATAATGGAACCTCTTAAAACGTGAACACATCTGCGAAGCCTTATTCTGAGTTGTTAAATATTATATTAAGTTTATGTTTGAGAGGTCCTTTATTTACTTTGAGTAAATTGAGCTTAACTGCACTGTTATGTTTTAATAGATAGTATAGATAAATTTACGATTCATTCAATGCTACTCAATCAGTGTTAGCGAGAAAATTGAAGGGTATTATAGCACGATAAAAAGGAAATAACATGTTATTACATTATTATATTAATACATGATGTTAACCTGTAACATTTTTTATACTGAAATATTAGGTTCAGATAATATTTTGGAAAGACATTGACAAGATTGTATTCTATTTAAATCATATATAGGATATTGAAAAGAATATTTATTTCTTCTTATTTCTCAACGTAACTGAGAAAAGAGATTTTTTTGTTTTTAAATAAATCATTTTCTCGATCATCAACGCCATATAAATAAACCCATTCTTTACAGGGTATATTTAGTCAAAGCAGTTTTTATACGATCCTTAGTCATTAAGCTAGTGCTTAAAAATAACCCAAGAATATCATATAATGATAACTAGAACTAATAAAGTATTCAATGGATTTTTGATAAAATGTCATGCAATGAGAATGTATTAAGAATTGAGTAAACGTCACTCAGTTTTTTCTCAAATGTTTCAGTCACCACACGACAGATTAAATTTATTGCAACCTGTCATATGGAGACTGAGAAGCATCTTTGCTGTATTCGAATATAAGTTTTCCTTGCAATATCCACAATCACAATATCAAATACACTCCAGATTGCTTGCAGATTTGCAAATGACAGTGAAATATAAAACATTGTATCCAACAAAATCCGACCACATGTATGCTTGTTACAAGTTTAATACAGAATGTTAAAAGCGGTTTATTGACATTCATATTCATATTTTTTTGATTGTAATTAAATTGATGTATAAAGTTCTTAATTATTAATATAAAGAAGACATAAGTAAAATATATGTTATATATTTATTTGAAGCAATTCCCTTTATTTCAACCTCGCTTGGCAAAGCATTGTAAATTGTGCAAACATTTTCGTTTATTTTAAACAAGGTCGTATGAAAAATTGCCAATAACACTTCAGTTTGACACCGCAGCGGCGCTCTCTTTATGCTGCAAAGCTCCTGATTGCCAGGTTGCTTTTTACGAGTCAAGTTGTATGTTTGTTTGTTTGTTAATTCTTTTTACACAAATCTACGTAAATCAAGTAGGTTTATTAAATTGTCCAGAACATGTCTCACTTAAGTGGCATTGTTATATACTTTATATCTTTATTATATATCTTTATTTTATAAATATAATAAGAGTGAGGAATAAACTAACATAATATATTATAACTGGTTATAAACTCAAAAGCCGAAAACAAACACGAAAAGCAATCAGAAAATTTTAAAGTACTTTATAACAAAAACAGTTCTCCCTGCTACGCTAGCAACGTGCATTATTACTAATTTAACAATAAACATTAATAAAGTTATTGCATAATATGTGCAAGTTTACCCAAAACGACAGACAAACGAAAATATATCGACTCAACTCTTAACGTCTAGACTCTAAGTGATAAAGGGGACAAAGTTCCATAACATAACAATTCCATGGATAACCATAAGGTACCCGACCTAAGTACCGTATCTTAATGAAAGCACAGGTGTATGATTAATATATATAACTATCACAGACAGTTCAATGATTTTACTATCATAACTATATACCTTTCTTATATTGTATATTATGGAATATCGTTTAGAATTTCTCCAAACAAGTAATAAATATTATTAATACAAGTTTATATCAAGTGTTTTTCTATACTGTAACAAAAACAAAGTTTCTTTTTATTGAATAGCGCAAAACAAAACGGTACACCTGATGATATGTGACACCGTATCATTTATCTACATCTACAAAAGCAAAGTTTAACTTTTGACAGAAGAAAGCTCTAATAAATATTAAAAAAAACTCTTTATGCTGATATTATGTAAGATAGTAATACTACCTCTAACGAGCGGTAAAAGAGTTGTAGCGAAGTTACTACAGATAGACCCTACTAAAATAGTGAGCCAAACAACAAACGAAATTAAAATCTGCATGATAGTATAACAAAAAAAAACCTGATTCACAATATAATTCCAATTGTTCCCTTTAACACATAACGCATTTGAATCCTAGGATTTGAATCCTAGGATTCAAATGCGTTTTGAATCCTAGGATTATATTTAATATGTAAAATGTATAAATCTATTTTAATTTGGATGTCAAATTAGATACCTTTATGGACAAACTAAAGGTACATATTCTCTATAGCTAACTAAGGACTCGTTTTTTTTAAGAGGATAAAATTATTCATTTATTTTTAATAATTATGTGTGTGCAAATAGTATGAGTATACTATTATTATTTTTTTATATATTGTATGAAATATTTTAAAAGATAATTCTTCAAAATTAAATAGTTAACATTTTATCGCTAAAACTAAATACATATTATAAACCTTTCACTAAAATAAAAACCTATCTCTGGATAATTTACTGGGAATATACCGCACTTGTTAATGTCCAGTTCAGGGGTATATATCTCTAAAATAAGGTATATATATATATATATATATATATATATATATATATACCTTATTTTATATATATATATCGACGACGGGAAACTACGTTTTTTATAGTTATAAAATGGCTATACGAGCTTATATGTCATATGTATGATTATTTAGTACTTTATTCTAATGAGGTACAAACAAAAATAAAAGGTCATAAATATTAAGCAGGTAACATTAATCTATTTTCTAACTATACATAGCTCATAAAGAGATTTTTTTTAAACCTTTAATTGTAACTATTTTGGGTAGACCTCGAAGAATTCGGTCTGCCCATTCATTTGTCCCCTACTTTCGAATTTTGGAAAAATTTCTTCACAGGAGGTCTTCTTATGACCGCCTGAGTCCGAAATGACCATTGGTCAAAAAGTTTATATATATATATATATATATATATATATATGCGTGCGTGCGTCCAGATTCGACTTTTGTCAGCACGATAGCGGGCGCAGTTTCACTCGGATCGCTTTCAAACTTTGCACAAAAATCAACCATCCAAAAATGAAGGTCAAGTTCGTTAACCAGAGAAATCCGGTCACAGGGGGCGCTAGGGCCTCACTTTTTCTGATTTCAGTTTTTCGACCATAACTTTGTCCCTATAGAAAGGAGATGAATCGCGTTCATATTATATGATGTCTTTGATAAATACCTATAACTAATGTAGATAAACCGAAAACCTATCTTCAATAACTTAGGGGTGGGGGTAAAAAAACCGAAATTTTTTGGAAAAAAAATCATAACTTTTTTCTGGTAAACATTCTTGCATCACAAGTATTTTTAATAGAAAGGTTATTTTTTACTCTAAATTTCGGTACCAAAAGTTTTTCCGTAAAAGGTACCGTTTCCGAGAAAAAAATAAAAACCACTTTTAGCTTGTAAATTTTAGGTAGGTAAAACCACGGCAACTTTTTTCTGGTAAACATTCCCTCCTCGCAAATATTTTTAATAGAAAGGTTGTTTTTTACTCTAAATTTAAGTACCAAAAGTATTTCCAAAAAAGATACCTTTTCCGAGAAAAAAAATTAAAACCGCTTTTTGCTTGAAAATGTTTGATGTAAACAACGACATCATGTATTATTCTTAGGTAGTGAGTTATATTTTAAATGAGTTACACACGAGGTCTACCCACCCACGCGTGTCCCCCTGCGGGCACGGATTTTTTTATAATATTTTATTCCTATTAAAAAAAAATGTTAAAAATGTTTCACAAATATAACTGTAAGAACTCCAATAAAAATAATAGTTACAAATAATAGAAACAACTATCACAACATTATATGCAAAAACATATATCATTTATTGGGTAGACCTCGAAGAATTCGGTCTGCCCATTCATTTGTCCCCTACTTTCGAATTTTGGAAAAATTTCTTCACAGGAGGTCTTCTTATGACCCCCTGAGTCCGAAATGACCATTGATCAAAAAGTTTATATATATATATATATATATATATATATATATGCGTGCGTGCGTCCAGATTCGACTTTTGTCAGCACGATAGCGGCCGCAGTTTCGCTCGAATCGCTTTCAAACTTTGAACAAAAAACAACCATCCAAAAATGAAGGTGAAGTTCGTTAACCAGAGAAATCCGGTCACAGGGGGCGCTAGGGCCTCACTTTTTCTGATTTCAGTTTTTCGACCATAACTTTGCAAAGGAGATCAATCGCTTTCATATTATATGATGTCTTTGATAAATACCTATAACTAATGTAGATAAACCGAAAACCTAACTTCAATAACTTAGACTGACTATTGTCAGTCTAAGTTATTGAAGTTAGGTTTTTTTACCCCAGTATTCTGGGGTAAAAAAACCTAAAATTTTTGGAAAAAAATTCATAACTTTTTTCTGGTAAACATTCTTGCATCACAAGTATTTTTAATAGAAAGGTTATTTTTTACTCTAAATTTGAGTATCAAAAGTTTTTCCGTAAAAGGTACCGTTTCCGAGAAAAAAGATAAAAACCACTTTTAGCTTGCAAATTTTAGGTAGGTAAAACCACGCCAACTTTTTTCTGGTAAACATCCCCTCCTCGCAAATATTTTTAATAGAAAGGTTATTTCTTACTCTAAATTTAAGTACCAAAAGTATTTCCAAAAAAGATACCTTTTCCGAGAAAAAAAATTAAAACCACTTTTAGCTTGTAAGTTTTAGGTAGGTAAAACCACGGCAAATTTTTGTCTGGTAAACATTCCTTCCTCGCAAATATTTTTAATAGTAAAGTTATTTTTACTCTAAATTTAAGTACCAAAAGTATTTCCAAAAAAGATACCTTTTCCGAGAAAAAAAATTAAAACCGCTTTTTGCTTGAAAATTTTTGATGTAAACAACGGCATCATGTATTATTCTTAGGTAGTGAGTTATATTTTAAATGAGTTACACACGAGGTCTACCCACGCGTGTCCCCCTGCGGGCACGGATTTTTATATAATGACGTAATTTATTACAAGATGAAAATACAAGTGTGCAAACAATAAAATTTGTCTGTTTTGCAACTGCTTCACCCTAAATGCATAAAAGTAATTTCATTACATGGTATAGACGAAAAAAAAACATTTTTCATAGTTTTTCTCTGTCTGTCTGTTTGTTTGTTGCGGCTAATCTCTGAAACGGCTGGACCGATTTTAACAGGACTTATAACTGATATTATAATAAGTAACTTAGAAAATTTCATTTTAGGATATACATTCCACGACAACAAAGTCGTGGGCACAGCTTGTTTGAAATAAAAGCATATATTTATTACAGCGATATTGGCTTTCTAAATACACAACAGTACGCTAGTGACAAACACTCGTCTCAAACAATAAAATAATAAAAAACACAAACATCTAAATAAGCAAAGTCACTACAAAAGCATTAAAGAATGAAAACGGAGCATTTATCAAAATTTTTGTCGATACATTTAGCGCCGCTCTTGGAATGAAAAATTAAGTGAGCAGAATGTATCAAATAACCACATTTACTCATTCATTCATTACGAGCAGATCATCTCGAGAAATGTTCCGTGAAACTTATCGAGGATGAATTTTCTTTCAATATTCCTTTTGAATTCCTGATATACAACATTTCACATATTCGTTATAAATGCTATTTGAGGCAGTTTGTTTAGAAGTTATATAGTTTTGTAGGTGGTAGAGCCTAGCTGTAGTTATCTTACTGCAGCTCGTATTGGGCTGGCACGACCGGGGAAGGACCACCCTTTCACAGAAGACCGACGTGTAGTAACCAAATTCATTTGGTTATGTTTCGTCGGTGAGTGAGAGAATCCGGAAGCCCAACCCCCCCCTCCCCCACGCCAAACATGAAAGCGATGCCTAAAAGAAAAATACCCCAGGAGGGTACCGGCTTTGATGAAGCCGGGGACCCCCTCCCCGAGCAAAATCGGGGAAATGATTCTCGGATTTTGCTCGGGCTGCCCGTCGTATCTGGGGCGGGCAAAGTATCGCCTTTTGTGTTTTTTGAGGGCAAACGACGAGTCAACGCAGCGGCACCACGACCCACTCTAAATGTGGAATTTTGCAACATCCGGGGACTTCATTCCAACTTGAACGCCGTCCACTATCATCTAGAGACGGCGCAGCCGGCCTTGTTGTTTCTGACGGAGACGCAGATATCTCACCCTAGCGACACAGCGTACCTATCATACCCCGGGTATAAACTCGAACATCATTTTATACCACACGCCGGGGTATCTGTGTTCGTAAGGGAGGATATCTGCTACCGTCGCCTTCAGGTTTTTGAAGGTCGGGACCTGTCTGTACTCTGGCTGCGCGTGGACATGGACGACCATGTCAGAGTCTACGCGTGCCTCTACAGGTCCCATAGTGGTAATGCAGAAACGGATCAACTCTTAGGCCATGTTCAGGCGAAGATTGACGATCTGCTTTCACAGACTCCCTCCGCCGAAGTCGTAGTCCTTGGGGACTTCAATGCGCACCATGCCGATTGGCTAGGGTCACGTGCCACCGACTACGCGGGGAGATCTGTGTTTGACTTTGCTTTGGCAAATGGTCTGTCCCAATTGGTAAAGACGCACACTCGTCTACCGGACGTGGACAGCCATATGCCCTCTTTGTTGGATCTTCTGCTGACTACACATCCCGGAAAGTACCAAGTCACTGTCGAGGCTCCCTTAGGGTCCTCTGATCATTGCTTGGTACGGAGTGTAGTGCCCATTGAACGCCCAGCTCGCACAAGACCTGCGACTCGACGCGTTTGGCACTACAAGTCAGCGGATTGGGATGGAATGCGATCCTTTTTTGCATCCTACCCATGGGGGCCGATTTGTTTCCCTTCCAATGATCCTAGTGACTGCGCTGCGGCTGTAGCTGATGTGATACTTCAGGGCATGGAACTATTTGTACCAAGCTCTGTGGTACCACTCGGTGGCAGATCGCGGCCTTGGTTTGATGCGTCTGTCAGGGCTGCAGCAGCTGGCAAACGGCAGGCTTATCAAGCTTGGGCTAATGCGTTAGTCACTAAGGATCCGAACTCTAGAGTTCTGAAGAGGAAATATAATCGTGCCTCCAGATTCTTCAAACGGAAAATTGCTAGAGCGAAGTTCAAGCATGTCGTCAAAATTGGGGATCAGCTGGCAAAGTACCCACCTGGCACGCGCAAGTTCTGGGCGCTTTCCAAAGCCAGTCTGGGAAACTTCTGTCAGCCTTCCCTGCCGCCATTGCACACTGGGAATGACTCTTTGGCCCACACGGCAAAAGAGAAAGCCGATCTCTTGAGCACTCTTTTTGCCTCAAACTCGACTTTAGACGACCAGGGGAAGGCACCGCCTATCATCCCGCGGTGCCCGAGCTTAATGCCGGAAATAGTTTTTCGGCAAAAACTCATCCGAAAAGCCCTCCTTTCCTTGGAAGTTCATAAGTCGAGTGGGCCAGATGGTATCTCTTCAGTTGTGCTACGAACATGTGCCCCTGAGTTGACACCAGTGCTAACGCGTCTATTTCGGTACTCCTACTTGAAAGGCGTAGTCCCGATCTCATGGAAGCGTGCCTTTGTCCATCCGATCCCTAAAAAAGGTGATAGCTCGGATCCAGCTAACTACAGACCTATCGCCATTACCTCTCTGCTCTCCAAAGTAATGGAGAGCATCATCAATAAACAGCTCCTAACCTACCTCGAGGATCACCAGTTGGTCAATGACCGGCAATATGGCTTTCGCCATGGTCGATCGGCTGGTGATCTTCTGTTGTATCTTACACACCGTTGGGCAGCTGTTATTGAAAGCAAGGGAGAGGGTCTGGCAGTTAGTCTGGATATGGCGAAAGCCTTCGATCGTGTATGGCACAAGGGGCTTCTTTCGAAGCTACCTTCCTATGGGCTTCCCGAGAGTTTATGCAAGTGGATCACCAGCTTCCTCACTGGGCGGAGCATACAGGTCGTTCTCGACGGTTTTTGCTCGGACCCCAAGCCCGTGAATGCTGGTGTACCCCAAGGCTGCGTGCTATCCCCAACTCTGTTCCTCCTGCACATCAATGATATGTTGGATATCTCCAACATACATTGTTATGCGGATGACAGCACTGGGGATGCGGTATATTCCGGCCGTGCAGGTCTCTCTCGGAAAAACGTCGACGAGTGCCGAAAGAAACTTGTGTCTTCTATAGAGACTTCCTTAGGGATGGTCTCTGAGTGGGGTGAACTGAACCACGTTCAGTTCAATCCCCTAAAGACACAAGTTTGCGCGTTTACCACTAAGAAAACCCCATTTGTCGTATCACCGCTCTTCGAGAGCACTCCTCTTATTGCCTCGCCAAGTATCAGAATACTGGGCCTCGACATTTCGAGCGATTGTCAGTTTCGTGGTCATCTGGAGAGTAAGGCCAAGTTGGCCTCGAAGAAATTGGGAGTGATTAATAGAGCGAGGCAGTATTTCAAACCTGGCCAAAGACTTGCGCTCTATAAGGCGCAGGTCCGGCCACACATGGAGTACTGTTCTCATCTCTGGTCCGGATCACCCCAATATCAGCTTCTACCATTTGACCGCGTACAACGGAGAGCCGCTCGGATTGTCGGTGACCCGGTGCTCTGTGAACGGCTGGACTCTTTGGCATTGCGTAGAGACGTTGCTTCTTTGTGCGTCTTCTACCGCATTTACAACGGGGAGTGTTCCGAAGAATTATTCGATCTGATGCCTACCGCCGAATTTCACCACCGCACAGCTCGCCATCGCCTCCTTTACCATCCATACCACCTGGATGCGTGGCGATCTTCAACTGTGCGGTTTTCAAGGACTTTCTTCCCACGTACCACTCAAATGTGGAACGAACTTCCTTCGGCGGTATTTCCAGATCGATACGACATGGGTACCTTCAAAAAAGGCATATATTCCTTTCTCCAAGGCCGGCAACGCTCTTGTGTATCCTCGGATGTTGCAAGAGTTCATGGGCGGCGGTGATCACAAGTCATCTGTGACCCGCCAGCTCGTTTGCCCTCCTCTTCCATAAAAAGAAAAAAAAAAAAAAAAAGTTGATTATTCAAAATATACTTTGAAGTGTCGTCGATATAAGAAACCTCAAGTAGAGGGTATTAAGCTGAAAGGTAACAATAACAAAGGAAACTATAAAAATAATCATCTTCTATAACTTTATTATATAACATAGCATAACGGATTAATAAAAATGATTATGGATAGACTGTAGTGATATATATACATATAAATAATATTAATATTCTTAAACCTTTCATACTATACATATATAAATATATATCTATATATAAATATATATGTTACCCTTAACAATCTCTTAACTAATAAGCAATTCTTCCTTTAATAGATATAATATAATATTAAGATTAATACTGTTTATTTCATGCGTAAAATATTGTGCTCACGTTTTCAGCTTTGGAATTATTTCTTTCTTCTTGTTACAATAATGTTTTCAGAAAATTGTAACAAAACACAGCTCTTGTATGGAAACAGTTTTAAATGGAAAAAAAATCTAATATTATTTATAAAAGGCATATTATCAAAAGAAAAAACCGTTATTATTTATAAGCAAAACTAATACTACGATATAATTTATTTTGGGATAAATATACTAATAGATTACTATACAATAATACATTCACTATTGTGTGTAAGCATTATAGATATCTTTGTTCTATAGAAAAAATGAGAAATGGTAAAAATATGCCCTTAAAAAAATCTTTTTGTGTTTTTTTTTGGTATATAATAAATATATTGTATTTACTGATGATATTTATCAACAATTCTTTTACTAATATGTCGGCCCACCTGTCACTGTTAGCTGTTCTCGAAGCGTCTTTGTCTATGGTAGTTAGGGCAGCCATCGGCATCTTGACTTCACTTATGTTCGAGACGGCGCCCGCGCACTACGTTTGTGCCGCATATATATATATATATATATATATATATATATTCTATATATTGTCTGATTCAAACGTTACATAGCCTACATAACTTTGATTAAAAGAAGGACTTGTAATTTGTCTTTCCACGCTTATATCTATTACAATATGAGTCAGTACTCATATCATCAGTATCAAATATATTTTCCCGTGATTTAAAACAAACAATTTTCTTAATTTTAAATATGGATGTTCAGTTCAGTTTCTATTATCTAATATCTTTAATATTCATTCAGTAAAAATATATACCTAATATTTTTTATTCATTTATTATTATTATTTATTATATTATCTAATTCATTTCATATAATATATATGTAATATCTTTCATATGCATTCAGTAAAAATCTGATAATTTGGAATTGCAAATGTGTGTTATTATATTTTATTAAGATTATGATTTAAAACAGTCTAATAAGATCTTATAAAATATTTTATTAAAAGTGAAAAGTAAAAAATACGTTGCTACTTGAAATGTCTCAATATCTATTATAATTTCCAAAAAAAAAAATATTAATGTTGAAATATGTTTACAACAAAAATTCCTAAATAAAAGAAATTGTCTATAAAATTTTTGACCTTATTTGTTGTACAGAAAGGACATTATTTATATTTTGTTTCTTTTTGTTATAATAGAAGGAAATACCATGAACTTATTTCTTTAAAAGAACTGTTATGTCGTTTTGAGACAGTTTTATAATAACATCTGATATTTGGTCTGATACACTGATATAAAGAAGACAAAATGTAATAAATTTAAGATCATATAAAATTGTTCTTATAGTACTTGTAAAATATATCTCAATCTTATAATAGTTAAAATAATAAGCAGGCAACAATAGAAAACCATCGTAAACCCAAGACGATATAAGCAATATTTTTTATAAGATTTTTCTTGAGTTAGTATTTCCATATAAAACTGCATAACATATTATGATCTAATCGGATATAATGAGAAAATTTTGAAATACTTTGAGCACAACACATAAAAGAGTCTCGGTACACAAAGTGAAAAGTTTCTAAATAATTGACAAAACATAATAACGTGGAGCCCCTGAGGATGTTATTAATATAATGGAACCTCTTAAAACGTGAACACATCTGCGAAGCCTTATTCTGAGTTGTTAAATATTATATTAAGTTTGTTTGAAAGGTCCTTCATTTACTTTGAGTGAATTGAGCTTAACTGCATTGTTATTTTTTAATAGATAGTATAGATAGGTAGAGATTAAGCACAGCTTGTATACGTTTTAAGAGCACATATACAATAAAATCCGTAAATTGTGACGTATATTGTCAATTATTGAAGCAATAGAATAAGAAAATTCTACGCTCTCTACTGTTTCAATTAATAAAAGCAGAATAGTGTTTCATTTAGTGAAAAAAAAAAGAATGAACATTGTTCTGTTTATTCTAATTAATAAATTGACCTTTATTACTTAGTTATAGCAAGCATACTCAATTATAAAAGAAAAAAAAATATTTTTTCCTTTCCTTTATTTAAATAATAATAGGGATATATCAGGCGTACGTAGAGAGATTGTGTCTTCTCAAACAGATGATTATTTATTGTTGTTCACTTAGAAATAAACTCTTTTACAATACAAAATATTAAACAGAATATACAAATAAAGTCCGGGAGTGAACGGCAAATGTCAATACATAAGTTATATATTCCAAAATGTTTTTTTTATTTAGGATGTAAATATAAAAGAAAGTTTCAAATATTATAAAAGCAACAACCCTGCATTTTTATGCTCCATTTCATGACATGATTGGTTTATAAACAATTCAGGTTTTCGGAGAAATATATTTTATATCCTAAATTGACACGATGTATAAAAGTTTGAACAGTGATGATTACATCTGTATGATTTTTTGTCACTTTAATTATATTTGTTTGTGTATATAACATTCAATTATTTTTTTCCAGATTGATATTTTTTAAATAAAAATAAACATTTTAATTATTTTCGACTGTAATTATATAAAATATTTTATCTTATAACAAATATTCTGCCATATAATACAGTATAAACTGACATCAATAGAAATTTTTATATAGTTTTTATCATTATAGGTTAATACTAATTACAAATTATATTAATATCAATAAATTGCATTATAACTTCCAAATAAAATTTTATAAAATCTTGGAAACGAGAAACCCTACCTAGCCTAAAAAATAACATAGACTTAATAAAATACAAAATTGTTTTCTCATTTAAATTCATATAAGGGAAAGAATATTTATTTCGTAACGACATATTTGACAACGTAACGAGAAAAAGATTTATTTAAAAACACATCAGTGAAATCGACATAACCCCAACCTTTAGAGGGTGGATCTATTTAGTCAAAGTAGTCTCATACGATCCTTAGTCTTTTAGCTAGTGCTGTAAGCTAACCCAAGAATATCATATAATGGTAACTAGATGAATAAAGTATTCACTGGATTATCGATAATATGACATGTTATGTGAATGTAATAAGAATTGTTTAAATATCACTTAATTTTTCAATTTTATCTCAATACACGCCAGCTATGTATATTTATTTCTCAAAAATCACGGAAAATTGAGATGATGCTGCCTCATTACACTGTATAGCTCAGATGACAAAGAATATAAACGTTCCTCAAAGGTGAATGTATTTTAACCTGTCATATTGAGATTATTAAGAATCGTTGATGTATTCGAATAGGTGTTTTCCTTGCAATATCCATATTCAAAATACCAAACACAGTGTAGGTTGCTTGGACATTCACAAATAATATTGACATATGTCTTTAGACATTGTATGCAAGAAAACCCTACCACACGTGAATGTTCGAAACAAAGACAAGTTTAATACTGAAAGTAACAAGCGGTTTATTAATATTCATATTAAACCAAGTTTATCGTATTTTCAATATTTATATTAATTTGCTACATTACCTTAACATTTATTACGAATAAATAATAACATATATTTTACCTAAACGTAGGTAAATATTATCCTTATAGGAATAAAGTAGATGTAAGTAAAATATATGTAATACATTTAATAAAATTCGTTTATTTGAACCTCGCTTGACAAAGCATTGCAAATTGAGCAAACATTTTCGTTTATTTTAAACAAGGTCGTATGAAAAATTGCCAATAACACTTCAGTTTGACACCGCAGCGGCACTCTCTTTATGCTGCAAAGTTCCTGATTGTCAGGTTGATTTTTACGAGTACAGTTATATGTTTACTGTTTATAAATAGTTATTTCCTAAATGTATACGTAAATGCTTTTTACACATACAAATTAATAATATTATATCAACTAATAACTTTCATTTATTGCTAATTAATGTAATGTAATTAATGTAATTTTTGTTTGCAAATTAATTTTTGTTCACACTATATTTAATACCGCTAAATTTTATTGAGATAATGAGATATGACGTTCAAAAGTATACCATTAATTTTACATAAACAAATAAAAAAATGACATCGAGTTCCTTTGAAATAACATTAAGAACTCAAGCAGTTTTGCTATTTCGAAATCAGAGTCCATTATGTAGGCTTATCAATTCGTCTAGAACATTCTCACTCAAGTTGCTACTTGAGTAGTCAAGTTGCTTTATTATAGACTGCGTACCCTTAACATTAATAACCTTATTAGATTTCGTAAATATATTAACAGCGAGCAATAAAATAACTTAATATAATATAACTCGTTATAAATTCAAAAGCCGAAAACAAACACGAAAAGCAATCACAAAATTTTAAAGTACTTTATAACAAAACCAGTTCTCCTTACTACGCTAGCAACGTGGATTATTACTAATTTAAAAATAAACATTAATAAAGTTATTGCATACTGTGTGCAAGTTTACACAAAACGACTGACAAACGAAAAATTATCGATTTAACTCCTAACGTCTAGACTCCAAGTGATAAAGGGGACAAAAGTGAGCTTGCGGTAAAACAGATCCATAACAGTTGGCTAACCATAAGGCAAGTACCGTACCTAAGTACCGTTTCTTAATGAATACTTAATGAAAACTTTCTCTAAAACACAGGTGTATAACCAATATATGGTATAGTTATAACAGACAGTTCAATGACATTGATATCTTTTCCATCATAACTATATATTTATCTTTTATTGTATTTTAGAGTATAAAGTTTAAAATTTCTGAAAACGATGAAAATAATTCAATTCAGTTAAGATAAACACATGAATCTTAGAAATAAATGTTTAAATCAAGCGTTTTTCTGTAGTGTAACAAAAACTATAAAAGAAGTTTTATTTATTATTATGAGTGGCGAAAAACAAAGCCGTAGACCTGATGATAGGTAATGCCACGTAATCTATAAACATCTACAAAGTTTGTTTCTCACTCTCTGTACAGAAAGAAGCTCTAATAGGCACTTTATGGTGATATTTCATGACAAGGTAATATTACTTCTGTTGAACCGTAAATGAATTGCAGTTGACTACAGAAAGACTCACTCACCCGTAAAGCGATTATACTCCTATGTGCAAATGATAGAATAGCGTGTTCATAAATTATAATCATTATGCATTTATATCACTTGCCTTAACAAGTTAATTCTGTGGTCAAAATAGTCACAAACTGCTTAATATATGTGGTGTCTCAACCGGCATGATATCTTCTTAGATAGAGTATTTCCTAGCTTGGCAATTTCCTTAACCACACTTCAAGCCTGCAATATCTTGTGAATATAATACCTGCAATATCTTGTGAATATGTTTTGTAAAATGTAAATGCATGGTACTTTTTTCCTTAACATTTGTCATCTATCTATCATTATCCTGAATACTAAGAGGCAACACAAAAAGTCTAGCAAATAGCAAAGGATTTGGCAAAAGGTTTTAGCACCAGAAGACTGACTTTCTTTGGGAATGTGTGATGGTGGTATTTCAAAATTATTTTGGGTTATTGGGAAGACACCTCCTTTTATTTCAATCCATGCTGTAAGAGTTAGTCAACTTTTTCAGCTCTTACATTTTGAACAGTAAAAGCTTTCACAATTGGGAAGATATTGGATAGTTCTATTCCAAGCCGCGTGCACAGGGCATGTAAAAATTTTTCATAATATAATTACATTTCATATCTTTTTAACTCTTATCGTATTTATATAATAAGGACTACAATTAAGATATAAAATGTGATACGTTATTTTAATCTTGAATAAGAAATTAGACATACCGAAATAACTATATATTGTAATAAAGTACAACTTCATCTTATTGGATCACCATGTCTACAAATTTAACTCTTATAAAATATAAAATTCATATAGGTAAAATGATTTAAATATGTAAATCATCTCAAACATTAAGCAGTAGGTATAGCGTAAATGGAGCTTTTAAAAACAACCGTTTGATGCGTCAGCGAAAATAGTTTTCAGTTAACCCTTTTTTAGGACCGCGTTAATGACCTGGAACGTTTATCTAAATTGTTCTGTGTAAGCTTGTAACTTATAAATTTACAACTTCAATATTTTATAATTGACCGGTTATTATCGATCTATTAAACTTGTTTGGTCTTCATATCTAATTTCCTTTTATTATAATAATGTAAAACAAAAAATTCAAACTTTTTAAGGAAGGATTGATATTATTTTTGCAATATTTTTTTTTTGTGCAACAGTAATATTTTAAATAATAAATGGTATCTTGTAGAAATACTTTTACAATATACAAATAAAATATAGTTGTATATGTAATTTCAAAGTAAAGCTTTTGAATTTGTAATTTAGTACATTATCTTAACAGGAGCCAATGAAGTCAGAGTCAGCTATTAATAAAGATAGTCGGCCCCTTGCCTAATTAGTGTTAGTTAGTAGTCCTGAATATTGAACCAAACTACCGTGCCAGGCGGCACTATTCTTTATTTAATACACAGATTGCTAAAACTTGCTATTTATATATTCGTAAAACCTTCTGCAGCATAGAGAACACTTATTCGACAGTTTATTATTTTATTAATAAAAAAATTTGTTCAAAATGTTTATTAATTAATAATCACAAAAATTTAAGCAACTCTTTTAAAACAGATTATTGTATGTAATGTGACCACTTTGATAGAACTATTTCTATATAGAACAAATACATTTTGGAATCTTTGCCTATGATTATATCATGTTATTGGTAATACACGAGAATAATTAAATTTATTCTTAGATTTAAGTGATATCATGTAATATTTTTTTGAGAATTTTTAATCAAACAGGTTTTAATTAACGATTAAAATACTAAATAATTGAGCTGAGCGAAGCGAAGCTCTTACTGGTCAAAAGTGTGTTTCGTTGTTCGCCTACTCCTCCTAAGCCATTTGAGCTAGAGCTTTGAAATTTTGCATATACATTCAAGAAAGTGTCCCGCTCGTTTAGCAGTTCTTTGGTGACATTCGTGATAGTAGATTTTGATTAAATGGTCAAAAAGTGTCCCATAGATCAATATGTACTTTTTAACTTAGCAATTCATTATAACATAACTTTGCTACAATAATTGTGACAGGCGTCAAAATATAATAAATAAATATTGCAGTAGTTAAGTTTGATGTACTATAAAATTATACAAATTACGGCTTGCAATAAAACAAAAGGTGTTTTAAAGGATTAATACATTAATGTATTAATTATACCATTTATGTATAAATTATATAACAAAAGGTTTTAATTAGTTTCCTGTCCACTTACAGTACTTTCAGATTATTTATTACATTAGATACGGGACAGACCTTCTACGTATACTAGAACTTTGAATTTGATAGAATAGAAAATATTTCATGCAAAGAAGCCTACATTTAATATGCATAACATATTATTAAATATCTAAATATATTTGTTTATATATTTATATTAAAATTTTCTCAGTTAGTTTTATTGGCCATATTAGTAAAATTATGAACTTAATTATAAAAATAATTATAGTGAAAGAAATTTATTTACTTATGTCAAAAACCTCGATTGATTTCTCGCTGTTTCATATTTCTTTGTGTTAAATATATTTTTACAATTTGAAAAAAAAAGCAGGATTGCTCTGCACGAATTTGAGCGATCAATCATTTTCAAGATTTCAAAAGCTGTAAAATTCACCCAGACACATCAAGAACACCTCTCCTTTTAACATTTTTCAAAGCTTGACATCAGACGTAAGTTCCACCACCAGATACAACAGCAGCGCTTCCTCTATCAGAGATATTAAAACTGATTTAATGTGAGAAATAAAGATCAAGGATTCTGTAGCAACTCGCGTACAATAAAACAAGAATTGAACCTCTGTGCTCATCAAAGAATATGCGGTTGAAAGGCAGAGAAAGATTCTCTTTACTGATGAAAAATTAAGGTCTAAAGTAATACATTTTCGTTTGTAATAGAACTTATTTGGGCCCTGGGGCTGGAGGTACAATATGGAGCACGGAGCGGACTTTTCAAGAACCAAATTTTAGAGAGACATTTGAATTAAAATTTGGTTAAGAAGTTAATTGTGCTGAGCGTAAGCAAAGCTCTTAACCGTTTGGGAGACCTTTTTTTGTGTTTTGTTGTCTCCAGAATACGACGCGATAATTAGCTAAAATTTTTCTCATGTATGTTGGAGCCGAACGCAGATGTTATAGCGAAAGCAGATTGAAAAAATATTCAGCCATTCAAAAGTTACAAAAAAAAAATCACTCCTGCCATAGACAATACATTAGAGCTGCCCTGCGCGTGCGAGCAATGTGCTGAGCTAGAAGGTGACAATTAGTCGTAATAAATTGATATTTCCTGTAGCTATTCAGATGAAAGGAGAGGGGCTCAGCTCAACACCCGCCGCGCAAGGTTGGCGGATCCTAGTTATTTATTGTTGTAGAATTTATGATACAGAAAAACACTTAAGGGTTTTTATGATACAGAAGGGATTGACTTCTTAATCTAATTTAAATACACTGGCATCTGAAACACATTCGTGGAAATTATCACCCAACTAAGGATTGTTCGTTCAACATATCATAGGAAAGTCTGAACGTGTATGTCAAAAGTTTCACAGAAAATCTTGCGCGATGGTCTGACTTTGATGAATTATCCTCAGTAAAATTATTTTCTTGACAACATTAAATACATTTAATGTCTATATATCTACGGCTGATTGCTAAATCTAGATCTAGTAAGGTAATAAGATATTAAAATGTATGTAGTATTGAAAAATTAAATTATTGAACTTGATATAACAACGTAACATTTCTTAAGCATATACAGATATTATAAATTGCTTTAAATAAAAAAGTAGAATTAATTCTAAGTAATAATTATCAAATTATATATATTTAGTTAGTAAGATTTTTTAATAGTTATATTTATAAACATATAAAAATGACTACTATTTATATATGTAAATGTATATGTAAAATATACTTTTAAAAAGAACCAAAAATATTAAAGTAAGTAAGAATAAGTACATTTAAGCACATTAATATGATATATTAAATAAATATTGTATACCCTAAGGTTGTATACGTATACCACATATATACGTATTTATATATATTTACGGTAGTACAGATTTATTTCATAGATCTATAACTCTTATCTCAAGGATGGTCCTTGTAAACGCCCATTTATTATGCACTTCTTCTATGAGGTTGGAGGTACATAATACAACATTGTCTGACAAATTACTTGTTTACATTATATTGTATAGTTATATTAAATTTTATTCGTTAAAACCGTTGATAAGGACGATTATTAAAAAAAGAAACAATTTTTTTAATATCGATAACTATAATAAAACATCTTAAGTATTTAGCGTTTAAATTATACCACGTCTTGGAAATTGCACCACAGAGTCAGTTTTCGTAATAAATTTCAAAAGAACATAACATCTCATATGATATGACAAGGAAGAATCTTATTAAGTTAAAATAAAGAGCGTATATTCCTCAAACTTCATATGTTTATGTATATAAAGTTGAATAAGATTATGATGCTCTTGAAATTAAAGCATTTTTATACATAATATTACTTAAACTGTTTTATTTATATTGTTTTTAATTTTAATTTTCACGTTCGTTGAAAAAAGAGACATGACATATATATACTCTATATTTATGTATATATATATTGTATATAGTAACTACAATAGCTACGCAAACATTAAATATTATTCCTTTATCAAAACAAGTTAATCATTAAGCGACAACTCCCAAAGGTAAGAAAGGTTCAAAATACCTAATTAACTATTTACATCCATTCACCATACAAAATTAAAGAAATATAGCGCCATTACTCAGGACACGTAACGAATACTTTTCTATCACATTTGTAAGTTTATTGAATTAGACATTAATTTAAAAATAAAACTTTATTTAAATGAAAAGAAATTAAATGTGAGTGATTTTAAAATAAATTGTAAAAACTATTAGAATATTAAGTATATAAATAATTAACATATAATAAATATTGCACTACAATATGATATGACATCAAGAATTCAAGTAAACCTGCATTCCTAAGGAACAGTGCAATATGAGCTTTAGACGACAAAATGTCACGTAACATGCAAGACAGAATGTGTCTTCATAATTCAACTACCAATTCAATCTCAACGCACTCTGAAAACGCAGCAGTTTGTTAAGAAAATGCAAATTTTCACTTGTCGCATGATATTTATTTCCTTTTTAGAAAGAATTATAAGATTGTTTTTACATAAAGTATTGTCATCTTAATATACAAATATTATTGAGGTATATTATGACAAAACTTTTTTATCTCATAAAAATATTACAAAATAAGTTATAACATTCAAGCCAATATCATCAATAATAGCCTTTCTGAATACTTTCAAGGTAACTCAACTTTTTCGAATTGAAATAAGAATTACTGTGGTTTATGAACCTTGAAGAACTATTGACCCATAAATTGAAAGAAAGAAACATGTCTAACATTACTATTACTATGTAAATTGTATAAAACTACTGAGTCAAAGTTGACTCAGGAAAGGAAAACATAGACTATTCTAAAGTTAGCATAGTCTATTTTTTCCTTTAACATCGTGTCTTTATTCAAAGGAAAGAGATATAAAGTATACTAGAAAGGTGCTTGAAATAGATATCAGAGAAACTGACATACTATATTTCAGCTTATGTAACCTAAACAAGAACTCGGCCTAAAGGACATAGAAAAAGTTTTCTATCTTAAAAGAATAAAAAATGAAATATCAACTAAATGGATATTATTCGCATAATATATCAAACAATGTACATTACATATCTCGTAGCAGTTACTGTACCAAATGCAAATATGTATTTTCCTTACAAAGGTCTCAATGAGAGCGTGCAGAATATACAGCAATTCGCAATAATAGACAAATTATAAAGACAAGTGTACACGACATTTCTGTTTGACTCGAGTTCATTTGAATAATTCAAATGTGAAATGTTTATTCGCATAATGATAACTAAATGTGCAATTATTTTAAAATAATACATATTTATTCTATTTTACTTCTTAAGTGTGCTAAGTTTACTATTTGTATATATTAATATATAAATTGCTTTAATAAAATAAAGAAAATAGAAAAATTAAGATATATTTTTTTTTATTAGACTCTTCTATAGAGTTTCATAGGTCGTATCTTTTAAATCCAATTTTTTTTTAAAAAGTGTTGTAAATTTTTTTTTTCCATATTGAATTAATAATTTCAAAAATTAAAATGTGAAATGTGAAAAATAAAACTATTATATAAACATGGTTTATTCTAATGAATATTATATTTAAAGTCAAATATAACATACAGAACAGCTTAGGGAAATCGTGTTGTTTATTTAATAGTCTTTATTTCAGAGATTGATTTTCTTCGAGCTGGAGGTGTACGACCGTGTGATTTGAAGAACTTACCAATTATAATTGAGAAATTTTTACAATTTTGTAATTTAGTGTTCCTAACATTTTATGTTTTTCAGTTTTGATGTTTAAGATAATGTTTTTAAAAACATTTTATTCATTAAAAATTTAACTATCAGGAAGAGAAAGATCCGTTAATAAAAAAACAAGTCCGCGTCTTCTCATGCCATTCGCTTTGATGGTTTAACTATTGTAGTTAAGGATAATAAAATCTATATCCAACGCACTTTAATAAAAAGTTATTGCTTAACGTCGCAAGTTAGGAAACTTGTTTTTTTATTTCTATATAAATGTATAATATTTAAATACTAATAAAGAGTGTACATAAGGATTAGGTATTTCCTTATTATATTGTAGTATACGTTTATTTTAAGCATTTCTACAGTCGAAAGCCACAAAGTCTCACCTAACTTGTCTTTTACTCCAATATTTATGTGACTTGCCGCCTATTTGCTATGCTCTGTGAAAGTAAAAAAGTGTAAAGATAGCGCTAGAACGATGTTAAAGGAATGGTGAAAACATATATATTTTGAATACATATAAAAGTCACACCTTTGAACACCTTTTCTTTTTTAATGTAGTAGTTTTATTTAAAATAAATGTATTTCATATTATCCACAAAATATGTTTGTACTGTGTCAGAATGAAGTCAGACTAGAATTATCTTTTTTAAGTGTTAAATTGTGAGCATGGAAACACTGTTTCTATATTTAATATGCGTTCAGTATAGTGTTCGAATTTAATTATCTAATAAAATAATAATAATATATGTGCTTAATATTATATCGATGCCAGACTTATATTTTAAGCTATGATTTTGTTATTTTGTCGCGTCACGGATAGAGTCGTCACTATATTACATATTATTAGAAATATTTAGAAAATTCTGTAATTACATGGAATTAATTAATCATTTGACGAAATAAAATCAATATTTTTAGTCAGTTATAAATAACAAAATAATCTACTACTAATTGCTCTTTGAAAACAAAATCAGAAGCCATTGTTTATTGGAATATGATGTAAATTTGCGCATTTGAATTCAAATTGAAAAATATAAAATTAAAATCAAATCAGGTGCTTTACGGAAAAACAGTCTGTACTCAATCAATTCGCATTGAAGAGTTGGCGCAAAAATATAAAAAGACTAAATATTTTAAACCTAAAAAATGCTCTATACCTAACGAACCTATTGAAAATAAATTAACTAGAATATTTTAGAACTATATATTATAATTCTGTTAGAATTACGAGTATATATTTTATGTTTATTCTAAAAGACCAGATTATAATGGTAAATAGTAATCTGTATATTGAGATGATTAACCAAATAAGTACTATAATAAGTAATAGTAATATTGTCATATACTATGATATTTCAGACACAAATAATGTTACAAGATTGAACCGTAATCACTTTTTAATAATATTTTAACCGAGTACTCGTGGGAAATAAAACACACGCTGATAAAACTAATTTAAGAGATTTATTCCTAAGCTTATACCTAAATGAGTAAATGTGTAACATACTCAATGTTTCTTTTTAAATACCCACTTAAGTTTTTCTTATTATTTTTATGACACATTAATAAATGTTAGCGGTTTTAAATTATTTTATTTAAAAAAAATTTTCTTTTTAAATATTGTAATTAACTTCATATGAATTTAGTTAATTTGGAATAAGTTTTATGGAAAAAGACATTTACACGATCTGACAAGAAAATTTAAGCTTGTAAGAATACTGAGTTTCTAAAACTATCAAGATTAATAAACTATTTATTCTGTTGTATACACGATATTAATATATATAAATTACAACAAACAAAATATAACTTACTAATAGTTAATGATAATTCCCAAATGTATTCAAATAAGACAAGTTTATTTTTGGTTGAAGTGCTGTATTCATTATACATACTTATCAACTCCCCGAGGCAAGTAACATATCCTAGTAAGATAAAAGAAGTTACTAGATATGCCAACTAACTCGCTAACTAACTTTGCTAACTAAGTAAAAGAAATTACGCGCAAGAGCTCCATTCTATTATAATATTGAAATTTTAATAATATTAAATATCTTATTCGCATTTACTACTTTCAAAGTATTTGAATTAAAATAATCTTTACCAGAGCACGTAAGATATAAATAAATACAATATTCTTTCCGAGAATGGCATCAGAATTATACAATAAAATGTTTCACAAGAAAAAATAAAAATAGAGATTTTGCATTAATTATTAGCTGGAAGTACAGATGACGGGGATCATTCAGTGTCAATAATTATCTAATACATATTAGTCTTAAGGTTCATTTTTATTTTATAAATTACATGTTTGAAAAATAATTTACCAAATTATCGTGTTTAACTCTCTTGCAATAAGATCTCTCCTTCATTTCAATTACAGTTTTTATTTCGGCTCAGATTTTTAAATAACTGTGAGATCAGTAAAAAGTTCATATAAATTATTATTCCAATTTATTTATAAAAATATATTTTTTTATATCCGAGCATCTTTTATTATTTTTTAAACTAACTTTTTCAACATATAGCACCAACACTTTGAATACAATTAAATCAGGTTCATTTTTGTGAATTGCTTTGTACGAGTATTTTAATATTTTTCAATAAAAATGGGGAAAACTAGAAACTTTTCTTAAAGAAGAGTCCAAATTAAATCAAGCTTCTTCCCTTATTATATAATGGTGCAAAAAAACTTGACAATAACTAATTCTTTGATAAATCTATCGAATCAAAAAAACATCCCTAAAATCATCCCTTCCATACCCAAATTTTTACGAAACTTAACTTAGATAATGTTCAAGTTATTATCTTACACGAAACTTTTGGTATTATTTATTAAAATTTGTATGGTATATATAATTTATTTTAGTTTTCGAAGTCATTTAGTTCTATATTGAAATTCATATAGTAATGTGTTTTCTTTGTTTTTAACAAAGAAAACACATATATATTTACAATTCTAGAATAAAGTGATATTTATATATAATTCTACAATGGATATTTATAATTCTAGAATAAAGTAGAATTACGATTATTACAATATTGTATAATTTTAAGTATACGAACAAACGAACACAGAGTAAATAGGCTTTTAAAAATCAAGTCTGTTACGTCAGCGAAAACGCCTTTTAAACCCTTAATTTTAATTACTAGGTACTTTTGAACAATTAACATTTCGTTATTAAGAGTGAACTTACGTATTTTGATCATCATGTGGCGTATTTCAGTAATATTAGAATACCCTTTATTTTATTTAAATATCTAATTATTCTCAAAATAATCAATTAAAATGTGAATTAGAACTATAACGCGTGAATGTGCTGCAATGTTTATTTATTTATATATTACTTTTTACTAAACTAATAAATAATTTTTTTCATTTACATATATAATATTTATATTCATGATGTGGGAGTATTTACCTTTAAATTTTTATAAATATTTTTAAAACAACCCTCTTTGATTTATGATGTTTTATACATGTATATGATTGATTGTATTACAACTAATATTACAGAACTTATTTAAATTATATATTTGTAATACTTACAATATATAACGTAGTACATGTACATAATATACATTAAATGCATGTGTTGTTGCTTAGTATTTGTTTCAAAGACATCAGTGTGTTGCGCCGCTTCAAAAAGAATTTAGATATGAGGCTTGGAACTATTTCTTTAAAAAAAGTCACTGAGATCGTCTAAAATCTATTCTTTACATATTTTTCAAATTCTAAATGCCTTTTATTTAAAAATCCGGGAATCGATATAACAAATGCTATTAGAGAAAACTCTTGCTCCAATACTTTAATAAAATATTCCACGAGAGTGGCTCTTGATAAATGAATGTATTCGAGAATTACGGTTATGTGGAAGGAAGGAAGAATAATAAATATATAAAGCCTAAAAAACTCCAAAGTGTTTTCAATGTTTTTCTGCACAAAGTAAAAGTGTTTTAACTTAAGCGATTATAGATATAATATGATTTTTCATAACAGGTATTCAATTACTACGAGTTGTCATATGACAAAATAATGTGAAGGCTACAAACCAAATTAATGCTCAGGCAATATTTTGAAAACCGCGTAAGATTTCGAAAATTGTTTTGTATGTAAATACTTCTTTTAATTTCTACATTTTAATAATAAAATAATCCTCTAAAACAGTTGCGATAAAGACCTAGTATAAGTTATAAGTATATTTATTTTCGAAAAAAAATGTTACTGAAATAACTGATTGATAAATTTACCCAATTAAATTGTGTTATATATATATCCAAATTTACATCATTAACATGTACAATATTCAAGTCAATATGAATTCAAGTCGAAACCCTTGTATTTGCTAAGTTCCCGACATGTGAGATACTGTAGAGAAAAACATGCAATGCAGTGTCAATGCCTCGAAAGGCAGTATTGTGTTGTAAAATTGTAATCATCATGATAAAGTAATATGTATAAGAAAGATAAAACAAGAAATATAATATAATACAGTGTAAATATACTGATAATAATCAAGTCTTAATAGATTATTAACTATAACTGGGCTTCTTTTGAATTGGATATCTTAAGCCATCGCAATTAACAATTCGTAAATATGGTTTTTTTTTTTTAAGTAATTCGTTGCGGGTTGCAAATTCTTAAATAAATGCTTAAAAAACAAAGGCATTTTCAACGATTGCGATTTATCCATTTACTTTTTCAATGTATTAAATTTAGCTCAGTTAATTTTTAGTAATTTTAATACAAAATTATACCAAACACTTTAAGTCTTATCATCTTTCATTCATCAGTGACGTAAATATGTTTGTGCAATTGTGCAAATATCTGTTCAACATTAGTATGAACAATGCTTTCTTTAAAATAATAATAAACTTTATTTTAGCGTTAAATATTATTTTAAAAGTATTGAGGAATTAAGTAATTTAAGGAGATAAAGATTAAGTGATTGTTACGCATAATAAATTATTATTAACGTTAAATTATATTGCAACAATGGTTACAAAATATGTAAGTATATATAAAAAAGAAATAATATTTGTTAATTTGTAAAACTAGCAAAGAAGTTCAAGATTTGTTAACTTCGATGACTGTAATATAATGAATAAAAATATTGTTAAACATTTTATAAACAAAACTTACTCGTATATTAACAAACATATTAATTATAGACAGTCCATAGTCATTGAATCAAAGCATTAAACAATGATGATGAATTAGTTACATTCATTAAGAAAAATGCATTATATACAATTATAAATAGGTTAAATGAGATTATTCTAGAAGCCATTAAAAATTGTTTAATCTCATTTATTACCTAAACAAGGACGTCTAAGAATGCACACGGAGTGAAAAGTTTTTAAATAATTAACATATCTTTATAACGGGAAGTCTTCAAATGTCAGTATAATGAAAATTAAACGCCAGAGACAACATGCTTCATTAAATTTATATTTAGGAGATTTATTTTTGAGTCGTTTAATTTTTATCATTTTATAAAATTTTACAAATTCACTGTTATATAAAATTTAGTTCACAATTTCTCCATCCTTTCTGCAATTCTCATTATATTAAAAACATTTTTAAATACATTTTGTAACATTTAACATACATTGAATGTCACCCTGTTCGATTTTTTTTTCTAACTCGATTGAAAAAATTTTTTTGACATGACCTCTTTTAATTTTTTTTTAAACCATTACTCATGAGTATAAATGAGAAAAAGTCTCCAGTAGAGCGCTCTGCTCGCTTCGCTCAATGAATTACAGCTTTTTAATTTTATTAATTTTTTCATTAAAATAACTTATTATAATTTTAATAACCTATTATTATATTTACTTTATTTATTCGTAACAAAATTAACATGAAGATGAAGAACACAGAGTAATTTTTTAAAACACAATATTAAAGAATTTATGCTTCAATCAAATTTGTATACGTTTTTATGCCACGCAGCCCTCACAATATTTTGTGAAAGCAAATATTTGTTATTTTAAACCTATATTCTTAAAAAAGGAAAAACCCTCCATCACCGACTTACACTACACTATTTCATAATATGTGTATATCATAATTATATTCACATATTATATTTACATAAATGTATTTTAATCACCATTACAAGTCTTATTTCAATTAAATAACCGTTGACAATATTTTAAGCTTGTGACTTCAAATCTTCGTATCATTAAGGAGTCATTATTATTAAACAATGCCTATACAATAAAATACAATATAAGAACCTCAGTTTTAAACTTTCAATACTTTTCAAGTAATTAATCTCGGCCCAGTACGAAGTAATGAACTAACAAAATTCATTCTTACGTTCCTAATTCAGGAAATCATTCAGTTTCCTAGAGGCAGGCTCTCGGAATAATTTATTTATTTAAAATAAGAACATCAGTTTCCTCCGATTTACTTGTAATATGTATTTCTGGATATATTTTTAAACAGAAAATATTTGAATGTTGAAAAAAGTATAAATACTTTTGAAAATGTTTTGACGATCTTAGTGAAGTTACAGTTTTAAAGTAGTAATATCAAGTAACGCTACTTTGCACAGATTCAATCAATTAACTGTGTTGTAAATTTGAAAAACCAGCGCAGGACACTGTCGTCTATAAATACAAATACAAGAAAATCTAAATTATATAAGAACATTCACATTAGTTTAAACTTAAGTATGCAAGCATAATTAAATTGTGCCAATAAACAAAAATTAAATATTAATATTAATAAAATCACACATGCGATATTATGAAAAAAAACATAAATCAAGATTCTGTAAGTGGATAGTTTTAAAAATATTTATTAAATATGAACGGTTGATTCTGTTCAGATTGAAATATCCACCCACTGAGAACATAAATATTTTATATGTTGTTCAATAAAACTATTTACGAGTTTAAAGTAGTAAGTAAAAAGCTTCTATACTAAACTATATAATCAAACATTTTGCACTATATTCACAGGTTATAATCCTAAAATACATACTTTATTTTATTTTACTTTTGGAGATTTCTAACTGAAAAGTCACAAGGACCATTCAGAAATACCCCACCTAATTAAAAAAATTTAGGATCACTTTTATTAAGTAATTGCTAATTGCTATGATTTTGAAAATCCTGTTCCAATATACCCAGTAATTATCATTATACTTTGTTAAGGCATTTTTGCTGACGTAACATTGACCTTGATTTTTAAAAGCCTATTTACTCTGTACTCTTGTTTTTGTTTTTCTTACAGAATGTAATGTTTTGTTTGTTTTATTTATATCTTTGTACGTATAAAAATTATTTTATTATAAATATTACTTTCAAATCAGAAAATACAACTGCCTTTTGGGGTCAATAAAAGGCCTGTATTACGAAGATTAAGACAAAAATAAAGGACGTGCCAACATGTCTTCCTTTACATAGTCTCACATTCTGAGAGCTAACACGAGGTAAAACATTACGATAGTTGAATTTCGACTTGAATTCATAGGAATGAATAGGAATTCATTTATTCATAGAACACAGATTGAACGATATAAATGCGGAAAACGAATTAACATATTTCCAAAACAGAATCATGATACAATTTATGTAGTCCGTAACTCAGCTCTATTAACCTTAATAAATAACACCAAAACTTGTGTAATATAATATCTCGAATATTATACACGTAAACTTTGGAGTAAATGCGGGTATAGAAATGATATTTAGCGTGTTTATGATCACATTATTCGGTAGATTTGTGAGGGAGTTAGTTATTACCAAGTTTTTCCTCCATCATTATATTAAGGAAGACGCTTGTTAGTTATCTTAGACGCTTCTTTCAGAAAACTTTTCGTTTTCCCCATTTTGACCTTTTATACGAAGCAATTTATAAAAGTGAACCAAATCTATGTGTTGATTCAATATTTAATATAGTCATAAGTTTTAAAAATTAAGATATAATATAAATGTCAATTTAAAAGTAAAAATAAAATCATTGTGATAATATTTGTAAAGAAGATGATACGAGAAAAATAAATTAGTTTTGATATTTTTTTAAATTTTTAATTTAAATTTAATAATATTTTTAATAATATGAAGCCTCGTTTTTAATAATATTTCATCGTTTGGTCTTAATGTACTACGTATAATCCACTTCTGTAATGCTATGTTTATTAAAAGAACGCTGTTGTTTTTTCTTAATAAATTGAAAGAATAATTTCAACGTTTGTGCTGACGAGATTGTAGTTCGTGGTGTAATATATATTGTAAAGCAATGGAAATATTGCCATTTGCTATAAAATATGCAAGTGTAGCCCGGAACAACAACAAATTTTACTAAATATACTCTATGTTTATTTTGAATAAGACATAATAAAATGTTCAAAACGCAATGTCATTTCATCTCATTGTTATTTCAAAATCCGAGTCGGATGTAAAATTTGTACGTTATGATTAAGAAAAGGATTTTTTTTTATGTATAGGTAAACTATTAATTTGTAATAAAATACGAGTACATACGTATACAACGTATGCCGCAGACAGGAGTTTTGTTTTCGAAAAAAAAAAGTGTGTGTGTGTGTGTTATTATTACATTAGAAATGATTTTTAAGTTTTAAAAAGCTTTTTTATTCTAACTATACAGCCTTCAATAAATAATATGAAAACAAAAATATTGTTTATATTAAATCACATTTGTACAATTAATTAACAATTAACCAAATTTGTATTTTCTAACACACGTTATACTTTACGTATATTCACTGTTTCAAATGTTTCCAAATATACAAAAGTATTGACATTTTAATCATATACTTGAATCAATGTTAGGTTTTATTAAAATAAATAGCCTGTGCTATAATATTGAAGTATTAGTTATGACATTCCAAGCAGTATGCAACAGCTCACTATTAAGTATTGCACTAAAATTCATTCATTCATTCCTTCGTTCCACGTAACCCTGATTTCCGAATACATTAATTCATTTAGAACCAGCCTCGTAGAACATTTAATTAAAATATTGGATCATGAATTTTCTGTAGTGTGATTTGTAATATTGAAGAAATATATAGTGTTCAATAGTTTTTAAACGATCTCAGTGAATATATTTAAAGAAATATTTCCAAGTACGACAACTTGCAAATATTCAATGCACTAATTTACTGAATACGAGCAACACACTGATGTCTTTGAAGCAAATACGAAGCAACAACAAATGGATACGACTATATAATATGTATAACCTACATATAGTACGTTATATAAAGAATATATAACAACTATATAGTTAAAAAAACTTCTAACAATGATCTGGAAAATAAGTTTTAATAGAATCACACATACATACGAGTAAATCAAAATTATTAAAGTTGATGTTTTAAGAATATTTATAAAATTTTAAGAATAACCTGTTCCGATAGATATACTCACAAACTGAGAACATAAATATTTTATATGCTATTCAATAAAACCATTCACAAGTTTAGTAATATGTAAAAATAAATATAAAAAGCTAAAGTATTTATTTAGTATAAAAATGTTATAATAATAAATATATTGCAGTATATTCTCACGTTCTAGTTCTAAATTCACGCTTCACTGATTATTTTTGGAGCACAACTGAAGGCTAAACAACCATTTAAAAACGAACGTAAGGTTACTCTTTAGAACGAATTGTTAACCGTGGTAATTACAATAATCCGGTTGAAAAGGAGTCCAGTATTTATCATCAAGGGTTTGTAAAGGCATTTTGCTGCCGTAACAGGCATTTGATTTTATTATAATTAATATATTTAGATAAGATGACACGACTGCTATTGAAATCTTTGCGAGGTCTTTATGACAAAAATTATGATGAAAAATAGAGTGTTCAATTCTTTAAAGGATTTCAGAGGGAGGTTATCCCTAACGTAACAACATGTCAAAAGAAAGTCTCAATATATGATGTACGTCAAGGTTTACAGAACCTCTAACGAGATGATCTGCCTTTGATGAATTTACAAATAATACATAGTTTATTATTTTATATGTAAATGTATGTACACATATATACATGTATTTTATGTATATGCATGCACACACAACGATTCCTTAATTAAATGATTATTTCTGAAAATACTTTATACCTTTAATATTCATATAATCACTAGTAAATCATGGTATCAAACGTCACATATAAAATTCAAGTAAACCTGCATTCCTAAGGAGCAGTGTAATATGAGTTTTAGACGACAAAATGTCACGTAACATGCAAGACAGAATGTGTCTCCATAATTCAACTACCAATTTTATCCCAGCACTCTGAAAACGGGATATTTTGTTAAAAAAATAAAAAAATTCACTTGTCACATGATCTCTATTTCCTTTTTAGGAATAATTTTGGTTAATGAATAAAGTAATAAATATAAAAATAAATGTTGTTGAGGTGTATTATGACAAAGAGTAATTCGAAAAGTTAAAAACTTTTGCACCACTGAAAATCTTTGTTAGATATTTTGTAATTCTTGGGGAGAACTATTCTGACCATATTGAATTTATAAGGGCATCAAATTTTTGAAAAATATTTTAGTAAGTGTAAATTTAACTTCCAAGACGAGAAAGACTCGTCAAAAAAGACATCTTCTTTCTTCTCTTACTGTTCGCTGTGATATTATATTATATCGCTGTGATATGATATAACAAAACTTAAAGTGAATATTTATAAATAAAAGTTGGTTAGGAAACTTGATTTTTTTTTGTTATATGAATATGTATATTCATATTTGAAATATATGTATTTTAAAATATAACAATAAAATCTTAATAAATTGAGACATAAAGAGTAAGCATTTCTACAGTCAAAAGTCACAAAGTCTCACATAATGTGTCTTTTACTCCACTATTTGTGACTGTAGCCTATTTGCTATACTCTCTGAAAGTAAAGACCTGTAAAGAAAAGACAAAATTCGAGCACGATATAGTTTCTTCAACTCTGTAAAGGTTTGAAAGTAATGATGAAAACAAACATATATATATACATGTGTGTGTGTATTTCATAAAATATACACATATAATTAAAAAAAATTAAATATATATTTGTTTTATTGAATTAAACAATCACATATGTTAATTATCTTTAGTTTTATCTTTGAACATCTTTTCTTTTTCTAATGTAGTAGTTTTATTGAAAAAAAATGTGTTTCATATTGTCCACAAAATACGTTTGTATTGTACTCGTATGTCACTATTAAGTCGGCCCAGAATTATCTATTTTAAAAGTAGTCAAATTATTGCCAGTGAATATACGTAGAAATTTCGTTTCAGTAATAATTTAAATATTTAGTCCCACATTCAAATATTTACGATGTTTGTTTGTGATTAGGTTCATTAATTATCTGTTGACGTTAAATTCATAGGACTTATAGTCTATGACACTTCGTATTATTTTACAAGTTAGATGTTGCCAGCTTGAGGAAGGTTAGGATTCCTCGAAATATCATACTATTTTATTTTTTGATTCAGTGTTATTCGTATGTCACAAATATATAAATTAGTAGTATACTGCTATATATTATTTAAAATTAACTCACATCCGTTTCAAATATTTAGATGATGTCTACGTTGCCATATTGATATATGTAGATTATTATAAATTGTTATCAATTATATCTTATTTGTTTCCAAAGATATTTAGTGCTTTAGTTTTATATTACTAAATTGATAATTTTCAATTCTAATAAGTAAGAATTTACCAACATTTAATT
Source organism: Melinaea menophilus ssp. n. AW-2005 (assembly GCA_918358695.1). Lineage (NCBI taxonomy): Eukaryota > Metazoa > Arthropoda > Insecta > Lepidoptera > Nymphalidae > Melinaea > Melinaea menophilus. The sequence goes on from OU911049.1 coordinate 12,215,499, forward strand.
TGACGTTCTGCGTGGGGAAGTATCACGTATTTGTTGTATAGAATTCAACATCCCGATCGTTCTATCGGAAGCATTTCCGGTATTTGTTTTTTATTGACTTCCGGTGAGTGTGGTTGAAATTTGTGTTCTTATTAACTTATAAAGCACTGGTCCTTTTAATTATATGTTTATTATTGCAGGGCTGATAAAATATGGATTAATCTTAGTGTGTAATGCCGCCATTTCCCGATCAGTTTAAAAGTTCATTTGAGGGAGAGATGGTAAGTAATTTGAATTTTAACTATAAATTAACATGACTTCTTTAATTTTCATACCATTTTTGAATGCTTTACGTTGCAAAATTTTATTTGTCCTGTTTCGAAAATTGAAGTGTATATAGGTTATTGCTTGTGAGGCTTTTTTCCTCCATAAGGTATTATAATATTGATTTTATTTGAATTTATTACGGCCTGATTAGCGTTATTTCATAGTTAAACCGGGTCATTATAGAAGGTTTTTTTTTTAATTCTTATTATAAATCTTTACACTGAAAATTACTCGTATGCACGTGGCATAAGAGTAACTTCCAGAATTCGACCTGTATGCCCCGCTTCTGAACTGTTGCTGTAATTTTAGCTGCATGTGAGGTCTACCTTTAAATGCTTGCTCCTTGTTAAATATTAAGAAGCTAAATGGTGATGTACTACTTTATATATAATTAATCTACACTGTGAAAAAATATTTGAAGAACAGGAGGAGGCTAGGGATTTAAATTAACAGATTATTTTTAAGGATATTATTATTGTTATATTATTAAATATAGGGGTTTGATTTTTTTGTCTATCTCAAGTGACCCACCGCTGAGTATAGCTGGTAAATTGTCTATTATATTAATGTAAATTTAAGTCTTAATAAATTGAGACCTAAATATTAAATACCATATTTAATTTAAAGCTACCCACTGGCTACACACACTAAATTGTAAAGGTTAGGCATTGAAATAACGTTTGTATATTAAATATACATTCAGCACAGTGTTAGAATTTAATTATCATACCAAATTAAATGTACATCATATTATATGAATATAGAGGCGAGACTTCAATTTTATGCTAAATTTATTCATACAAGTATTATGTTTTAATGTAACATCAGTCAGCTATAAATTTATAAGAAATATAGCTGTCCTATTCTTAAACGTTTGTTAACTAATAAGTTATTGATAAAAAAATAGATTTTTTTAGTTAATTATAAATAACAAAATTATAAACTGCTACTGATTGCTATTATAAAACTATAAGATGCCAAAATTTTATTTGAATATCATATAAATTCACTCTTTTGAATCTGAAGCGATAAATGTGTAAAATATAAAAATCAAGTGCTTACGGAAAAACAGTTTGTACTCAATCAATTCGCATTGAAGAGTTGGTGCATAAATATAAAAAGACTAAATATTTTGAACATAAAAAAATGTCCGCAACCTTTCTATCGAGGCTGTTGAAAATATATTAACTAATAATATTTTATAACTATATATTATAATTATATTAGAATTATATTTTTTATGTTCCTTCTAAAATATACTATTACAAAGACCAGGTTGTTTCGGTAACTAGTGGTCTTGGATGATGAAGTAACTATTAGCTTACGACCCGTTTCATTTGATATCTGAATTATATACAGACGTAATGATAATAATATTGACATATACTACAATATTTTGGACACAAATAATGTAACAATATTGAACTTTAATCACTTTAGTAGTATTTTTAAATAATATTGTAGCCGAGTACTCGTGGGAAATAAAACACACGCTGATAAACCTTATTTAAGAGATTTATTCCTGAGCCAGGCGTTAACTAGTTGAGTATGTTTCTTTTTAACTGCCCACTTACGTGTTCCTCATTTCTGTAAGAGGCTTATTATTTTTATTATACATTTAAAAGTGTGAACTATTAAAGTACTAGCTTATCCATCCCGCTTGGCTGGGCATACTATTCATTTGGATGTGTACTAAGGTTGCTATGGTAACATTTGTCATATTATCTGTTGTCATCGTAACCGTTGCTATAGTAATTCTTGCCCACTAACTACAGGTTTAAAACTTGGTGAAATGCAAAAAGTTGAAATTGGATATTGGGATAGGAATTCCGTAAAATCCTTCGGTCATATTGACGTTTACTTCTCAAAAGCAGTATCTATGCAAAATTTTAAGTTAATCGGACAGATAGTTTCGGAGATTTCGTGATGAGGCAGTGAGTGGCAAAACGCTGATTTATATATATATAGATAAAATAAGTTTAAAGATTTTATACGAAATATTATTTTTTACATTTTATTATAATCAGATAACATATAACGAAATAACTCTAATCTAAACTAAAATAAAGTTACACTTAAATTAATTATATATTAGGAATGTTCTGTTTTATTTCTGTCTGTATCGTTATAAAAAAGCTACTTTATATATTTTATTTTTCCTCATTGTGCAATTTCAAATTTTGCCTGTTGCTCCTTACTGATTTTGACTTTAAAACTTCGCAAAAATAACAAGTTTTAAGGAAGAAAACATGTACAAGATATGACAAGAAAATTTAAGCACATTAAAAAACTTTCAAGACATATATGGAACAATAAATTATTTATTCTGTTAATAGTATATACGATATAATAGTTAATGATAATTCCCAAATGTATTCTTCAAATAAGATAAGTTTATTTTAGGAAGAAGTGCTGTATTCATTATACATACTTATCAACTCCCCGAGGCAAGTAACATATCCTGGTAAGATAAAAGAAGTTACTGGATATGCTAACTAATTCTCTCATTAACTTTTTTAACTAAGTAAAAGAAATTACACACAAGAGATCTACTTTACTATAATATTAAAATTTTAATACCATTAAATATTTTATTCGCACTCACTACTTTCAAAGTATTTAAAAAACTTTTCACACTGTCTATAATAATTCAACTAAACTATTAGATAATCTTTACCAGAGAACAGAAGATACAAACGAATACCAGATTGTTTCACAGAATAACATCAGAGACCATAAAATGTGAGTTCTTTAAATATATATAAATATATATAAATATGTATATATAAATATAAATATATTTAAAGAGAGAAAGAGAGATACTACTTATATTAATTTATTATATATTAATTATTAAAATTTATATTATATACAGTTGTCTCATAAAACAAATTTCGGTTTATCTTTCGAGAAATGTAGACGATTTAGAGAAGATATTTCCAGTTGTACTTGATTTTTTTTTCTTATAGTAAGCATTGTTTATCTAGAATTACTTTATTAGGATTGGGAATTACTTTAATGGATTGTATTTCAAATAATTGGACACCTAATTTGTATTGAAATTCAAAATCAAGCCGATTGTAATATAATTATTCCAAATCTAATTATGTTTGATAGATAACGTGGACGGGGCTAATTGAATTAATGGTCACCAAACACAGTGCAGAAGGAGTTTGCATAGATTCTAAAATAAAAAGGCATTTAGATTTTCAGTAATAAACGAATGGGTCTTAGTCTTATCATTTTATTTTATAAATTTCATGTTTGCATAATTTAGTAGATTATCGTGTTTAAACTTCATGTCTAAGTCCTACGTTTTATCATAATTATGCTACATATATAGTACTATTATGCTCAGTTAGACAGATACATCTTATAACACATAATTTTACAAATAACACATATTAATATATATTTTTAAGCAAAAAATTTTACAACTGTGTACCTTCGCTTACGTGATTTTTAGATACTTTTAAAACTTATATCTACATCCAAAGATTGAATCAACAAATTCGATATGGTTCACTTCGTAAATTGTATGTATAAAATTTAAAAAAATAGGGAAAACGAGAACTTTTGTTTTAAGAAGCGTCCAAGTAAACTAACAAGCTTCTCTTATACAATGGTACAAAAAAAAACCTTAATAACTAACTTCTTGATAAATTAACCGAATAAAATTGTTATAAACATCCTAAATATCCTTTCTATACTCGAATTTATCTGGAACTTAATTTACTTATTTAATATAAAAAAAAATATCTTCCAAGAAATTTATATAATTTATGGTAATGAAATATATTTTTGGGTTACACTTTTTGAAATGTGTCTAAATTGATATTATAAAGTGTTCTCTTTATTAAAAGAAAAATATGTATTTTTATATATAAAAAAATAATATATTTTTATATATTAAAAAATCTAACTGTTAATTTTCAACCACAGTTAAACGTCATGTTCATTTGTCTTACAATATACTTTAATTTAAAAAAGTAATGGCTAACATTTATTTTTATATTGCATATTTGAATCTTTTATGATCTGCAGTGAATTCATATGAATTTGAATAGTGTTATCTAGTTTAAATATAATCATTATGATAAAGTACTCTTTATAGCGACGATTTTATTAAAAAGAATATAGTATAAATAAGCTTTTAAAAATTTTGTGTTTGTTACGTCAACAAAAATGCTGTTACAAAACCTAATGATAATTACTGGGTCCCTTTTAAACCGGATTTTTAAAACCAACCCAATTAACATTGAGTTCAGAAGAATTAATTAATTAATACGTTTTTCTTGAATATTTTAATATTTCACCAGCTACAAGTTCATTAAGATCATTTGATCCTATTGAGCAGTATTTATATTATTTCAACATTCAAATATTTTCTATTCAAAAATATATCCGGAATTCGAATATTACAAACAATATTAGTGAAACTCGTGCTCCAATGCTTTGATAAAATATTCCACAAGACTGGTTTTTGATGAATGAATTCATGAATTAGGGTTATGTAGAAGGAAGGAACGAAGCTCGCTCGTTCAATATTTTATACTGAGATGTGGTTAATTGCTTGAAAAAGGATTGAAATTGGAGCTGTTATTTTATATTTTTTCTACAAGTATATTAAATATCCTTAAAAATGTCATGGTATGAATGAATGAAGTTACAACTAACACTTTCAAATTATATTACCCGTTATTTACAATAAAAAGTACACAATTGAAAACGCCGATATATATACATATATTTGAATATACATGAAATTAATAATTATGTGTAATAAGATAATATGATTAAAAAAATGTTTGCTTTCACATAATTTAATTAAAAGTTTTATAAATGTTTAAAAAAACTAAAAAGTATTTCCAACCATTTGCGTTTAAATCACTTTTATACCATTTCATAAATTTACTGTAGTTTCTTTTAAGTAATAATTATACAAAATGATTTCGAACACGTTGTCTTATCATCATTAATTAGGGACATAAAAATCTTATCATCCTTCTACATAGCTGATATATAAATATATATATTTGTGTAAATACATATTTAACATCAGCATGAGAGACATAGTTTCTTTAAAATGTAATAACCTTGACGTTCTGATTGAGGATAACGTTGACAGCTTTGAGGTATCAATTAAAAGTACTTTAAAGATTTAGTAAATAAACATAATAATTTTATAATAATAGTTATTGTAAAAAGTAAAATAGTAAATTATAACATTTATAAAGTGTATAAAAAAACGTGTGTATATATATATATATATATATATATACACGTTAATGAGGTTATTATGAATACGGGTAAGAAATTGCTAAATCTTATCATGTAAACAAGTTCATCCGAGAATGCATATAAGGTGAAAAGTTTTCAAACAATAGTAACGTAATAACGGGAAGTGTCAAATGTCAGTAAAATGAAAATTCTAAATTCATCAACGCTTTTTTTAATTTATATTTAGAGAGTTTATCTCTTATTTACTTCGAGTCGTGGTAATTTACTCATTTTTAATATATTTCATATATTCACTGTATTATAATATTTTGTTTCCTATTTATCAATTTTTCTTTAATTCTGGTTTTCTTTGGTTACATTTTTAAATATAATATTTATATCCCTGGACTGTACACATAGCGATATTATCATTAAATTATTGGCTAACTTAAAAGAAGGTAGTTTTTAAATATATTTAAATCCAATCAATAAACCTCTAACTTAATGTACTCGTATTTGAACATAACTTTTATAACTTACAGTCTTTTCATTCTTCTTTTTCTTTCATAAATGTAATATTATATTTTAAGTTTTATAATTATTTATTATACTTGCATCTCAAATATAAATAGTGGCTAAATACTCATTAAGGAGTAATCATAAAATCAAGTATATTTAAAGAAATATGAAGCATAGTAATGTTAATCATGTATTTATTGAAACTGATTTATATTGATTTTTGTACTGACAACCAAAAATAACATGAAAAAGATGAACATAGAGTAATTCCAATATTTACAGTTATTTAAAAATCTACAGTTAGGAAAGTTATGCGTAAATCAAATTTGTATAAATATTTATGCTTCACAGCCCTCACAAAATTTTGTGAAAACAAATATTTGTTATTTTAAATTTTTATTCAAAAAAAGAGAAAACACTTCAAATAACAAAGCGTATATTTTATTTCACAACACTATTTTATAATATTTTTATTCACAATATATTATTATTTCATAAGTTCAATCATCATTTTATATTTTTATTTTTTTTAAGTAAATAACCGCTGATAATATCTTCAATATTGGTTGTGACTTCACATCAATTCATATTAATAATGTAGCTATAAAAATACTAAATGAAGAATCTCAATTTAAAAATTGCAATCTTTTTCAAGTAATTAACCACAGCCCAATATGATGTATTGAACTAACAAAATTCATTATTTCGTTCCTAATTCACGAAATTATTCATTTATACAGGCTCGTGGAATATTTTATACATAAAATGAGAGCATAAGTTTTCTTTAATGTACATCATACTCGTAATATCGATTTCTGGATATTTTTTTAAATATAAACTATTTTAATATTTAAAAAATATAAATATTGTTCTAAGTGTTCAGACGATCTCAGTGAAGTGTATATTTATAAAGTAATAATGTAAGTATGGCTACTTTGTCGTTATCAATAAATTGATTATATTGAAAAAAGTTTATAGATGTAATTGCAAATTCGCTAAACTAGCACAGTACATTATTGTCTTCTAAACAAATGCTAGGAAAAAACACATGCCTATAATATATGAAATATATAAAAAAGTCGCCGTTATATAAGAACACATGTATTCATATTATAACATAGTTAAGTATGTAAGTGCAAAGAAATTGTACCAATAAACATAAATAGTAATGTTAATACTTCCACACAAATGACATTATAAAAACATAAATCAAGATTCTTTAAATGGATTATTTTAAAAATATTTATTACATATGAACAATCAACAGTTCAGATTGAAATATCCGCCCACTGAGAACATAAATATTTAACGTTATGTAATAAAACTATTTACGAGTTTAAACAAATAAGTGAAAAGCTTCTATTACATAATATGTAAAAACATACATTCACACGATATAGTTCTAACATACACACTTTATGTTTGGCGGCCAAATAAAACGCCCAAAGAACTATTCAGAAATATAGGATATGAAATTTACTACAAAATATTTAATAAAAATTGATTTACTCTTAATAACTAAGACGTTGCTTTCAAAAATCCACGCAGAAGGGATCCAGTTATTATTGTTATGTTTTGTAAAAGCATTTTATCTGATGTAATAAGGAAATAAAAAAGAAAAAGAAATTTGACAAGTGTCAAGTAAAAAATTTTTAAATATTTTTAATTTACAATATTTTACGTATTTTTTTGTCAAATGTTTCTAAATTATTTAAATTAATCAGTAGAAAAAGTAGATAAAAAAGTAATACATCTGGAGCGTCGTACATGTGAACTCCCGAACTTCATTGGACTCCTGGTATCGACCACGACCACGCGACGACTGATTTTAGCAAGTTTGCAGGCGATGGTACTGGGGACGACACCGCCTGGTACATGCGAGCTTGCCAACCAAATTATTATTTTATTTTTTTTCTAAAATTTATTAAAATTAAAATTTTCTAAAATTTGACGGCCGCTCAGGCCGGACGTGATCCGTGAGACGTTGAATTGTGTTGTTGAAGTGCAAATTGTGAAAATTAATATTGTGTCCAAGGGAGGCGAAAGAAACGAATATATGTATATATATTTTTTTTATGTAAATAATTTAAAATACTAATAATTTTGTATTTTATATTTAAAATTTTGTATTTAGAATTAAAACTAATTGTATTATAAATAAAATGTAAGTTTATAATATGTAATATAATATGAACAAATGCGGCGTTGGGAACCGCCAACCAACACGCCATGTTCCGAACGGCGGAAGGTGGAGGACGGAGCTACAAATAGCTACGTGGAATGTAAGAGGACGAATGGAACAGAAGATGAATGAATTATTAGATGTGATGGATGACAAAGATCTGGATGTTATTTGTGTGTCTGAGACCAAGCGAAAAGGCAATGATACGACCGATTTGCCTGGCAACCGGGTCGCTTTCTGGGCTGGGGTTCCAGAGAGTGAGCGAGGTTGCCAAGGTGTAGGCGTATTATTGTCCTCTCGAATGGTTAATGCAATGGTAGAATACAAGGCGATCAACCCGAGGCTTCTTTGGGTTCGCTTTAAGCTGGGGATAACAAGAGTATTCTTGTTAGCCATGTATGCGCCAGTATCCTCAGCTCAATTAAGCGAGCTCGAGGAGTTTTGGGAGAATGTCAGGGATGTTCTAAGTAGTGTCAGAGATAATGAAAAGTTGATAGTATGTGGAGATATGAATGGATGGGTTGGAACCGCGCGCAGCGGTTACGAAAGCGTGCTAGGCAAATACGGTGATAGGAGGGTAAATGAGGCTGGAAAGCTTATTTTGGAATTTTGTAAGGAGAAAAATTTGTTTGTGGCAAACACGATGTTTGATCACAAACAAATTCACATGTACACATGGGAGCGAGCGGAAGAAAGAAGTATGATTGATTTATTCCTAGTGGACCAGCGTATTCGAAGTCAAGTTATGGACACGCGAGTGTTCAGAGGTGCTGATCTGGGAACGGACCACTATCTATTCGTTGCTAGAATAAGAGGTCTGTTCACAGGTTGGCGCAGCCGCACGGCGTGTCCAAGCTTGGCGTCGAATTATCGCATAAGAAGCTGGAAACTTCAAGATCCACCGATCAGAGAGGAATATCAAGAAAGGGTTTCCAAGAAGCTTGAAAGCTGTGATTCTGGATATGAAAGTGTTGAAGTATGCTGGCAGAACCTTAAGAATGGTATGGTGAAAGTAGCGACAGAGGTATGTGGTAAAAGGAAAAGAGGTTTTAGTAAAAAGCGCGATGAATGGTGGGATGATGAAGAGAAAGACGCTGTGGAGTTAAAGAAGAAAGCATGGCTGGATTATAAGCCTCGGGTAATGATAAAAGTATGAGAGAGATAAGAAAAAGAGAGTACAAGCTGCAAAAGCACAAAACGAAAGCACTTATAAAGATGAAGCGTGAAAATTCTGAGAGAGAAAGGGATGAAAGGTTGACGAACAACTTCCGGGAAAACACAAAGCTTTTCTGGCGAGAAGTTAGTGGTTCCCGGGGTTGTTCGGTAACCTGTAGAATGAAAGGGGTGCTTTCGAAGAACGGTGAAATTTTAACTGAACAAACACACGTTTTGCAGCGGTGGGCGGAATTCTATAAGGAGATGTATGAACGTGAGGACGCCTCGGTCTTGACTACCAGCGTAATGCTGAGCCAAGACGTAGCCGATGGTGAAATCAGTTTGGAAGAAGTAGAGAGCGTGATTCGAAGTCTGAAATGTGGTAAGGCTGCGGGAGCAGATGAAGTTACTGCCGAGATGATCAAATATGGTGGGCCACGCGTCTGGGACCTTTTTTGGTTTTTGTGCAATTTATGCTGGAAATCCGGGGAGGTCCCAGACGATTGGCGAAGTGCAGTCATCGTACCTTTGTATAAAGGCAAAGGCTCACAGATAGACTGTGCAAGCTATAGGGCCATCAGTTTGATTAGCTTGGGCGGTAAAGTTTATGCTAAAATTTTAGCGAGAAGAATGCAAGAGAGATCTGAAAGGCTGTTATGGGAGGCCCAAGGAGGTTTTAGACCTGGAAGAGGGTGTATAGATCAGATCTTTTCCCTCCGCACAATCACGGAAAAGTTTTTGGCCCTAAACCAAAAGGTTTTCTGTGCTTTTGTGGATTTGGAAAAGGCGTTTGACAGGGTTGTGAGAAAGAAGTTATGGGAGATACTGCCCCGATACAATGTGAACGGACCCTTGCTACAGGCTGTAAGGTCTCTTTACCGAAATCACTCAGCCTGTGTGCGAGTAGGAGCTGGCATGTCGCCCTGGTTTGACATCCAATCGGGTGTTAAGCAAGGTTGCGCTATGTCAGCTTGGTTGTTCAATTTGTATTTGGATAGTTGTCTCCAAGGAGTGAAAGATAGTGACATGGGAGTGAAAGTAGGTGGCCTTAAGGTCAATTGCTTGCTATATGCAGATGATGCGGTGCTCATTGCATCATCAGAATGCAATTTGCAGGCATTGGTCACCACTTTGAAAGATGGGTGTGAAATTAATGGTCTTAACCTGAATGTAGATAAGACGAAGGTTCTGATATTTGAAAGAAATGAAGAAAGAACAGAATGTAAGATCAACGTGAATGATAAGATAATAGAACAAGTGAATGAAGTGGTATATTTGGGAAGTATGTTTAGCAGAGACGGAAGATACGAAATGGATGTGGAAAGACGTATTGCTGTCGGTAACAGAGTCAATGGTGCTTTGACTGCATTGTTGAGACGGCAAAACGTCAGTATAGCTGCACGTTTGGCTGTACACAATGCAGTTTTGCTACCGACGCTGTTATACGGCAGCCAAACGTGGGTAACACAGAAGAAGAATGTAAGAAAGATGAATGCTGTGGAGATGCGATCTCTTCGCAGAATATGCGGAGTCAGTCTAGCTGATCGAATCCGCAATGAAGAGATCCACAGAATGGCAGGTACTAGCGAAGATGTCACGGTGAGAATGAAGAAGAACGTGCTCAGGTGGTTTGGGCACGTTGAACGAATGAGTGATGAAAGAATGGTAAAAAAGATTTATATGGGAAAAGTGAGCGGTAAGAGAGACAAGGGGAGGCCTCGAGTGACCTTCGAAAACACAGTAGCTACGATACTGGAGGAAGGTCACGTAAAAAGCATGAGGACCCCCCGGAGGGCATGTATGAAGAGGTTGATGTCTGTGGCCGAGGCGAAAGAGGTATGCAGAGACCGTAGCGTTTGGCGCTCCGTCGTCTCTGGCTACCCCGCAAGGGATATGGCGTGAAGGTAAATAAATAAATAAATAAATAAATAAGGACTTTATTTTTAAAAGCCTATTTAACTTCACATTTTGTAATATTTTGTTTTGTATTATATATATATATATATATATATATATATATATATATATATATATATATATATAATCTACATATAATATATATATATATATATATATTATATGTAGATTATTTTACGTACAAATCTCCTTTTGAGGTATTTATTACAAAATAAAGGTAATCTAAGGTCTGTATCACAAAGATTAAGCGAAGAAATAAAGGACGTACTTGTACCTACATGTCTTTATTTACGTAGTGTCTCACATTCTGAGAACTTAGCAAATACGAGTTGGCACATTGCAATAGTTAAGTTTCGACTTAAACTCATATGAATGCACAAATATATGTATATTTTCCTGCAGCATCCAGATTTTTAAATATATCAATAAAATAACAAGATTTTTTTTATATAATGAGACGTGAAATATAAATTGGTTGATTTCAAGAAGCTTAGTGAATGTATAAAAATTAAAAGCGACTTATTCATACAACAAATATTAAAAACAGCAAGCAATTTTCTTTTAACGTAGAAAACATATAGAACAGTATCAATGAGAAAGATGAATAAACTTATTTCTAATACAGTAACATATTATAAATTGTATATTGTATATAAACTATTAAGCATCATGAATAATACCACAAACGTAAGCTAAGATCCTAAATAGTGTAAAACTAAATTACCTCTGGAGTTGTTTCGGATAGAAAGTATGATTTTTAGTTTGTTTCAAACTATTTGGTTCAGTAGATTTATCAAGGAGTAAGAAATTAACAAGTTTTAGTTTCATCATTATATAATGGAAGAATCTTGTTAATTTACTTAGACGCTTCTTTATGAAAAGATCTCGTTTAACAGATTTTGACCTTTTATAAGAAGCCATTTATAAAAGTAAACCAGTAATTTAATGTGTTGATTCAATCTTTTGATATACGTCTTTAAAATTATGATAAGTTATAAATGTATAACAAAACTAAACAAAACAAAATCATTATGATAATATTTTTAATGATTCTTTTTTCAAATATTTTATTTTAAATTTTAATGTACTATATTGTTATTAGTATTATATTATATGTTTAATAATAAATATGCGACCGTTCTTTTGTTGTCTTTTGGTCTCAATGTACCACTGTATTTAATCCACTTCTACAATGTTATATTTATTAAAGGAATACGGTAATTTTTTCCTAAATGAATTGAGAGAATAACGTCAACGTTTGTGCTCATGAGTTCGTAGTTAGTATTACTATTCTACACTAGTAATGACTATTAAAAGACTAGAAGCGCCAACAAACCCTCAATTTTGACTCGCTGAGCTCGCGAAATCTCGGGTGCCGTTTGCATATTGAGCGAAGCGAGCCCAGTGTATTGACTCAGCGTTTCCCATTGACTTCAATGAGTTATCAGTTTTTTTACATGATCATCATCCATCATCTAATGTGTGCCTTTTTGATTGTAAAGTTTCATAATTTTCCGTCAAGTAATTTTCGAGCCAGATCGTGAGCCTATTATAAATATTGTCATTTGCTATTATATAAGCGACTGTAGCCTGGAACAACTACTAGTTCATTAAATATACTCTATACCTGTAATGTCGTACACTTTAAGTGTTTTTTCTGAACGAAATATAATAAAATGTTCAAAGGTTATAATTTCATCTCATTGTTATTTCAAAACTCGAGTCGTAATTAAAATTTATGCTGCGTAATGATTAAGGAAAGAAAATTGTTAAAAAAATATTTAGGTAAACCATTAATGTGTAACGAAATACATATTTATACGAAAATACGAAAAAAATAAACTAAAATATACCCGTCTAAGGGTGTGTTACTATAATATTAAAAATGACCTGTGACACTAGTTTATCCTATACACGATATATCCTATACTAGCCTCCCACAAACGATTTATTGCTTAGGTTTTTAATATAATATTCTATCTTGTACATATTCTTATTTGAGGTGAGAGAAATAAATAAACAGAATAAAAAAAAATAAAAAATACTTTTTAAGTTTAATTAATATTTTTATACGCAACCTTTACTTCATTCGATGAAAGTAAATAGTTTTGGTAATGATAAATATATATTCATAAAAATAGAAACACTCCAATTAATAAAACCTACGTGTTACCCAACACATTTTACATATATTTACGGTTTTTATTTAATCTTTCCAAATATAAGTATTCATTATGTACTTTAGTCGCTCTTTTAGCTTATATTGAAATAAATATCCTCTGCTTTAATATTAAGGTATTGATTGTGACTTCACACTAACACAATTAAGAAGTGATTCTTATCATTGTTATGCCTATATAAAAAATACAAAATAGAAGAGCTTTAACTTTAATCTATCAAGCCTTTTCGCAAGCGATATGCCACAGCTGAGTATGAAGCATTGCACTAACACAATTCATTGCGTAGTGCCACATAACCTTAATTCTCGAATGCATTTATTCATCAAAAACCAGTCTCGTAGAATATTTTATTAAAATATTGGAGCTTGAACTTTCTCCAATATCACCTGTAAAATCAATTACCAGATTTTTAAATAAAAGTTGTTTAATGTTAAATGTTAAACAGTCTCAATGAATATTTATAAAGAATATTTATATCCATCCAATCACAGAAATATAATTTTAACAAAATTCTAAAAATGTTAAGTTACTGTTAATACTGGCATATATGTTATCATAAAATATCAAAATCAAGGTTAATTTACTTTATTGGTTTAAAATATTTATAAAATTTTAAGAATAAATAACTCCATCCACTAGGAATATAAATATTACATACGTTATTCAATAAAACTATTTACGACTTTAGTAATAAGTAAAAAGCTTCCATACTACGCTATACAATCAAACATATTGAAGTACACTCACACGTTATACTCCTAAATTCACGCTTCACTTTGTTTATTTTCGGAACATAACTGAAGGTTAAAACAACTATTCAAAATGAACGTAAGGTCACTCTTTATAACGAATGGATAACTGTGCTAATTACAAAAATCCGGTTGAAAAGGGTCCAGTATTTCTCATCAAGGGTTTGAAAGGGTATTTATTCTGACGTGATAGGGACTGGATTTTTAAATTACTTTATCACACATTCCTATCAGACACATTCCTATCAGACAACACGACTGCCTTTTGAGTTATTTAACTCAAAAGGCAGTTGTTTCATTTTAATATTTGTATATTATTTTATTACATAGCCAATGCAAGGCTTGCATTACAAATATTAAAATGAAACATAAAGGACGTACCTACGTCTTTCTTTACCTAGTGTCTTTCTTTCTAAGAGCTCAGCACTCACGAGGTACATTATAATAGTTGAATTTCGACTCATGTTTCTATGAATGCACTGCAAATATTTGTCTAAGAAATTGAGATTTTAATATGCAGTAAAAAAATGTTTTTTTGTGTTCTAAGTATTTAGTATGATAGAAAAGACGTTCATACTATGACATAATACATAGTAAACAGGAAAATATTTTCTTTTACATATCAATAGTTACTAAGAACTAGTAAAAGTTGTTGAATATAAATAATCTTAGTATAAGTATAATTTATATAAATGAAAACCAATAATTTATCAAACTGTTATTAAAACTTCTGAGCAATTTCCTTTAAACATAAAAAACATTATAATATCAATAAAAATTAAGAAAAGGAATACACCCATTTTGAAAAGTATCACATAATAGAAATAAATTTTATAGTTCATATTAAATTAACTATATGTAACAAAGCAAATACATAAATATTGTAAACAATATTTAAATTACTACTGGGTAGTATAAGAAATATGATTTTAGCTTGTTTATAACAATCTAATTAAGTAGATTTATCAAGGAGTTAGTTACGTAATATTTTTTTTTCATCTTTACATAGAGGAAGAAGCTTGTTAGCTAATTTTAGATGTTTCTTAAAAAGAAATCTTTTTGTTTTCCTCATTTTGACCAGTTTATGAAAGAGATGAAATGAGATGAGATGAGATGATGAGATGAAAATGAAAGAGAGAACCAGATCAAAAGTAATGATTCAAATTTTTATGTAGATGTACGTTTTAAAAATTCAAATAAATTAGAAATGAGCGATTAAAAATTATAAAAAGTAATATCATTTTGATAATATTTGTAAAGCCATAGAGAAAGAGAAGCAAACACTTTTAGGTTGATTCCATAGATGAATCTACCTATTGCAATCGATGCGATGACGGGACCCAGACCCCAGAGTAGAGGCGCTACGCCGTTTATGAACTGGAGATTGAGAATCCAACGAAAAAAAAAATTATATGATCCATCAGTCCAAATTCATCGTAGGCGAAATCTGACTTCACAGGTCGATAGGATAAATTAATAGGACAAACATCTCGTTTTTTTGGAAAAAGTGAAAGAGGGGGCTGGGAGGGGGGTGAAAGTGCAAACCTTTGGGACACGCTACAGGTCGCAAATATTGACGGAGGATTTTCAAACTCGTTATACACATTCTTAAGGACAAAATGAAGGTCAAGTTCTTGAACGGGGGAAATCGGTCAGGGGTTGGGGGGCTGGGGGAGTTGAAAGTTAAAAACCAAAAAAAGTCACATAAGGAGGCAAAATTTTCAAGTCGAAAAAATCCTAGAAAATTAACAAATTAAAAGAGGTAACTTTTTTGTCCAAAGAGTTTTTTTGATCCGACTCCCCGTTTATGAGATAGGGGTGGGGGGCGGTTCCCCCCTCACCCAATGTATGCAGAGTGACCCGTCATAAGACTTGTAATGACCAGTAGAATACTGCTGGTTAGATTTTCTTTGTCGATCCGACCCCCCCCCCCCCCCACAACTAAAGTAAATCATTCAATCTTAAGAAAACTATATCTCCTGTTGTTGACTGGAAACAAATGATTTTCGTTTCAGGACAAGTGCGGTGAAATTATTAATTGAAATTATTAATTATTAATTAATAATTATTAATTGGTGTGGTGATACCATCTTTTATGTTTGTTCAAATAATAATGGGAACGTTTCAACTGACCCGACTGTAGCTTATTCTGATAAATATTTTACACAAGTAACAGTAAAAATATATGATAATAATATAATTTTACAAGTAGTGCCTGGAATAACAACTAGTTAACTAAATATAAATGTAATCTGTTTCGTAAATTTTAATATCCCATCCTTATTTATTTTTAATGAGATGTAACAACATACTCAAATATACATTTCATAATTAAATAAAAATCATAATCAAAATGAAAATGTAATTTAAATTAAGGCTGCAAAATTAAAGAGAATTTTAAAAATGTATTCAGTTTAAACGAAAAGGAATTTTTAAGGATTTTGTTTGTTGAAAAGATTATAAGTATATTTTTATTACATGGATATTAAACGCGATAATCTATAAAATAATTTCGCAGACATGTAATTAATAAAATAATAATAAAACGAATATTTATTAGTTTATTATTTATACTTTAAATGATTCTCGTCTATATCTCCTTACGGCAAATAATTTATACATGATCATTCTACAACTGTCACATAAACTTTAAAAGCTTGAACGCTTGTCAGTATATTTGCTGACCATTAATTCAGTTAGCCGCCTGCATGTTATCAGACATCATTGGAATTTGAATAATTATACTACAATCGACGTGATTCTGCATTTTAATAGAAATTGGGCTTACTATTTGAAATGCAATCCATTGTCCTAATGAATTTATGAGAACTAGCTTCTTATTCATTTTCAGTATAAGTAGAAAATTGTGACCCTGACCTGCCGTCTTTTTATCCACGTTGCATTGACAGTTCGATCTATTTCGCCATCATCTTGAACCACTGCGCCAAGACTATGAAAGGCGGAACATAACTATTGTCTGCTGTATATAATTATAATTCTTATACACATTACATACACGCAATATTATTTCATTCCAAAAATTAAACAACATACGTCTACTTCTATTTCTAACTATCTATTTATCTCTTTATATGTTTTCTGTAAACAATTAAAAGCTATCTATATACTATATTATTGTGAAAAAAAATTCAATCAACGGCTTAGCCCGCTGACAAAATATAATAATAAATGTTAATAACTTGGGCCGAGTACCAGGTGTTGTGTCCAGGTTATTTCCGTATTTGTATATGCCAAAGAAAATATTCAAATTACAAATAGACTTTGGAGTGTCTGTTTTAGTGAAAGAAATATTCAAATGGTTGTTGTTTCACATTTTATCCACTATAAAAAAGGCTTTTCTCCTTATACTATTGTTATTTAGACAGAATCTAAAGTTCAGAAAGGAATTCATCATTTCTATTCGAAGATATGATACAAGAAACAAACAACATAATAAATCAATAAATATATTCACCAAAACACTATACCAGTACATGCGTCAGTGATTAGCAGTAGATAATAATAATTTATGTGAAAACACGTTTCGTTTATTTGTATTTCAAAATAAACGAAGAGTTTTACTGTATCTTTTAAAATATATGATTGTTTGAAATAACTGAACATAAAGTTATTTAATATACTTAGCGAAGATCTTTTAACATTATTATTTCATCGTATATATTAATAAAGAACGAAAAAATATAATAATCCCTGTTTGAAACAAATTAATTTTATTAATTTTTTTTATTACTTATTTTCTATTAAAGATAACGTATTTCTAATTACGTTATTCTAAAACTTTCTAATGACAATCGACATTTGGAGCAGCGGTACTGTTTTTAACAAATAGATGACCTGACCTTTTCAAAGTCTGCTCTATAAAAGTATTGAGGTCAAATACATTTTAAATTAAACCTAATTTCTGTTTAAACTTTAAATAATGTATATAAAGTATTGCCATTTCAAAATAAGATAGGTATCATCGTTAAATTATACGAATTTGATAAAACATTTTTTTCATACTTTTACGACTACATTATATCTGTCATTAAATATGATAATGCGATTTCAGGACTTTTAAAATTATAGTCATATCACAGTTCTAAGAAAATTTTATATAGCATAAAATGAAACGGCCGTTAGATTTTTTTCTACAAACTTTCACGAGGTTTAAAAGAGATAGTTTTAATCTATGTCACAGAGAATGGAACTAGCAAGTTAAAATAAAAATCTCAACTATTAGTTAACTTGAATATTTAATGTATTATGTACTCTAAGACACGCTGTTTGAGTTCATTTTAATTTAACCACTTGAGTGGAAGAACACGGTTCATTGGTTCTTCCGTTTCAATAATCTTAAACTTATGTCATGTTATTTATTATTATAACAAATTAAATAACTGAGATTGAACACGTGTCGAAACGTTAAGACTACTTTTGTATCTAAAGTTTCATTATTTATTAATATTATTATTTAATTGACTTTATTCACTCTATTGAAAGTAAATTTAACAAATTGATTAAAGAATAATGCACGGCGAAACCACGCATTTCAGTCATTTTCAAGTAAAAAAAAATCGAATTTTAATAAGTATTCACCATTCATACAGATAAATTAAATCTGAGAGTCGTCTTTTTAAAGCAATTTCTACTAAAATACTCAGATATTGTAAAGTCGTAAAGACTTCCCGATACTTAAAACACAGTTTTATAAATAGATGGAATATCGTTTATATCTTTGACCTTATAGTTGTTATATAATGCTTTCAGAGTGAAGAGTTTTTTCACAACCTACATCTGGCTCAGTTTGATCGTTGAACTGTCATTGAGAAATGAGAAAATGAAAATTAATTATACTTCAGCGTATGAAAATAAATAACATTCGTCGAAACATTACTTCGTATATGTTTGTCTTAACACCAGAGTGTTTTAAGAAATCTACAATGTTTATACATTTACAAAGTGGTAAAATTAATAAATTTTAGGTGGAGAGTGCGATTATTTCTGTTAAAATAATTTAATATGTATTTTTTAACAAATTTACTTAACAAATGTTAAGATGTAATCAATAATTTTAAGATTAATAACTTTGCAGAATTATATCTGAAATTAAATCAATATTGTTTTTTGTACAAATTGTTAAACATAAAAAAAATCTTTATATTCTTTATCAAAGAGATATTATAGGTGTTATTTCAAATTCAGGTAAATTTATTTACGAGTACAGTTTGATGTCAAATGCCTAAAAAAACATTGATTCAAAATCTTAAGATTCCTTGAAATCATTAATTTGAAAGGTTAATTAATATAACTTACCTGTGTATGTGAATAGAACATCGAGAAGTTAGAGACGATAACGGGCACCGGCAGTGCTATCGTGAGTACCCCGGCCAGGGCACAGAGGGCGCCCACAAACATGCCCAAATATGTCTTAGGCGCCATGTCACCGTAGCCCACGGTTGTCATAGTAACGATCGCCCACCAAAGACCGAGGGGAATTGACTTGAACTGATTATCCGGATTGTCCTGGAAATAAGATGTAATATAATTTTTGAAATAGAATTAAATTACCAATTATTTTAATTTCTATTTTAGCGAAATTCAACTCAAGTATTTTATAAATATTCTATCATACATACATAATATTGGCGTATTTTTTGTTATTCATTTCAGTAAAATTTTAATAATATCACATTCAATGTACAAATTTTTATAAACGATCTAATATATTACTAAGTATAATATATTCTTTCCTAGTTATCAGTTAATATTTATTGATATTTCACATTATCTTACAAAAAAATAAAATATTGTTCAGTCTTATTCTTTATTATACCAGTCCTTGCCTTCCGTGATAAACAACCTTTGCAGAGTACCCGAAGCCATTTAGATCTCCATGGCCACAACTGAGTTTACCAAAATTATAAATTAACTTTGAAGTAACTTCGCATTTAATATACTTGTTCAGAAACAGTTTTGTTTATTCAAGAAGCCAACAAAACTTTGTTATTCCGTTGGCTTAATTTTTTTTGTAACGAAAAATCTTTGCAACAATTCACGCGATTTTCTTTTATGAATTTAAGTAAAAAATATAAAATTTCACGTTTAATAAAAGTTTGGATATTTTGTATCTGGAAAATAAATTCTAAACCCAGTTTATATTGCTTTTTAGTAAAGTTCCACTGAATTTCAAAACAGTTTCCGGGCACTGGCATGGTTTTTTTAACTAGTTGCCTTATTGGAAAAGTTCGCACATGATTTCTTTGGAAAATCAGAAAACGGAGGCGATGCTGTCACTATTTATTTGCTTTTATAAAACGAAAATAATGTAATGGGTTTTTCGTTTGAATGTGATTTGAAATTGAATGTATAAAATAGTATAAAACACATTACCACAGATATTACAAATGAATAAGTTTCTATGGTAATTTATGTGTATATATATATATATATATATATATATATATATATGCTATTGCAAATGAATATAGGTCATAAGAACATAGTGTCTTTAGATATATGTTAGATATAGTTAGTAGCCAAAGAGAAACACTAAATGAAGATCCAATCAGTAGCGCTGTCTGTTTGTTTATGAGTACTGTCCTCAAAATCATAATTTTTGTTTTAGTTGCAGTATTGTTTTTTATCTTTAATATAATAGATACAAAGATAGAGATCCCAAAGGAGGTTTTCATAAATCTGAGTAATTAATTTAGTAATTCTCTATTTCGTACATTACAAATATTATTTTTTTATGAGTTAATAGTTTAATAATAAGATAAATAACTATTATACACTATCTGTCTTGTAAACTTCCGCTCTTTCTTTGTCTGACTCAAATAATATCTATTTTTTCTAATGTACTTAATGAAAATATACAATGTACACATTTCACTTTATTATAATTTGATTATTGTATAGATAAATATAGCAGGGCTGTTTGTCATAACCAATTTTTGTAGAATGTAAAATATGAAACGAAAAACGATATTGAAATTTATTTTTAATCCAGTATCCGTGACATCTCACGAATACTCATACACAAAAATCTGCATGTAAATTATAAAGGTATGATGCTTATTTTGATTTACTTTAAGGATATTTATTATAAAACTGTACAATTTTAAAGCTAATTTATGAATTATACGCTATCATAGTACGGAATATTTTTAGGATTCCGTAGTCCAATACCAACACTTAAAGTTTCGTTATGTCTGTCCTGAAAGATACTTAATACCAGAAAACAAAATTCGGCAAGAACATCAGATTAGCCTCGCTAACAAAGTGTTAGAATAAAATTGTCAAGCTATTTGTTTAGGGTATCTTCGCTACACATATAGTGAAGTTGATGTTTTTTTTTAGTACCTCATGGTATGGGAGATCGTTAGTTAGATAGTTCTTTAAAAATTAGGTGGGTTTGCCAAAATCATTTAACGATTAAGAGATTTGTTTGTGAAATATTAAACTCTTCCTCTCTGCACCAGACAAATGAATGAATTTGGAGATGTGAGAAAAATTCACGATAGTAGTATATATGACAAATTTAAAAAAACAACTATTATAACTAAATAGACTTTACAGGTTTACGAGTAATAGTCGATTTACTTAAAACATATATTTTTTGTACGTTTACTAAGCATACGCTGTCTAAAACTTAAAAGACTGTTTAAAATAATGAACTATAGAACTGTATATCTTAAATAATCTACAAGGAGTCCGCGAGTGTAAATATCTATCCATCCATCATTAGCAGCTATGTAACCCTACATTTCCATACATATAAATAATTACTGTAATTTGTCGTTTGCATTTCAAAACAATCCATATAATCCAAAGCCGCAGTAGCTGTTGTCAAAGCAATTAACTTTATCTGTTTTGAAGTCTCAAATAACACGAAATAATTATATTCGACAATTAATCATAGTTCCCATCCATTATGAAATATTGTTCGCATTATGTTGCCTTTATTGTATAATTACAAACCTATTGAATTTCCAATTTTGTTGTAAATTGTCGAAACAATTTATTGTCCGAATATAAAGAATTATAGAATCACAATAAAATAGGGCTGTATGTCTGTATCACAATAAAATAGACAGACATATATCCCTATTTTATTTAAGTCATATTTATGAGAACATAAAATATATTTAAAAATGTTTTAATTGAAATGCAATTTGACATTCACAATCCATTTGCAACTTCATATTTTTACTTTACAGCGACATTTTATAAATGTACATGCATTTAATTCTTTAAATTGTCTGTCTGTAATAAACAGTTGAGAGTTTCTGTATAATATATATAAATATCTTTGTTATTTATTTTATATCCGCTGTTATTTATTAAACATAAACAAATTTAAATATAAATTATGTCTTAATTAAAAAGTTTTTCTTCACATGTTCATGATCAGTATAAATATAAAGCATTATTAGATATATTATTTTAATTTATAATTTTCATTTCGGATGTAATATTAACGTTTTATAATATCAAAAATAATGATTCCACTAACCTGCGATTTCTCAGCGTAATACACAAGGCTTGCGAATATAACAATGCCGAGGACCAAAAAGAAAACCAATAGGGTGAGCTCCTTCGCTGACGCCTTGAAGGTGTGTACTAGGATTTTCAAACCAGGGCTATGTCTTGTCAATTTGAACAGCCTTAGGATCTTGATAATGGAGATGAATTCGAGGATATCTGCCTTATCCACGTTTCTTTTAACCACAGTTAGTTCAACCACGACGTCCATATAAAAACTAAGTGTTGCGATACAGTCGATAACGTTGACTGGTGATTTAACAAACTCAATGATGTTTGGTGCAACCTGTAACAAAATGAACTAGATAAGAATAATTTAGTTAAAAGTGTTATGTTCATTAGAAATAATAGTTTTTATGGATAAAAAAAAAGAAATCTCAGTTTAGATTTTTAATTGTTAATACTTTGTATAATGTACAGTGAAAAAGAACAAGGCTTTTTCTTTACATCCCCACTAAAATATAAATTACCATTTAAATTCTAAGAAAACTAATTAGAAATAAAAATAATAATCTCGTTCAATAAAATCCATATTAATGCCTAGTATAAGTAGTATTGCCTTAAAAAAGAACTTAATTTTTTTACAGTGATTATTTTTTTCGTGAGGAAAATAAATAATAATAAAAATAGAATATAAAGAAAAATCAGGCTTCTTAGATGGAGAAATTTAAGGAAATTGTGTTTGAAGAAATTCTATAAAATCATTCCCGAAGTATATCAAATATTTCAATTCTACGCTTATGGATTAAAATTACTGTTACAATTACTGCTAAGTATATACCTGATAGGCGAAACTATTCTCCATTTAGTAAAATATCTGTACGCAGTTTAATTAGGTTATGGGTAGAATTGTCATAAACGCTTAACAATATATTGTGTTTAATTTTAAAGCCATAACATCAAAGCACAAGTTACTAAATCAGTAAAAGTTTACTATCTGGAATACTTATTAGAAGAATGTTAAGGTCATTGTATATATAAATAAAACAAATCTGGGACAAAACTTATGTAAAATTTTTCGACTTGACACTTTAAGCTTGTATAAGGACAAACAAACTAACGGATGGAGGGACAGATAGCCAAGAAAATAATAATATTAATAATAACCAAAATCTACAGCTTTTTCTATGGTTTCAGAATATGTAATTTACGATACTAACATCATTCGAAATGCTTCTTTAATCACATTTCGAAACTTTTATTATTAAAATAAATATTTTGCTCTTTAATAACTAATATCTCACCTATAGGCGTAATTCAACACTTAATCCACATTCAAATGCGCCATCACTGTTTGAAATCTCAGCAACTGTCGTAAATCTTCTAAACAATAAATTGGAGCATCGGTGCCAGACGGCCTATTGATTTCAGTAGTCCAACTGCATTGAATCAATTTTAAATTCACAAAAATTGTGCCAGACGCTATGAATATTCATAACATTCCTCTTAAATTATTTTACTTAAACCTACCTTAGAATAAAATCAGATTTATTATAATAATAAAGTGATTATTACTATTAATGAATATTATTATGAATATAATAAATGATGGGGCAAAAATAAATGTTTTCAAAAACTTCTTAAATATAATTTTTTTATTCATATAAAAACAATACTATATAAAGATTATAATTCAATTTTCAGATACAATTCAGTAAAAGGAGCCTTCAAACAGGAGCGCTGAGAATACGAAAATAATATTTCTCTTTGTGTTTTGTAAATTGTTCCTTCATTAATTTAGACTTACAAAGCTCACTTTCATATAAATATCCAACAATATTTTTGTAGTAGAGAAAAGTAAAAACCATATTAATATTTGTAATACTATATAAATTTATTTGGTTTTGTCACTATATTTTTTTTTTCTTTTGAGAATAAAAAATCCTATACAAATCAAGCAAACCTCGTGGTATTTCTCAAAAATAATTCAAACGTTAATTCTGTATTTCTACAGCGTGCGCAGAGCGATATTGCGGATGAGGTGAGAAAGAAAGGGATAAATACGCCGGTAAAGTCGGGGGTAACGTTGGAACTTGCTAGTACCAGCATATGTCATACTAAGTGCAAGAAAAGCCGATAACAAAAAATAGTTTATTATTGAAATTAATAATGAAAATTATTCTAACAATAAAAATAAATCATTTACAACCAGGCGGTGAAAATTCTTCGCAATTAAATTGAGAATAAAAATTTCTTTATAAATAAAATTATAACACCCCAGAGAAACTTTTGGAAGGTGTCTATTTTAAAAATAAATTCATTATATTACTAATTACTGCTTAGTAATAATTAGTTATATAATAAATAAAAACACAAATGTGTTTACTTTCATTTTTGTGAAATTGTATTTTAATATTAGTTTCAAGAGCCTCAGTCTCATACTTCCTTTTTAATTACTCTGCACTTCTTATGAGATCACTATACCAATCATATGCATCAATATTTTCAAAATACCATAACAGAATTTAATTCTTAACAGTTCAAAAATCTCTGGCTTTACATCCATTTACTTTTATATGTAGACAGTGAAGAAAAAATACGGGTTTACATTTATATTGCGTGGGAAGATCTAAGAAATATATAAGCCGCCATCCAGAGAAGACTAACAATGTGAGTAAAGCATACCCAAAAATAATTGGATTTAAGGCAAAGAAGGTTTAATAATACCATCGAACTACCAAAAGCTAATTTGCAAAGTCTTAAGAAATGAACGAATCACTTTACGTCGCTTGTTTGTTTTCAACATCCAGATAAAAGTTTTCGATCTATATTGAAAATATTTTAATTACTTTACATAACAATTTTAAAATTAAACATATATATGCATTAATATTATGATTTAATTCAGTTATAAAATAAGTAATCAAAAATAATATTATTTATATGTTTTCATTCGTAGACATAGAAATAGAATACAGAGATAATTATAAATTAAGAAATAATAAATGTTTAAGTTTTAAAGCACAAATTTAATAAAAAGCATTTTTGTAACAAAAAGTTAATATTATTTCAAAGGTATTAAAGTACTCGCCAACTTGACTGCAATGTTTCAGCATGCAATTGTGCATTACCAAAATATGTAACTGCAAAGTCCTTTGGTATTTGTGACTTTATACTTATTTTAAATAGTCTATTTAGTTATTTGAATGGAGAAAGAAAGTTATATTTCAAATACGGTATTTAGAATTTATTCTAGTTTATTATACTGTTTTTATATTGTACATTTACGGATATGGTACATTATGAAATACAATTGATAAAGAGTAAGATACTATTGGAAAATTTAAATTCTAACAGTAAATATTAAAACATTATTTTATAATTGTTAACACACATTGATTTTAAAATGCTACATACATTAAAACATTATATTTAGATTAAAATATAAAAATAAAGAATTTGCATTCCACATAACTTCATATTTTGATGTTTCTATTATACTATACACAAAAACATTATTTTTAAATTAGAATGTCAGAGGAATACGAAATATAATGTGAAATTTCCTTCTACAAAAAACTTATAAATTAAAACATGCTTTACAATTGCTCATAACATATATATATAATTTATATATGTACTTATTCAGTTTATTTAATCTATTTCTAATTTATAATTAAGCTGTACCTTGATCTAAAGAATTATGATCATCAAAGGCATCAGCCACATGTGAGGACATGAAGCGAAAGGTCAAATAAAACAGGATATCCTGTTGAAAATGTTCACTTAATCTGTATTCTATTTTTTAATAAACTGAATGATTTATCAGAGTATATTAAACTTAATAATATGAATTAATGAGGATCTTTAAATTATATTTACGCAATAACATAAAATTAAAATTTCTTATAACACTTCTAACACAAATAACACTTCTATTTCATAAAAATAATTAACTTAACTATCTTGATTATTTATTATTGTATGAATATTTAATCATTATTTTCGTGAAATAGTAATCAATATATATTTTGATTTAATTTGACAAACCAATAATTGACTTTATAATTTCAAAATAATTACAAACCTAAAAAAAATAATTAAATCTAACCTTTCCCTTACCGTCACGTCTTCGAAACTCCTAACCGATCTCACCGACATGAAAGCATTTTTTTAAAAGCACTTCTTAATATATTTTATTGCAGCTATTAATAGTAAAATTTTATTTTTCATGTCTAACTCTTAGTTTCTGAGATTAGTGCTTAAAAAAAACAAAATAAACTCTATAATTGTGTTATACTAGAAAGTTTTGAAATTAAATGTTATCCACATATAAAAACCTAGTATTAAGTATATCGATATCAGATCTTTTACAATTATCAGAAATAAACCAACCTCATATTTATGCAACGTCGTTTATATTTAAACAAATGTACATTTGATGCAGAGCTGTTGTGCTGATATTGTATAAAGTATTCTTTATGTGAAACTGCAATAGGGATTTAATTCTAAAATATAAAAAAAAATCAAAAAAATCAAAAACACATTAGTGAATATATTTTTATACTAGAGGACAAACGACGTCTTTGTCCGTATGATACTAAATGGCGTCAATTTTGACAGAGTTTTTAGTAATCATTGCATTATTTCTATTACTTTTAATTTTTTGTATTCTATAAAATTTCACAATATCTGACACGAAAGTGGTTAGTTTGCTTTAAGCAAAACAAATATATGTCACATTCGATTATTATCTTATTTTTCTTAAAATACCTCGGATGGTTCTATAACAAGATCTCTTTTGATCTAACTCCCTCGGGGTGTAACCTAGCGACGTGACGGTTATCCCGGTTTTGATCTGGTTTCATTTAAACTGAGGTAATCTTTTCGTCGAGATAACACAAATGTGATAGCAAAATGTATTAACGGATTTTCGAATTTTCTATTTTTTTGTTTTATTTGATCCCTTAAATTAGTTTTCTCTTGACAATTATCAAAATTTTTATATATTTTATTTCAAAACAGAAATACATCAGTAAATCAATTAGAAAACTTTTAAAAGTTTATTTCAAATATAGACAATTGTCACAAATAGTGCAAACTGTAAATTGGAGCATTCGAGCCAAACGATCCATTGATTTCAGAATCGCTAGACGTCTTCATTGAATTACTTTAAAACTCGTAAATACCAGCCGATTTCTTTGCATTTACTTTAGAAATGTTGTAATAAAATCACATTCAACTTCAAATAATTATTAATGTATTTTAAGAGTTCATAATGATCATTACAATTTTTTAATTCATTTATTAAGGGAACATATTATTATATTAACGAGTTCTGAGTATTTGGTATACATTTATTTTTGCTGGAAATATTTCTTTCAGGAATTGTCAGACACAGAGATACATAATACCCTCCTTCATTACATTGAGCTTTCAAAGCTTAAGCTTATAGAAATACTGAACAATATTACGATGATGAGACGAATGAAAATGTTTTTCTAAATTTTTTATATCAAATAAAAAAGAAATGAACATAAATCAGTAAAAATCAAACGACAAGTATAAAGAGGAAAAACGACGTCTTAACTTCCAGTAATTAAAATTGTAATTAATGTTTCTACGAGGTTAAATTACGGGATTCATTTTAGTATTTTATAAGAAATATTGCAACAGCGTAGCGTGCCGTGTTGAAAATATTTTAAGAAATGGTTCTAATTTGAGTAATAATACTATTGTTTTCATTCTTGTTATAAATTTAAATACATTCTTAAGAATGACTACAAGAGGATTGAAAGAGCTACGATACATAATACCGCGAGAGAATAATATGATCTCACTTTGTGCAACACATAGCAATAGTATTCACTTACACTTTTTGCTTAAGATGAAAAGAAAACGGTAGAGCGAATGTGTTTCATATTAACATTAAAAGTATATAAATATTGTTAGTATTCATTTGTTAAATTTAACTATAGTATTGCCAGACATTTTAATTTTTTTTATAAACAGTATTTATTACATACAAGTACATTCAGACAAAGTTACCCCCATTACAATATAACTAAGCCTTTTTACTTCACCCTTCAGTGATTTTATTTGTAATAACATTCATTAACAGGCTTTTGGTAAGTATTCATTATTATAGCATATTTTATTCCCAGTGGTTTCTACAACATTTTTGAAAGTTTCTTAGTTCTATTGTTTCGCTAAAATAATATTTATAAGAGAAGACTGTTACCAAAACAATCAGGAATTCAATTATTTCAATAAAGAGTAATATTATATATAAATTTTGGATCTGTTTTGTATTTTCATCTTTAAAAAATACTTTGATACATACACATATAAACACGTTGAGTTTTTGTTGCATTCACTGCTCGGGTCTTTATGTCCTAACAATTGGTAGCTTTGACAAAGAAAAACTGTATAAATTATTCATTGAATAAAGTATTATGACTTTGAATAAACTTTTGCTATAGGCAATATAGCATTGAATTGTGGATAAACACTGGGTTCTACTAAATTAAAACCTGAAACCTACTAGATTCGATTCTTACAACTGTCTCGCTAGCTTTCAAATATTTAATGCTCTATCCGTTTTTTACTTTTATTTTGCTTAGCTTTCCTTTGTTAAATTATACAGAAAAGAACCTATAGGTTCACTTCCAATATATATACATATATTATATGATTTTTGCATGCAGTTGCAACACGATTATGTTAATAAAAATTAAAAACACAATTTAAGGTAAACAAGTTTTATGAAATTCTATAACAAACATATATAAAGTTCTCGCCTAGCGTTTATTTCAATAAATCTTTTAATGAGTTGACTCGGCGTCGTGAATACAAAATAGTTTAAGCTTTGAATTTATCGTTTCAGCTCTCAATGACTTAGAAGTAAATTTATTACAAATTTTGAGAATTACATTAAACAAACTAACAGACTTTATTATTAATGATTTAGCAAATGTTATTTTATTATATATAGTATTCTGGTTGCTTTCCTTCATATCTATATATACTTGGTGAAAGAACATAGTTAAAAAAATGTTAATAGAAAAATAATACAATGCTTTGATTTCCTGGATTTTATTTTATAATAGTTTATAAGAAGATCAAATATCTGAATTAACTTACTCGAATTAGGCTCAATAATTTTAATATTGTTATAATATAAACGCAAATTTGATTTATATTACTATTTTAAATAATACTTATTGTTTTCTATATTTTAAGTATATTGAATGTACCGTTTTTAATCTTTCATCATATCATCTTTTAGAAAAAAAATATTTAATACTTAATATAAATACGACATAGTTAATACTATATATGGTCCGAGATAAGCACCATTATGAGTGTCTGTGAACTGACTAAAGCAAATAACATTGCAAGATATTTATATGAAATTATATTCCATTACTACGGTCACTCATCACTTGTAATTTTATTAAGTAAAATTAAAAATATGCTCTTGAAAATGTTCAATTTATTGCAACAAATAATGCATATTAAATGATTTTTTGATTAAAAGAGAAATTGTTTTCAATAAGGCTAATACTTCAGTAAGTGATCTTCAAAAGATCGTTGTTTTAGAATCCTTTATTAATATGACTTTTTTTCAATTTAAGTTATTCTGTGTTCAAGACAAATTTATTACAGTTAATAGGAATGTTGACATTATGACTATTAGGTAAGTATGGAAGTACATGGAATGGAAGACATGATACATGGACTACAAGTAAATTAAGATCACAAGACGGTAATTTTATATAACCTTAATAATACTTCTAAATTTACTGAACGTATTTACAGCAAGTTGAACGTTTAAGACTATGACGTATCCTCGAAGTCTCAAACAGGCGTTAAGTATTATCCACTCGTAAAACTAAAATATAAGCAAAATGAAATCAAAAGCACTTGATTTTTCAAAGGCAAAGAAAAAACAGCTAATACAAAGAAAGAATCGGTCTTTAATACACTACTTCGTAATGAAGGGGATCGAGTGGGCAAAACACTCCACGATCAGGATCCAGCAAGTTGTTTTATTCCGGCATTGACTTTTTCGTAATCGGAGAACTTTCCAAACTATTTGATCTGAGGCAAAAACAAAAATGACAGTTTTATGAAAAGTGGTGCTATTAAGATAAAAACATACCAACAACAATTAATTAATTAATTATATTTGTACTTGTTATAAAATAATATACTGCTATTGAAGAAATAAATTTTGGTAATAACATAGCCAGTAAAATTTTTCTTTATATTATTATATATTAGTTAGTTTTTTTTAATGATATAAAAAAGTTTTACGTATAAATAGTTTTATTATAACCTATTCTTTAGAATTAACAACTCCTACCTTTCTTTTCCATACCTCTAGCAGTTTATTTGTCAGAATAATTTAGAAGACGGAGTCCGATCAAATGTCAGCCTCAGCCTTACTTGTATTAAAATAAAATTATTATTATTTTTATTGCTAAAAACATTAATAATCATTATCTGTTATAATTATGGATTAACTGACTGAACTGGGGCAAAGTCAATCCTTATACAAGATGCAATACGTACGTTCTTCATTGGCAACTTTTTCAAATTTTGTTTTAGCAGGACATATTTTAAATTAATATAAATCACAGATTTTAGGAAGAAAAATAGAAAAAGTTAAAGATCAACATTTCTGAAAGTCTTAATAAAAGCCTCCTTCAATCGCAGTCGGGAGCAACCAACAAGAGGCCATAAAGCCTTGGCATTAGATTGTGCTTTAAAGATTAACAAGGAAATGATATTGTTTAAGCGAGAAACAAAGTCAGTATAATGCAAAATAGAAGCATGTTACTTATTAAAATGTAACAAAAAGTAAAATTTTATTAATTTTAGCTTGTCAATTTCGACTGAAATAATAAATTTATTTATATATAATACGAAATAACGCTTATGCTGTTTTGTTCGGTTTACTCCGCTTGTTTGTTTTTAACAAATATTCAGATAAGTTAAGACTTCTATAAAAAAAAATTTGTTTTAATTACATTAAATGAGAAATTTGAAAATTTTATATACCTGTATTAATATTACGATTTATTTCTCTTATAAAATATAAAATTTTAAATATATATATTATAAAAAAGTGATACACTAAAGACTTATATGTTAAAATATAACGTTAACTACAATTATATTCTATTTTTAATATATTAATTACTTAATTTTTAATACAGAACTAGAATCCAGAGATAATTATAAGTTAAGAAATTATAAATGTTTAAATATTTGAAGCATTTCTGTAACATACAGATATAGTATTTTAAAGTTAAAGTACTCACCAACTCCACACTTTTAATATGCAATTGTGCATTACCTAAACATATAATACGAAGTCCTTTGGTATTTTAGCTTTGTAACTTTCTATTTATTTTGTAATAGTTATATTTTATATACAATATTTTAAATGTATTCTATTTTATAATGGTATATTTTTTGCGCACTTACAAGTATGTTACATTATGAAATAGGATTGATATGGGCTGGCGTATTATTGGAAAACAAGTAGTCTAACTGTAAAGTTGAAAATATTTTTTTATTCGATATTATGTCTTATGGTCTTTCTATTATACTTGACATATTAATATATTTTTTAAATTATAATGTCTGAGGTACACGAAATGTAATATTAATATTAAGAAATTTCCTTCTACAAAATTCAAAATTAAAACATGCTCCATAATTTGCCTGTTAATTGGATTTGTTATATTTTCATCTAATATATATATGTAAGTGTGTATATACATGTAAATTATATATGTACCCTGTTTATTTAATCTATTTCTAATTTATAATTAAACTTTACCTTGATATAAAGGAATCAAGAACATCAAAGGCATCAGCCACATGTGAGGAAATGAAGTTCCTAATATAATCAATCGAAAAAATATTCAATGATAATTAATATTAATTTTCAACAAGAAATCATTTTAAAAGTAATAAGTTAAATTTTTGTTCCAATTATCTAATAAACTAAATGATTTATTAAAGTATATTAAACTTAAAGACAAGAAATAGAGAGTCTTTAAACTATATTTCCGCAATAATACAAATATAAAAAAATCATCTCTTTTTCACAAACACCTTTTGAACTATTTTAATTGTTACTATTGTTGTATTAAATATTAATCATAATCTTTGTTCAATAGTAATTTATTAATCATTACATATTTTAGTCCATTTTAAAGTAATAATTCGCGTGAATTAATTTTATAATTTCCAAGTATTTATGAGCTTAATCAAATGTTATAAAAACCTAATAATCATTATTGCAGCTATTATTATGACTTAACAGTAATTGATTTGAATCTATTAAGTGCAATAGATTATTTTCAGATCTGACTCTCAGTTTCCGAGATTAGTGTTTTACAAAAAATAAAAAAAACTCTATAACTCTATATTATACTACAAAGATTTATAAATAAATACCATTCAAATAAAAAACTCTAGCATTAAGTATAATCGGTATCTGATGCGTTATTGGTGTCAGAAATAAAGCAACTTCATATTTTTGCAATGTCGTTAAGATTTAAGGAAATGTTCATTTAATGCGGAACTGTTGTACTGATATTGTATAAAGTATTCTTCATGTGAAGCTCTGTAAAGAAACTGGTTCAAGGTATTAAAAAATACATTAGTAAATGCATTTTTATAGTTAAACAGAAATGACCTCATTGTCCATATGATGCTAAATGATAAATTGTAACAATTTAGTAAGCAAGTATTTAGTAACCATTACGTCTATTACTTCTATTACTTCAAATGTATCGAGATTAAACATTTATTATATAAAAATTCACAATATTCGATACGAGAGTGATTTTCGGCTTCTTTTAAATAAAGTAAAAAATGTATTTCACATAAAATTATATGGTGTTGTTGTGTTGTTTGTCTTAAGCCTCGAATGGTTTTATAACAACATTTTTTTTGCCGTAATTCCCTTAGGGTGTAAGCTAGCGATCTGGATTCATTTTAATTTAGGTAATCTTTTTGTAGAGACAACACCAATGTGGTAAGCAAATGGATTATCGGATTATTGAAAATTAATAATCCGATAATACATATAGTGTTTTACTTTATCGGAGATCTCGTCTCTTAAAATCGTTCTTTTTGTTGATACATGTATTTTGCTATTTTCCAACATTTTTCTTGAAGGGCTGTCGTTTAAGAAGGATTTTTTTTATAACAGATCACATGACTATATTTCAATGAGTTCAAAGAGACATCCGACAAGGTGGTGATGATTCAACGGTTACCGGATTTCTATCGTTACCTAGATATCTATTCCAGCGTATCCCATATAACCATCCCTGGCCTTATCCGGACTACAGAATGGTTTCTTTATGATAAAAAATAGTAAAAAGGAAAAAAATCATAAATTTCACCAGCCACTTTACCCTCAAACATATTTTTTTACGGTACCTATAATTGACGGATTCTTACAAAGAGCCAAATTGTAATTGTCAGTATTTCAAATTGCATTTTCCTTTCTTTGTACAACATACAAAGTTTACTCACAGAGTAACTTTTTCAACGTTTCAACTTAGCGTTTACTTATAATATAGAATTGAGTTCTATTTTTATTCTGCACCATATAAATTAAAAAAAAATCTAATGCGATTATAACATTAAGCGATGGACCACTCACTAGTGAATTAAAATTATCAAATTTTGAATAGACCTGTTTGTTATCTACAAATTACAAGTTATTTATTTTATATTGCAGAACAGAAATCCACCAATAGGTCAAGTACAAAATTTTTAATAGTTATTTTCAAATATAAACAATTATCACAAATAGTACAAACCATAAATTAGGTCACTCGAATGAACGATCCATTGATTTCAGAATCGTTATATGTCTCCATTGAAGTAGTTAGAAACTCGTAAATAATAATGTACATTTTAGTAATATTTTAATAAATCATAAATAATAGTGATGAATTTATAGAGTTCACAATGTTTATTAGAAGGCTTTAAATAATTTAATACATATAATTATTATTATATGAATAAGTTATTAGTCTTTGATATACATACATTTTTTTTTTGGAAATAATTCTTTCGGAAATTGTCAGATACAGCGAGACAGAATACCCTCTTAAATTATATTGAGCTTTCAAAGCTTAAGCTTAAGCTTTCTATAAAAAAATATTGTACAGTATATATTATATTATGATGACGAGATGTTTTTCTACAATTTTTCATGTCAAATTAAAAATAAATAAATATAAATCGGTAAAAATAAGGCGTCGAAAATAAAAAGGACGTCTTAACCTTCCATAATTAATCTTGTGATTAATGTTTCTTCGAGGTTAAATTGCGAGGTTCTTTTTGGTATTTTATAAGAAATATTGTGACAGCATCGTGTGACATGATGAAAATATTTTTAAAATTGGTTATAATGTAACAAATAATATACTTTACATTTTTTTTATATATTTAAATATATTCTTGAAAATTACCAAGAGAGGATTGAATTGAGCTTTGCCGAAAACTTAACAATACAGAATACTGAGCGAAAAATATATCCTGCCGTCTTACTTTCCTGCAACACATTGTAATAGTACTCACTTACCCACTCACTTGTTAAAGTACTCAAGAGCTGCAATGCGATGTTACAAAATTCATTTGTGAATATATATACACAAAGTCTTTTAGTATTTCAGTTTGAAATTTTAACGTAATTAGAAGAAAAAACGGTAAAACGAGTGTATATCTTAAACAATTATTACAGATTTCATACATTACAGGGATAAATTTCAAAACCAAGATAAGCTTTTAATATAATCTTAAAAATTTTATATAAACATGGTTATAGAAGTTTCCATTCAAAACTTTACTACAGTAATGCCAGACGTTAACAATTTTATTATAATACGATATTTACGGTATATTCAGGCAAAGCTAGCTCTGTTACAAAATAACCAAGCCTATTTTACTTAGCCCTCCGGCGTTTTTCTTTGTAATTTCATTAATTAACAGACTTTTGGTAAGTATTCATTATTATGGGATATTTTATTCCCAGCGGCTTTTACAAAAGTTTTGAAAGTTCATTGCCTCTAGTGTTTTGGTAAAATAATGTTTGCGATGGGAGACTGCTGCAGACAGGATTAGGAATTCTACTGTTTCAATAAAGAGTAATATGGCATATAGACTTTAGATGTTTGATTCTGTTTTGATATTTGATATTTTAAATTTTTATTTTGATACACATAACTTGGTGAGATTTTGCTGCAATCACTGGTCAGATTGATAGCGGAGTGATAGCGGTGACAATGAAGAAATTTTATGAATAAATCAAACAATCAATGAAGTGGTTTGACTTTGACTATATCTTTTGATATAGGTATTATAACACTTAATATAACAACGGATCGGAGCTAAATATTACGTGGGTGAATTGTAGTTATACACTGGGGTCTACTAAGCGCCCACTAAACCTACTAGATTCGGCTCTGACATCTCTCTCGCAAGCATTTTCTGTGAATATGTAATGCTCTATCTGCCTTTTAAGTTTATTTTGCTTACCTTACCTTAGTGAAATTATAAGAAATACATATTGTGTTTTTAGGTCTATTTGAAATATATATTTAATATAATTTTTGCGTGCAGAAATAGTAATTTATTAATAAAAATTAAAGACGCTATTTCAAATAAAATAATTATATGAAAGTCAATAACAAACATATACAAAGTTCTCGCCAAGCGTTTATTTCAATAAATCTTTTAATGAGTTGAGTCGGCGTCGTGAATACAAAATAGTTTAAGCTTTGAATTTATCGTTTCAGCTCTCAATGACTTAGAAGTAAATTTATTACAAATTTTGAGAATTACATTAAACAAACTAACAGACTTTATTATTAATGATTTAGCAAATGTTATTTTATTATATATAGTATTCTGGTTGCTTTCCTTCATATCTATATATACTTGGTGAAAGAACATAGTTAAAAAAATGTTAATAGAAAAATAATACAATGCTTTGATTTCCTGGATTTTATTTTATAATAGTTTATAAGAAGATCAAATATCTGAATTAACTTACTCGAATTAGGCTCAATAATTTTAATATTGTTATAATATAAACGCAAATTTGATTTATATTACTATTTTAAATAATACTTATTGTTTTCTATATTTTAAGTATATTGAATGTACCGTTTTTAATCTTTCATCATATCATCTTTTAGAAAAAAAATATTTAATACTTAATATAAATACGACATAGTTAATACTATATATGGTCCGAGATAAGCACCATTATGAGTGTCTGTGAACTGACTAAAGCAAATAACATTGCAAGATATTTATATGAAATTATATTCCATTACTACGGTCACTCATCACTTGTAATTTTATTAAGTAAAATTAAAAATATGCTCTTGAAAATGTTCAATTTATTGCAACAAATAATGCATATTAAATGATTTTTTGATTAAAAGAGAAATTGTTTTCAATAAGGCTAATACTTCAGTAAGTGATCTTCAAAAGATCGTTGTTTTAGAATCCTTTATTAATATGACTTTTTTTCAATTTAAGTTATTCTGTGTTCAAGACAAATTTATTACAGTTAATAGGAATGTTGACATTATGACTATTAGGTAAGTATGGAAGTACATGGAATGGAAGACATGATACATGGACTACAAGTAAATTAAGATCACAAGACGGTAATTTTATATAACCTTAATAATACTTCTAAATTTACTGAACGTATTTACAGCAAGTTGAACGTTTAAGACTATGACGTATCCTCGAAGTCTCAAACAGGCGTTAAGTATTATCCACTCGTAAAACTAAAATATAAGCAAAATGAAATCAAAAGCACTTGATTTTTCAAAGGCAAAGAAAAAACAGCTAATACAAAGAAAGAATCGGTCTTTAATACACTACTTCGTAATGAAGGGGATCGAGTGGGCAAAACACTCCACGATCAGGATCCAGCAAGTTGTTTTATTCCGGCATTGACTTTTTCGTAATCGGAGAACTTTCCAAACTATTTGATCTGAGGCAAAAACAAAAATGACAGTTTTATGAAAAGTGGTGCTATTAAGATAAAAACATACCAACAACAATTAATTAATTAATTATATTTGTACTTGTTATAAAATAATATACTGCTATTGAAGAAATAAATTTTGGTAATAACATAGCCAGTAAAATTTTTCTTTATATTATTATATATTAGTTAGTTTTTTTTAATGATATAAAAAAGTTTTACGTATAAATAGTTTTATTATAACCTATTCTTTAGAATTAACAACTCCTACCTTTCTTTTCCATACCTCTAGCAGTTTATTTGTCAGAATAATTTAGAAGACGGAGTCCGATCAAATGTCAGCCTCAGCCTTACTTGTATTAAAATAAAATTATTATTATTTTTATTGCTAAAAACATTAATAATCATTATCTGTTATAATTATGGATTAACTGACTGAACTGGGGCAAAGTCAATCCTTATACAAGATGCAATACGTACGTTCTTCATTGGCAACTTTTTCAAATTTTGTTTTAGCAGGACATATTTTAAATTAATATAAATCACAGATTTTAGGAAGAAAAATAGAAAAAGTTAAAGATCAACATTTCTGAAAGTCTTAATAAAAGCCTCCTTCAATCGCAGTCGGGAGCAACCAACAAGAGGCCATAAAGCCTTGGCATTAGATTGTGCTTTAAAGATTAACAAGGAAATGATATTGTTTAAGCGAGAAACAAAGTCAGTATAATGCAAAATAGAAGCATGTTACTTATTAAAATGTAACAAAAAGTAAAATTTTATTAATTTTAGCTTGTCAATTTCGACTGAAATAATAAATTTATTTATATATAATACGAAATAACGCTTATGCTGTTTTGTTCGGTTTACTCCGCTTGTTTGTTTTTAACAAATATTCAGATAAGTTAAGACTTCTATAAAAAAAAATTTGTTTTAATTACATTAAATGAGAAATTTGAAAATTTTATATACCTGTATTAATATTACGATTTATTTCTCTTATAAAATATAAAATTTTAAATATATATATTATAAAAAAGTGATACACTAAAGACTTATATGTTAAAATATAACGTTAACTACAATTATATTCTATTTTTAATATATTAATTACTTAATTTTTAATACAGAACTAGAATCCAGAGATAATTATAAGTTAAGAAATTATAAATGTTTAAATATTTGAAGCATTTCTGTAACATACAGATATAGTATTTTAAAGTTAAAGTACTCACCAACTCCACACTTTTAATATGCAATTGTGCATTACCTAAACATATAATACGAAGTCCTTTGGTATTTTAGCTTTGTAACTTTCTATTTATTTTGTAATAGTTATATTTTATATACAATATTTTAAATGTATTCTATTTTATAATGGTATATTTTTTGCGCACTTACAAGTATGTTACATTATGAAATAGGATTGATATGGGCTGGCGTATTATTGGAAAACAAGTAGTCTAACTGTAAAGTTGAAAATATTTTTTTATTCGATATTATGTCTTATGGTCTTTCTATTATACTTGACATATTAATATATTTTTTAAATTATAATGTCTGAGGTACACGAAATGTAATATTAATATTAAGAAATTTCCTTCTACAAAATTCAAAATTAAAACATGCTCCAT
This sequence comes from Melinaea menophilus ssp. n. AW-2005, assembly GCA_918358695.1. NCBI lineage: Eukaryota > Metazoa > Arthropoda > Insecta > Lepidoptera > Nymphalidae > Melinaea > Melinaea menophilus. The sequence goes on from OU911049.1 coordinate 12,254,894, forward strand.
AATTTGCCTGTTAATTGGATTTGTTATATTTTCATCTAATATATATATGTAAGTGTGTATATACATGTAAATTATATATGTACCCTGTTTATTTAATCTATTTCTAATTTATAATTAAACTTTACCTTGATATAAAGGAATCAAGAACATCAAAGGCATCAGCCACATGTGAGGAAATGAAGTTCCTAATATAATCAATCGAAAAAATATTCAATGATAATTAATATTAATTTTCAACAAGAAATCATTTTAAAAGTAATAAGTTAAATTTTTGTTCCAATTATCTAATAAACTAAATGATTTATTAAAGTATATTAAACTTAAAGACAAGAAATAGAGAGTCTTTAAACTATATTTCCGCAATAATACAAATATAAAAAAATCATCTCTTTTTCACAAACACCTTTTGAACTATTTTAATTGTTACTATTGTTGTATTAAATATTAATCATAATCTTTGTTCAATAGTCATTTATTAATCATTACATATTTTAGTCCATTTTAAAGTAATAATTCGCGTGAATTAATTTTATAATTTCCAAGTATTTATGAGCTTAATCAAATGTTATAAAAACCTAATAATCATTATTGCAGCTATTATTATGACTTAACAGTAATTGATTTGAATCTATTAATTGCAATAGATTATTTTCAGATCTGACTCTCAGTTTCCGAGATTAGTGTTTTACAAAAAATAAAAAAAACTCTATAACTCTATATTATACTACAAAGATTTATAAATAAATACCATTCAAATAAAAAACTCTAGCATTAAGTATAATCGGTATCTGATGCGTTATTGGTGTCAGAAATAAAGCAACTTCATATTTTTGCAATGTCGTTAAGATTTAAGGAAATGTTCATTTAATGCGGAACTGTTGTACTGATATTGTATAAAGTATTCTTCATGTGAAGCTCTGTAAAGAAACTGGTTCAAGGTATTAAAAAATACATTAGTAAATGCATTTTTATAGTTAAACAGAAATGACCTCATTGTCCATATGATGCTAAATGATAAATTGTAACAATTTAGTAAGCAAGTATTTAGTAACCATTACGTCTATTACTTCTATTACTTCAAATGTATCGAGATTAAACATTTATTATATAAAAATTCACAATATTCGATACGAGAGTGATTTTCGGCTTCTTTTAAATAAAGTAAAAAATGTATTTCACATAAAATTATATGGTGTTGTTGTGTTGTTTGTCTTAAGCCTCGAATGGTTTTATAACAACATTTTTTTTGCCGTAATTCCCTTAGGGTGTAAGCTAGCGATCTGGATTCATTTTAATTTAGGTAATCTTTTTGTAGAGACAACACCAATGTGGTAAGCAAATGGATTATCGGATTATTGAAAATTAATAATCCGTCTCTTAAAATCGTTCTTTTTGTTGATACATGTATTTTGCTATTTTCCAACATTTTTCTTGAAGGGCTGTCGTTTAAGAAGGATTTTTTTTATAACAGATCACATGACTATATTTCAATGAGTTCAAAGAGACATCCGACAAGGTGGTGATGATTCAACGGTTACCGGATTTCTATCGTTACCTAGATATCTATTCCAGCGTATCCCATATAACCATCCCTGGCCTTATCCGGACTACAGAATGGTTTCTTTATGATAAAAAATAGTAAAAAGGAAAAAAATCATAAATTTCACCAGCCACTTTACCCTCAAACATATTTTTTTACGGTACCTATAATTGACGGATTCTTACAAAGAGCCAAATTGTAATTGTCAGTATTTCAAATTGCATTTTCCTTTCTTTGTACAACATACAAAGTTTACTCACAGAGTAACTTTTTCAACGTTTCAACTTAGCGTTTACTTATAATATAGAATTGAGTTCTATTTTTATTCTGCACCATATAAATTAAAAAAAAATCTAATGCGATTATAACATTAAGCGATGGACCACTCACTAGTGAATTAAAATTATCAAATTTTGAATAGACCTGTTTGTTATCTACAAATTACAAGTTATTTATTTTATATTGCAGAACAGAAATCCACCAATAGGTCAAGTACAAAATTTTTAATAGTTATTTTCAAATATAAACAATTATCACAAATAGTACAAACCATAAATTAGGTCACTCGAATGAACGATCCATTGATTTCAGAATCGTTATATGTCTCCATTGAAGTAGTTAGAAACTCGTAAATATTAATGTACATTTTAGTAATATTTTAATAAATCATAAATAATAGTGATGAATTTATAGAGTTCACAATGTTTATTAGAAGGCTTTAAATAATTTAATACATATAATTATTATTATATGAATAAGTTATTAGTCTTTGATATACATACATTTTTTTTTTGGAAATAATTCTTTCGGAAATTGTCAGATACAGCGAGACAGAATACCCTCTTAAATTATATTGAGCTTTCAAAGCTTAAGCTTAAGCTTTCTATAAAAAAATATTGTACAGTATATATTATATTATGATGACGAGATGTTTTTCTACAATTTTTCATGTCAAATTAAAAATAAATAAATATAAATCGGTAAAAATAAGGCGTCGAAAATAAAAAGGACGTCTTAACCTTCCATAATTAATCTTGTGATTAATGTTTCTTCGAGGTTAAATTGCGAGGTTCTTTTTGGTATTTTATAAGAAATATTGTGACAGCATCGTGTGACATGATGAAAATATTTTTAAAATTGGTTATAATGTAACAAATAATATACTTTACATTTTTTTTATATATTTAAATATATTCTTGAAAATTACCAAGAGAGGATTGAATTGAGCTTTGCCGAAAACTTAACAATACAGAATACTGAGCGAAAAATATATCCTGCCGTCTTACTTTCCTGCAACACATTGTAATAGTACTCACTTACCCACTCACTTGTTAAAGTACTCAAGAGCTGCAATGCGATGTTACAAAATTCATTTGTGAATATATATACACAAAGTCTTTTAGTATTTCAGTTTGAAATTTTAACGTAATTAGAAGAAAAAACGGTAAAACGAGTGTATATCTTAAACAATTATTACAGATTTCATACATTACAGGGATAAATTTCAAAACCAAGATAAGCTTTTAATATAATCTTAAAAATTTTATATAAACATGGTTATAGAAGTTTCCATTCAAAACTTTACTACAGTAATGCCAGACGTTAACAATTTTATTATAATACGATATTTACGGTATATTCAGGCAAAGCTAGCTCTGTTACAAAATAACCAAGCCTATTTTACTTAGCCCTCCGGCGTTTTTCTTTGTAATTTCATTAATTAACAGACTTTTGGTAAGTATTCATTATTATGGGATATTTTATTCCCAGCGGCTTTTACAAAAGTTTTGAAAGTTCATTGCCTCTAGTGTTTTGGTAAAATAATGTTTGCGATGGGAGACTGCTGCAGACAGGATTAGGAATTCTACTGTTTCAATAAAGAGTAATATGGCATATAGACTTTAGATGTTTGATTCTGTTTTGATATTTGATATTTTAAATTTTTATTTTGATACACATAACTTGGTGAGATTTTGCTGCAATCACTGGTCAGATTGATAGCGGAGTGATAGCGGTGACAATGAAGAAATTTTATGAATAAATCAAACAATCAATGAAGTGGTTTGACTTTGACTATATCTTTTGATATAGGTATTATAACACTTAATATAACAACGGATCGGAGCTAAATATTACGTGGGTGAATTGTAGTTATACACTGGGGTCTATTAAGCGCCCACTAAACCTACTAGATTCGGCTCTGACATCTCTCTCGCAAGCATTTTCTGTGAATATGTAATGCTCTATCTGCCTTTTAAGTTTATTTTGCTTACCTTACCTTAGTGAAATTATAAGAAATACATATTGTGTTTTTAGGTCTATTTGAAATATATATTTAATATAATTTTTGCGTGCAGAAATAGTAATTTATTAATAAAAATTAAAGACGCTATTTCAAATAAAATAATTATATGAAAGTCAATAACAAACATATACAAAGTTCTCGCCAAGCGTTTATTTCAATAAATCTTTTAATGAGTTGAGTCGGCGTCGTGAATACAAAATAGTTTAAGCTTTGAATTTATCGTTTCAGCTCTCAATGACTTAGAAGTAAATTTATTACAAATTTTAGAACTATATTTAACAAACTAACAATCTTACTATTAGCGATATAATATATAAGAATAGTAGTAGTAAGAAATTATATGGTCATTTCTCTCTGCTAGTAGAAAAATATAGTTTTTAAAGAAATGTAATGTAAATACAAGCAAATTTTAGTTAATACATACAATGCGTTCATTTACTGGTTTTCATTTCATAATAGCTTATAAGAATATCAAATTATCTGGATTATATTATTTTTAAATTATCAAAATAACTAGAATTAAAATGAGAATTGAATAACATTTAGTTATTTTGAACTCTTTTTACTTTTTATATTTTAAGACATTGTATATAACCATTTTAATGCATACCTTTTAGCTATATTTAATATCATAGTAGTTTCATATCATAATATGTATACGATAAAGTTAATACCATTTTTATTTTGAATTATTTATTCTCTTTGAAAGCCCAGGCTATAACCAAGCATATAATATAATAACAATTGTCTGATATACTCGTAAGAACCATTGTGAGTCTGTCTATGATTCAACTAAACAAATAATTTTGCAAATTATCTCTATAAAATTATATTTTATTGCTACGGTCACTTCACGTTAACATTTTATAAATGTTATAAATAAAAATATAATATATAATATTGACATCAAACCATCATCAAACATTCATTTCAATAAATCATTTCACCGAGCTCGCTCTGCGTTTGTGAATACTAAATATCTTATCATTTTATTAATATAAAGTAAAATTTAATTTGCTAAAATTCAATTTGTTATAATAAATGAGTCATATTTTATATTTTTTTTATTAAAAGTCGAAATTATTTTCAATACCGTTAATAATACAATATGTTAGGTATTTTAGTTACGGTGTGTTGTAGACAAATTATTAGAGTTGACAGGTATATTGATATAATGACTGTTAGGGAAATATGAAAGTACATGGAAAGGAAGACATACTGCACCGACTAAGTAAATAAAGATTACAGGATGATAACTTATTTTTTACTACCTTAATAATAAATCCGATATTGAATAATATATTATTATCTATCTTGAATTTTACTGAACTTGATTACGTTAAGGTTAACAGGATTAAGACTTTGACACTATCCCGAAGTCTTAAACAGACCATAACAATTACACATTTGTAAAACTAAAATATAAGCAAAAGAATCTCAAAAATACTTTATTTTTTCAGGCAAAAAATTAACATAGAGACAAAACAAATACAAAAAAAGAATCATTCTTTAGTACACTACTTCGTAATGAAGGGGATCGAATGGGCAAAACAGTTAACGATCAGGTTTCAGCTAGTTGTTTTATTCCGGCATTGAGTTTTACGTAATTGAAGGACTTTCCAAGCTATTTAACCGAAGGCAAAAAACAAGTCACATAAATGTAGCGAGGAACAGTTGGCATAACAGTTTCATGTGACACGCGTCCAATCATAGAAAACAGTACTAATTATATACTAAATACCAATCTATTGAATAAATATATGTTGAATTTTTATAAGTTAATACCATATTTTTTATGTTGTTCTTAAAAGTTATATAATAATAATTATATTAGTTTTTTTTCGTTGATATACAAAGAGCCTTTAATTTAAACGATTTTAAAATATAAACCACTCTTTAGAGTTAATAATTCCTACTATCTGTCTTTTCCACATCACTAATTCTTAGGTTTCTCTGTTAACTTCCTAATATTGTGGGAGACTGAGTCTGATTAATTATCAAACCTTAGTACCTACTGGAAAACTATATAATGTGTGGCTATTCGTTTGAACATCTGATATATACCTTTTGCAGTGCTACTAAAACTATTAATAATAATTATCCAATATAGTTAGGCTCATGTTATATATAATATAAGTATGCCAAAAATACACACGCACATGGAAATTAAGAGATGGAACTAAAAGATAAGCGGTGACAGGTTTTAAAGAAGAGTAAAATAAAGATTTCGACAACGAAAGGATTTGGCACGCTGCCTCCTAATACACCATCTAGACCGTACAATCGAACTACTGTGATTTGTTATGGAGTCAAGACAATTCAATTATAAGATGCAATAGTTTAGCTATACATAGGTTTCTTCTGGCAATTTGTTTAAGTAATAGTTTATATTTAAGTAGATGTATTTTTAACCTGAACTTATTTAAATTATTATAAATCAACCTTAAAATTTTTACAAAAAAAAAAAGGCTTAATAAATAGTAGCAGTTAAGGAATAACATTTCTAAAAATCTTGATAAAAGCCTCCTACAATCGCAGTCGGGAGCAAACAACAAGAGGCCATAAAGCCTTGGCATTAGATTGTGCTTTAAAGATTAACAAGGAAAAGATATTGTTTAAACGAGAAATATAGGACGGTATAATGCAAAATAGAAGCATGTTACTTATTAAAATGTAATAAAAGGTAATATTTTATTAATTTCTGTTTGTCAATCTCGACTGAAAATGTAAGTTTATTTAAACATCATATAAAATAACGGTAATATTATTCTTTTTTGGTTATTTTATTACATTTTGGTAAATTATTTGACGTTTTTGTGTTGTTTTATAAAATTAAAAAATTATAGAGCTAATTGCTACTTACAGTTTAATACCGTTATATTTTTAAGAGTGTAATAAACATAATTAGCATGTTTTACATCGATAAGATGAAGGTAATTGTTTTAAAACTGCATCCTCCTTTAAAGTGATTGAAAGAAAGTAGACAGAAAAACTTGAAAAACTACCTCAAGTTCCTCTGTGGATGTTAGACTATATGATATGAGGTTTTTTCCTAACGTATCATATTTATATTGAAGTATTAATATCATTTTTTTTATCACAGACCCCCCCCCCCCCCCCCCGTCAATTCGTATATAAATTATTAATCACCAATAAATTTTAAGAATTTTAATTTAAGATCTCTGAAAATATTCTTATAAAAAGATTGATTATTATGATCATACCTTTTAAAATTAATTTTATAGGTACGAGTATAATGCTAATATTCTGACGTCCCGCCGTTAAAAGTTTTACATTATATTTTAATAGCAATTAATCTCTCGACTTTCTTTAAAGTCATTTTATATCACTTAAAATTATTATTTCAGCTTCTAATTTATTATATTTTGAGTCTACCAAACTATAAACAATAACAAAAAACCTTATGTATCATAATTTAATTTTTATTATTTATTTTTTACCTTACAACAAATAAATGATATATATTTATAAGTTTAAAATGTAGATTCAAAATTTCAATTCAATTCAATTCAATTCAAAATTCAAAATCTATAGATTTTTTATAAAACGTAGTTTTTTATAGATATTCTTAATGAACTTAAATATATTTAACCAAATTTAGTTATTAATAGTTGCAATATTGTATGAAACACTGTCATTACTTTGAAGAAGAACGGAATATCTATTAGACAACACTTATTAACCAAAGACATTATAGGTATAAACACACATATAACATCCTCTTGTTACTCTTTACGTAGATTATTTCACTAAAATGTGGTATGAAACTGAAATACCTCTACATTAAAAAAATCCTAAAATGTTCATATGTATTATTTATTCTTTTAATGCATGTAAAATAACTTATAAAGGTTATAATACAATTAACATTTTAGGGAATTTAAGTTTTGTTTTAAAATAAAAAGTATTATTAAAAAAACCTACGGATCTTTCACAAGATTATTATATTTAAAATAACTAAATAAATGTTTGTTTCAATTAAGAAACAACTTGGTCGAGAAATACCTCAGTTTACATTTTTATAGTATTTTTTTTTGAAATCTTATAAAATAATAATAAAACTGTAAAAAAAAGATTATTTATAAAAACAAAGTCTGTGAGTTGCTCTAGAGTAAGTGAGCAAATATTTTTTAATTTTTATTATTTTACTGGCTATTCACTGAATACACTTCATTAAAAAACATTGTACCTAAGTAAGAACTAGGTTTCATTCCATTAAAAATGAATACATGATTAGTTCTCATTCATGAACCTTTAATAAAATAATAATAAAAATATAAAAGAAACTTTCTCCATTCAAACTTTATTTAAACAAATTTATCTGACATTCGCGTTTAATCTGTATTAAGTATCATAAATTGCTTCAACTAGATCAAAAGAAAAGTGTGAAAACGTAAACACCACACATAGTGTACTAAGCTGAGCTGACTTAATTAAGCTTTTATAAAAACGGGTCAACACTCAAGTCGAGTGTCCTTCTGCGAGTGTGCATTGTTGTACTTTTCTTTCTATTTTTATATCTTTCATGTTTATAAGATTATATACATATGTCTTTGTTTTCTTTGATAAATTCCTTCAATTAGTTTAAATTTTCTTTTAATTATTAAAATTTCTATTAATATTAAATTAATTGGACTTTTATTACAATAAAAAATTTATGATGACAGTTGGACTATTTACTTTTTTATTAAACCATATATTCAAACTTCATAAAAACACCGATTTGCGTTTTGCAATATTAAACTCAAAATCAAAGGGAACATAATTTAAAAGTTGCCTTCTCAAATAATAATGCTTGATTTAGATAAAATCATAATAAAAGTCTTTCCATTTGCCTTTCCATAAGCCAGCTGTTCAAGATAAGAGTCGTTGGCGACGAGCCAAAACGTTGGCTCAAATGTTTGCAGAAACTTGTTACACCTTAAACGTAGGTATTCTATTGGAGGCATTGTTTACGTGCTTGAGAGTGAAAACATACAAGTTTGTATTCCGTATTTTGAAAGGACTTGCTAAACTACGTTGCTAGTTGATGATTCATTTATAGTGAGTGTACTTGCTCTCTCTTTTGAGGTTTCAAACTGTTTTAAGTGATAAAAAACATTGACTGATTGATTAAACTGTGACTGTAACTAACTATATACCGGTACAGCATTTGGTCATTTATCTCCCTTTTTTATAGTCAATTTAAATATTAAATCCTATAAGACGAGCGATGGTACTTTAGATGGATATGATTAAAATATTTATATCTTGTACACTGTTCTAAATATTATTTATAAAAATTTACTCCCGTATGTCTCCAACTATTATTTCACTGCAGTGGGCACTATTTTTAACAGTGGGTACTCCAGCGGAAACATTTATCATAAGCATCTCGTATATAAAGCTTCAACAAATGCAAAATGACTACAACCTCAATTAAAGTTTATTCTTTTATAAATATACATTCTTTAACGTATAAATTACATTAACGTATAAATGAAATCAAAAAATAAAACAATTTGTAAGGAGCTCAATAAAAGTTAAATATCAGATGGAATTATAAATAAATATAATTAATTAACACAGTCTAATGTTGTTTGAACGTTCATCTTCAGCAATTTTCAAACATTCATTATACGATTTATTTTTGGTCAAACCTTTATGTTACTTAAAGGAACATGTGCTTTAACCAACATTACTAAATATTTATGCTTATATATAAGCAATACGTAAAAACAAAACCGCTAGAGCAATTGCCTAAACATTGAAAATTTCAAGCTAGGTAATATTAAAACAGATTTTATAGATCCCAAATACATCTATTACGAAAGGATCTATATAAAAGTTCAGCAAAATCAAGAATAGCAGCCACGAAGATCAGCTTAAAATAAGTAACAAGGTAGGAAGAAAACACTCAACACCGCGATCCTGATCTCGTATATTGCATCTCATCCTCTGCTGATTGGTTTTCAGAACCTTTTGTTACAGTCACGTTTACCCTTTGTGAGTACAAATAAGAACCTTCTCGATAAAAGTACAAGTTCTCAATTTGTTACTTAAACCTAATAGCATAAAGGGTTGCTAGTAAAGTTCCTAAATTTTATATTAGTTAAGTGATATGTATTAATAAAATAAATAAAAACAATAATAAATAGTTATACCATTACTTACCACAGATCTCACCAACAGCTCAATAGTAAACCAGACATTGCACACCAGTTCTATATAGAAGAAGGCGATATGTGGCTGACCATTATCCTGCCATGGCCTCGCCACCACAACTGTGGTGTTCTCGATGTCTTCTAAGGATAACGGCTCGGAGACTCGAAGGTCTGGATGTGTCTTCAAACAGAAACTGAGTACTGACACGCAAATGAAGAATACTGATATTGCTGATATCACCTGAAAAGAAAAAACTTATTGATAGGCAAATTCGATAACAGTCTTTATACTGGGATACTAAATAACTAATTATTACTAAGTAATTACTTCTAATTATATAATAAGATATAAACTCTATGAAACTTTACCTCAACAGGACTCTAAATATATTTTATATCAATTTATCTAATTCAATAAACTTTCCATTGACTTAAATATTTTGATCTTAATCAGAGAAAAATTGTCAGGATTTGAAAGATTTGACTCATTTAAATGAAAAATAACCTTATATTTAACTACGGGGCAATAATATTTTAAAATGAAATAAATGTAAAAGTAAAAGTAAACCAAAGTCAAGATATGTTCACCTCTATATCTAACAGAAAGATATACAAATACTAGTCATCTACATCCATTTCGTCTAGATATTATCTGCATATATCTAATATGTGTAAGGTTTATTGTGATGTGCTAAAAAACAAACAAACAAAGAATTGAAACCTTTTAAAAAATATGGTTTTGAGTCCTGTATAACAAGGTTCAGTGAAGCACGAAGAAATTAGTTCGTATTTTCGAAAAAAGATTTAATGTATATATTTTAATTTCATGTTGTTTTATTATGTCTAAAGACATACACAGCATAAGTTAAAAATATTTTTCATTTTTAACGACCGTAGAACAAGATTTAATAATCATTATTAAAACACACAAAGACGATAAAAAAATTACGTGACCTGAAAATGGTAACGTTTATTTTTTATATTTATGCTTTCTGAAGGAATAAAGCGAAAAAAATATCATCGTTAGAAGATTCATCAAATTTACAGACAGATATGCTAAAGTAAGAACTTATTTTTTGTCAAAAATATTTGTCACAATTTAACTTCCGTGGACAGGGAAGCAAGACATTCATCATAATATTCTATGGTTCTCAGGTTTCATGTTCCAAGTTCAAAGCGACAGCGGACAAAATAATTAGCACCAGTGCCACAATTCAGACTATTTCTTGATTATTATGTACTACTATTTATCCATTAAGATTTAATTGAATATCAGAACAATTATGGCGAAACTAAATATCTAAAACTATAGATATCATTATACGTTTTAAACTAGTGATTAATTTAAAACGTAAGAACCACAAATTGAAGTCCAACTTTCAATGCATATATTTAAGCATTGGTAACCATTATAATAGCTATTTATCAACGAAACTGTATTTTTGACAATAACAAAGTCATTCATTGAAGTATATTATACCGCAACCTCTTGCATTCTAAACCAAACCTACACAATTTGACAAATTATTGCGTAAAGAAAATATTTGATGAAGGCAAGTCGCAAGTTGTTCTTGCTCTGCGACAGAATAATTATTATTGCTGTTTTATTTATGAGTGATTTATTAACAGCATAATATTTTAAGATATTTATTAAAATATATATATTAATGAATTATTTATAATGCATAAGTATGTATAGAAAGCATATGTCATGCTTTCTTACACATTGCATTTATACATTACTATCAGTCGTAAGCTATGTTATTTAATAACATTTTGTAATAATGATTGGTTTTTTTTTAATACAAATGTTCAAAGCAAATAATAGTCCTTTTTAAATATCATGGAAATTTGAACAGAGTTTTGATTCAACCCCTCTTACCATTGATCATTTCCATTTCACTAAAAAGGACAATTCAACTTTACTTTTAGGTCTCTTTTAACAAAAAGCATTAACTCTACGAGAAAAGGCTTTATTGGAAAATAATTAGCGAAGTTACTAAAATCACCTTCTATTGTTCTAAACTATTTAAGACAAAATATTTTATGATTAAGAATAAAGAATTTAAATACTTATTGAATAGAAGATACATACTATATTGTATATATACAAATGAATTGAAAAATATTTAAAAAAGACAAAGATATTTAAAACAATTGTATATTTAGGTGTAAGTACATGCATATAGACATACTCGCTCGTACCAATTCAATTAAATGAACGCCTAAGTTCATGTTGTAAATCAGTCAAGCCAACATCTGGCGCAGGCTGAGGTCACGGCTTTGCTAATGTACTTACTCTGCTACAAATGGACCGCTCGGCCGTTTTAGACCTCATACGCTACATTGCATAATGGTCTGAGTTGTTATATAAATTACTTCAGCCTAAATTGTAAATTGTTTAAATAAATATGTTATTAATAATTTTTAAAATTTCTTGTAAATAATAAATCATATATTTTTTCAATCTCTCTCGAAGTGGCTTAATGGTGTCAGATAGTACTAATAAATACGGCAATTTCAAATTGTCAAGTCGAAGGTTAACTTTGTTAAGAATATCTTTTGCGATATTGCCTCGAGCAACTTTAAGATACTACTGTGAAAATAATTTTCTAATAAAAGAAATATAACTTCTTCTTTCTACCACTTTAACTTTCAACAAAAGTAATTTAAGCCTCATAAAAGTTCGTTTCATGGTAATACTTTCTAGTCATTTATGTGTTAAATCTGAAGATAGATGATAATAGACTTATTATATGTTTTATAATTCCATTTCCTAATATACACAAACCATAAAAAATAGAAATAATAGAAATAATATAAAGAATAGCAAACCGAATCGATGTATTAAAAACATGAAAATATTTAAATATTCATGATTTCGCCGATCAAAGTACATATAGCAGTTGTATTATACTAACGAACCCAACGGGTTTTTGTTGAGTAAGAGCAAATATGCTATTATATTATCGATCAATGACTGTTGTTATCTTATTGTTATTTGAAATACTATTAAAATATGGCTATTAAATAAAATGTTGGAGAGATATAACAATAATCTATTTAAAATGTTAATTTTATTCTTATTTTTATTTTAAATAATACTCTGCTGTTAACAAAAACATTGATTGTACACAAACAACATCGCTTTATAACAAAAGTTTAAGGTTTTGTTTTGTGTAAATTTGTACAGATTTTTCCATCCATTAATCATTTTCAGCTCAATGAAAAAGACAGCTTAACTTTATAAACTTTTAGAAATTCTTTCAATAAAGAAATATTTGTTATTCAAGAAGGCCTAACTTACTGTAAAATTTGCTAGTCATTCTATCTTCATTTTAGGTTAACTGAAGCTATACTTTTATTATTTTTATCTGTATTATAAAAATATTAAAGTATGTGTGTTAATATATTAATATACCATAAAGACGTGTAATTATAATGGTTTATTCTACTTATATTTTATTGAGTGAGTGTGTGTGTGTGAGAGAGAGAGAGAGAAAGAGATAAATAACTCAGAAAAATCTCTAACCTTCATTCCTTTCAGATACAGTTACGATTCTTTTTTGTTAGTTATCCAAAGAAGTTTCAATTTTTTGATAAGGCCCACGAAGGCACTTTGTCAATACAATCGAAAATTAACTATTTCCCCCAACACTATTATCATACATGGCCGTGAACTTTAGAGGGAGTAACAGAGAAAAATATATATCTAGTTTTCACTAACGTTTTAGACATTAGACCAAGGCGATTACAAGAAAAATCTTAAAATACTTTTAAATAATAACTCTCTTCAAAGGCATAATAGTAGACATGTATTCATTGACAACGCGTTTATAAGGCTTTAACTTATAAAGCATACCTTTAAAATGTTTTTATTAAAAATTAAATATTTTTTATAAAAAGTAAGGCTAAACATATGGAACTGTTATTCCCAACACTCGAAATATCATCCAGATGTTTAAAAAGAACTTTAAAACAATGTCGATGTTTTTAAATCCAGTTTATTTAGTTTATACAGAAATATGATTATGTCGACATATATTTTATAAAGCATATAATATAACAGCTTAATATACAAACATGTAGATCACTTCTGGTAACAGTAGATTTAATTAATCTGTCTAAATTAGTACTGTAAATCAATCAAGTCAACATCTGGCACTCATATGCTTTGTTACAAATGCAATCCTCTACCGCAATATTACATAAGGTCTTGTTTAATTCAATTAACATTCATAATATTTTATTATTCCTTACAGGGGATGTAGATAGAGAGAAAGAGAGTCAAATTACAGTTAACTCAAATCACAGCTTGATTAAGTACATCAGCTATAAAAAGATTGCTTTTGCTACCTATTATTTCGCATTTTATTAAATTCCTATCCAAACATGTACCCTTAAAATATATATTGATATTTCTACATATCGGCTCTATACAAGTTATATTTCTATGGTAATTTTTTTCTCCTCCTTGATATGTTAACTCTCTGTTATTGATGTCTGTAGTTAAATAAACAAATTCTTGTTTTCCACCTATGAGAGAATTCGGAAATTGATTAAAGCTACAAGATTCCATACAAGCCTTCTAATTCAATCAGTGAAGAGGCGCGCGTCAGTCGGGCATTTGTATTGGTATATGTGAATAATTTACTTATACCATTGTTAAGGAGGTTTTAGACAAAATTATTTAAAAATTTAAGAAAAGTGATTATTTAGTACACTACACCTTTTTAGATAAACCATGACCAACCAACCAGGATTTTTTTTTACATAAGAAAGACAAAATGTAGTACAGGTGATCATTTTAAAAGATTTAAATTAGTAAATAATTTGAAATGCATTGCACATCCATAACTAACTTGCATTAACGTATTTAAAAATTAAAAAGTAAATTGGTTTGTGTGTGTGCTCCTTTACATAATTTGCTCCTATCACGATTGAAATCACAGACTTGAGCATCCGCTGGTATATTGTTATTGATTCGACAGTTATTGAAGTTAACCGAAGCCAAAGTAAATATTTAATGCTTTGTTCAATTTTCTTGTAATTGAATAATATTGGTGAAGAATTTTTGAATTATAATTTTGTATATAATATGTTCTTTATAATTTCATATCGCATGTACATTTCTTTGAAAACTTATACGTTTATGGATTTGTATGTTTGTTGATGTATGCGTGCATTAAACTTATTATTTGACCTTACTAATATATATCTACATGGCTCAGTTGCTATATAGTACCAGGATATAAAAATATTTTTTGATAGTCTTGGAAATAAGCAAGCACCAAAAAAAAGCTGTATTATGATTTTAGTTAATATACAAACAATACACGAGAAGATGCGGTCTGTACTTCTTATAATATTTATGAAATCCTCTACTACTCTCACATAATACGTCAGTTAGAGAAATCCGGTTAAGGAATAATTTATGTCCCTTTGGAGTTTTGAATCGTATGGGAGTTTCCGGATTTGCCATATAAATGTACTGTATGCTCTGTGCTTTATATCACTTTACATAAAAATACATATATTAACCCTTAAATGATATTATGTTTCCTGGTACTAATAATTTATAGTGTTATTTAAATAATATACTAAAAGTGTATTAAGATATACCAATCTTTGAAAGGAAAATATCCTTTTAAAAACATCTTTAGAATAATGTAAGAAGAGGAAATAAAAAAACTACGTGATTTAAAATATAAATGCAAATGAATGTAAGGCGGTAAAAGTTATTGTGTATATTCTATACAAATACAGATATAAAAGACAAAACAACGTACACTACTTTACCATAACTCTACTTACAACAATATGTTATTGTTGCGGTTTTGTGAAATAATTTATATAATTTTAAGTAAAGATATAAAAATATATGATATTACCAATATATGCAAACATATTACTTTTTTTATTTATTAAAAACACAGAATGCATATAAACTTATAAAGTAAACAATTATACCAAGGCACCTTCTTATTAATTAAAGTAAGGCTGTAGAGTCTAACCGACCATTCTCGTCTGTGGTTAAAGGGATACAATACCGCACTGACGGAAATATAAACAAGATATATTTAAATATTTTTACCACGACCAGGCAATAAATTTTACATTCAGACACTCAAACACAAAAAGACATGATACATATGATATAAAGATAACATAAATCATTTGAACCCATACATACCTTTGCAGATGGTGAACTAGACGGTTCATCAAACAGCGCCCAGACCCGTGGCTTGACTCGCTGCCAGGTTCCCACATCCCCAGAAAGGTAGGCCTCTTCATATCCAAAGAGTCTTGCAATTTCCTCTTCCGAAGGTTTCTCACTGTCGATATCCAGCTTATCCAGAATTGCCAAGGTATTCTATCGACAAAAATATTTTTTTAATAAAACCGAATAACTAACTACTTTTGAATGCTTTGACATTCAATGTCCCTGCGAGTGTTATAAGAGCTTTCTCTAGCTCTTAGCATAGTGATGACTTATCATCACTATGCTTTTAGTCATACACGCAGAGAATGTGTTTTTTATTATATACCAAGAAATAAGAAAATATTTAAACAATTGTAGAAAAGGGTCCTTGTTGATAAAAAGCAACATCTTTCAGGCTATATAATTTAATCTTTTGCAATGTTTAATGTGTTTCTTTTAATATATATTAAATTAAATTGTAAAAACAATGTATACTTATATATTTGTTTCATCTAATTAAAAAATACTTAACATAATTTCTATAAAAGTTTTTAATATAGCTTCAAATTATTAATTCTTTGATGTTAATAAATTCTTAAAGAATATTAAATATTCTTCCTTGTTTTTGTATAACTTCATTTATTTATTTCCCAAAAAAATATTTATGTTAAATATTGAGCTTTACTAAATTGGAGCTTTAGTAAAGTATTCTAAAATCAATTTCCACCCTCCATGTCTCAAGATTAATTTTTAAATCTTGACGAATAAACGACTTCCTTTTAGGTATAAAAATGATTTTTGAGAATAATGAATACTTTATCACCTCTAATTTGCAGTTTTAATTATATCCTAACTGCTAATGTTATTAAATTAAAGTAATGAATGTGAGACTGATAATCGTCATAAACATCTTGTATAGTTTATAAAGTAATTGTTTACAACTATATTGATTTATATTCATTTATTTCCATTTATAACAGCGTACAAATTACCTTGAATAGAATTATCAAAAACTTTCCAATTATTTTTATGAACTTATGAATAACACAGGCACACAAAAAAAAAAAAACGTCATGAACCAGAGGGGAGACCCCATTATTCCTAGGTTTTTGGGATCGCTGAAACCGAATATGACAATAAAAACTAATTTTAAATGCCAGTTTTCCCGCTAGCACCCCCTTACTACCTCTTAAGGGGTGAAAATTGAAATTGTTGTAAAAAATCAAGATAGATGTGTCTTTCTACGTTTTTTGGGATGCTGAAACCGAAAATGATAACTAAAAATAAATTCATGACCACTATCACCCCCTACCATCCCTTACAGGGGGTGAAAATTTCATTTTTTTCTATAAAATCAAGACAGATGTGTATTTCTACGTTTTTTGGGATAATGAAACCGAAAATGACAACCAAAAGTGAATTTGATACCTCTTTTACTCAATACCACCCCCTAACTACCCCTAACGGGGGGGAGGGCGTGGGGGTAGTTTCAATTTTGTATAAAATCAAGATGTATGAAGAAATTTTGACGATTTACAGTAAATGACATGTTTATCAAACTAGTTTGAAGTTACTCTTAGCTCTTATATTAGAAATTCAAATGCTTTATCGATCAGAAGTATCTGATATATATTCATGATTTAATTCTATTCTTAGCGTAACCCAGGAACAACGGCGTGGACGTAGTAGATTTCTGTTCCCTTTTGGAGTGCTGGATTAAAGTGAGTCCCCTTGCCTCTCACTATCCGGGGTGCTGAATTAAAGTGAGTCCCCTTGCCTCTCACTATTCAGCGTCTACCTGTTTCTACGATAACGAACTCTCTTGTTGTCAAAAGTTCTTCTAAGTTGTTGCCTTTTATTGGTTCTTTTCTGTTCTGGCAAATCTCTTTTTAAATTCCAACAGTAGTCTGCTAACATATTGACATCCCATTTACCCTGATAGCGCTGTTCCATAGTCTTAAGATCCTGCCTGATGGAACCTTTCACCTTGCTCCTCACTATTGTCTCCTAAATTGGCCGAAAAATAGTAACCTTTCTATTTTGGAGGCATAGAATTAGGTTCAGCATCTTTTAAGTGTTTTACAAGACTGCCGGATGGATAACAGTATAAACAGAATTAAATAGAAAGCAAAAAAAACAAAAAATAAAACAACTTGTTAAAAATAGGACAAAAATCATGATTCAGTCTTAGTATCATAATAACAAATATATGCATACAATAAGGTTACCATATACTTTATAATCATTTTTTCTGTCAGCATCTTGAAAAACATAGAAATTCACATATTTTCGGCTCCAGCATCCTAAAAAACGTAGAAATACACATCTATCTTGATTTTATAGAAAAATTGAAATTTTCACCCCCCTTAAGGGGTAGTAAGGGGGTGATAGAGGTCATGAATTTAATTTAGTTATCATTTTCGGTTCCAGCATCCCAAAAAACGTAGAAATATACATCTATCTTGATTTTATAGAAAAATTGAAATTTTCACCCCCTGTAAGGGGTATTAGGGGGTGATAGTGGTCATAAATTATTTTTAGTTATCATTTTCGGTTTCAGCATCCCAAGAAACGTAGAAATACACATCTGTCTTGATTTTATAGAAAAAAAATGAAATTTTCACCCCCTGTAAGGGATGGTAGGGGGTGATAGTGGTCATGAATTTATTTTTAGTTATCATTTTCGGTTCCAGCATCCAAAAAAACGTAGAAAGACACATCTATCTTGATTTTTTACAACAATTTCAATTTTCACCCCTTAAGAGGTAGTAAGGGGGTGCTAGCGGGAAAACGGGCATTTAAAATTAGTTTTTATTGTCATATTCGGTTTCAGCGATCCCAAAAACCTAGGAATAATGGGGTCTCCCCTCTGGTTCATGACGTTTTTTTTTTTTTGTGTGCCTGTGTAATTAACACTTTCGCTGCCACCAGATTTTCAGAAATTGAGCCCTGTGTGCTGTTTCAATTTTTCATATAAACGTTTGCATAAAGGCATTTAAATAAACGGAAAAATAGTAAAAAAAATGTTGAGCCAATTAAATACTATAAAAAATTGACTTTTAATGGCTCCGTACGTGCTACGGCCCTGGGGTGAAACACGGGGTGAAACTTGCGTCTCCGTACACGCTACGGAGCTGGCAGTGAAAGTGTTAATAAATGTCAAAACTTAGATAAATATCACGATACCTATATTATAGTTAAATCTTCAGAATGGTCTAAGGACCAAAAGGCAAAATTCTGTTTCAAAGCAAATGTGTATACTCTTTTTATACTTTTCTAGACATCATATTTTTGAATCAAATCTTCGTTACGGGATTTTGGTTTGGGGAAATGGCTCAGACATAAATAAAGTATTTCTCATACAAAAAAAGTGCATCAGGGCAATCTGTAATATGGATCCGATGCAATCATGTAAACCAAATTTTAGGCATCTTAAAATTCTTACGTTGCCAGGCATTTATATATACGAACTTGGGTGTTTTATGAAAAGATTTGGCCATGACTACTACGAGACTCGTGGAAATGTGCTATCATTTAATACAAGGGATAAGAATAAAACCTATTAC
Source organism: Melinaea menophilus ssp. n. AW-2005 (assembly GCA_918358695.1). Taxonomy (NCBI): domain Eukaryota; kingdom Metazoa; phylum Arthropoda; class Insecta; order Lepidoptera; family Nymphalidae; genus Melinaea; species Melinaea menophilus. The sequence goes on from OU911049.1 coordinate 12,274,671, forward strand.
CCTCAAATTAGGACTGCTCTTGGTTCTAAAAACTGCTATCACATGATGATAGTCATCTATAACAAATTGCCTTCTACGATTAGAAATTTGCCATACTTAAGATTTAAGGTGAAACTTCGTGACTGGTTGGTTGACAAATGCTTTTACTCCGTAAAAGAAATTTGTAATATGTGATTTTGATGTAAAAATATATATAAATAATTATTTGACATATAATTATTTGACTTAATTTAATCTTGTATAATTTATTTTATTTTTATTTAGTTAATTAAATGTAATTTTATATAATACAATTTAATTTGATAATTTTAGTTAATGTTATTTTTATGAAGTTAAAATAGTCTGTAATAAAATTTTGCATGTCACGCCGTTGACTAAACATGTACATATATATTAACGATATTGTGTTATGTATGCCATGTTTTCTGCAAATAAAAGATTATTATTATTATTATTATTATTAATAATTACTCCCACAAATTGCATACTTACTTTTCATATCTTTACGACGTATCATAATAGAAATCTTTCTAATCTCGTTATAATATCCACTATACATAGTGCTAGGAGCGTTTCGAAAGGAATATTGCATTTAATATTTTTCCAGAGAAACTCACATTTATATTCAGTACGTGACTAAGAAACTAATTTCTATTGCTTTAATGTTATCAAAATAAAGGTTATTTTGGTCCATAGAGTGAGCATGTAATATCGACTTTTCTGACTGTTCTGACAATACAGTGACGTTTGTATCATTTCAATTAATTGTTTGTTATATTATAGATATTTTAATCTTTAACAAAAAACATATATGTATATAGCAATGTTACTTTGAATATTTATTAGTTACTTTAAATTTTAGTAGTAGGTTTATAGTGAAGGAGATTTATATATATATTGTACATAGTCATATATATGAGAGACTGAGGAGACTGATAAATAAAGTAGTGTAGAAACCCCTTTTAGATGTAGCACTAACAATAACTCATAATGGACGACAGGAAAAGGCTTTTATTCTATTTCGAGCACCTTTACGAATGGTTTTCTGTATACGAAAATACTCATAAATATAATACATTGTAAACTTAAACGCAATATCAATTAATAAGTCGAAATAATTCATACTACTTATAATTTAAACAATATATTTAAATAATATATTCTGTTTATTTTCATATTCGTAAACAAGAGGTACTTAAAATATATTATTACAAAAAACCTGAAAATTTACATAAATTTATAATTTTTATATTTTATTCCATTTAATACATAATTATTTGGTCTTGTTTTGCAAGTAAAAGGCGTTTTAAAATACCATGCTATATACCAAATTGTTTGATTATTTTAAATAATCTCATATTGTAGAAATCAAACAAACCAATGACAAACAATTATGGTAAACGATTCAATACCAATGAAGTTACCAATTCCGTATAAATGTTTTACAAATTAAAAACACCCTTTCATTTGCGATTCAACAACTTTACCCTTTGACTGCTGATGCATAAAATAAGTTTGTGAAGTCGTAAATCGTTTCGTTAACGGAGGATCAGTTTCATGGGTTTCGTGTTTTGGTCTAAGTTTTACAATTAAATCGATTGATTATAATTATTATCAAATAATAAGGTAATTCATGAAAACAATAAATTAATAATTCAACTTAATAAATAAATATTGACATTGGGATCGATGTAAAATATCATTTTTTTCCACGCTCTTTTTATCATACGTTATCTCAATAGATTTGCACCTTTGCCATATTATTTTTCACGTATTTTATCGATGTTCTCTTCGATAGTACTTTTTTTATAATAATGTACATTCATTCTTAAAACTCTTTTTATTTCGTAAAAGCCTTTAAGTGTTAATTTTTCCTTGTAATTGTAACTTTTAGATATCACATAGACTCAAAAACAATTATACCGACTCTATAATGAGATCATTATTTGAATTATTTAAAAATAGTACGTTTATATGGATAATAAAAAACAATACGACATAAAAAAATTTAAACAAACAATGTACGCAATTGGCCGAATACATACCTAACCAAAACGTAACTATCCCATAGTAATTCGTTTATAACTTGGTCCAAAGAAAACCGTCTAAAGCAACAGATGGTACGACAAGTTCAACCCAATATGGGCCTACTTTTTCCTACAAACAATGTTTAATTAAATTTTTCTTTAAAAGTAAGCAATGTTTTGTAATAAATTATGTTTGATAAATTATTTTCGCACCTTATTTATTTTTGCGTACCTAAATATATTATTTTTGTGTAAGAAATACAAAGAAAATATTATTGTTCTGTGGAAGTGTATTATAATGCAGATTGGATTGAATACAAGGATTTGTCTCTTAGTGATTCATTTGAGTCTTCGAATACAGAATATATGAAAAATTCACGAATAACTGAGGTTTATTAGTTAAAATTAGATTTCTATCGTTATTTGTAAGTTGCTTATATCTTTTTATTTTTAGATTTACTGCCCGGTCCTCAACCTAAATAATAAAATCATTAATCATCTCTAATAAAATACTAAATAGACAAAAAATAAATGTATTAATTATTTTTGCTTTGTTGATAATTTCATCGAGGTGAAAATCATATAAGGTACTCGGATATCGTAAAAAACATATACATTATATAATACAAAAAAGTTTTAACAGTAGCGATAGTTAACTTTGTTATCATTATTTTATACTTAGCTAGCTTACCTATATACATATATAAAAAAATTATAATGCAAAATATATTTAAATATATCGGATATCCACAACTTTTTCAGATATAAAACAGATAAATCAATTAAAATGAAGTATGAAATTAGTCGCAGTATAAATAACCACAATCATGTTAACATTATAAGCGTTTGTGTAAGCTCAGTTAATAATTTTCAATCTTCCGCCGACAGGCTGAAGCCGGTATGTAAAATATCGCTATTGTAATTAAAATGAAAATATAACTTTTTAATTTATCCAAATTTACTTGATAGTATATGAAAATATAGTAAAAACTCATTAAAATAATAATTCAATTCATTCGAAGGCCATGGTCTAAAGTTTCAGACATAAAAAATTATTGCTTCTTGAAACTTGCAATTGTTATAAGATGTTATAAACTAGAAAATTAAATAGTTTTCGTAAATATAACTTTATATTTAGTTAACCAAAAACGAATTAGAATTTATTAGAAGTATATATAATATTTCCTCAAGCAATAAATAAAAACAACATTGAAAAATAATAATAACTCAATAAATAATAATGTATTAAGGCAATATCACAGCACCCTTAGAAAGTCCAAAGAAAATCTAAAGTAGGCAGACCCCAAAAACGACAACACTACGCATCTTGAACAAGATTGAAGGGTTTCGAGGGTACTGTTCATTGTGATATCGTAACAAGAGACCTCAGTCAAGAACTCTCCACTCACACACCTTACCTTGAGGGGCAGGAGACAATGCTTTGTGTACGAAATAACTTGGTAAACATAACCCTGATACTGATAAAGTCACTGTAAGCAAGGAAAAAGAAACTTGTGAAAGTTTAAGGTTATTACAACATGATTTCTTTATTCACCATTACAACTACTATTGTTAACAATAACAGTTGTAATGGTGAACGCAATTCAATAAAACTTCAGCCGACAATTTTCCTAAATTGATAATTTATATACAATCCGAAATTAAAAGCAACCTTAAATCCGGTTATTTATTGGCAGTTAACATACGTGAAACAAAATGTATTATGAATATTCCGTAGCAAAGATTTTATCAGGATCGATTATTCATTACGAAGGTTAAAGTATAATGAAAATTAACGAAGCTTATAAACATGTTTAAAAGCTTCAGAGGGTTTTTTATAATCAAGATTATAACTAATTTAAATAATAATAACTTATTATTAAATCATAATCTTTGTAAAACGTTAAATTAGGCCCTGAAATAGAAAGTTTGTGTGAAAGCACCTCCACTCTGCAAGAAATGTTAAAATAATTATCAAACTCAGCAGATATTGAATAGAACGCCTAAAGTCTTCCAACTTATGGTTTTATCACAATCTACATTTCGCAGTAATAGAAATTCTTAAAACCAACGTAACTTGGCCTCTGGAAACCTTTGAAACGACAAATTTAAGGTAAGCCTCCAAGATATTTACATTGAAACCAGAAATTCAATTTGTTTTAATCAGAGCGAATTTCTTCACGTTAATTAATGTTATGTTCATTTGAATGTTTTAAATTTATAACATAAATATTTATTCGTATATATTCGTACAATTATACGGTAAGGCATTATACGTTTATATTTGATGATTATGAGATTGAAACAAATTGTATAAGAAAACAAATAAACATAAGCACATGAGGCTATACCTAAATAATAATAATTAGTATTTACAAATAAAAAATATAACAAGTATTGAAATCAAAGTAAATAATTTGTTTTTTTATTATATTGTTACTGAAAAAACAGAACAAATGGAAAATAAAAATAGACATTACAAATGTATGAGTATCAGTTTGTAATTGAATTATTTATTCGATAACAAATACTCGTGGATATTGTGTATTGTTGTGTAGTTATGTTTAGATTTTCACATATACAGAAGAAAGATCTTCAAACTCTGACGAATAATCCCAAAGCATAACGACTTCGAACTATCATTATTGTAAAGCTATAAACATACATCCATTGTGAATTCGCTTTATTCCCGAAGAATACGACGATAATAAACAACCCTTTGTTGTATAAAATAATGTGTTTTTTATTGTCCTGATATAAAACGTTTCTCAGACAATATTATTATAGAAGTTTAAATCTTATAAATTATTAGAAGTGATCCATCCCATAATAACAACTGTCAGCGCTTTTACAACTCTTAAAATATAACTAATATAAAACTATTTTTAACAGATTGAACTAGCGTTAGTTATTTGTGTTTTTAAATTGAGTCAATGCAGCATTTCTAGAGTTAATTTCAGGGCTCAATTTTCATTATTTGATTTAAGCTGTCTCTACATAAATAACATTAGATTTTTTTTATGTCATAAATATAAAAATAGAGATAGATTCCAACCAGAGCGAGTTTAAGATTTTATATTAAGACTACGAGGATACCAGTCGTAGTCTTAATATTAAGTTGATGGATTATTTACAGAAGGACTTAATTCGATAAGTACAGTATCAAAATAGGCCGTCCTGACGCTACCATTCGAAGTGCACAAGTGATCACAAGTATTGATTAAACGTGGGAAAAATATTAAATAAATATGTAAAAAAGATCTAAATTGGTATAAAAAAAAAGATAAATATTATAACATGTTGTAAAATACAGGAACTATGAAAGAAGTTGATTAATTGTTTAAAATACTACGAGTTCAATGTATACACTAATTACAATGTGATTACAGTTTCAGTGAATTGTTCGCAATTAAGTAATTACATCCTGAATACTCTCTCTAATGTAATAATTGATTTGATCTCCTGCAAATGTAATGTCTTGTACAAATTGCGAATTATTAGAGTATTAATAAATAAAACAAAGGCTAATAATTAATATATATTTTATTAATTTATTATTAAATTTGTGTTGTTCAAAATGGTTTAATATTTTAATTCTTTTTTCCAATAGCGGTCGAAACTTATTCAGTTGGCTACTTTACTGCAAAATTTTGTGGATATTAACATACACTTATTATACTTAGTATGTTTTGTATTAATCATAGAAATATTTCTTCATAATTGATTCGGGTATTAATTAGAATTGAGCTTTTAACACCACAGCGCCTAATGGTTAAAAGGTGAATAAGAATCAAGATTTTATTTTGATATCAATCTATTATTGCGTGATCCACTATTGCCAATCCGTAGACAAATACAAAATGAAGATCATCTTCACGGATCACCGTCTGTTTATTTTTATCTTATTTATAGCATCAAAATTATTCTTGATAGAGAAATTATACTTTTTTTTAGCTTGGCCTTTCCGTTCCGAACGAACGAACGAACGAAATTTCGAGATAACTTCTTAATTTGTAAATATATTGTAACCAATATTTATATATAACTGTTACGTAATAAAACTAATTTTAAAAACATTTCTAAGAAATATAAATCTTCAATAAATCAATGTTACACAAAGAACAGGAAATTCGAGATTTGTTGATACCAGAATAACATTTTACGATCGTTTTTTATTATCTTCCAGAACATTTAAATCATCCACGTTTCATCGATACATCTGAATTTGATTCATATATTCTGTTTACTGGCAGCTATTAATATTAGAAAAAGAAAAGAGTCGTCAGGAACGAAGATTCATATGCTTTTTCTTCAACTCTGAATGTAGTTAAATAAAAAGAGACAGACACAGAGAGAAAGACACGCACACGTCCACACACACACACACACATTCATAGGCAGTCTGATTGAAATTCGCAAGCACACATATAAAATATATTGCGTATCGTTAAGTGACAATTTCTATAAAATCCGAAAGCAAAATCCATATTAAGGAACTATATTACAAAAATAAATAAATATCAATTTAAACGTAACTGAAAACCTTAATACTGTGCTGTATTATATATATAGTAGTACGTTAGTATGTATATTATGAGATGGTTGTATCCTGTTTGGCTTCTTAAAATACAATAGTATTGTGAAATTCATTTCCTGCAATAAAGGTAAAATAAACGTAAATAATATTGTATACATTACCCCTAACTGTATTTTTATTCAATTGAACGAGGAAACGTAAACATTATAAGATTTGAAAATAGCTGTTCTGCTTCTATTATAATAAATCACTTTCAATCCGATTATTATCTTAATGCTTGTTTAGTGTAATGTGTTCTTTGAAATATATTATATATCTACCTTGCTGTACCGACGTAATGTTTCTGTTATTTGGTCAGTTAGTTTTGTGAACTGTTCCAACTGTGATATTACTCTCAGATACTATCTCATGAATAAGAATAATGTGGAAAATAGCGAATTGAAATAAAAAAAAATATTTGAATACGGGTAAAAATATATCACGAAATTTATTATAGAAAAATATTTATATCAATAAATAAATCCCTAACTCATTCTTTTCACTAATGCATGTTAATATTCTTTAAGTTATAAGAACAAACAAATAACGCACCAAACGGAGATTTGTATAACAGGAAAATATTTAATAAAGTCTCAGCGAAGTAATCACATCCTTTTCCAAAGCGCTCAAAGGCAATGTAGATGATATGTCAAAGAGTTCAAGTTTTGTATTCAAAGAGGAATAAGTCAACATAAATAAACATATTGCCTTTTATCTTTTCAATACAAACATATATATATACAAAAATATAAGTTAAAAGTTTACACCAAGGAATATCTCGATTTTTGGAATAATATTATTCAAATTTATTGTGCAATTATTAAAATGTTCTTCAATAATAATTGAAGTATAATATAATTTAAATTATATTTTATAATTACTTCATTTATTAATTAATTTATATTTTATAATTACTACCTTGATAATAATTAATTGTTTCATTTCACAATTAAGAGAATAAGATATTGTATTACCAAATAATAGTACTATAATTATTATATACGTGTACAACATTAAAATAATGCATATATCAAATACTTATATTAATTTGTTATTGAGAACTAAGATAACATAAACACAGTTATATCTGTCTGTTAGCAACGTGTCAGGAACAAATTTTCAATTGATATTGCAATGTTAGTATAAATGATCAAAGTGAATTTTGTTTATATTGAAATACAAAGCACTTAGTATTTTATAAAATAAACTTTGATACGGAAATTCAAACAACCAATACAAAGCTATTTGTATGATTTTAAAGTTTAAAATAATGCGGTAACTATTGTGCGTAGGTTTCTTTATTTTGGGATTTAGTTTGGTTGGTTTTACATTTAAGTCGGTGTCTAATTACTTTAAGATTGTTTTAAAAAAACAATCTTTATTTATTTATAAAAATATAATAATAAACCTGCTTTTTTAACCCAACTTATTTTTGTTTATGAACCAAAAATTTCAGGCTTCATAAAAACTGAATATATTTTTTACTTTCAAAATTATATTTTTGAAATGAAAATTTCTGTAATTACACAGCATTTTATGTGAATACATATATATATTATTTGACTTATAGATTTTTATGTATGGGTATTTTTAATTTTTAATAATATTATGCCTGTATTTGTTTTCTCCATTCAAAATTAATGTTTTTTAGTATTACCCACTACTAAGTTATAATATATTAGTGAATGTATTAAAAAATGCAGAAATTTCTATGTTAACACTAAACCTACCGACAATTTTTGTATACCTGTTCCTACCACACGCGGTCAAATTGACCGGTAATTAAAAGTTATTTTATTATATAACGCAGGTAATAATGGAAATAACTAAAAGTAAAGATTGTAGAAAATATTATATGCATATTCTAAGAACTCTCATGCAGTTTGATAACGATATTATAACGTTTAAAATTGTGTAAGTTTTACAAAAGTTTAAGAACGGTCAATTTGACCGGTTACCGTTACCGGACTAAAATGATATTCCGGTAACGTAATCTAATCAGTGTTGAGGTTAATGTGGTTAGTGTATCGAGTAGAACTCAATGTAACATGTCTTCAGAGACGCTCTGTGCATGACTCAAGCTTCCAGTGTCAGTGTAAATATGTTATTAATACCTGTTTCGGTTGTATTTTTATTATATAAATAACATTCATTTTTAAATAGATGATTGATTTATTTACTAGAACTATCGACATATAGACAAATAGAACCTGTAACTTTTGGTTCTTACTCGTCATACTACCATTTGAGCCAGGGAGAACTACCAATTGAGAACACGACATTGTTGGTATTCAGTCAGATGTCCATGTATGTAAAGTGAATATTCTATTAAAAATATAGAGAGAGGTCTTACTCGTATCTACCTTACTAATAGAGGCGTATTATTTTCTTTTTTTTTTGGACTTTAATTTGCCAAAACCCTTACCTACTATCGTTATGTCCCTTTATCCTTTCCTACCTTTATATCCTTTCAAATATGCCTTTATATCCTTTATTCACATGTGATACAGTAAATTATTAAAAATACTTTACTTAATATATTATATAAGACGAGAAGAAGAACATAAAGTAATAAATAAATCTTTATTACTTTATGTTCTTGTTCTTTTTACAAATTAACAACATTAATTTCAAAAAATAAAATACAATAACATCATATTACACCTCAGTTTAATTTAGAACTTGGCAACATTTCCGATCGGAATATCAAAGTTCGAACTTGGCAAATGTAGATTTGATCGCTGTCTGTTTTCTATCCATTACCCGAGGGAAGTGTTGAATAAAATTGATTATCTACAATTGTAACATTCTGTTATAGTGCTGTAAAATAATAGTGCCTATTCTTTACGAGTTGTTTATTTCATTAGGTTAAAATATGTATTGATATAGATGATATAATGTGATGCCTGGAGTGTAATATTTGTTGAAGTTTATATTTATCAACATTTGACGCCCAAATTTTGCTTAATACTGATACTTTTTGTTAAATGTTATAATTATCTTTATACACATGTATTAATTTTACGGATTTTTACCACAATCCTGACTCGAATTGACCATGTTGTTTTACTGGTGTTTCTTTAGCGTTCCTGGAGAATTTGTGTTTACAATTGAATCCAGTTGATAGCACTGCGCTCAGACTCCAGGATTTTTCGTGATAGCACATTTTATGCTGTGGTTACTAAAACATTATTATATTATAAAACAAATCCCTAAAAGTAAATAAGATAAGCAATAATAAGGAACATAAAAAAAAAAACTATTGTAAGATAAAAAACTTCAATATGATATAAATACGATGAAATGTCAAATCATTTCCACCAAAAATATCACCTGACTAAGCTAGTTGATATTTCGCAAGATAGATTAAGTTATGTCCCCGTAAAGTTATCTTGTTACAAAGTTATAGCACTGAATCAATTTGTGTAAACTACAACCTGGTAACATCAGGTTAATAGAATTACCTTACCCTGGGCACGTGAGTTGAGTTGAGTTGATTTAATACATTTTTAATTGTAATAAAATATCTAACTTACTTATATGTAAATTTAACTTTAAAGACAATTTATTAAGATAGCATTTGAAGAAAATACATAAATAATGTACCGTCCCGAAAATAATTTGCATTCGTGAATTGTTCCCTGAGGGTGGGAATGATGGTTCACAAACGCCTGAAACTTTGTTTTAATCTTCTGACGAAGGTCAGACTTAGTAATATTAAATACTATGAGATAACAAAACATAATAGATACTTTGTTAAAAGATTCTTCTAATAAAGAGGAACTTCCAATTACGAGTAGGGGAAGAGGGGGCAGAGTGGGGTACTTAAGGTTTAAACATTACTAAAAAAAAAAATAATGTGATTAAATTAAAAATATTTACTTTAAATCATAGCCTAATTCATTGCGAATGACTATGGATACATTTATGTTGATAACGTAATTAATCTACGAGATGTGAATACTTAAGTAAAAAAAGGCATTTGCCCCGCTATGCCCCGTGCATAGGGGTAAAGTGGGGTTGCCTATGGGGCATAGTGGGGTGGTCTTAACGAAACACAATTTCCAAACTAAATAGTTTTATTTTTTCTTGTTTCTTTCTTCACCGCCATTATTTGTTCTGTAGTCTGTTTGTCTGGACCATCCACGAACAACCAGGTTGTGGAGAAGGCTGCCTAGGAGGAGTTTGCATATTCTTATCCAATTGTGTTATTTTTGCAATGGTTGTGTAATGTTACGGGTCAAAATTGTACAGCTTGTTTCATAGCTTGCATAGACCAGCAATGTTGTTCAGTTTTCCTCTTCTATGTGCGCACCATATTAGCTAAAAACGTAAAAAAGAAATATATTACTACTTAGAAGTCTTTAAAACGGGGCAAAGTGGGGTTTTTGTGTGACTGCCCCGCTTTGCCCCAGGCACCATACCCCACTATGCCCCATCGGCTTAGCCAAAATTAAAGAATAACTGATGCCATCTTACCTTTCATTCAATCACCGTGTGCTTTTTGATTAAAAAGTCAGCAGAGAATTTGATTCCTAATAAATTATAACACACCACAGTACATAAATAAGTTTTAGAAAGAATTGATATTCAATTTCACTAAAAATTTTAAGAAAAACACTAGTTTTGATATTTTTGTTTATATCACACGAACACTTTCCGAAAGGGCGTGGGTAGCTTATGAAGGTCCCATGCTGTCTAAGGATCAACCATAGCGACGCATCTGACAGTTCGTACAGCGTTTACTTCAAGCTATTTAAAGCGCGCCCCGCTTTGCCCCGTGGCCCCGCTATGCCCCCCCTTCCCCTATTATGTGAAGATTATTTATTAACACTTTAATAAGGTAAATTACCCAAACCAATATTGAGAAATATATTTCAGAAGATAAATAATATGATTGTTATCAATAATTGATAATAATTACACTTAAGAAATGTATTTTATTTACAGGCAACATATCAAATATTCATTATCACATCTGTACTTAAGCAGTTTATATTTATATATATATACATATATATTTATATATTAAGTTTATATATATATTTTTTATGTATATTTACTTTTACATTTATTAGATTTATCTAATAGAAGTAATACTATGAAATACATTTATTTAAAGGGCAGGTTGGCAATGAGTAGATGGTACCCGGTAATTTTAAACAGGATATTTGGAAATAGGTGCAAACTTTGCCTTTAAATGTAAACAAAAGTTGGGAAAGAAGACAGTGTGAGCAACTGTTTCACTGACCAGATGAAAATGGATTATAATATCTACTTTATACAAATATCCTATGAGTGGGTGGTACCACCCCGCAAGAATAAATTACAACTACGATCTACCATTTTTAATTATAATGCGTAACATTGAGAGACACTAGTCTCTTTATTTCAGAAAACCCCATTCTCGCGTGTCAAATGATCCCAACAAAGATACTTGTTTCAAGTTATTTGTCCGTCTTTACGTAAATATTTCATGGATTCACGACTCAAGGGAAAACCTTGTTTAGTAAACTAGAAAATGTAACTGCTTGTTTATTTATTCATTCATTTATACAATAAATGTGTATCTTTACAAAAAATATAGCCTTTAATATTCTTTTATAATTTTTCTCAATATAAACATGTATATTATTTTATTCCGATATATATATTTGTTTTATTTATTGTCTGTATGTTTTATCATTTGAACAGGTATTATAACTATTGGAACAACTCTATGGAATATCGTAGCTTTAAAAATAACAAAAATATAAATTCTGTTGAATAAATAGTGCCATTATTTCCACAAAGACAAAACCTCGAAAATACCCATCATAGGAGGATTATCTTTCTGCTGTATAAATGATACATTATACTTAATGTGTTTGTACTATTTAAATTTTTTGGTTGCCATTGTCACATTTTTTCACATTGCTGGTTTGCTTTTCTTAACTTCATTGCGGCATGTCAAAAGTTTATTACTATACTAACTATGGGATGCCATTAACGTATAATTGTGTACTAAAAAGCAATTTACGTCACTTATTTTATCTTATATACTGCTTTGGAAAAATAAATTACTTAACTTAAAATCGTGTCTAATGGAAAAACATTTATGGGCATTGATGTTTTTCTTGGCAAAACAATAAACGTTTTTATAAATGTACATAATTTTTTATCAACTCTTGTGAAATCTTAATTTTGATTGTACCCACTACTACAGACTCCTCTAATATTAATGCTTTTAAATATGTCAATCTTTCAAAAATATCACAATTGTTCCTTCTAAGCGATAATGGCGTAATGTTTAAAATTAAATCATATTTTATAACCATTGTTGTTTGAATCTAAAGAACGCAATTGAAGCAACTTCGCTATTGAGTATAATAATATAATATTTAATATGATTCCTCCATACGTCTTCGATTTTTCTTATATTTTTCCCTATTACTATTATTCACATAAATACATATTTGTAGCTCTATATTTTGATAAACTTTCTGTCATCGAAATTGTGATAGGAGCTTAGTGACCTGTGACATTGGTTTATCCAATACACGCACCAGGCTCCCACAAATGACTTTTGTCCACCAGTGTGTTATTATACTATTAACATTTATCATACCGTGTATATATTTCTTGTTTGAAAGAAAGAAGGAAATAAATAAATTGTTTATTACTAATTCTGAATTAATCTTATCATTTTACCTCTTTTATAAAAGTTTATGTAAATTATAGGTGAAATCATAAATGGACATCATTTTTAAATGCAATTCTAAATTATAGTTGCAAAAATTTAATCATCTGTATTCTATGCAAACAATGTCGTGAACAATAGCTAATTTTATATAATTACAAACAAGACTTTAATGACAATAAAAATACAAATAAATTGATGAGAATATTTAATTAATAATAGATATAGCTCAAAAATATTGCGATATGCATAACACGGAAACCTTGCTTACTTTAAAGCGACAAATGTCGTGAAACAAAAACCAGACATTAGTCTTCCTGACATTCCCGAGAGTATCACCAGACACTCAGGTACCTGTAGTGTCAAGTGACAAATAATACACCTAATATGCTTTTAATATAATTGACTTTACATTATATTATGACGTAATCAATCAACAAATATCAAGGAAGGTTTGGTCAATTCATTGTGGAATATAATTACTTTTAAATTACTGGGATTAAATATCTAATTTTAAATCAATAGTTTTATGCTAAAAACATTATCAATGATTGTCTTTATCTCTATTATAAATACACAATAATAGACGTTTACATTATATATTTGTTATAATAATATTAAGTTATTGGAAGTATTATTAAGATAATGTGTAATATAAATAACGTATTCGATAGACGATCTTTGATGTGAAATACGAAAAGACCGCAGATGGCAGCGAGTTATCTGGAATGAAATAATATTACAGCTCCGTGAGAGTATGAGCCGGCATAATGCGGATATTTTTAGATGAAAAGAATTATTATACAAAAAACTAAAATAACCACTTTCATAAAAGGTACATAATGTTTTCTACAATGTTGTTTACACCACAGTCCTGGACTGTACACATTGAAGGTACACTTGATATAATTTTCATATAATAATTATATTTATATTTAATAACAGAATATTGCTTTTTTATTCTATATTGGTTTCAAGTTATTTTTATAGGTATTACTATTTTGTTGTAAACTTATTGACATGTTATGCTAATCAATCATCGCCCAAGTTCTTGCATAAATTCATTTCATTACAAAACTGAACTATTATTAAAACAGGGCGCGGTCAAGTCTTTTAATATTTAGAGAAGTGATCAATTTAAAGGCATGTCTGTCGGATGCTCGGTTTATTCACCTGGAATATAAATTTTCATGGGTCATTACGCACGAAGATTACACACAATTTTCATGAATCTTTGGTAAAATTCTGTATTAAATACAACATTATGGTTATTGTCAAGCAAAGAGCCTCTTTTGTTCCAATATTTGGCCTATTATACCATTTTTTATTATTTTTTCATCAACATTTTTCATCATCAACAAAACAAGAATATACCTGATAAAAACAGCCCACACAGTGTCCTTTGAGGTTTTTTATATAGAAATCTTTACATAACAGTATAATTTTAGTTTCACAACTATATAAATACTTAAATAAATTCTAGCTTAGCACTAAATACAAATTAAGTTTAGACATATGTATATATATTATCATTTATATCCATAATAATAAATATTTAAACAAATATTTAATGTAAACATAAATTAACATGGACATTACCGAACCCGGGAACTTAATTGAGTTTATTATAAAGATATAAGCGCACACATTTCACAACTGTTTTAGAATATCCCAACGCATGTTTCCAAGTTTATACTAAAATGTAACATTGAAAAGTCGCCAAAACTAAAATTAAAGTTGAAAATACGTTATTCACGTTATAGATATTCAAATTTAAAATAAATATAAGATACCTAAAACCTCATCCAACTATAAACAATAACATTTGTATAAACAGCTAATCGCATAATTAAACCAACATCCAAATAACAATTTAGACCGGATTAACATAATTAAACAACTTGAATCGAAACACTTTTTGTATAATATTAAGAATTATTTATTGATACGGTTTTTTATTGTAGTCATATCGAGTCATTGACCTCGAGATGGGTCTTCGATATCGATAAGGTCCGTAAAATACTAAATCCGTAAATAATAAATACTAAATCCTAAATACTAAATCCGTAATATACGTAGGTAGCATAAAATCTTCAGCTATGAGGTCATTCTTCAATAAGTTTTATCGCTTCGTCTTCACAAGTGGGATAGCTTTTATTTGGCTCAAAGAATTAGCATAGCTATTCAAAGAGGAAATGAGGCCAGCATTCCTATCTCTATAACATGTGCATTCATTTATACGACACTCTCGGTTCAATTCTTTTTTACTTTTAATATTGTAAGTTCTTATTGACTTGACTATTACATGAGATTTATAAAATATTTTACTTTACAAATCTGGCACTTGAAATGTTCAAACATAAATATTTCGAAGATAAATTCAGACGTTTTATAGTATTTGAAATTCTTTTAACGACACCCAATGCTACTATCTATCGCGTTTTTTAAGTCTCCTTTTAATCTGTCCTAAGTTTAAAGTTATTTGTTCTCTGGGAGCAATATTGGTGAAGCTCGTAACCACGTCGTTATGGTTGGCAGAGTGTCTCCACTAAAAAAGGATTGTCATTGACATTTTTAGTATTGGCAATATACTCTGTATATCTACTTTATAACTACTGCCGATAAAGTATTACATGACGAACGTTTTATTAGCAATCTTATCATATTTTTAGATAACATTTTGAATAATGCTTAAAATTTAAACTTATTTGTTAAAACACAATTATCAAATTATATTTAAAGTCTAAAGCATATATATTTCCATTATAAAACCTATATTATTTTTCTTCAAGGTAGGGAAATAGTAATTGCATAAAAACTCTTTAAGAATCTTGAAAATTGCAGTGAAAGAAGAAATACAAATTCAAAAACTATTCAAGAAACTAATGAGACTTGCATTGAAATTATACAAATTCGAAGTCAGAAGCATCTAGACAACTTGAAAGAACGTTCGAAAAGGCGACGTTGCAAAAGCCCACTTCGTGAATATCCCACTACACCTACCCACAAGTTACAACTTAACTTCAGATGGATTGTCATCAAACAAACATTGGTAGAAAATTGCAATTTACAGCGTCAAAGATCAATATAATCAAAGGAATCACAACTTTTTTCATACAAGTGATATTGTTTTTATGATATAGATATAAAAAAAAATGTATTCTTATTCTTAAATTCTTATTGGTTAGATTCGTCATTCAAGAAATAAATGTTTTGATTTCTTCGTCAAAATTAAGAATGAATTAAATAGATTACGTGTCCGAAATTATTAGGAAGATTCAGATTTAGTGGAATAATACTTGATATAATTTGTTCCATAATATTAATACTATGAAATATGTCTTCAATAGCAAATACTAAATTTTTTGTTGATTAAATACAGTTACATTACCAAAATAGTCTAGCCTATAAATATAGACTTTGGCTTTGACTTTCAGTATTGAGAGACGAACCTTTATAATGTTTCCCTCTGGACGAATTTTGCTGATTTCCATACAAATGCCTTTACGACTTTTAGGAACATATGTTTTTATAATTGCATCTTAAATTAAACCTTTAATATTATATGATCTTCGAAACTACATAATTATTACCATATACGTGAATTTTAGTGACGTGTAATGTGCACCATAACCCAAGAACGACTACCCGCCTTTATATTTTTTATTCCCATATGATACAGAAATTTCAAGAAAAAATACTTATTATTATTATTATTATTATTTATCTTCACCCCATATCCCTTGCGGGGTAGCCAGAGACGACGGAGCGCCAAACGCTACGGTCCCTGCATACCTCTTTCGCCTCGGCAACAGACATCAACCACTTCATACATGCCCTCCGGGGGGTCCTCATGCTTTTCACGTGACCTTCCTCCAGTATCATAGATACTATTTTTTCGAAGGTCACTCAAGGCCTCCCCCTGTCTCTCTTACCGCTCACTTTTCATTTATAAATCTTTTTTACCATTCTTTCATCACTCATTCGTTCGACGTGCCCAAACCACCTGAGCACGTTCTTTTTCATTCTCACCGTGACATCTTCGCTAGTACCTGCCATTCCGTGGATCTCTTCATTGTGGATTCGGTCAGCTAGACCGACTCCGCATATTCTGCGAAGAGATCGCATCTCCACAGCATTCACCTTTCTTACATTCTTCTCCTGTGTTACCCACGTTTGGCTGCCGTTTAACAGCGTCGGTAGCAAAACTGCATTGTGTACAGCCAAACGTGCAGCTATGCTGAAGTTTCGCCGTCTCAACAATGCAGCCAAAGCACCGTTGACTTTGTTACTGGCAGCAATACGCCTTTTCACACCCATTTCGTAAACGTTATGCTAAACATACTTCCCAAATATACCACTTCATTCACTTGTTCCATTATCTTACCATTCACGTTGATCTTACATTCTGTTCTTTCTTCATTTCTTTAAAATATCAGAACCTTCGTCTTATCTGCATTCAGGTTTAGACCATTATTTTCACACCCATCTTTCAGAATGGTGACCAATGCCTGCAAATCGCATTCTGATGATGCAATGAGCACTGCATCATCGGCATACAGCAAGCAATTGACCTTAAGGTCACCTACTTTCACTCTAATGTCACTGTCTTTCACGCCTTGGAGACAATTATCCAAATACAAATTGAACAACCAAGCTGGCATAGCGCAACCTTGCTTAACACCCGATTGGATGTCAAACCAGGGCGACATATCAGCTCCTACTACTTTTTATTATGTACCCACTACTACAGACTACTCTAATATTAATGCTTTTAAATATGTCAATCAATCAAAAACATCACAATTGTTCCTTCTTAGCGATAATGGTGTAATGTTTAAAATTAAATCATATTTTATAACCATTGTTGTTTGAATCTAAAGAACGCAATTGAAACAACTTCGCTGTTGAATAAAATATAATATTTAATATGATTCCTCCATAAGTCTTCGATTTTCCTTATATTTTTCTCTATTACTATTATTCACATAAATACATTTTTGTAGGTCTATATTTTGATAAACTTTCTGTCATCAAAATTGTGATAGGAGCTTAGTGACCTGTGACATTGGTTTATCCAATACACGCTCCAGGCTCCCTGCAATGACTTTTGTCCACCAGTGTTTTATTATACTATTAACATTTATCATACCATGTTTATATTTCTTGTTTGAAAGAAAGAAGGAAATAAATAAATTGTTTATTACTAATTCTTACTTAATCTTATCATTTTACCTCTTTTATAAAAGTTTATGTAAAATATAGGTGAGATCATAAATTGACATAATTTTTTAAAGGCAATTCTAAATTATAGTAGCAAAAAGATAACCTTCAGTAATTTACGCAAAGTCGCGAGCAATAGCTAGTTTTATATAATCACAAACAAGTCTTTAAAAACAGTAAAAATACAAATAAATCGATGAGAAAATTGTATTAATAATATAAATAGCTCAGAAATAAAAGAATATTTCGATATGCATAACACGGAAACCTGGCTTACTTTAAAGTTACAAATGTCATGAAACAAAAACCAGACATTAGTCTTCCTGACATTCCAGAGAGTATCGCGAGACACTCGGGTACCTGTAGTGTCAAGTGACAAATAATACACCTAATATGCTTTTAATATAATTGACTTTACATTATATTATGACGTAATCAATCAACAAATATCAAGGAAGGTTTGGTCAATTCAATGTGGAATTTAATTAATTTTAAATCACTTGGATCAAAATTCTAGTTTTAAATTAATATTTTTATGCTAAAAACATTATCAATGATTGTTTTGATGTCTATTATAAATACACAATAATAGACGTTTACATTATATATTTGTTATAATAATATTAAGTTATTGAAAGTATTATTAAGGTAATGTGTAATATAAATAACGTATTCGATAGACGATCTTTGATGTGAAATACGAAAAGACCGCAGATGGCAGCGAGTTATCTGGAATGAAATAATATTACATCTCCGTGAGAGTATGAGTCGGCATAATGCGCATATTTTTAGATAAAAAGAATTATTATACAGAAAACTAAAATAACCACTTTCATAAAAGCTACATAATGTTTTCTACAATGTTGTTTACGTGGTGTATGGTCACACACACACAGTCACCACAGTCACACACCATACACAGTCCTGGATTGATTGACACATTGAAGTACACTTGATATAATTTTCATATAATAATTATATGTATATTTAATAACAGAATATAGCGCTTTTATTCTATGTTGGTTTCAAGTTATTTTTATATGTATTACTATATTGTTGTGAACTTATTGACATGTTATGCTAATCAATCATCGTCCAAGTTCTTGCATAAATTCATTTCATTACAAAACTGAACTATTATTAAAACAGGGCGCGGTCAAGTCTTTTAATATTTAGAGAAGTGATCAATTTAAAGGCATGTCTGTCGGATGCTCGGTTTATTCACCTGGAATATAAATTTTCATGGGTCATTACGCACGAAGATTACACACAATTTTCATGAATCTTTGGTAAAATTCTGTATTAAATACAACATTATGGTTATTGTCAAGCAAAGAGCCTCTTTTGTTCCAATATTTGGCCTATTATACCATTTTTTATTATTTTTTCATCAACATTTTTCATCATCAACAAAACAAGAATATACCTGATAAAAACAGCCCACACAGTGTCCTTTGAGGTTTTTTATATAGAAATCTTTACATAACAGTATATTTTTAGTTTCACAACTATATAAATACTTAAATAAATTCTAGCTTAGCACTAAATACAAATTAAGTTTAGACATATGTATATATATTATCATTTATATCCATAATAATAAATATTTATACAAATATTTAATGTAAACATAAATTAACATGGACATTACCGAACCCGGGAACTTAATTGAGTTTATTATAAAGATATAAGCGCACACATTTCACAACTGTTTTAGAATATCCCAACGCATGTTTCCAAGTTTATACTAAAATGTAACATTGAAAAGTCGCCAAAACTAAAATTAAAGTTGAAAATACGTTATTCACGTTATAAATATTCAAATTTAAAATAAATATAAGATACCTAAAACCTCATCCAACTATAAACAATAACATTTGTATAAACAGCTAATCGCATAATTAAACCAACATCCAAATAACAATTTAGACCGGATTAACATAATTAAACAACTTGAATCGAAACACTTTTTGTATAATATTAAGAATTATTTATTGATACGGTTTTTTATTGTAGTCATATCGAGTCCTTGACCTCGAGATGGGTCTTCGATATCGATAAGGTCCGTAAAATACTAAATCCGTAAATACTAAATACTAAATCCTAAATCCTAAATACTAAATCCGTAATATACGTAGGAAGCATAAAATCTTCAGCTATGAGGTCATTCTTCAATAAGTTTTATCGCTTCGTCTTCACAAGTGGGATAGCTTTTATTTGGCTCAAAGAATTAGCATAGCTATTCAAAGAGGAAATGAGGCCAGCATATCTATCTCTATAACATGTGCATTCACATATACGACATTCTCGGTTCAATTCTTTTTTACTTTTAATATTGTAAGTTCTTATTGACTTGACTATTACATGAGATTGATAAAATATTTTACTTTACAATTCTGGCACTTGTGATGTTAAAAAAAATATATTTTAAAGATAAATTCAGACGTTTTATAGTATTTGGAATTCTTTTAACGACACCCAATGCTGCTATCTATTGCGTTTTTTAAGTCTCCTTTTAATCTATCCTAAGTTTAAAGTTATTTGTTCTCTGGGAGCAATATTGGTGAAGCTCGTAACCACGTCGTTATGGTTGGCAGAGTGTCTCCACTTAAAAAGGATTGTCATTGACATTTTTATTATTGGCAATATACTCTGTATATTTACTTTAGAACTACTGCCGATAAAGTATTACATGACGAACGTTTTATTAGCAATCTTATCATATTTTTAGATAACATTTTGAATAATGCTTAAAATATAAACTTATTTGTTAAAACATAAATATCAAATTATATTTAAAGTGTAAAGCATATATATTTCCATTATAAAACCTATATTATTTTTCTTCAAGGTAGGGAAATAGTAATTGCATAAGAACTCTTTAAGAATCTTGAAAATTGCAGTGAAAGAAGAAATACAAATTCAAAAACTATTCAAGAAACTAATGAGACTTGCATTGAAATTATACAAATTCGAAGTCAGAAGCATCTAGACAACTTGAAAGAACGTTCGAAAAGGCGACGTTGCAAAAGCCCACTTCGTGAATATCCCACTATACCTACCCACAAGTTACGACTTAACTTCAGATGGATTGGCATCAAACAAACATTGGTAGAAAATTGGCAATTTACAGCGTCAAAGATCAATATAATCAAAGGAATCACAACTTTTTTCATACTAGCGATATTGTTTTAGGATATAGAAATGAAAGGAATGTATTATTCTTATTGGTTAAATTTATCACCCAAGAAATAAATGTCTTGATATCTTCCTTATTATTAAGAATGAACTTCATAGATTACGTGTATAAAATTGTTAGGCAGATTCCGATTTAGTGGAATAATACTTGATATAATTAGTTCCAAAATATTAATTCTATGAAATTATTAAATTATGATGGTCTTCAATAGCAAATACTAAACTATTGTTGATTAAATAAATAAAATTGTTAGTAAGAAGAAGATAGAAATAATAACAGTTAAGTTTAAAATGCCAATAATATTTACATTACCAAAATAGTCTAGCCTATAAATATAGACATTGGCTTAGATAATAACCAATTTGAGTATTGAGAGACGAACCTTTATAATGTTTCCCTCTGGATGAATTTTGCTGATTTTCATACAAATGCCGTTACGACTTTCAGGAGCATATGTTTTTATAATTGCATCTTAAATTAAACCCCTTTAATATTATATGAACTTAGAAACTACATATGTTTTACCATATGCGTGAATTTTAGTGAAGTGTAATGTGCACCATAACCCAAGAAATTTTAAGAAAGAATATTTCATTTTTGCAAATTAAAATCATTCATATCAATAAAAATAAAACACAATAACACATTATAAATTTAAATAATTTATAATTAGTAAATTTAAATAATTTATAATTTACTAATTTGGCAACTTTTCTTATCAGAATCTCGAAGTTCGAACTTGGCAAATATAGATTTGATCGCTGTCTGTTCTCTATCTATTATCCGAGTGAAGTGTTGAATAAAATAATTGTATAAAATTGTAAATGTAAATATTACTATGAGGCCTGGACTTTAGTACTCAATATTTGATTTGTTGTGATTACAAGACAATTTATATATTTATTATTTATTTATTTATTTATATGTTTTCCACTTTGAATCTATACTAGTGATCACTTGTGTACGTCGAATGGCAGTGACAGGAGGACCAATTTTGATATCGTATGTATCAAAATAAGCCCTTCTCTCCAATTTAAAATAAGGCTACGAGGGTTTCAAAAACGCCCTTGTCTGGGAAGAACCACACAACAAACTTAGCCGGTTTTTTTTAAATTTTAATACTAAACCCTAAAAAGAAAACAATTTTTTTTAATAAGTCACTTAGAGAAATCGCTCTTGTTAAATCTTCAATATATACAATAAATACGATGAAATGTCAAATCATTTCCACCCCACATATCATCTGACTAAGCTAGTTGATATTTCGCAAGATAGATTAAGTTATGTCCCGTGAAGTTATCTTGTTACAAAGTTATAGCACTGAATCAATTAGTATAAACTATAACCTGGTAACTTAGTAGAATTTCAGGTTAATAGAATAACCTTACCCTGGGCACGTGTGTTGAGTCGAGTTGATTAATTACATTTTTAATTGTAATAGAATATGTAACTTAACTAAAAATGGTTCTTTTTTTGGGTAGACCTCGAAGAATTCGGTCTGCCCATTCATTTGTCCCCTACTTTCGAATTTTGGAAAAATTTCTTCACAGGAGGTCTTCTTATGACCGTCTGAGTCCGAAATGACCATTGGTCAAAAAGTTTATATATATATATATATATATATATATGCGTGCGTGCGTCCAGATTCACTTTTGTCAGCACGATAGCGGCCGCAGTTTCGCTCGGATCGCCTTCAAACTTTGCACAAAAATCAAACATCTAAAAATGAAGGTCAAGTTCGTTAACCACAGAAATCCGGTCACAGGGGGCGCTAGGGCCTCACTTTTTCTGATTTCAGTTTTTCGACCATAACTTTGTCCCTATAAAAAGGAGATCAATCGCGTTCATATTATATGATGTCTTTGATAAATACCTATAACTAATGTAGATAAACCGAAAACCTAACTTCAATAACTTAGGGGTGGGGGTAAAAAAACCGAAATTTTTTGGAAAAAAAATCATAACTTTTTTCTGGTAAACATTCTTGCATCGCAAGTATTTTTAATAGAAAGGTTATTTTTTACTCTAAATTTAGGTATCAAAAGTTTTTCCGTAGAAGGTACCGTTTTCGAGAAAAAAAATTAAAACTACTTTTAGCTTGTAAATTTTAGGTAGGTAAAACCACGGCAACTTTTTTCTGGTTAACATTCCCTCCTCGCAAATATTTTTAATAGAAAGGTTATTTTTTACTCTAAATTTAAGTATCAAAAGTATTTCCAAAAAAGGTACCTTTTCCGAGAAAAAAAATTAAAACCACTTTTTGCTTGAAAATTTTTGATGTAAACAACGGCATCATGTATTATTCTTAGGTAGTGAGTTATATTTTAAATGAGTTACACACGAGGTCTACCCACGCGTGTCCCCCTGCGGGCACGGATTTTTTTTTTAACTAGTTTCTTTAACACATATCAAATGGAGTCTGACTTTCAATCAGCGGAATGAACACAGGCAATTTTAAAAAATCAGATAAAACGAAAATAATAGATACATGAAATAAAAACGGTGACTTCAAAAATAATTTATGAAGAAAGCATTTGAAGAAAATAAATCCAAAATCTGTATACCATTCAAAAATAATCTGCATTTGTGAATTGTTTTGAGGGTTGGAATTATTTTTCACAAACCCTTGGAACTTTGTATGAATCTTCTGACGAAGACACTATGTATGTATTAGTTAGTTTAAGACAATATAATATTTTCTTCTTTTAATAAAGAAAACGTTTCAATTACTATGTGATGATAATTTGTTAATGCTCTAATAACTACTATATAGTTTGACAAATTACCCAAATCATATATTAGATATATGTTTTTCGAGAGAAATAATATGATTGGTATTGATTAATGATAATAAATATATGTGAGAAATGTTTATTATTTAGGGACAAAATATAAAATATTCGTGTTCAAATCATATAATCATCTTAATAAGTTTCTATAATGACATTCTTAATATAATATGACAAATCTAGTAGAAGTAATATTATGAAAAATATTTTTTTAACTAGGCTGGTTGGCCAATGGGTAGATGTTACCTGATAGCTACCGGTAACTTCATATATTTGGAAATATATTTAATGCGTTGTCATTCTTGACAAATCGCTACGAGAAAGGACAGTACTTGGGCTACTCTTTCACTCACCGGATGAAAATTAATTATAATAGCTACTTAATCCTATTTTCTATGTGAGGCTGCTACTACATCGGTCTATCCAGACCTAACTAACTGCAGTCGATACACTTTTTAATTAGAATGCACATCGCATTGAAGGACTGTGATCGGGGTTGGGTGCCGATTTTACCGGATCCCTATTCTCTTATAACAAATTATCAAAACAAAGATACTTGTTGCAAGTTATTTGTACGTTTTTAAGTAAATATTTCATGGAGACATGACTCAAGGGAAAACCTTGTTTAGTGAGATAGAAAATGTTACTGCCTGTTTATTTATTCTAAACAGTAAAGCTTTACAAAACATACAGCAATAAATGTTTTTTAATTATATTTTTCAAGATATTTTGAAATAAATAAAAAAATTTATATATTGACACCTTTTGAACAGGTATCATGCTGAAACTATATAAAAGATTTTGATGTAATGAGTATAACAACGAACTTTATTTAGTATAATAAATATTAAAATAAAGATAACAATAAATATCATGAATTACTTTTAAATAATCGTAGATATCATTTTCCTTACAAAAATTTACAAATATTATGATAATATGTGATAATAATGTTTTGATATTAAATATATCTTTGCAATCTAAAGTAACCAGTACACACAGAAGTATTCCTTTCAATAGTTCTGTTACTTTCAATTCTTTTGGTGTTGTAAATCTTGCGAACGTGATATGTATTCGCTTTTCTGGAAAAATGGTATAGAAAACGTACCCTATAAACAATTTTCTTATAAAGCTTTTTTTTCTTCGTTTTTGTTGCGACCAGCTAGAAACTTTAATAGGACACCACCCATAACAGAAAAAAATAATACCTATATGTTGAAAAGCCCGGAAATCGTACACCAATGCATGTAGTCTTATCTATATCGACTTAACTTTATTTCGGAATACAAAAAGTGATATACCTTACTTAGTACTTTACTTATACCATTTAAGTTTTATTCTAATATTTGTTTTCGGATAAAAAAAATAATTAATTTTAAATCGCTGATACTTCTAACACTTGAATGACATTTGGTAATGGAATGACTCTTGTAAAATCTTTATTTTGATTGCACACATTACAATAGCCTATACAAATATTAATGCTTTTAATGTTTGAATTCCATTAATCGACATATTTTACTGCCCACCCACACTTTAACAACAAAATTGTACCTGCCTAGTAATAATGGTGTATTGTTCAAAATTACAATACCTTCTATAACAATGACTACTAAAAACTAAAGAAAGCAATTGAAGCAACTTCACTGTTGAGTTAAAATTGTTACTGTAGTGTTGTGTAAAATATAACATGTCAACATTGATTTTTAAAAATGAAAATAAAACTATAGTGATTTTTCATATACTTTTTTCTATTACTATTGTTTACGTATATACATTTTTGTATGTCTACATTTTGACTAACTTGCTGTCATCGAAATTGTGATAGGAGCCTAGTGACCTGAGACATTGGTTTATCCAATACACGCACCAGGCTTCTAGAACTGATTTTTGTCCACCAGTTTTTATTGCTTTATTAAAATTTATCACATCTTGTTTATAATTAATCTGTGACAGAAATAAATAATAGAAATAGATTGTTTATGACAAATTTTTACTTAATCTTTTTACGTCTTTAATAAATGATTATATTAAATATAGGTAAAATCTTAACAAACTGTCCGGTTTTTATAAGCAATTTTAAATTGTAGTTGCGAAAAGATAACCATCTGTATTCTATGTAGACAAAGTCGCCGGCAATAGCTCGTTTTATATTATAATTACAAACAGAGTCATTTAAAGTCACTCAAAAAGTACAATTAAACCGATTCGAATATTCAATTCATAATATAGAAGAATATATTTTTTTTAATATGATACAAAAACCTTGATTACTTTAAAGCTACAAATGTCGTGAAATAAAAGCCAGACATTAGTCTTCCGGACATTCCCGAAAGTATCACGAGACACTCAGGTACCTGTAGTGTCAAGTGACAAATAATACACCTAATATGCTTTTAATATAATTGACTTTACATTATATTATAATATATAATCAACGAATTTCAAGGAAGGTTTAGTCAATTTAGTATGGAATACAGTTGTATTCAAATTACTGAGTTCAAAATTCCAATTTTAAAATAATTGTATTATGCTAAAAATGTTATGAATGAATGTTGTAATTTCTATTATACTTACACAATAATAGCTGGCATTATTGCCTTTCCCAAATACGAAATTAATTGATTACATTACATATTTACATTATATATTTATGATAATAATATTAAGTTATTGGAAGTATTATTAAGGTAATGTGTAATATAAATAACGTATTCGATAGACGATCTTTGATGTGAAATACGAAAAGACAGCAGATGGCAGCGAATTATCTGGAATGAAATAATATTACAGCTCCGTGAGAGTATGAGCCGGCATAATGCGGATATTTTTAGATAAACAGAGTTATTTTATAAAGAACTAAAATAACCACTTTCATAAAAAATTACACATTTTCTTTAAAAATGGTACATTTACAAGTCCTGACATTGATAGCCTTAATATAATTTTCATATAATAATTATACATATTATTTATATTTCATAACATAATATTGTACTGTTATCCTATATCGGTCTCAAGTTATTTTTATATGTATTACTATATTGTTGTAAACTTATTGACATGTTATGCTTATCAATCATCGCCCAAGCTCTTGCATAAATTCATTTCATTACAAAATTGCTATTATTAAAACAGACCGCGGTCAAGTCTTTTCATATTTTAGAAGTGATCAATTTAAAGGCATGTCTGTCGGATGTTAGATTTATTCACCTGGAATATATATTTTCATGGGTCATTACGCACGAAGATTACACACAATTTTCATGAATCTTTGGTAAAAATCTGTATTAAATACAACATTATGGTTATTGTCAAGCAAAAGAGCCTCTTTTGTTCTATAATTTGGTCTATTATATCATTTTTTAATTTCTTTCTCATATATATTTATAAACATGTTTATAATCACTAAATGACAGACGCCGGATAGAAAAAGATCACAAAGTGTCCTTTGCGGTAAATTTTTTAATCTACATATTAATCTAGTTTCACGAAAATACTTAAATAAAGACGAGCATAGTACTTAATTGAAATTAAGTTTAGAGTTAGGGTTAGAATTAGAAATAGCGTTGTGTAGGATACGGATATCTTTAGTATTAAGATTAGGATATAATTAAGAATATCATGTGGATTAGTTAATGCTATCTAATTTACTAGATATTAGTATATCTGATTTCCTTTTTATATCAAGAAGAGCCAATTGTCAATGAATCAATACAAAATTATTTAAATAAAATGGTAAAATGTTAATGTTTTCAAGGTCTAACAAGATATTTTATCATTTAACTATAGATTTTTGATTATATTTTACATTGACAGTGATATTTCTTAGTTTTTTTATAACGACATTAAAATTTATCTAAAAACCTTTGCTATTACAAATAACAAAATATAATAAAAACACATTAATTTTAACATTTTTATTCTTATATAATTGATATAATTGATTGATTGATATAGACATACATACAACGCAAAAATTAATTAACATGAGCGTTACCGAAACCGGGAGCTTAATTTATTGAGCTAACATGTCCTTATCATAAGGATATTGTAATTATTTGGATATAAGCGCACCGATTTGATCACTATGCTTTAGAATATCCCAACCTGTTTCCAAGTTTATAGTAAAAAATTAAATTGACAAAAAGCCAAAACTAAAATTAAACTTGGAATTGTTTATACGTTAGTCATGTTATAAATATTCAAATTAAAAATAAATATAAGATACCTAAATTAATTTCCTTAAGTCTCATCCAACTATAAACAATAACATTTGTATAAACGACTAAACGCATAATTAAACCAACATAAAAGTTAAGTAAGACAGCATTAACATAATTAAACAACTTGAATTGAAACACTATTTGTATAATTCTAAGAATTATTTATTGACAGGGTTTTTTTATATTCATACTCATAACGACCTTGATACAATTTGCTGTATCATTCAAATTCTCTCGTAGTTAAAAAGTTATTCATAAGATCTTTAAAATACCATACTTATGAATAACATTATATATAAATACATACATACATATATAAAATTTTCAGCTATGAGGTCATTCTTCAATAAGTTTTATCGCTTCGTCTTCACAAGGGGGATAGCTTTTATTTGGCTCAAAGAATTAGCATAGCTATTCAAAGAGGAAATGAGGCCAGCATTCCTGTCTCTATAACATGTGCATTCAAGTATACTACATTCTCGGTTCAATTCTTTTTTTACTTTTAATATTGTAAGTTCTTATTAACTTGACTATTATAAAAAAATATTTTATAAATCATAAATTTAAAATGTTTTAAAAATAAATATATTTAAAATAAATTTAGAAGTTACAGTGTTTGTAATTCTATTTAACAAGACTATATGATATTATCTATTGCATTTTTAACACTTTCGCTGCCACCAGATTTTCAGAAATTGAGCCCTGTGTGCTGTTTCAATCTTTCATATAAACGTTTGCATAAAGGCATTTAAATAAACGGAAAAATAGTAAAAAAAATGTTGAGCCAATTAAATACTATAAAAAATTTACTTTTAATTGCTCCGTACATGCTGCGGCAATGGGGTGAAACACGGGGTGAAACTTGCGTCTCCGTACACGCTACGGAGCTGGCAGTGAAAGTGTTAAGTATCATTTTGATTTTATCCTAAGTTCATAGTTATTTGTACTGTAGGAGCAATATTGGTGAAGCTCGTAACCACGGCGTTATGGTTTGCAGAGTGTTTCCACATAAAAAGGATTGTCATTGACATTTTTAGTATTGGAAATTTATATCTACGCATTATATGCATTTTCAAAGAAGGAACAGAGTTGGGAATAGCATGCACCCTTAAAAATTATAAAAATTTTTTAAAACACAAATATCTAATTTTATTTAAGGTCCAAAGTAAAATCATGTAAATTTTATTTAAATTATAAAAACTGCACTATTTTTCATACAGGTAGACAAAATATTAATTGCATAAGAACTTCTGGAAGAAACTTGAAAATTGCAGTGAAGAAATACAAATTCAAAAACCATTCAAGAAAGTAATGAAACTTGCATTGAAATTATACATACAAATTCAAAGTCAACAGCATCTAGACAACTTGAAAGATCGTTCGAAAAGCCGAAGTTGCAAAACCCATCTTTCATGAATAGGAAACTATACCTAACCATAATTTACTACTTAACCTTAGATAGATTGGCATCTAACAAACATTGGTAGAAAATTTACAATTTATAACGTGAAAAGTTAATATAATCAATGGAATCAGAACTCTTGCTACTAGCATTATTGTGTTTATGGTATAGATATAAATGAAATGTATTAATCTTATTGGTGAAATTTATTATACAGAAAAAAAAAGATTTGATTTCTTAGTTAGGAATGAACCTCTTGATGAGGTATATAGTACATTTATATAGTTATTAGTCGGATTCCGTTTTAGTGAAATATTATTGATATAATTTGTTAGATAATAAATATATTGTAATAATATGTTAAATAAATAACTTCATAATTTTAGTACTATGACTTTTAAAATTACGATGGTCAGCGAAAAAAGAACTGCATTCCAAAAGAAAAACTGCATTTATAAGTTTAAAATTCCAATAGATTACCAAAAACAGTCTAGCCTTTAAATATAAGACAAACTTTGGATTGGATAATAACCAATTTGAGTATTGAGAGACGAACCTTTATAATGTTTCCCTCTGGACGAATTTGGCTGATTTCCATACAAATGCCGTTACGACTTTCAGAAACATTTGTTTTCGTAATTGCGTCTTTCTTCTCGAAAATGTGATTTTATATTGGAACCATCTTTTTATAATTAGGACAAACCAGTTTTTGCTTTCTTTTAATCCTAAACAGTTAATTCTAAAATTAGTTTAGATTTTATATGAACCTAAAAAAATAGACTAAACCACAACGCTAGTATATATAATGAATTATAAAATATACTTCCCAAATATATAATATATATTCTATATAAAAATAATTTTAACAATTGTAAGAGAATATCGTTCCCAAATGATAATAATAAACTTTGAAAGCGCTATCAAATCAAGTTAATTATTGTAGGTTGAAACATCGGAAACTAGTTAGGACGCTAAATGGATAACAAAATTGAATTCTATTACCAATTCATTACGATGAAAATCGAAAATCAGGGCTCTTTCTATGTAAATTGCTAAGGTAATAGGATCAGGATCGAGTACCTCCGATGTTTGAACTGTATTTTACTTGTGTAAAGGCGATTTTTCCTTGATCAAAAAAAGCATTCGAGCGATAAGGTCTGAAATGCTTGTCCATTTCACAGTTTTTTTTTCTAAAGTAAAGCGAAAGAGGAACATCTGGTTTGAGAAAATGTTCTCATCGTCATATCCTTCGAGATGGATTTGACAAAGTACGGACGTCTTGATCATAAATCTTGACTTTAATAAATTTCTATCATATTCGATTTTATGATGTTTTTAGAGCGTGCTTGCTTATATTTGGTATATTCAATCTACTATGTTGATATTGTACACGTATGTGTTATGATGATTAAATGTGTGGAGAATTACATGGGCTTAATAATTATTGTACCGGTTTCAAAAACTACATTATGAGAGAATTAAAGATACTTTTTATACCAATATTCCCCAATCCTATGATCGATGTCTAAGCGAGTGAAACTATAAAAAGCAAGATAGTCTCATCACATATAAAAATATTCGATGGCAGCTTAGTAACAACAGATCAGCAAGTATATGGATTATATATTAGAGATTAAATAAAAGAGATTAAACATACTTGTGTATCTCTGTGTATGCTGTAAGTAGACCAGCAGCAAGGCTCCACCTGGTTGGAGTCCAGCCCCCAGAACTCCAACTCCTCTTCAAACAAGGGTCCGCACACATTTGTGGGATAGTGGAGTTTCCCTGTTCTGTAACAAAAATAAATGTTATTACTTTTAAAAATATCATATTTAGTTTACTTTTAATGCTAACTAAAATAGATATATAGAATTTCAACTTGTCAATTAAGCAGTGCCTGACCTAGTACAGATACTATAAACTATGGTTTGCTCGCTGATGCGCCCGTGGGAAAATAGATATTATTAGCATATTAACCTTATATTTGGGGTTTAAAATTTGTGATTGTTTTTTTATTAAACAATACACGTCGAAAACCTGACACAGTTTTTTCAAAAAAGATTTACAAAAAGAGAAACCAGACTAAAAATTTTGGTTATAAAAACGTTTTATTAATCAATTTCAGAGAGAAGAGAGAATCGATATATCGATTTAAAACAAATAAATCCTTCTTATTTAATAGCAACATAATAAACATGACCAACCAGCAAATAAAAGTAATTCATTTATTTTTAATATTACTAAAATTTATTTTACTGTCTGCAAACCTGCCCTTGGAAAGTGAAGATTAATTTATTTCCCTGTACGATGTTCATTCCGTTTAATAACTGCAGAGGAATTTCACCGTAATGACATTACATTACAGGTGACAATAAGCTGTTCTTATAAGTAAGATTGATGTGATGTTTCGTGCATGCTTTCAAGAATGGTGAAAATATATTAGGCATTAATTTGCAGGGTTTTTCGTATATAGCAATTACGTCCATTGGGCTCTTCCATATTCGTTAATAGTGGGATCAATGGGATTCGGTTTTATTCTGGTAACTAGATTTAGTGGCTGAGATCTGAGAGGAATGGTTTTTTGCAAATAAACTCTGATATTGTTTCCTAATTTCGAAGGTTAAAACTATTTCAAGACAGAAGTTTTTAGTGTTTAAATAATAACATTTACTTTTAATACAATAATTATTTTCAGCTTAATTGTAACCTTTCATCTAGTTAAATCAAAAATAATTTATTACCAAAATTATTTTTTACAGATACCACAATAGATTCAGACGGATAATGAATGGTCCACATGTCCACATAAATAAATATTTTTAATGGTTTTTCATTATTGTACTCAACAAAGCGTTTGACAAATGGAAAATATATATTTTGCCAGCAGATTTATATTATTTCTAAAACTTTGACTTAAATATTGTGTAAAAATATTTAAAAAAAAAAACGAAATTTAAATATATTAATATATTTTATTTACAGTTTCAATTATTTAAATATTTATTTTCTACAGGTTTTTAATGTACCATCGAAATATCTAAAAATGTTCTTTTATATTTTTCTCCATCTCCTTTCGTCTTTATTACTTTATTAAAAATAAGTACTTTTTTTTTTCTTGTCATAATATTATTGTAATTTTTTTGTGTTATTGTTTAATTATAATTTAAGTTAATTTTAATTTAGTATTATATTTTTTAATATGTTGTTATTATTATATAATAACCAATTAAAAATATGATTATATTATAGAATGAACGAATGCGGCGTTGGGAACCGCCAACCAACACGCCATGTTCCGAACGGCGGGAGGTGGAGGACGGAGCTACAAAAAGCTACGTGGAATGTAAGAGGAGGAATGGAACAGAAGATGAATGAATTATTAGATGTGATGGATGACAAAGATCTGGATGTTATTTGTGTGTCTGAGACCAAGCGAAAAGGCAATGATACGACCGATTTGCCTGGCAACCGGGTCGCTTTCTGGGCTGGGGTTCCAGAGGCTGAGCGAGGTTGCCAAGGTGTAGCCGTATCATTGTCCTCTCGAATGGTTAATGCAATGGTAGAATACAAGGCGATCAATCCGAGACTTCTTTGGGTTCGCTTTAAGCTGGGGATAACAAGAGACGTGTATGCGTCAGCTCAAATGAGCGAGCTCGAGGAGTTTTGGGAGAGTGTCAGGGATGTTCTAAGTAGTGTCAGAGATAATGAAAAGTTGATAGTATGTGGAGATATGAATGGATGGGTTGGAACCGCGCGAAGTGGTTACGAAAGCGTACTAGGCAAATACGGTGATAAGAGAGTAAATGAGTTTGAAAAGCTTATTTTGAAATTTTGTAAGGAGAAAAATTTGTTTGTGGCAAACACGATGATTGATCACAAGCAAATTCACATGTACACATGGGAGCGAGCGAAAAAAAAAAGTATGATTGATTTATTCCTAGTGGATCAGCGTATTCGAAGTCAAGTTATGGACACGCGAGTGATCAGGGGTGCTGATCTGGGAACGGACCATTATCCAGTCGTTGCTAGAATAAGAGGTCTGTTTGCAGGTTGGCGCAGCCGCACGACGTGACCAAGCTTGGCGTCGAATTATCGCATAAGAAGCTGGAAGCTTCAAGATCCATCGATCAGAGAGGAATATCAAGAAAGGGTTTCCAAGAAGCTTGAAAGCTGTGATTCTGGAAATAAAAGTGTTGAAGTATGCTGGCAGAACCTTAAGAATGGTATGGTGAAAGTAGCGACAGAAGTATGTGGTAAAAGGAAAAGAGTTTTTAGTGAAAAGCGAGATGAATGGTGGGATGACCAAGTGAAAGATGCTGTAGAGTTAAAGAAGAAAGCATGGCTGGATTATAAAGCCTCTGGTAAGGATAAAAGTATGAGAGAGATAAGAAAAAGAGCGTACAAGCTGCAAAAGCACAAAACGAAAGCACTTATAAAGATGAAGCGTGAAAATTCTGAGAGAGAAAGGGATGACAGGTTGACGAACAACTTCCGGGAAAACACGAAGCTTTTCTGGCGAGAAGTTAGTGGTTCCCGGGGTTGTTCGGTAACCTGTAGAATGAAAGGGGTGCTTTCGAAGAGCGGTGAAATTTTAACTGAGCAATCACACGTTTTGCAGCGGTGGGCGGAATTCTATAAGGAGATCTATGAACGTGAGGACGCCTCGGTCTTGACTACCAGCGTAATGCTGAGTCAAGATGTAGCCGATGGTGAAATCAGTTTGGAAGAAGTAGAGAGCGTGATTCGAAGTCTGAAATGTGGTAAGGCTGCGGGAGCAGACGAAGTTACTGCCGAGATGATCAAATATGGTGGGCCACGCGTCTGGGACTTTTTCTGGTTTTTGTGCAATTTATGCTGGAAATCGGGGGAGGTCCCAGACGGTTGGCGAAGTGCAGTCATCGTACCTTTGTTTAAAGGCAAAAGTTCACAGATAGACTTTGCAAGCTATAGAGCCATCAGTTTGATTAGCTTGGGCGGTAAAGTTTATGCTAAAATTTTAGCGAGAAGAATGCAAGAGAGATCTGAAAGGCTGTTGTGGGAGGCCCAAGGAGGTTTTAGACCTGGAAGAGGGTGTATAGATCAGATCTTTTCCCTCCGCATGATCACGGAAAAGTTTTTGGCCCTAAACCAAAAGGTTTTCTGTGCTTTTGTGGATTTGAAAAAGGCGTTTGACAGGGTTGTAAGAAAGAAATTATGGGAGATACTGCCCCGATACAATGTGAACGGACCCTTGCTACAGGCGGTAAAGTCTCTTTACCGAGATCACTCAGCCTGTGTGCGAGTAGGAGCTGGCATGTCGCCCTGGTTTGACATCCAATCGGGTGTTAAGCAAGGTTGCGCTATGTCAGCTTGGTTGTTCAATTTGTATTTGTATAGTTGTCTCCAAGGCGTGAAAGACAGGGACATGGGAGTGAAAATAGGTGACCTTAAGGTCCATTTCTTGCTATATGCAGATAATGCAGTGCTCATTGCATCATCAGAATGCAATTTGCAAGCATTGGTCACCACTCTGAAAGATGGGTGTGAAATTAATGGTCTTAAACTGAATGTAGATAAGACGAAGGTTCTTATATTTGAAAGAAATGAAGAAAGAACAGAATGTAAGATCAACGTGAATGATAAGATAATAGAACAAGTGAATGAAGTGGTATATTTCGGAAGTATGTTTAGCAGAGACGGAAGATACGAAATGGATGTGGAAAGGCGTATTGCTGCCGGTAACAGAGTCAACGGTGCTTTGACTGCATTGTTGAGACGGCAAAACGTCAGCATAGCTGCACGTTTGGCTGTACATAATGCAGTTTTGCTACCGACGCTGTTATACGACAGCCAAACGTGGGTAACACAGAAGAAGATTGTAAGAAAGATGAATGCTGTGGAGATGCGATCTCCTCGCAGAATATGCGGAGTCAGTTTAGCTGATCGAATCCGCAATGAAGAGATCCACAGAATGGCAGGTACTAGCGAAGATGTCACGGTGAGAATGAAGAAGAACGTGCTCAGGTGGTTTGGGCACGTCGAACGAATGAGTGATGAAAGAATGAGGTAAAAAAGATTTATATGGGAAAGTGAGCGGTAAGAGAGACAGGGGGAGGCCTCGAGTGACCTTCGAAAACACAGTATCTATGATACTGGAGGAAGGTCACGTAAAAAGCATGAGGACCCCCCGGAGGGCATGTATGAAGAGGTTGATGTCTGTGGGCGAGGCGAAAGAGGTATGCAGGGACCGTAGCGTTTGGCGCTCCGTCGTCTTTAACTACCCCGTAAGGGATATGGCGTGAAGGTAAATAAATAATAAATACATTTTCCTACCTCATAACTTAATAACTTTGATACAACTTCAATAATAACCGTTATCACAAAATATATACAAATATTATCCTTCGATCTATTTGTTTGTCGCTAAATTCCTTATAAACGATTCTAGAATGGTATATAGATTTACAACCAGAGCAGGAAGATGGCGGAGAAAGCTGGTTATATTTGAATACCTTTTAATACAATCCACTTTTTAGTCAATTGCAACCAGATAGCTTTACAATAAATTATTGTTTATCCAATCAAATATAAGTTTCACGCTATCTATTTTACAGTCAAGGCATCTTTGTTCTAAGAAAATATATGCCGAGTTCTGGTAGACCAATTCAAAAAACTTTTTGTGTGCTTGAACGAGTCCCTCAATAGCTTACAAAAACAAATGAACTGGGTAGATTGCGTTGTGATCAGATTTCAGAATATTTTATCTTTGGGCAGGATAAGGTCCGCTGAGTCCACTCGTTAAACATATTTTATTACTCAAATCTGACATGGGCTCAATATTATGATTATAAAAAGTTTTCTAGAGCACTATAGTACAAATTTAAAGTATTATTAAAATAAAAGTAAAGATATTATTAGAGACAGCCTTTTTAATCAATTTAAGTTCAATCAAAGCTACAAGATTTACTTTATTTTTGGATTTCTTTTTCGAGAAACTTTTAACCCCCTTATTTAATTTACAAATGTCTGTCTTACAATTAAGGAGTTGCGTTACTTTTGTTAATGAACTAATGAATATACAATATTGAAGTAATAAAATCAATTTTAAACTTACAATTACCTATACCTAAAGAGGATGTCTAAATAAAAATTAACAGTCACTAATAAATTGACCTGGCAAGAGCGTATGTCGATTGACAATTCTAACAATGCTGGAGGTTATATACCCTTAATCGAATACCCATTCACTGACCCGATTCATTTGGTAATATTATTCATTTATCAATTCTTCAACTAAAAAATTACTCACTCAAGGTTGTCTTGATCAACAATTTTATCTAATATGTAACTTTTTAATTAACCGGAATGCACGTTGGACCGTCTTATTAAATATTTACTAAGCTTAACCCCTTAAATTATCGTCCGAAGATCAATAGGTCAACTTTTCTTGCACAATACAAATAAAAAATTATATGTATATGTATTAATAAAAAAAAATAAACATATCTTGGAATATATTGATCTTATTTCAAAGAAAAAAGTTATTTAAAAAAAGTATATAACTTTTGAAGTAAAACTTAAACCACGACCATTTATTATAATAAAAATATAACAAATTTATAAATTATATATATACCAACAACAACCAATATATATATTTATATAATATTCTTATCTATATATTATTATTTTGTGGCTGTATTTTTATTTAATAATTATTAACTTTTGTTTTAGAATTATTGCTGGATTTACTTTTATTTGACTCTATTGTTGTGTTCTTTTGTTATTGCTGCAATATTATTAATTATTAGTTCAACATTTAATTTTCATGACGAATTTTATTTTACGTTTTAATTATTTACAAATTATTCAGTTATTATTCAGAAAAAAACTATTAAAACACAAATCAAAATATATAAAAATAACTTTGTTGGCTTTTTTGTTGGCCTTCCGCCGTTGTCGGCTTTGCAGTGATGCAAATAAATATCATTAAGTAAATAGTAAAATATGTATAATGTTTTCTGATACTTTATAAGTTAACGAGTATAATAACACATTAACACATATGACATATTATGACATATTAACACACTTTATATAATAACTAAAACTGCTATACATTCGCTTAGGACGTATTTTGTTACCGTTCACTTTCAATTACAAGAACGTGTCTCTTTGGAGTGTTTTGTGTGTTTTGCATAACTCGTGTCATAATACGGGTAATTTATCTCTAACTGTTTAGTTTAATATGTTATATGATTTTTTATGTAACATAACATACCCTACAAATGTAGTAATTGGATTGTAAATTCCATGACGTTGTTTGTCGATCTAAGGCTGATGTGTTTTGTATGTTATTGATGTTTGTAAAACTCCATGCGACACAGGGATTATTTTTCAGTGTGGAATCTATAAAAACAATATTTTAAAGTATCTAGAGCACAGCATAAACTAACACAAAATATATAGTGATAAGTTCAACACTTTATTGTCTTTCGATTATCCGATGGACACATCCAATTTACTTCTCTCTTACAACTCGTGTAAAAGTGTTGAAAAGTATTGTCATAAAGTTTTGGCGTGCACAAGTGCAACTTGTAATAAGCTTCTCTTTGTTATAAGTTCTTTGTTAGTATTTTTACTCAAAAGTCTATATTCCGGTACTTCGTCGCAATACTCGTATATATAATATTTATATTTTTTAACCAAAACCAATCTTTGTATTTTTAGATTGGTGTTGTCATATGTTTGATAGAACATTCGCTATCATTTTCATAATAATTATTTAAATAGTTTACTACCATTCATTTGAACTTTACCAGGCTTTATCAGAAGGTTGTCTGGAAGAGATCGGTATGTAGCAATGAGATCCTCTGATTGCATACCTATGTATATTGTTGTTTTGTTCCTTTTATTCCTTTATATTAAAAAAAAACTAAATATTGGGTCTTGATTAAGGTTCTTGAAAGAAACTTGATATCTGAAAAAAACCCGTAACTCGAAGTCGCAGATTTTATTTCTTACCGTCTATCATCAGTAACGATAGTTTTTTCATTGTATCTTTATTATCAAATATATATGTAATTAAATATATGTGTTTATATCAATTTTTTCTTAAATATTTTTACTGTAAGTATTACTTCATTATGAAGATGAACGTGAACTTCATAATATTTTAATATCGCTCTTGATATGCATTCTGAAAATTTGCATAAAACCAATATCGAGTTACTCGACAATATTATAATTTAAGGTACAGCAATTTCCTTATTAAACTTGTGACGTAAAAAGCCTTTGTTAATTTTTTTTTAATAATTATAAACTACAAAATACGACATACATAATTTTGGGCAAGAAATATATAAGTTCTAATTAATATATTATATTAATTGCATTTTAAATGATATTTAAATCTAAGGCCATAATAAGATGTTACAAATAAATGTAATAAGGAATTTTTATTTCACAAAAGAAGATATTAACGGGAAATTAAGAAATTAATACGGGCATTTATTAAACACAAATAAATAACAATGCTTATAATTAACGAAAGGAAATATTATGTAAACAGAATTTTGTACTAATAGAAGCAACTAATATTATTCAATATTTTACAGGATATAATAAAAAATTTCCGATGCTAAGGCCAGTGCTCTGTGCGACAAAATATTTAATTATTTTTTCAATGAAGACCCATGTATTGACATATCGAAAGAAAATAAATATAATTTTATATTGTTAATATAAGGGTTGTTATTTTTATACAATACTTCACAATACCAGAGTGTCACTGAAGAAAACAAGGAGTGGAGTGCGTGAAAAAGTATGAAGTAAATAAAATCTCTGCTTTTGCTTCCTTGAGATGACGCATGATAGAAGAATGTGGAAGGAATTGGTTTATTGCACCGTCAAATAATTTAGATAATCGCTAGTGGATGATTAATAATACAATACCATAAAACCAAACAATACATAAAATATTCTATCATATCAACAATGTCATTGCGTCATTTTTGTTTTAGTAACCAAAAGCTTTTATGCCAACAAAGGTAGAGTGAACTATTTATAATCTGTATTGATTGGCGTAGTCTCCACAACTTTGGTTATTGGCATCAGTTATCGTGAAAATTTTTAAAAGTATTGACTACGTACATATAGTTTTACTCTTTGTTGTATTATTTTTGTTTACATAATGAGTTATTGTAATCTTATATCGTGTGTAAATATTTTTTTAATGATGTATTGATAATGTTTCTTCAAAAGATATCTTAATTTTTATATAGTTGTAAAATATTAATATTAAAATTAATATTAAATTAAATATAATTCATCGTTTTCAATTGACAGTATTGCCAAATTTATTAAATGTATTAGTATTACAAGTATTAAATGATTTATTAAACAAAAATTTAAAAATAAATCTATTTTCTAATTATTAATACTATTTGAAATACAT
Source organism: Melinaea menophilus ssp. n. AW-2005 (assembly GCA_918358695.1). NCBI lineage: Eukaryota > Metazoa > Arthropoda > Insecta > Lepidoptera > Nymphalidae > Melinaea > Melinaea menophilus. The sequence continues at coordinate 12,315,227 of OU911049.1, forward strand.
TATTTTTTAGATATAGATGTATAAAAAAAATAGAAAGAGTAAAATTAAGCAAACTTTATTCATCATTCAGTATTTATTCAAATGTTCTGAATACCTTATTTAATTTATTTAACACTTTCATAGTATTTAATGAATATTCTAATGGGATCAGAGAGGAATCTTTTAACAATTTAAGCTTTGCCTAACCAAGCGAAAACCATTGAGTAAACAGTTTAATTAGGACTGCTTATTTATTATGTAGCAAAATTGAAAATTTTAAGTCCCGAATTTGTATGGATTACATACATACATACAAATTCGGGAAATTACATACTAACATAAATTTTGCTAAAATTGCCATATGTTATGAAAAAGAGGATTACAAAAAAGGAAAGCTACTATGATATGTTAGCAAACTTACGTTAAAAATATTTAAAATATTCGCCTCTAATTTGAATACTAAATCTGGAGGTAGAGGAGAAGGAGGTCCACATTACTCTTAACTACTTTGAATAATTGCTTTTTAATTCTACTTCTTATGACCAATTTATTATTCATAAGAAGTTCAGAGTTTTATTTACTTACTAATCTTAACAAGTATTTCCTTAAGGCTATTTACTGCGTAACGTGTGACATGACAATGTTAGTACTTGTTGATAAATTTATTAAGCATTATTCAAATTCTCAAACGATAAACCTGTACAATAAAAGTCATGAATTTGTATTGATTACATACTAACATATATTTTGCTAATATGTCCATATATTATGCAAAAAAGGATTTCAAAAAAGAAAAGATATGTTAGAAAATTTATGTAAAAAATATTAAAAATGTTCGCCTCTAATTTTAATACTAAATCTGGAATTGTCCACATCACTTTTAACTACTTTGAACAATTGCTTTATAACTCTACATCTTATGACCAATTTATTGTTATCAGAGTTTTATTTACCTACTTATTAAAAACATTTCCTTAAGGCTATTTTCTACGTAACGTATGGCATGAACCTGTTAGTTCTTATTGATAAATTTATTAAGCTTTAATTAAATTCACAAACGATAAATACGTCCAGCTAAAGAAATAATAAATGTACCTTTATGATCTATAAGCGTTAGGAAAAAAATATAACTAAAATATTCAGGAGGTCATAGTTCAGCTATACTTTTTTAGTTCCGATTGACATACATAATTAAAAATTATTTCATTTACTGTACTCTTTAATTTTATAGCACGTTATTTTAACCGTTTTCACCAACATTCTAGATTGGATGGTGAAATTTTGGAACGCATAAATCTCTCTACAACGTCCTTGATCTAGAAAGCTTCTCTTAAACTATTTATCAAGCAACTTAATATTTTATTTTGAGGCACACAAACACCACCTCTGTAGATATACACAATAATTATATCATATAAAATATTTGTATATTTGGAATAATTTATTATAATTCATATTCTTAATTTACTGGTATTTATTCATATTCTTTTTATAATTAATTCATTTAAGCCATTATAATATAAAGAGTCGTTTATACGGAACCCTCGGTGCATGAGTAGGACACGAACTGTTCTGATATCATTAGGAAGCACAACACTTTTAGAGCAATGAAATCATATCTGTAACAAAAATTTAAACGAAACAAAACATTTAACTTCCAGTGAACTACAGTTTTGTTATATGTATAGAATAAAAAACTTTTTGCTAGACTTTACTAAAATATGAATAAATTTTTGGGTTTGAAGATAAAATATTTTTCTACTTTTAATGTTAGATAAATTTTATATAAAATATATTCTGTTCTACAAATTAAATGTCAGTTGGAGATAAATCAGTTTTACACATTTACCTATTCACTAAAACAGCATTGAACTAGAAATATTTTAACCGATTATATATTTAAGACGAACTGAAAAGATTTTGTAAAAATCGATAATGGTACAGATATTATAAAGATAATTATTTTGTAAATATTATACAAGGCTATATGTTTATGTCTATTATTAAAAGCATGAAAAAAATGAGTTCTACAACATACATAAAGTATGTATTGCGTAACAATTTTACCATATAACGTTTATTACCTCGAAAGTAGTAAAAGTTTTCTACAGTTATTGCAAGTTAAAAACTGGAAGTTAGTCGAATAAACTGTGTTCATATTCAAATAACAGTTGTGAACACATCACACATTGGCGTATAAGCATGTTCTTACAACATTTCGTATTGAATTAAAAAATATTTTTCGAATACACATTTTTTTCTAACTAGCCATGTTTGACAATTAATTTCGTTTGTGGAATCTTTAACAAAACGACTAGACGATTTTCTAGTTGTATCAGTCCTGTTCATGTCAATATTTTTTTCATTCTATTCTAATTTAACATCTATATAACATTTATATGGCTAAACATTTCTATAGACAATATCAAGACCTAAGAAACTAGTTCTTAGTATCAATAATGATGTATTGTGATTTGGCGATTAAATGATTTCACTGTTTCAATATAGTTGTTTTGAACAATAGTTACAGATATTTTTGCTCAGAAACTAATTTCGTTTAATTCAAATGCAAATCCAAAATGTCATAAATAAGAAATATTTTAGTAATTATAAATATTACAATAGAAAATCCTTAAAATGTCTTTAATTCTAAGTTTTGTGATAAATAAGGATAGCCTAATATAAATGGAAAAAATCCGCCAACACTCCTTAAACTCAGTATTGATCGAATCTCGATTCTCTCGACCACAAGTGGTTTAATTGAATAATGAGAGATAATTACTTAATTCCGTGAATTCTTACTTTTTTGCAGTAACTATATATTTACAAATAGCATGTTGGTTTAAAGATGTTTAATGGCATATTAACAAATATAATTATAAATAAATCCGAGTATTTTATACAACTATCGAGAACGAGCTGTATGCTCCGCCCGGTCAAAAAGCTCGTGATCTACTTGTATAAAGTCTCGGGAAGCATATAGGAAAGCAGTTTCGAAAGAAGTCTCTGGTGCTATACACGATCAAGGCTCTCTTACTTTCAATAACCGCTGCCTAACGGTACGTAAGATGTAATAGTAGATCACCAACCGCTCGACAATGATGAAATCTGTATTATCTTTGATCAACTGGTACTCCTCGACATACGTTACGAACTACAGGCTCATAATACTCTCCATTATTTTGGAAAGAAGAGAGGTAATGGCGATAGGTTTGTAGTTAGCTGGGTTCAAACTGTCACATTTACATATATTTCAGTAAAAATGTGCCTATTTTTCGAGGAAGACTAACAAGCTTACGGGTTACTTGACGATAAAAGCTTCCGCCGTCTACATTCAATACACTACAGGTATTGAAAACCTTTTTGAACGAACATTCACCTTTTTAAAATGCCATGCACACACATATATATTCAAAATTGTGCTGGTTCGTGGAAAGAACTATTGTAATTGCATTGCGATTGAAACCCACACATGTTGTATATATAATGCTTCACTATTATAGAAGCCCGTAACAGAAATCAGTATCAAGCATAATTTATAAAATATACGAATGTTCTAAACGCAGGGTCTGAGTAGAACCACACAACAAACTTAGCCAGGTATTTCTTTATTGTGATTACTGCTTAACAGCCGTCAATATGTAGTGAGCAATTTAGAAACAATTGAATCCATTGAATAGTTAACAATAAAAAAATAAAATCGTAGCTAAGAAGACGACCAGTTCCATATCGCAAGCATACCCGTTCATTAGTACAACGCAAAGACCACCCCTTCGCCATATTTGAAGGAGCAAGCCGGACGCCACTGCTACCACAAATAATGACATCTAAGTGGCGCGATGCTGCCTGTAGATCTAACAAGAGAAACAGCGTCAGAAAAAAATGCATGTTACTAGTTAATCAATCATTCATCATCGTTAATAAAAGTTACTATTTAATAAAATACAATTCATTCCCAGGCCATATGGTCGTTAATGTAATCCTTTACACTATAATACAATTTTTACCAAATTCCTTTTAATGTATAATTTTAATTTATTTAAAGATCTTTATAGATCTATAAGCATTAGCCATCAATCAATCTATAAACTATGTAAGTGTATAACTAAGCTATGAACTCCGTAATCGGAGGTCATAGTTTAATTAAACTTTTTTTTTTATATTTAGCTTTTTTTGAACATCATTCTAGATTAATTATATATTTGTAGCTTTGTATGCATGTATGTTAGCAGTTATGTACTTTTATGTATGTATACAGTTTATATATGATATCTATATATCTATATCTAGTTTGTTTTGTTTTTTTTTGCACTCCGCCTTTGTACGTATTTTGTTGCACGTTTTGGATTGGCTGGTAGAAAATGCTTTAGCGTTAGGCCAACCGTTGTGCCTTGTTGTGCAATAAAGAATTTAAATTAATTAATTAATTAATTAATTAAACACTAAAATTTTGAAATGCGTAAATGTCTTCACAACGCCCTTGGGCTAGAAAGCGTATCTTTACTGGGATTTAATTAAACAACTTAATTTGAGGCATGAGACATATGATCAATGACTCAAGATCTATACTGATTTATCTCCTGCTATTGCATTTTGATAAATAATTTATAACAAAACATATAAAATAAAATTATTATCATTTCACATTTAGACTGCAACTGTGGTCTTTTTTTGAACATTTAAGTATAGAATATTAACCAAATTATTGACTTAATATAAATGAAAATGATTATAAATTCGAAATTAAACTTTAAAACACAAGTTGCTCTTGCCATCCTTATATAAATGAAATCGACACAGAAGACGTTGCGGCAGAATTTCCAGTATTTACAAATAAAGATTACTTTCGAATGTAGGCAAAAAAGTCAGCAACGCATAAAGAGTAAAAATTCTGCAACGCAGATAAAAGCTTTTTTAAGTATTCATATATCTTAAATAATCACTTAAAAGTATAAAATAGACATTGCAATGTTGTGAAGGTACTGAGATTTACATGTACAATTTTTTTATGTTTCGTATCTCAAAGTAAACAATATAACCACGTTTAGGAATGTTGTATTGAATATTGACTATAAATAGCGACACTATCTTCCGATTGTATATTCAAAAGACCTCCGAATATCGGAAGTTAATACCTTCCTATAGTACCGAGAGGAATAGCTTTGGGATGTCACCTTCGTAGACATATAAAATAATTATATAACACAAAAATACATATATTGTATATATGTATCAATACATCTTTACTTCTTTGTTGTTTTGTTTTTTATTCTTACTCTAATTCATTATTATAATATGTTACATACTTTTTGTACTGGTATTCTACAAATAATCATATTTTTCTTCGTCTCTTTATACATAATCAATGCTTTTGAGACTTATAAAGATTTCTTTATACCGAACGCATAGTGCATGTTCCCTCTAACAAGTTAACCAAAATTAAATATTTAATTATCGGTTAACTACAGAATTATTGTGTTTATTTAATACATATAATAAGCTAATATTAATTCTATTATATATGATATAATAAAACATGTACTTGATTATACAATATTTATAGTATAAGTATCTAGTTTAATTTTAACATATAACTCGAAAAACTGTATTAAAAGTTTTCTACAGTTATTGCAAGTTTACCACGAACTGGAAGTTACTCGAATATACTATATTCATGTTCAAATAACAGTTTTGAACATGTCACAATTACGCGTTTAAACAACATGTTCACTTTACAACTTGTAATATTGAATTTGATAATGTTTTTGGATACACATTATTTTCTGAGATACGAGCAGCCACGTTCGCCCATTAATTTTGGTTGTGAATCTTTGTCAAAACACTAGACAATTCCTCTCTCTCACACTCAAGTCCTGTCAGTGTCTATGAATTATTTATTCAATATTTATCTAAAACTTAAATGACCTTTACATGGGTACGTTTATTTCAGATATTTATTAATTAGTTCTTAGTATGCAGCAAAATTGTGTATTGTGATTTGACAATTAAATGGTTTCATTGTTTCTGTATATTTGTTTTGGACAATAGCTACAAATAAGACAACCTGCATCTGGCAGGAAATCCGTATAGTAACTAATCTCACTAATTGCCTTCAGCGGACATCTTGTGGACGGGAATCCTTTTGTCTTTTCCTCCATCCTCAGATAGTAATTTGTTCAAAGTTCTCTTGTCATGAGTATTGTTGTTCATTTATTATTATTAGAATCTTAAGCAAGCTGTACTTAATTTTGTTATTTTTATATGCTGTTTAGTGTGTCTGCTAGTCTTTGCTCAAACACCAATTCCGTGCAGTCCAAATATAAATAAAAAAAGTCATAATTATGAGATACATAAATTTTAGTAAGTAATTAATTTTCCTATAGAAAATATACAGATCTTTATATCGTTAATTTTATTAGAAGTCAAATAATTTATTTTATAATAAGACAATATGCTTAATATAAATGAAATAAAATCCACCAATATTTCATTAAACATAATATTGATTGAATTCCGATTCTCTCCATCACAAGTAGGCTCACAGAATCACTTGAACAGACTGTTAGAGATTAAAAATCATGAGAGATGATTACTTCATTTTCACATTTTGTTTTAAGTACATATTTAGAAATAGCTTCTAATATTCAAATGTTTAAAGCCAAGTTTACAAATATAATTATAAAAAATCCCGAGTCATTTATAAAAATCGGATATACGAATAAATAAAATATATCACGCTAAGTCAGATATTTATATTTATAAATCATTCTAAAATAAGATAAAATTTAATTAGGAAAAAATATTAAATGTATTTTTGCGATAACAATATAAAATACGTACATCACTAAAAAATTTACTATTTTTTTAAAGGAAGGCTAACAAGCTTACCTGTCATATGATGATTAATAATCCCGCCATCTACATGAATACCACAGGTGTTGACAGTATTTTTTGGATAGACTGACACTTTGGAAAGTGCCTATGTCATATCGAAGTGAAATTATCAACCACGGATATATGTTCCAGATCCACATGAGTCGTAGAAAAAATAATATAAATGCACTGCGATTGAAACCTACACATTCTGTATTCATGTTTTACGGTTACAGTAATCGGCAATAGAGGTCAATGTCAAACATAATTTATAAAATATACCAAGATTCGAAAAATATTATATTCATATATTTTTTCGATATACCAAAAAAATATATATATATTATTCATTGTAACCTGATTTGCGGCAGTTATAATCAAGAAAACTTTTTACAAATACTAAGTACCAAATAGCTGAGCGAGACAAATATATATATTCAAAGTAGGTTTTTATTATTCTAATATTAGCTATCGTGTACTCATCTTGCATTTTAATATATTATACAGCTTTTAATGACAAAAGTCAATTAAGCTATAACGATATAAGTAATTACGTAATTAAGAACAACCAACCTCGCTGTGAAATGTTCAGCTGAGGATTCTTACAAACGACAGTTCTATTTATGCGAGTATTCATTTGGTTAATAATTGCAATCATGCAAATATCTATTATTTCTATTCAAACTTCTTAAATTTTTTAAGAAACAATAACTTATTTAGTTGTATTGTTATTTATGTAACGTAAAATAATTTTAAAGAGTTAAGAAAAGGGAATTTAAAAGGGTACGAGACCGAGACGAGGTTGTTCATTTCAACATTACACCGAAGAGGGTCGCACTTCTCTAACTAGTCCGCATATTAGCCAAACCAATATCTATAGCTATGTTTTACTATGCTTGTCCATATCAACGGCATCAAATTACACTGCAAATATTTTATAGTTTTCTGTGACGTTGTGTCCTTCGAAGATATAGAAAAAAGGCAAACTATTTTTTATTAAACAAAATAACTACGTTTTATCTAGAAAAAATCTATTTGTACAACTTTTTCTTTCCAGAGAATCCGACAATCTCACTATTGGTTTGGTTGGTTATACCACTTATGTAACATTATAAATGCATAAAGTTACCTAAAAAGTAAATTATGAATTATGTTACCTTAAACAATTTTCTTCTTAGACATATTTAGCAATAAGTTGTAAAGAAATACTTTTTATCAGTGGCTATTAAAAACCCACTGAAACAATAAAAGCTGCTAATCTCTGAGATATGACCGCAAATAGTACATAAAAAACGCGATTAAACAAAACATAAAAATCATTTTATATCGTACACACGGTCTGAATCAACACATTAAATGGTTGTAACTGATTATACCGATCTACGTAGAACGAATTTTAATTCGAATACAAAAATATTTTGGTAATCAGTAGCAATTTAATGAGAAATTTTATTAACAGTAAAAATATATGCAATTTAGCAGAGTTTAGCATTCTGACATTGACATTTGACATTTTACGATACAATTAATTGCATATCATAATAGATTTTCGAATACTCAATAAAAAGTTAGATAACTTTTTAACTGTAATAAAATTCTCTCATTAAAGAGTCGAAAGTATTATAGGGTGAGTTTTAAGCAATATTTAGACCTGAGAAAGTTATCAACTTGTCATATAGATTACGAAACTTTGGCTCAAGTGCTTGAGAATGAACGTCGAGGAGTTATTAATTTAATTAGATAAAGTTACCGTATCCTGAACTTTATGACTGGAAAGTCAGCAAAGTATGTACGAATAAAATAAAAAAAAACAAAGGAATTATTTTCTTTATTAGCAAAATATACTAAAAATATCCAGCAATCGCAAAAAACATACATTAATTAACCAACTCTTTCGAGTCTCCTGAAAGTAATAACATTTATAACTTCGATATATGTCTCCAATTTAATACTTCTGCGTCTTTGACAACATATAAAAGATGAGTGAACTATCTTGTTACGGTAACAAAGTAACCGTATATCTAAAGTATTACGTACCATTATAGTTACATAGAGCTTTTCTCTTTTAGAAAATATATTTTGAACATTTTAAAAACACTTCAGTGTTTATAGCCAGACACTTAATAGCGGTAGGAAATATTTAATATTGCTATTTAAAAAAAAAGGATTTATACAAAAGTTTACTTTTGTATTCAAATCGAATACTATTTGTGTAGTGACGCACTGTAAGTATTAAAGGATTCAACAACAACAATGAAAAAAAATATATATTTATTATTTACAACAAACATTTTTGTTTTTTTTTTTTGCTTGTGCATTGATGAAGATCTGTCTAAAAGACATGTACAATCAATGGTTTATGTATAAAATAAGCAAACTCTTATACTTATGTATATTAAAAATATACTCCATTTACTTTACGACTTCAATTTTACAGCACTTTTATTTAGGCATTAGCACCATTACTCGCGATTGAACGTTGAAATTTTGGAACGCATAAAACTCTCCACAATGCCCCTGGGAGAGAACGCAGCTCTCTACTGACTTTTTATTATACAACTTAATATTTCACTCTGAAGCGTGACTTCATTAAATAACCTTTTGTCATGATGGGACCTTTTAATTTACAAGCCTATATCATACCAAAGTTTCAAAACTCTTTTCTTTTTTATCAACGTATATATTTATATAAAGTTAATATATTTGAGCAATTGTTATTCGATAATTTACTGAATGAGCTTTATAATAAATATAGAATAAAAAAATCATCGCCACGAACATGACTCGAATCAGCGACCCCCGAAAAAAAAATATTTCGTCACTCTAACAATAAACTATCGAGTGACTATCAGCTTCTAATGGTCTAGCATTCTATGTATAATCTACTTTATCTGGGCGGTGACATTATCTATTTTGACAATTACAACCAAAGTTTCTTTTTAGTAAAATAACATTGAAGAAATGCCACAGCCGTAATGTCTTATTTAATGCTGTTGTACTAAATATAGCTGTTACAACTATAGGGGTATAAAATGAAAGAATAATGATTTAGGATTATATAATGATGAATATTTCTACAATATGTGATGGTCTAATTATAAATACCAGATTTTATAATCTTAACAAGACTACGTATTGTAAAGTCACCCTCCCCCGATAAATTATTCAGTATACAGTTACAAAATATATTGTGATTGACTTGTACCAAAAATTAAGCACTTAAATGATTTCAATAAACACAGTAATATTATTTTTCTTCTCAAGTAATCTTTATTTTTGAATAAAGTTTTTGTAAGACAAATTCAGTAAGATGCAAACCAATTCAAAAGGACACTCGGAAATAAATCGGATTTCAACTCAAAGCTATTCTGGTTACATTGAACTTGGATTATTTCAATTGACTATGAGATTTTACTTTAAATTGTGTATGATTGATTATATTTGAATAATTTATATTATTATTGTCTATAAGAAAATAATATTTGTTTATAATTAAAAACAGAAAAAGATAAGAAGAAGAAGAAGAAGAAGAAAGATAACAAATAGCATATTGAACAAAATAACGAAGAAGATAAAAAGATAAGAACCATTTAAAATTTATTTTAGGTAATTTAATGTATCATCATAATTCGTGAATTTTCATTGCCTTTAGAAGTCTTTAGAAAACTAAAGTCATAAAAAGTAATAATTATTATCATTTGGAAGGATATTTATAGTTTAAATTACCTAAGTTATGTCATAAAATTGCTTTATATTATACTATTATATAAAATAAGTTTTTTCTAAAATTTACAATTACATAATATAACAATTTAAGTAAAGTGGACCTTAGCCATTGATTTGGTCGGCAGAGATAAGAATAGATTATAAAATATCCAAGAACCTTGACTTGCTTCTGGGTATTTTAATTATATATTTATAAAAGCATCTGTGTATTCTGTTAATATGGTTTGTGTGTATATATTTAAGACAGATGAACGCCTCCATAATGTTAAGTAATTGTTTTAGAATAATCTAATTTTTATTTACATATAAATTTCTCCTAACTTTAAGTATTTACAGTTAGTAGGTGTTGAAAGTATTAAGTGTTAAACATATTCACGCGTCACCATATTTACTCAAACTTTATGTATGTTGTTGTATATATTTGTTGAGTAAACAACATAATGTTTTCTATATTTTGATTCATTTTTCTTAAATAAATAAGTCCATATGGTATTATTTCGTAATTCCCAATAACTTGGTAAGAATATCTAGTTTTTAATAAAAAATTAATTCATGAGAAGAATAAAACAGATTCGAACAGCTCTTGCATATTTAACAATCGTCTGGATCATGAAGGGAATATTTGTTAAAAATAGTTCTTTAGTTCTTTCGTTCATCCCAGAAAAGGCATACTTAAGATATGGTGTATTAAAAAATATATAGTTTTTTAGACTTTGTTATAGTTTTCATAATAAAAACAAGTAGAAATAAACTTTATTGCTGAGTATTAAGGATTTACTTTTAAGTAATGCTCAATATACAGGTCAAAAATATCTGCATCTGCAGGAAATCCGTATTGTAACTAATTTCACTAATTGCTTTCAGCGGACTATGGAAAGGACTTCTTTTGTTTCTCCCTGAATAGGGTGTCCCCTATGGAACAGAACTTAGACAAATAGTAATTTGTCCAAGTTCTATTACGTATTGTTGTTCTTTCTGTATTATTCGAATATTATGAAACCCTTGTATCATTTTCATAAGCCTAAGATAACCCTACTTCTATAGGTAAATCTTTAATTATGAATTATTATTAGAATATAGTAGTAGACAATATCGAGTAGATAAACACTACTATTATTTAATAGAAACGATTTTTCTAAGCAGATAATAAAGTTCATTAAAATTGATAAAACTACCATAATAATAAAATCCCTTAAATGTCCCTAATCTTATTAAGTTTTTGTGTTGACGTGACTTAGGGTTGCTTAATATATACAAAACGAATTCCGCTTTCTTTTCATTACAACATGGATCAAAGATAAATTTATAGTCCAAGTCGAAAGTGCTTGAGTTAGAAAATAAAAATAAACTTATTTACCAATAAGCTATAGTACTCAACACAAGTAATCCATACTAATATTACAAAGTGGTATGTTTGTGAGTGGGTATGAAACTGTGTCACTCACAAATATGACCTCTTTGAAACTACTCATCCGATTTAAAAATACATTTTCCAATATTTAGAAAGTACTGAAAAGAACAGTTTGATGTAGGCTATATATTATCTGGCTATATCTATACATATTACAACGGTATTTCAATAAAACTATTTTTACATGTCGTTTATCCCACTTTAAATAAAATACTCTTACAAGATATAAAATACATAGTAAGGTCATCGTAATAAAAAAGGAATATTCTGTAAATCCGTTTACCTTTAATCCTGCAATTTAAATATAAAAAAATTGAGGAAAATGTATATAAATTAAACTATAACCCGATGAATAATTAACGTAATTAAGATCAACCGACTTCTCGCTGTAAGGTATTCAGTTGAGGATTCTTGTACATACTAGTTCAATTAAATTTTCCTTTTGATCAAAACCGTTTACTTTTTTTATTAATAATTACAAACATTAAAATGATTATATAGATTATTCTTACCTTACAATTAGAATAAAATATTTCAGCGCAATATTGCTTTAAAACTTTTTGAGTAACATTTAAGTAACAACTTTATAGGTAACTGTAAGTCAATGTCAATACCATGAAGAACTAAGGTAATATCATGGATCTACAGCGCTAGTGATGTAGTTGTAATTAAATAGATATTTAACATTATAATATATAATTTAGACAATTAAATCTTTCGTGTACGAGGGTCAAACTGAAAGTTCTTAGAAAATCAAAAACTAAGCATTCTAGCAAGTTATTAGTTTTATTGTAACTTTTCAAAATAGCGTCCATTTACATCAATACATCGCTGCATTCGATGGAACCATTGAGAAAAGCACCTTGCCCACTCGGCCTTAGGGGTCTCTTCGACGGCGTTTTGAAACGCAGCCACTGCTTCTTCGGCGTCTATAAAACGTTTTCCTCGAAGTTTTTCTTTTATTTTCGGAAATAAATAAAAATCGCAGGGTGCTAGGTCGGGGCTATACGGCGGGTGACCCAGTAATTCCACGTCTGAGGTCACCAAATAGTCGATCGTTTGCCTGGCGGTGTGCGACGAGGCATTGTCGTGATGAAGGAGGATCCTGCTGCGAGGTCGTTTCTCTCGAACTTTTTCCAAGACAAGTGGCAAACAATTGTTAGTATACCACTCTGCATTAACCGTTTTCTGATCCTCTAAGACTACTGTCGCGTAATGACCTGTCTTTCCAAAGAACGAGGCCACCATCTTTTTTCCAACACTTCGACCTCTCTTCACTTTAGTTGGCAACTCTTCGGAAGGAAACACCCACTGAGCAGACTGTCTTTTGGTTTCCGGATCATAACAGTAAATCCAGCTTTCGTCACCCGTCAGTATGTCGAACACAGCATTTGAGTCACTTCCGTTAAATTTTTGGATCATTTCTCGGCACCAATCAAGACGGCGGAGTTTTTGAGCCTCGGTCAAATTATGCGGTATCCAGCGGGCAGAAAGCTTCCTGACCGCTAAATGTTCATGGAGGATTTTGTGCACTTGACTCATACCTATGCCTAGACTTGTCCGAATCTGCTGATAGGTCACTCTTTTGTCAGTCTCTATCATACGCCGCACAACACTGATGTTATCTTCAGTCGTCGCTGTAGAAGGCCGTCCCTCACGCAAATCATCGGTGATATTAGTTCGACCACGTTTGAATTCATTAAACCAGTTGTAAACTGTGGCACGAGATGGGGCTTCATCGTGAAAAGCCAATCGAAGTCTATCATAACTTTCTTGTTGACTTAAATGACATCGAAAGTCATAAAAAATCATTGCACGAAAATTTTCTCGGCTTAAACTCATTCTGACGTGCACAGACAATTTTCAATTTGCCGCCAAATCGTAAAACAAATGACAAATGAATGAAATGTATACTCAATAATATTGGTAAAGAGTTCTATTTTCAAAATTTAAACTATTTTTTTTAATATAATGCTTGTAAGTGGCCAGTTCTAAAAACTTTCAGTTTGTCCCTCGTATCCGTGTATTGTATTTAGCTATGATTAAAAAGACATTCTATGTAACGACTGTCTGAAACAGTAAAAGCCGTCAATCACTGAGATATGACCACAAATAGTGCATAAAAAAGCGATTAAACGAATCATAAAATGGTTATTTTTACTATAGTATTTACAAACACTGTCTGTATAATAACACTATAAAATAATTGTTATTGATAATATCGATTACTTTTGTGATAAACATTTTGTGGTAAACTGAGGCAGTCTATTCAATATATTTTTTTTAAACCCGTAATTATAATTTATTGCTACAAGTGTTGACTTTTTTTATCAGAATGAAGCAGGTCTATTATTTCCCTTCTTTAGTAGTAAGAAGGGCTTAGATATTTTTCTACCAAGTTTTTCATAGAGTCGTGCTCAACAGTTAGACAGTCTCAATGTTTCAGTTGAGCAGCAGTTTACCCTTTGGGAAATTACCGTAACCAGGTCATCGTCATATCCACACAACTCTCGTCTTTGGCTGGTTGACCTGGACAGCCGATTCGTGACGCGCAGATTGACTCTTTGTTTGGTCCAATTTTTGTGATAGTAAGTTATTGTTTGCGTATATTATTATTTAAATAATATTTTTTTTCGTTACGTTTACATTTCTGTTTGTTATGTTTACGTTTTTGTTTGTTCATTTTTTTAGAATTTATTGCAAATGTTACAGGAAATATATTTCTATTGCTTGTAAGAATTTCTGCAGTTGACAGGTCTTGTAATTCCTGGACTATGCTATAAGGTATTAGTTTAAGAACATAAAAAAATATATATTATAGAAAAAAAAGTAGTTAAAAAACCTAACTAATATAATATAGTTTAAAGCAATAAGTTTATAATTATGTTTGGATGTGGGTTATCAAAGGATCTCTAAATTTTACTTCAATGTGAGAAGTAAATAATTCAAGTGATTTAAAGTTTATAATAAAATTTAAAGTACTTTCAACTACGGAAGTGGAAAGTTTATAAAACGTTCACCCAACTTAACTTACTTAGCACTTGGGTAGCTTTGTCCGGTGCCAACTGTGTGTGAGATTCTCATTTATAGTATGCAAGATTTATTCTTTAATCAACTTAGTAGTGTTCTTCGTTATATTCTTTTCCATCTCTCGTAAGCATTTAGTAGTCAGGATTGGTTTGATAACTATATCATTCTTCGTCGTAATTATCATGCACTTAATTTAAAATAATAATGTATAGTTAATTACAAAATAGACCTCGTAGTTCTGTCTACAGCTGATAGCTTTATTTAGATTGGCAAAAGCCATTTTACATTTCAACTTTTACTATAGGTATCCGAAATGTTGGCCAAGTTCCAAACTTAATGGCGGATAAAAGCAAACCACAAATTTCAAACAAAATAAAGCCTAAACCCAGTTACCCAAAAGGTCCGCATCGACGTACGAGGAAATTAATTCCATTTCATGGAACATACATCTGTTAATATTATTATAAAAGAAAGTATCCCAAATGATATGTGTAGAGCATAAAATATATTTTATATACATTTTTTTTATTATGATTTTTACAATAATATACGTATTTTTTTATTATTTTACAAAACAAATTTATAAAATTGTTGGTACTTAACAGACCAATCTAAACTATTATAAAACCATAGAAAGCGATAAATGCTTTAATATCTGAAATAGAACTGTAAATAGTCCATAAAAACATAATAAAATAAAGTAAAAACAACATACCAAACACTATTACGACAAATTAAATAATGTTAAAGGTTTTCGTCAGTACGTCGGTATGAATACATACAGTATCAAGTCTTAGAAAATTTATAGTAAGTAATGTACAAAAAATGCTATTAATCTAACTATATATATATATATATAAATTTATTTATTCATGTACCAGATTTATTAATAACAAAGATTATGTGCTATTCCTTCTAAATGGCACATAATCTCTTTTTTTCTACCGAAAAAGGTAATGAAATAAATAGAATCTTTTCTGATTACAGGAAAATGTTTTCGGATCAGAATCAAAATTCATTCTACGTAACCCAGCATTAACAGTAACAATCATGCTAATGTGTTGATACAGACCGTATTCCATCGTGTTTTATATTATATGAGGTACTATTAACTGTCATATCTTATAATTGTCATTTTGGTAATATTATAATAGCCATTGACAATAACTTTGCTTTGTAATTCATTGATAATAGAAATGAAGAGACATGCAAAATAAATTTATTCATACATTTTAGAATTCTATCACGAACCAGCAAGGTAAGGGAGTTGCTCAAACTTATTTAGATTATCCCTTGTTAAATGAAGATAGACATAAATCGGCATAGTCGTAAAATGTATCAAAAAGGAAGAAAAAGTGACACCTTCCCTAATAATATTATTTAGGAAAAAAAGACCAGAAATCAAAAATATCAAGAATGCTCTCGATGAAGTTCTTTAATTTGTTCTGATTAAAATATAAATTTACAACATGGTTTAAAATTGGAGAAACAATATCTTGAAACGAGACAGTAATAGTAAAGAAGCTGCTGTCACAATTAAAAGCATTCGTACAAATAGATATAAAATTCCTTTTAAGAAGTAACAATATTCAAGGAAAAAATGCAATATGACTCTTTATTTAATACACTGAAAGTTCAAGAAAGCAGATAGATGGACTTTATTTTAATATTGTTGAAAATCAGTAAAATTTGTAAAAATGCTGTTTCCCGCGAAGGGAGAGAAAAATTTATTAAACACAATAACAACTGGACGGAGGAATGAAAGGGAGTGGCATATAAGGAGGGAAAAAGAAAGATTTGGCTGTTTAAGACTTTCCACCCTCTCTTGCAGTATATAATAGCTATAGTACTAATATTTTGTTGAGCGACGTAAGAGGAGGCAATATAATTAATCTTGTGCTGATAAATTTTCATGTAACATATTTAAATTGGTTACATATTAATTACTTCGTAAACTTTGGCGAGTTTAATATTAATAAGTAAATCTAATTAAAAATTGTTGAACATCTTTGTCTTAAAATTAAAATATTTATTTTTTTATATGTCTATTTATGAAGTGACCCTAATTTCAGTGATATTGAATGAGGTTAAAAAAAATTAACTGTATGTCCTTTGTTATCTTTAAATATATAATTCTTCTGTTCTTCTGGATTTGATCTCTTACTAAACGCGTAATTTGATATATTTTTATGTATGTTTTAGTAGATCCCTATATAGTTTATACTCACAATGGGATCCAATAGATGGCGCTGCACCAGATTGTATGTTTTTGTTTTAGTGTAATAAAAAGTTCTACAGGATGTAATGCTTATCAAAAATAACGTCATATTAAACCCGTCAGTGAAACAATTTTTTATAAAAAATGTTTTAAATATAAGAAAAACAAAAGAATTACAGTATATAATTGTTCAAAACAATTATATTCTGTAATACTTAATTTAATTAATATGTTTGGAAACAGTGACATCGAATTTATTAATAATAATCTGTTAAAGTTAAAGAATACGAAATATATATTTGATATAAAAGTGAACAGAAATAACTTTACAAATAACATAGCTGATATAAGTCACTGCATAGGTATTTTTTTAATGCGATAAAATGATACACGATCAGACGATCCACCTGATGCTATTTCTATATTATGGTATAATGTTGTGATAATGAAACTTGTAAATATAGATGGCATTGCATTACTACTATTGAGAAATGTAAGCAGCTTGGATGAAAGGAAAGTGAAGTTTGGGCTACTGATTTTTAATCACGTTATAAAACAAAGCAGTAATAGTTATAATACTTTACACCGACCTGCAAAATATTTAACTTTCAGGGTTTGATACTATATCGATCGAGATAGCCAAATAGCTGTAGTAAAAATAGAACTGGGCTTTACACATATATCTGTCCTATTCTTCGCATGAATGTATTTCTTATTTATTATTAGTATTTTAAACTGTTGTGAAACAACGTGGCATCATAAAAGTGATTATTAATACTTATGCTTTAAATAGTTAGATTAATAGCGTTTTTTGTACATTACTTACTATAAATTTTCTAAGACTTGATACTGTATGTATTCATACCGACGTACTGACGAAAACCTTTAACATTATTTAATTTGTCGTAATAGTGTTTGGTATGTTGTTTTTACTTTATTTTATTATGTTTTTATGGACTATTTACAGTTCTATTTCAGATATTAAAGCATTTATCGCTTTCTATGGTTTTATAATAGTTTAGATTGGTCTGTTAAGTACCAACAATTTTATAAATTTGTTTTGTAAAATAATAAAAAAATACGTATATTATTGTAAAAATCATAATAAAAAAATGTATATAAAATATATTTTATGCTCTACACATATCATTTGGGATACTTTCTTTTATAATAATATTAACAGATGTATGTTCCATGAAATGGAATTAATTTCCTCGTACGTCGATGCGGACCTTTTGGGTAACTGGGTTTAGGCTTTATTTTGTTTGAAATTTGTGGTTTGCTTTTATCCGCCATTAAGTTTGGAACTTGGCCAACATTTCGGATACCTATAGTAAAAGTTGAAATGTAAAATGGCTTTTGCCAATCTAAATAAAGCTATCAGCTGTAGACAGAACTACGAGGTCTATTTTGTAATTAACTATACATTATTATTTTAAATTAAGTGCATGATAATTACGACGAAGAATGATATAGTTATCAAACCAATCCTGACTACTAAATGCTTACGAGAGATGGAAAAGAATATAACGAAGAACACTACTAAGTTGATTAAAGAATAAATCTTGCATACTATAAATGAGAATCTCACACACAGTTGGCACCGGACAAAGCTACCCAAGTGCTAAGTAAGTTAAGTTGGGTGAACGTTTTATAAACTTTCCACTTCCGTAGTTGAAAGTACTTTAAATTTTATTATAAACTTTAAATCACTTGAATTATTTACTTCTCACATTGAAGTAAAATTTAGAGATCCTTTGATAACCCACATCCAAACATAATTATAAACTTATTGCTTTAAACTATATTATATTAGTTAGGTTTTTTAACTACTTTTTTTTCTATAATATATATTTTTTTATGTTCTTAAACTAATACCTTATAGCATAGTCCAGGAATTACAAGACCTGTCAACTGCAGAAATTCTTACAAGCAATAGAAATATATTTCCTGTAACATTTGCAATAAATTCTAAAAAAATGAACAAACAAAAACGTAAACATAACAAACAGAAATGTAAACGTAACGAAAAAAAATATTATTTAAATAATAATATACGCAAACAATAACTTACTATCACAAAAATTGGACCAAACAAAGAGTCAATCTGCGCGTCACGAATCGGCTGTCCAGGTCAACCAGCCAAAGACGAGAGTTGTGTGGATATGACGATGACCTGGTTACGGTAATTTCCCAAAGGGTAAACTGCTGCTCAACTGAAACATTGAGACTGTCTAACTGTTGAGCACGACTCTATGAAAAACTTGGTAGAAAAATATCTAAGCCCTTCTTACTACTAAAGAAGGGAAATAATAGACCTGCTTCATTCTGATAAAAAAAGTCAACACTTGTAGCAATAAATTATAATTACGGGTTTAAAAAAAATATATTGAATAGACTGCCTCAGTTTACCACAAAATGTTTATCACAAAAGTAATCGATATTATCAATAACAATTATTTTATAGTGTTATTATACAGACAGTGTTTGTAAATACTATAGTAAAAATAACCATTTTATGATTCGTTTAATCGCTTTTTTATGCACTATTTGTGGTCATATCTCAGTGATTGACGGCTTTTACTGTTTCAGACAGTCGTTACATAGAATGTCTTTTTAATCATAGCTAAATACAATACACGGATACGAGGGACAAACTGAAAGTTTTTAGAACTGGCCACTTAAAAGCATTATATTAAAAAAAATAGTTTAAATTTTGAAAATAGAACTCTTTACCAATATTATTGAGTATACATTTCATTCATTTGTCATTTGTTTTACGATTTGGCGGCAAATTGAAAATTGTCTGTGCACGTCAGAATGAGTTTAAGCCGAGAAAATTTTCGTGCAATGATTTTTTATGACTTTCGATGTCATTTAAGTCAACAAGAAAGTTATGATAGACTTCGATTGGCTTTTCACGATGAAGCCCCATCTCGTGCCACAGTTTACAACTGGTTTAATGAATTCAAACGTGGTCGAACTAATATCACCGATGATTTGCGTGAGGGACGGCCTTCTACAGCGACGACTGAAGATAACATCAGTGTTGTGCGGCGTATGATAGAGACTGACAAAAGAGTGACCTATCAGCAGATTCGGACAAGTCTAGGCATAGGTATGAGTCAAGTGCACAAAATCCTCCATGAACATTTAGCGGTCAGGAAGCTTTCTGCCCGCTGGATACCGCATAATTTGACCGAGGCTCAAAAACTCCGCCGTCTTGATTGGTGCCGAGAAATGATCCAAAAATTTAACGGAAGTGACTCAAATGCTGTGTTCGACATACTGACGGGTGACGAAAGCTGGATTTACTGTTATGATCCGGAAACCAAAAGACAGTCTGCTCAGTGGGTGTTTCCTTCCGAAGAGTTGCCAACTAAAGTGAAGAGAGGTCGAAGTGTTGGAAAAAAGATGGTGGCCTCGTTCTTTGGAAAGACAGGTCATTACGCGACAGTAGTCTTAGAGGATCAGAAAACGGTTAATGCAGAGTGGTATACTAACAATTGTTTGCCACTTGTCTTGGAAAAAGTTTCATGTAACATATTTAAATTGGTTACATATTTAATTATATTTAATTACTTCGTAAACTTTGGCAAGGTTTTATATTAATAAGTAAATCTAATTAAAAATTGTTGAACATCTTTGTCTTAAAATTAAAATATTTATTTTTTCATATATCTATCGATGAAGTGACCCTAATTTCTGTGATATTGAATGAGATTAAAAAAAAATAACTGTATATCCTTTGTTATCTTTAAATATATAATTCTTCTGTACTTGCGGATTTGATCTCTTACTAAACGCGTAATTTGATATATTTTTATGTATGTGTTAGTAGATCCCTATTTAGTTTATACTCACAATGGGATCCAATAGATGGCGCTGCACCAGATTGTATGTTTTTATTTTAGTGTAATAAAAAGTTCTACGGGACGTAATATCTTCTTTCGCTTATCAAAAATAACGTCATATTAAACCCGTAAGTGAATACATTTTTTTGAATATAAGAAAAACAAAAGAATTACAGTATATAATTGTTCAAGACAATTAAACAAGTACTGTAATACTTAATTTAATTAAATTGTTTGGGAACAGTGACACCTAATTTATTAATAATAATCTGAACAGTTAAACAATACGAAATATATATTTGATATAAAAGTGACAGAAATAACTTTACAAATAACATAGCTGATATAAAAGACTGCATAGGTATTTTTTTAATGCAATAAAATGATACACGATCAAACGATCCAAATGATGCTATTTATATATTATGGTATAATGTTGTGATAATGAAAATTGTAAATATAGATGGCATTGCACTACTATTGAGAAATGTAAACAGCTTGGAAGGAAGGAAAATTAAGTTTGGGCTACTGGTTTTTAATCACGTTATGAAACAAAGCAGTAATAGTTACTTTACAACCTGCAAATTGTTTAACTTTCATGGGTGGATACTATATCGATCGAGATAGCCAAATAGCTGTAGTAAAAATAGAACTGGGCTCTACACATATATCCGTCCTATTCTTCGCATGAATGTATCTCTTATTTATTATTTAGATTATAGACTTGAAATATTATTTTTATAAATTAAACTACACCTGATCTAAGAATATAAATATTCTAAATAAAAAAATATTAAAATAAAATTGTCCAAACGAAGATCTCGTTATATAATTGTAGTTCTAGTTTAAATTATACATTTAACGATACGTATATAATTGTAATTCACATTCGCGACTTCTATAAGATTCATTATATTCTTCTACACCCTGGATCATATAAATGTTTCAAGATGTCTCATAATTAATTAATAACATTTCAACATTCATAAAACTTTGAGAATACAAATTATATTTCATTATACTTCAGAACTTCTTGGTGCTATCACTAATTGTATTACAAAAATTCTGAAATAAGAGTGTACTTAGAAATTTTCGTCTTATAAAAAACAAGTTGATAAGCCTCAGGATAAGGGTTCTCAACACAGAGTTAGAAGTTATTTTCTAATCCAAATTTTTACAAGTGTATTTTAGAAATAAAATTAAATAATGTAATTTGGAATTAAGCTACTCATACGTCGCTGTAGACCTTTTTGGTAAATGGTTTATGCTTTATTCTGTTTGAAATTGGTGGTTTTCTTTTATTCCGCATTTCGCTTGGAACTTGGCCAACTTTTCGGATATATCGAAACTTAAAACGTAAAATACCTTTTGCGATCTAAATATAGCTACAAGAGCTATTGGAGAGGATTGACTCTGGTCATTTCAAATTAGAAACATTTTTAGGCAGTTTTTTAGTTTTTTTGAGGGATGATGAAAACTTTTTCGAATTTGTAATGAGCCATTCTCAGTATAAAACAATACATAGATTTTAAGAAATAAAAACTATCAACCAGAGAAGATCTAATAATAAATTTCAGGCTATTATATTACTTCAGGCTTAAATAAGCTTATCTAACTCCAGGCACTCCAGAAAGCCAGTCAAGTAGGAAGTTAAGTTGCGTGAACATAACAACTTCATATTTCCGTATTTGCGAGCATGTACTGCACAATGTACGATATAAACTTTAAATAACTTTCAAAATTTAGTTATATTTCGGTGGCAACTTTTAAAACCTTTTTGTGAACATATTTGAAAATACACTTCACATCCATTTGTTACGCAAGTATATCCAGTGCCAATCCATATATTAAAAACCGAGTCAATTCCTACGATACAAAGGAAAAATTTAAAATACAAACGCAGCGTCTCACGTTAAACGAAGACGACATCGCCCGCGTTGTCGCGATCGTTGAGAAACGAGCTACTGGCACTACAGGCATTCTTAGGTCAATCGCTGACCTGGAACCACCTTCTTTAGTACTAATTATTTATAAGTTTTAATTGTAAATCATTAATATAATTATATGAAATACATTGATTTTAATTGCAATCTTCGCTGCCACCAAAACATATTTAATTTGTTTCAGTCAATTCAAATCAATTTAGTAATTTTAGCACGATACTTGTACCTATGGACAAACTTTAATATATATATATATATATATATATATATATATTAAAGTTAATTTATAAAAATAATATTTCAAGTCTATAATCTAAATAATAAATAAGAGATACATTCATGCGAAGAATAGGACGGATATATGTGTAGAGCCCAGTTCTATTTTTACTACAGCTATTTGGCTATCTCGATCGATATAGTATCCACCCATGAAAGTTAAACAATTTGCAGGTTGTAAAGTAACTATTACTGCTTTGTTTCATAACGTGATTAAAAACCAGTAGCCCAAACTTAATTTTCCTTCCTTCCAAGCTGTTTACATTTCTCAATAGTAGTGCAATGCCATCTATATTTACAATTTTCATTATCACAACATTATACCATAATATATAAATAGCATCATTTGGATCGTTTGATCGTGTATCATTTTATTGCATTAAAAAAATACCTATGCAGTCTTTTATATCAGCTATGTTATTTGTAAAGTTATTTCTGTCACTTTTATATCAAATATATATTTCGTATTGTTTAACTGTTCAGATTATTATTAATAAATTAGGTGTCACTGTTCCCAAACAATTTAATTAAATTAAGTATTACAGTACTTGTTTAATTGTCTTGAACAATTATATACTGTAATTCTTTTGTTTTTCTTATATTCAAAAAAATGTATTCACTTACGGGTTTAATATGACGTTATTTTTGATAAGCGAAAGAAGATATTACGTCCCGTAGAACTTTTTATTACACTAAAATAAAAACATACAATCTGGTGCAGCGCCATCTATTGGATCCCATTGTGAGTATAAACTAAATAGGGATCTACTAACACATACATAAAAATATATCAAATTACGCGTTTAGTAAGAGATCAAATCCGCAAGTACAGAAGAATTATATATTTAAAGATAACAAAGGATATACAGTTATTTTTTTTTAATCTCATTCAATATCACAGAAATTAGGGTCACTTCATCGATAGATATATGAAAAAATAAATATTTTAATTTTAAGACAAAGATGTTCAACAATTTTTAATTAGATTTACTTATTAATATAAAACCTTGCCAAAGTTTACGAAGTAATTAAATATAATTAAATATGTAACCAATTTAAATATGTTACATGAAAATTTATCAGCACAAGATTAATTATATTGCCGCCTCTTACGTCGCTCAACAGAAAAGTAGTACTATAGCTATTATATACTGCAAGAGAGAGTGGAAAGTCTTAAACAGCCAAAACTTTCTTTTTCTCTCCTTATATGCCACTCCCTTACATTCCTCCGTCCTGTTGTTATTGTGTTTAATCAATTTTTCTCTCCGTTCCCGAGAAACGGCATTTTTTCACATTTTACTGATTTTCAATAATATTTAAATAAACTTTCAGTGTATTAAATAAAAAGTCATATTGCATTTTTCCATAAATTCTATTACTTTCATTACAAAAGAGGACCGTAATATCTATTTGTACGAATGCTTTTAATTGTGACAGCAGCTTCTTTACCATTACTGTGTCGTTTCAAGATATTGTTTCTCCAATTTTAAATCATGTTGTAAATTTATATTTTAATCAGAACAAATTAAAGAACTTAATCGAAAGCATTCTTGGTATTTTTGATTAATGGTGTTTTTTTTCAAAATTATATTATTAGGGAAGGTGTCACTTTTTCTTCCTTTTTGATTCATTTTACGCCTATGCCGATTTATGTCTATCTTCATTTAACAAGGGATAATCTAAATAAGTTTGAGAAACTCCCTTACCATGCTGGTTAGTAATAGAATTCTAAAATGTATGAATAAATTAATTTTGCATGTTTCTTCATTTCTATTATCAATTAATTACAAAGCAAAGTTATTATCAATGACTATTATAATATTACCAAAATGACAATTATAAGATATGACAGTCAATAGTACCTCATATAATATAAAACACGATGGAACACGGTCTGTATCAACACATTCGCATGATTGTTACTGTTAATGCCGGGTTACGTAGAATGAATTTTGATTCTGATCCGAAAACATTTTCCTGTAATCAGAAAAGATTCTATTTATTACATTACCTTTTTCGGTAGAAAAAAAAAGATTATGAGCTATTTAGAAGGAATATATATACCCTTTGTCCATGGGTACAAGTATCGTGCTAAAATTACTAAATTGATTTGACTTGACTGGAACAAATGAGTTATGTTTGGGTGGCAGCGAAGATTACGATTAAAATTAATTTATTTTATAAAATTATATTAATGATTTACAATTAAAACTTATAAATAATTAGTACTAAAGAAGGTGATTCCAGGTCAGCGCTTGACCCAAGAATGCCTCTAGTGCCAGTAGCTTCTAGCTCGTTTCTCAACGATCACGACAACGCGGGCGATGTCGTCTTCATTTAACGTAAGACGCTGCGTCTGTTTTTAAAATTCTGAATTTTTGTCGTAGGAATTGACTCGGTTTTTAATATATGGATTGGCACTGGCTATACTTGCGTAACAAATGAATGTGAAGTGTATTTTCAAATATGTTCACAAAAAAGTTGTTGTTTTAAAAGTTGCCACTGAAATATAACTAAATTCTGAAAGTTATTTAAAGTTTATATCGTACATTGTGCAGTACATAGTCGCGAATACGGAAATATGAAGTTGTTATGTTCACGCAACTTAACTTCCTACTTGACTGGCTTTCTGGAGTGCCACGAATGAGTATATGAGTTAGATAAGCTTATTTAAGCCTGAAGTAATATAATAGCCTGAAATTTATTATTAGATCTTCTCTGGTTGATAGTTTTTATTTCTTAAAATCTATGTATTGTTTTATACTGAGAATGGCTCATTACAAATTCGAAAAAGTTTTCATCATCCCTCAAAAAAACTAAAAAACTGCCTAAAAATGTTTCTAATTTGAAATGACCAGAGTCAATCCTCTCCAATAGCTCTTGTAGCTATATTTAGATCGCAAAAGGTATTTTACGTTTTAAGTTTCGATATATCCGAAAAGTTGGCCAAGTTCCAAGCGAAATGGGGAATAAAAGAAAACCACCAATTTCAAACAGAATAAAGCATAAACCATTTACCAAAAAGGTCTACAGCGACGTATGAGTAGCTTAATTCCAGATTAATTTATTTAATTTTATTACTAAAATACACTTGTAAAAATATGGATTAGAAAATAACTTCTAACTTTGTGTTGAGAACCCTTATCCTGAGGCTTATCAACTTGTTTTTTTATGAGACGAAAATTTCTAAGTACATTCATATTTCAGAATTTTTTTAATACAATTAGTGATAGCACCAAGAAGTTCTGAAGTATAATAAAATATAATTTGTATCCGCAACGTTTTATGAATGTTGAAATGTTATTAATTAATTATGAGACATCTTGCAACATTTATATGATCCAGGGTGTAGAAGAATATAATGATCTTTTAGAAGTCGCGAATGTGAATTACGATTATATACGTATCAAAAAAAATAAAATAAAATAAAATAAAAAAAGTAAAATTTAAACTAGAACTACAAATATATAACGAGATCTTCGTTTGTACAACTACAATTTCGTTTTAATATTTTGTTATTTAGAATATTTAGATCTAGTATAATTTATAATAATAATATTTCAATTCTAAATCTTATGTCAAAGATAAACATGAGGAAAAAAGAACAAATTTTCATTTTATGCCAAGAATCATAATAATTATATTAGAAGCCAAGTTACCTGCTTTGTTTATGCAGTGTATATATAATTTGGTCTAAGTCACATTATGAGAGATGACAAAAATAAATTATTTTCTAAAAAACTATTATAGAACTTTAAAAAGTTTAATGATACTTATAAATCTGACATTTTCCTTTACGTGTTTTATTTTTCTAACTTGTATAATATTTTTATTCTAATATCGATATTTAGTTAAATATTATATAATCTTCCTTTTTTTGTAGTAATCTATACTAGGATTCTGATTTGGTTTGACTATATTTATATTTCACTTGTAACTGTGACTCTAAAGTTAACTTGCTGGTTCTTATAAGTGGATATACCCTTCGGAACCAACTTGACTCTGACAATTTATTAACCAAAATTTGTGATATTTGAATAATCTCTTTAGATACTTGACTTTATTTTTTTTTGCTTTCTCCACTTATAAACAGCTCTTCCTGATCTACCTCAATAAAAAGTCGGTACTGAAAAAAAGAACTTGGCATAATCACTTAATCCAAAACGGACAGTACTTGTCTCTTGCATGGGAAAAATGATTTGACAACAAAGATAATACATTATTTTAAAAATGAAATTTCATGCCCATAATTTGGTGAAAATGTTTTCTTATGGTTACGGTAGATATGTTATCGTCTGGGGATCCCGTAGTCCTTCATATTATTTGTAAGTGAACATTTCAGTGAATTCAAGAAAGTATGTATAGTACGTAAGTAAGGTTAAGAAAATTAAAACAAGAATTTTAATATAAGATATATTATATTATAATATAAGCTATATTATATTATTACTTTTGTAATTATTTTCACGTGAACCTAAGATCTGAACAGACAAAGAGAAATAACAAAACTATTATTTATAATAAGCATTAAGTATTATTATTATTAATTATTTACTATTTTGCAAAAACTTTGTAATCCCAACTTACTCGTATAAGAATATTAAAAAAATGGGATTTGTGCTCAAACCGTTCTAGACTACATCCGTAGTTGGATTAAAAGTTCAATATGAAATGCCGAAGGAATGAAAACTTTTTGTACTAGTGATATATTATGTATGGCGTTTACGAATTTGGCAAAACAGAGAAACTAATTTATAAAGTTTGAAATACACAACTCTGTATGAGGTTGATATGTTCTCGTAACATAACTTTCAACTTGGCTGGCTCTGTGAAACGGACCAGCGTGTTTACGACTTTCATCATATGTTTTATGCCTACAATTTTATTGATTACGATTTAAGTCGGTTTTATAATTGTCTAAGGGACCATTTATTACATCTCCTAAAGGAATTTAATCGTAGGATTCATTAGATATTTATAATTAATTTGTACCCTTTTAGTTATCTAGGAAAAAAATAATTTGAACCCATTTTATTTATCTGAGGATTGCAATTGTTCGTAAAATCATAAGTTTGTCAAAACAAAATACTTTTTTACTTTATTTATTTACTACCAAACGTATATTTTTTTAGCCTAAACTGTACTTATATAAGGTTTTCCGAAAATTTGAGTTTTGAATAAATAAAAGCAAGCCACATATTTCAATCAATTTAATAGTAAAACTCAATAACTGGAAAGGTCAATATTAACGCTTCAGTTAACTTCTAACAAATTGTTTTTTCACTATTCCTACTGCCGAAAAACAAAGGGGGCATCAAATTTGTTTTACATAGACGCATAAACTATTGTAAAAGTATTATAAAATAATCCCTAAAAACGCATTTTTTTTAACATAAGAAGAGGTTAAAGGAGCGTCCGCGGGTCACTACCGCCCACGAACTAATGCAACATCCGAGAAATCGCAGAAGCGTTGTTGAATGTAGAGGTGTGAGTTTACGCCTTTTTTGAAGGTATCCATGTCGTATTGCAGGCAATTCGGCGGCAGACATCATATTAAATTAGGGTTATATATGAACATGCAAAAAATAATGAGAAAAAGGTAGGATACATTTTAATATTAAGATAATTAATGTTTTTTTTTGGGTAGACCTCGAAGAATTCGGTCTGCCCATTCATTTGTCCCCTACTTTCGAATTTTGGAAAAATTTCTTCACAGGAGGTCTTCTTATGACCCCCTGAGTCCGAAATGACCATTGGTCAAAAAGTTTATATATATATATATATATATATATATATATGCGTGCGTGCGTCCAGATTCGACTTTTGTCAGCACGATAGCGGCCGCAGTTTCGCTCGGATCGCTTTCAAACTTTGCACAAAAATCAACCATCCAAAAATGAAGGTCAAGTTCGTTAACCAGAAAAATCCGGCCACGGGGGGCGCTAGGGCCTCACTTTTTCTGATTTCAGTTTTTCGACCATAACTTTGTCCCTATACAAAGGAGATCAATCGCGTTCATATTATATGATGTCTTTAATGAATACCTATAACTAATGTAGATAAACCGAAAACCTAACTTCAATAACTTAGGGGTGGGGGTAAAAAATCCGAAAATTTTTGGAAAAAAATTCATAACTTTTTTCTGGTAAACATTCTTGCATCACAATTATTTTTAATAGAAAGGTTATTTTTTACTCTAAATTTAGGTACCAAAAGTTTTTTCGTAAACCGTACCGTTTCTGAAAAAAAAAATAAAAACGACTTTTAGCTTGTAAATTTTAGGTAGGTAAAACCACGGCAACTTTTTTCTGGTAAACATTCCCTCCTTGCAAATATTTTTAATAGAAAGGTTATTTTTTACTCTAAATTTAAGTACCAAAAGTATTTCCAAAAAAGATACCTTTTCCGAGAAAAAAAATTAAAACCGCTTTTTGCTTGAAAATTTTTGATGTAAGCAACGGCATCATATATTATTCTTAAGTAGTGAGTTATATTTTAAACGAGTTACACACGAGGTCTACCCACGCGTGTCCCCCTGCGGGCACGGATTTTTTTTTTATTACATTTACTTATTAAGATAAAGTTTGCCAAAATTTAAGATAATAATTCAACTAATTAGTAGGTAAAAAATTAAAACACATTACATAAGAATTAATCAGACTAATAATAATAATATTTACTCCTCTTACATCTATCGAAATCAATATAGTATATACGAGTAGCTGTATTTTAAATCGCATGAAAGAGTATAAAACCCAAATCTCTGTTTTCTCCTCCCTTTCTTGTTGTTGTTTTTTCAAAACAAATAAACTTTTCCACTTCCTCTACAGGTAGCAACATATGTGCATTTTCCTCCATTTGGCTTATTTTCAATAATCCTAAAATAAATAGGTCCATCTTTTTTGGAACTTTCTACATATTCAATAAAAAAGTTATATTGCATTTTTTCCGTGTTATTTATTACTTTATAACAAGACCATAATATCTATTTGTAGGAATGCTTTTGATTTTGACAGCAGCTTCCATTCTATAATGGTGTCTTTTCAAATATTATTTCTCCTATTTGAAATCATGCTATGAACTTAATATTTTCTGTGTGCTAATTAAACTGCAATTATTTTCTTCTTAAGTTGTATTAGCAACTCAACTTTTTCCTTAATTTTTCGATTAAGCCGAATGATGTCTATGTAAATTTAACAGGAGATAATCTAAATAAGTTAGAGCTTAACAAACTTAGTTATTAATAATTGAAGTTTAAAATAAATGAATAAATTTATTTTGCTAATCCTTTTGTTTATGTTATCAATGAATTGAAAAAATGGGGTTAAAAATGATTATTTTAATTTTTTTAAAAAGACAGTCACAGTGCTGTGATCGTTAATCGTACCTAATATACTATAATACGTGATTGAACAAACACGGTGTGTAGAAACACGTTACATTTTGGTTACTATTAATACCGACTTACCTAAATTTTGATTCTGATCCCAAAACAAATCCCGTAATAAAAAACGATTATATTTATTTTTTGGAAAACATAATTCACATTCTGTGTTGTTTAAAATATTAATATTAAATACAATACAGATATTGAAGAAGTTTTCTTTTTGTTTTTCATCGTTTCTCAACAATAATAACATATTGCATAACAATGTTTCTAATTTTAAATGACCAGAAACAATCCTCTCCAATAGCTTTTGTAGCTTTATTTATATAGCAAAAGGTATTTTAGGTTTTAAGTTTCAATATTTTCTAAAAGTTGGCCAACTTCCAAGCGAAACCGCGGATAAAAGTAAACCACCAATTTCAAACAAAATTTATCATAAAGCCATTACCAATAAGACCTACCAAGACGTATGAGGAACTAAATTCCATATTATAATTTTTATTTCTAAAATACACTTGTGAGAATTTGTATTAGAAAATAATTTCTAACTTTTTGTTGAGAACCCTTATAATCCAGAAATATAAACTTTTTTAAGACGAATATTACAAAATACACTCACATTTCTGAAGACTTTTAATACAATTAGTGATAGCACTAAGAAGTTCTGAAGTATAATGAAATATAATTTGTATCCTCAAAGTTTTATGAATTTTTAAAATGTTATTAATAAATTATGGAACATCTTGTAACATTGCCTCTTATACATTATATTGGGATTTATATGATCCAGGGTATTACCGTAATATATATGAATATTTTAGCAGTCGTGATTGTTAACTACACTTATATGGATATCGTTAAATGTAGAATTTTTACTTTAACTACATAACGAGGCCATGAATTTTTAGATACATTTTGTGATTGATAAGAATATTTATATTTTTAGATCGTGTATAGTTTAATTTATACATATAATGAGTCTAGTGTAAATCATATGGTACCTACATACAGAATAAAATATGATTAAATTTTCATTTTATCCCACGCAACAAGCTGTAATAATAATCATATTACAACCAAAGTTACAGACTCTGTTTCTAGAGTGTATACATAACTAGGTTACACATGTCTATGTTATATCATTACAGATGACAAAAATAATATATTTGAATTATGTCCTGAAAAAGACTGAAGTATGTAACATATTTAAAAAGGTTAATGAAACTTAAAAATCTGATAATTGTCATGTTGTGTATTTTCCTAACTTGTACAATATTATAAATCATTAAAAAAATCATTGTTATAACATTGTAATCTTCTTTTTTTGTACCAATTTTTAGTAGAATACTGATTCGGTCCGATATATATAACTGTGACTCTAAAGTCAATAGTGTAAACAACTGGAAATTAATAATTAAGTGCAATGAAGTTGCTTGATGGATCTTAAATATGAACGCACCCTTAGGAATATAAACTATTTAAATTATATTTTGACATACTTTATTTTAGCTTTTTCGACTTATAGGAAATATCCCTTACCTACCTCAATGAAAAATCGCTATTGAAGAAACGAGTCTTAGCAAATCACTAAATCCAAAACGGACAGTATTTGTCTCTTCCTGGAGGAAATGAACTCGTCTACAAAGATAATATATTATTTTATAAACGAAATTTTATGCCCGAAATGTAGTGAAAATGTTTTCTTATGGTTACGGAGGATTTGTTTTCGTCTGGGGATCCCGCAGTGCTTTATATTATTTGTAAGAGAATATTTCAGAGAATTCAAGACAATATTTACTGTACGTAAGGTTTAGAAAATTTAAACAGAGAATTTAATATCTTATAACATATTATTATTATAGTTGTTATCTAAGATCTGAACATAAGAGGGAAATAAAAACTACATTATTTATTTATTCAAAACTATTATTTATATAAGCATTAAAAATTAACAAAACATTGTAATAGTCATAGGTACAATTAAAAATACAAAAATTGAGAGATTTGTATTCAAACCGTTCTAGACTAAATCCATAATTGGATTAAAAGTTCAATATGAAATTCGTAATGAATCAAAACTTTTTGTACTAGTGATATATTGTATATGTATGGCATTTACGAATTTGGCAAAACAGAACAACTAATTTATAAAGTTTGAAACACACAATTCTGTATGAGGTTGATATGTTCTCGTAACATAACTTTCAACTTGGCTGGCTCTGTGAAACGGACCAGCGTGTTTACGACTTTCATCATATGTTTTATGCCTACAATTTTAATCATTTTGTGATTAAAACGGCTTAACAATTTTCTAAGGGACGGTTTATTTTAGCCCTTAACAGAATTTAATTAAAGGATTAATTAGATTTTTCTGATTGAAAAAAATAATTTGTTATTTGAGAATTAAAATCGTTTGTACAAATATAATTATATTACAAAATTGAGTTTGTTATATCAATTTTTTTTTAAATTTTATTATCCAACATCATAATTATTTTTTAACCTAAACTTTCCATATCCGAGAAGTTGGTTAAGTTAATACTTGACTAACTTTGTTTACCATTAGGTAAACAGAAGCATGTATGTAGTTTGAAGCAATCTATATAATAGTAAAATCAATCGATTCGATGCTTTAGTTAATTCCTAATTAAATGTTTTCCCTATAAGTAGTTGGTATTTTACTCATATTTTAACTAACTGCGTCAGAACAAAGGAAGGTACCAAATTAGTTTTATATCAACAACAATCCATCACTGTGTGGACCGATTTCTATATTTGTTAAAAATTAAGTAATAATTATATATATATATACATATATATGTACAAAAAACATATTACTATTATATTTTAATTATAGAAATTGCGTTTGTACTATACATATAATATGAAGTCAATATAATATTGATAGTTATTAATATTACTAATATTAATAACTCATTTTATTTCGCACCCGCCTCCAACTTCTCCACCCTCAAAATCCAGTTGGTCGTCACTCTTACATGCTCCACGATCTCCTCAACCGTCGTGGTGTGATGTAATTTGAAAACGTACTGCTGCTGCTACTGTAGCTGCGTTGTGGATTCCGCTGAACGCTGCAGCATGTGCCGACCTGCCAGCGCGATCTCGCACTGGTTCCAATTAGGCGGTTTCTTCACTTTGATGAATCCATTCTATGTCTGCTATTTCAGAATGCTGCCAAAAGCTTCACAGCAACTCTGCTAACACCCTTTCCTCTTGCGAGCTGCGAGATTAGCAGAGTTGGTACACTAAGAGGACCTCGTATCTATACGCGTCACCACTACCTCAACCTCGACCGGTGTCGATTCAACGACGGCGGAGTGTAGCATGTGTAGCATCGCTTGCTATGTCAGTAGTAGTAAATGATGGAAGCACTTCTTCACTCCGCGACATGCTATGTTCGCGTTGGAGGCGACCGGTGGCCTACATTCGGAAATAACATTGTGCAACAACTCTACTACTCTGTTTGTAGGTCTTCAAAGGTTTTGCTCGACATCTCTAGCTTAGACAGTACCTCGGTCGGGCTCGCCTTCAGATTAATGATGATAATGGTGATGAGCACACGGCGGGACCGCATCTGCTAGACTTTGCCGATTGGAACAACGCGAATATAATATCCGCTCCAAGCAGTGCTAACACATCCGTACTTAACCCGCATCGCACCCTATTATTATAGTAACTTTTGTCAATGTTATTACGAGTACTTCGAGCAGATATTATAATGTAACCATGTCTATTAGAATTCTTAGTTTCAAAATAAGACAATACAAATATATTTTTTATTATACAATCATTTTGATTGTTTAACATTATAATCCCTTCTAAATATATACGTTATTCTGGTCATATTTTAGTACCAATCACGCTTTGTATGTAATACCACCGACTGTGACTTAATAGTCAATACTATAAAATAATGTAAATTGATAATAAATTTAAACAGTACACAATGAAGTTTCTATCGGTTTTTCTGCATAAATCTAGCCTTTGGAACCATGCAACTATTGTCTAACATTTCATAAGGGTAAATTTATATTTATATAAATCTTTGCTATAAAAATTAATGTGTTGAAAGTGACGCTTTGTCCAGAATTGTAAAGAATCGTAATGTCACATTAATGGCAACACGTTAGTAAAAATTAATTACTTTCATATAAACTTATCCTAAGTATGTATACTATGTAATCAAATAAAAAGAGGTCTATGAAAACTGCATTTTTATGCAATTTTTTGTTGCTTGTCAAAATCGTAATTTAATAGCAGTCAATCTTGTAATAATAATGAAAATCAAATAAAAAATACATAAACTGCATAAATATGCGATTTGGTTTTAAGGAATTGCTCAGTGTTGCATTAAACATTCACATTTTAAAGATAAATTATTTGATGTCATTTTAAATTATTAACACTTCGGTAAAACTGATATGTGAAATATCTGGTAAACATATGCAAATAGTACATTAATATGACAATCAAAACTGCAGTTGATGCAATTATTCTGTTAATGATTGAGTTAAATTGACTGTCAAGCGATTTAACTTTTCCCAAAATATATATAGACCTTGTGCTCCAGTTACTTATTTTTCAGACCCCTCTGGCCGTTGCTATGCTATATCATATTTCAGTTTGTAGTAACCGACATTAAAACGGACAACTAAACATACATCTTGCTTAACTAAATAAACACTTCCAGGAAATCATACGAGTGTAATTTAATTCCCGGTGGCAGGGCCTGTCACAGTCATTATATCAAATTAATATAACCGGGTTTGCCTAACCAGATTTGTTTCATAAGGCCACTTTTAATGTAATTTGTTAAACCTTTCTGTCCCTTTGGGTGCGCGCGGCTTTATGTCGAAATATAAAAACTTTTTATAAAATATTTTTCATTTTATGGTTATACTAGTTGATGCTAGTGACTTTATCTGCCCAATTCCAAGTTATAATTTATTTACATACATTATGTGGCAAATAGAGAATACATAATCTTATTCCTATATTAACCTAAATAAACTTCTTTAATTACTATGCCAGATTTCATAAAAACCCACCCCATAGTATATATATATATATATATATATATATATATATATATATATATATATATATATATATATATATATATATATGTAGAGAAATAGAGATAAAAGAAAAGCAATTTCAAATTTTCTTACTTAGTCCAGTAAATAATGTTCATTTATTTGGCAATGTATCTTTAAATCTTACTTTATTTTGATTTTACTTTACATTTGAGTAAAACAAGACGCTTAAAATCTTAAAGAATCATAAACTTTCTTTATTATAACTACACGTCAAGGCAAGTTTGATCATAAATAAGATAAATTTTAAAATAATATAATCTAAGAATTTTTTTATAAAAGTAATTAATATATCCCTGGATTTAAAATACCGTACTTTTAGAAAGTTCTTGGCATTTAAATATTCATTCATTTAACAAAAAGTATTACGAAATTTCTAGATCCCAAAAACTTTTTCAAACAATAATATAATATTGCTACTTAATTATGCGTAACCGTTATAAACTTACTTTAGCCTTACTTTACTGAAATGAAAATTAACTTTTTTAATTAACTGAAAATTTATATTTTTACCCGTCTATGATTTTTTAAATTGTATCTATAACTTATGATGTATGAAGTATGAAGTTATTTTAACTGATCAGTCAGTATTCAATTACGGTGTATTAAATATATGGAATATTATGCTAATAAAATAATAGCAATTGTATTTTTATATTACAACTTATACTTTTAATACAACAAATATGTTAAGTATTCATCGAACTAAACATATTTTAATACTCCAATACAATAATATTTATTTATTATACTTTTTTTTTTTTATGGAAGAGCAGGGCAAACGAGCTGGCGGGTCACAGACGACTTGTGATCACCGCCGCCCATAAACTCTTGCAACATCCGAGGAATTACAAGAGTGTTGCCGGCCTTGTAGGTAGTAATAAACACCTTTTTTGAAGGTACCCATGTCGTACCGATCTGGAAATACCGCCGAAGGGAGTTCGTTCCACAAGCGAGTGGAACGTGGAAAAAAGGTCCTTGAGAACCGCACAGTGGAGGATCGCCACGCATCCAGGTGGTAGGGATGGTAAAGAAGTCGATGGCGCGCTGTGCGGTGATGAAATTCGGCAGCAGGCATCAGATCGAAAAGTTCTTCGGAACACTCCCCGTTGTAAATGCGGTAGAAGACGCACAAAGAAGCCACGTCTCTACGCAATGCCAAAGAGTCCAGCCGTTCGCAGAGCACCGGGTCCCCGACAATCCGAGCGGCTCTCCGTTGTACGCGGTCAAATGGTAGAAGCTGATATTGGGGTGATCCGGACCAGAGATGAGAACAGTGCTCCACGTGTGGCCGGACCTGCGCCTTATAGAGCGCAAGTCTTTGGCCAGGTTTGAAATACTGCCTCGCTCTATTAATCACTCCCAATTTCTTCGAGGCCAACTTGGCCTTGCTCTCCAGATGACCACGAAATTGACAATCGCTCGAAATGTCAAGACCCAGTATTCTGATACTTGGCGAGGCAATGAGGGGGGTGCTCTCGAAGAGCAGTGTTACGACAAATGGGGTTTTCTTAGTGGTAAACGCGCAAACTTGTGTCTTTAGGGGATTGAACTGAACGTGGTTCAGTTCACCCCACTCAGAGACCATCCCCAAGGAAGTCTCTATAGAAGACACAAGTTTCTTTCGGCACTCGTCGACGTTTTCCCGAGAGAGACCTGCACGGCCGGAATATACCGCATCCGCAGTGCTGTCATCCGCATAACATTGTATGTTGGAGATATCCAACATATCATTGATGTGTAGGAGGAACAGAATTGAGGATAGCACGCAGCCTTGGGGTACACCAGCGTTCACGGGCTTGGGGTCCGAGCAAAAACCGTCGAGAACGACCTGTATGCTCTGCCCAGTGAGGAAGCTGTTGATCCACTTGCATAAACTCTCGGGAAGCCCATAGGAAGGTAGCTTCGAAAGAAGCCCCTTGTGCCATACACGATCGAAGGCTTTCGCCATATCTAGACTAACTGCCAGACCCTCTCACTTGCTTTCAATAATAGCTGCCCAACGGTGCGTAAGATATAACAGAAGATCACCAGCCGTTCGACCATGGCGAAAGCCATATTGCCGGTCATTGACCAACTGGTGATCCTCAAGGTAGGTTAGGAGCTGTTTATTGATAATGCTCTCCATTACTTTGCAGAGCAGAGAGTTAATGGCGATAGGTCTGTAGTTAGCTGGTTCCGAGCTATCACCTTTTTTAGGGATCGGATAGACAAGGGCACGCTTCCATGTGACCGGGACTACGCCTTTAAGGTAGGAGTACCGAAATAGACGCGTTAGCACTGGAGTCAACTCAGGGGCACACGTTCGTAACACCAATGGAGAAATGCCATCCGGCCCACTCGACTTATGAACGTCCAAGGAAAATAGAGACTGCCTAATAGTTTTCTGCCGAAAAACTATTTCCGGCATTGAGCTCTGACACCGCGGGATGATAAGCGGTGTCTTCCCCTGGTCGTCCAAAGTCGAGACGGAGGCGAAAAGAGTGCCCAAGAGATCGGCTTTCTCTTTTGCCGTGTGGGCCAGAGAGTCATTCCCCATGTACAACGGCGGTAGGGACGGCTGGCTAAAGTTTCCCAGAGTGGCCTTTGAAAGCGCCCAGAATTTGCGCGTGCCAGGCGGGTACTTTGCCAGCTGATCCCCAATTTTGACGATATGCTTGAACTTTGCTCTAGCGATTTGCCGTTTGAAGAATCTGGAGGCACGATTATATTTCCTCTTCAGAACTCTAGAGCTCGGATCCTTAGTGACTAACGCATTGACCCAAGTTTGAGAAGCCTGCCGTTTGCCAGCTGCTGCAGCCGCATCAAACCAAGGCCGCGATCTGCCACCAAGTGGTACCACAGAGCTTGGTACAAATAGTTCCATGCCCTGTAGTATCACATCAGCTACAGCCGCAGCGCAGTCACTAGGATCATCGGAAGGGAAACAAATCGGCCCCCATGGGTAGGATGCAAAAAAGGACCGCATTCCATCCCAATCCGCTGACTTGTAGTGCCAAACGCATCGAGTCGCAGGTGTTGTGCGAGCCGACCGTTGAATGGGCACTACACTCCGTACCAGACAGTGATCAGAGGAACCTAAGGGAGCCTCGACAGTGATCTGGTACTTTTCTGGATGTGTAGTCAGCAGAAGATCCAACAAAGAGGGCGTGTGGCTGTCCACGTCCGGTAGACGAGTGTGCGTCTTTACCAGCTGGGACAGACCATTTGCCAGAGCAAAGTCAAACACAGATCTCCCCGCGCAGTCGGTGGCACGTGACCCTAGCCAATCGGCATGGTGCGCATTAAAGTCTCCTAGGACTACGACTTCGGCGGAGGGAGTCTGTGAAAGCAGATCGTCAATCTTCGCCTGAACATGGCCCAAGAGTTGATCCGTTTCTGCAGCACCACTATGGGACCTGTAGAGGCACGCGTAGACTCTGACATGGTCGTCCATGTCCACGCGTAGCCAGAGTACAGACAGGTCCCGACCTTCAAAAACCTGAAGGCGACGGTAGCATATATCCTCCCTTACGAACACAGATACCCCGGCATGTGGTATAAAATGGTGTTCTAGTTTATACCCGGGGTATGACAGGTACGCTGTGTCGCTAGGTTGAGATATCTGCGTTTCCGTCAGAAACAACAAGGCCGGCTGCGCCGTCTCTAGATGATAATGGACGGCGGTCAAGTTGGAATAAAGTCCCCGGATGTTGCAAAAGTCCACATTTAGAGTGGGTCGGGGTGCCGCTGCGTTGACTCGTCGTTTGCCCTCATAAAACACAAAAGGCGATACTTTGCCCGACCCAGATACGACGGGCAGCCCGAGCAAAATCCGAGAATCATTTCCCCGATTTTGCTTGGGGAGGGGGTCCCGGCTTTATCAAAGCCGGTACCCTCCTGGGGTATTTTTCTTCTAGGCATCGCTTTCATGTTTGGCGCGGGGGGGAGGTTGGGCTTCCGGATTCTCTCACTCACTGACGGAACATAACCTAATGAATTTGGTTACTACACGTCGGTCTTCTGTGAGAGGGTGGTCCTTCCCCGGTCGAGCCAGCCCAATACGAGCTGCAGTCAGATAACTACAGCTAGGCTCTACTACTTCAAACTATTATACTTATGGAATCTTTAATAATAATTTTAGTTAAATGCGCAGTATTCTCATTTTAATTATCAAAACAATGATTATTCTTAATTAAAATAATTACAACTCTTTTAGTACTAAAACTTTCAGTAATAGTAGTGGTTTCTCTAGTCTATTTATCAAAAGTTATCTTTCACCTTACGGAGAAATTTTCTCTGTGCCCAACATTGGTCTGATTCCAAGTCTAACAGCAAATAAAATTAAAGTTTTTAATTAATACTCATTAAGGAAGAATTTAATTGGCAAAAGAGCAACAAGTTTCTATCGGTTTGTTTTATGATTAAATAATTTTAAATTGAGATTACTTTATTCGATTCTCAGTCTGAATAAATTAATTTATAATATAAAACTTTGTTAACCGAGATTATGAGAAGCTTTATCACCATGACATTACTTATTTTTATTTTATTTTAAATAACTTCGATACGATTTGCTTGCAGATTTCATAGAATCTTAATGTATATTTTTAATTAAGTTTAGTATGTTTGATATTTTACAAAACACAAATACACTTGCGGTCTCGTTATATCACTGTAGTAAATACTTCTCTCTCAACAAAATCCAATTACTAAAGACATGAACGATTTATTGGCACGGAAATAAAATCGATAAATGATATGCCAACATCTGTTGTTGATTGAGCAGTTAGCACTATTCCATTAGCATTTACACCGAATACATGTTTATTTATTCATCCTTTACCCGCACTATTGAATGCAAAAACAAGAATGAACCCATTAAAGATTCATAAAATGGAGAATTGAGACACAATGAAAACAAAATGACGGCGTCAAATAGATGTGATTATAGCTACGTAATATTTAGTTACGTTCCGTTTGCTTAGTATGAAAACTGGGAGACCAAGTTCTGTCTAGTTTTACCATAGTTCATACACTTCAGATATCATGACACTTTATCATATAAAATGCAATATTTAACTGTTCAAATTAACAAAGTTTTATATGTCAGATAAACAAGACGAATAGATTAATCTTCTCGAAATTCACATAACTTTTCATAACAATTCAAGCAGATTTTGCAAGCTCAAAAGTACATAAAAATAATATCTCTGGAATTTATTCGTAAATCCCAAGCGGCCGGCTAGACGGAGACAATGAAAGTTATCAGGTGCCACAAAAGTTATTCGGTTTATCGACGCCAATATAATTATTGTCTATAAATCGTCACCAAGAATAACAAAGACTTTGTGTCTACGGCTCTAACGATTATTGGAGATAAGAAAATTAAATTCAATCCCACAAATTCAATAGCTTTCAATTTATCATTCGTATATAAATTATTAAAGGTCTCAATAATATTAATAACGCCTATATAAAAAAAGAAAAAGACGCATGAGCGAATTAAATACTTTTTATGCTACAAGAGTATTGGACCGATGTTACTGAGGTACTAACCTGTAATAATTGAGAACCTGTGCAAACACGCCGGGATGTCTGTCGAAGAAGTACTCATTGAGGACGGGGTCGTAGTTGGCGAGGGCCTCCGTGAGTCGGGACAACCGCGTCGCGGGGATCTTCTTTAAGGTTGCTTTGTAGGTCTCGTATCTGAAAACGATATTTTATTTTAAACGCGGTTTTAACATTACTATATGAAAACATAAATACCTTCAATAATTTTATATTAACATTACATTGGTTAGAAGCAATTACTATAAAAATAATTCTTACATTTCTTCATTTATATACAAATCTTTAAATGTATACTTAAGTAAAAGTAATTCCTTTGGGATACACCACAAGCGTCCCTAAGGGCTACCTACTTTCATCCGGAATCAATCGACTGTAACGTATAGTTTATTTATTTGATTAGATTTCTCTTTGATTAGACTCCGGTGTTCTCAGTTATATAATTTCCCTGGAGTGTACCGCTCGCAGCAACTTCAAATTCATTAAAACTGCAGTCGAAATCAAAATTATATTGAAATAAAAGTTGGAATATATGAAATATTGTTATCCGATATAATATTTTGAAATTATATTAATAAGAACGAGATATATTTAACGTCAAAAATAAATAGAGGCTGAATAAAAAATATATATATTTAATATAAGTTACCTCCGTAATCATAAAGTACAAAATTATATTGGGTAGACCTCGAAGAATTCGGTCTACCTATTCATTTGTACCCGACTTTCGAATTTTGGAAAAATTTCTTCACAGGAGGTCTTTTTATGACCCCCTGAGTCCGAAATGACCATTGGTCAAAAAGTTTATATATATATATATATATATATATATATATGCGTGCGTGCGTCCAGATTCGACTTTTGTCAGCACGATAGCGGCCGCAGTTTCACTCGGATCGCTTTCAAACTTTTCACAAAAATTAACCATCCAAAAATGAAGGTCAAGTTCGTTAACCAGAGAGATCCGGACACAGGAGGCGCTAGGGCTTCACTTTTTCTGATTTCAGTTTTTCGACCATAACTTTTTCCCTATATAGAGAAGATCAATCGCGTTCAAATTATATGATGTCTTTGATGAATACCTATAACTAATGTAGATAAACCGAAAACCTAACTTCAATAATTTAGGGGTGGGGGTAAAGAAACCGAAAATTTTTGGAAAAAAATTCATAACTTTTTTCTGGTAAACATTCTTACATCGCAAATATTTTTAATAGAAAGGTTATTTTTTACTCTAAATTTAAGTACCAAAAGTATTTCCAAAACAGATACCTTTTCCGAGAAAAAAAATAAAAACCGCTTTTTGCTTGAAAATTTTTCATGTAAACAACGGCATCATGTCTTATTCTTAGGTAGTGAGTTATATTTTAAACGAGTTACACACGAGGTCTACCCACGCGTGTCCCCCTGCGGGCACGGATTTTTTTTAACATGCATTTTATTTTTCTTCCTCCAAAATAACAAAACAAAACGGAAAAGTGTCCTCAAAATTACTATCATACATTACTTTCCTACATGGAAAGGATAAAAGCCAGGGGATCAAATCAGCGCTCTACTCCATTATAGACTAACGAAGTTACGCACCAAAAAATTGCAGCAAGATATGAAAGATATTGTTATCTGAATACCCAATGGAAAAACCAAAAAATGTTCTATCATGGAAATATACGAGTATCTATGAAATTAATTTGATAACAAAGAAATATTTTTTTTAATATATTTATTGCGTTTTATTAAATAATAAAAAAGTTGTATTAAATAATAAAACTTAGTTTGATACTGATTTGCAAAAGCAAAGTGTTTAATTATATGTTCTCCGTTTTATTAGTCACCCTATACTTAAAACTCGATTATTTGAAAACTTTTAAATAACTTTTGATAATAAAATATAAAACCTTTATTTAATTCTTTATTTTATTTATATTAAACTAATTTAATAAACTTAGTATAAGTAATATAGGTAAGTTTTGAAAAGTTTTTTATAAACATGTTAAATACTACTAGGTATTAATTACTAACATACTTTTTTGTAATTTTTCTAAAGTAATGTTACTATTTTTTTTATTAAAAACTTAACATTTTTGGGATGGGCTGTTGTCGTCGCTCTAGCGACTGTGACAGCGGTCCAGTAATACTAACATACTTGATGATAAGAAAGAAATAGCTGGCGGAATTTGTTTTGGGGTTCTTCTTAGACCAGAACGCGTTTAGAGGCCTTAATTTTAGATGGAAAGTGTCACTACAGAAGGGCTTATTTATATAAGTATAATATCAAAATAGGACCCCTGACACTTCTATCTGACGTATATAAGTGATCAGTGGTATCGATTCAAAGTGGTGATATAAATAAATTAATTAATTAATACAAAAACTAAATATATCATAACATATAAAAGTTCGCAAACGCTTAAATTTTATTCCCTGGGTACGTGAGTACATGCGTACGTACAAACTCCAATCAGGCCTTACATATTAAAAGGTTTCTTTAATCACGATAAGATGAGACCGAATAACTATGGAACGACGCCATTCACGTACTTTATTAAAAAGACTTTTATACTCTTGAGTAGGACTTTCATTATTATCAGAAAAAGAATTCAATTCTTATTGAAGATTCTTGTAATACCATAAAAATTAAAGTGATATTTAAAATTTAAATAATGGGTCTCCGAATAACAATACTGGATACTTTTATTATTTTATTTAGCAGAGGAATAAAAGATATATAACGTTTTATTGCAATGAGAGTTATAGCCAGTAGAGCAACGTCAGCACAAGGTTTTTGCGATTTATACTGGGGTGACGACAAAAACATTACATATAATAAAAAATCCATATAAAATGTATTTTCTTTGATATTTATATTGTAAAAAATATAATATATTACAAAATTAAATAGCACAATTTTATCTAATGACTTCGTCCTCGACTTTTATGTATATTTATAAGACACTATAACCGTAAAAACTTTTTCATTTTCTTATTAGGTACATTCTGCTATATACTTTTTAAATCTTTTTCCTGGTAATTGAACAACATTAAACCTGTCTTAGTCTTATCCAATTGGGCGATAGTACATACTTACTTTTTGGCTTGCCAATATGTCCCTGGACCGCCATTAAGGGAAGTAATAAAAAGCAAGATTAAATCTGTGATCTAATTAAGCACCGTGATTAATTGCGAGCGTTAACCAATAGATGCTAAAGGATTATAGAAAGATTACCCATATATCATAATATCGTAATTAAGAAATATAAATAGTAAATGTATAAGTTACAAATGATATATGACAACTTTTTTATAAACACCAAATCATAAGTTTCGTAAAATAATCTAATATATATAGATATATATATATGGTAGAATATTTTCATTATACTGATCTAAACAGCTTCGATTAAATGGCGACACGCACAGGAATCATTCGCAGTGTCTTTAGTGTCTTTAAAAACAGTAAATTATATAAGGGTAGTTTATTAGTAAATTAGCAATGCTGGTAGAAAAGATAAAAAGTAATCCTTCGTCGTGGGATGGTCGTGTAAAGCGGAGAGATGGAA
The DNA here is from genome assembly GCA_918358695.1 of Melinaea menophilus ssp. n. AW-2005. Classification (NCBI taxonomy): domain Eukaryota; kingdom Metazoa; phylum Arthropoda; class Insecta; order Lepidoptera; family Nymphalidae; genus Melinaea; species Melinaea menophilus. The sequence goes on from OU911049.1 coordinate 12,360,148, forward strand.
TGTATGTTGTAATGCAAGAGATTTCAGTTTAATGTCAATTGTATGATTGATATGGCATAAAATATGAGATCATGAAGGAATTGACATATTGTGCCGATTTCAAATAGTTTTAATAAGGGCAGATAGAGGATATGGTATGACTTCATTTTTAATTACACATAATTTGAACATACCAAATCTAAATTAGTAGAATTTCATCCAAAATCACAATATATAAAATGTGACTGTAATTCCAAATAATTTCTAGGAATGCAGAGAAAAGTAATAAATGAAGTCACATCCGTTTATCATATTACTCAACTTATGTTCAAGTTTCAAAGTAACCTTGACACGACTAATTGTGTGTTCGTCCCACTTAGAGTTATTAAACATGCGATTTTATTACGTTTACTTGTGTTTTTATTACGTACATTAGTGTTAGATACTTTCTGGGTTATTTCTCTCAGTTTATATGGTGTATCAACTTATTATTGATATGTAGCCCAGCAATCCGCAGTAAACTAGCGCGGTAGATTAATTTCCGCACCCTTTTTATTATTGCAATAACGTCTGTCCCCGGCACTGGAAAATTTATAGTCTGATAGTTATACTTATGGGTCCAAAAGATCGTTGAAAATGAATCACGAAACTAAACGAAACGAAGCGAAAATGCTCCAGTTTGTGGCCAATATATCGTCCTTAGCTGTCGTTATTTATGCCCCGACGAAAAAACTATGTAAATTTTAAACTACAAAGCTGAGTGCAGAAATCCGTAGAAATTTTGCGTATTTAACATTATAAGAGATTTTTTGTAAAAAGTTATTTTCGGATACGTTTTAATTTTGAAATATAATTTATTAAAACATGAAAATCAATTTATATACATAAGTAAATGACAATTTATTGCATACATGTAAACAAACAGATATTTAATATATTTTCTAATGCCATCCTTTGATTGTAATTTAAAGGATAGTTTTACAATCTATTAAGTTTTATATCCTGATATCTGACGACGTCGTTAGAGGTTGTCGTTAAACGTTAACTTATACTTACAAAAATACAGTTTTTGAAATGTGAAAAATAAACTTTATAAAAGTGATACATTCAAATTTAATATTAATCATTCTTACGTGTTCAGTGCATGATATTCACCTTGAAATTATGGTTTAATTTTCTACTGTTTATCTGGTAGTTTACGCAAAATCTACCGGACAGATATTGATCATGGTTGGTATTGATATAGGTACTTTTCGATGTAACCTACTTTTAACCGTATAGGAAAACTTTTATTTTAGAAAATGTTTTTAATAGCACTAAAAATACAATAACTGTTTTCTGCCAACATTAGAGTGCATCTATTGTGTTTGTTTTATTACATTAGATTACTGTTTAAGTCATCAACTAGAAGTGACCTAGAAGACCATTATATAACTTTCATAAGAAAACACAAATTTCTAACACTTCTTTTAAGGTATGATTACAATACAATAAAAACATTAGACGAATTATAATTCATATAAAGTCGCTGAAAATAGTTAGTATATAATAATATTTTAGATTTTCGATACGAATCATAATCCTAAAGAAAATTAAACAACACCGATTAATTGGTTAGTGGATAAATATTTGATCGACAAAATTATTCTATTAGATGATTGAACTCTTCTTATGATTGTTTTGATTCTGCCTTAGTGAGGTTGTTGTATTGTTTATATAAGTTATATTATTGTCATATCAGAGAGACTGTCTCAAACTTCGACCCAATTCGCAATTATTATCTCCAACTGAGCTAAACCAAGGGATTTATTACTAAAGGTTCCTTTATTGTATATTTTATATAACTAATCTTATAATAAGATTTCGAGGCTTTCTATAATATGCTCTTGTTATACAGATGAAATGATAAGCACAATACATATGAACAAAGCCGCACATACCAACTAGTTCTATACAGTCAATTATAATCCAGTAATCTCATTAGTCTAAATATGCCATTTAACAGATGCTGGCAGCGGGTGAAGTAGAATAGAATTATCAGAGTTACTTGGCATCCCTCGCCTAACAGTCAATTATGTGAACTGAGTCCCCGCAACGAAACTATATTACTATACTACCAATCGTTTTTTTCTTTTTATTTATAAGCTAAAAGTTTATCAGGCTATTGTATAAAAAAATTGTTTTACAAAGTGACACTCAAACCGTTCAACAGTAAATATTTTTGTAAATACCAGTTTTGCAAACATTCTAATTACATTATTTTGTTATAATATAAGTAAATGTTATATTTTTGTGATTCTGTTGATGATAACAAAATTTGTCTTAAATTATATTAAAATATTATTTATTTAAAATGAGGAGCTTTTCTTGAACAATATCTTTACTCATCAGTCATTTACATCTTGTAATCCAATGAAAGAAATTATGTGTATAACTACATATCAAAATTATGAACAGGATGTTTATTAAAATTTTTCTATGAAATATGTTTCAAAATTAGAAGATGGATATTAAATTATCTTAATAATTTGATTTTATCAACGAATTATTAGTAAAAAGCCGCAGCCGCTTCCAACTTTGGGTCATCGTTAATTTTTAACAAGGTTGCGTGGTGATGGTGCAAATCATAAGATACCATTTTTAATCATAAATCTAATATTTTGTAACTCAAATATTATTAATACTTTACTGTAACTTTATTTAAATAAGGTTTAAAAATAAATATACTACACTCTAAATATCTTACAAAATACCACAAAAAAGCAGTTATTAATATGATAATCGCTAAGGCTTGTGATTTAAATGCAAGATTAATAAAAGATGCGGAAAGAGTGAAAGTTAATGCAGCGATAACCCCTTGACGTTCTGAGCTCCGCGAGACCACCGCGTTTATCTTTTATATGACTTGTTAACCGACACTTTGAAGACATTTATTATTTTTCACTAACTGGATATAACTTGCAAGTATTCGTCTTTTGAGTAATGAAAATATGTTTTATTATATTTTTTGTAATAAATTTATTTTACTACATTTGGCTTAGATCAAGATTTAACATAATATCGTAGAATTTTATACAACGTTTTACTTTTTAATGGACACTTATTCAAAATATAATAGACACGAGAAAACAGTCCTAAAATTTAATAAATGCATAACCAACGAAGAAAACAATTCAATGAATAACGAAACTTACACTTTTACGAGACAAGATAAAATCGGCTATGAAATATCAAATAACTATTTCATATTTAAATTCATACTTTTTATAAATTGTATTTTACAATCACAGCTGCTGCGTGAAAATTTTATAAATATTAAGCGAGGAAATATAAACAAAATATAAGAGTTTAAAGATAAAACTTCAATTATATAATACCATTATTTTATTTATTTATTTATCTTCAGGCCATATCCCTTGTGGGGTAGCCAGAGACGACGGAGCGCCAAACGCTACGGTCCGTGCCTTTGGTCTCTTTCGCCTCGGCCACAAACATCAACCTCTTCATATATGCCCTCATGCTTTTTACGTGACCTTCCTCCAGTATCATAGATACTGTGTTTCCGAAGGTCACTCGAGGCCTCCCCCTGTCTCTCTTACCGCTCACTTTTCCTATATAAATAATTTTTTACCATTCTTTCATCACTCATTCGTTCGACGAACCCGAACCACCTGAGCACGTTCTTTGTCGTTCTCACCGTGACATCTTCGCTAGCACCTGCCATTCTGTGAATCTCTTCATTGCGGATTCGATCAGCTAGACTGACTTCGCATATTCTGCGACGAGATTGCATCTTCACAGCATTCATCATTCTTACATTCTTCTTCTGTGTTACACAGGTTTGGCTGCCGTATAACAGCAAATATATTTTTATAAATATTATATTATTTAATATAATATTTATAAAAATGAAGTCGTACAATAGAAAATATTTTTATACAAACCTTTTATAGTAGTAATAAATCACAAAATTGTAGTTATAGACTAGAGTCTATAACTACAATTTTGTAAAATAACTACAATTAGAACTAACTAACCAACAACCACGATTCTGTGGGAATACAGTCAATTCCTACTACTTTATTATAATTTTCGACTAGTGGTTAGTTTGCGTTGCACGAGTGATTTAAGCCACCCCGTAGTTTATTAAAATTCTTTTTTTTCTGTTTTCTGTTCTATTGTAATTATATAATCTTAGTTAAGCCCTAACTTCGAATAATTGCAAAATGTAACGTTGTAATTTCTTTAGTCAAATTACTCCCTGCATTGCATTGCTTTTTAGCAATATTGATATAAATATTTTAAATTTAAATTCATAACATAAATAATTATTCTGTCTTATTTATAGTATTACGAGATAAACTTTTGTATATACAAAATTATCGTATTATATTTATAAATATAATAAAATAGGAAAAGACAAAGTTGTACATAATATTTTGTACACTTTTACGTTGATGTAAAAACTGTGACACTTATACGTTGATCGTTACAGGATACCCGTATAAGTTGTTATCAGTGTATTAAACAGAAAGAAAGATAACCATTATACATCTATATCCCCACAAATTTTGCCAATTATAACAGTATTAGGATTTATGTTGGCTATTAACAAAAGAGTCTCTCACAAACCTAGACTCGACAGGTGGTATTGTGGTTAATTAATTAACGTTAATGAATCATCGTCAGTAATTTATTTATTTGTCAGTTGTTATGTAGTTTCAGATTATATATATGATATAATATCATGACAAAAGTACTGTTAAATTATTATGACTATTTAAATAAACTTATTGTGAGGTAAGAATGTATAATTAGGTTTGAAAACAATTAAAGTAATATTTATTACTAAACTCTAAATAAGAAAATAATTTAACCGCGTTTTTTTTTTAAATTTAATATAATAAAAATATGATATACTCATCATTTTCATTAAATCTTTTTTCCTGAAATTCAATTCTCATGACACTCACTTAAATTTCGCGATCTTGAAGTCGTGGAGTATTGTGCTCCAAAAAACGTTAAAGGGGACATCAAATTTCCACGGGAAGTATTAATATTTTTCTTTAAGCATAAAAAGGAACTAAATTCATCACTTATAAGTTACACTTAAAGAAAAATGATTAGTAAATGTATATATTCAACGGATTTGTTTATTATTAGCAACGAATTTAATCAGTAATTTTTTTACGTGACTTAAATAACTATATTCAGATTCAAACATTTTTATTTGAATTTAATATAAACTTAAACGACAACTGCAAGAATCATTATAATCCTATATGTACACATATATATAAATGTATGTAGTATATATATGTAGTATGATGTGATAAAAAATCAGAGCGCAATATTGCCTGGGTGCTCTGTTCGTGTAACATTGAGTCGTTAAAACATAAGGAGAGGTGCGACAGATGCAAGCTCTAAAACTAAATTTGTTTTTCAAATGTTACGTAATAAAATAAAAGTACAAATGTAAAAATGTTTGCGTCCAGTTACCTCGTTCGTCGAAGTGATTATTAAAAGTAACGAATGCTTTATTCTTACTTTATAAATATTATAATTTAACTTGTTTTGATTACAACAAACTAGACCAGACCAGTTATATTGGAATACGAATTGTATCTTCTCTCAAAACGTCAGCCAACATAATGTTTTATATTCAGCATGACAGACAGACCGTGTTATGTATTCATATGAATACAAAAACTCCTATTATGCATACGTAATGTGATCGTATTGAAGAAGTATGTTTAATTATCTTTTATGATAAAAAATTGCGTATTTGCTATTTTACATGCATGTTCAAGTTTAATGTAGTATAAAAATACATGTTACTAGTCTTAGGCGGCTCCATCCGCAATCCGCAGGTAAATAATTATAATTAGACATACTGCCAACCTAATAGTTTTTATTGAATGAATTATAAAAGATAAATCGTTTACGTTTGTGTGTTAATTAATTACTATTTCACAAACATTTCACAGTCGAAATTCTATTGCGACGAAACACCATATAGCAATTGAGTATTTCTATTTCATATTATAAATACATATATTTATTTTGTTACAGATATATTAAAGATTATACAGCAAAGTAAAGTAACAGTAAAACAAAAACAAAGAGAACTTATCACTAAAGTATGTTATCCCCATGTAATAAAATTAATAAACGGAGAATTGCAATAATAAATTAAACCATTACTCTTCATATATACATATGTATGTATCGAACTTGTATACATTTTTACTTTCTAAATCGCAAATAAATTTTATTATATATATAGAATTTTATAGTATGTTTGTGTTTCTTAAAACTTAAAAAAATACAATAGACAAAATAAATAAAATGATAGTTTTTTGGTTCACCATTTCAAACTAACTAAAATGTTTAACATCTTTTGTTCTAAAGAATTGTTTTTACATATTTAACAGCTTATAACTAAATATTTATTGTATAAAACTACATAAAACATATACATATATTACATAAATATATATAATAATTATCTAGAAGCCCCGTGCAATATTGTTACAATGTAGAACACATAAATTGTAACTAACACCACCATCCTTCGCTTTATTTGAACGTCTGATTGTCTTTGTGTTACATTATAATAAATATTTGCTATTAATTACATTTGAGTGTTTATTTAAATCTTACTAGCAATGGAACATGAGCTCGTGAAATTACCTTAATTTGCATGGTAAAAACTCTTTACTTAATATTATGGAAATATTTAACATTAAAGAGAAAGATAAATGTACGGCTTACATAAAAGGTATGAATGTATTTCTACAATTTTACTAAAAGCGGTCTGCATATCTATTTGTCTGTTTTTGTATCAAGAGAAAATGACTGTTTTTATTTCGATGAAATTTGTTGTGGTTATAGTTCAATGTTCGACACAAAATTCAGGATACCTTTTACGCTAAAGCTAAAGAAATAATTATAATTATGTTATTGAGATGTACAATTTGTTTAAATCATTAGTAATTATACATATATTGGGCGAATGAATAAAGTCTTTTTCATCGTGCGATGTATAATGAAATATATAAAGTTATAATTTAAAAGTGAGATTATTGCAAAATTTAAGAGCTTTACTTTAGAAATAGCAACATGATTAATAACCACATAAACACTTGCCTAATGTATAATGTAACATATTAATAAATATTCAACCTAACAATTCACTACAGAAGACGTGGATATAACCACTCTGTTCAATTTGTAGTTTGTTAAGGTCTCCATCAACCACATTAACACAATCGTTCATTGAATCAAAGCAGTTCTAACCACACTCAAATATTGATATTATATTGCACAGACACAAAGTTCCGTTCTATTGTAAGATTTATCTGGAGAGAGGTTAGAATATTGCGATTTAGAATAGTATTCTAGAATAATTATTGGCTACGTTCATAGATTTCATAATTCGTTCATAAAACACATAATATACGTTCATAAATTCACCTCCTCATTCTATAAATTATTCTAATTTTATAGATTGGAGAATTTAGATTTTAGTAGTGGTGTGTGCAGTTATTACAGTGTTCTTTTGATTTCACGCTTCACTTGAATTTTAATTTGATATGACACATAGTAGATGTTCCATAAATCAAAAATTTATACCCATTTTAAATAAAAAACGTACACTTTTCACTTTGAGATGTAGGGAGTCATCTTCGAAATTATAAAGACCACCACATAACCAAAACAACACCAAAACATATTTTAACAGAAATTAGATGGTACCTTGGAAAAAAATAATTATAGAGTATTTTTTTATAAAAATAATTTTATTCTATCACTGAATCCTGAGAAATATCATCAAGATACTTTAAAACGACATGAAATAGTAAAAAGCCGGAGACACTTTCAAGTTTGGGTCATCGTAAATTTTTAACAAGGTCGTGTAAATAAGAAGATTTTAATAACTCTTTACTGTTAGTTTATTTATTTCAGTAAAAATAATTACAATTCAAATAAATGTATTTTTTTTAAATCATTACTTACTTTATATTTTATATATTTTTATTATTATTAAATAATGTAAAGTGATAATATAATGAATATTATTTATTAATATTGAAAACAAAACATACCACATATATCTCGACTTCAAACATCTAGGATTAATACCACAAAATAAGTACTTTAATAATCGTTAAACCTTGTGACCTAAATGCAACAATAATAAAAGATGCAGAACGCGTAAAAGTTAATGCAGCGATAACCCCTTGACGTTCTGAGCTCCTCGAGACCACCGCGTTTATCTCTTCTATGACTTGTTAACCTACACTTTGAAGACATTTATTATTTTTCACTAACTGGATATAACTTAGAAGTAACCGTCTTTTAAGTAATTAAACTATTGTTTTATTTCACATTTTCTATTTAGGTTAATTTGACACTTTTAGGTAAGAGGCAGGTTTAAATCAATATATCAGAAGTTTTTAATATAACGTGTTACTTTTGAATGGGCATAGAGGTTTAAAAAAAAGAATATAACAAAACATTGTTGGCAAAACAGAAAAAGCTTCTTTTCATTTTTCATTCCGTATTTATTAAAAACTGAGTGGATACGAGAAACGGTACCAAAATTAAGTAAATGTACAATCAACCAAGAAAACAATTCAATATATCATGAAACTGAAATTTCTACGAAGCAAGATATAAAATCGACTATGAATTATCAAATAACTGTTTCAGATGTAAATTTATTATTTTTATGAATTGTATAATATTTTCAATTATATTCACAACTGCGGCGTGAAACATTTTTTAAACAATAAGTGAGGAAATATAATAACTTGTAAGAGTTCAAAGTCATAACGTAACAGCAATAAACTAACAGAATTGTGGTTATAGATTTGGACTTATGACATCTAACTGACTAACTGTTCAGTCGAACATCAATCAATCAATCAATCAATCAATCAATCAATCAATCAATCAATCAGTCAATCAACATCCAACTAGTTTTTTATAGTTTTCGGCTCGTGGTTGCTTTGCGTTGCACGACTCAGTTAAGCTGTCTCGTAGTTTGTTAAAACTTCTCGAAGACGATACTTTTTTCTGTTCCAATCTAGTTATATAATCTTAGTTAATTTAGAACTATCGCAAAATGTTACATTATAATTTGTTGTCATATCGTTCGTCGCGTATTAGCAACATTTTAACAAATGCTAAACAATGATTTAATAAGATAAACTTCTGCATATACAAAATTGTAATTGTAATAATTATATTTTTTACAGGTAATAAAATAAGAAAGACACATTACTTTACTTTTTAATCTTCTTTATTATACCAATTTCGAACATGAAGAAACATTAATCGTGTATCGTATCGATCGTATCGATCGTGTATCGGCAAATATAGATAAATTTTAAAGGAAGTTATTATCTGTGTATTATATAATATAATGATCTTTTATCTTTAAGTAGTTTTGCATTAAAAATAACCATTATAAAGCTATTCATCCTCACAAACTTTGCCATTTATAATAGTAATAGAATTTGTGTTGTTTGTTAATAACAAAAGAGACAATCACAAACGTAGACTATTGTGTTAAATTAATTAATACTAATGAATTGTCGTCCAAAATTTTATATAATGACAAAAGCACTGTTAAACTGTTATAACTAACAAATAATTATGGTAATATTTTACTCTAAAATAATAAATAAGAAAACAAGAGTAGTCTCCCGAAAAATGTTGAAGTTAATTTCCGCGAATAGTGTTGATGTAACTAAATTTATCGTTACGTATAATTTGACAGAACAGAATACATTTGTTTCAAAACAATTAAATAACAGAACTCATACTTACATCAAAGTGACATAAACTTAAAAATATTACTACAAAACACAATTTAATAAGTATGATATACTAAATCGGACCGCAATATTGACTGGGTGCTCTGTTCGTGTAACATGGAGTCGTTAAAACACAACGACCGTAGCGACAAATGCAAGCTCTGAAAACTAAATGTGTTTTCAAATGTTACATAATAAAAACATATACAAATTTTAGAATACTTACATCCGTTTGCCTTGTTGAAGAATCAACAAAAAATTTATTCTTTAGGTTTAGTGATGACTAAATTTATATTTATTTAAAAAATTTTACAACTTAAATTATTTTGTTAATAATACGAAAATTATATGCACTTTCATAAAGGGCTGCCTTTATAGGCATAACGCTTTATGTTTAGTATGACGGAGAGACATATAAATACAAGATCTTTTATTATGCATATTATATAATGTGAGTAAATAATAATTCCAAAAAAAGACAAAGATTTCATTTTTACCTTCATAAAAATTTATACATTTGCTGTTCTAAACTCATGTTCAAAGTCATCAAATCACAGCATATAATGCATTCAGTACATATATATATATATTATAAAGCTTTACTCGCGGCATCGTCCGCACACAGCGTGCAAAAAATTGATCTCATTATCAAATTATTATAAAACTTTCAATAGCTTCCCACGCGTTGCTATTTAAGCAACATTAAATCTTGTTAACGTTTTTTCGCAGATAACTAGAACGTATCTGAGATGCTAATAGTTTTTATTGAATGATTTATGAAAAATAGATCGTATTCTATTATTTATAAGACGTAGTGTCTAAAATAAAAAAATAAAATATTTTTATATTTAAGGATACTTAGATGGTGAACTTATATTTTATTACGTTTCCAAAATCATGTCTCCTTTCAATGTATATTTATTTGTATATAATGACGTTCGTTCGTAATGTAAGTATTCCATGCGGACTAAGTCACGGAAAATAGCTAGTATTATATAAGTAACTAAAATATTTTAACATATTTGGTTTTAAGAATGTGGAACTGTTTTACGTGAATGACGGCATAGAAGTAGATATTTATTGTTCAAATTTACTTAAAATACAAATCGTGTGCAAGGTTGTTACATTGTTTAACACATAAATTGTAACGAACACCACCATCCTCTGCTTTATTTGAACGTCTGCTTGTCTTTGGGTTATATTATATGAAACATTTGTCATTAAGTAAATTTCTGTCTATGTAATTCTTACTAGCAATGGAACATAAACACTTGAAATTAACTCATTTACATAACAAAAACTTACTACTATAGTGATGCACGATATTTATATTGAAGACATAAATCAAAATGCAGGGTTTAAATTACAGCAATGAACTTTCACAGATTTTTAAAATATTTGTCTATCTGCCTGTCTGTTGTTGTATTGATTCAAAGTGATGTGAGTATAGTTCATTTTCCGATACAACATGTAGGATACTTTTCACGGTAAATCTAAATAAATAATAATAACAATATATAAAATAATAATATTAATAAAAGTATCAATAATTATAGGTGGTTTATTAGAGTACGGAATAATGCAATATAATTATATAAAGTTATAAAAGATAATTATTACAAGTAATAATTTAAATTTTAAGAAACTTGGTTAAGAACCTGTAGCATAATTGATAGGCGCATAGAACCTTGCCAAATGTTTAGTGTAACATGTAAATATTTAACTTAGGTTCAATACACAGAAAACGTGGATACAATCACTCTGTTCAATTTGTAGTTTGTTTAGGTCTGCATCAACCACATTCACACAGTCGTTCATTGAATCAAAGAGGAGTTCTAACCACATTCAAATATTGGCATAATATTGCACAAACGCAAAAGTTTGTTCTGGTCGGTGTTTAAACTATTAAGTTGTAGAACAGTATTTTCTGGATCTTAGAATAAATTCCCTATATAGTAGTCAATACGACCATAAATTTATCTATTTATAAAATAGGAAAGAAGAGTTATTCTAGTCTTCTTTTCATTCTATTTTAGTATTCTAGTTTATTCTCACATATCAATTGTAACTGTTACTCAATAGGTAATACAACAAAAAATATAAATTAATAAATAAATGAAAAAAGTATCCAAAGTCTTGTCAATTCTTATACAAGGACCCCTTTGGAACCGAGCAGAAGGAATTTGATGTCTCATAAATGTATATCCATTTAAAACTTTTTATATTCACCCTGAGGTGTAGTTATAATCTAACTGCAAATAAAGATACCTAACTATATTTTGACAGAAATAAGAATGAATAAAGCTTTAATTTAGACTATATATTATTCTGTAATTTTTTTTTTTTTATTTAAAACTGAATTTTTATAAATATTCAGTTTGGTCACTGCTATATAAATTAGCTGCCCAATAAATATAAGCCCAGCGATATATATAAATTTGTCCTATTCACCAATTTTAGTCCAATACACAAATTAGACTAAATACATCATTTAACAGATGTTGGCAGCGCATGAAGTAGAATAGAATTATCAGAGTTACTTGGCATCCCTCGCCTAACAGTCAATTATGTGAACTGAGTCCCCGCAACTAAACTGAACGATATACTGGATAACTCTCGAAATAAAGTAACTAGAACTTTTAAATTATCTTTTAAGAGCGACCGTTTCTTTCTTTATCAATTTATTGAATTAAAAAAATTTACAAAATAACGCTCAAATTAATGAACAATTTAATTAATCATATTTCCATAAACATTTTAATTACTTTCCTTTCATCTAATAATGTAAACTTCATATTTTACAGGCCAAGTTAACAAACTTCGTCCAAAATTATAAAACATTATTAATTTAAAATCAGGCGATATTCTTAAACAAACTGTCGGCTCCCTCTGGGACTGAAAGAAATTCTATGTCTACAAAAAGCTAAATGATTAATATGATCATCATTTAAAATTTATTTAATATGTTTAAAAACTAAATGTTGAATATTAAAATATATTAATAATTTTGTTCTATCAACGAGTACTAAGCACTATCGTCAAGATGGTTCTTTTTAAAACAGCGTGAAAATAGTAAAGCTCCGCAACCATTTCCAAGTTTGGGTCATCGTTAATTTTTAACGCAACCCTGGCGTGTATGTGGTGTAAATCATAAGTTACTGTTTTTTTAATCGTAAAAATCTTTTTCAGAACTTACTACTTTTGAATAATTTTGAACTGCTATAAATTCCTAATACTTTAACTAACCTAATACTTAACTTTAACTTTAACATTACTTAAATCTCCATAAATATTTTAAAAACATAGATACATCCTTATTCGGTGTTATAAACTGATTGAATATTAAGGTTGAAAATAAAATTACTCGACTTTAAATATCTGGAATAGATAACATATAAAAAGTGCTTAGTAATATTATAATCGCTTATGATTTAAATTTTAATAAAAGATGCGGAAAGTGAAAGTTAATGCAGCGATAACCCCTTCACGTTCTGAGCTCCTCGAGACCACCGCGTTTATCTTTTATATGACTTGTTAACCGACACTTTGAAGACAATTATTATTTTTTACTAGCTGGGTATAACTTTCAAGTATTCGTTTTAATAGTAATTAAAGAATGCTTTATTATAATCTTATAATATATATAAGTCTTATAATATATATATTTTTTACTTTTGAATGGACACGGAAGTTTAAAGAAATAATGTAAGAAAATATTATTGACATTTTAAATTCCATATTTATTTAAAAGCTTTGTTTGCATTTTTCATTCCATATTTATTTAAAACAGAATAGAGACGAGAAAACGGTACTAAAGTTTAATAAATGTATAACCAATGAAACACACAATTCAATGATTCACGAAGCTTAAATTTTTACGAGGCAAGATAAAACCGGCTATGAAATATCAAATGTTTCATATTTAAATTCACACTTTTATAAATTGTATTTTTAGTTAAAATCACAGCTGCTGCGTGAAAATCATATAAATATAAAGCGAGGAAATAAAGAAAAATATAAAAGTTCAAAGTTAAAACTTTACTTAGACAATGCACTTAATTTAGGCAATAAAATATAAATAAAGGTAAGTACAGCAGCTTTGAAACCACAAAATTATTGTTAAAGATTTGGACCAGCGACAATTAACTAATTAAGAATCATGGTTATGTTCTGAGTTAGTTAAACCATCCCGTTGTTTATTGAAATACATCATACCTATTAATTTTGTTTGATGCAGTGTTATTAATCTTAATTAAGCAATAACTTAAAACCATATCAAAATGTTACGTTGTCATTTATTGTGTCAAAACTATACGTCCTTTTCAGATTTCCTGCAAATAATTTTCAACCAATAAGATAATAGACACATATCTGCCAGCCTGATAGTATTTATTTAATGGTTTATGACAAATGAATCATTCACTCCAATGTGTTAATTAAAGATTATTTCATTTGTCTGTTTATTTAAACCTTACTAGATATGAAATTTATCAATAAATTAAACTCTTTTCTAACTAATATAGTAATAAATCAGAGAAGACATTTCGTAAATCACAAATTATCAAAATGTCTTTTTATCCATTTGTATGTATGACAAGAAACTACTGTTTTTATTTTGATAAAGAGTGGACACAAAATGAAGGATACTTTTTAAGACAATAGTAATAACAATGATATTGTACAATTTTATATGAAATGTTCTATTTGTTAAAATTAAAATAATAAGGCCTAGTTTATTATAAAGGAGGCGATCTGATAAGTGGCAATATTCGGGCCTTAAAAATATCAATGTTTTATTATGTGACTATTAGTAGTGTTAATTTAAACTGAGATTATTGAAAAAGATATGATTTAGAAACTGCAACATAATTGATAACTTAGTATCAACACACAATAGAAGATATGAATACAATAAAAATGTTCAATTTGTAGTTTGTTTAGGTCTCCATCAACCTCATTCACACACTCGTTCATTGAATCGGAGAGGAGATCTAAACACATTTAAATATTAACATAATTTTGCACAACCAGAAAGTTTGTTCTGTTCGGGGGTTTATCTGGTAAATGGTGGAAATAGTATTCTCTGTATCTTAGAATAGTTTGTGGCTCTATATAGTAATCAATACTTCACAAAATTTTTATTCATTGATAAAATCAATTATATAATAGAAAGTAAGAGTATGTATATTTCGATATTTGTAGTGTATTCAGTTATTAAGTTACTTTTAAGTCCATCTTTATTTGGATTCTTATTTTTTCTCACGTATTAATTATATCTATCACGTAATAAGTAATCGTAATAAAATAAACATTAAAAATTTATAAATAAGTGAAAATATTGCCCACTGTCTTAAATTATAATAACAATAATTAAGTTTTAGTGTCAGACGATTTTCTTGAACAACATTTTGCTTTCTTCAGCCACATACATCTTTAACATGCTTAGCGTACGACGCCTTGGACTGAATATCAAAAATCATAAACAAGAGGTTGAGGAAGATAAAATTACAAATAGATTAATGGAATAAACTTAATGATTAATAGGATTTTAATTTCAAATATTTAAATACTAAAGCTTGATATAAATTAACTAGAACCCGATTTTATCATAGAATCACAAATCTGAATCATTTAGTTACGGTTACCGAATTTAATTATAATGTATAAATTTTTTATACATAAATAATAATTAATATTGATTTTGAAAGATTAGTTTTAGAATACGTCCGAGCAGCAATAATGTTAACACTTTACTGTAATATTATTTCTCTCAATAAATAATTTTGATTAAAATAAATGTGTATTTTTAATCGTTTATTACTTTGTATTAGATATTTCTTTATGTATGTATATATGTATATCTTTATGTATATTATATAGGTTAAAAATATCATATACTAAATATAGCTTAACTACAAACATTTAGATTTAATAATACAATCAATTACATAATTATACAATAATCGATAACCCTTATGACTTAAATGCAAAATTGACAAAAGATGCGGAAAGAGTGAAAATTAATGCATGGGTAAAACATGGAAATTGAAATTTAAAAATATAACAAAATTGTTGATAAGAAAGTGAAAAATATCAGTATACCATTTGTTATTCCATATTCATTTTATTTAAAATGGAGACGAGAAACTAAAACTTTTACAGTTTAATTTTCAAACAGGTACGAAAATTAATCAGGTATAAAATATGAAATCAGTGGTTTAGATTAAAATTCGTTCAATTCAGGAATAATTTTAGTTAAAATCACATGCACGACTACGACATGGGAATTTGTCATATATTTCGAGAGATAGCGGTTGTCAATTCCCTATTATATTCTATTTATTTAACTTGGTGGAATTAACTATAAAACTCAATTTAATAAGTATGGTACATTACATTTGACAAAATTGGCTGGGTGTTATGTTCGTGTCACATCGTATCATCTATACTTTCATAACAGCAGACAACATAAATGTTTTATGTTCAGTATGACAGACAAATATATGAATACAAAAAGAAATATGAAATGCATACGTAATGTTAGTATAAAATATTTATGAGAGAAGACAGTATAATTTTACTTATGATGAACATTTACGAGTATACACGTAATTTTCTAAACTAGTGATCAAATTCATAATGCGAAAATATATTGTAAAGCTTAAACGTTACTCGCAGCTCCATCCGCACACCGCATGTATAATCGTCCCATATAAAAAGGCCTCATTATAGTGTTATAACATCCACTCCCACACTTTCCACAACTTCCCTGTTTATGCAACATTGAAATCTCGTAAATAATTTTCCCCAAAATAACTAAAACACATATATCTGCCATCCTAATAGTTTTGTATTGAATATTGAAAAAAGAATGTGTTAATTAATCACAATTTCACAATCGCTTATAAAACAACGTGGGTGTTTCATTATAGAATTATATACTGATGACACACTAAATATTTTCTTAGCAATAGAGTATTTTTCAGTTTAAGGTGATTAGTACTTAGATGGCGAAATGTATTTTATTTCTTATTCATATAACAGCTTTAAATATATATTTGTATATGATATAGTTAGTTTTTACGTTTCTGTATCTAAAACTAAAAAATAGTCAGAAAATTGTTGTCTTTCTATATCAGCTTATGCACTTTTGGTCCGTATATGCTACGAGAACAAATAACCCCAAGAGCTCTATGCGGTATAAGTCACGGGAAGCAACTAGTATTATATAAAAATCATATAAGTAAATTATTTAAAATGATCTGTTTTAAAAAATCTACAATTACTTTTAGGTATATGACAGTTATAAGTAGATATTTATTGTTTAACTTTACTTAAAATAAGTGTTAAATATAAACGTTATTAGCTTTATAAACATAATAATTCTCTACCAATCTCCTGCACTGATGTTGTAATGTAAAATACATAAATTATAAGAAACCCCACCATCTTCATCTTTATTTGAAGATATATATTATACTGTAAAGATAAGAGTTCTTCTCTTGGAAACCTTGGAAATGAAGGAAAACCAAAACCTGACATAAATACGAATGAATAAAGCCGTATATATATCAAATGGTTGTATATACCTAATTTTAATCCCATTAGCCTATTAGACTAAATAAGCCATTTAACGGCTGCTGGCAGAGCGTAAAGTAGAATAAAATTATCAGGGATACTTGGCAACCCTTTGCCTATTAGTCTGAAGTCTAGACGACAAAATAATGAAATATTAACACATCTTGACCCAAATTATAATAAAAATAATTAAATTTTAGTATCAGAAGACTTTCTTGAACAACATGTCGGTTCTTTCAGATACTTAAATCTTGTAAACGACTCGAAGTACTTTAACATGCTTAGCGTACGTCTCAACGGGCTGAATATCTGAGTAATAAAAAAGATAAATTTACTACTAAAATAATGAACTTCTAAATTTATAAATAGTAAGATTTTTGTTTGAAATATATTTATATAAGTTTCAAACATACCCTGAGTAAAATATTTCCTTATTTTGATATTTCATTACTTTCATAATGTGATCACATTTGCATAACTAACGCAAATAGGAGCGGATATCGAGTACAATTGTAATGTAGATAAATATGAACTAAAAGTTAATGTAATAAAAATATTTCCTGTTTTATCGAGCTCAGTATATTTCAAAACAGTTCCATGTGCCATGTTTAAGAGTAAAGAGCAAAAATAAATGTTTTATCGAAAAAAGGTTTAATCTATGAAATAATAATTAACATGGCAAGTTTTGAAGGGAATATAAAAAAATTATAATTAATTTTACTATACCGCCGAATACACAGAATGGCTTTTGTTAAAAACGACGTAAAATAGTAAAGCCGCAGCCACTTAAACGTTTGGATCATCGTTAATTTTTACCAGGGTTGCAAGGTGTAATATGAAGATACTGCGTTTTTCAATCATAATTCTTATTCAGAATCTAACACTTTTCTGTAACTTTATTTATAACCATAAAAATAATTTATATAAAAAAAAAATATTTTAAAATATTAATTAAATTAATATTTTATAATTATTTATTGTTATTTAATATTGTAAAGTTATTCATATCAAAATAAAATATACGACATAACTCAACTAAATATTTATAATATCAAGATATTTAATATTATAAATATTATCAATATCTAGAATGTATACCACAAACAAACACATACGATACGGTAAATACTGAAAAAAACAAATATATTAGTAATATGATAATCACTAACGCTTATGACTTAAATGCAAGGTTGATAAAAGATGCGGAAAGAGTGAAAGTTAATGCAGCGATAACCCCTTGACGTTTTGAGCTCCTCGAGACCACCGCGTTTATCTTTTATATGACTTGTTAACCGACACTTTGAAGACATTTATTATTTTTCACTAACTGGATATAACTTACAAGTATCCGTCTTTTTTATAATTAAAAAGGTTTTACTAGATTTATTAGGGTAAGATTTTTATATTTGCATAGGTAATTTTTTTTATTATTTTAACCAGGTTAATTATTTATTTATTTCAGATACGAGTATGGTTGTCTGATGTACACATCACTAATTTTAAAATACATTAAAATGTACCTTAAAATAAAAAAAAATCTTGAAAACAAAAGTGAAAAAAGTCAGTTGATGCATTTGTTATTCCATATTTATATAAATCAGAATAAAGACGAGAAAGACAATTCAAGTCACGAAACTAAATATTTTAGGAGGTAAGATAAAAAACAGGTATAAAATATGAAATAAAAGATACACATTTAAATTAATTCATTTCAGGAATAATGTATTTAGTTAAAATTGCGATAATCGCGAAGATAAAACTTATATGAATTCAAAAACCAAACCTACTTGCTTCCAGTTTCGTCTTTATTTTTTTGTTGATCAACAAAAAACTAACTTTTTACTTTGTAGAACTGATAATTAAAAGTAAATTTTTATCGTTTTTTATAAATGCACTAACTTAAATTATTTCATAATACACGAAAACCAGTACCATTCATTTTAGATAACAAATTGTATTAACTGCCACAAAAGCAGCGAGCATAATGTTTTATGTTCAGTATGACGGACAAAGATATGAATACAAGAACTTTTATTATGCATACGTAATGTTAGTGTACAATACTTCTGAGAGAAGATAATATAATTACATTTTGTACTTGATATGAAAATGTATACATTTGCTAAAATCATGATCAAGTTCACAGTGTACCTAATACTGAAATATATTGTAAAGTTAATTGCCTTACTCGCGGCTCCGTCCGCACTCCGTACGCAGAATTATTCCGTAAAAAAAGGCCTCATTATCAAATAATTATAACACTTTCCACAGCTTCCACGCTTTACTACTTAAACATCATTAAATCTGGTAAGTAATTTTTCTCACAATCACAAAACATATATCTGCCATCCTAATAGTTTTTATTGAATGATCTATTAAAATATGTAAATTATATTCTAATGATTCACAATATAACATATAAATTATATATATCCACGCTTAAAGATATATTTGTGTATGATAAAGTACGTTCGTACGTTTCTGTCGCTAAAATTGAAAACTAGTCAACATTTTTTAGTCCATATGTCCTACGAAAACGAGTAACTCTAAATATTCCATGAGGATTAAGAAACAGCAAGTATTATATAAAATTCATAAAACCGTCATATATTGTCGCCTTGGTTTTAAAAATATTAATTATTTACAAAAGGCGGGCTTAATAAAAAGGCATCCTCTACCTGCCAACCTTAAAATGTGAAAGGAAAGACGTCTGTAGTTGTGCAAAAATAAAAAAAATATACAAATAAAAGGGTTAATAATATTATTTTAAAAATATAAATATGTACTTAGATATATACATTATATGTTATACATTTATGTTTATTCCTACTTTATAATAATGTATTCATTCATTTGTTCAAATTTACTTAAAATACATTAATTTTATTAACTTTATGAACATAATAGATCTCTACACATCGCCTGCACTGCTATTACAATATATAACACATATATTGTAACAAACGCTAACATCCTCTGTTTTATTTGAACGTCTTTCTTTGTGTTAATATATAATACAGATTTACTATTATTTATATTTGTCTGCTTATTTAAATCTTACTTGCAATTGAACATAACTCTTGACATTCACTTTATTTGCAATTTACAAATTTAATCGCTGTTGAATGTTTTAATCTCAAAATATCTAGTTACAATAGTTCAATCCGTTAAAAATATTTTTATTTAAATGCGTAATAATGTTTCTAGGTTTATTTAAATGCGTAAAAATTGTTTCAGTAATTTGAAATGATTTTATTAATGGCTTTATATCTAATATCTTTACATCTTTTTTTTTTATCTAATAACATGTAGTCCGATGATATGATTATTTTTAATTCTGAAACCAAATTAAAATAGAACATTTTTTGAATTCCAAGAATATACTAAGTGGCCTTGTATTTTTTATCCACCTCTTCGCCTCAGGCTTTTTAAAAACAAATAAGAAAAGTAAGGAAACTGCCCGTAAAATAATTAGTGTTAGCTGTATGTAACATAAATATTTTGAAAGAAATTCTTCTTCTTGTCAGCCTATAGTCCCTGTGCAAGGCGTAGGTCTCCCTAAAAGATCTCCAAACACCGATGAGAGGATATTTCGTAATCTTCACGCTTGGCAGGCTTGGGGTTGGCAGTAGTGTGGTGTTATGGTATGTACGTACGCTGCTGCGTCCTACCCCTCCACTGAAAAATCGATCCCTCTTTGCCTCAAACGATACCACGGGAGGAGATGGTGAAATTAAATATATTAAAATCGATATAACATTTTTCGTGAAGTTGTGATATATTTTTTTTATTTTTATGTATTACGTAAATAAATAATCAATATCACTGATACTCAAATATATAAGCTTTCAATTTCAAGCTGTCATGCTATAATGGATAAATTGATTATAGAAATGTATTACATTCTGAATCTATACATTTTATAAGAGAACCTAGAAACTTTATCAATTACAATAATCAGAAAATAACAAACTGAACACAGATGTTGCAATATAAGAATGTACACAAATAAAAGTTGTCACTGCTCACTAACTAACTAACACAATTTCTAATTTCTGTCACTTGAAGACATTAAGAAGGAAATTAAATTCACTATGACAATTTAAATATGGACAACATAATTAGTATATATATTTATATATAGGGCAGAAAAAGATATATTATTATAAAGATTAAATTTGCTTTTTGAAGGTAAATAAAGTAACAAAATATTTTATGAAGGAGACTCCATGTATTGTATATTATAATTATTTTTTATTAAATTTATATGGTGATGTAGGGTTTTGTTATTGAAGTTTAGGTTTTCATTAAGATTTTAGTATTTTTACATAGTAGCATTAGTTTTCAGTTTTATTTCGGTTTATTCGGCCCATTTTAAATTTATCACTAAACTATCGAAGTGCCTTGTTTCGCGGTGGTGCAACTCGCATGTTACATTTATCAAGAGAATATGTTATTAATATTCATGTTTTATATGATATTAACATTTACTTTTGGTCATATCATTTTCGGTCATTTATTTATTAATAATATTTAATTGAGCTATACTTAAGCTACATTTCATTGCTTAAGTAAATTATAAGATTGACCTTTTGTTAAAATAATTATATTTTTTTCATAAACTCAAGTAACATAAACCAGAATTCGTAAAGTTTTATTGCGACGTTAATTACGTGCTCTGTAATTCTCGAAATTCTTCATTTTTTTGTATTGTCTTGAAACAGCCACAAGCGAAAATCGTAATAAAAACGAAGAAAGAAGTTCAAGGACGTCTTAGTCTTTGTACAGAATAAGAATCACAATATCAGGTGCTTTTCAGAATATTTAAATATACAAAATTCGTCCATTATTTATTTTTTTACTTCTTCTAAAATATAATATTAAACTACCTTTACCTACTTCGCTTGTTTTCGAATAAATGTTTTTTTTTATTCAGTAAACCAGAAGTATAAGTGATCTATGAAAGCTGTAAAAATAAATGAAAACCTATAAATAATATAAATATAAAACTATGGTAAGATTATAACAGATACACATGGCAAGATAAATAATAATTTAACAATTAACTTTATTTTTACTTAAAGTTAAAGGTATAATTTACAGCTGTAAATGATACATGGTAATGTGCCATGTGATCGAGCCAATCTATAGGAAGGTATATAGGCAGATGTGTACAGTAGTAAACAAATAGATAAATATTATCTCTGGACGATAGATCTATCTATGTACCCTCTAAACAAATGAGACTTAAAAATTTTTTTTTTTTCAACTGACTGTGATTTTTTATTGCCATCTTTAAGTAGGTTAAATAGGTAGAACAAATTATATATTATTTCTAAGTGAAAATCATGACATTTTCTACGAATTTCCCAAGCCATAATCAAGGGTTCACTAGCCGGCGAGTGTACGTAATTTTGTATGTATCATTATATAATCAACCTCTTATTTTAAAAAAAGATAAGAATTATATCCAAAATATAATACTATTATTTAAAAATATATCTTTACAATCTTCTGTTCATATAAATTAAACACAGGCACAAAATAATTATATTATTTAATTAACTCGTGTGCTCATCTCATCTCATTATCATCATATTTTATTTTGATAACATTTTCATTAATTTCTCATGCGTTAAAAGATATTAAATCAAAATTTAAATGTACTTTAGTCCGCCAATTATTTACCGGACAAATGCCTCAAAAATATGTGCACAATTTTTTTTTTATTTATATTAATGATATCCTTATTTCCTGTAGACTTAGGAAATTTAGAACTTAATTAGCTTTCTTTACATCAAGGTTAATATTATGAAGCAAAAATAGGCGTACCAGTTCTTTGTTGAGTTAATCATTATTAAAGTAAGTTTTTATTTAAAATGAGGTAAAATAAAGGACAAACTAATATATCATTTTAATTAACTATTAATAAAATTCATAATACTTATTAATTTTAATTCAATTATCATTCTGTCAGAAAAAGACCTAATTAAAATCACCCGATGAACAAGCGCTTAAAACTCAATTAATATAAATAATATTATAAATTTATTAATTCGCTACTATATATTAATAAACCTTTAGTTTGAACAATAACAGTGTAATTATAGTTACACCAGTTTTCAGTGTAATATTAGTTTACAACCACCGTAACCGCGATCAAACAGACGTTCATTGGATCGGAAAGAAGTCCCTTCCGGAACATAATATTGGCATTCCGTCACTGGAGCAACCAGACTAACTTAACTGACTACAATAATGAATATAAGTGAATATTAAAATAATATTAGAATATTTTTTTCACCTATGAATTCTGGACAATCGTAAAATTATTCTATTATAATTTTAAGATTGTATTATAAATATAATGTATCAGTAACTTGTGCCGTAAAATTATTTGATTGTTTTCTGGTAGATAGATATAATACATATAATTATAAATTTTATCGCATCTAAACATTTAATACTTTACTACATGTCACTTTAATTCTTCTCATTAAAGTATAAAATATTTTTGGAGCAACAGTGAGTCATCCCATGAATATGTATCTACTGGTCAAAGAGTCTCTCATTATATATCCGATTATAGCAAAACCCAAACCCAAACAAGGAATATATTAAATCGTTATATTTTTTTTAGAAATAAGTCTTTGTTTTATCATTTTGTATTTGTTTTACTTCTAAGAAACATACAATTATACTTTAAGACGAATATGTTATTTTATAATTGATGATACTTAATCCACTCATATATAAAGATAAACTAATGGTACGAGTATACAGTCAAAAGTCATATAAGAAACTGTACATATTCTTGAATATTGTCTTGTAAAGTTTAATTTGTGTATTGGAAGTTCCCCTTTAGTAACCTTATACAAATAACTATGCAATTACGATAATAGTAATTTACATCTCTTCGTTGTCCCAATAGCGAGTTATAGACGGTCAGTCTTAATAAAACAAAATACAGCGCTGCTTCAGGTTCTCTTCGAGGTATTTGTTTAGTCTTTATTTATTAGTCATTTAGTTTTAATTTGTTACGGGTTCACTTTCAATACCCAATTTAGATCTATACAAGAAATAAATTAGATGCTTTGATATAAAATTAAGGTCAAATTAAATTATTGGAGGGTTAAAAAGTAACTAATTATAAACATATCTTTGTTATTGATATTGTGTAGAAATTTTATTTGGGAAAATTAGTTAATTATATATTTTAAGATTAACGACAAATAGCATATAAAAATAAGTTTTATATTGTGAAAAGCTAGAGCCAAAATCACGCCTCTGCATTGAGACGTGATTTTGATGCTTTAATGCTGATTTTGATGCTTGCGAAAAATAAGCCAATATTTAGAAAATAAATTAATTTACATTGTAAATACTTCATTCGAAACCTTTTGTCTGTTTCATACAAAATCAGATTTAATTTAAATTTACTATAAATAAAATTTGATTTCCTTTGGCCAAAATAAAGGTGATTAAAATAAACTTATTTTTTGTGTGATTGTTTTATTTCCGCTTTTTGAACGATAGTTAAGAATTATGTTTAAGAAACAGTTTGTTAGGTCAAACTTAATTTCTGTATTCAAGTTGTTATATTTTATTTTCATGTCCCCTTTTTTGTTTTCTGTTTAATTCATTTCTATCTGGAAATTGTCTGTTTCTATATATTATATTTGCCTTTGCATGACGTATTAAAAACTACTTTTATTAAGAATATTTTAAAAACTTTTTACACAAGCATATTTAAAAAAATGTCAAACAATATTTTTGTATTTTTTCAAAATTCAACAGTTAACGAATTTAAAAATGTGAAGAATATTAAAAGTCTTACATAATACGGATATTTTGTAATAAATATTAAAATTCCTCCATCCTTATTTCTAGCATTCAAGATGTTGGAAGGAGCTGAGCTTTTACCAATACTCGGTATTCAATTATAATTTAAATGAATGCATATTCTAAGTATAAACCTTACATGTTAGGGCTTACTTGTATTTAGCTGCAGCTCGTATCCAATCCGGCTTAACGAGAGTATCAGAGAGTATTAGTATCCACTAAATATTATAGCCAGAATTCGTAAACTTAGAGAGTCCACTCCTTCCCACTCTCTCTGTGGAAAATTATCACCAGATATTGCAGATTATTCTTTTCCTTATATAATAACACAAAAGTAACTTTTTTTATTATATACTCGTATTATTTATTATATTTAAGAATTTGTAAATTTTCGTACTATCTTAGACTGAAAATTTGAAACGGTTATAATGATTGATACAATTAATTAACTTTCAAGAAAATAAAAATTGAGCCTAATGATACAACTTTATCTTCTGAGATGATTTAATATTAATATTATAAATAATTGATAAATTATTCCTCTATAGTTTTATGCAAGTACTCGTAATAATTGGAATGGTAAGTTTAGTAAATTTATTTAATAAAATATGTATAAGCAACATTTTTTTTTGTTTAAATATATATTTTTTCTTTAACTTCTCTTCACAGCTGTAATAATATAATGTAAATATTTCGCTAGTTATATTTTCTTAAAAGAATAATTAACAAATACTGTATAGGTTTATACATAGATTGTTATTTCTTAAACAGGGGTTGATTTTTTAACTTACCTTTTATTTAAAATGTCATTCGATTAATACGATGAAAAATTACCTAAAACTTACCTTAAAAATTTATTAAAAAATAACAACAACTCGTCCTCGATGATTACAATGTGATTAAAAATTATACTTACAATATATCAAATCTGTAAAAGACCTTTAGAAACAGCAATATGTTTGATAAACGTATAAAAAGTTATCTGATTTTTAATATGACTTACATAATAATATATATTTCACCTAGTATCAACACACTACAGAAGATGTTATACAAAGAATCTGTTCAATTTGTAGTTTGTTTAGGTCTCCATCAACCACATTCACACAGTCGTTCATTGAATCAGAGAGAAGCTCTAACCACAATCAAATATTGATGTTATATTGCACAGAAACAAAGTTCCTTTCTATTGTAAGGTATATCTGGTCGGAGTCGGAGTTAAACTATTACGTCTTAGAATAGTATTATCCGCAACCCTGAAAAATTTCTTATTCTATGTAGTACTTGAGACGTTCATAAATTCATATTCATTAAACACAATAGTGTATTGTTTAAAAAATACAATTACAATAAACTCCTTCCCTTAAAAATGTTTTTATTTAAATGCTTAATATAAGTTGTTTCAGTATAGGGAGCCATCGCTGGAAACCTCCTCATGTTTCCGTCCGTTATCAATGTCACTCGGACTTGTCCGGTGGAAGCGGTAAGTGCCGGTGCTCCCTGAGGGACAATTAATTCGGTATTTCGGGAACGTGTTAGCCGTCTGCTAATGTCCAGCGCGGGGGTATCAGTCATGAGGTGCCCGTGTCTGGTCTGACGGGGGGGGGGGGGGGGGTTTGCGTGACACTGTGGTCCCCTATGGCATTTCCTCCTCAGTTGAACCGGTCTCGCCAACCGGGTCCTCCACCCGTCGGGAGTTTAAAACGGTTGAGGACTTGCGCGCTTCTTCCGACCCTGTATGTCGGGGTGTCATTCTGCGGGTCACCAACAGTGTACAAAAGCCCAAATCTCGGGCTGCCGGGCGCGGTGTTAAGACGTGCACGGCAGTCGAGAGTTCGGTAACAGTCACGGGTGCCTCCTCAGGTATCTAACATCGCTGGGCGGTATCTCGTTGTTATCAGGTGAGGAGTTGCGGGGAGTTGTGGGCCGGGCTTCTCGCTCCGGTTGAGGTGTTGGGACGCACTCGAGAGCGAGAGTTCGGAGGCAGTTATGGATGGCGTCTGATTTGGACTATTGGACTGCTTTATTATAAACTGCTTTGTAATAGGTAGTCTTTTTATCATTTTTAAATACAAAAAGAGAAATCAAAGTAAGAACATTCTTTGAATCAAAAGAAAATACTAAGACGACTTGTATTTTTTGTCTTCGCCTCTCGCCTCGGGCTTTTTAAATACAAATTAAGAAAAGTAAGGAAATTGCCCGTATTGTTATTAGTATGAGCTGTTTAAATTAACATTCATATTTTAAAAAGTAATTAATTATTGCAATTGAAATATGAACAACATAATTCCCAAAGCCGGCAAACCATTCAGCTTGTTCTGCAAAATAATAAGTCGCTGTTACTTATTAATGTATTTGTGTTGTTTTATAATGTTCGAATGCCGTCTTCTCTATTATAAAAGATATAAATGGTTACATATATCATTTAAAAATCGCTCTATAAAAATTGCTTCGCAATGCATACAAATAACAATTAAATAAAACATGAATATTTACTAAGATATTTTCTTGACAAATGTAACGTGAGTAAGTGATTTTAAACTACTAAAGTTGAGTTATACATTTTAAAATTATGGCCCGTCATCCTAAAAGCAAAACACTTACAATTAAGAATAAAACGGAAATTTAATTGAAAATTATAGCTAAACTATTAAAACTATTAAAAATTTAATAATATTTAAAACTTCTGTTTGTTTGTTTAAGATGTTTGTCTCTTTACTTCTATAAACATATAATATAATATATATTTATCATTTACCTTACATAAAAATTATTATATTTTTTTCATAAACCCAAGTAACAAGAACCAACAAAGAACGAGGAGAGAAGTTCAAGGACATCTTAGTCTTTGTATAGAATAAGAATCACAATATCAGGTGCTTTTCAGAATTTTAATACAAAATTCGTCCATTATGTATTTCTTTAGTTCTTGTAAAATATAATATTAAACTACTTATTATCTTCGACTTAGCGCACTTAGTGGTAACTCTCAAGTATTAATGATAAATCTATGAAAGTACTGTAAAAACAATCAAAAATTTATAAATAACATAAATATAAAACCGTGATAAGATTGTAACGGACACACACACACAAAAAGATATACACTAGTATAAATTATTAAACCTTTAGTTTGAACCATAACAGTGTAATGTTAGTTGCACCAGTTGTTAGTGTAATATTAGTTTACGACCACCGTAACCGCGATCAAACAGACGGTCATTGGATCGGAAAGGAGTCCCTTCCGGAACACAATATTGGCATTCCATCACTCGAGCAACCAGATTGACAAACTTAACCGACTACAATCATGTATATAAGTGAATATTAAAATAATGTTATAAATATTTGTATTTTTTGTAATTATTGAATTGGTCATTCCATATTATATCCAACTTCTCATTATCTTTTATGAAAAATCTTAAAACCCTACATTTATTCTTGTTTAACGTTGTTTGTAAATGTTTTTAAATTTGGTTTCCAGTGCACAAGTATATTTTATTCAATTATGTGATACATGTTTTTTTTATATTTAATGTAACAATTTTTATCAGCTTTTCACTGACATATAAAATCCTTTTGGAGCCAATATAGATCAGCCTATAAATATGTGTCTGCTGGTCAAAGGCTCTCGTTATATCTCCGATTACAGCAAAACCCACAAAGAGTATTATTACTACATCGTTATATTTTTCTAAGAAATAAGTCTTTTTATTTTGTATTTCTCTTATTTCTAAGAAACATACAAGTATACTTTAAGACTATGTTATATTTATAATTTAAGTTACCCAATCCACTTAGATATGAAAATAAAATAGGGATTTATCGCCATAATTCATCACAAAGAGGAGGTACATATTTCTTGACAATTGTCTTCTCTTGACCTAATAGTTATTTTTTTATAATGGAGTCCAAGCTCCTCTTTGATGTTACCTTATACAAATAACTATGTAATTACGATATTATTAATTTACATCTCTTCGTTGTTCCAGTAGTGAGTTATTGAAGGGCAGTCTTAATAAAAAAAAATAGCTTCAGGTCCTCTTGGAGGTATTTGTTTAGTCTTTATTTATTAGTTACTCAGTTTTAATTTGTTACGGGTTTATTTTCAATAGTCAATTTAGAACTACACAAGAAATAAATTAGATGCTTTATATATAGAATGAAGTCTAACAAAATATAAATATAAGTAAACGCAGAGTTTTAAAGCAGTTATAATTTTATCGCTATTATTATTTTATACAAAATTTAATTGAGAAAATTAATTAATTATATATTTTTAAGGTTAACGATTTAATAAAAAAGCTATGATTTCAAAAGCGGTAATTATATTCGATAATGTTATTATTTAATTTTTATTTTGTTTAATTACTATTACATAATAAAGTAAAAAAAATATTAACTTATTTTGTGTAAAAGTCCATTGAATATATTTATATTATTTTATGAATATATATTAATCCTTATTAATAATAGATATTTAAATAAAGTGTTACATGGATCAAAGACAATAAAATTAATCAAAATATTATTTTCATTAATATTAAATTGTATTAAGAGTTATTAATCATTGAATACCAATACCAGATATGAAGATAGACAATTAGTCAAATGTGTCCTTTGTTGAACATTTTATAGCAAATTGACAAATAATTTAGATCTCTCGAGGCAATTCTAATACTAAGTGCCTTCTGTTATTCTCAATTTAATAGAATGAATGTTTTTAAATAATTTAATCATCAAAATAATAAAGATTATAACATATAGATTTATTTAATTCAAATTGAAAATTTTCTGTCAATTTAATTGTTGTTAAATTAATTTAGTTAAATTTTACAATATTCAGACAAAATTTAACAAGTTACAAACATCAATAACAATACTGTTATTGTTGTTTCTATCAAAATACTAAAATTATTACATAATGTAAAAATTATATGAAGATTGAAATGTCATCTAAATAAATAACTTTGTACATTGTCACCCAATATATTATTTTCAGTGGAAACTTAATTGCTTTATGTTAAACATTTTGTAAATTTTATTGTATAGGTGCTATTATAATTATATATTTCCCAAACATAAATAAATAAATAAAAATAAATAAATAAATATAAATTTCTTATATTTTATATTTTATATATTCGTATTATTCACACACTCTGTATAGTCTATTATTATGAAAATGACCTCTTTTATAACGGGAGTTAAGAAAATAGTAAAAAGCCTCAGCCGTAGCCACTTTGAAGTTTGAGCGACTTCGTTAATTTTTAAGGGGCTGTCTATGATGGCGAAAAAGGGAGACTGTAGCATTTTCACTTTTTTTTTAATTATTTTATTAACACTGCAAATAAAATTATTGATTAATATATTATATTGGTAAATGCATATTTATGTTTTTAATTGCTTTTTCTATAATTTAAATCGCTTATCGTTAACGAATTAACATTATATTATAAAAGAGTGAAAAGTGTGAAGGTGTCTGTAGCGATAACGACTTAATGTTCTGGCTGAGTCTCTTGGGACCAGGCAGGTTTATCCTGTACTCACGTTTCTGCAATCAAATATATAAATATACATGTATTGTAATTGCAAATTTTTAACGTAAATGTGTCTGACCAGACAGACCAATGAAAAGGTTCCTAAATCAAGTCCCCATAAAGAATTCAAAGAAAGCCGGCTAAATGCCAGCTTTCTTTCGGCAAAAATATATAATTCAAAACATTTTGTTTACTTCACACAAAAGCAGATTTAAATTTACCATTAATAAACTTTAATTTACTTTGGCCAAAACAATGGGTATTAAAATGAACTTATTCTCTGTGTGCTGTTTTTTTCATTTTAAACGACAGTTAATTTAGAGTTTTAAGAATCTTTTACTTATGTAAGACTTATTTTTCTTATTTAAGTGTTTTCTTATGTTGTTTGTTGTTTCTGGTTTTATGTTATGCTTGCCTTAAAAAACGTAATAGATAATCTACTTCAGTTCAAAACATTGTTAAAAATTTTATTCGCAAGTTAGTTTAAAAATTAAAATGTATTGTTTTTTTAAAGTTTACCATAAAATTAATAAAAATTGTAAAGAATTTAAAAAGTTTAACACAATGCGGATATTGAGTAATAAATTGAAACTCAGTACGTTGTACTTACATGTTGACGTAAGTATGTAAAGATACAAATACTAATATTAGGATTTTTAATATTTATACTAATAATACACGGAGCTGTCATTAGCTGCAAGCTTCTAATCAAGCATTTAATCTTTAATTTCAATAATTTGTTCATACTAACTGTTGCCTGGGAACTACTTCTAATATTATTGTATATCAGCATATAAACAAAATATAGATAACAATTACAAATACTATCATACAAATCTGGCCTCGTTACTTATTTACTATTAGTCGGTATTCGATTATAATTTAAATTGATACTAAATCTAAGTATACACATACATGTTAAATCTTACTTGTATTCAGTTGCAGCTCGTATTTAATCCAGCTTAACGTGAGTATATATATATTAGTTCTTATATTTTAGCTAAAATTCGTAAATTTAGAGAGCTCGCTGTCTCTATGGGTAAGAATAAGCATATATTGCAAATGTTCATCCTTTCTTTATATAATAATACAAAAATAATATTTTAATATTGTTACATTTGATGAGGTACATCAGACAAATGTAAATTAGAAATTCGTTTAGTTATTCAAAACATATGATTATTCATTATATTGATGAATTAACTGTCTTCAGGGGGTCAAGGCAGAAATATGACAGAATTTTCTAAAATAGGTCGTATATACTCAACTTAATACCAAATAGTTTTAAAAAAGGACAATCCAATAATATGAATTACTAATAACTAAAATTAATAATTTTTATTACATAGTATTATATTTAAGCATCTGTTAATTTGTATTATCCGAAAGTAATAATTTGGAACGGTTATAATGATGGGTGCAATTAAATAACGATCAAGAGGTTGAACGTTGAGTCTAATGAAGCACCTTAATTTACTGAGAGGATTTATTTAGTATTGATAAATCAGTTCTACATTATTTTTTTATTTTAACTTAAAAATAATTGGAATCTAAGATTAAGAAGGTTTGATATTTAGGTTTAAATTTGTTTCTTGATATTGTTGACTTCTTAAAAGAATAATAAATATAATTAATTGATTACATAAATTTGTTGTTATTATATTATAATATATACATCTAACATAGTTGAATTTCTTTAAAAATCTGTAACTGTAATTGAGTTTCTGTCCAGCTTTTCTTAGCATTACGAGCCGGTGGTAACTTACTCACGGACTGATTACACTGACCCCATTTTTTTATTAATTGATGATTCGAAAGTGCCTACTTGAAGAAAGATACTTTAAATTTGAATTTGAAATATATCAAATACAAATCTGTATGGAAATATCGATTTTTAATTTCTTAAACTGCGGCAAATTTTTAAACTCGTCTCTTATTCGAATTCTGATTCAATTAAGGCCATAATTAATTATGTAATTCAAACACAAAACTTTATTTAAAAAAATTATAATAATTGGTCCTCAATACTTACAAAATGATTTATAATTATTACCTTTACCACAAGATTTATACAATATATCAAGTATATAAAATCAAAACAAAAACTTCTCAACGAAGTAAATACCGAGTGACGAAAGCGAATCCACTGACAAAACTCCTGATATGAATTTTGCGACGAAAAAAACCACGAACATTTTTATTCACAAACGTAAACAAACACAAAAAATGTGAATGTGCTCGTAACGTTGCACAAATTGCATTTTTGTTTTTATTTTATTAGATTGATCAAGGCAATTTGGTAACGTTCCGAACACATTCACATTTTTTGTTTGTTTTTTTGTTTGTTTGTTTGTTTGGCAACGTTCCGAACACATTCACATTTTTTGTGTTTGTTTACGTTTGTGAATAAAAATGTTCGTGGTTTTTTTCGTCGCAAAATTCATATCAGGAGTTTTGTCAGTGGATTCGCTTTCGTCACTCGGTATTTACTTCGTTGAGAAGTTTTTGTTTTGATATCAATAGTTTTGTAAAAGGATTGGAAACAAAATGCTGTGCGATTATTTTTCATGCAAATATATACTAATTTATTTGACCAACACATGGAACTATCTATAATGACATGAGGGACTCTCGTAGGGCCTTTAAAAACAAACTTAAATGGTGCCAAGACAATTCAGAACAGATTAAAATGGACATACTGGCTACGTCATATAGAAACAAACATTTTGGAAAATTCTGGCAACAAACAGACAAACGGAATACAAGATCGAATATTCCAGCTGAAGTAGGGGGAGTGAGCGGTTGCCGTAACATAGCAAATATGTTTAAAACACAATTTACAGTGGATCCCTGTGAGATCAATTTCGCCGAGGCTGGCAGGGGGGATATCGTAAATAATGGGGAAAGCTTTGTACGTTTCACGTCTAGCGAAGTAGTAGATACAATAATGGGTATGAAGCGTGGAAAGTCGCCTGGACATGATGGCCTGAGTGTTGAGCATCTGCGACACGCTGGTGTGCACCTTCTTAGAGTCCTAGTTTTGTTGTACAATATTTGTATAAGCCATGGCTTTCTGCCGGACTCGATGACAAGGACAATAGTCGTGCCTATAAT
Organism: Melinaea menophilus ssp. n. AW-2005; assembly: GCA_918358695.1. Lineage (NCBI taxonomy): Eukaryota > Metazoa > Arthropoda > Insecta > Lepidoptera > Nymphalidae > Melinaea > Melinaea menophilus. The sequence continues at coordinate 12,394,025 of OU911049.1, forward strand.
CAAGAATAGGGCGGGGGATGCGGCGGACAGAACCAACTACAGACCGATATCTCTTGCTACCATCATAGCCAAAGTGCTTGACGGCTTGCTTGATACTCAACTTAGCAGAACAATTAACATACACGATGCGCAGTTCGGTTTTAAATCAGAGCTGTCAACTGAGAGCGCAGTATTGTGTCTCAAGCAAGCTGTAAGGTACTACACGGATAATAAGACCCATGTGTTTGCGTGTTTTTTGGATCTGTCGAAGGCATTTGACCTCGTATCCTATAAAATTTTATGGCAGAAGCTTGAAAAGGATAGCAGTTTAAGACCGGAGTTGATATCACTATTAAAGTACTGGTATGGTGCCCAAAGTAATGTGGTAAGATGGGGTGATGCACTTAGTGAACCATATAAATTAGGGTGTGGAGTAAGACAGGGGGGCCTGACGTCACCCAGATTGTTCAATATTTACATAAACGGGCTCATAGAGAGGCTTAGCGGGGCAGGCGTCGGTTGTTCGATAGATGGCGTAATGATGAACAATTTTAGTTACGCAGACGATATGGTTCTGTTGAGCCCGTCGGTCAGTGGTCTTCGAAGACTGATAAAAATCTGTGAGGAATATGCAAAGGAGAATGGACTGAGGTATAACGCTAAAAAGAGCGAAATTTTAATTTTTCGAGGAATAAACAAACAGTTAAATTTCATTCCTAAAATACATCTGTGTGGAACTTCTCTGAAACTAGTATCTGAATTTAAATACCTTGGTCATATTGTGAATGAACGCTTGGGTGATGATAGTGATATCGAGCGGGAGCGCAGGGCTCTGTCGGTTAGAGGCAATATGTTGGCCCGTAGGTTTGCACGGTGTTCGACACAGGTAAAATTAATATTATTTAACGCCTATTTCCAGTCCTTTTACACGTGCAGCCTATGGGAGAACTATACGCGGCGGACATATAGCGCACTGCGTGTTCAGTACAACAATGTGCTGAGGGCTTTGTTGAGGAAGCCTCGATACTGCAGTGCATTGGCAATGTTTGCGGAGGCTCGTGTAGACGACTTCTATGCGATAATACGAAAGCGGACCGTGTCCGCAATGACAAGATTACTGAACAGCTCCAACAGTCTTCTCAGCATATTGGCGTTAAAGCTAGACGCTCCCCTCTGGAGGTCCTGGGATAGTGTACACGTAGCATCGAAGCGTAGCGTATACTGACTGTAGGAGTATAGCGTTAAGTTATTTGTAGAATTAAAAAAAAAAAATAATTAGAACGATGATTTCCATGAATTTTATTTTATTTAATTTCTTTAATAGTATTTTATGATTTTAATTATATTTGATTTGAATTGAATTTATATTTATTTGAATTGAATTTATATTTAATTTTAATAATTTTATGAATTTTGTGCATTTTATTAATTTTATTTTTCTGTATAATTTGAGATTGTTATGTTGAATACTAACTACGAATACTATTATAACATTAGTTACTTAAGTTAAAACGTTACTAACACTTATAGATGAATTATCTGAAATAAATTGATTTATTATTATTATTATTATTATTATTATTATTATTATTATTATTATTATTATTATTTGGAATAGTTGCCTCTGACAAAATGAGAGTGTTTTGGCTCAGAGGATGAGCGTTGTAATGACAAAGACGAGACCTCGAGTTCGATTCCCACAGGTGCCCGATTTTTTTTTCATTTGATTTTTTCAGTTTCCATTTATTTTTTTAATTCATTGCTTCAAAACAGAATTTCTTCAGTATTCGGATTTTTTTATGTAAATTTTGTTTTATTGTTACAGACGGCAATGCGTTAGTGAGTTTATTCATTGTTTATTGTTGTTATCATGTGTTTATTATTGTGCAACTAGCATTGAATTTTAACCGTGTTGTGAGTACGATTCTGGCTTTAAAAGTCATTTTTTGGCCATTTTTGGTCATTTTTCATGATTTTTTGAACTTCTCAGGGCCATATCTCAAAATTACGAGTTTTCCCAGATATGTGCTATATACCAAATTTTAGCTCTAATTTGGGGCTACGAATGAGGAAATTTTCGAAAAAATCGTTGGCGCCGTTTTCGAGAAAATGGCCGACCTGTCCCCGGCCAGTTAGCCATTTTTTGCCTTTTGACCAAAAATGTCACGCCAACAAATGTTTTTGCCATTAAAATGGACATTATTCAAAAGATAAGCTTAAGACCTTTCCAATGATGCCCAATTTGTCAATGTGCGTCAACTGGTTTGGCCACAGTCCCTGTACGAAAAATGGCCATTTTTGGCCTTTCGAGGGCTGGCCACGGCCAACATGGCGGCCAAATCGAAATGTCGTAGAACAAAAAAGTCTTAGTTTTTGATGTACTTCAATCCCTGAAAGTTTGAACAAAATCAGTTGAAACTACGAATATACCCACACACAGACAAAGTAATCATCGATGGAGGCGCCAGTCAAAATTTTCAAAATGTCATATCTCATCAACCGGTGGTCGGATTTTGGCGTTTTTGGGCTTGTTGAAAAGGTCTCGACGAGGACCTTTAGGAAAATCTTTTTCAAGGTGGAAATAAGTGATTTTATACTGGTGCGGAGCCAAAAACTAAATTTTAGTCTCATTTTTCAAACGGCCGTAGAGGTGAGGCGGTAGGTATATTGCTAAGTGTAAATGCATTTTCTGGGTCTATGGGCCAAGGGCTTTCTAAAAATACCACAATCATACCAGAAGGTCTCATATATAAAAAAATCGATATTGCGCGTATATATACAGAGTTAGACTTTCAGCACTATGGGTGCTTTCGTCACTCTGAGCTAGCTAACGCCCGCTTTGATGTATTTAGAAACAATAACATATTTGATAAACGTATAAAAACTAGTCAAATTTTTAATGTGCCGTACAAAATAAAATATACTTCACCTAGTATCAACACACTGCAGAAGATGTGATACAATAACTCTGTTCAATTTGTAGTTTGTTTAGGTCTCTATCAACCACATTCACACAGTCGTTCATTGAATCAGAGAGAAGCTCTAACCACAATCAAATATTGATATTATATCTGGTCGGAGGTTGAGCTATTACGTCTGAGAATAGTATTATCCGCAACCCTGAATAATGTATTGTTCTATGTAATACTTAATACGTTCATGAATTCATATTCATTAAAACCTACAGGTTATTGTTAAAAATACAGTTACAATACCGTATTGCCACTATCATTAAAATAGTTTATTTATATTACAGAACTACATTTTAATATATTTCTTAGTAACGGAAACTCAGTCAGGATCAATGCGCCCAACTTTCAACTCGCGTGGCTACATTTACTAATTACCTTATATCTAATTTATCTGTTGCTATTATTCTTCCGTTTACACCTTCTATACCTTTATTCTAGTTATTGTGTTTCGCTGTACTATTCAAACCTACCTCAAAACCTAAGGCGGGGCAAAACACCACAACCACAACCACCACAGTCCATCCGTTAAATATTTTTATTTAAATACGTAGTAATCGTATGTTTCAATATTATTTTTTTTTACTATTTCTTTTTATCAACTATATTTTGACATGATTGTTTTACAATTTTTATATATAAAACAATTAATTATTAAAATTCATGGAAAGAACATTCTTAGAATTTCAAGAAATTTGTTTTCTTTGCCTGTGGAATCAGGCTTTTTAAAGACAAATTACAAAAAGTAAAGAAATTGCCCGTATACCATTTGAACTGTGGTTAAATTAACAGAAACGTTTTAAAAGTAATTTTACTATTATATATGAACATGAACCACATTGTTCAAAAACTGGCAAAGCATTCCTCCTGTTTTGCAATATACTTGGTAGGTAGTGCATACAAAGTAATCAATGTAGCTTAACAAAGTTTGTATGATTAATGTATAAATAAACGAAAATAGTGAATATAAATCAAAATTAAATATTATTAATATATAGAACATGAGTATTCATTAATACTTTCTCCTGATGACATGCGAGTTGCACCACCGCGAAACAAAGCGCTTCAGTAGTTTAGTTATAAATTTAAAATGATGACCCGAACTAAACGGAAATAAATCTGAGGAAATTAATGCTCATACGTTACAATATAATAACTCTTAGAGCTTAAGAAATCTTTAAAATTTATTATATTTTCAACAAATTCTTAGAACACAATACAAACTAGATTTAAATTATAAAAATAAATGTATAATACAATACATGGAGTCTCTTTCATAAAGTATTTTTTTTATCTTCCAAAATAATTTAGATCCTTAATAAGAATAAATGTATATAATATCTTTACTTTTGCATATATTTTTTTTCATAACTTCAAGTAACAAAAACCAAAATTCGTAAAGTTTCATTACTACTTCAAATCCAATATGTGTAATTCTTGAAATTATTATTTTTTTGCATTGTCTTGAAAGGGCCACAAGCGAAAATAGTAAAAAAAATAAGAAATAAGTTCAAAACCGTCTGTATATACAAAAGGTTTACATCTTCAGCATTTTTATAAAAAATTTGTTCATTATTTATACTTCAACCTCTTGTATAAATATAATATTAACCTAGGTAGTTAAGGTTATGACCGTGGATTTGCTTGCGGAAACAACTTTTTTTATTCTATTATTGTAAGTCATAAAATAACATTTAAACCTATAAACCATAGGAAACCATGGTAATATCATAACAGACACACAGACATAGAAATATGTACATAATAATGTTTGTTTTATGATTTTTCGTTACTATACATCATGTGCACATATAAATATACATTTTATCAGTGTCGGTCAAGTCACGTTTGAGCTACAGAAGGACATACCGAGAGATTTGTATTATATAGATAAGGATATTTTTTTTTAGACAACAGACAGGGGCACAACCTATACCACTAGGATATCAATACTTGAAATTTTCAGAACTTACCAAGGTTTTTTAAAATTCTTTCAAAGTGAAAATCCCGTCATTTTATACGTCATTTCAAATCAAAAAATAATTTCGGTAATTTTACATATATCATTATATTATCAATTTCTAATAAAAAAAAACAAACATACCTTCTAAATTTAATGGCATTGTTTAAAATAGTATGATTAAATATTCCCTTAAAATATATTAAATATAGCTAAAGAAGTTACACAGAACATTAAGTTTTATAGAACATTATTTAATTAATTTGTGTTCTCTGATCTCATCACTAACATCTATTATTTTGATAACGTTATGTATAATGTATATTTAAAAGTATATTTATAAAATACATATAATTTATTAAATTTAATTAAATTATCGTTCTGTCAGAAAAAACAATTAATTAAAATTACCCGCCGATCAAATTATTAATAAGCACGTAAAAACTTAATTAAAGATAATAATATATGATATTTATTAATACAATATATTGTATTATTCAATATATTGTATATTATTAAACCTTTAGTTTGAACAATAACAGAGCAATGTTAGTTACACCAGTAAAGTGTAAAGTTAGTTTACGACCACCGTAACCGCGATCAAACAGACGGTCATTGGATCGGAAAGGAGTACCTTCCGGAACACAATATTAGCATTCCAACACCCGACCAACCAACCTCTACCATGTGGTATATAAGTGAATAAAGATTTGTATTTTTTATAATTACTGAATTAGAAAGGCCATATTATTATTCAACTACTCATTATCTTTTATGGATATTCTTAAAATTATACATTTCATCATATTTAACTAGTTTGTAAATATTTTTTCATCTGGTTACTACTACATAAACATTAAGCGTTTAACTATGTACTTATATATTTATTTTTATTATATAATGTGAAATGTTTTTGAAGAAAAAATATATCAGCCTATAAATTCGTGACGACTGGTCAAAGGCTCTCTCATTATATCTCAGATTACCTGAAGCAAAACTCACGATAAAGAGTAACAATACATTATTATATTTTTTCTAAGAAATAAGTATTTTTATTTTGTATTTATTTTATTTCTAAGAAATATACAACAAGACTGTAAGACGTTGTTTAAAACGAATGTTTTTTATTTCTAATGTAACTGTCTACTCTTGACCTAATAGTTAAATTTGTACAATGGAATCCAAGCTTCTTCTACTTCATTACGAAAATAGTAATATGCATCTCTTTGCTGCCCCAATTATGAGCTCCTGTAAGCTCAGTTTTAATTTAAAAAAAACAGAAGAATGCTGTAGCAAGTTTTCTTTGAGGTGTTTGTTATGTATTTATTTATTTATTCATTTACACTAACTATCCTTTTCCATACTCATACTCCTCATTATCTCAAACACCGCTTCACTTTTCTTAACTCACAGTCATTATACAACTCACGCTCTATTAACAAACTCAAATTGAAACTTCCTAACTTCAACACTCGTCTGTACGTCTGAATGAACTATCATAAGAAATTAAAAAATCAAAGACCGCCTTTGCACGTAATTTTACTGCATTTATATAAACATTGCAATAATCTTTTATAACATTATGCATATGTGCAATAAAGTTTTAAATAAAAAAAATATATAAATAAGTGTTTTTTATTTTTATTTTCATTTTTAATATTAATATATTTTTCTCCTGTAAAGTCTATTATTGTGAAAATGACCTCTTTTAAAACGGAATTTAATAGTAAAATAGTAAAAAGCCTCAGCCGTAGCCACTTTGTAGTTTGAGTGACTTCGTTAATTTTTAAGGGGCTGTTTAAGATGGCGTAAAACATGGAAAGTAGCGTTTTTATTTCATTTTATTCAATATTTTATTAACATTAGTACCCACCTGGTGATACACATTTAAATTTGTCATTGTCTTATTTCTATAACGCAAATCGCTATCGCTTATCACTTAATAGTATATGATTAAAGCGTGGAAAGTGTGAAGGTTTGTGCAACGATAACCACTTAATGTTCTGGCTGAGTCCCTCAGGACCAGGCAGGTTTATCTTATTTATGATTTGTTAAGTGGTTTCGCCAATTAAAGAAAATATGTATATATATAATATATAATAAATCATGTCCTGTATAACTATACACAATGAAGTGAAGTCACAATGAAAAACTTTTAATCTCTTAAAGAAAATCTTGAATAAAACAAAGAATAATTAACGAAAATGGGTCTGACAGGAGAGACAAGTAAAAAAGTACTTAAATCAGTAGAGAATTCAATGAATCGCAGAGAGAAAGCCGATATTTAGAAAATAATTAATTTACATTGTAAATTTCTAATTCAAAACGTTTTGTTTACTTCACACAAAACCGTAATTAATTTAAATTTACTATCAATAATATTTGCGGCCAAAATATTTGGGATATTATTAAAATAAACTTATTTTTTTATATTTCTCATATCTTTCATAAATAACTACAGTTAACTCATTCTCTGTATTGAAGTATGTTGTTTTGTTTTATTAAATTTTTCTCTGTTTATTAGAATGAAAATGAAAAAACTTAAAAATTTTATATAAATAGCAAGCACACTAAAAGCAATAAAACGTCAAACCAATTCTTTGTAATCGTTAACTTAACATTTATGAATTTAAAATTTGAAGAATTCTAAAATAAAACTTTTAGAATTCCTTTACATAATGCCGATATTTCGTGATAGATTTTGAAATCCGTCCTCATTTCCCACGTACGAGACGTTGGAAGGAGCCGAGCACATTCATACCGTGTCATCTTAAACGTCGACGATCTTAACTTAGAATAAAAGCACTAATATTGTTTTATTTATTTAAATAACTTTATTGCATACATGTAAGATAACAAACAGAAAAAAAATAGATAAAAACTAATACCAGCAAAGGGCGACCTTCTCACTAAAGTGATTTCTTCCAGGCAACCCACAACTACAACTAATATTGTTACAGTTAATATGCACTAATTATACACGAGATATAGTTAGCTGCTAAATTTTGCATATAAATCCTAAATTTTAATAATTATTTTGAACCAGTTGTTGCCAGCGAAAGACTTCAAATATTAAGTCGTATATCAAGTTATAACAAAACTAGTTTGGACCAGAGTTACCGTTTCTCTTGGAAATTTGTATTTTTCTCAGTAACAGCATGTATATTTTAATTTAAAAATATATTATGTTGAATCTCAAATAAAACGTAACCCCTTATTGAATTTAAACTTGTCCAATAATTTATCCGTCGTTTTGGAAACAACTAACTAAGAAATAGATTAACGAATATAGGTAATTAAATTTCAAATAGTATCATAGAAATCTGGCGTCGTTACTATTTTACTATTAATCGGTGTTCAATTATATTTTGAATTGATACATATCCTAAGTATAAACATATGTACATGTTAGGGCTTACTTGTATTAGTTGCAGCTCGTATTCATTTCGGCTTAACTTGAGTATCAGAGATCATTGTCTACACTAATTATTATTTATTACTGTTACGTTTAATGAGGTACAACAGACAGACGCAATTCTAGAAATACTTTTAGTTATTTAAAACATATACATTATTTTGATAAATAGACTGTCCTCCGAGGCTCAAAACAGAAATATGAGAGTACATAGTCACGTAAACGCATTTGAAAATTTAAAAACGATAAAAACGATAAGTACATAAAATTTTATACCATGTCAAGTTTTAAAAAATTTCAATCCAATAATATTAAGTTACGAGTTTGTCACTTATTTATTACTATTGGTAATTACTATGGTAATATCCAAAGTGATTCTTAAGTTTGGGGATTTTCAGTAAGTCATCGTATTATCGGAGAGTAATAATTTGAAACGGTTAAAATGATTGGTGAAATTAATTAACGCTCAAGAGGTTGAAAGTTGAGTCTAATGGAGCAATTTTATCTACTTGGATTATTTAGTATTGGAAAATAATTTATACATTACTCCTCTATTTTAAGTTTAAATTCGTTAAAATTTATATTTTATTTTTAATCCAACGTATCGAATGCTTTGCAATCGAGTTCAAAGAAAGACAAGATTTAGGAATTGTCAGTAAATCAGTTACTTTGTCATCTACCGTAATGTTGTCTTAGTTTCAAAAAATCCTAAATTATTATTAATTTTTATTTAAATAAGATGATTCATTAATTCCCAGAAAGCCTTGGACTTATTCTTTGGCCCTCGCCTCAGGCTTTTTGAAGACAAATTAAGAAAAGTAAATTCCCCGTATAGTAATTAGTATAAGCTTTTTAAACTGACATTAATATTTTAAGAGTAATTCACTATTGCCATTGTAACATGAATCACATTATCCAAAAGCCAGCAAACTATTACTCTTAATTGGCAAATTAGTAGGTAGCTACTACTTACCCATATATTTGTGTTTTTTTATATTGCTATATAATATCTGCTGTATAATAAAGTATTTATATATAAGTATACCATTTCAAATCGGACTACAATAAATGGTTCGCAGTGCTTATAAAGTTATTTAGTGCAGCTTAAGTGTAACTTATGAAACATATATATATATATATATATATAAATTGACTAAGTAATAATCATTAATATATATGAAATAATTGTATTGATTAACATAATTCCTGATAAACCTATCAAGTGAGTGAAGTAACTTCAGTAATTTAATCATAAATTTAAAATGATGCCCCTCTTCCTTAAAGCAACACAATCGCAGTTTAATAATAAAACAGGAATTAAACAGAATATTAGTTATTATGGTACTCTATTAAAAATTTATTAACACCTAAAATATTTTCACAAAGCCCTTTTCTTAAGAAAATTTATTTGGTTGATGTTTATATTTCCACTCCTGTATATATTTATAATCAACCTTATTTTAAAATTAATATATTTTTTCATAAAGTCAAGTAGCGAAAACCAGAATTCGTAAAGTTTTATTGCGAAGTTAATTACGTGCGCTGTAACTCCCGAAAGTCTTCATTTTTTTGTAATAAACTCTAAGGAAAAGGTTCAAGGATGTCTTAGTTTTTGTACAAAATTAGAATCACAATATCAGGTGCTTTTCAGCATTTTTATTAAAAAATCGTCCATTACATAAATCTTTACTTTTTATAAAACTATTATTTTCGACTACATATTATCAGCGGCTTCGCCTAGGGAAAAAACTGTTTTCTTTTTCTGAGTGACTCTGAGATGTAAGTAATAGATCTCTCTGAAAATAATAAAACCTTAACCTCTAAATAATATAAAACATTGTAATAATATAAGAGACACACAAACATTTGGAGAGATGTACTTAATAATAATTTAATAGTTTTTATCACTTACAGTTTTCCAATATTTTTTACAACTGTTTAATCTATAGAAAGGCAAAGAAGCAGATTTGTGCAGTAGTATACAAATGAACAAATAATTTTACGGTACCAGAGAGAGATCGAAACCAATGTACTAGAGTTTTTATAAACAAAAGTTTGCATACAATTATTTCAAAGTGTAAATCAAAACATTTTGTAGAAATTTTCTAACCCATTACCAAACTCTGGTTTTTAGATAATTTTATATCATACAACATTATTTTAAGTTTTTATTATATATCATTATTAATATTATGTAATTATATAATCAGTCTCTAATTAAAAAGCAAAATAATATGCTAAATTTAATATTATTTCAAATTGTAGATGTGGATTCTCCCTCAAAACAAATTAGACATAGGCTCAGAATAATTATATTATTGAATTAATTTGTATGTTCGTTTTTATTTTGATAACATTTTCATTAAGTTTTCATTCGCTAAAAGCCATTAAATCAACGTTTAAATTTACAAATAAATTCCTAAATATATGTACCAAATGATATTTAAATATATTTAGGACATTCTTTTCATGTACACTTAAAAAATTTATAATATGATAAATAAGATTACCTAATCAACAAAATTTTTAGTAACACGTAAAAAGTTTACAATATTAATGTTAATAATATTTTATATTTATTAATTTACTAGTTTATATTGTATATTATTAAACCTTTAGTTTGAACTATAACAGAGTAATGTTAGTTACACTAGTTTTCAGTGTAATATTAGTTTACGACCACCGTAACCGCGATCAAACAGACGGTCATTGGATCGGAAAGGAGTCCCTTCCGGAACACAATATTGGCATTCCATCACTCGACCAACCAGACTGACTTAACCGACTACAATACAGTTTATAATTCGATAATAAAATATTTTTATAATTACATTTGTATTTTTTGTAATTATTGAATTTATATTAATTATTGTATCCAACTTCTCATTATCTTTTATGGTTAATCTTAACTAACTTAACTATACATTTCATCTTGTTTAATGTTGTTTATTAATATTTTTAAATTAAGTTTCCAATGTAAAATTAAAGTATTTTTATATTATAACAACATTTAATTATTTTTAGTATTTCACTTGAATATAAAATCCTTCTGGAGCAAATACAGATAAACTTATAAATATGTGACTGCTGGTCAAAGGCTCTCGTTATATCTCCGATTACAGCAAAATCCACGACAAAGAGTATTATTACTACATCGTTATATTTATCTAAGAAATAAGTCTTTTTATTTTGTATTTGTGTTGTTCCTGAGAAACATACAACTATGCTTTAAAACAAATATGTTATATGTTGTTATATTTCTTGAAAATTGTCTTCTCTTGACCTAATAGTTAAATTTGTATAATGGAACCCAAAATAGTGAGTGAGTTATATATAGGTCAGTCTTAATAAATCAAAATACAGCGCTGCTTCAGGTTCTTTTCGAGGAATTTGTTTAGTATTTATTTATTAGTTATTCAGCTTAACGAGTTAATAATATATTTTGAAGGTTAAAAAGTTTATTAAAAAGCCATGATTTCAAAAGTTATAATTATATTCGACCATTTATTATTTATTTTTATATTGGTTATTTCATATCACGTTATGAAGTAACAAAAAACATTAATTCATTTCCCCTAAAACTCCTCCTTGACTTCAATATGTTTTATATAACTTTATGAATATATGTTAATCCCGAGATATATTAATAATAGATATTTAAATAACGTGTCACATGGATCAGAGATAATAAAATTAATCAAAATATTATATTTTCATTAATATTAAATTATATTAAGAGTAATTAATCATTGCTACCAAATATGAAGATAGACAATTAATCAAATGTGTCCTTTGTAAAACATTCTAAAACAAATTGACAAATAATTCAGATATCTCGAGGCAATACTAATGCTGAGTGTCTTCTGTTTCTCAAATTAATGTTTTCAAATAATTTTATAGTCAAAATAATAAAGATTACAATATATTTTGATTAGATTTATTTTCTTGACGTTGAAAAATTACCATCATTTAGGTTAAATTTTCCAATATTCAGATAAAATTTTACAAAATTATTTTATAATTGATGTTTTAAGAGTTTTATATAAAATATATTACGTCATTATATTGTCTTCATTACGAAGTAACTTTTGTAAAATACAAAAGTTATTTCATAACTCTTACAATGTAATGTAGATAGTATAAATAAAATTTTAAAACATATATATTTATTTTTAATATTAATATATTATTCACTATTTATAGTCTATTATTATGAAAATGACATCTTTTATAACGGAAGTTAAGAAAATAGTAAAAAGCCTCAGCCGTAGCCACTTTGAAGTTTGAGCGACTTCGTTAATTTTTAAGGGGCTGTCTTTGATGGCCTAAAACACAGAATGTGGCGTTTTACTCTGTTATTTAATGTTATTAATACTAAAAATAAAATTATTAATTAAAATATTGCTATGCAGAAGGTAAAGTCAAAATTTATATTTATATTTATAATTGCTCTTTTCCAAAATTCTAATCGCTATAGCTTATGACTTAATAGTAAATGATAAAAGCGTGAAAAGTGTGAAGGTTTATGCAGCGATAACCACTTAATGTTCTGGATGAGTCCCTCGGGACAGCCAGGTTTATCTTTTTTATGATTTGTTAAGTGACTTCACCAATTTGACACAATAAAATGAATCATATCTTGTTCCCACAAATGAATCAAATCAATTAAATACATATATATATTGTACATTCAAATACTTCGCAGTGAAAATATGTTAAATATCTTAAAGAAAATACTGCATAAAACAAGACAAGTGAAAAAGATCCTAAATCACTCCCCCATTCAATGTATCGGGAAGAAAAAGCCGAGATTTAGAGAATAAATTAATTTACATTGTAAATTCCTAATACGAAATGTTTTTTTCACTTAAGACAAATCAGATTTAATTTAAATTTACTATAAATAACGTTTGATTTTCTTTAGCTAAAATAATGGAGATTAAAATATACTTCCTTTTTGTGTAATATTCTCGTTTCCTTCATTTTTCAACGACAGTTAAGTTAGACTTTTAAGAATCTTTTACTTATGTAAGACTTATTATCTATATTCAAATGTTTTTGTTTTTTTTATGTTTTTCTTTGTTCTTTATTTGTTTTCTGTTAATCAATTGCTATCTGGAGGATATTGTCTCACGCATTACATTTTTGCATAACATTTAAAAAAACAACCTTCGTTTAAAAACATTGTAAAATCTTAATAATAAACAAGCATATTAAAAAATGGAAATATAAACCATATTTTTGTAATTTTATCAAAATTTAATAATAAAGGAATTAAAAAATGTGAAGTATTCCTTACATAATACGGATATTGATAATAGTAATAAATATTAAAATTCGTCCGTCCTCATTTTTCGCATACAAGATGTCGGAGGAGTTGAGCACGTCTATAAGATGTCATCTTACATGTTGAAAATCATACCTTGTAAGGTTAAAACACTAATATTATGACAATTATTACATTTACTAATGATTCTCGGAGATGTATCAAGCTACAAAGCATTTTCATATTTTTCCAAACTAGCTGTTGCCAAAGAACTACTCCAAATATTAAATCGTATATCAGCAATTACTTTAGACTATCGAAACAAATGTATATGTTTTCCTTGAAATTATTTTTTCAGTTAACAATTTGTATATTTTATTCAATCACCGATATAAGATGGAATCACACCATTAAAATCTGTCCACTAATTTATGAGTTATGGACAAACAAACAGAAAGACAATTGGATTAACAAAATATTGACAATAATTTCAAACACTATCCCACAAATTTAAGCTCCATTACTATTTCACTAGTACTGGGTATCCTATTATAATTTAAAATGTTACATATTCTAATATAAGCCTTACATGTTAGAGCTTACTTGTATTTAGTTGCAGCTCGTATCCAATCCGGCTTAATGAGAGTATCAGAGAGTATTAGTATACACTAACTATTATAGGTATAATTCGTAAACTTAGAGAGACCATTCCTCCCCACTCTCATTTTCTGTGGAAAATATTCATTTTTTCTTCATATAACAATATAAAAGTAACTTTATACTCTTAATACTACAACCAGACGCAAATTTAGAAATACACTTAGTTGTTCACAACATATTGATTATAATGATAAATCAACTCTCCTCAGAAGATCATTCCAAAAATATGAGAAGCTATTCTGAAATAGTTCGTATATACTCAACCTAAACGTCTTTGATATTTTTATAATGCGATGATAAATACACCAAATTTGATACCACGTCGTGTTTAAAAAAAAATGTCAATCCAATAATATGAAGGTACGTGCACGTCACTTACTACCATCGGTAATTACTATTGTAATATCCATATAATTGCGAATAACTAAGATTTATGAGAGTTATTGAGCTGAGCGTAAACGAAGCTCTTAACCGTTTGGGAGACCTTTTTTGTGTTTAGTTGTCTCCAAAATGCGACGAGATAATTAGTTAATAATGTTCTCATGTATGTTTGAGCCAAACGCAGGTGTTATAGCGAAAATATATTGAAAAAATGTTTAGCTTTTCAAAAGTTATCAATAAAAGAAGAAAGGAGAGGGACTCAGCTCAATATCCGCCGCGCACCGTTGGCAGATCCTAGTTATAGAATGTTATATTTAAAATCTGTAAGTTTTCGTATTATCGGAAAATAATAATTTGGAACGGTTATAATGATTGGTGTATTTCATTAACGATCAAGAGATTGAAAGTTAAGTCTAATGGAGCAACTGTATCTACTTGGATTATTTGGTGTTGGAAAATAATTTATACATTATTCCTCTATTTTAAGGTTATTAAGGTTTGATATTTATGTTTAAATCTATTGTTTAGTTATAACTGCAGATTTTAAATCACTTTTTTTCACAGATTTGATTATATAATGGAAGTATATCATCAGTTGAGTTCTTAAAACATAATATGTAAAATTTAGTGGTTACTAAATACAATTTTATATAAAGTTAATTGAAATGTATAATTTAATCTTTACGTAAAATTTATAAATGATTAATTATATATTATAATAAAAAAGTAGACCTTCTACTTTAGGTACAACCCCATAGTAAAGTTACAATAAGTAATAAATAAATAATTAGTCCAAAATAATTCATTTTAGAAGCACAAAGTTAAAATACACTTAATGTAAAAAGATGTCCGTAATGTAAATAAAAACCCGCAGCCATTGTCCTAAATCTATACATTACTACCTAATAGCATTTTCAATTATATTTGATCGACGAAATCAATCTGTTAAAGATAAATAATTGAACAATCAAGTGATTGCTCTGTTCCCTCTGTTCGGTTGTACTATATATTATAAATGTGGATGGATATTCACGAAGACGCTTTGTATTTTATTTCTGATATAATTTAATTAAAACAATAATTATAACTTCATTTTATTTCATCAATAATAAATGTTAAACGAGCCCTCAATATTTCTTTAATAATAAAAACACTAATTATTGATGCTACTTCGTAATCTAATGTCAATTGGTGATTAATTTTAATATCTGTAATCAATCTGAGTAAATGACATAATTACAATGAGATATGTAAATATGTAATGGATTTACAAAATATATAATTTTTTATTTTATATAGCCAGAACAATTTCATTGTTTGAAGGTACACTTATTGCAATACAACACAACAAACATGCTTAATACAACTTTACATACAGCTGACTTGTGTTCGATGTAGGATAGCGATACTCAATAATTGGTTTAAAGTTCCCTTGTTTGTATTAAGTTATATTTGTATAGCGAATACCGGGTCTAGTCAAAGAGAAAACAAGACTATTAAATAAATTTTCTTGATATGTAACCCTCCTAAAATGTTATTTTGCTGTATAGTACATTTTGTATATCATAATTCCAAAAAAGTTTTTTCGAAGATAATTTCCAAAGTAGGCAGTAAATATAGCCTTTGTTTGTATTAAGAAAAAAAAATAATAAAATAGTAAACGTATTTGAATAATTTTATAATTTGAACAATAATTTTTAATTATTGATGATCATAAATGAACTGCGCTTAAAATTATTAATTCAGAATGCTGTTCCTGCATCGTGAGTTCTTGCTTTTCTTGAACATTTTGACGTAATAAACTAAGTGACATTATGAAATTTAACGTTTACTCTTGCGGGTATGCTAATTTTAAAAGACAAACACGAGCACTGACTAGAGGGTTATAAGGTCAATAAAGTTTTTAAGCCAAGGTCATTTAATTTTCGATACTTTATTATTCTGTTTGACAGAAGCCTTAATAATATTTTTTTTTCTAGATGAAAAAAAAATTGTTCAAATATTTATCAAAGCAATCACTTAGCCAGATAATTTTATAGATTAAATTATTTTAAATAATTTTATACATTGTTTTTTGAAGTTATACAAATATATTTCTCAATTTCTTTCTTCAAATGGCTTTTTAAAAAATCCTTTCAAAGTGATTATACTTTTTTTCTTCTATAAAGCTAATGATAAAATTATAATAAAAGTCGAATTTTTAATAAATATTTTTAAATTTAATAATTTATGATCTTAAGTAATATTATGAACACATTTTCTGTAGAACCAGTTAATTATTATTAATAACATTTTGGTCATATTTTAAAATCATGAGTCGATTCTTATTCGCCAAACTAGTTTAGTAGTAGTCAGTTGGCAGGAAATTCATAAGACTTTAATAGTCTGTGATATTTCGTACTATTTTAGAAATTAGATGTTCCCAGCTTGAGGATGCTTTGGATTCCTCGAAAGAAATACTATTTTATTGTTCAGATCCAGTGTTTTTCTCTTGTCAAAAATTATATAAATTAAAAGCATACAGCTGTATATCCCACTCCCTTCTTCTCTCTATTTTAGATTATGCTGATGCAAGTTATCTAAATTTAACCGAGGACCATTTAAATAAGCTTGAGCGACTCCAAAACAATGCTATACGGTTTATATTTGATTTACGCAAATATGACCATATTTCTGAATTTCGTCAAAAACTCAAGTGACTCCCTATACGCTATCGCCGGGATTCACATGCTCTTTCTCTCCTGTACTGTGTACTATTTCACCCAGAAACACCTACATACTTGAAGGAAAACTAAGTTTTTAGGAGCACCAGCTGAAGTACGATTATCACAGTCTTTACATATCAGAATGCCTGTACATCGCACCAAATTCTATAAACAGTCTTTTACGGTTCATTCCATTATATTGTGGAATGACTTAACTCTCAATAATCGGAAATCAAAATCATTAATAGTTTTAAAAAATGTGTTAAGGAGCACTTTCTATCCAAGGATATCTAGGACGACGATTGTCGTGTATGTTATAGAAATTTTTAGTTTATACCTTGATACACATTTTTAATAATTTTATTTATGTAACCTGTCTATGTATTCGTGGGTAGTTATTTTAAGTAGGTTTATTTATTTTTGTACATTTACGCCACCTACTGCTTCATTGAATCATAAGGGTATTTCAACACTAATATAACCGATATTCACGAAGAAATCGCCTACATGCGATAAGACCACTTTTTGTATCTCCATCGTATTCAATTTTTTTTATTGTTATATATTTTTTACTTGTTTTTACGATATGTATGGTGTGCAATAAAGAACATAAATAAATAAATATATTATTTAAAATTAGCTGTCTTTCATTTTATGTATTTAGATTATATTAAAATATTGTCAATTAATAATTCTTATAATTACACGTTTGTATTATTGCAATGCTGATTAAATAATATGTTTTAACTATGATTCGTATTCCCAGCACGCCCTGTCAGTTTAGTAAGTTTATTTGAGGGAAACATCGTAAGTAATTTAAATTTTCACTATAAATTAGGACGTGTTCTTTCGTTTTCATAACTTTCTTTAATGCTTTACTTTGCATATTTTCAGTATTTGCATTTGTATGTATATGTCTTCACTTTTCCATTGTCAGTGGCGTCTATGAGTTTAATTTAAGAGATCATAATATTAAGGATCTTATTCAATATAAGTATTTGAGATGTTTATCTCAAGTGATCCACCGCTGAGTCTGGGTGGCATATTAACTATTGTATTCATTTAAATTTAAGTATTAATAAATTGAGTCTTACATATTAGATGGATTTAAAGCGACGAACTACATTAACTTGCAAAGGAGGAGGTAATAGTATTTAAAGTAAGTATTTTTCCAGATGACATCGAAATTGAATTTAAGAAATTGGTGGAAAGTCCTAGCCATGTTCAAGTTTATACAGTTTTTTTTTCAACTGTCAGGCAGTGACAGTTGTTTTAACCGTAACATGAATTATGGAATAATAAATATAATAATAATAAAAATAATAATAGTAAATATAACTTAAGGAATGATTTTGCGACTATCCCATACAAATGGCATTTGCAATAGCAAAAACAAACGTAAGGCACACAATTGGTTTTGCCGTTTAGGACGAAGGTACCGACAATGACAGGAATCCGCGAATTCCACTTTACGTTAAACACATACAAAACGCCAGATAATTTCCGACTAGACTTTTTTCATTTAAACTGTTAATCATCATCATCTCAGAAGCATAGTCTGTAGTTGAAATATATTAATGAAACACGAATACTTAGCGTGGTAAGTAAAGTTCACAACTTTAAGCGGTTATATAGTAAGAAAATAGTAACGAGGTCAAATTACCAACATTTTTGTAAAATGGACTGCACATTTTAACATTAACCAAATAGGTTACGTAAAATGTTGCAATAATACGAAGCAATTCCTCCAGCACAGCTATAAATTTCAAAACTGCCATCATTTTTCGTAACCGGGATGTAAGCACTCGGCAAATACAGACGATGTCACCTTAAAAGCCAACCATCATAATTTGTCTGAGGAACGGACGAAAATTGCAAGGAAATGTACAAATATATTATAGCACTTAGTGCTGCTATTATAACTGCAACAAAATATTTCTGTTTAAAAAATATTTTAATTAGGACATTGACGTTCAGAGATGCAAGAGATGTATAATTTCGAAGCTAACGACTTTCAATTGGATGGCAAGTAGTAAACCCCACTCAGGGAGATCAATCTACATCTTGATGAACTATAGGAGGTATGCGGAGAAAGGAAGGCATTTCTACTTTAGGCTCTTTTTGTGACTCTTATAAAAAGTGTGTATTTAATCCTATTTTTTTTTCTATTTTTGTCATGATCACGATTTTATACTAAATATTATTTGATCTTCAACTTCTCTTAATAATATCCAAGAAAGTTATAGTCTTAGTTCTTAAACACGGGTCAGAGTTGTGAGAAGTTAATTGCATGTTCGGTAATTCCTAGAATTTCTAATTTTACCTAGTTTGTCTTGAAAGAGCCTGAAGCGAAAAGCGTCAACTAAACATAAAATAATTTAAAACATAAACTAAATTCAAGGGTATCTTAGTCTTTTCTTTGGTATAATACAAGACATATCTGCTTTCCCTAATGGTTATTGAAAACAATCTATCAATCTAACAACAATCTAGTAATTATACTAGTTAGAATAGACATTAGTTAGAATCGTTAGAATCAAAATAGACATTAGTCTATTTTGAAGGTAAATTAATAATTATGCTTATCTTCATAACGATAAAACTAAATGGATCTTGATAAAATGTAGTCATCATATAGGATACTTTTACTTCTGAAAAGTTCTCATTTTTACTAGAATATTCATAAACTGAATAAGGTCTTACGAAGTCACTGGCAATGTCTAGTCATATATTAATATATAGAAGTTACAGAAATAAATATATTTTATTCAAACAAGTGAGATCAGTGTTTGTGTAACATGGAGCTGTTAATACAAGAGAAGACAGCAGTAGATTTCAAAAGTATGCATATTTCATGAAAGAATAAATAAATATGAAATCTTAAAAGAATATGTTTTGAATATCTGAAGATGAAATGTGAAGAAGTGTGATATTGAAGTACATGTATAGTGATCCTAAAAGCCTGTGACATGTTAGCCAGCTGTGCTCCGACGTGGAAACCACAGATAAGCATACGTCTCCTCTACTCGAACAAACAAAGCAAACATACTTATCAGTACTTATTTATTTTATCATTTATTTATTTATTTAAAATAACAACTTTTTTATTAGAAAGTACGTAAGCGTATTTTTCTTTTAACTTTCATAAATATATAAGACTTTTACTAAATATATTCATTCAAATATCATATTTAAATATAACATTCATATGGCGAATTGAGCAGAATTAATGAATAATAATTAAATTATCTTTATTTATGCGCAATTTATTTCTATATTTTAAAAATATATTTTATCTATTTGTTTGTCGATGCATTATGGTATCAAAATATGTCGTATGCGATAAGTAGTACAAGAGATATCCTACACTTTTCAAATGTAAACTTATAGGACTTTTAGTAATCTATTAAATAACCCAAATTAAAATAGATATTATAATTGTTTGTATTGGCAACGGAACTTGTTAGTTTATTAATATACTAATTGAAGCTCGCGGTTACTAAGATAATCAAGTTTTCCTTCTTGTGTGTGTTCTCTTAATGATGGCCTAAAGCACATGTCCTGAACCTGAGTGCATGATTAAGTTTCTAGACTTGTAGAAATGTAAGTTCTACATTACGGAGGGATGAAAGACATATAGTGATGAAAGTTTTTAGTATTTAATGTTGAATGTTACAAGAACAGAGGACAATCAGAGAAAACATAGATAGAGTTTGTGAAAAATTATATGGCGAAGAAATATGTCTTCCCTGTAAAGACATGTGATAGAAGAGTGTGGACCCCAAATAATTAATATGAAAGGTAATGATGAATTAGACAAACAATATATTCCTAATCACTTAGATATTGACCGTTTGATTTTTGTTATGAGACAAAGCAATAATTTTGTTCCTCTGTATATATATTGTACAGTATAGTAACACATATAAAGAATGTATAAAAAACATGTGTTTTTTATACATTCTGTATCGATAATTTTACATTGCATCGATAATGAGATTTTTATTAATTAAAGAGAGCTTTATACGACCCCTAATTAAATGTCATATTCATAATTTCATTTATAGACAAGGCTTGCTTATTTACTTATGTTTTTTTTATATTCCGTATTATAAGTCGCTATTAACTGTATGTTTATAAATAATATAAGTATCAGTAAGTAACGTAATATTGTAGCGTTGAGAAATTAGTTAATGTTCGTACCGAGATTGCTTTAAACTATTTCTATATATCTAAAGTATGAGTTGTTATTGTGTTTACAACAGATCATATAATACAACTCTCATCAGCAATTTCTGAAAGTTTTTTTTTGTTATTTGTTCTCAAAGAATAAAATATATTAAAATGAATTACAAAATATTTCAATGGTTATTTAAACGATCGGTTTTAAATATATTTATACATTTTAAAATATAAAATTAATGTGTAGTATACATTATTTACAATACCGTATAAACGGTACTCTTTGACTGTGTTCAGACACAATTCAAAGAGTGTGTAATGTGTCCTATCTTAGAATCTTTGAGCATTATCCCGCTACGGTTCCAAATAATTAGTCTATAAATCCAACCTTAATTTCCCTCGACCCTAACATAACACTGCCTAAAACTGTGCCTAGTGCTCGAGGCATCTAAAGCCTAATTAAACAAACGAGTCCACGAGCGGGTTGTAGTTTTCTATAAGCTTACATAATGGGTTATATCATTAACGCTTATGTCAGCGTGAAAACTATTCAACAGTAGTGTTTACTTTTGACGAGGGTTGGAAAAGATATTCTTATTATATTAATAATCGTTGAGCGTAAAAATGTTGAATGTAAAAAAAATATTAATTATTAGGTATTTAATCGTAACTCACTCAATGAATTCACAAGGGTAGCAACTAACAGACTGGACGGTCAGTTAAAGCTTGATTATTTTAAAGATATTTTATATTAAAGTATCCAATGATTATTATATTATGTAATTAATGGATAAATAAATTAATTACCATTAATAGATTCATAAAGCAAGTCGCAAAACTCGAGCCAAAGCCAAGACGTATCATTGCAAGTCTGTTAGAATTTTCAGTCAAGTAATATCGCAAATTGGTGAAGGGTATGGCATCACCATTCCCACTTATTACCACTACATCATACTCCTCCTGAATTGAACTATTATAGTTAATAGTGGTAGATTTTTCATAAAGTTATTGATGTTTATTGTAGATTATACAAAACTAAATTTAAACTTTTAAGTAAAACGTATAAGTTGCAATGCAATTATAAAGTTATTAATTTCTTCTAGGTGTTGTTTATTTATTAAATATCAGGAACTTGAGGAAGAATTCTGTTGCTTTTATTAGAAGGGCCTTTTGGAAGCTCTTTGCACTTTCTTATAATTAGGACCTCAGTTTGTGAAAACCACTATGAAAGATAAGTAAGGGAAGAACACTACTTCTTTTGCCCTTTAGGGCAAAGGTACTGGCGAAGACAGAATTCCGCAACATTCCACCTTAGGTTACACACATACCCGAATCTAAATTATTGTTGACGAGGTTTTATATCATCATCGTAACAGAAAAGTCTAATGTAAAAAATATTTAAAGCTCCAATTTATAAATGTATAATTTTAGTCGTACAGACAATGATCGTGACGTTCTTACAGGTACAAGATAGATGATGATGATGATGATGATGAAAAATGTTTTTAGAGGCAGTCTAAATCCTCCAAAAACAATAAAAATAATATATTTCCTGATTTCTAAGCTAAGATGGATAACTAGAGATTTAGTTGAAGTCTAAAGTTGAGTTAACGTACAAAATATTTGTTGAAATGCATACCAATGAACTAAAATTGATAAAATATTTTATACAACTCTTGACTTAAAAAAAATTATTAGATGTTTGTTTGGAACTAAATTTCGACTTGAGTACAAATGCAATAGGTCACACAAAAAAAATATTACCTAAAATTTCGGCCGAAATAATGGACTACATATTTGTACATTAACCAAATAGGTTCCTCAAGATATTGCAATAATACGAAGGAATTCCTCCAGCACAGCTATAAATTTCAAAACTGCCATCATTTTTCCTAACCGGGATGTAAGCACTCTGCAAATACAGACGATGTCACCTTAAAAGCCAACCATCATAATTTGTCTGAGGAACGGACGAAAATTGCAAGTAAATGTACAAATATATTATAGCACTTAGTGCTGCTATTAAAATTGTATATAATATTTAATTTAAAATATATATATGTTTAGGGCATTAACGTTCAGAAATGCATAATTATCAAATAATAGCAAAGCCAAACATCATTTTTTGTCTGAGGAATGGACGAAAATTGCAAGTAAATGTACAAATATAGTCTGCTGCTTTAATAATTGAATATAATATAAAATCTCAAATATATAAATGTTTAGGTTTCATATATGCAAGAGATGCATAATTATAAAGAAATATATAATCATTTTAAAGCCATGAACAGACCTTCCAGCTGATGGTAATTGGCAACCACCACCCAAGGATATCTACACCTTAAATAACTAGAGGATATAAAAAAAGCAAGTAAAGTAAGAAAGGCAATTCTTCTTCTGAAGCTTCTAGTTACTAAAGCTGTAACATAAAATGTGTAAGCATAGTAATAATACTATAACACAGTAATACTAGGAGTAATATCAGGTCGTAAAATGTAGTCAAATGATTAGAACTAGGTTATACCAAACTATTTTCCATAAAATTTAAGTATATAGAAATTTAATACATATACATATATAGCATAAATAAATTTTTAAATTCTTAGAACCAGAAGAACGAAAACACTCAAAAACAAGATAAAATTGGATAAAACTTCTTTAAAAACAATTTAATTATTATTTTAACTTCAAACCAAGTACTGTGCTACAAAAGATGATAAATACAAGTCTTCTTTATAACATCCAAGAACAATTATAGTTGTCATAACTTCTTCATAAAATAATCATAACTCGGGTTAAAATGCACTTGAATTATACGACTTTTATTTCATATGCTGTAATTCCTGGAATTTCAAATTTTACGTAGTTTGTCTTGAAAGAGCCTGAAGCGAAAAGCGAATTAAAAACGAAAACTAAACTCAAGGGCGTTTTAGTCTCTTTTTCGTACAATACAAAACATTTTCGCTTTGCTAAAAGAATCCAGTGTTACTCGTATGTCTACTTTTAAAGTATCTACCGACGATCGCACAGTATTTCAAGGGGCTCTCCAAAAGCTACTTTGACAATGCTGTGGGACACGCAAACCCGCTGGTGGTTAAGGCCACAGGATACACGGCCCGTAAGACTCCTAAAGTCAGAAAAAGAAGACCCAAGTCGGTACTTTTCGACCCGGACGACGCGATTACGTTAGGGAACGCTACGTAAAAGCGGCAAAGCGAACATAAATACTACACATACACAATCATACAGCGTCTTCGCCGGCGAAGACGAGGCCCCCATCCAAGCACGTTGCTCTGGCGTTCTGCCGTCGGAGGACGTTAGTGTCATATCCTAACCCACATCCAACCCTCGTTGCCCACCTAACGGCCGGCGTTCTGAGCCGTGGTCCGAGCCTCACAGGAGGCGCCCTCAGGACGCGCGTTCCCCTGGGGCCCTTCAGGCCCCCCTTTTCAAGGGCGGGTCTCTGCACCCGTCCATTACACCGGTGACGCTGTCATGGCCAGTAGGGCTAACAGCAGAGACAAACAAAAAAAAAAAAAAAAAAAAAAAAAAATTAAAGTATTTATAAAAGTATATAGTATATAATTGTAATAACAGTCTATGATTATTATAACATAGTACCGAGGCGAGATACGTACCTTTAATATTTTCTGAACAAACTAATTACAACGCGATATAGAACTAAAACCCATATTTATCTAAATGATTGTCCGTCTTCTTTATGTTTGATTCTTTATTTTTATTTTGCAAAATTTCATCTTAACACACACATTCTGTTTATGAGTTTACACTCATAAACAGAATGTGCAGATAAAGTCACGGTCATAATCTAGTAATATATAATTATATAGAAAGGAAAGAAATAAGTATCTTTTATTCAAACAAGTGAGATCAGTGTTTGTGTAACATGGAGCTGTTAATACAACAGAAGACAACAGTAGATTTCGAAAGTGTGCATATTTCATGAAAGAATAAATAAATATGAAATCTTAAAAGAATATATCTTTAATATCTGAAGATAAAATGTGAAGAAGTGTGATATTGAAGTACATGTATAGTGATCCTAAAAGCCTGTGACAGGTTAGCCAGCTGTGCTCCGACGTGGAAACCACAGATAAGCATACGTCTCCTCTACTCGAACAAACAAAGCAAACATACTTATCAGTACTTATTTATTTTATCATTTATTTATTTATTTAAAATAACAACTTTTTTATTAGAAAGTACGTAAGCGTATTTTTCTTTTAACTTTCATAAATATGTAAGACTTTCTTTACTAAATATATTCATTCAAATATCATATTTAAATATAACATTCAAATGGCGAATTGAGCAGAATTAATGAATAATAATTAAATTATCTTTATTTATGTGCAATTTATTTCTATATTTTAAAAATATATTTTATCTATTTGTTTGTCGATGCATTATGGTATCAAAATATGTCGTATGCGATAAGTAGTACAAGAGATATCCTACACTTTTCAAATGTAAACTTATAGGACTTTTAGTAATCTATTAAATAACCCAAATTAAAATAGATATTATAACTTGTTTGTATTGGCAACGGAACTTGTTAGTTTATTAATATACTAGTTGAAGCCCGCGATTACTTCTAAGATAATCAAGTTTTCCTTCTTGTGTTTGTTCTCTTAATGATGGCCTAAAGCACATATCCTGAACCTGAGTGCATGATTAAGTTTCTAGACTTGTAGAAATGTAAGTTCTACATTACGGAGGGATGAAAGACATATAGTGATAAAAGTTTTTAGTATTTAATGTTGAATGTTACAAGAACAGAGGACAATCAGAGAAAACATGGATAGAGTTTGTGAAAAATTATATGGCGAAGAAATATGTCTTCCCTGTAAAGACATGTGATAGAAGAGTGTGGACCCCAAATAATTAATATGAAAGGTAATGATGAATTAGACAAACAATATCTTCCTAATCACTTAGATATTGGCCGTTTGATTTTTGTTATGAAAGAAAGCCAACATTTTGTTCCTATATATTTTGTTATATATTGTATAGTGTAGTAACACGTATACAAAATTTAAAAAAATATATGTTTTTTATTCATTCTGTATCGATAATTTTACCTTGCATCGATAATGAGTTTTTATTAATTAAAGAGAGCTTTATATGACTCCTAATTAAATGTCATATTCATAATTTCATTTATATTCAAGGCATGCTTATTTACTTTTTTCCTTTTATATTCCATATTATAAGTCGCTATTAGCTGTATGTTTATAAATAATATAGGTATCAGTAAGTAACGTAATATTGTAGCGTTGAGAAATTAGTTAATGTTCGTACCGAGATTGCTTTAAACTATTTCTATATATCTAAAGTATGAGTTGTTATTGTGTTTACAACAGATCATATAATACAACTCTCATCAGCAATTTCTGAAAGTTTTTTTTTGTTATTTGTTCTCAAAGAATAAAATATATTAAAATGAATTACAAAATATTTCAATGGTTATTTAAACGATCGGTTTTAAATATATTTATACATTTTAAAATATAAAATTAATGTATAGTATACATTATTTACAATACCGTATACACGGTACTCTTTGAACTGTGTTCAGACACAATTCAAAGAGTGTGTAATGTGTCCTATCTTAGAATCTTTGAGCATTATCCCGCTACGGTTCCAAATAATTAGTCTATAAATCCAACCTTAAATTCCCTCGACCCTAACATAACACTGCCTAAAACTGTTCCTAGTGCTCGAGGCATCTAAAGCCTAATTAAACAAACGAGTCCACGAGCGGGTTGTAGTTTTCTATAAGCTTACATAATGGGTTATATCATTAACGCTTATGTCAGCGTGAAAACTATTCAACAGTAGTGTTTACTTTTGACGAGGGTTGGAAAAGATATTCTTATTATATTAATAATCGTTGAGCGTAAAAATGTTGAATGTAAAAAAAATATTAATTATTAGGTATTTAATCGTAACTCACTCAATGAATTCACAAGGGTAGCAACTAGCAGACT
Organism: Melinaea menophilus ssp. n. AW-2005; assembly: GCA_918358695.1. NCBI lineage: Eukaryota > Metazoa > Arthropoda > Insecta > Lepidoptera > Nymphalidae > Melinaea > Melinaea menophilus. The sequence goes on from OU911049.1 coordinate 12,421,553, forward strand.
GGACGGTCAGTTAAAGCTTGATTATTTTAAAGATATTTTATATTAAAGTATCTAATGATTATTATATTATGTAATTAATGGATAAATAAATTAATTACCATTAATAGATTCATAAAGCAAGTCGCAAAACTCGAGCCAAAGCCAAGACGTATCATTGCAAGTCCGTTAGAATTTTCAGTCAAGTAATATCGCAAATTGGTGAAGGGTATGGCATCACCATTCCCACTTATTACCACTACATCATAATCCTCCTGAATTTAACTATTATAATTAATAGTGGTATATTTTTCATAAAATATTTTTGTTTATTGTAGATTATACAAAACTAAATTAAAACTATTAAGTAAAATGTATAAGTTGCAATGCAATTATAAAGTTATTAATTTCTTCTATGTGTTGTTTATTTATTAAATATCAGGAACTTGAGGAAGAATTCTGTTGCTATACCTTTTATTATAAGGGCCTTTTGGAAACTCTTTGCACTTTCTTATAATTAGGACCTCAGTTTGAAAAAACCACTATGACAAATAAGCAAGGGAAAAATACTACTTGTTTTGCCCTTTAAGGTGAAAGTACTAGCTAAGACAGAATTCCGCAAAATTCCACCTTTCGCAAAATTCCACACATACCCGAATCTAAATCATTGTCGACGAGGTTTTATATCATCATCGTAACAGAAAAGCCTAATTTAAAAAAATATTTAAAGCACCAATTTATAAAGGTATAATTTTAGTCGTACAGACAATGATCGTGACGTTCTCACAGGTACAAGATAGATGATGATGATGATGATGATGAAAAATGTTTTTAGAGGCAGTCTAAATCCTCCAAAACAATAAAAATAATATATTTCCTGATTTCTAAGCTAAGATGGATAACTAGAGATTTAGTTGAAGTCTAAGTTGAGTTAACGTACAAAATATTTGTTGAAATGCATACCAATGAACTAAAATTGATAAAATATTTTATACAACTTTTGACTTAAAAACATTTATTAGATGTTTGTTTTGAACTAGATTTCGACTTTTTGCAATAGGTCACACAAAAAAATATTACCTAAAATTTCGGCCGAAATAATGGACTACATATTTGTACATTAACCAAATAGGTTCCTCAAGATATTGCAATAATACGAAGCAATTCCACCAGCACAGCTATAAATTTCAAAACTGCCATCATTTTTCGTAACCGGGATGTAAGCACTCTGCAAATACAGACGATGTCACCTTAAAAGCCAACCATCATAATTTGTCCGAGGAACGAACGAAAATTGCAAGGAAATGTACAAATATATTATAGCACTTAGTGCTGCTATTACTACTGTACTACTGGTACTATAATACTAGGGGCGCCAAAAGACCCTCAATTTCGACTCGCTGCGCTTGCGAAATCTCGGGTGCCGTTTGCATATTGAGTTTTTTGACATGACATTTTTCAAAAACAATTTTTTTGACGACATTTTATTTTTTACTTTTTTAACTGCCACCTAATGTGTGTCTTTTTGATTGCAAAATTTAATAATTTTCCGTCAAGTAATTTTCGAGCCAATGCGTGACAAAGAATGTGAAAAACTTTCCAATAGAACGCTCCGCTCAATTAAATCTAAAATACAGGGTGGGCCAAAAATTTTTGCAAATAGCAACACTTGATTTCTTCAAAACCGTGTACTTTTATTTCTGGACATGTTTCAAAAGTGCAAAAATTTTTGGCTCACCCTGTATATTAATGTTTAGGACATTAACGTTCAGAAATGCAATATATGATAATTATAGAGAAATGAATAACTAGGGGCGCCAACAAACTCTCAATTTTGACCCGCTGCGCTCGCGAAATCTCGAGTGCCGTTTGCATATAGAGCGAATCGAGGGAATCGAACGAGTCGAGAGGACATTTTTTCAACTATCACCTAATTAATATATGTCTTTTTGATTGCAAATATTCATAATTTTCCGTCAAGTAGTTTTCGAGCCAATTCGTGACAAAAAATGTAAAAAGTCTCAAGTAAAACGCTCCGCTCACTTGGTTCGCTTCGCTCAATAATTTTAAAGCCTAAATCAGACCTTCCAGGTGATGGTAATTAGCAAACACTACCCAAGGGGCTCTGCGGCCGGAAATAACTAGAGGATATAAAGGACGTAGGTGAAGAAGAAAAGGTATTTCTTCTCCTGGATCTTCCAGTCACTAATTGATACGTAGCTGTAACATAAAATGTGTAAGCATAATAATAATACTATAACACAGTAATACTAGGAGTAATATCAGGTCGTAAAATGTAGTCAAATGATTATATCTAGGTTATACCAAACTACTTTCCACAAAATTTAAGTATATAGAAATTTAAAACATATACATGTATATCATAAATAGATCTTTAAATTCTTAGAACCAGAAGAACCAATAAACTCAAAAACAAGATAAAATTGGATAAAACTTCTTTAAAAACAATTTATTTATTATTTTAACTTCAAACCAAGTACTGTGCTACAAAAGATGATAACTACAAGTATTCTTTATAACATCCAAGAACAGTTATAGTTGTCATAACTTCTTCATAAAATAATCATAACTCGGGTTACAATGCACTTCAATTATAAGACGTTTATTTCATATGCTGTAATTCCTGGAATTTCTAATTTTACGTAGTTTGTCTTGAAAGAGCCTGAAGTGAAAAGCAAATTAATAACGAAAACTAAACTCAAGGGCGTCTTAGTCTTTTCTTGGGTACAATACAGAACATTTTCGCTTTTGCGAAAAGAATCCAGTATTATGTCTACTTCTAAGGTATTTACAAAATTATATAATATATAATTATAATAACAATCTATGACTACAATAAAATAGTATCGAGATCTGTACATTTAATATTTTCTGAACAAACTAATTACAACACGATATAGAATTAAAAACCATATTCTTTGTAATGATTGTCTGTCTGCTTTATGTTTGTTTCTTTATTTTTCTTCTGCAAAACTTCATTTTGAATACTCATAAATTGAATGTTCCAGAGAAAGTCACGGTATAAATCTAGTCATATATAAATATATAGAAGGGAAAAAATGAGTATCTCTTATTCAAACAAGTGAGATCAATGTTTGTGTAACATGGAGCTGTTAATACAAGAGAAGACAACAGTAGATTTCGAAAGTGTGCATATTTCATGAAAGAATAAATAAATATGAAATCTTAAAAGAATATATTTTGAATATCTGAAGATGAGATTTGAAGAAGTGTGATATTGAAGTACATGTATAGTGATCCTAAAAGCCTGTGACATGTTAGACAGCTGTGCTCCGACGTGGATACGTCTCCGTGGGGTTAAGTTTGTAACATCCTCCTCTTTTAAACTAGTCAAACATACAAACAGACATAATCTTAAAGTATTTTCATCGCAAATAATTTAATACATCATTATCATTGTAAACAAATTCATACTTATTAGTTTTTATTTTATTTAGTTTTTAAATTTTTTAAACAACTATTAGGACATAAATAAACTTGTTGCGGGAACTTTTACTTACAAATAAATAAGTCTACCAAGTATAATATTTGAAATATTATATTTAGATATCTGCATCCATGTTATGTTGAAATCAGTGGAAATGTTGATATCTTGAATACGTATTATATATTTATCCTACAGTTCATAATGTAATGTAATCCTATGGGACTTTTCGTAATCAATAATGAAATTAGATGACCCAAATTAAAATAGATATTATAACTTGTTTGTATTGGCAACGGAACTTGTTAGTTTATTAATATACCTACTAGTTAAAGCCCGCGATTACTTCTAAGATAATCAAGTTTTCCATATTTTTGTTATCTTAATGATGGCCTAAACGCATGTCCTTAGCGGAACCTGAGCGCATGATCAAGTTTCTAGACTTCTAGAAATTTTGTTTCACCATTAATTATAGATAAATCTTTTATTATGTAAGATGTAGTTTTAAAATAGTACAAGTGATAGATAAAATGTACAGTAATTGTTTGTCGCGGTATGGCCGTGCTGGCGGCATGTGTAGAGATGAAAGACATGTATATAGATTTTTAAATTTTTAAGGCGATGTGTTATAAAAGAGGAACAGAGGTCTAAGAGGACATGGAGGGAGTTCGTGAAAAATGATATGTCAAAAAAGTGCGTCTCCGTTGAGACAATGATGGAAGATCATATAAGAAAAACACATTGCGCCGACCCCAAACAATTAATATAAAGATTATGATGAATAATAAAAACAATATCTTCTCAATCATTTAGGTATTACCGTTTGATCGTGTCGTTACTCTGGGTACATGTAGTATGGTGTCACATGACCACATGGTGACACACATACAGAATTTCAAAAGAAATAAATATCCTATTTGCTTTATTCTGTTTCGATAATTTTACTTTGGGTAGAAAAAGGTACTAGATTTATATTAATTAAAGATAACTTTATACGACCCCGAATAAAGTGATACATTCATTATTTCATTTACAAAATTATGACGATTTGGTAACTGAGTTATTATTTCTTATATATTATAAGCCACTGCTTGTGTGTTTATAAATATTAGTATGTAACGTAATATTGCAGCGTTGAGAAAAAATTCATATCATATTGTTCATATGAAGATTGTTTAAAACTATTTCTATATATCTAAAGTATGAGTACCAGTTGTTATTGTGTTTACAACAGCTTGTATAATATGATATATTATGAGCCATGCTCATCAGCAGTTTCTGAAAGTTTTTTGTTATTTGTTCTCAAAAAATAAAATATATTTATACATTTTTGAATATATAATTAATGTGTAGTATACATTATTTACAATACCGTATACACGGTACTCTTTGACTGTGTTCAAACACAATTCAAAGAGTGTGTAATGTGTCTTATCTTAGAATATTTGAGCATTATCCCACCACGGTTCCAAATAATTAGTCTATAAATCCAACCTTAATTTCCCTCGACCCTAACATAACACTGCCTAAAGCTGTTCCTAGTGCTCGAGGCATCTAAAGCCTAATTAAACAAACGAGTCCACGAGCGGGTTGTAGTTTTCTATAAACTTAGATAATGGGTTATATCATTAACGCTCATGTCAGCGTGAAAACTATTCAACAGTAGAGTATAGTGACGAGGGTTGGAGACATTCTTATTATGTATTATATTAAAAATCGTTGAGCGTAAAAATGGATTTAGGGCAAATTCGATTTTATTAATAAAATTATCTACCTTAATCACATTAGAGAAGATTTAACAATTACTGACTCGCTGAGCGTGTTCACAAGTGTAACAACTAGCAAACTGGACGCTTAGTACAGACTGATTATGTTAAAATAATTATATTATAGTACCTAATTAATACTATATTATATAACAAATGGATAAATAAGTAAATTACTATTAACAGATTCGTAAAGCTAGTCGCAAAGTCGAAACCAATAAGTATCATTGCATTCTGTTAGAGTTTTGGACCAAATAATTCAGCAAATTATTAGTGATGGATATGGCATCACCGTTCCCACCTATTCCCACAACACGCATAATCGTGGGGTTAATTATTATGATTGAGTAATAATGTTTGGTGTTAACTAATCTATTTATACAATTATAATATATTGCTATATTGTCCGATTTTTTATGTTTAATATAGATTATGTAAAATTTATAAAGTATGATTTTTTATTCAATAAGAAAAAGCTTGTTAATTGAGAAAACTTTTTAATCTTTACTACTATATTACTTATCAATGTAACTTTGTAAGATAAAGAATAAACAATAGACATGTGCGCTACAAAAAATATCAAACGTTTCCCAACTTTTAAATTAAGTATTAAGCTGTTTTACAAAACTCCACACTAAGTTCATCATTCCTAAAATATTGATCATTGATATCAGAGAGATGAAACAATACACTGATCAAACTTCTTCAAGTTCCAAACTTTCATCTATCTTCCAAATCAACGTGTGTGAGTCACTTGAACCTGACATGAACGAGAAACCTTTCTAGGAATCACCTATATAACTTTCGAGAAGAGTATAGATATTAAATTTAAAGGTGTATATATTATACTATATGTATAAATATGTATTATACTCTTAAGTTAATTATAATTGAATAAAGGCACTATTAAAAGAAATGAAAAACGTGAAGATAATTTTGGAATCTCTGATCATGAAGTATTCAGAAAGTATATTTTTCGAAATGACTCCTAGCCAGCTTATTTACATTGTTTTTAACTGTCTTAATTTGTTACATACTTGATGATAATATAAAAAAAATACTTTTGAATAAAAGTGCGGTAATCTTTGAGACCACTGAAGGTATATCAATGAAATTTTATTGTTAACTATTGTTTGGTCCCAATTGAAATTCTATTTCGATTAGAAGTCTTAATTTCTTAATTGGCTATTTGATGTTTTTATACATAAAGGCTTTAATTTATTTTTAAAATCAAAATTTTCAATGAATTTTAAATAGTTTATGGAGCAGCAGACGAAGTTGTTCTAAAACTACTGTATGGTTATATATAATACTATTTATATTGTAACTAAAATATCTGATTATTACCAAGTAATTAAAATATATAAACAAGGCTAATAACGCTCTTCTCACATCTATTGCTAATACGGTGTAGCTTTGACAATAGAAATTTTTTTCAAAGACATTAACTTTCAACAAACTATGTATTTTGAATGAAAATGTGCTAGCTGTTACGAGTATGTCCGCCTTTATTAAAAAAACATAATTCGTTTATTTAACATTTTTTGATTCCCTCTAATAATTTCGTAAGTAACATATTCTAAAGTCCGTCAAACATTAGCCAGAAAAAGATAGACAAAACCGAACAAGACTTCAATTTAGCATCACACAAAGAGAAATGATAATATGAAAAGTAATATTTTCATAGTAAAAACATTTACTGTTTTATTATTTCTAGTTACATATATATATATATATATATATATATATATAGGGGGCATCTGAAAACTGATCCGGGATTAAACTGACGCAACGGAAAGACAAGTAGATCTTTTGATACACCTCCACATACATAATTTTAGAATGTTAAGGTCTATGTAAATTAAAATTATTCCCTTATGTTAGTGGTCAAAGGTCAACCTTTCACTTTATTAAATTCACAGAATTATATTTTTAAATACTTTGCGTAAATGAGTAAATTTCTTTTAAGGCATACAATTTATATAAAAGATTTTAAAAAGAAATAACCGTATGTAAGTTAAAAGAACTCATTGGAGTAAACGGAACCTACTTATTTAATATAATTTGAATGCAATCAAAGCAATTGGTTTAAAAACATTAAAAAAGCTTTCAGTTATCTAGAATATAGTAATTATGGAGTAAGAGGTAACAGATAAACTAGAGTTTTAGTTTTATTATCAATTGTAACCAGTACCGGAATATGAGAAATATACTGTATTTATATAAAAACTAATAATTTTAGAGATGTAGAGAAAAGTTCGATAATTTTTATTATTAAAGGGTGCTTTACGATGTCCTGGAAGCACGATGTGTTTGTTGTAAATAAAGAGTAAAAAGACAACATTAAACACATATTACATACAACATACCTTATACCACCAACGTTTAAAATTATTCGGTTCTCCCCATCCATTACTGCTCACCTTAACATTACTTAATACACTTCACATGCCACTGTTGACAAACGCGTGTTTATATTAAATCACGGACACGTCCTCTCTCGACGGCGGAGAGCAGTCTACTGATGAGAAGCTGTAGAGATCCAACCCCCCCACCTGTAGAGAACGCACTGCAGTCACCCCCCACGTCTTTTAGCTTTGATGCTTTTAATATATTTAACATTAGAAATATGAATAAAAATTCATACTTGAGGATTATTTAAAAGAAATATTCACATATATTTTTACAAATTTACAAATTATTGAGTGATTAAATTCATTATTTATTAGTTGTATATTTTAATAAAATAAGTATTCTAAGTAATTTTATTCTGTATCGTTTCTTTATAATATTGCCCCAAAATGTATTCTTCAAACAAACGGCCAGCAGTTAAATCCTAATCCAGAAAAATGTAGCAAATTCTTTTATGTAATCAAAACACAGCAAAATCTGGCCGGCTTTGAGATTGTATAATACCAACAAATAACCCTTCATTTCCGGGACGTGGGATGTTAACAAGACCTGTACAAAATATTTTCATTTACATTTTGTGACCCTACTCTTTTTGGGATATTGAAGGGTCAGGTATATTCGATATAAAAATTGATAAATTTGATAACACTCATCAAATTTTTATTATATAAATTAATAATTAGAACCATCGTGTATGTATAATATATAAAATAAAAATAATTATTATAGTGCCATCCAAAAAATCACCCAAACACAGTTATACTTAAATCTATTATTACACTGTAACTAAATAGGTTTATAAAGAGATCCAAATGGACAGTTTTCACATAACCTTTTGTAGGAAAACAAATCCAGGGCACGAGTCCTGTCTTCACGTCACCCTCGGGATATATTCTAAGGAAGAACTTTATAATGGTCGACAACAAGGTAAATTAGAGTTAGGAAACATCATCAGATTAGTTTAATGTTAACCTGGAGTTATATTTATAATTTAACAACATAATGCGATTTGACGATCGAATTAACTCCTAAATGTTAAACCTCATACTATATTATACATTATATATAAGTAATTTAATATATCTTAATACATGAACTCAACACGTTAATCCTGGGACGTATATCTTCATTAGACTACGTCTTGTCTCGTCACATACGAGTACAGTGTAATATAATATAATTTACAACTGACAAGAGATATATCATTAATGTAATCATTAATATAATATAACTCCATGTGGGAAACAATTTGACACTTCATTTACAAAGCCTGTACTGTAATAAATATTAAAAACATTATGACAAGGTATTATTAAATAGATATTTTAATGATAAAGTATCAATATATGATTGGTACTCGTAAGTCTGCTGGAAGAAATGTCTCTCTATAGGTAGCAATGCCTTGGTACTGTTTTTATTTGTGTTCATCGATTTTTATTATCCTTTACGCTTCTTGAATGTATACAAATTATTAAATAGAATTATTATTGAAATATAAGTAAAAATCGAACTAAAATACACTTCGAATAGTAAGATAGAATAAAGGTATGAACAAAAAATACTCAACCATTTTGTTAGTAATTGAAGGCACTACAATGAAGTAATAAGAGATGGAATGTATTAATTAAGTTTAATTCACTTTATCCACAATTGGACGTTACCAAGATGGCTGCTAAGAGAAAACCACTCTGTTCTAATATAATTATCCTGCTTCAGTGCTGTTTCTTATAAAAACCTTATGTTGTTGTAATTATGAAACATATTATATATTTATTTACCAATGTTTTTTAATAAGTATCGTAACTTCTCTAGACAAAAATTTACTTCTTCATGAATCATATAACTATTTTTTATCCGGGGATTGAACCTAGGTCTAAATTTATTGGAAGGCAACATTGGTACCATCACGCCAGTTATAAACTAACATTAAATATTAAATTAATATATTATCTATATATAGATTTCTTATTATTTGTGTTATGTATGTAGTTATATTTATGATAACATGATATGTTCTTGTTAAGTGTGTAAGACACTTTTGAGAAGTATTTAAAGATTTTACATTTAGATCATTTTAATTAAAATTGCGTAGTTAAATTAAACAGCAGATAGACAAACAGTGTAAGCTGTCTAAGTCTTAATTTTTGTTAGTAATTTTCACCCGTGCGAAGACAGCGTGCGTCGCTAGTGTGAAACTAAACTAAAGATAACAGGTAAAAAAAGATTCATTTCCAATGTGTCATCGTTCGCAAAAAGATACGAGTTACGAAAGACTTTTATCCGAACTACTGTATATGAAGAATGTTTCAACTGTAAGAGATGTACACTCTCGCGGATACTAATATATTAATTTTTTAGATTAAGTTACTCCTTATAACATCAGCTGACGGATGTCAGTGAAAGATCTGTTGAAATCAGTCCAGTCCTTTCAGAGTTTAGCCGAACAAACAGACAGAATTAAATATTAAATTATATTATATATATATATTTATTTAGCTTCACGCCATATCCCTTGCGGGGTAGCCAGAGACGACGGAGCGCCATTTTTATGTGAAAAGTGTTAATTTGTATTTACAAATACATTTCAATTTTATTTATAGCTATAGATTTGTTTATGAAAAGAAATATTTTTAGATTAAATTACACAATTTAAGAAAATATGTGTTCGTTGCAGAATGAAAAAAAAAATCTTTCTAAACTTTTCGACGATAGTGTAGATCTCACAGAGTATCATCTGTATCTAAAGATCGATAAGAGATAAGATTGTTAAAGGTATCAATATTAGTTTACGTTTGTCTTTACAACAATAGCGACAAAATGTACAAAATTATATATATATATTCATTACTGGTGTTGGTGTCGGCGGCACCCCAAGTGTTTGTTACACGGAAATTCAAAGTCGGAATCGAATATGAAAGTATGTATTACCTGATTTTTATATTTACTGCATAAATATATATAAATTACAATTAAAAATTCATTAATACAGGCCGAACTCGAACTCGCGTCACTTATGATATCGTTACCGTCGCTCTAACAACTGAGCTACCGTAATATGCATTTTTATTCTATATTTAGTATGAAATATAAATATATATATTTTTTATTACATAATGTGAAATATGTTTTTAAACAATTCAATAATTCAATACCATATACATATAAACAAAAAGACAGATAGAAATACATTCTATATATATATGTCAAGGATAAAGAATTCAAACCTCATGATGGTTTCATGATAAGATTTATCAGCTCTCGTCTTGATAACACGATATGTGATGAACAGCACTACATGTAGTCATCTCTTTTATTAGAACTTACTATAGAAATATACATATTTTTTATTTCATTTAGGTTTAATATTAAAATAAATGTGTATTTAGTTTTTAGTCTTTAAACTACCTAAATACTAATTTATATTTTTTTTAATCCCGTTCCTTTTTTTATATTATCTGATATACTTTGTAAATTTTTAGTAAAATTAATTTAACTATATTTCTTGTTTTTAATTTATACTAATTTTATAACTTTAATCGCAAAAAAAATTATAGTTATTAAATATAATTGTCCTAACAATTAAATAAAATCAAAAATTTTGCAATAGTAAACGACTTGAAACGAAATTTTAAAAGTTTATTCGTTTTATTATTTTTAGATTCCCTGCCGATGTCGGGAGGTTCAGACAGGTACAAACACAGAAACAACTTGGATCCCTTCTACGTAACTGTCACAGCATCCGCCAAGGTGAATATCTCCAGTAACTAAAAATACATGTATATATTAAACAATATAAGAATATGTTAACAAAAAGACTCGAACCTGAGACTTTAGGAAGGCTGAGAGTTAAAAAAATTACAAATGGAATTAAGTCCTTTATCACATATCTCAATCAAAATAATGTCACACGTTTTATATAAATAAATAACTAATAAATAATAATTGTATAAAATAACTTAGATAATTATTATTTATTACTTTAAGGTTGTTATTTTACTTCGCAACATTCATCTGCATGCTTGATTGCTGGCTTTCAGTGAAAATTTGATTTTACTTGATTCATGAATTTAAAGTAAATAAATACTGTTCTGTATAAACGTTCGGATATACAGACTGTTATATATGTGTGTTATAAATACATAAATAAAATATAGTAGTAACATAACCACGCGATTTAATTATTGGGAATACTTTTTCTTGATGTATTAAAAACTATATACTTACGGATTATGAGTGCGCAAAATCCGTAACATGAAACTTTTTAATTAGAATTTCCTTAACTTTCATAAATAGATCAGGACAGCACGGAAATGAAGCTGCGGGAGACAGCTAGTGTGTAATATAAAAAAGTACATGTTTAGATGTGATGTAATTACAAAAAATGTTCTGAAATATTATCGTTAAATATAATATTTTAACAGTAAATAAATAGCTTAAGGTCAAATGATGTTAATGATTGCGACATGTGAGAGCAGAAATATTTTCCACAGAGGTCCTCTAATAGCCTCTTAAAGATACTAAATTGGATGAGACAAGATCCTTTCAGAGAACGATTGGTCTAAAGACTTAGGAGCGGAAAATTTATTTAAGCATTTTGTTAAATTCAACACGTATTTGTCCAGCTGTGGGATATTTTGTGGGCCATCTTATTATGTCTATGAAACTATGAAATAAAATATTAATATTTTTAAAATAAAATAGTGATTTACTTCAGAGATTAACGTCGGCTTTAAACTTTCAGTGAATTTAATCAGCTTGCCTGAAAATTACTTCACTAACAGTATTAAAGTAACTTTGGCTTACCTGCTTCGTGAATGTATAACAAAATGTGTAAAATTTTTAGTAAACTATATGAAAAATATTACTATAATTATATGTGAAATTTTATAATATTCATAACAAAAACGTTTACAGAAAAACTACATGATTTCTTATTTGGACGTCACCACGATAACTGATGAGGAAGGAGAAGTAGAGTTCAACATGGTGCGAGGAGGAACTGGTTCCCGAACTGCCGTGTTCCAGTTAGTTTCGAACAACACGGAGTTCCTCTCATACTCCTACCTTGTGTATGGCATCAGAGATGACGAATACAAAAAGGTGATACTTAGGCTCCGTTAAAGATAGAACAAAAATATATTTAGTTATATTTTATTAATATTAATATTTATTAACACAGTTCTTAGCTATTAATATAAACATTAATAATTATCAACAGAATATTAAGTAAATTTTAGTACATATTTCTTACAGCGCCATCTGTTATATTGTATTATAAATACATTCAGTATTTACTAAGTAGACACCTACTCATTCATGTAGTTTAAGCAATTTACAATAGATGTCGCTAGACTGCCATTTTGTTTAAAATTCTAGTTTCTTAAGCAATAAAAATTAACGATATTTCTTTCTTTCAGTTAATGAACATAATAACTATCTCAAGAAGTACCAGTTTCCGATATCAGAGTAATATTTATTCAATTATTATATCTATGTTTCTAGTATTAAGACATTTATTATCAAAATAAATATTTTATAATATTATGATGTAGTTAACTATTATAATACTAAAGTAATATTCATAAGTTATTTATATGAGTGTTTCTTTACTCCTTCCTTCTATTCTTAACTAAGAATCATATATTAAGCAAAAGACAAATGAAGAATGTTATTAATGGCATTCAAGTATTTCGATAAGGGGGTATTTGTCCCGTTGATGGGGCAGTTGTTTACGCTGACGCAATTCCCGTCGGGGTCCCTCAAGTACCCCGGGCTACACACGCACCCCGCGCTGCACACCTTAGCGCACACGGGGACGGGGTCCGTGCAAGTGGGTTCGCATTGCGCGTTACAGATATCGTAAACCTCGTTCTCGTTGAAGCAGTTATCTGTAACAACGAATAACATTTTTAAATAACATCACATATTCATAAAAATAATCAAACAATCTGTCTGTTTGTCAGTTTATTAGAACGAAGCAACTCTCTGTGTCCCTGTCTCTTTTTATCATATAACTTCAACACAGTTGTTGTACAAATAAAAATTTTGTGAAAATGCATTTTTAAATTGTGTTTTAGTATTGAATCATACGTGAATATTGTTTTATTGTTGCAATGAAGTTTTGAAAAATGAAATTGTGTGTAATACAGATTTAGAAAAGTTGATAAAAGTATTGTATAACTTGATACAACTTTATTTATTTACTGTTTGCATTCGTTATTGTACATGTGATTTGAGTGTTTACTATTTATTGTAGTAATTAAATTATAGTTAAAAAAAACATTTTTTATCTTCATATATGTAATGTATAATTTACTATTTTGAGTATAACTTTTTATGAAATAATATTTTTCTTGAAATATTGAATGAAACTTTCTGATGCAATTCGTTCCTTTAGATTATTAAATTTAAAAAAATAAATTTAAAATAAAAATGAGTTTTTCAATATTATATTAGTTATAAAATTTGTGATGATCGATGAATAGTATATTTCACTGATTTTCACAAACACTCAGTGCAGTTAACACATCCTGTTACCTTTAAACTAGTTTTGGTTAGATGACAAATAGTTACTCTCAAGTTATAAAATAATTGTTAAAAATATTACCTCCAGGACATTTATCGATGGTGACACACTTGTGGTTAGTCTCATCCCGGTAGAAACCTTCCTTACAGAAGCAGCCCATACTGCAGCTGAGGCCGCAGCCCTCGGGCTCCGGGACCGTACAGGTCCTGGGGCAGACGCTCCCACACGGCAGGAACTCTTCATTATCCGCACATGTACTATTTGTTCCTGGGAAATGTTCCAAAACTAATTACACTGTTATATTTAAATAATCACACGAAAAATAAGACATGTTTTATTTTTATTTTAATCAATTAAAAAGCTTTATTGAATATCCCAGTAATGAAAGATAAATAACAATGATATCCCAAACACACGACTACTCACATATTGTGGGAGCTGCAAGGACGCTGTTTCATAGAAAGATAAGTCATTATTTAGTTGGTCTATTTGCTAAACTATTGTTGTATAAAGGCAGCATTGCAAGAAATCGAGATAATGAACAAAACAATGAAATTAAAGTATTCCATCTTAACTAAAACCACTAAACATAGATGATTCACTCTGAAATATTTCTGGAAGAAATCGCTACTTAGCGATATAAGACCGTCTTCTTTGTATCATCCCTCATATTTGTTCGTTCTTTTTAATACCACTTCATGATTTCTATATATCGGTGTTGTACAATATTCTCTCTATCTATATACTACATAATTTCTCGAAAGCAACTCACCACAAGTGTCACTATTAACGCAGGTCCCGTTCCCATCCCTCAAGTATCCTGGGAGGCAGAAGCATCCCTCTGCACAATCATCACTGCACGGAGGGTTAGGGTCAGTGCAATTCCCGGGACAGGTCGACCCGCAGAGAAGATACTCTTCGTTTATAGGACATTTTTCTAAGCAACAAATTTAACTTTAAAACATATGGCGGTAGATATTAAAATAATTGATTTATATCTCATTGGCATACAACTGATCTTCATAAAAATGTATTCTTCAGAATATTAACACTGATTGACAAAACGAATTAGAATTTCAATTTTAAAATTTTTATATCTACGATGATTCAAAGAAATTGATTCATTAAAGGGGTGTCATTCGAAGACAGATACAAATTAAATCTCTAAAAACTTCATAAAATAAGAACTTCAATAAGAAAGAAAATAACTTCGATACAAGTAAAGCCATATCGAAATAAACCAAAAGAAAACAACAATTATTAATAAGAGTGGTTTTCCAAAACCAAATTCATTTAACGCCTTCATTTTAATCAACGACCACTTGTTAGTTTATACGTAATGATAACTATTTGTGTTTGCGTGTTTGTTCTGTTTGATCGTTATAATTGTTTGATGTTAAGTAAGTTTAAATTATATTATTATAAACTATATTTCCTTCCGTGTTTATTTAATTTAAATTCTACTATTGAATAATAATAATATTGAATAATAAATACGTTGAAAATAACTTATAATAAGCGATCTGTGACCCATTCATTGTATTAAACTATTCAAGGACACAAAAAACGGCCTCGTTTTTCGTCCTGAGGTTTATTACAAAACCAGGGCAGTATTATGAAATACAAACAATAAATATTACTTAGTATTAGTTTTCTTCTATAAATAATTTAAGGATATCTTGTATCTGTTACTTAATTAACGAATGATTTTTTTTAACAACAAATGTCGGTTTGTGACTGTATATTCTGAATTCGTTGGTTGGTGAGATCCACTGTTTCCCAAAATATAATATTTGTTGTCGAGACGGTTGAATATAATGATAGGCGATTATACATAATAGATGGTGCTGTTCTGTAACTACTATTATTTATTTCCGAATTTAAAATAAATAAAATGAAATTCCAGCTCAGCAATTTGTTTAGGAAATTACTAGCTTTTTATATAGGTAAAATATAAAGAGTTTGTAAGCATATATGTAATAATTAATCTTCTAAACTACTCATCTTATTTATTCTGTTAAAGTAGGCTTTTTAGTGTAACTCATTTTTACAATGTAAATCGACGAAAAAATGATTGAGCGCATTCTTATCACCTCTGTTTTCTGGACACTCAAAAGGAGTCACGGTCAACAAATAGTCTATTTATGTTTCTCACATTTTGACATAAAACTATATACATATGTTGTAACTATATAAGACAAATTTTGCAGAAAAAGAATGTTCTCACGACGAGGTGCACAAGTCCTGCTCCTTCTACGAAGAATACACCTGCTGGGAGACGGAGGAGCTGAGCACCAGGGTTAAGAGTACTCCTAAAAGACTCACTCACTGCAGAGCTGGATGTTTTTGCAAGTACTGTTTTGTTTATAATGATAGAAAAAAATGTTGGATTGTATTGAAGGATTTGTAAAATTTTTTAACTAATACAAATATATTTCAGCAAGGGTTTAGTTCGAGCATATCCCAATGGTAAGTGTATAACCGCACTCTCCTGTAGGGACCAGGAACTGTTGGCTACATTGAAAAAAATACCAAACAAATCATCTGAAAATTGAAGTTATATTTGCGACTTTAACCACTTACTACTTGTATGAAGGATGGAAAGATAATATATGTACTGACATGAAGAGCTTATTTCAATTCCATTTTAACACTTAACCTACCAAGTACCGGTCAAATTGACCGTCCTTAAACTTTTGTAAAACTTACACATTTTTAAACGTTATAATATCGTTATCAAACTACATGACAATTCTTAGAATATGCATATAATATTTTCTACACTCTTTACTTTTAGTTATTTCCATTATTAAATGCGTTATATAATAAAATAACTTTTCATTACCGGTCAATTTGACGGCGTGCGGTAGGAACAGGTACACAAGAATTGTCGGTAGGTTTAGTGTTAATGTTAAAATATTATCATATGATACAACAGCAATTTATTATGTATCAATCGATCAACTCACCCTTCGCTATATAAACACCCGCACACACAGACACACATAGAATAACTATGAATTCAGAGATTCTCAACATTTTTTTGCTAATAATAATACATTTATTTTAAAAACAAGTTTCCAAGTGAACGAAGTTATACAAAGTGAAGCAGGCGACCTGTTGCACTTCAATAACTATTGTAATAGACAAAAAAATCGTGTCATCCTTGAGACCAATGAACCGTAATATTGGATACAGAGTCTTTATCAACAAAAAACAGGAAGAACTATTGACAGAATAAAAGTAAAAGACATTGTTTTGTTTCCTGAATTTACTATTAACTTGTCACTTAAGTAACTTTGGAATTAAACTTCAAGGTTCCAATGAAATTAGGACAGATACTTCTGGCAACTCTAATTAATTGAAGACGCACACTCACTAAAAGACCGATACTTAAAATAATAGATTAACAAAGAGTCATTGAAAGCGTTTCCATTCAAATATTTTCGTGTAATTATATTTATTTTAATAATAATATATAATTTAGATTAGACCAACATGTAATAAATGTAATCTTTATTAAAATCCTTATAGTTTTCCAAATAATAATTGTTCAACAGTGTCCTTATAATACAGGCACATGACCAGAGGCTCCCAAAGTGTAAACATTCACTGACACATTCATCTACAAAGTGCTCTACAAGTGCACGAGCAGTCATATTAGATATCTATAAGACGTGCGTCACACCTCACATTACTGTGATTGAAACAAACAAACATCTTGACTATTAGTATGTGTATCTTATAATGGATATATTCACTTAAAATCATTATATTAAAAAAATATATATTGTATCTTAAAACAATATATATCAATAATATATTCTGTACCAATCCAATTAGTTATCCCGCGTTTCACACTAATTATATTTGAAATAATTAACGAATAAATAATGACAAAGATATGAGGTTAGGATTTATATAAGTATATTATATTATGTACGAGTCATAATCTAATTGCTCTATATTAAATGAAATATTAACATTTAACAAGACTGAGATATAAAAATGGCAAAGTGCTTTACAAGTGCGTCTTAATGTTATATCATGATGATGACGGCGGGTGTACGTAGAGATGACATCACGAGATAAAATAAATATGCACATTTTGTATATTTCATCATAAATAAAGAATATATGAAGAAAATTAGGTTGAAGCATTCGAATTCAGCTTAAGTATAATTAATCCAGATTAATATATTTCACTAATTATCGGAACTTCAATGGAGGTAGTTTGAAATAGTGTACCAATGCTTCCATACACGGGAAACTGAATCGTATAATATGTACATAGAGTTGTTTTTCATTTGTTCGTAGTTTCAGGACTGTAAGAGTTCATTATACAATGGTGTCGTGTTAAGTTGTGAGTTAATGCGGGCTCTGATTCGGTGTTCATCTTACTCGTTCTCAACTATTAACACACGCAGCAATTAATTTGAATTTCATTTATTTAACCGTGTTCCGCCAAATTTTGTAGTTCAACTTTTGATTAGAAGTTATGCCTTTATCTACAATCGTTCATTTATATATCCACTAGCTGTTGCCAACGACTTTGCCTACCCTCCCTTAATATTTAATAAATTTTAATCAAATTTCTTCATTTATTTTTGTGTTACACAAATTTTTCTTCGTCACTGTTATAGTATATACTTATATATAACACTTTAGTATATAAGAAAACAAAGAAAAGAAACGAAAGTAAGTTATTAAATTTAAAATGTACTCAAAGACGTCGCAGATTTCAGTTTATTTTAAGTTTTATCAAGATATAGATAATTTTATATCAACACTTATCTTAAAAGATAATTAAAGAATGCACAGCATGAGAGAAGTTACTGAAAGTTCTGATACTATTTAATATGAAATGTTTTTAACAAATTTTATCTTTTTTATATCGTTAGTGGCAGGAGTTTCAACTAATGTTAATTTTCTATAAAAAAAGAGTATTTTTTAAATTTTATTTTATCTGTTTTAACTTTTTAAAAGTCCTAACAAGTTAGAGGATTTACGTGCTTTATCGTTTCTTTTATTTTGTGATATCTTTTATCAGTAACATACGGGATAGCAGATGTCCTTAATGCGCTCATAAATGTTCATTCATCCCTTTTACTGAGGATTTTAGTTTGGTATAATTTATTACATGTAAATATATTTTCAATACTAATTGTGTTATTGTGATTGTGAAGGTTGTCTTGCACAATACGCAGATAGTTGTAGATTTCTCGTCTAGCTCAGCAGATGAATATTTTTCTAACAGTACATGCTGAAGAATTAATCACTAGTTTTCAGAACCTATAAAAATACAATTTACATTTTCCTTCTTTTTTTATTTTGATAATTTAAGATTTTTTTTCGCAATAATAAGCCTCATGAAGTTATAAGATTTTCGTTTCATAATTTACAATTTGAAACATACCTTAAATTAGTGTATAAAATATTTTTCCACAACTGCATTCACAATCAATCAATCAATCATTGTACAATTTTTCGTAAAATTCTTCTAAATATATACAGAAGCTACCTTTAAGAAATCCAACTATTTTTCCACAGGGTTCAGACTGTATCCAAATAAACATCTGCTTTAATAATAACAATATTAACTACGGGATATTTTCCGTGTTTCTCGTACTGAGATCGAGTTTCCTATAGTTCGACAGTTTAGGCGCCATGTTTAAGAACGGACTCATAAAATAAAAATAAATAATTATTTACTTCAGTATTAAAAAATGATGATAGTATTATTATTATATTAAATGTAAAATAAGGAATAATATCCCATCGCTAGAGTATGTATAAAATACCTCCTCTTGGAGTTCAGGATTAAACTGAACCATAGGATTCCTTGGTATTTGAGGCATTGCAAGATATTCTAATAAGATTCTAAAGCCATTCCGTCTGATGCGAGGTACTGGAGAACTTTAATTATTTTATTATTACGTCACTGTATAACAGTTAGTTTGATTATAAACTAATGTCCATTGCGGGTTGACACAATTTACAGTCAGATGTCATATCTGTTACTAATGGAATATTCATGTCAACGTGAGTTGGAATTAAAAAAATGTGGGATGTATTTTTTTAACATTCACAATGAAACAATAGAATATTTAGTAGTAGTGGATGATACATCCTAATTGATAGTTTATTAATTTTGTTTATTAAGTTTTATTAATTTTGGACACCTTAAAACCAGTTCTAGAATTCAACATTCAATTAAAAATTTATAAGCCGATTATAGTCGATTAAATAAACATCATAGCCCATATTGACAACTGAACCATCTTCAGGAATATATAATAAATTAAGATCAACAAAATGTAATACACTACTATACCATTTTGTATTATCGGTACTACTAAACTACTTGACGCTTGAATTTGCTGGAAACAATATAAGGTTGATTTGAATCTCGAAATGTGGATAGATTATTTATTTGGGAGCAAGATAGATATATGATTGCATAAAATATGTTCTACAAATCACCTTTGATATCCTAATAACATGTTGTAGCAAAGACGGACAAACTCAAGTTCATTATTGCTATATATATATTTTTTTATGTAATAGGTGGGCAAACGAACTTGCGGGTCACAGATGATACGTGATCACCGCGGCCCATGAACTCTTGCAACATCCGAGGATTCTTGAGAGGCTTTGGAGGTAGGTATAAAAGCTTTTTTTGAAGGTACCCACGTCGTATTGATCTGGAAATACCGCCGAAAGGAGTTCCACATTCGAGTGGTCCTTGAGAACCGCACAGAACAGTACTCCATGTGAGCCCGGACCTGCGCCTTATAGAGCGCAAGTCTTTGGCCAGGTTTGAAATACTGCCTCGCTCTATTGATCACTCCCAATTTAATCGAGGCCAACTTGGCCTTGCTATCCAGATGACTACGAAACTGAAAATCGCTCGAAATATCGACACTCAGTATTCTGATACTTGGAGAGGCAATCAGAGGAGTGTTCTCCAAGAGCGGTGATACGACAAATGGGGTTTTCTTAGTGGTAAACGCGCAAACCTGTGTTTTGGTCTAGGGGATTTTTTAAAACATATATATTTTGATTTCGAAATAATCCTCTAAACGAAAGCAAAGTCACGATCAAATATATATATAAAATATATTAAATTGAAGTCGTATCTTGAAAGATCTTAAATCTAGATGCTGACTCAGCACTAAGAACAATTTCGTTCAATACTACACTCTGTTGACAACGTACAGACGTACATACATACATACTGAACGCAATTTTTCTCATACTGAAACTGAGTTATCGCGCTCCTAAATCGCATTACCTCTCCTTTTTGGAGCCCAAGCGGTGAAATATTTTAAATAAAAACTGTGAGTATTTTTAATATTGTGTTGATAAATACCAAAATAGAATAAATAATTCTCACTAAACGACAAAGTATTATAAACAATAAATTATGAATAAATCAACTTCACACTTAGAAAGAAAACTTAAAGAGAAATATAATTTTTAAAACAATATTAATTTAGAAATTAAAATACTTAGACTTCTCTTTAGTATAAACCGCTGTATCTCCTGAACTCGCACCAGACGAACACACGTTGCGGTGCACGTTGCAGCGACTGCATACGTACAGACGAGCCACCAATATTTCGTTATTAGAGCCGCCTTCGCAAACACTACACAGATACTATCTGCTAATAGAAACTTGATTTACGCGAAATGAACTATCTCTCGCAAATACGGATTTACATATTGTAACACGTGTCTGTCCGTCACATGACATAATTCAATACCCTATGTATTATTTAATATATATATTTATTTATTTATTTACCTTCACGCCATATCCCTTGCGGGGTAGCCAGAGACGACGGAGCGCCAAACGCTACGGTCTCTGCATACCTCTTTCGCCTCGGCCACAGACATCAACTTCTTCATACATGCCCTCCGGGGGGTCCTCATGCTTTTTACGTGACCTTCCTCCAGTATCGTAGCTACTGTGTTTTCGAAGGTCACTCGAGGCCTCCCCCTGTCTCTCTTACCGCTCACTTTTCCCATATAAATCTTTTTTACCATTCTTTCATCACTCATTCGTTCAACGTGCCCAAACCACCTGAGCACGTTCTTCTTCATTCTCACCGTGACATCTTCGCTAGTACCTGCCATTCTGTGGATCTCTTCATTGCGGATTCGATCAGCTAGACTGACTCCGCATATTCTGCGAAGAGATCGCATCTCCACAGCATTCATCTTTCTTACATTCTTCTTCTGTGTTACCCACGTTTGGCTGCCGTATAACAGTGTCGGTAGCAAAACTGCATTGTGTACAGCCAAACGTGCAGCTATACTGACGTTTTGCCGTCTCAACAATGCAGTCAAAGCACCATTGACTCTGTTACCAGCAGCAATACGCCTTTCCACATCCATTTCGTATCTTCCGTCTCTGCTAAACATACTTCCCAAATATACCACTTCATTCACTTGTTCTATTATCTTATCATTCACGTTGATCTTACATTCTGTTCTTTCTTCATTTCTTTCAAATATCAGAACCTTCGTCTTATCTACATTCAGGTTAAGACCATTAATTTCACACCCATCTTTCAGAGTGGTGACCAATGCCTGCAAATTGCATTCTGATGATGCAATGAGCACTGCATC
This sequence comes from Melinaea menophilus ssp. n. AW-2005, assembly GCA_918358695.1. Lineage (NCBI taxonomy): Eukaryota > Metazoa > Arthropoda > Insecta > Lepidoptera > Nymphalidae > Melinaea > Melinaea menophilus. Next base: position 12,444,333 of record OU911049.1, read on the forward strand.
ATCTGCATATAGTAAGCAATTGACCTTAAGGTCACCTACTTTCACTCCCATGTCACTATCTTTCACTCCTTGGAGACAACTATCCAAATACAAATTGAACAACCAAGCTGACATAGCGCAACCTTGCTTAACACCCGATTGGATGTCAAACCAGGGCGACATGCCAGCTCCTACTCGCACACAGGCTGAGTGATCTCGGTAAAGAGACCTTACAGCCTGTAGCAAGGGTCCGTTCACATTGTATCGGGGCAGTATCTCCCATAACTTCTTTCTCACAACCCTGTCAAACGCCTTTTCCAAATCCACAAAAGCACAGAAAACCTTTTGGTTTTGGGCCAAAAACTTTTCCGTGATCATGCGGAGGGAAAAGATCTGATCTATACACCCTCTTCCAGGTCTAAAACCTCCTTGTGCCTCCCACAACAGCCTTTCAGATCTCTCTTGCATTCTTCTCGCTAAAATTTTATCATAAACTTTACCGCCCAAGCTAATCAAACTGATGGCCCTATAGCTTGCACAGTCTATCTGTGAACCTTTGCCTTTATACAAAGGTACGATGACTGCACTTCGCCAATCGTCTGGGACCTCCCCAGATTTCCAGCATAAATTGCATAAAAACCAGAAAAAGTCCCAGACGCGTGGGATATCTCAGTTATATAATAATATAATAATATACATAATATGTTACATGTTTTTTTAAGGAAATTCGTAATTTTTGCACCTTTACGATTAATTAAAGTCAAAACAAAGATTTATCATCACGGAGGCAGCAACATATTTGATATCATATTTCATATACGCGATCTGAGCGTAAAGAGAATTTATAATCAAACAATAAATATATTTGTAATAAAATATAATGCTTAATAATTCTTTATAATAATATCAGTAAAGTTATAATTTAAGGCATTCCTTTAAGTTTATTGCAGTTTATTCCGCATTGTGGAGAGGCGGGACTGGAACGTGAGTCTCGACGCTAAATGGGAATGGAAGTCTGCCTCGTCTGGTCTCAAAAAACGGAATATTAAATAAATTAAATAATAATACTGATTATTATAAAGGACATATACACACATATATATATATATATATATATTTAGAATTTTATGATAGTTGCCTAATTGAAATATAAACAGGTTAATCAAACTCATGTCGGTCTCTTCATAAACGCTTCAATGATGTCTCCAAATAGTATATTTAGATAATAAATACAGACGACAAAAAAAACGGACAGATACAAACAAAAAAAAAATTTAATTTCTCTTCAAACCCTTGACATACATTTTTTCCGACGAAAATTGAACTCACGAAAATTGACATATCATCTTTATTATCTAATTCAACACTTCACTTCACTTTACATATGTATAATAATTATAATAATAATTGGGATGATCGCAGTGTGATGTTATGTGTTATGGCAGTTAGAGGACGCTGGTGCCCATCCCCTGGAAAAGTAATGCCTCTGTCGGTTCATACGACACCACGAAAGGAAATGGTGAAAAGAATATATGAAATTCATGTTTAATATAATGGTAATAATAATAATCTCAGTACAGCATCCGGAAAACTAGGCCCGGAAAAAAACAAGGACAAGACGAAGCTGATCTAATGCAAATGTCGTGCTTACTCAATTAGTTGTAGACGGTGCTACGATTGAAGTTGTAGATGATTACATATACTTGAGACAAACCGTTCAGCTAGGTAGGTCCGATTGCCGAATCCAATCCGGAAAATCTTCACGTCCAAAATACTGCAATATCTGAAGACACAAGTCTTTGACCAATGTGTCTTGCTAGTGATGACTCTTAGCTCTGAAACGTGGTCGTTTACGATTGGCCTTATAAGAATGCTCAAGGTCAGAGAGAGCAATGGTAAGGCATATGCTCGTTTTACTGCGAGATCGAATAAGTAACGAAGATGCGCAGAAGAACCAGGATCACCAAATATATCTCAAACAATAGCTCGTCAGAAGTGGCAGTGGGGGGCACATCGCACGTGCAATCGACAGCCGATGAAGTCTAAAGGTTCTCGAATGAGCGACCATGAGCCGGTAGACATGGTTAAGCGCCCCACTCGATGAACCATCGACATAATCAAGGCCGCAGGAAGTCGTTGGATGCGAGCAGCACAGGATCGGTCATCTTGGCAATCTTTGGGGAACCCTATACCTTGCAGCGGTCATCTATAGGCTGACAAGAATAAGAAGACGATACGAAGTGACATACATACAATGGGTAATATACATTTAATTTAATGCACTTTCACCTTTCGTCCGCACTTGCACAGACACACAGACATACAGGTAATATACATTTATAGTTGTTTAAAAAATAACCACTGCCAGCGGCTACTATAATATATTTCTTACCATAAACTTAACTCCAAGCCACAGACAAAATGTGTCACAAGCAGGCCACAACAAATTAAAAAAAAAAGATTATTCGCATTCACATTCACATCCCCGAATGTACAAAAAATTTTCATTCATCACATCACTATTATGGATAAACAATAATATAATCACTATACGTAAAAGCGCCGTAACGAGAGGCTCCCAAAGTGTAAACATTCACTGACACATTCATCTACAAAGTGCTCTACAAGTGCACGGAGCAGTCATATTAGATATCTATAAGACGTGCGTCACACGTCACATTACTGTGATTGAAACAAACAAACATCTTGACTATTAGTATGTGTATCTTATAATGGATATATTCAGTTTTAAAATAATTATATTTGAAATAATTATATCTTAATATATAAAACACAAAGACACTCACTGACTCACTGACTCATTCATCGCTCTACAGCCTAAACCGTAATACCTAGAAAGGTGAAATTTGGACACAAGACTCCTGACATATTGAATAGGTGCAAAAAGAAAGGATTTTTCACAAGTCCAAACCGTTCCAAAGTCACAGCTTAAAAACTGCAAAAAATATAACGCGCCTGTTTGCTACCTAATAGGTGGTGTGGAAATTCAAACAAAATGTTTGATCACTTTCGCCGTCCGTTGCGAAGCACGGCTAACCTGCTAGTTGTGATGTAATAAAAAAGGATTTTGCAGTGGTCCAAACTGTTCCAAAGTTACAGCTAAAAATTGCAAAGTTTACCCCCCGCTCCCTCTCTTCTTCACTTTCGCCGTCCGTCGCGAAGCACGGCTAACTTGCTAGTTGTATCTTAAAACAATATATCTTAAGGATATTATTCTAAAATTGAATAAGAATTTCTATTGAAGTGATATTTCTAATATAATAATCATAAATTTATTATTATTTATTTGCGTTTGTTTTAAGACAAAAGTGTGTGAGCCGAATATTAAATAATTGTGATATCAATTAGTAGCGGCTGCTGTGTTTGAAAACTTTGTGACAATCCCTTTATCAATATATATATATATATATATATACCTTTCAATTTTAATTCTAACATATTTCGAGATGACTCTTATTTAAACTTTTTTTATTTAATTATAACAATAAGTACGCGAAAGAATATATAATATTCCTTCTTATCTAAAACAGCGTTTTAAGCTTCTTGGAGAATCACACAATCAAATTCTTCGCTCCGTTAATAAACTTCTCATAAAAATTCCTCCCGACTCCTCTTCCTTCTATGCTAAATCTTTTACTGTTTACGCCGCTCAGCTACGGAACGCCCTTCCCTTACAAGCAAGAAATGCTAAGTCCTTACCACTTTTTTACAATAGTGTAAAAGAATACTTCCACAAGCCTGGTTAATTGGATTCATTTTAAATATATGTATTTATTTTTTTCTTATTTCCTTTCTTGATACCAAAATTTTAAGTGTTTCTATAATATATGTATTTTAAAATGATTTTAGTCTATCTATTTATAATTTAAGTAACTTTTTTATACATAATTTTTTTATATACTTAACATTTACACTTATATAGATATATGTATTTATTTATGTATATGTAGATATATTAATTGTGCATTTTTATAATATCAAATTATATATATTTTTTTTTCTATAATATATTGTAAGTTTAATATTAGTAATTTGCGGACCCCTTTTACTACTACCACATTACTAACCTTAATCTAAAGGTTGCCTGGTAGAGACCGCTTATTAGCGATAAGGCCACCTTTTTGTATAACCAAATTATTGTGTTTTCTATTGGTAACGTGTAAATTAATAAATATGTTTTTCTGGTGTGCAATAAAGTATATTTATTATTAATATTCACCTAGAATATGTCATGATAGTACACGTCAGGAGGAAAAGATATCTTGCATTTTCTCATAAATGGTGGTCACAATAATCTACAACCATTTAGATATGATGTACCAGAAATAAAAGACGTGTTAAAAGTTTAAATCTAAATAAATACAAGTATCCTTTTCACAGCTAATATATTCCCTTGGCATATTTTTAAAGGTAAGGTATGTACACATTAGGGGACATGAGACTGAGATATAAAACTGATATATGTGTCCAAAATGCGCTTTAAAAGTGCGTCTTAATGTTATATCATGATGATGACGGCGGGTGTACGTAGAGATGACATCACGAGAATCAACATTTTTGAGGTTTACTTGATGTACGAACAAACAAACAGATACATCATTAAAAAAATATTATTTTAAACTCTGTGTCATATACTTTTTTTTTTCATAATATTTGATCCAAAAATATGTGTTACCAAAAATACTGTATACATATTTATAGGTAAAAACAAAATAAAGAATACGAAAGTAATGTAATGAAAAGACATCGCAGATTTCAGTTTATTTTTAGTTTTATCAAGATATAGATAATTTTATATCAAAACTTATATTTACAGGCAATTAATGAATGGGAAGGTACTGAAAGTTCTGATACTATTTACTGTAAAATATTTTAACCACCTTTTATCTTTTTTATATCGTTAGTAGTAGAATTTACAACTAAATTGCTAATGGCAATCGTCAACAAAAATAATATTTTTTTAAATTTTATTTTGTGTGTTTTACCTTTTTAAAATCCCTAACAAGTTAGAGAATTTACGTGCTTTGCCGTTTCTTTTATTTTGTGATATCTTTTATCAGTAACATACGGGATAGCAGATGTTCTTAATGCATCGTAACTCATAACATTTTCATGAATCCCTTTTGCTGAGGATTCTAGTTTGGTACCAATTATTATATGTAAATAAATTTTCAATACTAAATGTGTAATTGTTATGGTTTTAGTTTTTACGTCTAGTTCTGCAGAGGAATATTCTAATAATAATAAATAGTGAAGAATAATTAATTCATTTTAAAACCATGTGCAAGGACATTATACATTTTTCTTCTTTTTAGGCAACTAATTTGATAATTTAAGATTTTCTTAAGCATACGCAGTAGTTAGCCTCATAACGTTATAAGGTTTTCATTTCACAATATTTTAGAATTTATCAAAATAACCTTTATTCAGAGTTTTTTGATGCATTAATAGTTATATTTAACACTACTTATTCTGTTAAGTTGACATCTACGGCAACCGAACCGAATCAATCTTCCGCGTTTCCTTTTTACCTTTCTCAACCCAATCACTTCCTGTTTTCCAGTTCCTCTTTTGACATGGCCAATCCATCTCTACTTAAGTTTTCGAATTCTAGATATTTCGTTGTCTACCTTTGTTTAATGCCTTCTCCTAGTCCAGACAGCGCAACAGTAGAAAGGTACATTATACAATAGTTATGTGATGTTGGTCCTTTATGTTTGGTATCCTAAACACCTCAACCTCTCCTTATTAGAAAGTGTTTCACCCTGGTGTTTCTCTTTTATGATATGATGAACTGGTCGGTTTCCTTAATGGCCTTCCCTATTCTTCTTACTTCACTTAGACCAATAATTTATTGTACTTATTTAATATACTGGATGGCATGTGTAATTCTTGTAGGCTTTCTTTTGACCCAGTGAAAGTATGTTATATGTTGCTTTAGGTTTAAAACTGTACTTCTTGAGGATGTGGAATTATATTGAAGGCAGTGGTCACTTTTCTCCGCGGCGACCGGGCATCCTGAGGTGTATTTTTTGTTATTTTTTTCTGATAAGCGTTTCGTTGTTTCTGTTTCCGGCTGTCGATATGTTTTGTTCGTTTTTGACATGGTTGGGAGTGAAAGTGGAGCTGATCTATCTCTCTCTATATAGTCTAGTATGTTTGTCCTATTGGCGTTTATTGTAGCGGGCGCGGTAGGTTGGTTGCTTTGTTTGTTTGTTAGCTTGGTTTTGCTATCGCACTTTTCGCCAATTCTGAAGGCGTTGTCTGGCATTGTTCGTGCCAGTTTATGTGGATATCCATCTCCTTATATAGTTTTATAGTTGCCTCAATGCGGTATACAACGCATTCTTTTTTCATGCGAAAGAAGATCAGGTTGTTCATTCTATTCTTCATAATTTTTATCTTATCTTTTAAATTCTTTACATCTGTTTTTAGGTTTATTTTTACTTCTATAAGTAAAACTATTTTTTCATTAATACTTTGAGTTATTCCTTTTGATTGCGCAGTAAAATTTTTTGCATTTGTACTCCATTATTTTGTGGTATTATAGTATTTAGTGGAGTGACAATAATGACTTGTGGTTGATAACCCTAGTTAGGAGTTGAAATTTCGTTACGTTGACACCCTTGACTGTCACAATACAATGATAGTAGATTTATAACTTCTTCGAATAACGTTAGGTATTTATATTTTTCTTTTTACACAATATTCACACTTGTATATATTATTATCCAATTTGTTTCTTGATCTTGATATAATTGTAAGCATATCTTAAATATCTTCTTGTGATTGTCCTTGAGAACATAATATTTTGCTACAATATCTAAAATTTTTGTGTTCGTAAAATTCTAAATACATATATATTAAAGCTACTTTAAACAAAGTGTCCATCAATTATTTCTACAACGTCTGATAGACAAGATCCAAATAAATGTTTGTTTTAATAATAATAAAACTATTCTCGTTTTGATCAAGTTTCCGATATTTCAACGAAGTTTAGGAGCTATGTTTACACAGAATAGAACAGACGCATAAATTAAAATGTATGTCATTATCTTAAGGTGCAGTTTATATGCACCTTAGTATAATGAGTAATTTGAAAATATGCACCTTAGTATAATGAGTAATTTTAAAAATATTTTACGACTACGTAACTTTATTTATATTGTAGGCTTTACCAAGAGGTGAACAAAGCCTATTAGTTTACTAACAAGATTTGATAAATAGAATAGTAAAATTAATAAGACTATAATAATTGTATTAAATGTAAAATAAAGAATAATATCCCATGGCTAGAGTATGTATAAAATACCTCCTCTTGGAGTTCAAGATTAAACTGAACCATAGGATTCCTTGGTATTTGAGGCATTGCAAGATATTCTAATAAGATTCTGAAGCCATTCCTATTGTGATGCGAGGTACTGGAGAATTTTAATTATTTTATTATTACGTCTCTGTATAACAGTTAGTTTGATTATAAACTAATGTCCATTGCGGGTTGATACAATGTACAGTCAGATGTCATATCTGTTACTAATGGAATATTCATGTCCACGTGAGTTGGAATTAAAAAGCGTGGGATGGAAATGTTATTTAACATTCACAATGAAACAACATAATATTTAGTAGTAGTGAGTGATACAGCCTTATTGATAGTGGAAGTCATTTTGGTTTTGATAAACTTTAAACCAGATCGATATAACACGATTGATTTAACACTAAACCTACCGACAATTCTTGCGTACCTGTTCCTACCGTAGGCGGTCAAATTGACCGGTAATTAAAAGCTATCGATTTTATTATATAACGCTACCTGTGTTATATAATAAAATAATGGAAATAACTAAAAGTTAAGAGTGTAGAAAATATTATATGCATATTCTAAGAATTGTCATGTAGTTTGATAACGATATTATAACGTTTAAAAATGTATAAGTTTTACAAAAGTTTAAGAACGGTCAATTTGACCGGTACTTGGTAGGTTTAGTGTTAAATACAGAATCACTGATTACACGTCGATTTAACAAAACATCTTATTAATTGAAATGACTATTCGTTATTTTATCTTATCAGCGTATACTCTTAAAACGACTTGTGGATGCACTTGGAGGTCAAGACAGACGAGGTTTAAGACAAAGTAAGCTATGTCTAAAATATGCTCCCCAAAGTACTGTTAATGTTCTTATGTTCTGATGGTTGTAATGATGGACCATCATCCACTACTTCCCTCGTAATAGTTTTAAGTTAATTATTACAGTATAGTTGTCAAATATTTAAAAATAGTTGAAAATAACATAGTATTTAATAACGTAAATGAAATTTATAATTAAGCACATATCAAACAAGTATCGAAATAATCCCCTCCGCGGAAGCGAATCCACGTTCTAATATATGTAATATAAATTAAAGTCCTATCTTGAAGTATCTCAAGCATAGTGCTGACTCAGCACTAAGAACAATTTCGTTCAATACTACACTCTGTTGACAACGTACAGACATACATACATAGTGAACGCAATTTTTCTCATACTGAAACTGAGTTATCGCGCTCCTAAATCGCATTACCTCTCCTTTTTGGAGCACAAGCGGTGAAATTGTAGAGAGGATTAAGTGCAAGAGATTTTAAATAAAAACTGTTATTATTTTTAATATTGTATTGATAAATACCAAAATAGATTAATTATCACTATGAATCAAAAATATTCTAAACGTAATGAAAACTAAATTAATAGGAACTGAACCTATGACTAATAAAACAAAGATGTTTAGAAGAGAAGTATTATTTTTAAAGAAGCAATAATTTAGGAATGAAAATACTTAGACTTCTCTTTAGTATAAACCGCTGTATCTCCTGAACTCGCACCAGACTAACACACGTTGCGGTGCACGTTGCAGCGACTGCATACGTACAGACGAGCCACCAATACTTCGTTATTAGAGCCGCCTTCGCAAACACTACACAGATACTATCTGCAAATAGAAATTTCATTTACGCGAAATGAACTATCTCTCGCAAATACGGATTTACATATTGTAACACGTGTTTGTCCGTCACATGGCATACTTCAATACATGGGTATTATTTAATAAATATAAATCTCAGTTTATTTCACCCCGTGATTATATTTTTAAGTATAATAAATATGTGTAATACCTAATACGAGGGAAAGGGTCGAAGGTCACGTATGAGGTTGGCACCCAATCTATTTTGTAGCCTGATTCAATAGCTTTTTTTTGATGTATTACACATTATTGTGTGATTTGTGGGTGATAAGTGATGCGCGTGCATACAGAGTCAATTAGGTCATTATTATATAGTAAGGATGTTACATGTTTTTGTAAGGAAATTCGTAATTTTTCCACGTTTAAAATTACAAACGACATCCATTTAGATAACAGATTAATTAAAGTCAAAACAAAGATGTCTCATCACAGAGGCAGCAACATTTTTGATATCATATTTCATATACGCGATCTGAGCGTAAAGTGAATTTATAATCAAACTATAAATAAACAATAAAATAAAGTTAATAAATCCTTCATGGGTTTGAGTATACGCATATATAATAAAGTTCCACAAGATATCTTAGACCTTCCATTAACTTAAGTTGTTGAATCATTTGCAGGATTTATATTATAATGTACATCACCTATTGTTATATTTCTTTTGAAAAGAGCAACTGTTGAGTTTCTGGCCGGCTCTTCTCAACAGCAGCATTCCGAGCCGGTGGTAGCTTACTTACGGACTGACTACACTGACCTTTTTTGTATTGTAGTAATTGACGATTCAAAAGTGCGTGTAAATGCCTATTTGAATAAAGATATTTTGAATTTGAATTTAAATATATTTGTAATAATGCTTAATAATTCTTTATAATAATATCAGTGAAGTTGTAATTTAAGGCATTTCTTTAAGTTCATTGCAGTTCATTCCGCATTGTGGAGAGGCGGGACTGGAACGTGAGTCTCGACGCGCTATGGGAATGGAAGTCTGCCTTTGTTTTACCTGGAATCTCAAGAACGGAGGAATCTTTATTTGATATCAATATGAATTTAATTTATATATATTCTTTGAGAACGAACCTGAAACCAGTTGTAATTAAATGAAGATTGTATGGACCAAGACAAAACGTCTCGTCTCAAACAAAGGAGTATTAAATTAATGAAATAATAGTAATGAAGATTCCTATTTACCTCGAATACCTGAACGGCCATCATTCAATGTACGCTTTGTTAGAAATTCTAATTATTCTATTGAGTGTTGTCTTTTGTATTTCAAACGCTTCATGAAGATGGTTATTATTGATAAGATAATGGATATATATATATATATATATATATATATATATACATTTAGAATTGTCTGATAGTCGCCTAAGATATAAACAAAATAATTAAACTCATGTCGGTCTCTTCAATGAAGCTTGAATGATGTCTCCGAAAAACGTGTATTTAGATATAAATACGGACAGAAACAAACAAAAATTTCAAAACATTAATTTCTCTTAACACCTCCACCACCAGAACAAACTTTTCATAGTTCACCTATTGGTGAACCACCAGCCTCTTACATCATGTTAATTAATAATAAAATATGTTAACATGTATCATAGTTATTATCTAATTCAACACCTACACCGCATGCAGCATGCTTCACTATACATGTGTATAATCATTATATTAATATGTAAGCCGGATACAAGGTGACACACAGACAATGGTTAATATACATTTAATTTAATGCATTTTCACCTTCCGTCCGCACTTGCACACACACACACACACACACACACACACACACACACACACACACACACACACACAGACCTACAGGTAATAATATACATTTATACTTATTACAAAAACTAACTATTGCCAGAAGCTTTGCTCGTGCTGTATAATATTTACCGATATTATATACAGTAAGTAAGTAAGTAAATGATAGTACTTATCATATGTTAAATATTATAATCAAAATCGGTCAAGCTGTTTTATATAAACGACAACGGACTAAATATTAAGAATAGTAAAATTTCTCATAAAACGAATATTTATTACAAAATTTTTAATAAAATAATTTTAAATAAAAATAGTACGTTTTTATTCGATCTGCCTACCTGTACTATCTACAACTAAGTGAAATTAAACTAAACCTTGGTGGCTTCCAGTTCTTGATGTCATTTCATGATACGTCTCTAGAAGTAAATATTTTAATACATTATTATAGGTCAGAAGGCAATAACAATATTTATATACAATTTTTTATTATAAGTATTATAGATGCTTAAATTTTTTTATTATAAACAACAGTTTCGCCCAAATAATAATTCTTTAACAGCCTCTAGGCTTTTTATGTTTTTCATTTAAGAGTTGGCGATGAATCCCTTGCGTTGCTTGAATGTTGTTATATTTGGAAAACAATTTGAGTTTCTAAATAGGTAAGAAGAGCCCAACAAGAGTTTTAAAACTATGTTGAACCTGACTTGTACCATAATAACAATAATATTATAATTGTATGGATTATATAATGTATGTAAATGGTATGCGACAGAGAGATGTCTTATCTACTTTAAGATGAAGGGAACACGAATTCAAATTAATTACAATATATTAAGTTTATAGATCTAGTCATAACATTGTAATGAATACATACTAGCTGTGCACGCGACTGCGTTCGGGCGGAATATGTTATTCAAAATAAAAGTAGCCTAGCCTAGGTACGTCTTATGACATCTATCCACCAATGAAAGTCCTGTTAAAATCGGTGCAACCGTTTCAGACATTAGACGTAACAAACAGACCGACAGATAGAGAAACATTTACAAAGTAGTTTTTTATGTACGTAATATATATACTTTTACGTGCGTTTAGTGAAAAGCTGTTAACACTATACCTACCAAGTACCGGTCAAATTGACCGTTCTTAAACTTTTGTAAGGTTACACATTTATTTTTAAACGTTATAATATCGTTATCAAACTACATGACAATTCTTAGAATATGCATATAACATTGTCTTCACTCTTTACTTTTAGTTATTTCCATTATTACCTGCGTTATATAATAAAATATTTTTTTATTACCGGTCAATTTGACGGCGTGCGGTAGGAACAAGTATACAAGAATGGTCGGTAGGTTTAGTGTTAATTTCGATTTACAAACAGACATTTCAATTATATATATATGTATAATCATTCAGTCAGTCGCTGTAATAAATGTTCATAAAATAAACGGATCCCAAAAATGTATATTTAAAAAACATGGCTTTGTTTCGCGGCTTTTAAGTTTAATTGAAATATCCCTCGGCTATGAATATCCGATAAATTTATTGAAATACGTTAAAACGACCAAATAATTTATATTTACTTTGTGTTGCTATTAATTAAATCATGTTTTACTTCACACACTATTGCATTGGGATACATATTTTCCTTTGATGAGCAAAGCTTCAAGTAACTATGATGTAAGGCCTATCTTCCACACAGATTCGAATGCTCAAGAATCGTATTTTTTTTATCATCCTATTTTGTTCTCAGAGTATACCAATCTCTTACATCCCTTCAACTTTTCAGTAGGGGGGGGGGTAACGTATTTTCTACTTTTAATATTAAAAAATGATTATGAACGAAATTAAATAATTATTTATATAATGATTATAATATTTGCCTTTGCAAAATAGAACGTTTGCAAAAAAAAAACATTAAAAAAATATGTACACATTATCTATACATATATAATTGAAATGTCTGTTTGTAATTACAAAACAACATTCATTCATATGAAAATAGTATTTGGTACATACATATAAAAAAAAATGTATAACGATTCTGTTTGTCTGTCTGTTTATTCCTACTAATCTCTGAAATGGCTGGATCAATTTTAATGGCACTTTCACTGGAAGATAGCTGGTATGATAAGGAGTAATTTAGGCGCTTTCTTAAACAAAACATATTCCACGCGTTCTAAGTCGTGGGCACAGCTAGTAATATAATATATACACTTATAATATGTAAATTGTACATTTGACAAATAATATATAATATATATATATATATCGTACAACTATAATTATAATTTGTCAAAATAATTCCAACTTTCCGTGACCCTCAGCACTTAATACATAAAGGTCATATTAAAATGTCATAAGTGTATTAAAAGTTACAGAGCTTCCCATTTCGGAGGTGCTTCATTCTTTATTACATAAGTTTTGTGGAAAACTGTCCTACGAGGGATTTGTTTGGTCCATGGAAATAAGATATATAAAATAGAACTTAGATTTATAAATGTGTATATAAAAATCGTTATTTATTTATTGTCTTAGATAAATAAATATAAAGAATACTATGAAAATTTAATTTAATCATTTTTCTTCAAATAAAGAGAAGTATCAAAAGTTATTTAGGTTTTTTGTGGAAGAAAATTCAATCTGCGGAATTAAGCGCCTGGAAAATTCATCTCACGCAAGTTTTTCCGAACGCCTGTCAGAACCTTATCGCCCGCTAGTTTCATGATAAAAAATTGTTACCCGAAATACCGGGCGTTGTAGTGTTTAGCTTTTAAGATGCTTTTAAGAGTATACAAGACATCTTTATATTGAGTTTTAAATTTTTATAAAGATTCAAACTTCTTTACAAACACAACGTATTGTTATTGATCAAAAGTTTTTAATATAAACTACTTTTAACACATTTAAATATATATATATATATATATATATACACAATTGTTCTCATCGTCTGTTTGTTATACCTTTCGGTCGATATCAAGCGTGGAGAAGTGAATAGATATTTTAGATTAGAAGGAATCAAAGGAGCAAAAGATCTATGTAATAGTAAGTGGTTCTGTCGCTGTTAAACTCAATATTAAATTGAGAGTAAACATTTTCCGTGATCACTGACCGAATGAAACAGATAAAATAGTAAATCCGATGATCTCCTGTCTTAGGATAGAGTACTATCCTCAGTCCCTATATACTCCAGCAGCAAAATAGCTACAACTAAATTCTACCACCATAGAACTATGTTACGATCCTAAAGTTAAGATCAACTTACAAAAAAAATTACATGTATTTGTTACTTAGCAAAACAAAACAATATAATAAAGCATCAGGTTACAATGTAATCTCCGATTAATCTCCAGTTAAGTATTACCTAAAATTAAACACAGATTAGTCTGGCACATGCCCAACTAATTACTTACTGTCTTAATGTTACGTAATAAGAGAACTGAGTTTAAGCTTTACACAGATTAGAGTCGAGATAAACTTATAGGTTTTAGAATAAAAGTGCTACTGAATATTATTTTTATATTACATTTGTTACTGTTTCATTTTTAGATACTCCTGTGATAGTTAACCGTATTTTATAGAAGAAAATTAACTGTTTCATTCTAATTATGACTGAATTTTATGCTGTTATGGTAGAATTCTGTACACAAGATGAATTTATAATGAGACATTAATAACTACAATGTATTAACGATTTCTGGGGACTTCGATCAAATCGGATTTCCGTTTAAAAGAGTTTTGACATTGGCGAAATAACGTAAAATTTTCCATTACATAACATAAAATATTCGGAGCATTTTAAATAATTTATGAAGTGTCATAAGTAAAGGAAAAAAGGAAAACTTGGAACAAAGGAAATGTAAAATCAGCGAAAAAGATAATTACTCATGAATTTGTTTACTTAGAATATATTTATTACTTTATGTAAATGTGTCTCGGTTATTACGAGACAATTTATTTTGAATAGCTCGTTATATAGAAAAGTAATATTATAAATTTGTAATTTGTAAGAACAGACGAAGAATTTTAGACAAAGTACTAATTGATTCATGACATGCAAATCTTTTTTTGGGATGTTTCATTAACTTTTTTAAACTTCATATATTTATATTCCTAAGTGACCTGTAAATATTGAATTAAGTTTCTTTAGGTTAATAAATTTTATTTTCTATGTTGTCAGTTAATTGTTTCCAATTACCACAATAGTCACGCTCCGAAAGATTTAGTTCACACTTGGTTAACAGAACAAAATGGCGGAGACGTTCGTCTAACAATGCTTTTTATCAGTACTTCCTCGGCTGGTTAATTTACAACAAAGTGTTTAGTCTTTTAGAAGTGACAAAAGATATATTGTTTTTATATTAAACGTTTTTATTTCCTGTTTCATTTCATTTAATAAATAAAAACCGACAAACATGGCGGGTGTAACAACACCGCCACACCTCTTATCGGGTCGCGTCTAGACTTTTGTAATTACATTTTTTTTGTATTTTACAAACTTTATCAGAAATGCTGAAAGTGGATTATCGACGCCATTTTGTTTTACATATTTTTTTAAAATTACTATCTATGTTAATAATGCATTATTTACCATAAATGATATTATCTAAGTTTACATTATTAAGGTAACTTTTAAATTGCTTCAGTAGATCAATATCTTAAAATTGACTAGCGCCTATTATATTTTAAAGTGTCTGTCCAAAATTAAATATCACCTTTAATTAACACGAAGAAGACAAGTTTCCAAGGTCCTTAGTCGGACTTGTCGAATCTGTCGAGATGTCTGTAAAACTAAACTTGTCGAAGTCCCGGTAAACAGACTAACTTGTCCCTTGTCTAAGTTGGAAACAATTAGTTAAGCGTAGGTAACTTTGTTATTCCCTTAATCACCGATAACTTTCCCTTTGACATTGCAAGGATTAATTAATTAATAACAACTTAACAGAGGTTTTGTTAACCTTATTGAGAATATAACTATTGACGACGCAAAAGAACTGCTTCGAACTGTCCCAGCAGAGACAGAATACCAAGGTTTTAGAAAATCTTCAGTATATCTAACAAGAAGTCTGAACTAACCAACTCACAAATTTTGAAACATATTTACTTGAGATCTCTTTATGACTGTTCCCGTCTTTTAGAAAGGTAAAATAAAATATAAAAAGAAAGCTACAGGATGTTGCGAAATGACTCCCACATCTAAACTATGATAACCCCATTACATCTTTAATGTTAACGACTAGTTTTATTTGGATGCAATCGTAAATCCTAAATAGGTGTGTGACCGATCTGTCTGAGGGGAGTCGTAAAAGCACAAAGTTACCTTTATATCTAACGAGACGGATCCGTTGCGACATTTTTTGTTTATATCCACACCAATTAATCGTTATATAAATGGACTAATTTGATAATACTTAGTTTGTTTATATTTATTATACCCATATTATTGATTATTATAGTTTTTTATATATATATTTGTAATCGTGTATTATAAAGTGGTGTTATGAAGATGTAGTATCGTATTTCCTTATGATATAATGTTTACACTATTTTTTGAGTCATAAAGTGTGGCGTGTTCACAAACCATTCGGCACAAATCGGTGGAACCATATTGAAATATGTGTTTTGTGTTTTCTGTTAAACTTAAAAATATTACCTAATATATATATCGCGTAGAGTAATAATACTTTTTTTGTTTCTCGCAATGTACAATAAAAATAAATAAAAACAATCACTTTTCATTAAATATAAAATTTAAAAAGCATAAATATGGACAATACTCCCTTTGGGATTACATACGAGTGTTTTAGAAGTATATTTTTATTTATGTAATTTATACTTATTTCACACTGACAACTGCAAAGATATGAGAATTTAAATAAAATCATTATCATATTATTTTAAATTAATCCACTTTTACTTTTCTATATCAGTACTGTTAACTAAGAGTATAATAACCAGCACAAAAAACTTACACTTCTAAGATACTTCATCGTCATATTATTTTCACGCACTCTGTCAATATCCAAAAAATATTACTTAAAACATCTAAGCTCCTAAGACAGCAGTAAAGTTGAAAACGTTAAACACCGCGTGTGGTCGCGTGTGGTCGCAGACAGATAAGACTCTGCCAACAGAATAGATAATTCTCCAGACAAGAAGTACATTACGTACAAGAGTTTACAATCAATGCCCGTGTTCCTGTTTGGAGTGTTTCAAACCGTCTGTACCTAATGCGGACCACAATGGTTATTATTATAAGTTACTAATGATAATATAAATACGGATTAAGGAGATGTAAATGTGAAATTTCTAGTCGATTCTTCCTAAACAATCTTACTAATATTAACTAATCTTTTGATGATAAAGGATTTTTGGAACTGTGCAACTGGAGACAGACGTTTCAGATGAGTGCAATAAAAAATCGACTTTGACTTCGATTATGACTCTAACTTTCAATATGATTTTGACTTTGACTTTAACTGTGTCTTTGACATTGAGTTTTATTTTGACTTTGATTTTGACTTTAAAATTAAGTTCGAAATTCTAACGACATGTTATATTTCTAAACAAATATCTCCTGAAGTAATTCCATTAACAACTGATATACATTAGGGGCCGACCCTAAAGGCATAAATTATGAGTTATGATTCCTTTGTCCCTTTTAATAAACGACCTTTTTATTTCATTACCTCCATTTACATACACGTTATATTAAAATCGAGCCTAGGACAACGTTTAACAAATTTTAATACAGTAATACCCCGCTTTACGCGACCCCGTTATACGCGGTTTCATTATAACGCGGATGCAAATTTCGCGCTCAAATGCCTCGAATTACGCGAAAAAGTGTGTATAAATATAATGTGGACTATATCAACAATAGATGTATTTTGCCGTAAAAAATAAGAGTAGGTATGTATTGCATAAAATGTTCCTAGAATTAAAGTGATTGATTAAAATGATTTATATTTTTTTGTAATATTTTTTTACTATGTTTAATCATAAACCTCGTTATACGCAAATTTCAGTTAACGGGATTTTTTTTAGAACGTATCCCTCGCGTAAAGCGGGGTATTACTGTATTTCTCTTCTATAATACGAAATAACTCTCCTAGGTATACAAATATTTATTTATAATCAAGTTGTCTGTATTTATTTAAAATTTTATACTTAAATCCTAAAAGACTTGGACAGTATCACGAATATATATTAATTTTTTGATTAAGTATATTAAGTATATTACGTAAATCGTATTAAATAAATTAAGATCTGGTTTACAATTTATGAAGATTAAATACAACGAGTGTGTTAATAATCGTAATTCATGAATAAATTACGAAGGATGTGCAAAAAAAATGATAATATTATAAAAGCGCTCACATTTGTATGGAAAAAGAAAAAATAGTACTTTAGATAAAGTGGGGTCAGTCAAGGATGGTCAGTTTGTAAAATATATAAAGCCAGCGTTGTCATCCTCTATTTTTAATATTCCTATAATTAGGTAATTTAGTTTACTGTCACACACACACACACACACACACACACACACACACATTGAACGTCTAATGTCATTAATTGTCATTTATTAATACGGGGGAGTCGACAAAATGCTAATTAATGTTAAAGGTCATGTTTTGTTTACGGAATTGCTTTTACGAATCACACATTCTTTAAGCATCAGACACACCAATAAGCGTCTATACTAAAATAACATACAATTACTTAGTATTTAATCACATAATAAAATTCAATGCCACATCTTAAAAGTTATTAACACTAATTAAAGTAGATCGGCGACAGAAACTCAGCGGTTTTAGAAGTTTTAATATACGGTATTTACATAGAAAATACTAATATTAATTTTTCTCTGTCTGTATGTTTGTTTGTGCTAATCTCTTCAACTGATGTAACTATTTTAACAGGTCTTTCACTGGCGGATAGCTGATATGATAAGGAATAACTTATTATTTAAAAAAATAAATTCCGGTCGCGCGAAGTCAGGCACAGCTAGTTTATAAATAACAAAACGTTAAATATGAACAACATAAAAACAAAAAAGAAGAATCAAAAATCCAAAGCCTTGCGTAAAAATGAAATCTAGAAAAATCTAAATCAATAGAATTTTAATCAATAACCGTTGATGTAACACTGATAGCAGACACATACACACACACACACACAATCACACTTGTACAATAGTTTAACCATAAAAGTTATAGCTTTAAAACACAACACCTATTAATAAAAACACGAACAATACACGAACACTTAAATCCAGATGGTGAAGAGTAATGAAGGACACAAGTAAAAGCAATAATTCATTTAAATCGCCACATCCGATCAACGACTTCAATAATCCGCCATTAACAGTGACAAGATGGCGCCGCTGCGGAATTTATGAAATGAAAATAAATATAATCTATATAAAAAAAGTTGATTAAATCTGTATAGTTTTTACATTGAAATAAAAATACCATTTTTTCTTCTTTTTCATTCTATAAATGAAGGATTTTTCAGAATTTTTTTAATCTGTCCTGTCTTTTGTTGACTGATTGACGGAGAAACTAAACCGGGTTTAGAAAATGGATATTTGGAGAGTGGATCAGATTTGTTTTAACACCGACTTACTGAATGGAGAATAACATTTTATATAGACATTTTTAGTTTTAACTATCCATTAAAATAAGTATAAGAGTGTTTATTCTTAAAGACTTGTCTAAGCAAAATAAATTCAAATTCAAAATATCTTTATTCAAGTAGGCATTTACACGCACTTTTGAATCGTCAATTATTACAATACAAAAAAGATCAGTGTAGTCAGTCCGTGAGTAAGCTACCACCGGCTCGGAATGCTGCTGTTGAGAAGAGCCGGCCAGAAACTCAACAGTTGCTCTTATCAAAAGAAATATAACAATAGGTGATGTACATTATAATATAAATCCTGCAAATGATTCAACAACTATAATTTCTACCTCTATCAAGAATGGTCTGCTATTTTACATGTAAAATACTTAAAGTATTGTAAACAACTAAAGAGTATCAGTAGTAGCAGTTTTAACTATCCATTAAAATAAGTATAAGAGTGTGTATTCTTAAAGACTTAGCTAAGCAAAAGTAATATAATTTCTACCTCTATCAAGAATGGTCTGCTATTTTACATGTAAAATACTTAAAGTATTGTAAACAACTAAAGAGTATCAGTAGTAGCAGTTTTAACTATCCATTAAAATAAGTATAAGAGTGTGTATTCTTAAAGACTTAGCTAAGCAAAAGTAATATAATTTCTACCTCTATCAAGAATGGTCTGCTATTTTACATGTAAAATACTTAAAGTATTGTAAACAACTAAAGAGTATCAGTAGTAGCAGTTTTAACTATCCATTAAAATAAGTATAAGAGTGTGTATTCTTAAAGACTTAGCTAAGCAAAAGTAATATAATTTCTACCTCTATCAAGAATGGTCAGCTATTTTACATGTAAAATACTTAAATTATTCTAAACAACTAAAGAGTTACGAACCTTTGTATCATAATATATTCTTACAGACCAATTCCGTTGAAAGTAAAATGAAATTTATTATCAAATTCAAAGCAAAAACAAAACGAAACAGACCGCAAGCGAGCAACAATTACTCATAAACTTTGGCAATAACTCAATAGAGCTGAGCTCTGAAACCAGACTAGGGTTGCCAATGTTAAGTATTTAAAATACATATACAACAGATATATTGTATAAATATATCATATACAATTTTAGATTTATTAGGATTATTATAGTAAATAAAATATAATAAAAAAACTAACAAATTTTCGAAAATAATAAAATGTCTTATATTTATTTACTAGTGACAACCCTAAACCCGCGTCAATAAGAGCCGAAAGCCTGAACCAACTAAATACGGACGCACCTGACTTAAAATAGTACAGGAGCTAAGTCTAAGGTATTGAATTGAGAAATTATTATACTGTATTCGATAATGTTTGTTGGTTTGTTTTTAATATCTCCATGGAGTTGCTGATTGACTTTATCTTCAAGTACGGAAATTATAAGCTTCTTTTTTACTGTAAGTATTTCAAAGTACTGCGATATACCAATGTACTTATAGACATTGATTAATTGATGAATTGATGAATTGAATAATTGATATTCCATACATATTATTTTCTTATTAATTTTTCTCGTTAGTCGTCGTGTTGTCGTCGTCTTTTAGTCTATTGAAATATGACTTTTTATAAGATTGACGACTTGCTTTCACAGACTTTGCTCTGACAAATGATCCGTCCCAGCTGGGTAAAACGTACACTCGTCTACCGAACGTGGACAGCCACATGATCTCTTTGATGGATCTTCTGCTGACTACACATCCTGCAAAGTACCATGTCACTGTCGATGCTTCACTCTGGAAAACTTATTCGAGTCGTCCCAACCGCCATTGCAAAATGGGAATGATTCTCTGCCCCACACGTCAAAAGAGAAAGTCGATTTCTTAGGCAATCTTTTTGTCAAACTCGACCTCAGAGGACCAAGGGCCGACAGAGCCAACAGCGGTATCAGAATACTGGGTCACATTTGGCGGCTGTCTGTTTCGTGGACATCTTGAGAGTAAGGCCAAGTGGGCTCAATGGAATTGGGAGTGTGCAGTAGAGCGAGGCAGGATTTCAAGCCTGGCCAAAGACTTGCGCTCTATAAGGCGCAGGTCCGGCTACACATGACATGCTGTTCACATCTCTTGTTAATATCCGCTTTTACCTTTTGACCACCTACAACGGAGAGCAGTTCGGATTGTTGTGGACTCAGTGCTCAGGGAATAACTAGACTATCTGATATTGCGTAGAAACGTTGCTTCCGTGTGTGTCTTCTATTGCATATACATTATCGGAGAGAGTTCCGAATACCATAATTTCATCACCGCACAGCGCGTCATCGTCTGCAATACCATCCGTACCACCTGGAGATGTGACGATCTTCTACTGTGCGGTTTTCAAGTACCTTTCTTTGACATACATAGTTGGGTACCTTCAGGAAAGGCGTATACTCCCACCTCCAAAGTCGGCAGCGCGATCTAGCGATTACCCGGATGTCGCAAGAGTTGGTGGGCGGCGGTGAACACTTTTCATCGTTGACCCGCACGTGACCCGCACGCACTTGTATATATATATATATATATGTGTGTGTGTGTGTGTGTGTGTGTGTATGTGTATATCAATATCTATATTTAGTTAATATGCCTAAGCGACTCCTAGACTACTCCCAGATATCGGTTCGTAAAGTTCCCGCGCCATACAATATCTCCAACTGACTGGAAATAAACTACCCGTATAGGAAAATATTTTTAATAATAACATATTTGTGTATTCAATATACAAATAACAATCTCTTATTGCTATTTGATATATATATGTTTATAAAACTTTACTTGGAAACTTCATGTATTGGTTTAAATTTTTTTATATTATTTTCATTGTTATTAGATACTCATGTATTTGATGAAACGAATATTTATTTAACCCAAAATGATTTTATCGCTGGATAATTTTCATTACAATTTACATTTTATGAGAAAATGAGAAAATCAATTTTATAGCTAAAGATCACTCGTGTTATGCAAAGTGTCGGAAAATATACCATAATCTATAAGGCATAGGACACAATATGTTATGTCCCAAACAGTTTTTTAATATCTCGCCATCAGCTCATCTTGACAGCTCTGCTGACGGCTGGTGATCATTATGTGAGGGAATGACATATCAAGATACTGTCATTACACTCTATATATTCATATGTTATATATATTAATTTAAATTATTTATTTATACTAGGGGCGCCAACAAACCCTCAATTTCGACTCGATGCGCTCGCGAAATCTCGGGAGCCGTTTGCATATTGAGCGAAGCGAGCCCAGTGACTCATCGTTTCCCATTGACTTCAATGGGATATCAGTTTTTTGAAATGATAAAAAAAAAAATTGAGGACATTTTTCAAAAATGTTTGTTTAAAAACCATCACCTAATGTGTGTCTTTTTGATTGCAAAGTTTTATAATTTTCCGTCAAGTAGTTTTCGAGCCAATTCGTGACAAAGAATGCAAAAAGTCTCCAGTAAAACGCTCCGCTCACTTCGTTCGCTTCGCTCAATTAATTTAAAATTATTTTATCAATATTGGAAAGGAGCGCATTTTGATGCATACATACCATTTTCGTATATCCGCGTACCATAACCTTGGATTTTCTAGGAATAAGGTTGAATTGAAATTAAGGTTAAAGTTAAATTAGAAAAAATAATAGGAATTAGGACATTCAACACACATATAATGCAGTTATAATATCTGTTTCATACAAATATTTTAAGAGCGGGACATTATCTTTGTGAGCCCTTATTGACTTAATGAGAATTCTGCTGTATTTTGTCACAAATAACAATGTAAGATTAAAATTATTTTACTGTAATTTTTTTTTTTTTTTATTTCTATCCATAGATATTTGTCCATGCCTTTCATTGAAATTTTAAAACAAATTTGTCATGATTTTAATTGGTAACTTCGCAGGATATTGTACACCTGTACAAGTTTTCGAAAGCTGTCATTTTTTTTTTCTTTTTTTTTTATAGGTTTCACTAAGTATGTATCTTATTTATATTTGCCATCTGTGTACAATTTTATATATATTCTAAATATACAGTGTATAAGTATGAGTGCGCATTAAAGTCGATATTATATATACTATAGATGTAAAAAAACATTTTAATATGTTAAAAAATTTAAAAAAACATATTTAAATAAGATTTTTACATCATTCAGTGACAAAAGCGCAGATGATTCATCTGATGGTAAGTGTGCTGTTGCCAAGATATCTGCAATATATATATTGTTGTCTCTTTTGAAGGATAGGAGAGAAATAGAAAGAATAAAAGATATATTCATTATTTTTCTAAATATAAAGTTCTTGTTATTTATATTGAATCGAATAAATCATCATGAACTTCATGTCTGTACAAAAAACATTATTTAAAACGCGTAATATCGGTCTTTTAAAATTCAACTTCATTTTAAAACCATTTATAACAAATCCTTCAAACAAAAAACATTAAAACTATCATCGGGTCATCTGTTCAAGACGAGTGAACTTGTGTATGAGGTGTCGCGGCGATGTGTCAGACACTGTCCTTACACTTACAGATGTGTCCTTATCTTAATTGCTATTTCTTTGAGTGTTTAATATTTAAAAACATATTTTAATTTTTAAATCAGAAAATTAATAGTTACTTTATTCATTCATTCTATAAAAGGAAAACATTAAAAAACATATATATATCTCTTAACATTTTTACAGCCAATTAAATATCAATTTGTCATTTAGTTAATGTTAATTGAAATGAACGTACATTAATATATCTCCTCTATCTCGTTTCTTACCATTACTGTAGATAACTTGATTCTCATGTTGGAACCAACATTTGGACCAACATTCCAATATGGTAGGAATATTAAGTTATGATGCCTTTGTTTTTTCTTACGCAATATGATCCTTAAGTAATAAAAAAAATGTGTTTAAATTACAAATTAAAAAATTAGAATAAGATTAAATATATTTTTTTATAAAACTAATATTATATTTTTTGGCATACATATAATTTTTATTAATATTTTTATGAAAAAATCGTATTTTATACCTATCACATTATTTTCGATAACGTATGCAACTACACAGTACAAATTATAAATGTAATAATAATTAAATATGTTCAGAAAGTTGGTCCAAAGTCCAAACGTTGGGCCAACATTTGGTGCAACATTCATAATCTTAACGAGTTCTCGCACGACATGGGGGCGCCTAGGAAAGTAAAACTTGACGATAAAGATAACTTCAACTTACGACCGTACCGTGTGTTGTGTGTCTGTGTGTCTGTGTGTCGGTTCAAGTATTCATACCCACGACCTGACCTACATAAAGGTGGCTTTGTTAATTCATTAATTAATGTTTTAATCAAACATTATTTTTATAAGAGTTTGAATTATTCACTGGCCAGTGGAATATCTGCAGCAATTTTTTTTCTAGATCGTATTTGGACCTAGCCTACTTCCATCTCCCTACTCTCCATCACAGCAAAGCATATCCAAGTATCTTTATTTTGTTACAAACACACAATTATCAGCATAATCAAGGTCGTAAATAAAATATATTATTTTTACCTAAAGTACCTTTTTTTATAAATGGTATTAAGGGTAAAGAATGGTATCGAATAATGTAATTAATTTTAATTTAAATGTGAATCGATCAACGTCCAAATAAACCTATATTAGAGTAAGGCCCATTTTTTACAATAAACGAACAAGGGCGGCGCAGATGGTGTGGAAAAATATACTTCATTATGAGCATATTAGATTTTACCCGGCTTCGCTCGTGCTAAATTCGACATTGGATGGTAAGATTCAACTTTAGCCACGACCTTGTCGGTATATTTATTTTTTCTCCCATCTCACCCGCTGGTGGCTTGTATATATATATATTTATCATTATCTTCCTGTCGCTCCGTCGGCTTAGACAGTACACGCCAAAATCTCAGAGCAGGATATTTTTCGACTTACTACATACCTGCCATTATATTACGGTCAAATTACGCAAAATCTAAATAAATTGTGTTTCGGTTGTATAAACTATATTACTGCTAAGTTTCATATCAACACGTTCAGTAGTTTTTGCGTGGAAGAGTAACAAAGATACAAACATACATTAAACTTACGCATTTATTGAGCTGAGCGTAAGCGAACCTCTTAACCATTTGGGAATCAATTTTATGTCGCCACATCACATAAAAACTACTCAGTCGATTTTCATCAAAATTGGCATTGCTGTAGCTCTTGTTGAAGGGGCTTCTACAGAAAAAAACTGATTAATAAAATCTTGATTTGATCAAAAGGCAAGGTCGAAAAACTGAATCCCCATAGACTTAAGCTTAACTGTTCTCGCGCGCGCCTTCCGATCGTCTTCCTCAAAATGAACTGAGTCGCTCCATCACATGAAAACTACTGGAGCGGTTTTAGTCAAATTTGGCACGAATGTAGAACAAATAAATAAACATCTACAGAAAAAAACAGAATGGGAATAGCTTAATTAAATCAAAAGTTTTAAAGAAAAAACAAAGAGACTCGTGATTGTGTCGCTCGTAGTCTAAATTTCATGGCGACAAACTTTTTCAATTAATTGTTTATTATTGATATTAAATATTTATTTCCTTTTATTCTTTTTTAATGGATTTGCCTGCGCTCAGCTCAATCCCCGCCACGTACGATGGGCGGATTCTAGTAATATTATATTTTTATAAAAACTAGCTACTATAAAGGTATATTACGTGAAGCCTATAATATATTTTAATGATCGAATGTATAACATTTGATTGAAGCACACACACAATGAGATGTATTAACGGATATGAGTCCTCTATTAAAGAGGTCACGTTACATTTTAATCCGTTGGTACAGATGCTTCGTATTGAGTGTACTCGTAGTATTGTTCAAACCAAATAGTTTGATAGGCGTGTGCCCACACGATAAATACTTGGACGGTTAACAAAAATAATATATATATATATATATATTGATATTTTTTATATTATTATTTTCGGTCTTATCTTAGATTCTAACAAAATTATTAAACCTTCTAAAGATAATGTAAGTAAGGGCTCAATATCTTAATTATTATAATAAAGTAATATATATACAATCTTGTTTTAAAATAATATGTAATTATATTTTATGATACATATAATAAATGATATTTATGTGCCGACCCTACACTGAAAGGGTTGAAACGCAATCGGAAACGTTCAAACGATTATAAAGGCATCGTTTGAATCTGAATACCAAGTGTCGGGTTACTCTCAAAATGAAAACCACCAAATTTCACTTCATTAATAACACACCCGTTAATACACATCTAACAATAATTAAATAAAAAACACCATTTGGATATTTACATTTAAATTAAGGTAGTGTTATTTTTATTGAGCTGAACGTAAGCAAAGCTCTTATCCGTTTGGGAGACCTTTTTATGTGTTTAGTTTTCTCCAGAATGGGACGAGAAAATTAGCTAAAAATTTTCTCATATATGTTTGAGCCGAACGCGGATGTTATAGTGAAAACAGATTGAAAAAATGTTAAACCATTCAAAAGTTATCAAGAAAAGAAGAAAGGAGAGAGGCTCAGCTCAACACCCGCCGCGCACGGCTGGATCTTAGTATATAAGTATCTAGTGTAAAATATCTTCAAAGTTTCACTCAAAAGAGTAATCCCCGAATTTGAAGGCGTGTATCTCCTCGGGACCGTCTTCAGACCCCCGTCACTAGTAATACACGTAAAATCAATCGCACTAAACACCCTGCAGCTAACGAACAAAGCTACGTTATAGGAATCGTCCATGAGATATACCTGCGTCAATGTAAGTTACAAATCAATGTTTGTTTTGAGATAAAATAGATATAATGTTATATTTTCTCTGATAAAGGCCTTTGCACATAGTATACGTGTATGTGTAATATAGTATACATATATGTATGTGTATGTGTAAATTTCTATATACATCAAATACTATATTCAAAAAAAATATTCCCTTCACAAATTAAAAAAAGTATCTGAAATAAAAAGTATTCTAAATGTTGTCCGTGATAATCATCTATAATATTGTTAAATTTCATCAAAATCTGTCAATTAGATTTGCCGTTATAAAAAAGCAGAACATAAAAGTTTTGTCATATTCTGTCATCTAATATAAGTTATATGATATGTTGCAATCATTATTTTTACAAAATATTTAATGTTTAGTTTTACCTCCTATTTTAATGAGTACCCAAATCATCATTATTGTGCCTCATCCGGGCCGAGGGTCCTTCCTAAATGGGATACGGAGCCTTTGATTAGTCGAGTTATCTTTTATTTCACAACTCTTTGATTAAAATCCATTGAAAGTTTGAACTAGATTTTCAATATTTGAATAGATCATTTCATAATTCAACTGATTTCATCTAGAAGTTTTGAATCGTATCCATGTGTGTGTATTGATTGTTGCTCGTATTCATGTGTGTGTGTCTGTAATGGGTATTATCTAGTCTAAAATACTTAAAAATCTTATGAATAACACTTTTTATAAAACATTTGAATATACGATTTACTAGACTAAGATAAAAAATTTTTTTCAGTTTTACCTTTTGCGTCCTAATTATTTAAAATCTGCGGCTAAATTTTATAATACTTTAAAAGACAAATGGTATGATTTTATTTGTTCGTTTGTTTGTTTTGGAATAAGAATAAGATTATTTGTATTGACGTAGTGAAAACCATGAAACACATAATATATATATATATATATATAAGACAAAAACAAATGCTTTTTACTCCTATTACTCTTATATTTTTGTAATATATAAAAAAAAACATTTGTTTTTCACTCATCTTTTGCTAATTGCAAATACTGAATTCACTGATAAAGTTGTATACTGTCCTTAAAATAAACTTAAAAATTACAATAAATCGTTAAAAGAATTCAACTTATCTTTTTCTGCAATCTTTATTCACTGACGTTCGAAAGTGAAATAAGAAACTACATCTGAAATTAATAAAAATCAATCCACAATCCGAGATTAAAATCCATAGATTAGCCTTTTAACATTGATATACAAGAAACGAGTTGTAATTTGAGTAATTAATTATTTGATACACTCGGCATATCATCTAAAGTGATAAAATAATCTTAGCTTGCAAAGTTATTGTGAAAAATAACATTGCATTCCATGTTATTAGGTCGTTTGATGCCATGATTAGACCGAGTCACGGTCGCTAATGGCTCCACACGTGACAGACGGACGTCTGACATTGTTATTAGTTACAAAACTTTAATGGCAAATTAATTTCGGATTATGTTTCAGAGTCAATTTTGAAATTTTAAATTAAATATCTTAAACGTGAACTATCTTTATTTTTTGTTAATACTTTTGTTTTTGTTTTGTTAAATGTCCATTACTTTATACCTATACTAATATACCTACTAATATTAATATTTTTAATATTATCGATTAAGTAACTTTCTAGTTCTTCATGACTTTGTATTACTTGGAACAAGTAAATGCATGCTTATTATAAGTCTTTCTCAAAACAACTTATATCAAGACTAACTATCCATCCTGCATTCTTATTCCAAATATTTGGAGCCCTATATCTCTAGTATATTGTAAGGGATTAAAAATTAGGACTATCCTCTTTGTTGATGGGATAACCCCCACCTTTCAAAGTATTGTCTAGCGGTATTTTTCTTTCTCTTCTGGCACTTGAGGCACCCTCTGAATAATATACAAAAATAGTTACAAACATTTAACTATTCAGATGAATTTTAAGCTTCTAAATATCATAATTAATACATTTTGACACACAAGTTCTCCCCGCACGCTTTGAGTATAAATAGTCTTTTTATGAAGATTCAAAGTGCCCGGCGCCGTTGGAGAAACCTGGTTTCCTAGGCCCTAGACATCGAGACAGCATTCCGTGCTTAGATATCGAGAGAAAACACTTTTTATACTGGACGTATGTTTCTATTATCTATAATGGGTTACCGTTACTCATAACTTAAGCTATTAAATTTCTGATCGATTTTAATGACGCCATCTTGATTTATGGTTGCTGTAAAGTTGAATGTATATTTATAGTTTTTGCGTGTGTGACACTGATTACGATGTAGAGAGTATGGGCTACTTGTTTCATATTAATAATTCTACACACCCCTGTGTACTGTTCATACACATGTGTTGTGTGACGCAGTACGGAGCTGTGAGTTATTTGTTTAACTGCCTCGTGATCGTCACACTGACGTATATCACGGCTGCCTACTTCACTTCATATTCAATATATATTATATAAGCATATTAAATGTTTTACACACTATTAAACAACATTAATTAAATATATATTGGAAATATAAGTATTTATTTCTCTTTAATTGCTGTGAATATATTTATCGGTATTCGTTCAATTGCGGTTCATACAAATAAGGTTTAGTTTATTTTAATATCCAGATATATTTTTCTCATTCCAGATGCACTGGCGGGACTCCAAGTGATATTGATTAATATGTACTGCCGGGTATTAATACCTCCACGGGGTGCTCATACAAATAGTTATGTCTTGTTATGGAAATTGAGATATCTATCTAAATACAGTTATATATTAATTCGACTTCAAATTTGGAAATAGATATAGTATTAAATGTAACAATTATTAATTATTTTATTTTAATTTCTTTCATATATTTATTTTATTTCAGTGCTTTTTACACAAGTTTATACAAAATTGTATAAAAGGCGAGATTAATGATAAAAAATTATTTATTCTATCAGCTAACCTTAGAATGTTTAGCAGAGGAGTATATAAAATGTGTAATCATACACAAATATGTACAGCAATACTATATAATATGCTCTTTTATTCAAATATATATATATTATATAGGTATATAATATGGATAGAGGAAATTAAACATTGAATTCTTTGTGAAAAAGCTCTTTAACATGACCTTTGAAAAGGTCAGTATTTGGAAAGTGTTCAGAAGACACCAGATATGAAGAGACGAGAAGAGACGAAGAAGAGACGAGAAGAAGAGTATTATTATGAGTAGCACTTTAGATTAAATTAGTTTTAATTACTTAGTTTTTTATAGTTATTTTCTTTTTTTTTTCATATCATTGCTTTTTTGAATGTGTTTTTTCACTTTAGTTTACCATGTGATATGTTTTATTTGTTCATTCATCCAGAGGTTGACTGGAAGAGATCCCTTCAGGGGATAAGTCCGCTTTTGTGCATATTTTTTCTTGTTATATATTAAGCTATGTACTTTAGTATTATTTATGTATAATAAAGAGCATACAAACAAGAGTGACAATGATTATATCTTTACATATGTAATAGATTTGATAGTATATAACAAACAGAGCACACCTTCCATAATCTTGATAATTGTTTAATATTATGTTTAGTTCATATCAACTTTAATGATTTGGATACAGTCCAAAATGGCTGCTAATTGAAATATTTACTTATATTAAACTTATAGACCAGATTGATGATTTCGTATTTCGTTATATTCAAATCCCATCAGAAGCATTGAAGGGAAGGGAAGGGAACGGGATAAAACTTTATTTTATTGACCAAATATATATTCAAAATAACATTATTCCTGTGACATGTATGTATATCCTTTGAGCGTAAAAGAAACGTAAAAAGCGGGAAGGTCGGTCGTAAATCGTGTTATGTGCTAATATTGACGATGGGGGATTTATGGACGGCCTCGGACACTTTCTGGACAAACAAATTGGATGGGAGACTTATTGTCAGAATACCCTGACGTGGTCATCCGTCAAGTGGACGAATATCGAAGAATACACCAGTACTTGTCACATATTCACTTATGTAATCGGCCATTTTGAAAATATATTTGTAATACATTTTATATCAGAGTACGAAAAATAATATTTATTTGTAATTATATTTATAACTATTTATAACTAGCGGTTCAAGACTTCGTTCGTGCGGAATAGGTTTTTATATATATTACATATATATATATATATATATATATATATATATATATATATATATATATATATATATATATATATATAAATATATATATAATATAAGTTACTTATTACAATATCCGCCAGTGAAAGTCCTGTAAAATCGGTCCATCCCTTTCAGAGATTAGCAGAACAAAACAAACAGACCGAGAAACAGACAGACAACAATTTTTATATATGTATTCAGTGAAAAGCTATTAATTAGGATTTACAAACAGACATTTTAATTTCATTTATACATAGAGACTATATACAAATTTTATTATTATATTTATGATTAATTAATAAGTAACAATGACTTTTTTGTCAAATTTTATTTTAGTAATTGAAACCTAGAGTGAAATAAACCTTAGTATAAACACATTTAGCAGCGAGTGACGCTGTGTCCCGAACTAAATAAAACAATAACTGTTACCGAACTAACTGTGCCCGGCTGTAACTTAACCACATTATTACGGATAAACCATTTGCGTTATATATATGTATAGTACTGTATAAATGTTTGTTTGTTGTACATTATTTAATCTGTTTTTAATCTGTAATTAATTTGATGAAATATGATATTAAATTATAATTAGTATTAAAAAAATTGAATTGAATATCTTTTTCTAAAATTACATTTTCGTATATATATTGCAGACGTCTGTTATGTTAATATGAATAAAGGAAATATATCGAAATGGAAAAATAAATGTATATCGTATATATAAAATCATTTAAATATTAATAATTCAGCACGTTCTGTGCTGAATTATTAATAAACAAAACATTTGCGGTTACAACTACAAAATTACACATGTACCACTTGACTAATAAAATATCCACGTTTCGCATAATTTCTATTTTCCACGGGATGCCCCGCTTTTAGCACAGACCGCAGCTACTAATTCGTAATGAGGCAAATAGAGTAGACCGGGGGAAGTTGATACATATATTATACCACAATACGCGTAGAAACTATATAAATACTTTAATTTAAGCAATTACCTATACTTTAATTAATTACTTTTATTATTAAAATATATAATGGTCTAAAGGCCAAAAAGTTTTACTTTGAAAACTGCAGAATATTGAAATAAAATACATAATTTTTATATTTAAACTTTCGGGATCTATTAATACTAATATATTTAAGTGTAGTTTCGCCAGTTAAATTAGAATACACTAGGCGGTTTAGGAAGTCACCCATTCCACCCCAACCACCCCTCCCTTGTATTATATAACTTATATTTACTAACTAACTAACTCACAAAACATTAAACCATTTTAAAACGGAAATACATTAAAAAATCTAGAACAACTACGTACTGTTCAAAGTAACTTTACAATTGGAATATGAATTAAATATACGTTGAGAATGTTTTAGTACAATGGACAGACAGTTCTTTTTATATATTAAATCATGAATAAGGAAAAATTAGAGCTACTCTTTACTTACTCACACATACACACACACACACACACACACACACACACACACACACACACACACACACACACACACACACACACACACACACACACACACACACACACACGCACGCACACACACACACACACTTCTCCCGTAAACTAAGATAATTTAGTGAAGTAAAAAGTATCCTGTGTAGAGTAGAGTAATAATCTATAAACGCACCGACGTGATCAGAGTAGGTTTAGTAGATTCTACGGTACGCGAACTAACAGATATACAAATAACAGTAAGATAAATAAACTACCAGACAATATTGTTTGCAGTTCTGTGTCCATAACGATCAAATATAAATTCTCTACTGTTTGTTTAAATTTTCTTTTGAATAAAACATATTATAAACTATAGTAATTGATAAATATCAGAAGAGAATGACCTCTCGTTACATCTCGGTAATTTTCGGTTATTGTCGTCGCTACCCTCGTTTATTTTATAACACCGGTTAAAATTGGTAGACTATTATTATAATCCTCAAGTAATACAACATTCTAACTACAATAACAACAATAACCATCTAAAATGATAATTAGAAGGAAAAAAATTATAAATATTTGCTATAGAAAACAATACTACCTTAACTAAACTAAATGTTAGTACGCAATTGTATTCGCGATAAAATTTACGTAAAGATATGTGGGGCAAAGTCATTTCCTCTTATTTTATCGTTAGTTAAGCTGGATAGTTCTGCAATTTGTCTATATATATATATATATTTCATTGATGTTATAACTTCCTTACAAATAAATACGTAATATTGCTACTTAATTATACTTTATTCATAAGAAACCTTGAAAAGTAAATAAATACTTTTGAAAACCAATCAATAACAATACGGACGTCGGTCATTCAGTAATAAGTGTCAAGTAAACACACAAACAGAACGCCACGTGTTCGTTTAATTTCGTTCTCCCTGAGGGCGAGGGCGTACAGGCGACACCCTATAGGGTTTTTATGTGAACTTTGTATTGATTTGTTTCGAATGTCCGCTCCCAATTATAAATAAACATTTGTTACTTATAACAAAGTGATAGAAAAACAACTTAAAAATTTGTAAAGTTAATTTAATTGAAAATATTGTTGCTCAGTTTTTAGACACTTAAATCATCATCTTCGGTAGTATAGTGGTAAGTATCCCCGCCTGTCACGCGGGAGACCGGGGTTCGATTCCCCGCCGGAGAGATTCTTTTTTGGTTACGCTTTATTCGTTAATTTACATATCAATATATTAGATTAATTGTTTTTTTTTGTGTTCCAGAATAAATCCAACACAACCCAGCCCTCAAGCCGGATGTGCGCACGCGCACGTTAGAATAGAACAATCGTGGGTACATTATCGTCTATTACAGTTTGAACATGCCTCATTAACGTTTTCCGCTCTCCTTTAAAATAAAACTATTTTTGGATTACTTTCTAACTGTTGTACTTTTAAACATGGTAAATTTAACTTTACATTTTTACAATAATTGATTAGAAAACATCAGAGAAATTATTTTAAAAAATATTATTAAAAATCTATTTTTGAAAAACTTTCTAACTTTGAAATTTTTAACCATCGCATTTATCTTAAGATTTTTATAAGAATTAATTAAAAAGTATGAGATATATAATAAAAAGTATATATTAATAAAGTAATATACAAAAATTTGCAAAAAGAATCTCTCCGGCGGGGAATCGAACCCCGGTCTCCCGCGTGACAGGCGGGGATACTTACCACTATACTACCGAAGATGATAAACAGTTTGCGAAATTTCAATCAATACGCGTCATCTTATAACAAGTCAATATCCACATCAAGGTCAACTACTATACAATAATGTTCTAGAAAATTCAACACATATAATTGAATATTTAATAACGACATTTACTATGTTATTTTGGTTATTTTTAGGGTACTAAATATATGTTCCAATTTCTTTGCAACACGAACCAGTAATTAAGTCAATTAATAAGATAATTATACAGTTCATCAAACTCCAGGTGCTGTGTACAATAAATTTCATCCCCCATCATATTTGTACGCGTGTCTAACATATGGTCGAATTGGTTGCGGGTCCTACAATAATTAAAATGGTTCTTAAATCCATTAAAATACAGTTCAAATTCGAATAATCCAACGTCATAGTAATGAAAAATTAAATGTGTGTGACAAATAGATATTTACCTTTTTTAATAAGTACTTAATTCTTTTTATGTCGAGTCAGACAATATTGTTATTTTATAGTTATCTTAAAATAACGCTTGTGATAAAACATTTACAATATTTTTTTATTTTAACACTAAGCCTACCAAGTAGCGGTCAAATTGACCGTTCTTAAACTTTTGTAAAACTTACAAATTTTTAAACGTTATAATATCGTTTTCAAACTACATGACAATTCTTAGAATATGCATATAATATTGTCTTCATTATGTAATAAAATAATCTTTAATTACCGGTCAATTTGACCGCGTGCGGTAGGAACAGGTATACAAGAATTGTCGGTAGGTTTAGTATTAAATTATCTAACATATAAATAACGAGGTATCTCAAAGTATATATATCTTGGTTCATAATAGGTAGGTGTGTATGCGACGCCGATTTAATAAACCATGTGTCCAAAATCGGCAATCGGCCCTCACCTTTATCAGTGGTTTGAGATTTATGACCGGCACGTTATCCGATGGACGGATTACGGAAAGTCAGGCAGGCAGGCTTGTTTTATATATGGATGGAGTGGATTGGTATTGAAATTACTATTTTGAGGGTAATTTTATAATACAGACCGTTGATAATTCACCTCAATGATGATAACTCTTCAAATAGTTTAAATTATGTTATACTCTCTGAAAGTCCACAACACTACAATACAATTCTAATTTCCAAATTTAGAGTCCCTGTGTTAGATTCATATCGGTCTTAGGTCCTTATTATTATGTATTTTGCATATAATTGTAAATAAGGAGAACTATCCAAAAAATATTAATTAAATAAGTAATTTTATAATATACTTTATGTAATCTAAATCAAAACTATAAATGTATTGATAACTTATTATAATAAATAAATACTTATAAAATCATACAAATTAACTTAAAATCATTAAACTTAGATAAAGAACACAGACAATTGTTTAAGTTACTTATCTCAAAATATAACATTAACACTAAACCTACCGACAATTCTTATATACCTGTTCCTACCGCACGCGGTCAAATTGAACGGTAATTAAAAGTTACTTTATTATATAACGCAGGTAATAATGGAAATAACTAAAAGTAAAGAGTGTAGAAAATATTATATGCATATTCTAAGAATTGTCATGTAGTTTGACAACGATATTATAACGTTTAAAAATGTGTAGGTTTTACAAAAGTTTAAGAACGGTCATTTTGACCGGTACTTGGTAGGTTTAGTGTTAAGTTATTTTAATGAACATATTGTATGTATAAAGTAGTCTGTTGGTCTATCTTCAGCGAGTGACTAAATACTAAAAAGGAGCATAAAAGTTATTTCGGGATGACTTGCCTTACAAGCTCGGAATCTCCAAACGACAACTAAAACTACCATCCAGTGTTCTAAGTCTGACTAATATATTATAATAAGAATTATTAATGTTTGTTTGTTGTATAATGTGAGAGTATTTTTAACTAATTTGTGTTTTCTTTTGGACTTGTAACTTAGCAGCTATAATATACACACAAACGAACTCCTGTTTCTATAAGAATACCGACAGAAAGACAAAGACAGAAATATGTTATTTTTAAATAAAAGTTAAGCTTAAGTTACTCCTTATAACATCAGATATACGCCAGTCTTGTTAAAATCGATTGAGCCGTTTCAGAGATTAGCCGGAACAAACAGACAGACAGCAAAAGAGAAAAATTTTAGATATTGATTTTGTAATTACCGTATATATTTTAATATGCATTTAGTTAAAAGCTGTTAATTTAGAATTACAAAAAGACACTTCAATTTCATTATGTATATATAATAAAAAGTTTATTTTCATTGTTAAGTTTAATAAATAAGTAATCTCTCTAGCGGGGAATCGAACTTCGGTCTTCCGCGTGATATTTATTTTTAACAATTACTTTCTGATATAAAACTTTAAATGCTTCATATTTTTGTGTCTGAAGCTTAAAAGTCTTAGATGTTTATAGTATTTAATTTATTGTCACCCTCTAGAGTGAGATCTCCTAAGAGGTCTGCTCTAGAGCACTCTTAACGACGCTAAAGCTTACCTCTCGGGACTTTTATTTAATTTTATTAACATTTTTAAATTGTACCTTATCTAATGTGATATTAACCTTATCATATTTATGCAATACATGCAATAGTTTCAAACATAAGTACGTAATGAGTCAATTATCCTGTCTTTTTATTAAATGAAATAGGTAATACTAACATTATGAGAAGTTGTAAATTGAGATTTACGAATATTATAAAATATAATTTCTATTATAATAATTTATGTTCTGTGTCACAACAGTATCCATTCATCAGTAGAAAGAAACCGTTCTAGCTGTTTAGATAATCACGTGATGTTTTTTAACAAATTTAAGGGAGGGGGGTCCCTCCTACCTCCCCTTCCTTATTTTCGGTGACATATCATAGATACAATGTATTTGAATGAAATTTTTCGAATTTTCTTTAAATGTGGATATTATCTTAAATTTAGTTGTAATAAAGTTGTTGATTGTTTCTAAATTAGTAAATCTCTCTACAAGTTCTGTGGTGATGTTTCGTGATATTTGTAAAAGCTTCTCTCCTTGGACCTGATTAATGGACAACCCTTACATATAAAAGAATGAAACAGAAAACAGAAAAATAAAAGTATTTATTAACTAGACAAGAGTTTAAGAATAAATCTCTCAGACTGCAATAGTAGAATTGTATGACTTCATAAAAATGTAAAACTTATATAAAATTATACTTCGATACTGCAGATTTATATAATATATTAATCAACACGCATTTATTAAATAAAATAATATCAAATAAACTATTATATAAGTCTTATATAAATATTTTAATTAAGTTTGATTAATATAACACGCAGACAATAGTCGGAAGTTAAGATTAATGCACAACTCCTTCAACTACACTTCCTTGGAAACTTCATTTTGAACAGCTGTGATTTAAAACACTTAGGTCGAGTACACAATAGGTAATTAATAACACCTATTCACTTGTGTGTAATATGCTTTATATTTATAAATTGTAATATTATATAAATATCGATAAATATTTATTTTAACCTGATATAAATGTTTTTAAAACACTAAATACATGTTTGTATATAATATATATATTTTTGTAACTTAAAGTTTATGGTAGTGTGTTCACGGGTTTAGAGCTCATCGATGAAATGCTTTATCGATAGTGAAAAAACTGACAAGACATCACTTATTCATTGAATATTTGTTTCAGTTTGTGTTGTTTGATGTTTCGTTTGGTTGTATCCGGTGAAAGGTATTTTAAATTATTGACAAGTGTATTTCAACTGGAAAAGAGTTCAATGTATTGAAATATAGTTTTAGTAGGTGTTTGGTTAACCAACATTCAAAGTAGCAAATTAAAAAAAGATAAATCTATATATTAAAAATTAACTATCAAAATTTTTCTCTGTCTGTCTATTTAGTCCGGCTAATTTCTAAAACGGCTGGACAGACTTTAACAGAACTTACACTGGCGGATAGTTGCTGTAAGGAGTAATTTAGGCTGTTTTTATTTAAAAAAACATCTGCGCGAAGTTTTGAGCACAGCTAGTTATAAGTAAAATTTATCATCATACATTATTGCTTTACTACAGGGTTGTCACAATGCTAATGTATTTTTCGTACTTTCGCCATCCCTATACATATATAATAAGTATATGTATCAATGTTAAAGTTTAAAAGATCCGGTAATGCCTCTCGCCGTGTAAGCGCCAACGCTGTGAACTCTCCCGAAGTCAAGTAACGTTCAAAAGCTAACGCAAAAAGCTCGGCACTTATTGTATAAGGTGCAGTTTATATTACAGGAGGTAGCGTTTTTAAAATGTATATATAATATATTATAATAGTGGTATTTTACATTTGTTGTATAATTTTGTATGTCCGTTATAAGTAGGTTATTTTTTTAGTTTTATAGAAAATTGTTTTATCATTATTTCTGGTATCACAGAATAGTAAATTGAATGGAATAATCATTAAATAATAAAAAAAATCACATAATCAATAATATATGACAATATTATGAAACGATGAAACACAAATATGTGCATAAAACTCTTGCTACCGTTTCTAGTAAATATACACCTCGTAGGTACTAATATAATCTTATTCTGAAAACATCACCTTCTAGGTGTTAAGGGTTGTTATGATGGATGGAGAAGCAGTTTTTTCTGACATTATAGTAAT
This sequence comes from Melinaea menophilus ssp. n. AW-2005, assembly GCA_918358695.1. NCBI lineage: Eukaryota > Metazoa > Arthropoda > Insecta > Lepidoptera > Nymphalidae > Melinaea > Melinaea menophilus. The sequence goes on from OU911049.1 coordinate 12,483,582, forward strand.
GGAAGCCCTACTCTTCCTTCTCTTACCGTCTTTATCTTACTAAAATTCTATATCCCAGTTCGTTATTATAGCATATGTGGATCCGAATATCCCTTCCCCGCTTCTCCCATGACCATATCCTCTCGACCACAAGAGGTTCCTTTGTATTAAGAAGTAACGTGCCATGTGGTCATTGTTCTTTTGAGGTGCTCGCGTGGTATTACTGTTATTTATTAATGTATGAACACTAACTTACACTTTGATGTCACCAAGGTTAGTTCAGTCGGATTATTATTTATAATGCCTGGATTTTTATATTTCGTTTCCAATTTTGATTTTTTATATGTATGTATGTATGTGTGTGTGTGTGTGTGTGTGTGTGTGTGTGTGTGTGTGTGTGTGTGTGTGTGTGTGTGTGTGTGTGTGTGTGTGTGTGTGTGTGTGTGTGTGTGTGTGTGTGTGTGTGTGTGTGTGCGTATGTGTGAGTGCGTGTTTGTGCGTATGTACGTATGTACGTATATACGTATATATGTATGTATGTATGTATGTATGACCTTTATTATTTTTTATTTTAATAGATTACTGTTTTATATTAATCATGTCAGAGTGCTATAATTATTGTTTTGAATTCAAAATCTCTTCGCAGAATGCATATAACAAAGATTTTTTATTGATTTCAATTGTCATATTATATTTAGTACACAAATCTCATGGATCGCGTATCAGTTATACAAACAAAGTATTATTAATCATCAAACAAGTTACTAATGTTTAGATAAATATTGATTATCGTCTAAACTAATTACTCTTATAATTGAGCTGAGCGTAAGTTAGGCTCTTAACCGTTTGGGAGACCTTTTTTGTGTTTTGTTATCTCCAGAATGCGACGAGATAATAAGCTAAAATTTTCTCATATATGTTTGAGCCGAACGAGGATGTTATAGCGAAAACAGATTGAAAAAATGTTTAGCCATTCAAAAGTTAGCAAGAAAAGAAGAAAGGGGAGGGGCTCAACTCAACACCCGCCGCGCACGGTTGGCGGATCCTAGTTATTTATTGTTTAAGATATTTATCTCTTAAGGAATGTTTCACTAAATAATTTTTATATTCTAAACCTAAGTATACACACAAAAACAATAAAAAAGTCGTAAAAACTTTTTTGTGAGTGTTGCAAAAAGTTCCGAAGTTTCGTCCGGCTCGTCCTGGATGTGTACGAATTGCCTACTTTGAATATTTACCTTTGAAGACTGAGGATGAACTAAAATACGTGATGGATTTAAAAAATATGCTTTTATAAGATTTTTTTAATAAATTTCGTTGGTGTAGTGTGGATAGACTCCCGCAGCGCTGCACGTGTTACAATAATAAATTAATAAATATTACTAAATCATAATAATTTGTAGAGCGCAAGTCTTTGGCCAGGATTGAAGTACTGCCTTGCTCTATTGATCACGCCCAATTTCATCGAGGCCAACTTGGCCTTGCTCTCCAGATGACCACGAAACCGACAGTCACTCGAAATGTCGAGACCCAGTATTCTGATACTTGGCGAGGCAATAATGGGGGCTCTCGAAGAGCGGTGATACGACAAATGGGGTTTTTTTAGTGGTAAACGCGCAAACCTGTGTCTTCTGGTGATTGAACTGAACGTGGTTCAGTTCCCCCCACTCAGAAACTATCCCTAAGGAAGTCTCTATAGAAGACACAAGTTTCTTTCGGCACTCGTCGACGTTTTCCCGAGAGAGACCTGCACGGCCGGAATATACCGCATCCCCAGTACTGTCATCCGCATAACAATGTATGTTGGAGATATCCAACATATCATTGATGTGCAGGAGGAACAGAGTTGGGGATAGCACGCAGCCTTGGGGTACACCAGCGTTCACGGGCTTGGGGTCCGAGCAAAAACCGTCGAGAACGACCTGTATGCTCCGCCCACTGAGGAAGCTGGTGATCCACTTGCATAAACTCTCGGGAAGCCCATAGGAAGGTAGCTTCGAAAGAAACCCCTGGTGCCATACACGATCGAAGGCTTTCGCCATATCCAGACTAACTGCCAGACCCTCTCCCTTGCTTTCAATAACAGCTGCCCAACGGTGCGTAAGATATAAAAGAAGATCACCAGCCGATCGACCATGGCGAAAGCCATATTGCCGGTCATTGACCAACTGGTGATCCTCGAGGAAGGTTAGGAGCTGCTTATTGATAATGATCTCCATTACTTTGGAGAGAAGAGAGGTAATGGCGATAGGTCTGTAGTTAGCTGGGTCCGAGCTATCACCTTTTTTAGGGATCGGATGGACAAGGGCACGCTTCCATGAGACCGGGACTACGCCTTTAAGGTAGGAGTACCGAAATAGACGCGTTAGCACTGTTAAAATATTATTATCTATATATTTATGTATTTAATATTAAAATGTAAATATTACTAAGCATATGTTAGTAAATTTTAATTACAAATAAAAAAATATATACATTTCTTACTCAAAAAAACATATTTTTACATAATTTAAAACAATTGCCAATCTAGAGCTGTATCGCTGCAGAGAGAATAAGGCTTTGATTATAAAAAAAAGAGGGGAAATGTTTCCACGGCTCCGTATACCTACTTTGTATATTATTTTTTCCCTTTTCTTTAAAAAATGCAAATTGAATTAATATGAAGGTCGTGTATTGATTTTGTTTTGCGTAAAATTTAATTTTAATATTCAAGACATTTAATACTTACTTAAGTATTATTTTATTTAATATTAATCATTATTATTGGAGCAAAAAAAAATTTACTCGCATATAAATTAAATATGTATATATTTACATATTTCGCTGTTTTTCTTTGTGTTATAGTTTAATAAAAAAATCTTTTTGGAAAGAAAAGTTATTAACATAAATACTAAACTAATCTTTATGTATTTGTTTACGTCAATTCAAAAATTTAGAAATTGTAAAAAAAAATTAAATTAGCAAATTTCTAGAAATTATTAAACTTTGTTTTGTATAATATAACGGTTTTTTAATGGTTACAGCTCATACATTAAGAAAATTTAAAATTCAGATTGTTTTAAAATTGCAAGATATAAGAATATTAACATAAAAAATAAATATATTAAATAATTTTTAAAAAAATGGCTTTGTTATAATTTTAGAAAATGTATAATTCATCTTATACACTAAGAACATGTATACAAAGTATACACAGTACACTATAACAATTATTATATCCGTTATACTTATTTTTGTTAAGTTTTTTCAACAATCGCAAAAGGTGCTTCAGGAATCGAGACAAAAAAAGCACTCAACAAAATTGTTCTCTATTTAAAAACATTCAAACACGTGGCTTCATAAAGTTGGCTTCGACAAAAACTCTCAATTTGTGCAATGATTGAACCAAACAAAATGCGTGCCATGTGGTCATTCCCGGTCACACCGTTCTAGCTTCATTCCATCGCCTCTCTCTTTCACACTCACCGTCCATTCAAATTCTGTGACCTTTCTCTCTCACTCGCGTCAGTCGGCAACGCTTCACCGTACGAGGTGGTCGTGTTGTTCTCACGAAAATTGCGTGATAACTTTCGTGAAAAAAAACATTGTTAAACATTTTAGTCGTTTTCGCGAAAGTGTAACAGTGATTGGATATTAGTGTATAACTGTGTTATTTATATTGTGTTGCGCTTTGGAATGTTATTTATTGTGGTGTATTTTGGTGGATATTTGACGGATTTTTAACGGTAGGTAACTCTTATCACGATATTGCGCGGTTGATTATATTCTGATAACAGGTAATCGCTGAATATCCTAAGCCTTTTTGCGTGATTGTTAAATGTTTGGTAGATGTAATAAAATTAAAATAACCCGCATCTTAACATCAAGGTTTCATAAAATCGATTCACAATCCTAGCTAGACACTTGTATAAACATCAAATATTATTGCAAAGATAAAAAAAAAATGAAACAAAACCAGATTAAAAAAAAAGAATTGTCACGTTTTTTATTGTATTTAGGTGTATTTATAAATGAGATGTATTCGAAGAAGTGTGTAGTGGACAGTGATTTATTCTCTATTCTAGGAATTCAATGTCGTCTGTCGTTTGCAATAAAAACAGAAGTGCTATCCATTTTCGTCTCATCTTAAACTTGCGGGTAACAGACAAACGTAAAATATATATGAATATATATTAGTAGAGATGAAGCATATTTTATGATCGTTTTTACTTCCTCGTGCCGTTTAGCTACGAACTATTAAATATAATTAAATGAACGCTCAAAGATTTCAAAATAAACTTGTCTATAACAGTTTAAAGCAAAAAGTCAATTATTAGTCATTTATAACCTGAACCGACTTAACGGGTTTAATTTCGTTTGATAACGTAATTATGTGTGAACGTTCTCGTTTACAATTACATTACGAATATCTTTTACGTTCTTGACATTCACACACCTATTACTAAAAGGCAAATAGTTATTGTATTTCTCAGCTAAGATACCTTAAAGTAACTCTAATTTTAGAACACGAAATATATAAAAACCTTAATAAAACAAAAGGTTCGTAACGATGCCTCACCTTGAAATAATTTTCTTTGTCGTATATAATTGTTAATTAATATTCCTTTATGATTATTACCAACTGAGTGAGGTACGTATATATATGTATATATGTACTATATATATAATGTAATATATACACTGATAATAGTAATCATGGAAACGGAATAAAAAGCGTGAAGTAGAATCGTTTTAGAATAATTTTTGATATTGTATACTTCGTTCCTGCGGTTTTGCTCGCGCTGACTTCTCACGTGTCGTATATAGTTATTAAACCACTACAGCCAGCATAGATCTGCTCTGTTGTATATCGGTTTACACGCAAGGGATTTGTGGTATCTGTATCAATTCTCGGCTACTTCAGTTTTGTTTCATTGCAGTGGACTACATAGAATAGGTTTTGAGCTAGGGTTGGCTGATAATTATGTTAATACAATAAACAGTGCGCTAGTTTGGCACACTAACTATTGAGCTATAGTAAGCTTGATTGGTGGACCTTTAACGATATTTTTGGAGTCAAATATTTTTGAAATTGATAATCAAATGGACCCATTATTGAAATGTTGCTTTATAATATTAAGTAGTTAACACACTCACGTGAGAAACAGTTTCATTATAAATTCGCGTATTATGTTAATTTTATACCATCTTATTCTCCTTGTATATGTTAATACCAATTTTATTTTTATTTAGTATAAATATATAAATACAATATAAAAATAATATTTTTATTTAATTAACTTTTACAACCCTGTAATATATAAACCTAACCTTTATTTCTATTTGTATAAGGATCATTTTAACCATCAAATATAATAGTGAAATATCAACATTTTCAAATTCTTTGTAATCGAAAGTTTACATTTCTTATTAACAATATTTGGTTGTGTGTATGTTATTGTGTTACAAATTTATTAACATATATATGTATATATTATAACATTTCATTATATTTAAATAAAAGCAATAATATTAGTTATATTTTGATTAATAAAAGTATAAAATATATTTTAATATATAATATAATATGTCAAAGAAGTATCATATACTAATGTATTAGTTTTTAATTTACTTAAAACTACTCACCGGGAAATACCGGGTATTGACATCACAGAATGTTTTACCTTCTACCTGCGGTTCGCAGAAATAATATAACCTTGTCTTTTTATTAAAAATAATAAAAACATACGGACAACGAGCAGAGTAGGTATTAAAGTATTAATTTATTATTAGGAAACATTAATATCAATAAACGTGACGATTTTATATTTAAATTTCATAACATTTATAAAACATTCGTTTTTGTTAATGCGTGTTCTGGATTAATAATAAAATATAAAAAACTAACAGCCGATAAAAAACTAAATTAGGTTTTTATTCAAATAACAAAAAAAATTTACCAATTTCTCGATAAACATTGTTTTGTAAAAATAGACTGTGATTGTAATTTGCGGGTCCAAGGTCTTAAGATTTGAAAACTTTATTTCGTTTAATCTCAACTTAAACTAAATTTAGACCTTTTTAGTGTTTTTAACAACCTTGAGTCTATACTAATATAAACTTAAGTTTTATTAGACATACCTAGTAATAACAAAATCTATAACTTAGTAGTAGTAGTAGTAAGTCTAAACAGTAAAATATACAAAAAATAGACATGACATAATAATAATACAGACATATAACATTCCTCCTAAACTCTCCCCCCCCCCTCTCCCTATCCTATACCAAATCAGTCTGGTAAGTTACCTACAACCGGTTCTAGCGGATGCAAATCTCCAAACCGACAATTAATAAAGCCCAATTAATAAGTTATCGAAAGTACAAAAGGTAAAAAAGTATTTTAACAAGTGACGTCATATATCATCTATAGATTGAATACGGTATCTATATCTATAGGAAGAATGTTACTTATGAATCCATTATTATTTAATTTTAAGCGACTATTTCGCTCCCAAAAAGCGAGGATAAACAGCTATCTAACTCAGTGTCCGATGTTAGTGTACTATTTGAGTTAGCGCTTGATTAATTTAACACTAAACCTACCGACAATACTTGTGTATCTATTAATTAAAAGTTATTTTATTAATAATGGAAATAACTAAAAGTAAAGAGTGAAGACAATATTAAATGCATATTCTTAGAATTGTCATGTAGTTTGATAACGATATTATAACGTTTAAAAATGTGTAAGTTTTACAAAAGTTTAAGAACGGTCAATATGACCGGTACTGATAAGTTTAGTGTTAATAATAAAATGGCTCCATTATACTTTGATCCGAATAAATTTTTAAATTCCAATAACTTTAAGAGATATTAATACAAAGACTTATTAAGTTCCCGCTCCACTCGCACGAGGGTTATATTTCATTTGTGTTTATTATTTTTAGGAGAAGGTACCTTTTAGGTGAACTAATATTTAACTCATCGGTACACTTCAGTATGTAGTCCGTGTATACAAATTCATTTAGATTTTAAAATATATTTTATTTATGTTGTATACATTTTTTTATCTACAAGAACAATCTGGCAAAAACTTTTTTTGGGTTTTCTTACGTCCATATTAATAATACGCCAACAGATCCTCAATTTCGACTCGCTGCGCTCGCGATATCTCGGGTGCCGTTTGCGTATTGAGCGAAGTGAGTGAGTGTAATAACTCATCGTTTCCCATTGAAGTTCAATGGGATATCAGTTTTTTGATTATTCCTCAACAGCATGACATTTTTCAAATTTTTTTTTTAAAACCATCGCCTAAGTGTGTCTCTTTGATTTCAAAATTTCATAATCTTTCGTCAAGTAGTTTTCGAACTTATTCGTGACGTGTGAAAAAGTCTCCAGTAGAACGCTCTGCTCGCTTCGCTCAATAAACATTTTCGTTTATAATAAACTGTTATTGAATACAGACAGACATTCAAACTAGTAATTATAATTTATGATTTATTATTAGGTGAAGCAATCAATCATGCAAAAAATATACCAAAGAATACATAATAACGTCCGGTTCATACATTGGTAATTGTATATTTGTATTAGTTTTAATGATATTTATTCATTAATAAGATATTTATTAGTCAATAATAAGTATGTAGATAAAGCAAGTGGTTTGAAGTGTTTATTAAACAATTAATTTGAATACAAGTAATGTCACACATTCTTGACTATTAACGATTCTACAGTAGAAACAAATAAACAATGTATATATATATATATATATATATATATATATATATATATATGTGTGTGTGTGTGTGTGTGTATGTAGCTGTATGGATAGGCGATGGTATAAGAAGTAACTTACTTTTATTTTAAAAACATTTCACACGAAGTCGTGGAAACAGCTAGTTATATATGTTAAAAAATACAATAACAATATAGCAAACATTAAAGACTCCGATGGTAAAAACAAACATAGCACTATTTTACAAAACGCACTTAGCACTATTTTACTTCGTAATCAGTTAAATGTATATTAATATTAAATTTTTAATCTGAAGACAAGTTGAATATTCGCGTGTCGGTATGTACGTGTATGATATAGCGATATATCATATTAAACTAATTACAATACTTTCATATGTAACGAGATATGATTTCACTCAAATTCCTTCTTGGATTATTTATTTAGTTTTTAATTACTATTTTGAACTAATTATGCAATAACACTGAACTGGGGTTGTTACTTAGTTTATTAGTTTAGAAACTTTGTTATTATAGCACAACCTAGCAGACTATAGACTACTATATACTATACTACTATAGACACTTATGTAGTCCAAAATACAAAATATGTATTTTTGTATAAAGTAACCTAAATCCCTTACAACATCAGCTATGAGTCAGTTAAAGTCCAATCAAAATTGGTCCAGCCGTTTCAGAGATTAGCCGAAACAAATAGACAGACAGACGGACAAAAAAAATATGCATTAAATGAAAGACTGTTAATATGGAATTACAAACACTTTAATTTTATTAACATGTATACAAAAATCAAAAAATAATAATAAGTAATTTGTTTGTTTGTAAAAACTATAGCAAACTAAAAGTTAAAGCATCTTTCAATACATATATTAATACCCTCCCCCCCGGGGGGGATGTTAATAAACATCGCTTAGTGTTTTTGTGATCCATTAGGACTTGGGGTGTTATTTTAGTCTCGATCTATTTTTGTTAACTATTAACTGCTCGGTCACCGGCCGTCGGTTTGTTTGACTTCATCACTTACAAATCTTCGTCATAAGCATTTATATTACTTTATTTTAAGTATATTTTGTGTTTTTATATACATAAAAATCCTTGAAGTGTAAACTCAATTTAGTGAATTGTCTAAAGTACGATTATTCAATATTTTTATTATTATCTATGATAATAACAACAAATAACAAAATATTTATGTAATTCAGCAAATCGCTTCGCTACTCTCCGCTCATGACTATGAACTAGCCACAAACATATTAACCTCAAATATTTCGCGTAACAAGTACAATGTGAAAAGAAATGAAAAAAAAACCGGTTCAAGAAATAATTTCACGGCAACTTTCACATTATGTGTATTTCTAACATTCATTGTTCTTTATATAAATCAAATCACCTCAAAATAATATTTACAATTTTAAATGAATCAATCAATCAATAATCCAATTGATTCATAAATCATATGATTCATCTTAAAAATGAAAGAAATGTAAAATATAAGAGGTCGTGATCGCGCTTAGTTGAAGAGGTCTGCCAAATAGGTATTGTAATAATTGCACCCAAATCATCTGGACCTGCGCCAAAATTGTTTACACCATTTTTGGGCAGAGGTTACTGACCTTTCACACTGTTGAGTTTAAGCAACTTGTTTTGCTGCGTAACAAGACAACTTATGCCAAGTATTTTTACGTGTAGTGTTTTATATACATACTAGCTGTGAACACGGCTTCGTTCGTGCGGAGTATGTTTTTTAAATTTATAGTAACCAAAGTTACTCCTTATAACATCAGCTGTTAAAATCAGTCCAGAAGTTGCAGAATTTATCCGGAACAAACAAACAAACAGACAGACGGAGACATTTTTTTTTAAATACCGCATATACTGTCATATGTATTTGTAATTACAAACAGACATGAAATTTTTATTTATATGTATAGATGTAAACGTTACTTTAACTTTCCTTTAATGTCTAATAATTGTATGTATGTACTTTGTTATTATGATAATTTTTTATGTTAAATTAAATTATATTATAAATGGTAATTGTTAATGATAATAGCCTTCATCAAATTCGGTCTAATGAAACATCCGTTAATAGGGTTGTCAACAAACATAAATTTAATATATGTATATATTATAAATAATATGTTAATAAATAATTATTCTTCTAAACTGTTTTCGTCCTCATCTGCCTCTAATGATCTCACTAACTGGTGTTTATAAACAATTATTAATACTGTAACTTTTGTCCTTGAAATTAATATTATTTTATTATTGTATTAGTTTTAATATTTTTAATAATACGTTTAAAGTTTATTTTTTTATTTATTATATTTGGTTTTTTTTTATTGATGAAAAAAAATTATTACAAATTAAGATGTAATTTTGCCAGTCACTTAATAATTTTGCCAACCCTAACCATAATGAGATCTCGTCTATCTGTTCATAACATCAAAAATAATGGATTATTTATAAGGGATATTCCAAATCGTTTGTATAATAATAGTTTGTATATCAAGACTTTCTCCCGATCTTGGGTTACATGGAAACATCAATTGAATATATAGTTTAAGTCTCGTCTTTAACACTAAACCCACCAAGTACCGGTCAAATTGACCGTTCTTAAACTTTTATAAAACTTACACATTTTTAAACGTTATAATATCGTTATCAAACTACATGACAATTCTTAGAATATGCATATAATATTTTCTTCACTCTTTACTTTTAGTTATTTCCATTATTACCTGCGTCATATAATAAAATAACTTTTAATTACCGGTCAATTTGACGGTATGCGGTAGGAACAGGTATACAAGAATTGTCGATAGTTTTAGTGTTAAGTATCAAAAAGATAAAAATTACCTTTTCAGTATTTTTTTTACAATATTAATCGCAAATAATAAATTACAATAGCAAGGTAATAATTTATGATAACTAAGTATATAATAAGAAGCATCAACACTATAATTTTGATACATAAATAAATAGTAACTGGTTACAAAGGTGTATTTGTATTTTAAACCCTATTGGTAACAGCATAAAACCTAAAATCCAATGTTAATTCGTCATCGACCGCTCCGACACTATCAAAATCAAGTTCGTCTAGTTTTTGCTAGAATCTCATAAATTTTTAATGTGTATAACGTATAAAACCGGTTAAAAGTTCATTGTGAACCTGTGTTTTCGTATTTTCAGGTTTTTTTTTTACTATTTTGCATTTAAATTATTACGTTTTTGCATTAAATATTTGTTGGTGACAAATTTTTAAAATTTAATATCATTCACCATAAAATGAAATAGAAATTTAAAAAAATCTCTCAAATACAATTACGAAATATATATATGAAATATGCATTAAAAATATGACAGAAAAAATGTTGTATAAAAATAACATTGTTGTAGCAGTATAAGAAAATATACAAGAGCTTACATAAAAATCGATTCAGGTTCCATCCAACAATAGGACTTGAACGCTGCCAAATCACTTGTACTGTACTCAACTGCATTGTGTTTTGTTTCGTATGGATCATAACTTCATTTAATACATTTACTCACAAGAGACGAGTGAACCACGGATATAAGTTTATATATATTCACATAAATTAAAAATAAATGAGTTTACATTTGAAGTGGTTTTAAAACGTGAACAAATACAAAAGATTCCATATTCATTAATATCTCGACCTCAATACTAACGCGTTTACCGGCTTTACCGCTAGAACTTTTTAACATTTAATTATAATTCAAGCTAAACTGTAGCCTGTCTAACTTTCATTGGCCGCTCCGCCAAATGGCTCGCTTAATTTTGTAATTTGAATTTTATTAAAAATATTGATACGTTATAATTTAAGAGTGATATTTTTATTTAAAACAAGATATATAAAGACGGGATACATTCCGACATAGTTTACATAATTAAGTTTCTTATAAACTACACCTCTAAAGGTACACTTAGTACTTAGAGTCAGCGCCGTCTAGAACGGCCATAATAATTATAATGGACTATGACGGTAATGATGTAACGCTGATAACTGGACTGGAAAATGAATAAGGAATTTCTAGAAAACTTAATAACTTGTCTACATAATATTTTTATTTTCCGCATATCTTCCTTAACGGAACGTAGTATTTAAGACAAGTGAACGTACCAGTCAGCTTAAGGTTAACAGGTTGCGATATTCCTTTGTATGACATACGTAATTATTCTACAATACACGTAATAAACGTAATTATATATATTACGTGAATGCAAGTTATGACGTAAGCGACAACTGACATATTGGGAGAAGTTTTTTATATTAAAAAATACGTCCTTTTAACGGTACTTAGTGTGTTTTTAAAATTTTTAGCTTAGGGTTTGATTCCCCGTTGTAAAACTACGTGAATTTTACTAACAATTATGACTTTCATTTGTGTTACCATTCTTGGTTCTTGAATAAGGCATGGTATAACCACCCACTACAATTTTAAATGCTACGAGTAGCTTGTAACTTAAAGTCCTTGTGTAAGAACACCTTAGAAGTCGATTTTAAATCCTGATTGGTACTACGCTTTACATAAATAAAATTCTCACACATCAATGATGAAATAGTATCATGGTTATAAAAATGTATATTAATTAATATAAATAACTTCAAAAAGTATTAAGACTTACCGGTTCTTGACCGTGGACTGCTCACTGGAACTCTGACGTATTTTAATAACAATAAATACGTAATGGAAATCAAACACTTTGTTCCGAACCATTTCACAATTTAAAACTAGGTCTTTGCCCAACTGTGGGACTCGTGTAAACCGATAATTAACTTTGACATAACATTTGATATATGAATTCATTTTTAATATACGTTCCCATGTGACGAAGTCATTTGACAGTTGCCATTTTAAAATGGCCGACCGATCCTGAATTTCGCGCCTATTAACCTCAGCGAAAGGAAACAAAAAAGTGTCAAACAAAAACCAAGCTTCTGCTGTACGTAATAGAGATTTAAATTATTATTTATATTTTAATAATATAATACGAGTGTTACATTTGATCCATAATCGCTACATATGGCGGATGTTGTTTTTATACGGTTTTGGGGTTGTTATTTAATATTTTTAAAATTACATATTGCTGTACATGGAATATTAATTAATGGAATAATGTATCCGTACGCCAAACAAAAAAAAAGTTCTAAAATAGTCATTACGGCTAAACCTTCGAATCTTTTTTTATTAATTTTTTTTTCCTTTTAAAGATCCTTCGTATTTTTCCTCATATTTGAACGAACAAAATATGCACAATATGATAAACCGAGGCTTTGTTGGAATGAGATAGTAAATTGTACTAATAGATTGGTTAACGAGTGAGATAGAGATAGCACATCTGACAATCGAGCAGGTGGTGTATGGCATAACGCGTGTCCATTGAGATAGAATAAGTAAGGTTGCCAAATGTTTTGCTTGTTTATGGTCAAGGGTGTTAAAAGATTAAGTTGAAATAAAACTACTCGAAATATAAAAGATATAAATACTACAAATTACTACTTAGAAATTATATATATTTATATACCTTTGTTTTTTATTGAAGTAATGAAACTTTTTAATGATATAACAAAATTTTAAAACTAAGTTTCCAAGTAACGTTTCATAAAACTCATTGGGATGGAACGTTCTCGAAACGAGGAACAAAAAAATTGTTTATGACTTACGGTTATTTACCTTTTAAAACTCAAGGCCACGTAGGACTTCACAAAGACAGCTGGCGGCGGGCAGGTGTTTGACCATAGGGTCTTAAATCTCATTTAGGGTTAGCAATATTCTAATTATTAGTACTTTTTTTTATGTTATTATCTTATGATTTCGATGTGACTTTTTCTGTTCTATTTGAAATTAATTGTATGAATAACATTTTTTTATTAAAAGATACTTGAATTATTAGATACTTGAATTATATTATTATGTCTTGGAGATAATATTAATAGCTTTTTACTGGTAATAATAGAATGAATTAAAAGTCAAAAGTAGATTGAATTCCCGAGTGCCACCCCTAGCGCGTTATCTATTGTGTTTTCAACAGATGTAAGAAATGCAACAAAGAAATCTTATCTGCAAAATTTAACAATGTTGCTTTTATAAATCGATCCGAGCAGATGTTCGACAACTGAGTATTATTTCAGGCTCCGTTATTAAGAAGTGTCATTGTTTTGCCCAAATAAATGTAGTTAAAACTTTCATTTATAGCAAATAAATGTAGTTAAAACTTTCATTTATTTGTGTAAAAAGTATGCTGTTATATAATATTTTTAATGATTTCATTAAGCTGGAAGGCAGACGCCCCAATATTGATCAGGCTAATCGAATGGGGCGGCCATTAATTATTTTAACGAAATATCGTTTTCGCAAATATGGTTTCTCTGCCCCTGCGCAACTTGCTATCAATGTTTTGGATTTATACAGGGTGATGTTTTTATCGACACTATTGCATTTAAATATCAATTTTATTCATGATTACTCTTAATATACGGAACTACGAATTATTATAAGATAAAAACGACCATCAAGATTTATCAGCACGATATTAATTGTAACAGAATTATGAGATAAAAGACTCTTCATCACCGCGTTGCACGCGATATTATTGTAAGCCTTTTATTTTCCGGTGATTAAATCACACCATTGGATAATAAATGTAAATTACAATCTTAATTATCTAAAAGATGTTATAATCTAGACTATAATAGGAATATTTTCTATAAAATTACACAATACACCCTGTGTATAAAGTTTAAATGTACAAATCCATGGATAAAGTTGGTATCGTGCCCGGGGGGCCCGTACGCCTTATTCAATATACCGTAATGTATGGCCCATGGGGTTTTTATGGTGTGGATTAGAATTTTTATGTTTGTTGCTCATTGAAGTTACAAAATCGTATAGAAAATACTATATCATATAATATATGTGCTATAAATAAATGTTAATGTTTAGTATTGTCAAATATATGTTCAGTAATCTATTTTATTTGACGATAAATTAAAAATATAAAGGAAGCAGGTTCAAATCCTGTGTTAATATTATACATATATATGTATAATTAATAAGACAAGTTAATCAGCAAACACTTAAGATTCAAAGCTAGGATCTCGATGACTTAAAGTAAGATTGAATAACTTTGAGAGGTTATTGAAAAACTTATTTGAATACTTACGCGCGGCTCGTCAAAGAGATTAATAAAATATTTTTTTATATATTTTCAAATTTAATTAGAGACTTTATCATGTTTTATTAATTAAGTTGATTGATAGAATATAAAGCGTTGAATCTTAACAAGTTTTGAAATTGTCTGTGTTCTAGCAGCCTTTAATATAATATATACAATCACTTTAAAATTATATATATAATATACGAACAAACAGCGTGATCATTATGTTATTCTGTATTCATGTGGTTGAAATATTAACTAGAGGCGAGCCGCCGGTCAAAGTTGGAAACTTTCAGAAATTATAACAATGCGAATGCCTTTTACGTAATTTGCTATTTATTTCCGCCTCCCAAGTACATTACTGTATTTACCTGATGAATACATAATGTCTTTTGTATTATAATTTTTTTGTATGAGTTAATTCGAATTAAAGTTCTTTTGCGTTTAACTAATGGTTTGTTGAGACGACGCTATACACTGTAAGCTCAGTGTATACAGCGAGTGTCCAAGTGTCTAGAGTTAAAAAGATTTGAAACAGATTAGACTTATACTCTACTCAGAGGCAAGGGTGAGCAGTGCAGACATTAATGTCACATTTCATCGTAGTCTATATAATAGTCAACTTTTGTTGTACTGATATCTGCGTATTTTAACATCGTAAAGTCTAAAATTGCCTATTACTACGCCGATGGAGACAATCTCATCCTCTACATATCTTATATCGATGTAATATTGCTTTGGAAGTGGGTTATAATATAATATAGATTGTTCTGGATCATACACGATAGCTTTAGAATATGTACACAAAATGTATTGATTTGAAACCACAGGAACTACATGATGCAACATGGAAAATATACATTTAAAATATTAATTAGTTAGTAATCTTAAAGAATTCAGATCTATTTAAGGAAATATCCATATAATTTATTTGATTGTGTAATTATTACGTTTAATAAGTCATCTCTAACTAACAGAAGTCTGCGGGTCACTAATAATATAATTATATAAATTTCAATAATACTTCAAAATTTGCTAGTATTTTATGAATTTGCAAATATATAAAGTAATGCTTCCAGACTCGAAGGCAGTTAGTTTCAGAACATTGTGTTTTTATTACTTTATGTCTGCAAGAACTTTAAAAATAGTTATGAATACGAACGTAGAAAATTTTTCCATTCTTGCAAAACTAACTTTTTTACAAACTGTATTTTACGCCTTTCCCGAACTCACCTGCCGATGTTTAACTTAATTCTTTGAGTTTAAGATTTATTTTCGCAAAAGAAAACTTATATATTTCTTTTGGACGGGTGTGAAAATTTTTGTTATCTTTTGCAGGTGCAAATAAAATATAAGTGACGAAAAGTGCAATTACACTTGTCAAAGTGAAGTGCAAGATGGCGGCTTAGTACAATATGGCGCTGCTGTGGCGCTGTTGTTTTGGCGCTTGACGTTTAAAAACCAAAATGGCCGACTCAAGTCCTGCTACTTCCATCATCGAGGGAACTGTTAAGTTTCGTGACGGAAAAAAGGTAAAAAATCATGTTTTTTTAATACAACCAAACAATCAAATATTTTTTATTGCATAGGCCCTGGAAATATTCAAAGTACGTGCGTGTCATATCTCCTTTTAATACACTTGAAAACTGAAGACTTTGATACTATTAGTGTTACGCAAATATCTTCTTTAATTATAAAATTATAAGGACTAGAATTGTATAAATAATTTACCGTTAGGTTATCACATATGATATCGATATTCAGAAATGTTAGTGATAAGATAACCGACACCTACGTACGGTAGTATTTCTGTGAAATACTTTAACTATATGTATTGTGTTTGAATTAAAAAATCACAAACATTGCGCCACTTATAATCAGCGTTTTTATATTGTCGTATATGTACATTAAATATTATCTTCATACTCTAATGATAGTTAATGGTGGGTGACGAACGGACAAGTGGAAAAACCATTCACTAATATGTATTAATTATTATATTATATTAATAACAAATTAATGCTAACATAAAAAAGAAATAAGATGTTTTATACCTATATAAATATTAACGACAGTGTAATATTGACTCATAGTATTTTTACACATCTTAAAACTAACTTATAAAAGTTCGGTTTATCTTCGGTTCGGTTCGTTTCGGTTGAAACCAAAATTGCATTCGTGAGTTCTTATTATTTATTATTTAAATATAAAGTACCTATTGTGATATTGGGTAAGAACTTAAATATTTTTTATATTTCATACAAAAAAAAACATGAATATTCAATAGAAGAATATAAATATTTTACGTATTTTTATGGTGTAATTAATCTATTTTTTTATAAATGTCGGGTTATAACGTTGATTATCTATAGATAATATAGACTACGAGATAATACTAACATTTACTGTGTCATTCAGTGAAGACATCGTAGTCTCGGTTATACAATGTATAAAAGAGCAAATATTTTTAATGACGCATCAATATTTATATCACGGAAGTATGTATGTTCGTCTCATGTCCGGGACCTAGTTAGTCATTTAGATCTGTGCAAAATGACTTCCTTTGATTAGAATTGTTTAATAGATATTTAATTATAATCCTTATTTAATACCAAACAGGGCCTAAAGTTAGTATGGCGGTACTTTGTTTAACTTCTTCGTATTATTGGACTTTAATAACTAACCTTCCAGTATATTTCTTTTTAATAAATACCTAAACTTTCTCCTTTTCGACATTTAATTTTTTTTTTTAATGTCTTTATTTTTTAGGGACTTCTATCCAACTAGGACACGTCAGCCCCATCGTAGCCTAACTTATATAATATATATTCTTAATAGTTATACAATTTAAAGGATATAATACTAACTGTCAATAAATATATTAATGAGTGATATAAAACCTTCTGTTGCCGGAAGACAAAGTAGGTTTGTAACAATGTAATTAAAAATATGTCCCCTAAAATCTTTAGGCATTCCGTAACATCTCGTTATATTAAAGTTGTTACTACAGGATATTTTTAATCAAATCCCCATACTTTTAAAAATCCGGGCGTAGTTTTAATTAATACTGTGGACTGGTCTTCTACATAGTTCAAGAGCTAAACGAATTCAGACTCCTTTTATTTCTATGCCGTGGTCGCTTCAAAGCATTTATTAAAAGATTCTTCTAACAGACGACTCTCGTAAAGAATATAATTTTTTTTAGATAAAGTACGAATCTAATCTAATCTTATCTATTCTGAATGTTTTTTAGAGATTAAATCGTGAAAAACAAAAGAATTATTTCTTCACGTGACTCAACACTTGGAACTGAAAGAATAAGGGCATTTCAAAATGTAAATCTCGAATGTTTCATTGATAATTCAATATTTTCTAATAAACAAATATATTTAATACAAGCTGTGCCTACGGTTTTGTTCATGCGTAATGTTTTTAAAATAAAAGTAGCCTAAGTTACTCCTCATAACGTATCTGCCAGTGGGTCCTGTCAAAATCGGTCCAGCCGTTTCAGAGTTTAGCCGGAACAGACAGACAGAACAAAAAAGATTTTTATGCAAGTAATGTACTATACTTCCATATGGATGTAGTGAAAGAGCTGTTAATTTAGATTTACAAACAGACTCTACAATTTTATTTATATGTATAGATTATTTTTATCACATATAAAGATGTTAGATGTACAAAAGATTAGAGTGAGACAGACATATTTTTCTCTTTATCTTTCGAATCTTTTATCTATGTATAATTCAGGTAAAACGGTTAACAATACAGTTTTATTGTTAACTAACTTAGTAAAAATTTACTGTTTTATTATTATTAATTGAGCGAAGCGAACGAATTGAGCGGAGCGTTTTAAATAATAGCCCCTAGTAATATCAAGTTAACTTTCTTCTTTTGTACCCACAGCACTGAGTTTATTTTGTAACACAATACATATATCCTTACTTGTAATTTTGTTTCAGATTCTTATAAAGGTATCAAGTACAAGACAAATTATTTATCATCAGAATCATCTAATATAATTCTAATATCAGTTAAGATATTCAATATTCTTATATCCACTCAAATATTCTTTCCATAAATGTCTATTCTGATAGATTTCTATCTATTCCTCTTTCTACGGGGCATCTATTTTTTAATTCCTTGATAAACTATTTAATATAATCTAAGATCTCGTGATTCTCCATTGTCATTATATTTAATACTATTTATTTTTCTTCACTATATTGGCTTCTCTCTTCCATTGTTCTTTCTACACTACTCCCTTGTGAGACATGTCCGGAGGGTTTTTCAGCGCTTCTGAAGTTTGAACTGAAATAGTGAAACAATTTACTACTAGTAAGTACAACCAACAGAACTATCTGTTGTATATAAATATATATAATACATAGGTGTAGCTTAACAGTGCTTCAACAGGGAGATTCTGGAAGAATGATTAGTTTTAATTTTAACCACTTAAAAATTGTAATTTTAAAATCATAACAAAACTAAATAAAACCCTAACAGCTACTGCGTAATTAATTTGTAAATAAATAAAAACATTCTAAATTTGAAATTTATTATCTTTTACAATACGCCACGCTTAGCATTGAAAGTAAATACTAATATAAAACAGTTATCTTCAATGAAACTGTGAAATCCGTAATAACAATAAAATATTATAAACCCACATTTCATTATAGAACTTACTCCAATTTAATAAGGTTTAAAATTCATTGGATTGTACTTTTCTTTATCATATGAAATATTAAGTAAATACCAAATTGAATCTTATGGTTATGTGTCATATGGTTCTAATTCCCGTGTAGTTCTTCGGCTATTTCGCTCCATAGCATCTTGTGTTTTCTATTGCTCAGTGTTGGACAAATTTTGTCGTTTCCACTAACCGTAAAGTATAACGGTGGACGTATTTTTATAGCATTTATTAATCTTTCAACATCAATATAATATGAGGATTTTTTTTAAATAACGTGCTTTCTGACTGACACGGATCGGACAACTAAAACACAAGATGGCGGAAATTCGATGTCTCGCAAGTATCATACTGAAATGGCGATTCGCTCTTACTTTTATTGTGTAGTCAAATGCATATTATTATAATATAATAATTGATCTGACTAAAAACATTATGTAAACAGTGTGAGTTTATTATTTAAGCCTTAATGTCATAATAATATTGTAGAATTCATTTTATTCAAATTATAAATAAGTAATAAACAATTCAGAAATCCTTTACTTTACGACAAAAAAACAATGTAATAGTCAACTTCAAACCCAAAATAAATATTCTTAATATAAAATAAATCCGAAATAGGTATAATTTAGATATTTGAGATAAAACAAAAAGTTTTTACAATAAACTAAATTTCCCTAAGACAATAACTTATTAATTTAACTATTTCTTTTACTTCCTTGTTTATATTTGTCGGTGTCTTTTATTGTAATGTTTTGATTATAGTCTGTTTGTTTTGTGTCTCTTATTAAATCTTAATTTTCTTTTGAAATAAAAAGAAAAGTACTTAATTGACTTGTGTTTTATAATTTAAGACTAGATATTTGTATTGTGCTAGCTCCCTCCCTTCAAATAATAATCCATCTAAAATTTTAAAGTTTATACAATAATTATACTGTATATGTGTCCGTATGTGTAGTGGTATTGTAATTTAACTTCCATACTTGTTTTTCCCGTGAGGATATCGGAATAAAAAGGTATCCTATGTTACTCGTTGGTTACGCCTTCGACACTTTAAGGAATTATTTAAATCGATTCAATTACATATTACGCTTCATTTTTATAACAAACAAATGAACTAAAGTTTCCTCTTTATGATAATAGATGTCAGTAGTGTTATTTATTTATTTATTTATTTACCTTCACGCCATATCCCTTGCGGGGTAGCCAGAGACGACGGAGCGCCAAACGCTACGGTCTTTGCATACCTCTTTCGCCTCGGCCACAGACATCAACCTCTTCATACATGCCCTCCGGGGGGTCCTCATGCTTTTTACGTGACCTTCCTCCAGTATCGTAGCAACTGTGTTTTCGAAGGTCACTCGAGGGCTCCCCCTGTCTCTCTTACCGCTCACTTTTCCCATATAAATCTTTTTTACCATTCTTTCATCACTCATTCGTTCAACGTGCCCAAACCACCTGAGCACGTTCTTCTTCATTCTCACCGTGACATCTTCGCTAGTACCTGCCATTCTGTGGATCTCTTCATTGCGGATTCGATCAGCTAGACTGACTCCGCATATTCTGCGAAGAGATCGCATCTCCACAGCATTCATCTTTCTTACATTCTTCTTCTGTGTTACCCACGTTTGGCTGCCGTATAACAGCGTCGGTAGCAAAACTGCATTGTGTACAGCCAAACGTGCAGCTATACTAACGTTTTGCCGTCTCAACAATGCAGTCAAAGCACCATTGACTCTGTTACCGACAGCAATACGTCTTTCCACATCCATTTCGTATCTTGATTATTTATATAATTCTCTTAACCCTTGACGTTTGTTAGGAAATAGAACTTATTACCTCTGATTAAAACATTCCTTTAACAGATATATTGCGTCATTAGAGTATTAATATTATATATCTTATAATTCCATCAATTTAACACCACTGACATCATATATTCGTAGCTTCATTATATTTAACATAGGTACTGTTCTCTTATGCCCAAAAACAATTATTTATTATAAAGTTTAAATTAACGAGTGATTTCATTCAGTACTAACAACTTATTCTTTTAACAATATATTGAGTGTAATGAATCCATATCAGCCCACACCTTAATAATAAATACCTCTTCTTCTACGAAATATATTTCTATGAATTCACGTCCGTCGGTCGGACACGTGCGTGATTTTATTTGTTGTCACTTGCCCAATAGTTTAGATAACAAACACTTAATTAAATATATATATATATATATAAATATAAATAATATTGAAGCTAGAATCAAACTAACTCAGAGTGTATTATAAAATAAAGGTTTAACTTCATTTCACCTGAAATTATCGAAGCTTGTTCTTTCAGTTTTGTTCTGGCCTGTTTCTTCCCTCGGGGTTGTAATTTCAAATGAATTAATATTTTACCCCTTCAGTTTTAAATTATTAAGGTATTCTCTTTCAATTTACTCTCTTTTATTTACCTTGTTTTAAATTTTAAATACTTTATATACACTTTTATTTACTTTGAATGTTTTAAACACGGCTAACACGATTCTTACAGAATTCATCGTGTATTTTTGAGTTCATATTTTATGCAGTCCTGCATTAGGACCAACCAAAATAAAATGTGATCGCGCATATTTTAAATGTTGTAAATTTTTTTATTCATATATTGGTAGTTACATATACAGTTATAGTTATATGTTTTTGCAGCTTAGAAGTTACTTCTTAAGGTATTATTATGTTTAACTAGTCGTGACGAATACATGTGATAAATAATGTAATGTCTTGATTATTTATATAATTCTCTTAACCCTTGACGTTTGTTAGGAAATAGAACTTATTACCTCTGATTAAAACATTCCTTTAACAGATATATTGCGTCATTAGAGTATTAATATTATATTATTTATACCAATAGTTTATAGCTGTTAGAATATATTTCATTTATGAGATATATTAATTGTTTTATTTATATCGTATTTTTCTATTGACTTCCTTTACTTGACTTGTAATAAAATCTATAATATCACTAAGATATACCAAACAATCCTAAAGTTGTTAATATGACCATTTAAGTATAAATACGTGTGATGTTTGTTCTTCTCATGGTTTGTGTGTTTACCATTACACGTCTCATATGAAGGTTCTGGAAGGTACAATAGTTATATAATTAGATGGTCTATTTACATAAGAGTCAGTCCAGCCAGTGGAAGTATAACTAAGTCCTGCCGCTCACTGGAGCGATACAACTACTTGCAGTACCGCACCGCCGTGATTACACGATTACACATAATATTCTGTTACACTGATTAACTATAAGTTTATAACATATAATAAAAATAGAATAGAAGTGTCTGTTTGTATTTCCATGATAACAACTTTCACTGTATCCATATAAATTATATACGATACTTAGATGAAGAAATCTTTTTTTATGTCTCTTTGTTCCAGCTAATATCTGAAACGACTGGATTGATTTTAACAAAACTTTTACTGGATAGCTGAATATAGGAAAGTAATAATAAATTAAATTAAAATATATTTATTATTTAGATTATTTATATATTGTAATGTAATCTATTGATTAATGAACTGTCAAATAAAGAAAACAGCGTATATACGTTTCAGAAGAAATTACTCTTTTGACAAACCACGAGAAGGACAAAAAAAAATGTATATATGAAAACCAAAGAGGATACTTCATCTCAGTATATTTACTTTAAATACCAAATGTGAATTGAGTTTTCATTTTGTTTGGAGGACGTTTTATGGCACAGATGATATTTTAATTTAATTTTTTATACAATCTCAAACAGAAACCGAAAATAATTAAACTATGAGTTAATTGATTTTCAATTTAATAGAAACTAATGAACTTAACAAATGGTTTGTATTATATGAGGAGTATCATTTAATAGCGGTAAGGAAAAATACAATTAAACTATAGCATTTTAGTTATATAGTTGACAGTTTTTTTTTGACATTTAAAAACTATATTTTATTAAGGTTTCAACAAATACATTGTATTGTTTTATCAGATCTTTAGAATAAAAGAGAAAGGAATTTTATTACTTACCTTGATTAATTAATGTTTTATTAAAACAGTAAATTCTTTAAATGATTATTTATTGAATATTTGTACATACTTATACATAACAGCTTGTAACGCTTTAAAATTTCTACCTCAGCTACTAATTTTCTTTTGTAGTCCAATTTTCCCAAACTCGACACTAAAGATAAAGGGAACTGTTGATCTTTTTATATTATTTATCGCCTTTTCTGGACAATTACCACTTTTCTCAAAATCAACTCTTTGTTTCTTCCATATCGTGAGACTCCACTGGTGCTTCTATTGTAATTTCTCCCTTCACAACTATACTATTTTCATTATCAATCCGTCTGTGCAATTTTCCAATAGTTCAGTCGAATATTTTTTGTTGATATTATCATTCTTTATGTCTTTCATAAATAACATACTTTCAAAGTATTCTTATTCTTTTCTCTTTATATATTCACTCTCGTCAGCTATTTTTAAATCTTCTCTTCTCTGGATTGGTAATTCTCTTGCAATACAATTCCGAATTTTTGTTATATGTCTCCTATCTTAGTCTATTTAAAATACCTAATATACATACGAAATTTGACTTTACTCTATTCATCATGTCATTGTTACATCGTTTTTCTGTTTGCATAATACCTTTTATATGTCCTATTACATAATGGAGGACGTGCTTTGCACTATTGCACTTATCAGTTTTTCAGGATCTATAACAACATTTTTCCAACTCGATGGGTTAATTTGACTGACAGCGGTCGGGTGTTATAGCAACAATACAAAATGGCGGCGAAAAATTGTATATTGTACAACTTGTAGGATAAACGAATCTCTTAAAGACTGATTATAAATTGACTTCCATTTTTGTATTTGATCGGAATTAAAATTACTTTATTATTTAATGATTTTATAATTTTAATAAGTCCATATACCAGGTATTTAACTCACGTCACAGATTCTCGTCTGAGTAATAACGCTTAGTTCAATACTTACATTTAAGACAACTGAATGCTGTTACTTTTTAATAATTTAAAATAAAACTAAGTTCAATATTTGTTTCTGAATATATTTTAACAGAATGTCATACTTATTAACGGCTAATTAACATAACTAGTGGTCGCCCAGTGGTCGAAATTCGACCATATAATAAATTTAAATTGTAAGTGACTTAATATACATTATTAAAATAATTAATATACATTATTAAAATAATTAATATACATTATTAACATACATTATTCAAACATTATTAAGGTTCTACTATCGAAAACTAACTACTATAACCACAGATTTTACCAAGACTGTTATTTGCCAATTTCTTTTTTGAACAAATTATATGAAATTAAAAGAAATGTTCAATTCATGTTCAATTCTAAGTAGTCTGTTAAATTGTTGTAAACTTCAGACCTAAGGCTTGTTTGATTTTGTCGAATGAAATGTAATCGTGAACCCTCTATTCTCACATACATATCAACAATCCACTGCAGAAATAGTTTTTGTGAATGGTGTTACATGCTGAAATCATTTCTAATTGCTAGTCGATAGGCTGTATACTGAAGCATGGTTAATTTATTTCTGGGTGCTCTTGAATTAAATGTAGTTGGTGTATTATGAGCAATATTGACATGCCACCCAGTATCACCGTTGGGAAAAAGCAGTGGGTACGCTAAAGGGTCTAATGATGAGTCCAAAACTGAGATATTCTTAATTATACCATTAACTTTTGAAAAACAAATCATATTTCATTCAAAAGGTGGCTTACCATCAACTGTATTAAATATTACTGCTACATCAGTTTGAACTGCATCATTAAATCGGCGTAGATCTAAATGATGATTTACTTTAATGAGCATACAAATTTCTTTGTTTTGATTTTTGACTCTCGGACAATGATGTTTCATTGCAATGAATGACCGCACAAAAGGATTACTGCCTTCCAATTCCAGTGAAATTTCATGCATAATGTTGTTACATGTTTGATTAACATGTTCTTGTAATCTATAATTAATGGCAGTGTCAACATCATAAAAATATAATTGTGCATAACATGGTGAGCGACCATATGTGGCAGTCATTGGGCCTGATCTGTGATAAAAAAACATCATGTATTTTGAAATGATACACTCCACTTGTAACTGCCTCAGCAACTTTGGCTTCTGAGCTAACCATAGCAAAACATGAATTATATTTCCTAATATTTTAAAATAATTTTTTGATTTACTTGTTATTGAAGGTTCATTTGAAGTAAGTCCATCATATAATATTTTAAATCAAATATTCATTTTGACTTAAGGGTGGTAATATTACTTTACTCTTGTGACAACATGAAGTGAATGCAGTTTGGTCGCCTAGTCACTTCAGGTTCAAAATGTTGATGTCATAACTTAAAAACACATTTGGAATGACATTTAGAGCACACTTAAATGCATCTCAAAATCATATTACTATCTAATTCTACTGATGAGGAATTATTCCTTCCTCTTAGAGAAATATTCCTTCTTCTTTGTCTCTCACTCCGACTCGTTAATGTTCTATGTCGAGGCATAATTAAAGTTCTTTCATAGATTACTGAAATCAAGAAGAGAAAAAGTTTTTACACAAAATCACTTATTTATCCTAAAGTATATGCAATTACTGAAATCGTAAACTACAATAATTGCTTTGAACCAGCAATATCAAAAATGTTTGTACCTGAATGTTGTTATTGCAGATTGCTGCTACAGAGCTTTCTTTATGCATATAATGATAGTCCTTGAAAGACGACGATACGTTTAAATATATCTTACTGCTGCACAACTCACATAAATTTGTATAAACGCTCAGTATTTCACGTAGTATTCGTCAAATAAAACTTTAATTAACTTTAAACATTCAATAAAACCACAACAAACAAACTTTTCAACTACGTCTATAATAAAGAAACAATTTGACCACAGAGTATGTATGCGTGTGTCAAATGCATGCTGGTTAGTATAATGTTTTATTAACTGATTTAATTTATTTTTTACGCATTATTATTAAAATCTTTTATTATATTTAATTAAATGAGACAAATTAAACTTTTTTTTTGAGTACTCTGTCTATGCACAAAATGAAAAACAAAAGAAACCATTTGACCACAGAGTATGTATAGGCAAATATATATATTTTTGATATGTCAATGTCAGTACTCTAAGTCTGTAGTAAGTATGTGTGTGTGAATTTGCATGGTAGTGTGTGTAATATTTCTATGTCTATAGACAAAATGAAAAACAAAAGAAACATGTGTGTGCGAAATGCATGGTAGTGTGGGTAATGTTTTATTTATTGATTTAATGTACTTTATAAGCATTATTATTGAAAAATATTAGCGTTCTGCACTTCTCCTGTACATAAACTATAAGTGTGCCAAGTTTTATGCTCTTGCGTCCGCGCAATTTGCGTAAAAAGGGGTCCAAAGTTTTGGCATCACGTATTAATATATAGATTCCGAATAATTTGTCAAAAACAAATTATGCGCATTTATTTCGGTAAAACATAATATTAATTAAATTTGTACCACAAAAAAAAATCAGAAATTATACATATAATTTTCTATAAAAATTTAAATATCATTCAATCATCCACGATCGTCAGACTTTGTAATAATCTCGAAATGTCAATTCTATCTTTCAATTTTCGCTTATTCAATTCTTTTAACGGTAACAGGGACACAAACTGGCGGACATCGTCTTCTTTCTTTATCTTTTATATCTATAAGTTGTGTATAACGCTAACCTCTTTATATATTAGAGCATTTAGATCCATCTGTGTATATGTTTTCCGATACAAGTAGGTATGTCTTTCAGATCTTTAGTTTCTATATATTTGGTGTATTTTCTATAAACAAAGTATCCGATGAATTTGTTGATTCGTTATCGTTCTTTCCGTTATTCTTATCGTTATCACGATCTATATCTTTTGTACCACCTAAAAAGTATTTTACAAAGAGTTTGTCAAAGTATTCGTATTGCTTTCTCTTCTTCGCTGTTGTCTCTTCTGTAAACAGCTCTGGAATAGAACATGCTCGTAAATTCTTCTAACCCTTTTGGAATTCTCGAGCTGAATACACTTGTTTATAAGTCAAATTTGTGTTAATTAGATGTAATTAATTAATAATATTGTTTAATATTTTTTTATATGAGAATAAGATTGTATTTGAAGTCATAAATTTTTTTAACCAATTAATTGTATAATAAATGCAAAATATTTGACACATTTATTTGAATAATAATATTATTATTCATACAATGATACTCTAATATATCCTTTAATAACCTTAGCTATTTCAGATGTAGGTAAATAATACATATTCATAAAAGCGAGTATTGCCTTACGGAGGTGGTTTATCTCACGACTCGAGGCATGCTAACTTACAATATACAACCTTTTGCAGTCGTGATTGTCCGCTAAAATTTCGATTCAACTACTAGCATACTTCAAACCAAACCTTCAATCTGAACCTGTGAAATAATTTATTGAATCTATAATATGAAATAGAGATTTCACGGATGCTATTAATTTTTCGGAGTTTAAATTCTTAAAAACAGTTCTCAATTTACGTGCACTCGTAGTGACGCTCAGCGGACAACTAAAACAAGATGGCTGCGTCGCGCAAATAACTCATCGCCCGTATTCGTGTTTATTTGAATATCTATTTGCCAATAAACTGCAAACAGACAAACACAAACTAATAACTACTATTCTCTACACAAATAAACTGTTATATTGCTGATATTACTTTAATAGAAATATCTTGTTAATATAACTAAAACAAGAGTTGAACATTTTTATTGAATTTGTTATTTAAAAACCAAATAAAACTATTTATTTAGTTTAGTATAGTTCTATTTAAAAAGTTGTTGAAATATTTAGTGCAGCGACGAAAGAGTTTTTGGTTGTAATCGGATTATGTTATTTCAATGACACTACTTTCTAGTTTTATTTATATAACTAACATAAATTTCATATATTTTAAACTTTGTAAAATTTTATTTTATTTACTCCAATGTATATATATAATTAATACTTATTTCATATTTATTATTTAGACCTTTCATGGAAAATATTTTTCATAATGTCATTAGTTGTTATATATTTTTGTTTTATAATCATGATTCAATAATTATATATACAATATATATTTGCTTTCTCTATAATAAATGAATGTCCGATATTTAAAAGATTTAGTTCTGAAGTGTAACATTTTAAGGGTACATATTTATATATATAATATTTGTCTGTAATGGATGTCTGTTTATTTTTCTCAGGACATATTCAAGTCCTGTTATAAGTACAAATATGTTAGTATAATTATTTGTGAGAGGACGGACAGACACACCGACGCTCACAATAATGGAATGGTAATACCACATTTCAAATATCACCAGTCGCCGAGATGGTATTTAGTTAGTTATATTAGGTATTTTAGTTAATAAATGTGTAAAGTTAATTATTTTATCCTCATCTTAGGATGTATACAATTAAATACATAGTTTATGTTATTTTGTAAGTAATTTCATTTATTTTTTTTCAGTGGAAATCACGATGGTGTGTCATGAGGAAGCTCTCTCCAGTAGCAGGTATGCTCTCATTCAAAATATTATTTATATACTCATATTAATTCTAGATTCTTCCAGAAATTTCTTTCTATAAAAATCTGGCTTAAAGGAATAAAGTTAGGGAGGAAATCCCTCCCCCTGGGTTAACGCGTGGTAACATATTAGCAACAATGTTTTTGCAATAATCAGTAAACAAAAACAAACAAAACAATACTATTTATTAGATACTACCGCCGTAGGGTTTAAAACACCCGTAATCATGTGATTTGTCGCCTTAATTACTGATATACAATAATATATCTTATTACATGCGTGTTAAAGTCTATTTTACTTGTTTTTATTTTATATCTTTTATCTACCCTCACTTAATCTAAGATTAAACGAAGGGTTCCGTAAGTTTATGAGATAAGCTGGGACCCCAAATCTTTTGCTCTGAGTGCTATCAAATACATTTATAGCTGTAAATACAACTATACTTATTTTTAAACTACCCTCTTTAAAAAACGTAATATATATATATATATATATATTGTAATTATTTTTATTACATCATACCTAAATCCATAAAAAATAATTAACTATCTAATTCGCAAGGATTTTATTATTCTTGAATATCAACGTTTATGATTTAACGATGATGTCACCTGGATGTCATATCAAGGTAAGCGTGCTACTAATTGGAACGTTAGTTTGTATTTGTGTTACTCGTGTCTCCTAAACGGCACGTTTCTCGCAATTTATCTATCTAAAAATATACATATATATTAAATGTAATATTGACCATGTTATGGGATTGTATAAAAAACTAAATTAATTACAATTAAAATAAAAGAAAGTTAACATTGCGATACTTGAGTAATGTCTGTCGGTGTAAAGTTGATGACATTTAATATATTCACTGGTTTTATATTGAAGGAACGAAATGGCAAATGATAATTATACATTGAAGTTAAATGATTAAGATACATCACATCACGTGGAGTGAATGAAAACTATCTCATTCATTCATTTAAGTAAATTTGTAATTTCTTTATATATTTGTTTATTTAAGATGAGATCTGATGATAGATGTTAATAAAGTGTTTATTTTTTATAATACTAGTATTTGCCCGCGACTTCCACGCGTTTAGTTCGTTTTAATTTTACCACCGATTACACTTTAAAAATTGTATCCTATTCTAAAGTATAAGTTGTATAAATGTGCAGTATTATCAAAATCCGTTCAGTAGTTTTTGTGTAAAACAGTATCAAACATACATACAGCAAACTTACGCATTTATAACATTAGTAGGATTTAAGGTCATATATTACCTAATTATGTAATAAAAAAGTGTCTTAAGTGCTTCAGATTTACAATTTAAATACTACTCAAGTTATCAAAACCACTTAATATTTCACTTTCATCACTCACTTTGGCTTTTATTTAAGCTGTCTGTTTTAATTCCTCTCGTTTTTATTACATACTACCTTTGCGCACGACTTCGTTCGCGTGGAGTATGATTAAAAAATCGAAGTAGCCTAAGTTACTCCTAACATCAGATATCCGAAAATGAAAGTCCTGTTAAAATCGGTCCAGCCGTTTCAGAGATTAGCCGGAACAAACAGATAGACTGTCTGTTTTTTTATGTAAGTACCGTATATATTTTCATTTGTATTTAGTTAAAACTTGTTAATTTGCAATAACAAACAGATATTACAATTTTATTTATATATATAGATTTCACTGACTTACAACTAAGCATTAAGCATATTAAGTTAACAGTAAACCGCGTTATATCATAAGTAAACTAAACATTCTCCCACGAGATAAGAGACATGTAGTATTTTTTGTCCGGTGAGGAGATAGTGAAGACAAACAAACAAAGAGACACGTTACTCGTTTACGAAGCCTTAATTCCATAAGTATGCCCATTCATGAACATAAATGGAATAAAGATGTTAAAACAAATGAGAGTGCAATTGTAAAACCGGTCCGCCTACACACACACACACACACACACACATACACACACACACACACACACACACACACACACACACACACACACACACACACACACACACACAGACACACACACACACACACACAGACCGCGAAGTCGACCCGTCACGAACAACGTGAGAACACAGTGAGAACGCGGTGAGAACGTAACAACTATACACAATTACCCTATACTATGTCTGTCTCATAGATAGTTATTAATTCAATTAACCAAAATCATTTTAAGTTTTGTTTCTTATATTTAATGCCTAAATCATCAATTAATTTATATATTTGTTGTATAATCAATCTCTTTCTCTGATCTATTATAATTTGTTTTAACCAATTAATTAAACATAGTATTTACAATAGTAACATCTCGTTGACACGCCGGGAGGGATGCTGCGATCTCGAATCACGTTCGGGAGATAAGATCAAATTAATAGAAGAGTCCCTCTCACAAGAACATATCACCTAACTCATAAACTTCAATATCCCTTTATAAAACCTTCTCCAAATATAAAACACCTGTATATTATTATTTTACTAATTCCTCAATTCGTTTGGTGATCATTATATTACGTAAGATATATCGTATGAGCGTCACTAAGTCGCATACGATATAAATAATATCACTAGAGCGAGTGTATTTATATATATCATTAGATGATCTTGACATTTCAGTGTGTATTTTTAACCGACATAGAACAAATATTTGTAAGTTTGTAGGTCACTGGAATGTGGGAATATTTCAATGTTTACGATCAAACCAAATAAAACGTAGTTAAAATATTAAAACATAATTTTATATAAAAAAAATAGTTTTCTAGTTTTTATATATATTATAAAACAGAGTAAATTTTCAAAGTTCCAAAAAAGATTAGAGTTCTCTTCTGCGTTCTTTTATATCTCCTCATATAAATAAAGTGTAATAATAATAATAATTAATAAATAAAACTTAAATCTAAGTCACATCTATAAATAAGTTAATCTTAGTGTCTCTTTATCGAGAAGTGCTGTGACATCAGCGTTAGAGAATCCACCTCTATTATTACACTGCACTATATATAACACACTTTATTGTAATTAATATATATTATATAGGTATTTTATCTTTTATTTTATACCCACTATGGGTAAAATCTTTTTTATCTTTCCGTTTTCCTCAAATTTTTAAGAACATTAACCATTAAATATTCAAAATTTTTCATAAAAATTACTATTATTTTTCTGCTCTAATACAATATTTATTAGATAACAGTTCCGTGTTGTTGAATAAAATAACAAAAATCTTAACAGCGCGATTTACAAGACCATAAAATTTTTACAACGCCATCTATTATCATGATCATGAACTTATTCAAGTAAAGAATACGTAGGTACTTACCTCGAAATGAATTTTAAATATTAACGTAATATTTCCTTAGTTGTTAAACTTAAAATGAAATTACTCAAAACAATGGCACTCTTAAATTAAGTTGGTAACCAGACCGGATACTCTCAAATAAAACACAAACTTGCCGCCATTTTAACAATTTTATAACAACCTTTATTCTCTATTATATAAGGTGCATAAGATTAATTGTTCAAAGTACAATGCCTGAATCAATTAAGCCATTCTAGTCCTTGTGTGTACACAATAAGAACTATAATCCGTTAATGATAACGATTTCGCTGAATCACATTTGCGTACGGAAAGTCGAAATCTAGTGATGGGTGAAGTAGTAGGAGAATAATATATCGATATATTTTTTTGTTCAACAATTTTTTTTTAAGATAGAGATTAATCAATCGTATGACTAAAATGTTATCAAAATTACTTGTTATATGGTCAAATATATATATTAAAAATTATTTAAAAAAATATATTAAAGTAAACAATATCTCGTAAAGAAAATCAATGTACTCAAGCTTAATATTTATATAAAATATATATTTTTAATTCAGTAAGTAATTGAGTGAAGAATAATATGGTAAAGTACATATTTTACAAAACATACAATTTCAGTATCGACATCGATACTCTTGCCATAACTATTTAATAACGTGTTTATCAGCGACAGGTAGAGGGCTGGGTGTTTACAGACAGACAGATTACCGCTTTTTACATTCCATGGAATTACTTTAGTTATTTTATTTTATTTTGAATTAGTGTCGCTGCAGTGTTATCTGTTTATATTTTTATAACAAGGCCGAGTGGACAGTTTTATACACACACACACACACACACACACACACACACACACACACACACACACGCACACACACACACACACACACACACACACACACACACACACACACAAACCCACACACACACACGCACAGACTAACAACGCCCACTATCTCCAAATAACATTTTAAATACAAAACAAAATCATTAAACATACAAAACTTGTACCGTTACAGAACTATAACTTGATTCGATTAAAAAAAACTAACTGAAATAAAACCAAGTCTCTTCATCCACAAGGGTGCGTACACACAAATATCACAATTTATAAACCTGTGTAGGTTAAAAATAAGTAAAGTAAAATATTTTTAAGTCTGGCATATTGATACTAATATTTGCATTTGGATTGAAGGGTCCCAGATTCGATTCCCGGCCGTGAAAAAACATATAGCTATATACATACATATGCTATGTCGTTGAAGAATTTAAAGACAATTAATTATCTTAACCAAGTTTGTTAAATGAAAAATAATCTTAAAAACATCTCCTTCACTTTCTATTAGTTCAGTTAAAAACTAATTAAGATACAGTATTTTAATTGTAAATTAATGAGTTGATTAAGTGGTTAGAGATAGAAGAGACTGATAAGGCGGGCTTATCAAATATTTAATTAAATTGAGAACTTTCTTTACTTGATAAGGAGCTTATGAAGTTTGTTAATTTAAGATTAGGACTAAATAATGAGTCATTTTAAATAATTTTATATTTAAATGAAAATAACATTAGTGTGGAGATGACCTTATGTTTAATATATCATGCGTCATACAAATTTAAACCTTATGTAATATGAGTAGAGTCTATTTACATTTGAAATGAATAAAGCAACATTTTAATACTGTTTCAATATTAAATGCGTATCGCCTTACATTTGTAATACAGTACTATAAACGTCTGTTTTAAATAGAGCTGTACTGTTCTCATACATGTACTTATGCAGTGTGTGTGTGTGTGTGTGTGTGTGTGTGTGTGTGTGTGTGTGTGTCTGTGTTGGCTGAGTGTTTATTAATATTATTACTTTTTATTAATAAAAATATATTTTTCTATGTTATTGTCGTTCCCGTCACGTCCTCGTCACGTTACTCACCTGATACAAATGTATTCAAATCATACACACATACATCGTGCATGTCGAGCTCATACTAAATAACATACATCACATGTTAGGAATACTTTTATTATAAATTGCAATAATAGTAATATCTAAATGCAGTAAAGACTAAAATAATATGTTTGTTAACATTTAAAAAGCATAGGTACACAGATATGTCATAAAAGAATAGTTTAACACTAAACCTACTGACAATTCTTGTATCCTTGTTCCTACCGCACGCCGTCAAATTGACCGGTAATTAAAAGTTATTTTATGATATAACGCAGATAATAATGGAAATAATTAAAAGTAAAGAATGTAGAAAATATTATATGCATATTCTAAGAATTGTCATGTAGTTTGATAACGATATTATAACGTTTAAAAATGTGCAAGTTTTACAAACGTTTAAGAACGGTCAATTTGACCGGTACTTGGTAGGCTTAGTGTTAAATAATTTAACCATGAACGTACTGATTTAAAAAAGTTAAGAAATTCTGATGTCCCGATGCAAATCCTTAAAAGTTGTAAATAATTATTGTAATTTGCAATAATACAAAATGTAGGAGATCAAGTCTTCCAAGGTGTACACTCCACCTGCGTCTGACGTCTGTGAGACAACTGTCAATGTGTCAATTTGTAAATGTCACAAGTATCACAGATAATACAACACGCATATATGCATAATACATTCAATTAATATTATTATTATTTATATAATTGCTAATAATTTGTTTTATCTTAAAGCTTAAAATAAATGTATTATAGCTGTAAAATTTTGCCATAGGTTATTTACGTCTTGTGTGTTAAGGTGGCAGCACTGTGCCCGCCCTTTTTTAATTTATAGGTTATGTTCGTGTTGTATTTGTATTGTGACATCTTTACTTAAAGTTAAAATATATTCATGATATACTAGGTGCTAATAGAGTCACTGTCAATGTATATTTAGTGTTAGAAATTCAAAGTGGACTACTCAAAGGGCCGAAATAACAAAGGCTAAACGGCACGTTATTGCGCAGGTAATAACAGCCATTATATAACGAAACTTTGTTTGAAGATCCTCTTTGAGAAATTGTTTTAGTCACTTCCATAGAACAGTGATTTTATTGAATCTTTATATATAATTTGTTTAAAACTTTATCTTTTGAAGATATTGTATTTGAATATTAAAGTGAATATGCAAATTGTTTGTTATGCAACAAACAATAATAAATACGATTATATAAATATATCACTTGAAGCGTTTCCATCCTCAATGGAGCGGAACTGTAAGATATACAGATAATATTCATAAATAGATGTTATATATGATTTTATTGTGTATACATTTTTATTATTAAAATATATATGTAATATTTATCTCGGATCTTTCCCTCTATTCGTCGATCCATCAATCAACGGCTTAGAATTATAAATCTAAAAATATACGTTAAAAATAGTAAAATTTCCGTTAATGTACACACATATAAATATACCAAATTTGATTACAAAATACAATATTGTAATTTTATTTATATACTAGTTAATGTGATGTAAATATTTTCGACTCGCAATGATTTATTTTTCATCTTAATTTGCATCATGTCCCGACCTGTCCGAGCAGGTGCTGCTGTCCGCACCTGCTCGGACAAGGCGCGTTTGTTACAAAAAATACATATGAAACCTTTTAGTGCAATGCATGCATGAGATTTTATATTAACTAGCTGTGCCCACGACTTCGATTGTGCGGAGTATGTTTATTTTTATTAAAGTAGCATATGTTAATTATAGTATCAGCTATCCGCCCGTGAAAGTCTTGTTAAAATCGATCCAGCCGTTTCCGAGATTAGCCGGACTAAACAGACATGCAGACAAAGATAGAAAACAAATTTAAAAATAGATTTGTATGTAGTAATAGTAGTTAATTTCGATTTACAAACAGACACTTCAATTTCAAGACAATTCAATTATATATATGTACCTATATATAATGATTTTCAATTAAAAAAATCCTAGACTTAAGATCTTTCAGTACACATTAAAATAGGTTGTATTATTGTATATATAAAAAAAATCTTTAAATTATTATCCCATAAATTGATTTATCTTTCGTCGCAGGATACTATGAAAACTGAAGACGGGTTAAAAGAATTACAGTAATACCCCGCTTTACGCGAGGGATACGTTCCAAAAAAAATCGCGTTAACTGAAATTCGCATATAACGAGGTTTATGATTAAACATAGTCAAAAATTATTACAAAAAAATACATATAATTTTAATCAATCACTTTAATTCTAGGAACACTTTATGCAATACATACTCTTATTTTTACGGAAAAATACATCTATTGTTGATGACTACATTATATTTATACACACTTTCGCGTAATTCGAGGCATTTGAGCGCGAAATTTGCATCCGCGTTATAGTGAAACCGCGTATAACGGGGTCGCGTAAAGCGGGGTATTACTGTATACAATAACAGATGTCAAAGACTAAATCAGTATAATATTTCAAATTCACACATTGCACAGTTCACAGTGCACAGTGCACTTAAGATACGTCACTCGTAATCTCAATACACTTTCTAATCGGTACAATGATAATAATCTTTCCTCTCACCTAACCTTGAGAAGCTGAATCTTTCATATCCGAAGGTTGTATGTTAATATATAATGCAAATTAACATTTGGTGTCTCAGTGTGAGATACGAACGACCTTCACCTCAAAAAGATTTATCACTAAATAAAATTTAATTAATTATACTTCTTACTTAATATTAAATTAAAGTTATTCTCAAACTTCTATCCAGTTTTTTACAATTTTAAAGTAAGATAATATTATTTTACGTTGCAGAGTTAAACCACACTAAGTAAGCTATTTCTGATTAAATTTTCAAATCAAATTCAATGTTAATTTAAAAGTATCATCCAGTCTTCAAACCACACGATAATTAGGATAACATAAACAATTGAATTATAAATACCGTGTATAACCATCAAAGTGCAGTTCATTGTACTCCAAAAAGTGTTTCTAACATGTCAGCGGTAACATGGACCCGTCGAGGCTAATATAAACTGAAAAGGACTAGAGTGTTTACGTTGTCTACCGCTCTGTTTACTATTGTAAGTATATCTATTAACAGAAATAACTCTGGAACCGTCTTCCACTTCTGTTTTTAATATCGCGTGCCGTTCAGCGAATCTTTTATATCATTTATTCATCAGAATGACCGTCTTAACTTTAAGTTTTGAAACCGCCTCTGATACGGTACACCGATGTGACATCAAAATATGACATTTTTGACATGATGAAATCTGTAGACACTAAATTTTTTTTTTTTGTCTTTTCTCTATACTACTTTTGTAGTAGAATCTATACATATAAATAAAATTTAAGTGTCTGTTTGTTATTCCAAATTAAAAGCGTTCAACTCAATGCATATAAAAGTATGTACGGTACATAAAATAAAACTATCTGTCTAATTGTTCTGGTTAATCGATCGGCTGAAACGGGTAGATCGATTTTAACAGGACTAACTCTGGAGAATAGCTAATGTTATAGGGAGTACGTTTTATTAAAAAAAAAACATATTCTTCTAGTAATATTATTGAGTAACATTCTCTAAAAACTATGTATTATTGTTAAAGAAATACACACGATTATAGCAAACATTAAACAGGACAAATGTGGTTGTATGAAAACAGTTTTGAAATGCTAATGTCCATACACAAATGTAGGACGCGGCATTGTCCTACGAGGCTGTCATGCTAAACTATAGGACGTCTAGGAGTCTGAAGAAGTGAAAGTACTGAAGTCTTGAGACATCTAGATAAGTGGAAAGTTAGTTAAATTCATGGCATTGTTTTTGAGGCGGATATTATTAAACAAACATTGTTTCATAAAATTATATTGATTCTATGAATTTTGTGGTCAAGTTGGTACTTCGGCCGGATGCCTGTCGGAAACAAAGACTGCTCCAAATACCGGTGCCCGTTGAGCTGCCCTTGTGTCCCTTCACGAGTTTCGGACATAAATTTTAGCTAATTGTTCACCTTTTTGGGTCAACAATTCTTCTTGTTGATAATGGTATGTTTAAAAAGTACCTTTGTTTACTTTTTATGAAATATGATTTTGTAATATGTCTAACGGAACCCAGATTTGAAGTCTGTCTCAGGAGTTTCAAATATCAAGCAAAAAATATAAACGTACAGTTTAAACACGAGAAAAAGGATTAAAAACACATACACTTTCAACTTTATAATCTAGATTTTATAACATTTATTTTACTTTGTCGAAAACATTATGAAAAAAGTTTACACTGAGAGATTTCTTGAATAAATCCACGCATATGGATAAATCAAATAAATCACCCCAATTTGCAGTGTTCACAGCGTCCATATCATATAAAACACACCTCCCAGACTCCATTTAACACACAACACACGACACACTATCCAACAGCCGCCTGCGCCTGGTGATATTGACTCCAATCGCCCGGAAATATTTTACGACCAACATTCTGTGTTCGTTCATTGAGATCGGGTTACTAAACGTCTCTATTTCCTTTTTCTATCTCCCTTTATATCTTGGAAAGCAGTAATGTTATGCCGCTATCGGATTTACAGGAATCCGTTTTTAATATACACCTTTGTGTCTAGTGCGACTTTTTTACAAAGTTCGATTTATATGAAATGAGAACAATTTAACATCCGTCACGCTAGATGGCGTTGTTTATTATGTATTCAAAAGTTTATCAAATAAAATGGACAAGTCACTGTTAATCATTTATACATAGAATTTTTCCTTCCAAGGATGCTAATGACCAAAATGGTTTTAGAATCATCTATTCAAATATCAATTTAGGCGGAGTCGGGACGGAGTACTAATTCATTGTCTGCGAAGTTTGGATGTACTTAATTCAGAACAAGACAAATGCATTTGGAAGATTGTCCAGTTATGTTTTACGTCTTGTCTGGACTAGTCTATTATATATATACAGTATTAATCCGTCTGTATATTTGAAAATCATTTGAAATCATCTTCACATTAATTACTTTCTTAACACTAAACCTACCGACAATTCTTGTATACCTGTTCCTACCGCACGCCGACAAATTGACCGGTAATTAAAAGTTATTTTATTATATAACGCAAGTAACAATGGAAATAACTAAAAGTAAAGAGTGAAGAAAATATATAAATATATTATATGCATATTCTAAGAATTGTCGTGTAGTTTGATAACGATATTATAACGTTTAAAAATGTGTAAGTTTTACAAAAGTTTAAGAACGGTCAATTTGACCGGTACTTGGTAGGTTTAGTGTTAAGATAATGAATAGCAATGTCTATCTTATAGGTATAAGTCTAGTAAAGTTACTATAAAATAATAACTACCAGTTATGAGATATTAATACGATACAGACACAACAAGACTGATCGCCAAAGGAATTTTAAGAGGGCTCTGGTGTTAAATTAATTAATATCAATCCTAACAACAACACATAAAGTTCAAATTTCAATGTAAGTGTGTAAACTAACGAGTTAGTGGTTTTGTCTAAATCGTACCGAGAGTTAAATCCTTTGCTTGTGAATGTTTCCTTGTCTAGAAATAAACTGATCTTACGATGAAATTGATACATATTTTAATAATATTGTATAGTATAGTGATTAATAGAAAGGTTGAATCACTTGTGTTATTAATCAGCATATCATTTGTAAACAAATAAAACTGAACGTTGAATGTGACCTCGGTCTAAGGTCGGCTACAAACATGACGACGTTACAGTAAAATTTATTTATTTATTATATATATTACATTGTATGATTTAATCATTTGTTTAGGTGTTTATACAATATGTATGTTTTGATTCGAAATTTGTATAGTTCAAAAGAGTTAGTTATATTAACAAAGTATTGGAATATAAATTATATTTATTAATTAAATTAATTGATGTAGGAGTATGTTTGTCCTTATATATAGTATCCGGTACCTAACACCGACCACGAAAGCTGACTCCTCAGTGTTTAGAACCATTGTTCCACGTTTATAAACAAACCTCACACTTCTAAATCACTTGCAGCACTGCACTTACAACACTTAAACTAACTATAGTGACGATAAAACTTTGGAACTGAATATTATATTAACACTGCAAATTATTTTGATAAAATACACTTTTACCATCCCACAATATATTGTTTGAAAAACCATTTCAAATATCAACCACATTTATAAGCAATAATTGTACGTTAAAGTACTTGGTTGAGTTATTTAATCTCCAGGGATGCTGAATATCTTAAATCATTGATCTTGTGACTCTCAAAGCAGATGTTCTGCTATTGACAAGGTCCTGTTGCTGCACCAACGTGCACCAATCAAGATATATATATACTGAATCTTTAATATAGTATACTATACATCTGTCTGTAATGTGCAATCATTTCAAATAACTCAACAATATCAGTGAATTTGGTAATGATTCGGTATTACTGCAATACTTTTTACCTCTAATCAAGGTATCTGGGACACATTACAATGTGAATTCCGATAAATCAATAACAAAATATCTTTTAGATGTGGCATTGTAATAAAGTGATGTCTAAAATAAAACCAATATAAGTTGCGACACAGGTCTAAGACTCGCTAACGAAATTTGAAAACATCGGGCGCGGTACAAGTGACTCGCGAACGGCGATCTGTATTAACATATTACATAATTAACTTTATAATCATTAATATGTTCTTTGATTGAATGATTGATTATATTAAATGGAATATTATTTATCATAACACACCTCCCAAACGTTATTTAACACACAACACACAAGCTTACAGCCGCCTGCGTGTGGCGATATTGACTTCAAGCTCCCGGAAATATTTTACGACCATTCAAAATGTTAACTGCTATTATATAGTAAAAAGAATAGACTTAAAACAATAACAGTGTAAAAAAATTGTTGAAGCATGTCAAATATTTTATATATAAAATATGTCAAAAAAGCAAGTCTTTTCGCCTTGGTCTTAGTCTGAGTAAGATTCCAACTGGAGCGTTTAGCTGCGCGTACGCACCGACGTAATTGGTCCGCGCCGCCTTTGATCTCGCCGCGCACGAATTAGCACGATTCAAATTTCGAACAGCCATCCGTCACAAAGTCAATTTTAAATTGAACTATTTTTAACAAAAAAACACCATCAAACATTTCATTTACAATATTCATTGTTAGAAATAAAATCATAGACAAGGAAAGTATATACTTTTTATTTAAATATTTGTTCTATAGTTACATTATTAACAACTACAAGTGAAAGTAAAACACAAAGCGCATTAAGTGTTATGATAGGATATGATTTATTCATTTTCCTCGCGTGTATTCGTTTTCACTTTCAATGTTATTTCAAGGTAAACGCAACTGTCAATATAACTTTTATAAATCACTCTCCATATCACAGCCCGGTAAAGCGCACTCTATTTGAAAAAATACCCCCCGGTTTTCCGGTGCTGTCAGTGAGAAATGGGGGGGATGCTCAGATTGACGTTTTGGTTACGGACATATTCGAAGGGTGGCTCAGTCTTGATAAGAAATATCGCTTGTCACCGCAGGAGTGCCCTTAATTTATTCAGTTCTGAAAGGTGTTCGCGATGGGGCCGTAATATCTAAAACATTTCCTCACAGAAATGTTTGATATATATTTTTCGTGTTTATTCAATTTGTATCCGCTGCTCGGTCTTTGAAAACGATATAAATTTGATTCTAAATACGCTCCGGTAATGTGTTCAGTTACGTATTACTTCCAATAACAAAATGTTTGTTTTTGTGTAAGTTTTTCCTAATATATTCATTGATGTGTTGTATCAAAGCTGTCAATATGTTATATATTGCCTCTCGTGTTTCCGTGACGTTCATATTTCGGCTTCAGACTTGTTTGTTTGTGTTTGCGTTAAACAAATTTTGGTATTTCCTTTGAAAGTATACTCTGAATATTATTAATATATTACTTTATGTAAGCACAGTCAGTTAATATTTAATAATTATATTAAATACAAGCTGTGGTCGCGACTTCGTTCATGTGGAATATATTTTAAAAGTTAAAGTACAATATCAGTATCCGTCAATGAAAGTCGTATTATAATCGCTTCAGCCATTTCAGAGGATAGCCGGAACAAACGAACAGATAGAAAGACAAGGAATTTTTTTAAATAATTTTTTTATGTAAGTACCATATATACTTTCATATGCAATTAGTATAAAGCTGTTAATTTGGATACAAACAGACACTTCAATTTTGTTTTTATATATAAATGTATAGATAAATATTTTTTTTATTAAAAGTATAATTATTCGACGAAGGTTACACAAACCACCAGTAGAGTGTCTCATATATTTCATTTACGCTCAAAACTAATGAAAATTGGGGGTTGCTCAACCCTTCAAATTAGATATTAATTTAGTATCCACCCCTTTCGAGGACTTGAGGAGGGAACGAAATTAATCGCTCGATTTTCTTCAGCATTATGATCATCTCAAACCATTCCCTTCTGTTAGTTGAGAGTTAATTTAAGGTTCGTTCAGACGACAGAGATGCTCCTATAATGACTATGTTAACACTAAACCAACAATTCTTATATACCTGTTCCTACCGCACGCCGTCAAATTGACCGGTAATTAAAAGTTATTTTATTATATAACGCAGGTAATAATGGAAATAACTAAAAGTAAAGAGTGTAGAAAATATTAAATGCATATTCTAAGAATTGTCATGTAGTTTGATAACGATATTATAACGTTTAAAAATATGTAAGTTTTACAAAAGTTTAAGAACGGTCAATTTGACCGGTACTTGGTAGGTTTAGTGTTAATAAATAAAAATATTATCTCGTAGTTTGTTTTCATGTGACATCTGTGCACTCGGCTCTTGACTGATCGAGGTCATACATAATGTCTTTTTGTCCACAACAGACAGCCAATCAGTTGGTTAGTTTTATATGTAAAAGATATACATATAAATAAAATTATAGTGTGTGTGTGTTTGTAATTCCATATTAACAACTTTTGACTAAATGATTATGAAAGTATAGGTATACGGTAATTAAATAAAAAATGTTTTTTTTTTCAGTCTGTCCGTCTGTTTTTCTGTTTATTCCATCTAATCTCTGAAACGGCTGTATCGTTTTGAACAGGACTTTCGCTGGCGGATAGCTGATGTTATAAGGCGTAAGGGTTCTATTATTTTAAAAATCATATTCCACGCAAACGAAATTACAGCACAGTTAGTAACATTATATAAAAAAATAATATTAACAACAATCCAGTAAACCGAAATATACAAGGATACACCGCCCGGCGGTGCCCGGCGGCACGCGCTCGCCCGGACAGGTGCGTGCATTTTCAAATACTTTGAACGTTTTTTACTGTGATCCAAGTTATAAGCGACAAACATCTAATAATTAATATCTCAAAATGTCTATATATACAATTCTAATAACTTCTCCTCCTATACATTGGAATACTTATAATTTTTTTTTATAAAATTTTATTTTTAAAATGTAACTGAGACAAACAGTTTATAGCCTATACCACACCCAGAGGGCGAGGGCGCGACCCTCCGAGTCGGACATCCCGGCGCAGTGATCGGTACATTAGTGACTATTCTTACGCAACCTCGCGCCTGGACCGAAAACGATAAAACTAAATCATCCTCCATTATGTCACATTATGTACCTCACGTGTTCGTCCGATAACGAATACTAAATAATGTGTATATATAAATATATAAGTGTATGTGTATGTGTGTGTGTGCGTGTGTGTGTGTGTGTGTGTGTGTGTGTGTGTGTGTGTGTGTGTGTGTGTGTGTAGCAATAAGCAATATATTTTGAATATATTATAAATCTTTTGAACTATAAACTAAACACTGCAGCGTGAGCGAGCTGGTTCATATTTGCTTACCGGGTATTGAACCCGCT
Source organism: Melinaea menophilus ssp. n. AW-2005 (assembly GCA_918358695.1). Taxonomy (NCBI): domain Eukaryota; kingdom Metazoa; phylum Arthropoda; class Insecta; order Lepidoptera; family Nymphalidae; genus Melinaea; species Melinaea menophilus. The sequence continues at coordinate 12,528,040 of OU911049.1, forward strand.
ATCGGAAAAAAAATGTTTGTTCTCAAACAAACTTGAACTTGCATGCACTTGTTACGTAATATATACATAAATAATCTGTATGTGAATTGAATTTTATTTTATATTTTAATTTACATATTATTGTTAATGGATCAATTTGACCCAATAATATATCAACTCAATAAGTCACCGGATGGAGATGATCTCAGACGTATGTATATTTTCACTCATATATTCAGAACTAATATAGAAGCTGAATAACAGTGACGAACTAACAAATATTGTAGTATTAATTTGCTTCAAGACTTACTAATACTTGAGTTCATTGAACTATATAATTAAAAGAAACCTCTATAATATAGAACAATACACAATTTTTGTCCAAAAATAGGTATAGAAAAATACAGTATTTTTATTTATATACTAGGATCCGCCAACCGTGCGCGGCGGGTGTTGAGCTGAGCTCCTCTCCTTTCTTCTCTTCTTGATAACTTTTGAATGGCTAAAAATTTTTTCAATCTGTTTTCGCTATAACATCCGCGTTCGGCTCAAACATACATTAGAAAATTTTCAGCGAATTATCTCATCGCATTCTGGAGACAACTAAACACAAAAAAATGTCTCCCAAACGGTTAAGAGCTTTGCTTACGCTCAGCTCAATAAGTAACACTCGGAGACATAAATACGATCCCACCGGGGATATAAACCCAACTACTAGTCAGTGTAGCGGGAATCTCATAATAAATCAATATAAACTTATTGGTCCTAACACCAGCGTCCGGCTGCGCTTGTTTTGATGCAACATTCACAAATAAATATCTCGTTTATGAACCGCACTGACTTAGTAAAAGCTACCTATGTCAGCCCTTTACAATTTTTTATAAAAGAAATTGAGTATAGAAGTGATTAGGGAACAAATGAACCAACTTTCAAAACTTTCACATTAATAAAAGCCTTAACAAAGATAGATGTGCATCTTTATGTATGTATACTAGCTCTGCCCGCGACTTTTATTGCGCGGAATATGTTTCAAATAAATATAACTTAAGATACTCTTTATATCATCAGCTATAGCATATATCCCGTGAAAATCCTGTTAAAATGAGTACAGTCGTTTTAGAGATTTGCCGGAAGAGATAGACAGACAGAAAAAAATGAAGATTGTTTTTTTTCTAAGTACCATATATACACTGAAAAATTGTCCATTTGGAATTACAGACACATCAATTTTATATACATATATATATGTATATATATATTGATTATATATATATATATATATCAATTAAAAGATGTCTAACGTTAATATATGAAAGCAGCTATTTATATTGTAATTACCAGTCGGAATGCACAAAAGAATTGTTCTCAATACCCGTAATAACACATTTCAAGATGATAGATGGCGGTGCTGCCAGTGCTGCCAGTGCTGCCAGGATTACACTAATTAATATAATTGCTTTCTGAGATAAATGACACACACACACACACACACACACACACACACACACACACACACACTTAATTAACATTTTATGTACTAATTGGTCCATGAGATTAATATTCAAATTGTATTGTATTTTTAGATTCAAGTATGAACTATGCTTGTTGTGTTACAGTGGTTTGTTCATATATTTAACACTAAACCTACCGACAATTCTTGTATACCTGTTCCTACCGTTCGCCGTCAAATTTGGCCGGTAATTAAAAGTTATTTTATTATATAATACAGGTAATAATTGAAATAACTAAAAGTAAGGAGTGTAGAAAATATGATATTCATATTCTAAGAATTGTCATGTAGTTTGATAACGATATTACAACGTTTAAAAATTTGTAAGTTTTACAAAAGTTTAAGAACGGTGAATTTGACCGGTACTTGGTAGGTTTAGTGTTAAATAAAATTAACTATATATAAATACCACAGAATCTATGATATTTTATCATATTGTCCGTAGCGGTCAAACATAGATATATAGATATAGATATAGAATGTTATCCAAAGGTTTAATATCAAAAGTATACAAATTTTATCGTTGCTTCCAACAGTATTATTACAGTATTGACAATAAATATTCATGGCGGTATAAGATATTTTTTCTTCCTATATAATACTACCTCTGCCCATGGCTTTGGTCGTTCGGAACATGTTTTTTTTAATAAAAGTAACCTGTATTACTTATAACATCAGCCATCCATCCTGCTTAAATCGATCCAGAGATTAGCTGGAACAAATAGACAGATAGACAATGATTTTAATTTTTTTTTATGTAGATATCATATATTATATGTATTCAATGAAAAGTTTTTAATTGGACAAACAGACACTTCGATTTTATTAATATGTGTAGATATTGTACTTCTGTTATATATATTATTTTGAAGTTTCGGAGTCATTATAATCTATTATGAATAAATAATAAATAACTTTTTATAGTGTATGAAGTGTATCCGCGTCGGTTTACGTTTGGGAGTTTTTTATTGTGGAATAAGAAAGGAGAATGTTCTTGTTATTTTACGATTCAGTAGTTTTATTTTATTTTTAATATTATTTATTTATTAATTTTTTTAGCTTCACGCCATATCTCTTGCGAGCTAGCCAGAGACGACGGAGCGCCAAACGCTACGGTCCCTGCATACCTCTTTCGCCTCGGCCACAGACATCAACCTCTTCACACATGCCCTCCGGGGGGTGCTCATGCTTTTTACGTGACCTTTCTCCAGTATCATGGATACCGTGTTTTCGAAGGTCACTCGAGGCCTCCCCCTTTCTCTCTTACCGCTCGCTTTTCCTGTATAAATATTTTTTACCATTCTTTCATCAATCATTCGTTCGACGTGCCCAAACCACCTGAGCACGTTCTTCTTCATTCTCACCGTGACATCTTCAATAATCAATTTTTAATATTATTATTTTTTCTTCAATTTTTAATATTAACTATTAATATATTACAACAATAAAATAATACTAGTTATCGCTCGTGACTCTATCATATTTTTTGTAACTTAGCGGTATTGGTTTTAAAAAGCGCTTGAACAGTTAGTATAGATTTATAAATTACTTTCTCAATTGATGAAACACGCACACATATATAAATGTTTGTATATAATAATGTATAATGACACGCACACAAACAAAAATTACCAGATTTTACTAATCAAATCTTCATTACTTACATTGCGTTAACCAACAACGAACACAAACAATTGCTTAATAAATGTTCACTGGCGCGCGGTTATCAACCCTATTATTAGGTGATAAAGGCTATAATCGCTTAAGATCTTAATCTATGAGACGGACTGTACACTTAGTTCGCACGGACTCCATTAAATTCAATTGGCCTGCAAGTGAGTCTAGATGGATGGGATTATGTAGTATATGTATTAATTTAAATTTATTATTAAGCATTTAAATTAAATATATTTATTTAAGTGCAGATTTCTTCGTTTTTGTTTCTAATCAAGTATTTATTATTTTTGTATATATATTTTTTTCTTTATTGTTTTATTGTTATTTATTAATTAAGAGTATAAAGTAAAGATTAGCTTTACAGTGTATTTTATTTTTCCAAGTTGTACTTGTTGGTATTACATAACACCGTCCAGTGAAGATCAAAGTGAATGTCAATAAACATGTAAACATATGTGAATGGAGACAGCTTGACTTCCACATTTAATTAATTTATGGCTCTGTCTGTGTGTGTGTGTGTGTGTGTGTGGATGGTTTGTATGTTTGTACGTCTTCAGGTATCTGAAGTTTGGTTATGTTCTATACTAATAGTTGCGCGTGACTCCGCCTAGAGAGGACAGAATATGAATTCAGCTTTCCTTGAAATCAAACTACAAACCCGAATGGATATATTTCAGATATATTTTACATTATTATAGTCATATATTTGTCAGGTTGTCTATATTGTCATTTTAGTAACACAGTAAAAACGATTGCCAGCCAAAGTTACAAACGTCATTATTCCATTCCTATTCTATGATGACGAAGCCTCTTACTGATAAGTTCAGGGTTGTTTCCTCCATGTGTCAGAAGGGGCGGCTCCAGGCCCCAAACCCTAGAGCAATGGAAAAATGTATCCCCCTGGATACGTCGTATCGATCTGAAATTTGTAAATATCACTAAACCTTATAATTTATACCATTCCTGGCGTCCGTCCAACTATTTCTTGCAAAAACCCGTGAAAAGAATAACCAAATACAATATCATTTATAATATTACTTACTTATTCAAGTTACTATAGGTTCTGGAATACTTAACAAAGTAAATTGATGTAAATTGAAAACTTATATTTAATTTTGCACTTAAATAATATTAATTTTAAGTATCCTTAAATTGTTTGTTGATTTGGTATGAACACAGAACACACTATTATATCTCACTACATTATTCCATAGGGAAAATATAAATATGTAAACTAGGAGCGCCAACATACCTACCCTCAATTTAGACTCGCTGCACTCGCGAAATCTCGGGTGCCGTTTGCATATTGAGCGAAGCGAGCCTAGTGTATTAACTCATCGTTTACCATTAACTTTAATGGGATATCGGTTTTTTGGCATAGTAAAAAAAAAAATTTTTTGAGAACATTTTTCAAAAAATTTTTTTAAAACCCTCACCTAATGTGTGTCTTTTTTATTGCAAAGTTTCATATTTTATCGTCAAGTAGTTTTCGAGCCAATTCGTGACAAAGAATGTAAAAAGTCTCCAGTAAAACGCTCCGCTCACTTCGTTCGCTTCGCTCAATAAAATAACCAAAAGCAATATTTTTGTATCGAAATAGTATTGACGGAGCGCCAAACTGTTTCTATGATGCAATTCACTGTCAATTTGCATATTTGTGAGCTCTGAACCATCACACAATAGGAACTAAAACAAACTATTTTTATTTACTATTTTAAGGATGCAAATGATACTTGATGTCTCATATATAGTCTTGATAATCTAAAACAGACCTGCAATGATGGCACTATTACACTACTTGAACACAACAGAGAAGTGGTTCAGCAAGCGAGTATAATAATAACAGCAACAAGAAAGCGATTACATCTGTCCATTAAACTGAACCACTCACTCACACACACACACACATATACATATACACACACACACATACACTATATATATATATATATATATATATAGTGTACGTGTGTGTGTGTGTGATAACAACTATATAATAACATTATTATCCTCAAGAAATATGAAAGACGTTGATGAAGTGATAAATCAATGCAAAAAACATAATATGGTTAAAAATAATGATTTTCTAATAGGACTATTAACACTACTACTAATTATATCAAACTACTACTAATTATAGTAAAACTAAAGATGGATGACTAAGAACTCAAACGAATGACTCACAAACAAAACAATGCATAGAGATTAAGTATTTAAAGGAAATATTTACTAAATATTCTTAAAGATAGCATATATTTTTGTTACGTTTTGTGTTAATCCTAAGCTGGTAACACACTCTACAAATAAAACACGCAACACACAACACACAAACCACATCGACTTGTGTTAATTGCTTTGCAATTTCTCCACACTTCGACCGCAGGCTATGTTTAGCGTCTTGCGGTTTATATCCGTACCGTTTGATGTAACTACACTTTTATATATATATATAATATGTCCGTCCTCATATACATTTATACATTTTGCATTAATCATTGCATTAATTATTATCAATTACCACAAGTGGTCGGTCATCTGTCCGTCCATATTCCCATATTAATTCATAGAAATATGCACTTGGACACAGATTAATTGATTCAAGGTAATAATAATTGATAAACCAATTAATTATATATGTATATTTATTGGTTAAACACAAACTGTTACTACTCGTCTCTTTTTATCGCTATTATTGTTTAACTGCAATATTGATTTTGATGAAACTTTTAACATTTTAACACTAAACCTACCGACAATTATTGTATACCTGTTCCTACCGCACGCCGTCAAATTGACCGGTAATTAAAAGTTATTTTATTATATACCGCATTTAATAATGCAAATAACTATATTATATGCATATTCTAAGAATTGTCATGTAGTTTGATAACGATATTATAACGTTTAAAAATGTGTAAGTTTTACAAAAGTTTAAGAACGGTCAATATGACCGGTACTTGGTAGGTTTAGTGTTAATGTTAAAGCTTATATTATATATGGGCACAAATGATACTACCAGGATACCATGTAATATTCGGTATAATTAATCTCCTAATATTAGATAGTATATCATTTTTATGATCGTCGTAATCGACATGGCGGTGTGGACGGGTTTGATTTATGATTTTATACATTTTGCTAGTTTTATATTCCACTTATTCTATTTTTTGAAGACTATTAGCTTTATATTATTGTTATATACCAATTATATAAATATTTATTGCTTCTTAGAATATGGTCAAGGTTGTCAGATCACTTTATTGATCCTGGTTCACACGTTATTTTGATATATATATATATATATATGATTACAATAAAGTACAATTAACGTACATTAATACGGGTCGACTTGTTTATTTTAGTTATTTTCACAGTATTTTATCTTACGATATTTTATTATGGGCCAGTGCTGCCGAAATTAATTCTATATTTATTTTACAAAAAAGAACTGTGAGGCCTATTTATAACTTAAAAGCTAGAGATTTTCTGAGATATGTTTTTAAAGAAATAGGTATTCCTACAGTCGCTTCGCAATACATATTTAATAACATATTATATATACGTCAAAATTTAAATAGTTATATAAAAAACAGTGACAGACACGCGATAAATACGAGAAATAAAAACAAACTCGTAACGCCGAAATTTCGTATTCAAAAAGTTAATAAATCTTTCATGGGTTTGAGTGTAAGCATATATAATAAAGTTCCACAAGATATCTTAGACCTTCCTTTTTTTGGTTTTAAATCTAAAATCAAAAGTTTATTATTAAACCAATCTTATAATGTTCAAGGGTTTTTAGTGGATCGAAATATGTGGAACTTAAGTTGTTGAATTATTTGCAGGATTTATATTACAATGTACATCATCTAAGATTGTTATATTTCTTTTGAAAAGAGCAACTGTTGAGTTTCTGGTCGGCTCTTCTCAACAGAGCAGCATTCCGAGCCGGTGGTAGCTTACTTACGGACTGACTACACTGACCTTTTTTTGTATTGTAATAATTGACGATTCAAAAGTGCGTGTAAATGCCTACTTGAATAAAGATATTTTGAATTTGAATATGTGAGTGTGTGTGTGTTTAATTATTGGTTGAAGATCCATAATATAATAAAAATATGTTATTACAAATGAAATTTCACTTCTCTTCGCAAGATTCTCAACATTTTTATATCCTAACCCTATCCCACGTTAAGTCTAAGTCCTTGTTTGACTTTGCCAAAGTCACGGAGTCGTTTACTCGAGATAATGCGTACAAATATATTCAATGAATACATATCAGGTGACCGGAATATAATTATCAAAAACATACACTAACAATAAATACAACATCAATACAAAGTCACATCGGGGTCACTATTTGACTTTGGACATATCTAATTTGTTCAAACTTTTTGATGACTCAATTGATGATAGAAATTTAATCCATCACAAGTAATGAGTCATGTTAACCTGCCACGTGGCGGGTCAATGACCTGGTACTATAAAGCATAGTTCGCACACGTGAGAACTTGTTAGTTATGCGTGTTTTGTATGGAATGTGGGTATTTTTTGCGAATTTAAACTGCCAAAAGCTGGCAATTATGTTTTAAAGTTTATATCTAAGTCACGTTATCGTATTTTACTTGCTTTGCTTGCTTGCATTGTTTGCTTGCATTGCTCAGTAAATATATTGTCGTTTGTGAAACAGTGATCACAATAAAAAAAAAAGAAAAAGACTCAGCTGAGTTTGTTGTGTGGTTCTTCTCAGACCATGGCGCGTTTAGAACCGTCTTAGCCTTATTTTAGGTTGGACAGTATCTTTACAGAGGAGCTTATTTTGATACATACGATATCATAGGCCCTCTTGTCACTTTCATTTGACGTACAAGTGACCAAAGGTTTGGATTCAAAGTGGAAAATATATGAATAAATAAATATTCCGAGTAATATTCCACATGTTATATCTAATCAGCACGATAAGCATAAAAACATACCATTAATATTAAGAAATATTTCCCAATATTTTCTATTACATAATCTCCCATCATTTTTACGCTGAACAAAGAAAAAAGTAAATGATCATACAAAAACGTAATAGGAAAATGAATTGTCAATTATCCCTTTTTCAATATCCCTCAGGACACTAACAAGATAGACAAAATAACTTAACATTTTTTACATATAACTTATCGACATATATTTTATAATAGAATTGATAGGAACGGATTTAAAAACATTTATAATTATTAGTGGTACTGGCTAGTGACGTCACTTCCTTTGGCATTGTATGTAAATCAGTGAGAAGGTCAAGGCAATGAGTTCAAGTTATCAAATTTATTTACATAATGTAAAGCTCAATTCGGAATTATATCATACATATATATAAGTATGGATAACTCAATGTCATTGACATGACATACATGTGACATTGTGATGTTTTTCTTATATTAATAATATGTAAAATAAATAAAAGGATATGATAACAAAGGATAAGTCATTTCTATGTCAATACAATGTCAGTAACGTAATACAAATAGCGTATTTTTCCACACACGTGTTCGACGTTGGGCGTCACGTTAACGAGACGGTGTCAGTATGTTTGTCATAGTCGTTTTAATGTTGTTTGTAAACAATGTTATTTATAATGGCTTCGATATGGTTTAGTCCCATGGGTATTGCGTCTGACACTTTGTATTATTAATTAATAAACTGTCCTATGGAGAGTTAAATTCACAATTAAAAATATCTGATTATTGGTTGGTCTTATTTTAAAAGATCTGATTTTTTTTAATGAATTAATAATTACATAATAATCTAAGTTAGTATATTTAATTAATTAATTAAACTCTGAAATTAAATAATTTTACAACCAGCATACCTACAGTGTTTATAATATAATCGGTTGGGGTCATTTTTTTATACCGTATGTGTGTGTGTGTGTGTGTGTGTGTGTTTGTTTGTTTGTGTTAGTGCGTATATTCATATTACAATATACTATCATAAAATGTATATAAAAATGTTATTATAGTTAACATTACCGTTAGTTTGGAAAACCTATTCTGAAATGTTTAATATGATTTTATTATACTAAACTAAAGCAACATGGCGTCCCTAAAGTTTGCGATTTATTCCCTTCCACCCCTCTAATTTACCCTGGATACATGCAGCGAAAGCCTTTGCATATCCAACCTTAAATTACTGACTCTGATGTTGCATTATTCAATTTGATTTAATTAAAAAGAAATAATAAATATATGATGTTAACAAACAAACATACACATAATGGTATATTTATATATTTATATATACTTTCTAAAAGTTAAAGTTGAAGTTATTTAATTAAATATTGAATCAAAGTTTCAAATCAAGTTACATGTAAGTATCGTGTCTGAACGCGATTGTGAAGAGAAAGTTACAATGGATTTAAGATACGAAATTTATCTTTTACGTATCTTTTTTTGGATATTATAGAGAAACAGACATTTAATTGTTCTCAGGTTGTAGGGGGTTCTGAAGTGAATAAAGAAGGAGGGGAAATGAAGTTAAATTGGGACAGAACTCTCAATCGATCTAATCTGATGAATATCCGCTACTTTTTGATTAACACTAAACCTACCGACAATTCTTGTATACCTGTTTCTACCGCACGCCGTCAAATTGACCGATAATTAAAAGTTATTTTATTAAATAACGCATTTAATAATGGAAATAACTAAAAGTAAAGAGTGTACAAAATATTATATGCATATTCTAAGAATTGTCATGTAGTTTGATAACGATATTATAACGTTTAAAAATGTGTAAGTTTTACAAAAGTTTAAGAACGGTCAATTTGACCGGTACTTGGTAGGTTTAGTGTTAAAAATTACTCCATCCATTTATTATTTATTACATATGAAACGGATATGATGCATGGGATGCTTTCAGGTTTTGCCTCTCACAATATCATATAACTATTATTATGAAGGCGAAATATTACAAGAGATAAAAGGAAAAATGAATAGAATTTTAAATATTTAATATTACAAAATATTCACAGAGGAAACCGGACCTTGAACAACGGAATATTTCAACCAAAACTATATATAGTGAAATCTAAACCAGTACTTATATATTAATACATAAGGGTCACAATCCCATGTCAGAGTGTCTTCATAGATTATTCAGAGCAAGAGGGGTTTACACTTAGTCGTTAAGTGCTCAGTTACAGTTTTGAGTTTAATAATAAATAATAACTCTATTGTAAACTCACTTATTAATGTTCTCATTGTCCTGACTTATAGTTAAGGGTAATTTAAATGTTGCTATTAAATTATAAAGCGCTGTTGCAATGTCCCCTTTCCCCCCTCTTTACACAACCTACAAATCTAAAAATTCTTGTTTTGTTGTAATCATTTTCCAAACCAAGGTTTAGGCCTGTTATTTTTTGCAATACTAAATATTCTACATTTTAGATTAAAAAATATTATTAAAGATACCAAATGTAAGTATCTTTACTACATGTATATTTAACACTAAACCTACCGACAATTCTAGTATACCTGTTCCTACCGCACGCGGTCAAATTGACGGGTAATTAAAAGTTATTTTATTATATAACGCATTTAATAATGGAAATATTTAAAAATAAAGAGTGTAGGAAATATTATATGCATATTCTAAGAATTGTCGTGTAGTTTGATAACGATATTATAACGTTTGAAAATGTGTAAGTTTTACAAAAGTTTAAGAACGGTCAACCTGACCGGTACTGGTAGGTTTAGTGTTAACATTATTTGAAGTTGATATACTGTAACAAATACAAGTCTCCTGAATTATAATGTAGTGAAGTAAAGAAGTCTTTAGTATGAATACCGCGGACCCATTGACATCGATCTGTCTTCATCAAGATAAGGTAAAATTGCTTTTATGTGATAATTTTGTTTAAGTTTTGAGAGTACAGTTTGCAAAAAGATTTAAGGAAAATGTTAAGATAAAAATAATGTTATTGTTAATAAAATAATACAAGATGATTACCCGGCTCCGCTCGCTGTCCTTCGCTTTTTGTAGTTATCGGCTTTCAATGATGATTATTATTATTATTATTGTTATGATTATTATTTTGGGTCTTAATTAAATCAAGATGGCGGCCGGTGTCAGTGACGTTTCGTTGGAGTCGAATATGGCGACTTTTATTTATCTGTCAGCATCTTTAGAATTTAAGAAAATACGCGACAATCAGAATTTTTCGGATATATTTTATCGATTCGATATCATTATTTTTTTATGTTTTATCATTCAGGTTAGATTTTAATCAAATGTACCGTACACCTTGACTTGACTTTATAAATATATGTATATATATATATATATATAATATTTACCAAATATAATTCGTAATACCTATTCAATGGTCAGGTAAATAGAGATTTGTGGTAATTCGCAAAAATCTCACGTCCGTACGACGTGAGGCTACGTATGGGACGGAATACCTATATCTCAAGTTAAATTAATACATATATATATATATATATATATATATATATATATATTTGTATATATCAATTAAGACAGTTAAAAGAATAAAATAGTCAAATTATATTGTTTGTTAGTATATTGATATCTCAATAACTCGAAGTATACTAAAAGTTCATATAAACTCACAAATACACATCACGATCCTTTGATGTTATTTATTCACATTTAAAGATCCCTGGAGTGTGTGTGTGTATGTATGTTTGTGTGTTTGTGTGTGTGTGTGTGTGTGTGTGCGTGTGTGTGTGTCTATAACTGGAGGGAATATCTCTTCAAGACGTACTAACATTTTATTAGTAAACATACGAGTCATTGACTAAAAAGTATACTTTTTTGAAAGATTAAATATAGACAATAATATTTCAATTGATATAAAAGTAATTGAAGTGGAGAATATCAGTCCGTGTGTTTCCAATAGATATATGAATTGACAAAGGTATTACATTCTATTTCCATACATACGGGAACAAAAATTGGAAAACACTAAAGAAAACATCAAAAGCATATTCATAATAAATATTTCATGTGTAATTCCGTAATGCGCAGACAAACATAACGTGATCGTCGATATCTCTGAGAGGGGAGAGCGGTGCTCGTTAATAATTTATAACTACCCGAAAATTCAACAAACATTCTAATAATTCAGATTTTTTTTCCAAATATTTTGTTATTTTTAACATTAATAATAATAAAATCATGTATATATATATATATGTCTGTTGTTTGTAACATTTCAATAATACTACATTAACATCTGACTCTCGCATATTTGATATATTCTACTTAACCCCACAAATACTTTGCAGCGATCCTGTTTACATTATTATTTATAAATATATATTGTTTTTTATTTGAAAATATATAATTAATTATTTCTTGCGTATGCACTGTCTCATGTAGTTTGTTTCAACTGAAATTATTCTATTCAGAGAATTCAGTAAACATTATATTAAATAGTAGACATTTTAATAATTATATATAACTAGCTGCGGCCACGGCTTCGTCCGCGCGTAATGTTTTTTAAAATAAAAGTATCTGTTTCATAGATTAGCTGTAACAAACAGAGGGATAGAAAAATAAAATTCTTTTATGTAAATAATTTATATACTTTCGTATGCATCTATTGAAAAGCTTTGTAACTACAAACGGACACTAATTTTATTTATATGTATAGATAATATTATGACAGATAAAAATGGTTATTTTATCTGTAATGATTTAGCATTGGTCGCTGTAATGTCATTTTTATGATTACAATTCGTTAATTCCTAGTATTTTTCGTATCTCATAATAATCTTGTTAAGTAACACTTTTTGTTTCCTCATTAAATATTACATGAGTTATAACGAAATTAATTGTCATATATCTTATAAATAAATTTTAATTTGCTTGTAGCTTCGTAATAAAAGACATGACACTGACCGTCAAATAATATTAAAGAGGTCGTCCATTATATTTTTAAAATTATGATACTCCAAAAATGTCTCCAGGACATTTACTAATTACTTATTTAATGATATTTAAATTTAAACCCAATGTCCTTATAAAGAAGGTTTAGTTTAAATTATATCAAGGACCTTCTGTATTCTATTATCTTACACTTAGTTTTAGAATGGGACAATTTGAACTCTAATGTATGATAATACGGTCGAATTTTAATTAATAATTTATAACAAGGGATATGACATCCACTACATCAAAATCGAGCGTTCCATTTTCGAATTAATTCCGAACCGTTTTCTAATTGGCGCGACGTGACTTGCCTGTGTTCGGATCTAATCAAAGTGTTTGAATTTCGAATGTAATTTCTATTTGGTGTTTACCGCGTTAGTGAATCGTCACACCAGTCTTATTGTAATGTGTGTACCGAGCGGTTTTCGCGCGATTTGTGAAATATAATTTGTTTTTGTGGTTGTAAATAAATAAACACGTGTGTGGAAATTAATATTATTATTCCAGTATTCCGTTGGCGAATGTATATAAATGTATAGAATACATGTGAACCCCGATTATTATATAAATAAAACGCGTAAAACAGAAGGGAACGTTTTTTGGTTGTAATATGAAATGGCGTTTCGTTGATGTAACACAAAGTTGAAGTCGGCGATCGTTATCGAGCCTCATTAAACGAAGGATCGAGTATCAAAGGCGCCATTACTCGCCGTTTTCTCAAGACTATGCAGTTTCTCTACACGTTTAGGACCACTTATATTTGAACTTTACAAAACTTTCAGTGCGTCTTAAACACGGCTCAAAGTCTTTTTAAAATTACGATATAATATACATTTTGAGAAACTCCTATATTATATTTCTATAACTATTTTTCTTTTCCAGATTGCGTGCATCTTCAACTCTACAAAGACCTCAAGGAGCGTCATAAGAACGGTCAGACGAAGGCTTCGCTGTCCCTCCAACAGTACCTAGGGTTCGAGTCCGGGTTTACGTTAGACAAGGAGTCCAACACCCTTGCCATCTTGTGTGAGGACGTGGTGCCCGTCCTCGCGTTTGACACCAGGGAGATACTGATGCAATGGAGGGTTAAGGTACGTTTAATTTTAAAACCTCATCTAAGAATCTAAAAATGAGTTCATACTCTTATTATTTAGTAGTAAAAATACATTCTTCCATCTACACCTAAATAATGCTCCAAGTTCCAATGGACCATCCCAGGTGCAGCACAACCTGGGTAGCAGCAGGCAGTTTCCGGCAGTGGTGGTATCCTCTCCCTCCGTGAAGGCGGGTCCAGTCCGTCTCCACGCGTGCGGTCCCCGCCTCGCACTCTGCGGCTCCAGACCGCCGGAAGTCCTGGCCCTCTGGGATGTTAAATTGTTGCGGTAAATTTATTTTTTATTTATTTATTAATATATAAAGTACCCAATAGGCAATATAAATAAAAGGAATAATCTGATCTAAACCAACTCGTGAAACTCTTTGGGATTTGTATATTACAATGTTAAAATAAATTTATATAAATAAAATATATAATTCCTCTGTAAATCAATACTAGTGATGTCCCAGATTCGTCTGCATCTGGTTTGACGTTTAAATTGCACATTTCCAGTCCTGTACGCTTCATTCAATTCCCTGTATTCTAGGAGTATTTTAGGTTATTTTAAATTGGATCGTATTGTTGTTTGTGATGTGCCAAATGATTGTGTCAAGGATGTCGCAGACACACTGACACACTTTATAACCTTACTTTACTTTATAACCTTATCAATTATCTATTTGACAGACACGTCACATTCTAGATTAAAATGCACGGATAAGTAAATGATATATATATAAAGAAACTTTATATATACATATATATATATATATATATATATATATATATATATATATATATATATATATATATATATATATATTAGGGTACATCGAAAAAACTGAAAAATGGTGGCTACCCCCTAAAATGAAAGTACTTTTGAAATAAAAATTTTCTATGGATATCAAAAAATTTTTAAAAAATATCTAGAGGGCGCGCGGGTCACTCAAAAATGCCATTTTTTCGTGTTTTTTTAGATTTCACCCTGGTAAAACCTATTGAAATGTATCAAAAATTCCCATATTTGGATATGTTGTGCCCAGATAGACACTCTTTCGAAAACTATAATGGTTGACCATATTTTATCGAATCGCCAACATGTATCCGCAAAATTCGGATTGTCGAGTGTTTTGTTAAATTCTAATGACGATGACAGACGAATCGCAGTCGCCATTTTGGACGCTAGCGGAACGTCACTGACACCGGAGGCCATCTTGATTTCGTTAATCAAAACTATAACTACAATAATATACCAACATTATGTAAAATATTGATGAGAAGAATCACATTTAACCCGAGCGAAGCCGGGTTACCATCTAGAATTAGAATAGAATTTAATAGATTAAATTTAGTTTCAAACCGTCCTCTGCTCTAAATTCTCATCTTCCAGGTGTGTGATGCCACGGGCATAAGCTAGTTAGTTAACTTTAAAATATATTAGAGTTATATCCTAAGTGAGTCAGTGAGTCGCCGCAAAAATTATAAATTCCCCAAAGTTATAATTAGTTGATAGTAGCGCAGTGCTCAGAGCGCGCCGCCCGCCTCGCAGTCAAAGACTCCACCAAACATTACCGTTTCGACACACTTTTTTCCTACTTCCATCTCTGTTCTCGTTTATTTCGTACTTTTTACTCAATTCTCGTAATTTCATCAAACCCCTCCCTCCCCTCCCCCTTCCACCTCCCCCCCGGGCCGTGTTTAGAGAAGGTTATATTGTTTGTATTGTTAAATTGAGCTAGTTTCTGTCTTGTATAACAATTTTCTTTCCATTATTACTTGTTTTTTTTTAAACTAATTAAATTTTTCTTCTTCCAGTGTTCTTTTGAATTTACTCTATTGCATTATTTCCTTATTCCGTTCAGTCCACGAAAGTGAAACATTCTAAAATATTCATAGATCCAAACTTTTATAATTTTAAATGGAAATATTTGGTGGATGTATCCCGTAATAGGCCGGGGACGGGCGTCTTGTAACGTTTTGAAAAGTTGTGAAGATAATTCGTATAATTTCATGAAGGGGGACGGATTTAGCGCCTCGGGAGGAATTAGGGTCAACTTATCTCAACTTCCGCTATATATATCACGGGTTTAAATTAAAGCGGTCCAATTTTACACCCAAAAAAACTACACCCATATTCTCACTGAAACAAACCACCACGTAAGTCAATAGTTAGTGTACCCATGGGGTGTCAGACCGCCCCGGGGTACTTTGGGACAATTTATCGACAAACTGACAATCAATCGCCTTTGTGACCTTCCCCTCAATGGAGCACCTTAGTCTAGTTCGAAGAAACCTGCATAAAAATCTACATAATTACTATTTTTGACAAAACATTCAATTCAGATAATATCATATCGTTTCTTTGTTTTTTGTATGTTGTTATTACATATTATAATTGATTAATATTCGAGATAATTGAATATTCGAGACTTTATAAAATTAATTATGTTTTTCTGTATAGTGTATGTTAGTACTGCTATGACAATCACTGCAGTGTAGTACCTAACAGCTCAATACGTCGGTTTAAGTATGATATATGAGGAACAAGATTTATGACTCGACTAGCTGTGCTCGCGACTTCGTGCGGGATATGTTTTTAAAATAAAATTATCCTAAGTAGTTACTTTGGAGTACTTATAACATCAGCTAGTGAATCTTGTTGAAATCGTTCAAGTCGTTTCATAGATTATCCGGACCAAACAGACAGATATTCAGAGAACAATTATAAAAATGAATATTTTATCTAAGTACCGTATATACTTTAATATGCTTTTAGTGATAAGCTGTTAATAAAGAATTACAAAAAGACACTTCAATTTTATTTATATGTATATATATGATTATCGCATCAGGTATTTTTTCCTATAACTTATAGCCTTGTTGTTTAACAACAATTAAATTTTGTAATGATATACTTGTAAAGAGTCTGGACTAACTCAAAGATAAGAGTTAAAATATGATTAAAAGTATAAAAATATTATATTATATTATTTAACAGTTACTAATAATTTTCTGCAAATCAAATCTGTTGCTGTTATTTTAAAAATATCAGACAATTGTTTAAATATACGTCATTAACAAAATTATCAAATTCTAAAAGTTGATGTATTACCAAAATGTCCACTTCCACACAGACAGAACCCTGAACCGTGACGGATGTCATGGAGGCATCATCACCCGCGGGATAATTAATCTGTTCCTGCAACAGGACTTTGTGATTGCTTTAATTAATGATCATAATTATGAGAGCAATACACACACCCGACGGGTTTACCTGCGGGACATGTTAAATATTCACTAATTCTGGAACATCTACTACACTATATATACTTATTGACCGAAACGAGTGTAGCGAGCGGAGCGTTCTACTGGAGACTTTTTCACATTCTTTGTCACGAATAGGCATGAAAATTACTTGACGGAAATTATGAATTTTTGCAATCAAAAAGACACACATTAGGTGATATGCAAACAGCACCCGAGATTTCGCGAGTGCAGCGAGTCTAAATTGAGGTTCTGTTGGCGCTCCTAGTAGATTTATAAAAGAGAGAAGATAAGTTGAATTTTAAAATCCTTAAATGAATAGTTTAACATTGTATGGATAAAGCTCTGTTCAACTCATTTACAAGTCTTATTAATCTATACATATAAATATAGTTGAAGTGTCTGTCTAATTTAGAATTACATTCTAAATTAGTTTTCATTACGAACATATGAAAGTATACATAATTTTCTCTGTCTGTTTATTCCGATTAATATCTGAAACGGCTGAACCGATTTTAAAGGATTTTCACTGGTGGATAGCTGATGTTATAAGGAGTAACTTTGATTCTTTTTTATAAAAAACAAGAGTAAAGTCGTGGGCACAGCTAGTATATAATAAATATACCTTGGTAATGTTACCATAATTATAAATAAAATATACTTATAATGTTAACATTTTACCTGTGTTATAGCTATGACAAATCACCGGGCTTTGTCCGCGTAGCTACATCAATTAATACTTATAACTATAGTAATAATAATTGTTAATTTGATCGCGAGTAAGCCTCAAAGCGATTGGTCAATTTTATTATTAGGAGCCCCGACCGCTGCAGCCCCGCTGACTTAACCAGCGTAGGTACTGGTACAAGTTATAAGCGATAGCGATATTAATACTAGAGTATCGATATCACTATACAATAAATCAAACGCTAAATCAGTTAGCGCACTAACATCGCAGAGTAGAAAAACTGTGTTAGCGAACTTTGTTTTTAGCAAATAATTAGAGCGCTTAGTGGATATATCAATTAACAATGTTATAATTTATAATAAATATTTTATATTTAATAAAGTTTATTCCTTATACTAAAAGATAAATGTTTTTAAAAAACATTGCTTTAGCAGATATGTCCACTGAGGTATATAACTTGCACCGCAGTACAGCCTGCAGCGATACCTTCACTAAACAGACGGCCTAATGAGCTTGCTTCTAATACAAATCCCCTTCACCTTTGACGTCCTCCAATGTCAAACTTGTGTGGAACATTGTATCTGACGCATTGTGTTTATTGTATATCTTATCAATCAATTAGTTCTGACAAACAATAAAAATATACGCCCCCATGTCGATTAAGTTAAATGCAATTAAAATATGACACGTGTGATAAATGAGAATGGTGTAATGTAGCGGGTGAAGGGTGAGGGGTGAAGGGTGAGGGGTGACGGGTGACGGGTTTTTCAGATATGTCGCACAATATAAAGAACTTTTAACAAGAAGAAAATTGTATGGGGGCGGGTTTGTTTTTGTTTTATTTGTTCGTGTTAAGAGCTATTATCGTAATTAAATGATTTTCATTGATTAAAGTTAAGTAGATTGTTATTTTGTTATTGTTATTTAATAAAATGTCACCCATTTTTTAAAGATTAAACGTGTTAAAAATCATTTCATAT